>CM035771.1:54120333-55430333 GCA_020466155.1 Pachypeltis micranthus | reverse complement strand
TTCTCGCTCGAACGATCTTCAGCATGTGAACATGTCAGTCAAGCTCTGGCCCTTAACCGAGAGTAGTTAAAAAAATAAGTGTACCCAACCTCGTGAACGCAATATGTATACATTTTAACCAAATTTACAAGGTGTGTTCCAAAATATTCGATTATTTCTCAACATTATCACCGACAATTTCCAAACAGATCTGAGCCTGGGCAAGAGTTAGTGTGGTCATTTTCGAACAATTGGGCACGCAAGTCCGCTCAAAAAATCCATTTCGAAACGAATCCTGGATTTCAACGTTTTTGGGTGCATATCCGTCATCACGCATGATCTGTCGTTTCAAAGGCTAAGAAAGAGTGTGACTGTGTAACTGAATACAGTTGAAGAAGAATGGCACTTTCAAATCACTTCAGATTCGATAATCTGCCAGCATGGAGTATTGCCTGCCAAAGTGTAATTATGAGAAATATCGACCAATTTGGTTATCTTAACCAAAATATCAAAACCCCCAAAAATGTGTTTTTCTCCAAATCGCGTCGTACAATTTGTATTGAATTTTATATGCGTACAGTTCCTAAAACTCTAACGGTTATATGAATTTACAGTCACTAGGAAAGCGACGAGTGCAGCATAGTAAATGATCAAATCACGGGTAGAGGGTCCACGGGTGTCGTGGTTAGACCAAGCGGCCCTAGACAACACCAACCTCCTCGTGGTGGTCAATGGTAAAACACCCTAGAGGAGTGCAGGAGTCTCATTAGTGGACCTGAATGCAAGGGACTAACTGGTGCCAGAGCACGAGGGAAGGGGGGGACCCTTTCCAATGGGTTTCCCGCCCTCATCATTGCCATTCAAGCAGCCTCATAGCTCCTGGCTACCCAACGGCAACCCAACTTCTTCTTCCTACCCTTCGTCAATCTCTACCGCAATAGATGACTGCCAGTGCCGGTATTGAGGCTGGCATTCAGACATGCCAAAGGCCTAAGGACCCGCGATTGGCAGAAGCTGTCATGAAGGAAGGTATGCTTCTGAGGAGATGCATCGTGGTTGTGAAGGAGCAGGCTGCAGGGGAAGGGGTGCAGTATGTCAATAAACATCTGGCAGAGCGATTCCCCTCCTATACTGCAGCAGCCATTCAGGCCCTACACCAGAAGCACGAGTAGAGGAAGCCTGTGCCTGGGCTCTGCCAGGTCTTCCGTTCCAGATGTGGGCCAGCAGCCCCTGGAAAGCTGACCAAACCTAGCGGCCTCAGAGTCCTTGTCCCTTTTGAGGAGTGAGATTCTGAGGCTTGCTGAGCAGGTGAGCAGAGTGAAAAGGTATGAGAATCCTCACCCACAGAGTCTGGCAAGGAGGACTGTTTCTGGTCTTGACGTTTTTGTGGACGAGGTTGCAGATTATCTTCGATGTATTTTCCCAAAAGTTGTGAACGTGACTGGTGTGAGGGAGAAAAACCGAGATTTCTCGAATCTGCCCCCTGCAAGTGGTCGTAGGGCAGCTAGGAGGATGAAGTGGGTAGAGTACCAGTGGTCCTGAAGTTGTGGGGGAGAGGTCTGGGTAGAGCCACAGCTGAGGTGCTGGAGGGTGCAGGAAGGAGGCCTATGCTACGAAGGCTGAGCAGACAGTCCTCCGTAATTTATTAAATGTCTGCTGGTCGGACAGTTCCCTACGGAAGTCTGCCCGTGTCGTCATTCTTTTCAGAAGGGAGGTGACCGCAATCAGTCAGACCTACGTTCATGGAGACATGGGGCAGCAGCTCTCTACCGGGAGACCGGCCAACGGCCAAATACCTGCCGTACCACCGCAGGGCTTACTTAGTTCGGTGGATGCTGCAGGGGCCGGCCTCGTGCATATTAGCGATACTGCAACTTCCATATAACCCTCGTCGAGGGAATAGGAACAGTAATTTAATGATAATATTTACGGGAGAACAGCTGGACCGATCGATCTGGTTTTTTCTTCTTTTTGTTTGTTATTTTTTGTTTCGAGAGTGTAGCCATTGGGCTATCAACTCTACAAACTGCTAATAAATATTTGAAAACAAATTAACTTGATGGGCCTATAATGTTCAGTTGTTACGTTATTGATATTATTCTTGTAATAAATATCGTTTAAAATAAAAAATTTTTTTGTGGACGTAAAAATAAGGTTAAGAGCGATTTCCGTCGATAGGAAATGGCGGTGAGGGACGAAAATATACCAAAAACTAGGGGTTTTCACATGTTTTCCGATAACTGCTTTGACGATTTTGATTGAATGATACTTTGAAAATTCAAAGTATCAACAACAAAACTTTTCTTCTGCACAAACATCTTCTTGAAATACGGGGAGCGAAGATATCAACCTAGAAAGAAAAAATAGGTTTTTCACGCTTTTTGGCAGAATGGCTCTAACAATTTTCACCAAACTTACAGTATGTCTTCAAATAGTTAATACCTATATATTGTGACAAATAAATGTTTCTGTGACAGTCCCGTGAGCAGAGATAAAAATGAAAATGTTTCGAAAAGCTTTTTTTAGAAACATTTTTGTAATTTCCCGGGTAACTGCGTCACTAGATTCCATCAATTTTATGGAATGTCTTATATCAACCTGTACCCACTTTTTGTTCTCCGCTACTATTTCTGTATCTGTTGAATGGAGATCCATGCCATTATGCGTAAAACGAGATTCGTCGAATATTATTACTTTCCTTGCTCTACGAATAGAAAGGAAAGTTATGTAATCTGAAAAAAAAATTTTTCTCTTCAGATCTTTACTTTTCAGGCCCCCCTGAGTCCGAAAAACACTATTCGGGAAAATGGTCTGTGTGTGTGTGTCTGTGAACGATTTTTAGTAAAAACCACTGTACCAAATTAGCTCAAACTTCATATCTCGCCCGCAGGTCACCATGGGACGCCAAAATGAGGGTTTGAACAAAATCCACCGAAAGTTAACTATAGTTATCATAGTGATCAAAACACCAAATATTTTTTTTCTCAAAAACGGCTCTGACGATTTGGATTAAATTGTTTACATTGATAGCTCTCAATAAGGTCATTATACCGAAGAATTCCCATTTATGGGAAAATGACGAGAGCAGCACAATAAATTACCAAATCTTTCGACGCAATCGATTTTAGCGCAGTTTTTAGAGAAAACCACCGTACCAAAACAGCTGAAACTTGATCTCTAGCCTACAGGTTACCATGGGACGCCAAAATAAGGGTATGAACAAAATCCACCGAAAGTTAACTATAGTCATCATAGTGATCAAAACACCAATTTTTTTTTCTCAAAAACGGCTCTAACGATTTTAATTACATTTTTTATATAGATAGCTCTTAATAAGTCAATGATACTATAAAATTCTCATTCGTGGGAAAATGACGAGAGCAGCACAATAAATTATCAAAATTTTCTACCAAAAGCTTTTTTCGCGCAGTTTTTTTCATATAAACTCCGCTGGAATGTTAGTAGAATGTTAAAGAAAATTGGTACTGTAGTCCAATCCAATACCTAAAGGGTGAGTGTTTAAAAACGCTCATGAGATACATGGGGCTCACTCCAGAAATTCCTGAATTTCAACTACCGCCGTTTCGCTTAAGACCAGTTCTAACAGTTATTACCCAATAACTCTGCAAAAGTGATTACTATCCTCCTCAAAAAACTCCGTGTTTACAGCCTCATTAATTTTCTGGGTACCATTTGCTCAATAATGGTCCTGGTTTTTACTTTCCGCTACCCGAAGGGAAGGAAAGTATAGTAATCGGCCCAAAAAAAAAATTTGAGTTTTCTTCAGATCTTTACGTTTCAGACCCTACTGAGTCTAAAAAACCTAATTTCGTCGCGTGGTCCGTGTGTATGTGTGTGTGTATGTGTGTGTGTGTGTGTGTGTGTGTGTATGTGTGTGTGTCTGTAGTTCGATTTGCGGGAGAACAGCTGATCCGATTGAGCTGGTTCTTTTTTTGTTTTGTTCGTTATTTTTTGTAGACACCAAAATAAGGTTATGGACGATTTCGGCCGATGGGAAGGGGGGGTGGGGGACGAAAATGTACCAAAAACTAGGGTTTTTCGCATTTTTCTCGAAAACGGCTCTAACGATTTTGATTAAACTTTCAAATTATCTTCTTCTCATCAATACCTAACTTTTATTCTCGATACATATCTCCATGAAAATTCGGTGAACGGAGATAATGACCTATGAAGCAAAAAAAGGTTTATTAAGCATTTTGGCAAAATGACTTCAACGATTATCATCAAACTCTCAGGATATTTTCGAATAGTTAATACCTACATATTGTTCTGAATAAATGTTCCTGTGACGGTCCATTGAACAGAGATAAAAATCAAAATGTGTAAAAAATAACGTTTTTTCTAACATTTCCGTAAATTCCAGGGTAACTTTTTCACCAGATGTGATATATCCTAATGGAGTATCTTCTAGTCACCCATACCAACATTTCGTTCTCTATAATTATTTCTGTATATATATGTTGAACAGAGATATAAGCCAAGTTGACTCAGAAAGGAGATTTGTCGAATATTAATTTATCGGTATTCCAATTTTCTCAAAAACGGCTCTAACGATTTCGATCAAACTTTCGGAGTACTCTCAGCTAACTAGTCCCTACATTTTGTTCTCCATAAATGTTCCTGTGAAAATGCGTTGAACGAAGATATAGCGCCCGCCTATGTAGGTGGTGTTCGAACCTAAACGGGTGGCGGAAAGTTGTGTGTTGCTACGCACCAGATATTTTTTACCAGTGGCCGTGGCAGTAAAACTAGTCGAACGCACATAGGGCCGAGGAAAGTTCTGTAATGCGTCGGTTAAGATGCCCTGTATTGTTTTTCATTTCCTGGAGACATGATAATACTCGATATCGTACAACACGCCTTTATTTTATTAGATTTTCATGCTAATAAAGCGTTATTCCATTTCAATCATGGACCTTTGTCACACCTGTCTCAGAATTGTAGCATAAAATGTCTACAATTGAATCTACTTTTGGCCAAGGAAAGCTGTTGACGCTCGGCACCAAATATTTCCTTACAGCGTAGAACTACGTAAATTAATATCGTGAATCGTAAGACAGTTCATGGTCATTTGGGTCCTTCCTTAGCCTTGGCCGCTAACGTAAAAATATCCAAGAAGGGCAGCTGCTCAGGTTATGGTTGACCAGAGGACAGGACAATCCAAGTTTGACGTCACGTCGTGAAGTGACGCAAGTTCGAGGGAGTTATAAATCGACGAACGTCGCGACTGCCGAGGCTTTGCCTGATCGTGGCAGCCGGTAAAATATCGCGATTCGCTGGGAGAATCTCGTGCGAACCTCCGGAAAGTTGTCGCATAGACGCCATTGATATTCAGGCATTTGTCCCAGTACGTGTAAACGCTTCCTCAGCGACTGGCTCAAATACCGACCCGGAATCCGTCGGCTAAATGTGGGTTAGGAACCGACCGTCTGAGTACGAAAGGAGAAAGAAGAGAACAAAACTCCGTTAAAAGGAGTCGCTTACAATGTTAATCCACTCGTTAATTTCGCTCTACATGCAGATGTAGGCGACTTTCGTGGACGAGCAGCAGTTCGGTTTGAAGAGATTTTTTGAGGTTCTCTCGCCTACCCATAATCTGTTCAAGACTTACTTCTTTCGCTCTTTATGTTATGTTTAGTCTTGAAAGATGCACCAAGTCAAATCGCTCCAATTAACTCGTCCACTTGCACTAGATTCGAACCATGTCGTAAAATATGTCTGAGAAAGTAATCGGGTTTTTCATAAATTAAAAATATCTGGTGCTCAGCCTCTCACGCCATTCCTCAGCCCCATGTACGGGCTGAGTGATTTTTGCCGCTCTAGCAACTAAGCCAATACGTAGTGTAGTAAGTAATCCGACTTAGTTGATATGAACCTGATAAAATTTAACATTGAAACTGGTTCCAGAATTTATTGGGTTGCAGCTACTTATGGAACGACCTGTATTGTGAAACCAAAACATAGTAATTTGTTGGACGGTCGACATCTTTTTTACTTTCCTTGGCTCTACAAAGTAGTAAGGAAAGTTATGTAATCGACTGAAAATTTTTTTTCGAGTTTTCTTCAGATCTTTACGTTTCAGACCCTCCTGAGTCCGAAAAACACTATTTGGGAAAATGGTCTGGGTATGTGTGTCTGTGGACGATTTTTAGAGAAAACCACCGTACCAAATCAGCTCAAACTTGATATCTCGCCCGCAGGTCACCATGGGACGCCAAAAGAAAGGTTTGAACAAAATCCACCGAAAGCTAACTATAGTTATCATAGTGATGAAAACACCAAATTTTTTTTTCTCCAAAACGGCTACAACGATTTTGATTAAATTGTTTATGTTGATAGCTCTCAATAAGGTAACTATACCATAAAATTTCCATCTGTCGGAAAATGACAAGAGCAGCACAATAAATTATCAAAATTTTCGACGAAATTGATTTTAGCGCGGTTTCCAGAGACAACAACCGTACCAAATCAGCTGAAACTTGATGTCTAGCCTACAGGTTACCATGGGACGCAAAAATAAGGGTATGGGCAAAATCTATTGAAAGTTAACTATAGTTATCATAGTAATATAGTGATCCAAACACCAAATTTTGTTTTTTCTCAAAAACGGCTCTAACGATTTTGATTACATTTTTTATATTGATAGCTCTCAATAAGACAATTATACTATGAAATTCTCATTTGTGGGAAAATGACAAAAGCAGCACAATAAATTATCAAAATTTTCGACGATATGCGTTTTTAGCGCAGTTTTTTCCTTATAGACTCCGCTGAAATGTTACTAGAATGTTTAAAAAAACTGGTATTGTTGTCCAATCCAATACCTATAGGATGAGTGCTTAAAAACGCTCATAAGATACATGGGGCTCACTACAGAAATTCCCGAATTTCAACTGCCGCCGTTTCTCTTACTACCAGTTCTAACAGTTATGACCCAATAACTCTGCAAAAGTAATTACTATCCTTCTTCAAAAAATTAAAGCTTACAGCCTCATTAATTATCTGGATAACAATTGCTCAGTAATGGTTCTAGAATGAGTACGAGCAGCACAATAAATTCCGGAACTGTAAGCGCTGCTGCGAATTGTTTTTTGACCAAGTTCAAATGAACTGATTAAGTAGTCAACGCCATATAGAAAGTGAACTGACGTAGAGCTAAGGAAAGTTGTGTGTTGCAACGCACCAGATATTTTGGAAAGGTTTGCTGGCTTTTTTAGCGTTGTCCAGGAGCTATTGGGTTAACACTGGAAGAAAAATGTCCAGTAGCTTGTATGTAACTTACAATATTATTTTGCATCAGTTTTTAGACTACCGTCATGTCATGTACGTAGCTTCCTGAAGTATTAACATGATTTTAGCGAGAACCTAATATCAAGTTTCGTCGAAACTGCTTATAATTACTTGCCATTTCCCGCCGAGTCAAAATGCGATGTAATGTCATCGGAATTGTCCGCACAAAAAACTTCAATCAAAATCGTAAGGCTCATTTTTGATAAACAAAGTATTTAGTGTTTTGATCATCAAATGATTGACTATCCGATTCTGATAATGAAATAATTTTGGTTGATCTGCAGTCTAAATACGAAATGTGAGCAGGTTTGTCCCTTCCCATGTACCCACACAATTTTCTCAAAATGATGTTTTTTTGCCTTTGAAATGTGAAGGTCTGAAGAAACCTCAATAGTAGGTTCTTTCCGTTTATTTGAGCGCTCATCTCTCCCGTCTTAGTGGTAAGGTGTATTTTTTATTGGACTGGAATGAAACATACTATTAAAAAACAACAAACGACAAAATTGTCAAGAACGAATTACCATCTACACATTTTTCAAATTGTTTTTCTAGGTTATTTTAATCTCTAATTACAATCTAAGTTCAATTTTCTTCATAAACGTGTAGCAACAACACATGGATAACGAAAACGTATTTGTGAAGACATCGTACTTGAAAGAATGTATAGACAGTTGCTCTGAAATCAGCTTGTTACTATAATCATCAGCAGTTTGCACACTCTTTTTCGATCGCACGCTATTTTCAAAATTGCTCCGCATAATTAAGATATTGTAAGCGGCTATTGGGGATGTTATTGTGACACAGTACTGCAACAATCAACTGCTACGCGAAATCCTCTAAAACCTGCGGCTGAAGGAAGTTCACTCATGGAAGCTCAATCATGCGGTGGATAATTCCACCTCGACAGTCTCCCTTCGGTTCCCTTCTTAACGAAACAGCGGAAAGAAATATGACATCCTCGTCTTCACTGGGAACTTTTTCCAACCTAAATTACCCTTGAGACGTTCTAGCCAACTCAAAAACACCGTTCAGTTTCTCATGAAAATTAGCAACGAAATGAGCGACGTAGCGGTCCACTTCCGTTGTCTCGTGTTTTTATCGTAATGGGAAGAATCTGCTCATTTCCTTAGACTCCGCGAGTTTTAGCGAATTGGATTCATATCGACGATTTGAACGAGTACAGAGCTCTTCAGTCCTCGAAACTCGACCTTCCACGTCGCTGCCCAAACCGCACGTTGTCGCCGAAACTGTTCATGGAAAATGTACTCTACGTATTCACAAGCTGGAGGAAGTGAGCAGTTTTTTCAACTTGTCACGAAAATATGTGCGGTAGCTGTACTCCACAACTGACAAGAAGGAACCCCGGAACTGACATCGTTTGCGCAACCAACACGATCGGAGAAAATGCAAAAACGTAGGCTTTCGAAAAGTTAATTGAATTGAATCCAGAATTCACCCTTTAGGTATTGGATTGGACTACAATACCAATTTTTTTCAACATTCAACAAAAATTCCAGCGGAGTTTATAAGGAAAATATCTGGTGCGTAGCAACACACAACTTTCCGCCACCCCTTTAAAATCGAACACCACCTTCACATGCGGGCGCTATATCTTCGTTCAACGCATTTTTACAGGAACATTTATGTAGAACAAAATGTAGGGACTAGTTAGCTGAAAGTACTCCGAAAGTTTGATCGAAATCGTTAGAGCCGTTTTTGAGAAAATTGGAATACCGATAAATTGATATTCGACAAATCTCCTTTTCTGAGTTAACTTGGCTTATATCTCCGTTCAACATATTGTGGTGACTCCATAGATCACAGATGATCACTCGGCGTCGTTGTTAGGGAATGTTGTTGTCAAGTTCAGTTGTAAAATTGAGTTGAGGCTTGTTATCACGATAATACATCTTAAATTGTTGTTAAGTTAACCGTTATTCTTACATTTTGGGGGCAGAGCGATAGGCGAGCAGAAATAGTGGGAGCTTCTCATCCCAATCTTTCTGATTATCATTAACGAATATGGCCAGAAATTTGGTTAGGGTCCGGTTGAGCCTCTCAACTAATCCTCCTGACTGCGGGTGTAAAGGAGTTGTTCGCGTTCGTCGGAAACCCATCAACTTGCTTACTTCTTTCAATAGCTGAGCTTCAAAATTTCTCCCTTGATCCGTATGGATTTCCTCAGGAACACCATTTCGGCTGAAGACGTGATCCACTAGAGCCCTGGCTGTGGTTTCTGCTTCCTGATTTGGCAAAGCAATAGCTTCTGGCCATTTCGTGAAATAATCCACTGCTACTAGTACGTATTTGTTACCCCTCTTAGAAATTGGGAACGGACCCAGGATGTCGACCCCCACACGATCAAATGGCGCTGCTACGATGTACTGTTGCAGAGGGGCAGTGTGTTTACGTGCTGGGCCTTTCACTCGTGCGCACTGCTGGCATGTCTGACACCACGCTCGTACATCTCTTGACATTCCAGGCCAGAAATACCTTTGACGTACTTTTCCAATAGTCTTCCAGTAGCCAAAATGTCCTCCTGTTGGATTACTATGGCACTGTCGCAACACTTCTGGAACGAAAGCTGTGGGTACTACCCATTGAAGTCTGTTTTTCCCTGTGTTCTCGTCCCAACGATGGAACAGTTCGCCATTGTGAACTTCCAGAGAATCCCATCTTGCTAAAAGTTGGCGGATTCCTGGGGGGAGTGTTGGGAACTGTTCTTGGTTTGGTCTGCGTCCCTCCAAAAGGCTCTGTAAAACCCACTGAATATTTTCATCTTCTGTCTGATGCTTATCTTCCTCTGCTGGCCGGAGTTGTATTGCTCGAATGCTTGCTTTTTCGTCTTGTTTCTCTCTCCTCTTGCAAAATTCACAATGATCAGCACAGGGTCTACGTGAGAGCCCGTCAGCATTTAGGTGTTGTGTGCCTTTACGATGTTCAATGGAGAACGTGTATGATTGCAAGATTTCGATCCAACGAGCTAGTTGGCCTTCGGGGTTACGAAAAGATGTCAACCAGGTTAATGATGCGTGATCAGTGCGAAGGGTAAAAGGAGCGCCATACAGATATTGATGAAAATGTTCTACGCTCCGCAGTACTGCTAGTAGCTCACGACGTGTAGCACAGTAGTTCGTTTCAGATCTGCTCAAAGTCCGACTGAAGTATGCGATCACTTTTTCGCCTTGTTCGTCAAACTGGGAAAGAACTGCTCCAATAGCATGCTCACTTGCGTCACAATCGAGGATGAACGGTTTTTGCAAGTCTGGGTATCGTAGCACAGAAGTTGACGTCATGGCCTTTTTCAATGCCTCGAAACTCTTTTCACATGCAGTGTCCCATTGGAAGTTTCGTTTTCCCTCAGTCAGTTTAGTGAGTGGACGGGCAAGTTCAGAAAAACCTCTTATGAAACGGCGGTAGTATGAGCACATCCCGAGAAAAGATCTTACTTGTTTCTGACAGGTTGGGACTGGCCATGTCATGACAGCTTCAGTCTTTTTTGGATCTGTACGTACCCCATCGCCTGAGATTATGTGACCAAGGTACTGGGTTTCTCTTGTAAAAAATAAGCATTTGTCTGGTCGGACCTGCAACCCTGCATTCGCCAGTCGCTGG
The DNA here is from genome assembly GCA_020466155.1 of Pachypeltis micranthus. Taxonomy (NCBI): domain Eukaryota; kingdom Metazoa; phylum Arthropoda; class Insecta; order Hemiptera; family Miridae; genus Pachypeltis; species Pachypeltis micranthus. Next base: position 55,419,428 of record CM035771.1, on the reverse strand, counting down.
AACACCTTTTCTAATTTACTCAACACTGTAGCGAAATCAGGACCGAAGACAATTATGTCGTCAAGGTAAACCAATGCTAGCTCCGAAGGTAGAACTGCTTCCATCAGGCGCTGAAAAGTAGCTGGAGCATTGCAGAGTCCGAAGGGTAAAACCTTGAATTGCCATAGCCCTCTTTGGTAAAGTGTGAACGCCGTTTTTTCTTTATCGTCTTCTTGCAGAGCCACCTGCCAGTATCCACTCTTGAGATCCAATGTACAGAACCAACTCGCTCCACTCAAGGTGTCCAACAACGTTTGTATGCTTGGAAGAGCGTAGGAATCTTTCTTTGTAACCGCATTAAGTCGCCTATAGTCCACGCAGAAGCGCATGGTTCCATCCTTCTTGGGGACCAAAACAATTGGAGAAGCCCAGGGGCTCTTTGAGGGTTCGATAATACCTTGGTCTATCATGTCCTTTAGCAATCTGTCTACCTCTTCCTGTCTCTTAAATGGAATTGGTCGAGGGGCTTGTTTGATAGGATGGGTTATACCAGTATCAATTGCGTGTTTAATTACATTGGTGCGTCCCAAAGGTAGCCCATTGTAAGCAAAGATGTGGCGGTACTTGAACAGTAAAGTCTTAGCCATATCACACTCGCTTGAACCTTCTTGAAGAGCGGACGCTTGGATCGCCATATTGATCCACTCAATTTCGTGTTCCTTGATCGCGGCTTGCAGCACTCTCTGCATGCATTGTTCTCTATTCAGAAGAGGAATTGTGATGTTCTGTATTTGTACCACTAGAACACCGCGCTGAATGTCTAAGTATGCTTGTAAGCGAGTAAGGAGATCTAGTCCCAAAATCCCCTCGTCTCGTATGTCAGCCACCAAAAACCTGTGTGTTATAAGCTGTGTCTTTATGGATAGAGGCACGTGACACTCCCCCCTAACTTTTAATTTTTCTTCCCCTGCAGTCAGTAGTGTCTTCCAAGGAGCTGGCGATACTTCGAGGTTAAATTTCGTGGCGACATCCGGGCGGATTATTGACGTTGAGGCCCCGGTGTCCAACAGAAGTGCCCACCATTGTCCCTTGACATTCATCTCAACAAAAAGCGAATGTGTTCCAGCCTGTTTGGTTCGAATTATTGGACCACAGTGGTCTGTGGTCAGGTCACGGTCCATTGTCATAGCCTTCTTTAGTTTTTCCGAGTGTTGAGTATTTGGACATCTGGCTTTGATGTGATCTGTGCCGTTACACTTCCAGCAGCGAAAACTTGTTGTAGTTTTGCTGACAGTAGGTCTCTGTTGATCCAATACTTCCATGAGTTGGGCACGCGCTAGAGCATCTTGGAGAGTTTTAGGGAGACACATTGTCAGTGCAAGAGCAAGATTTCTGTCCCGAATGGCTTTCAGAAATGCCCTCACGGCATGTCGATCCCTATACTCCTTAGACTCGTCAGGAAAAGCCCCCCTCACCAAATTTTCAATATCCGTCGCTAGTTTGGTGAAACTTTCACCAACCTCTTGGTGCCTGGCCAAAAGTAACTCTTGCAATCTTGGTGCATGGTTGTGTAATCCAAATCTACTGGCTAATGTGGTTTTTAAGCAACGATAGTTGACACGTTCAGATGGAGCGAGATCAGCTAATATTGACAATGCTGGGCCTCTTAACACACTAGCCAACTTAAATCCTAGCCTGACTTCATTCCATCCATTTGCCTGTGCTGTCACTTGAGCGTGGATTTCAAACTCTTCCCAAGGTAATGTACCATCGTACTGCATCAAACTTACCTCGTACGCAACGACTGCAGCATCGTGTATCAGATCAGTGCGATCTGTTTCTTGGTCGATTGGTAGTGCAAGTGGTCTTGTACATTGCGTAACAGAGACTAAAGCAGTGAGTTGCTCGCGAATCATTTCAAGGGTAGACTCCAGTTCAGTTATTCGTTGCTCCAATTGTTGGCTGTTGAAGGAAGAAGGGCGATTCAGGTCCTCTGCGGAGCTCGGTGCATCGAGTGTTGATGGACACACTGGCGTGTCAACTGTCAATGGTCGATTCCTTGTACTCATGGTTCGTACTGATGGTATTGTAGATCTACGTGGCATAGTTCTTGTGTGATAAGACAGTAGATAATCCCGGACGGGCCCCCAAAATGTAAGAATAACGGTTAACTTAACAACAATTTAAGATGTATTATCGTGATAACAAGCCTCAACTCAATTTTACAACTGAACTTGACAACAATATTCCCTAACAACGACGCCGAGTGATCATCTGTGATCTATGGAGTCACCACACTACTCCCCTCGACATCTTCTGGCCCGCCCCCGGGCCGTACGTCTGCATGGTTGAGTCGGTTGGCGTGTAGGAGTCGCGATTTTCGTCCCATTCGAACACGAAAAAGAACATCATTTTTCTTCTCTATAACGACCCATGGCCCTGTCCATTGTGGTTGTAGTTTGGGACATTTTCCTCGAACTCGTTTGGCTCCAGCTACTTTTCAGCGCCTGATGGAAGCAGTTCTACCTTCGGAGCTAGCAATATATATACAGAAATAATTATGGAGAACGAAATGTTGGTATGGGTGACTAGAAGACACTCCATTAGGATTTATCACACCTGGTAAAGAAGTTACCCTGGAATTTACGGAAATGTTAGAAAAAACGTTATTTTCGACACATTTTGATTTTTATCTCTGTTCAATGGACCGTCACAGGAACATTTATTGAGAAGAATATGTAGGTATCAACTATTTGAAAACATCCTGTGAGTTTAGTGGAAATCGCTGAAGCCGTTTTGCCAAAAAGCGTAAAAAACCTATTTTTGCTTCAGGGCCCCATATCTCCGTTCACCGTATTTTCATGGAGATATGTATGGAGAGGAAAAGTTAGGTATTGATTAGTAGAAGATAATTTGAAAGTTTAATCAAAATCGTTAGAGCCGTTTTCGAGAAAAATGCGAAAAACCCTAGTTTTTGGTACATTTTCGTCCCCCACCTCCCCTTCCCATCGGCCGAAATCGTCCATAACCTTATTTTGGTGTCTACAAAAAATAAGAAACAAAACAAAAAAAGAACCAGCGCAATCGGATAAGCCGTACTCCCGCAAATCGAACTACAGACACACACACATACACACACACATACACACACACACACACACACACACACGGACCACGCGCCGAAATTAGGTTTTTTAGACTCAGTAGGGTCTGAAACGTAAAGATCTGAAGAAAACCCAATTTTTTTTTTTGACCCGATTACTATACTTTCCTTCCCTTCGGGTAGCGGAAAGTAAAAAAACTGCGCTAAAAACGCTTTTCGTCGAAAATTTTGGTAATTTATTGTGCTGCTCTTATCATTTTCCCACGAATGGGAATTTTACGGTATAATTTCCTTATTGAGAGCTATCAATATAAAAAATCTAATCAAAATCGTTAGAGCCATTTTTGAGAAAAACAAATTGGTGTTTTGATCACTATGATAACTATAGTTAACTTTCGATGGATTTTGCCCATACCCTCGTCTTTGCGTCCCATGGTAACCTGTATGCTAGACATCAAGTTTCAGCTGATTTGGTACGGTGGTTTTCTCTAAAAACCGCGCTAAAATCGATTTTGTCGAAAGTTTTGGTAATTTATTGTGCTGCTCTCGTCATTTTCCCACAAATGGGAATTTTATGGTATAATTGCCATATTGACAGCTATCAATATAAAAAATTTAATCAAAATCGTTGGAGCCGTTTTTGAGAAAAAAAATATTTGGTGTTTTGATCACTATGATAACTATAGTTAACTTTCGGTGGATTTTGTTCAAACCCTTATGTTGGAGTCCCATGATGACCTGCATGATGGCGAGATATCAAGTTTGAAGTCTAAAAATCGTTCACACGTTTTCGGACTCAGGAGGATCTGAAGAAAACTCAAAATTTTTTTTCAGCCGATTACATTACTTTCCTTTCTATTTCGTAGAGCCAAGGAAAGTAAAAAACGCTGCACATTATCACGCAACGCTTTATTATTCTCTTTAACAGTTTGACCTAGTCTCACACCTGTGAGCACCATCGAAAAATACCAGTAAACCATGAGAAGAGTGACTTAATTACTACGGAACGACGAAAATAACATATTCCAGGTGTCTGTAGGCAATTGGCACGGGTAGTTGGTGTGAGACGCTGAAACGATTACTTTCGCTGTATTGGCCCGCGAGTTCATTTAACTAGTAGACTTCGGCTCACTATAATTATTGTAATTTCACTGTTTTCGGTCCATAAGCTGTACCTGTGATACTCATTTCACTCAACCCAGCTTTTAAAAAGACCTTGAAAACAGTACCAAACACGGCGTATTTGCGTTAAAACTGCCAAAATTGCGTTTTTATTAATTCTGTTAACCATTTTTTGTCCATAACCACCATGGGATTCGTCAAATCGTGGCCGGGAAGGAATGGGGACTACAGCTGAGGATGGTCCTGTGGATGTACTGTGATCGTCAGGCCTGTGGGTGGACCAGGACTGGAAAGAAGACTGTGCAGCTGGAGCTGAGTAGATTGCAGCACAGGGGGCAGCAGTCATAGCAGTCATAGGGGGTATAGACCCCCCCACAGCTGCGCTGGAGGTCCTACTGGGTCTTTAACCTCCGCACATCTGGGGAGAGCTGTCTACTTAAAGCTCGTATTCTGTGTGCTTCGCAGTTTTGGTGTGCGTGCAGCAACGAAAATTACATACTCCAGGCCCTTGTGAGTGCACGTAGCAATTTTCACGATGGATAGTTGGACTGAGACGAGTGAGTGTAAATGAAGATACGATTACTTCCCTTATTGTCGCGTGAGTTCTTTTAATTAGTTTATTATTTAATTTTCACTGTAATCACTATAATTACTGTGATTTCACTGTATTCGGTCTAGACGCAGTCATACATCCGTAATACCCATTCCATTCGACCAACCATCGAAAAATACCTGGAAAACGATACCAAACACGACGTAATTGCGATAAAACTGCCAAAATTTCGTTTTTGTTGATTTTTTAAACATTTTTTGCCTGTAACAACGATGGGTTGTCTGATCGGATTGCAGGTCGGCACAACTAGATACCAAATGGGATTTTCATGCGAAAGAAAGGATTTTTTTAGACGACGTTAAAGGTATAAAACGGCCCGGACAGACACATTGATCAGAATGAACAATAAACCAAAATATCTGGTGCGTAGCAACACACAACTTTCCCAAATAGTGTTTTTCGGACTCAGGGGGGTCTGAAACGTAAAGATCTGAAGAAAACCCAATTTTTTTCGGCCGATTACTATACTTTCCTTCCCTTCGGGTAGCGGAAAGTAAAATCAGCTGTGAAAACTCAAATGTTGAGGTCACATGTCCTTGAAAAAGGATTTTGCGGGCGCTCGCTAGAATTAAACTACGGAGTTTTTTTTTTAAGTAACTCCATTCGATATTCAATTATCATCTTTTCTCGAGCTGGAGTTTGGAAATGATGAAAGTTCAGCTCGTAGAAATGAGTTCCAGCTTGAAAACTTATTGATAAGTAACGCAGGCAAACGGGGGGTTTGGTTTTCCATTTTGGTCTGCAAATGACTTGTATCCAACTCACGGGGTATTGAACCATTCACAATATATTTTTCTACGTTAATGCTCCTTAGACAGTCCGTCAAAGTAAGATGACCAAACCAAAACACGATTTTTTACTTTCCGCTACCCCAAAGGGAAAGGAAAGTATAGAAATCGGCGCAAAAAAAAAATTTGGGTTTTCTTTAGATCTTTACGTTTCAGACCCTACTGAGTCTAAAAAACCTAATTTCGGCGCGTGGTCCGTGTGTGTCTCTGTAGCTCGATTTGCGGGAGAACGGCTGATCCGATTGAGCTGGTTCTTTTTTTGTTTCGTTTGTTATTTTTTGTAGACACCAAAATAAGGTTATGGACGATTTCGGTCGATGGTGGGGGACGAAAATGTACCAAAAACTAGGGTTTTTCGCATTTTTCTCGAAAACGGCTCTAACGATTTTGATTAAACTTTCAAATTATCTTCTCCTAATCAATACATAACTTTTCTTCTCCATACATATCTCCATGAAAATAAGGTGAATGGAGATATGGGCCCCTGAAGCAAAAATAGGTTTTTTACGCTTTTTGGATAAACGGCTTCAGCGATTTTCACCAAACTCACAGGATGTTTTCGAATAGTTAATACCTACATATTTTTTTCTCAATAAATGTTCCTGTGACGGTCCATTGAACAGAGATAAAAATCAAAATGTGTCGAAAATAACGTTTTTTCGGACATTTCCGTAAATTCCAGGGTAACTTTTTCACCAGATGTGATAAATCCTAATGGAGTGTCTTTTAGTCACCCATACCAACATTTCGTTCTGTATAATTATTTCTGTACATATATGTTGAACGGAGATATAAGCCAAGTTAACGTAGAAAAGGAAATTTGACGAATATTAATTTATCGGTATTCCAATTTTCTCAAAAACGGCTCTTACGATTTCGCTCAAAGTTACGAAGGACTCTCAGCTAACTTGTCCCTACATTTCGTTCCACATAAATGTTTCTGTAGAAATGAGTTGAACGAAGATATAGATCCCGCACATGTAGGTGGTGTTCGAACTAACGGGGGTGGCGGAAAGTTGTGTGTTGCTACGCACCGCTGGTTTAACGTTGTGGTGAAAGCTGTGAGGTGCACCAGGTGTTCTGTTAAGTTTCTCTAAGGTCGAATTTTTTACTCGACAGTATTCTCAGTTTTTCAAATATTTGTCACTATACTCCAAAATTTTTAGTAGCATCTGAACAGTTTTCGCACAACGCCCAACAATCCATTCACTGTTTCTCAACTCAGACTGGATTACTGTGAAACTCAACGAAGAATCCCACGAGCCAAATTTCTTCGGTTGAAGCGCAACTCGCAGCAGTTTTGGAAACATTGCTCAGAAGTAGACATTTTTAAAACTGAAAGGTGCTCAGCAGCTTTCGTAGCGCCCACTTGTACACAAAGCTGAAGATAATTGTGAAAGATCAAAGGCAAATTGAAGAAACGCTGAAGACTTTCAAAGAAAAAAAAAGTGTATTGACAGAAACAAAGATCGTTTTTAAAAAGAAAATCTTAAAAGTAAAACCACCGAAGTAAGTTTATCAAGTCTCAGAAGTGTTTTAAGTACTTAATTTGTCATAGTGCAAAAATATCGGACTTGAATTTTTGAACCGGTCGTTCCGATACTATTGTGAAGAATAGAGAAGATGAGGTAGAACAACATTGCCAACATTCTCGACTATGGGAAACGTGGTATGAAATGGCACTTGGTCGTCAGGACGTCAACAACTCTGTTGTCATTTCGCTTTTTCCCCCCTCTATCCCTTTTCTTTCTCAATTACAAATAAAACTACAGCAGTGGCACATTTAATTGACTCCAACTACACAATTTGTGCAACAATAGCGCAATAATTGTCCGCTAGGCCTTAGATTTCGGCAGTTCATATATGAAAACACTTGAAGACTTAACGTCAAAATAAACGAATCTCTATACACATCTAACGATTATCTACAATACGATGTTGTAACGGCTTAACAAGCAACGATATTTGAACAAATATTTGACAATGACGACAGCTGTAAGACAAACGTAAGAAGATTGGGAACTCCATTTTGATCAAATTACAACACGTTACATCTAGTGCCTCTACGGATAACTGCAATTCAAATTATTTTCCTTTGACCGACTATTAATTAAATTACGGTAGTTGGGTTGACTCCTCGCCTAAATGAACTAGCAACGTCTACTTCGATTTGGAAGCGGTTAAGATACAAAACGAAACTTGGATCTTTGGTCATACGTTCATGTCGCCCGCATAAATGAACTATTCTAAGCACCACCTTTCTAACTTGGTTCACCTCGTTCCAGTTTAAAATAAGGCGTTAAGCTTGGAAATATAATTTCTTAACACGTCACACTTCCACCTCATGGACACAGAATGAGCGCATTGAACACGACACCAGCTCAGCCAGTTTATGAAAGGGTGCCGATTGTTGAGTAATTCAGCTGAAAAGTGGGAAACTTCAAGTATAAAAGTGCCGAGTAAAGTAAGTAAAAAATATCTGGTGCGTTGTAACACACAACTTTCCTTAGCTCTACGTCAATTCACTTTGTACATGGCCTTTGAACTTGGTCAAACAACACGTCGCAGCAGCAGGAAGCGGTAGCGCCTAATGCTCTGGAATTTATTGTGCTGCTCGTACTCATTCCCTGACGATTACTGAGCAATTGGTACACAGATAATTGATGGGCCTGTAAACACGAATTTTTTGAAGAAGGATAGCAATCACTTTTGCAGAGTTATTGGGTAATAACTGTTAGAACTGGTAGTAAGCGAAACGGGCGTAGTTGAAATTCAGGAATTTCTGGAGTGAGTCCCGTGTATCTCATGAGCGGTTTTAAACACCTCACCCTCTGGGTATTGAATTGGACTACAATACCAATTTTCTTTAACATTCTACCAACATTCCAGCGGAGTTTATAAGAAAAAAACCGCGCTAAAAACGCTTTTTGTCGAATATTTTGATAATTTATTGTGCTGCTCTCGTCATTTTCCTACAAATGGGAATTTTATGGTATCATTACCTTATTGAGAGCTATCAACATAAAAAATTTAATCAAAATCGTTAGAGCCGTAATTGAGAAAAAAAGAATTTGGTGTTTTGATCACTATGATAACTATTGTTAACTTTCGGTGGATTTTGCTCATACCCTTATTTTGGCGTCCCATTGTCACCAGCGGGCGAGATATGAAGTTCGAGCTTATTTGATACGGTGGTTTTCTCTAAAAATCGTTCACAGACACACTTTAGTGACACACACACACACAGACCATTTTCCCAGATAGTGTTTTTCGGACTCAGGAGGGTCTGAAACGTAAAGATCTGAAGAAAACTAAAAAAAAAAATTTCAGCCGATTACATAACTTTCCTTTCTACTTCGTAGAGCCAAGGAAAGTAATTATTAGAAAGTTCTCATCATTATTGATAGAGACGAACGGTTGAAAACTGAGTAGATACTTCTTTGAGTGAAGGAGTAAAAAAAAAATTAGTAAAAAATGGAAATTCAAGAGAAATAACAAAAAAACCAGTTGGAAAATGAGTAACCATGCGATAACACATAAAATTAAAATAAATAATAGTTCCTCAGCAGCATTGGTAAGGCAAGTGTAGCCCAAATACGAGAAAACAGCAATGAAAATCGTCCTGGAATCACAAAAATTAATGGGACTTGGGTAAAAAATCAGATGATTAGAAACAGGGTAAAAGTAGTAGGAGAACAATTGTCGGAAAATTGAATAAACATGTACGTTATTTTTTACAGAAGAGAGCGCTGATCGAATTATGAAATATTTCCTGACATTGAACATTTTGGGGAAATTCATCGAAAAAACGTGAAGCCTTTCGGGAATTGAGTAAAAACGGGTAAACGTTTAGGGGAATATTAGTTAACTCTGTCGGAAAATCGAGGCATGTCTGTTTTCTTCTCATAATGACCCTGGAGGGGTATAACGAGCTGTACAGTAAGTGCTCAGAAATCGGGGGGGGTTTATGATTACAATGCATTGATACACAGACACACCCACACATAAGAAGTCTCAGTTTGCGACTAGTTTCAAGCGATAACACGATCGCGCTATTAAAGAAGAGGGGATACGTTAAAAAGGTGCAAATTTGTAGCATTATTCTGAGAAAAATGAAAACAAATGGCCCTTTTCTTCCTTCCTCTGGGGATTCTTTTACCCCTCCCCTTACATTGGTTTATACATGCTCACCATTGTCACAGAAAACGAGGAGCCCCTTTTCGTCCATTTCACTCTTATTCCTTTCAGGTTTTATCACTGACGTAACCAAGTAGCTAACGCCAAGTAGTTACTGTGTGACATTGTATTGTGGGTGTCGTTTCATCAGCGAAATAAAAATGGTTTGTATAAATACCGCAGAGGCCTGAACCATGAACTAGAGGATTCACGAAGCGTGAACTAAGAAAGACTCTCAGCGAGCCTAAAGTGGCTACGGACCAAGTACCTGGTCTAAGAAGACGTGAACCAACTTTCCACATTGGCTATTTCAGGCATTGAATTGGCGAGACTTGACAGGATGGATTCCACACAATATATCATCAGTATTGTGCACTAGTTCCTTCCCTATGTAAATAGGCAAAGGTCAAAATGGATCTGAAATTGGACGAATCAAACTAGTGTGGAACCACTCGACGTGGACAGGCGTAATTCTAGTTTAGACTTTTACTCCTAATGAAGCATTTACAGAGGTACCCTACCCATTTCCTACAATGCACAGAATGGTAGCACCTCTGATTTGCTTGTTGCACTGACATCGTTAGTCAAAATGAAGAAAGCTTCCTTGTCCGCAGCTATTCACTCAAGATGTTCCTCAAACAAGAAGGCACCCCCCCCCCCCACTCAATATAAAGTTGATGAATGCTATCTAATCATTTAACCTCCCCCCCCCCACCATCCATTTAGACGCCCAGTTGGCGTCGTCTACGAGCCGTCACTCGCTTGTTGCATTGTCATCAACCATGGCAGGCCTCAAGCTTTCTCGTGTATTTGCTTATCCTTCGTAAAGCCTCCACAGTTGGTCGTAAGATTAAGAACCAAAATCAGTCAGTGTGATCAGGCAGACTCGCCCCACAAACTGAAGCGTAGAGTGCACACACTGAGTTATTCGATATCCACCAAATAAGTAAAGATGATCCCCTCTTTTTTTCTTCAAAATATGAATCCCCGTTTGGTCAAGGAGTTTTCACATAACTTAGTACTTCATTTTCAAGGTATCAGGATATTCTTTTCTTCTTGATTTCAGGTATCGAGGTAATCGCGTTTCACACAGAATTTTCATTTGTTTTCTTTCAAAGTAAACCTACGAGTAATGAAGCTTCGAGATCCTCAGTTATCAAAGCCGAGTCACATCTCAAATGCTTCAGCCTACTAAAGAAGTCACCTACAGCTGATTATTCGCTAGTTATACACGATGATGGGTATGGGCTGACAGCCCTGACGCTGAGAGGCTTATGCACGTGCTTGAGTTTCACAGATTTCGGCGATGAGTAAGGCGGAAACTCATCAGAGGACACTTCGTCAATCACAATCAGCTGCAGCGCATCTCCGTCTCACCATGTGGTCTAGAAGTAGACAAAAGACATTGAGGTGGTGCACACAGCAAGGCTCCTTTATTGGTCATTGAACTTTCCACAATCGACACTCATCCACACCTCAATTCAAGCTACTAGTCTAATGAAAAACACCTCGGAATCGTATCAAGTTCTACTCCCTCCAAAACTGTAGCGATCGCCACCACACATTATCAACGATAACCACCCAATTCAAGGACTGTCTAGCAGAGCTTGGCAAATAGAGCGAACAGAGATCATCTACGAACGAGGAGTTATATTCAATAATAAGTGCGGATGAGGCGCCTAAACACTAAACGACTTGGTATAAACAACTTCTAGCAAGTTAGATTACCACGAGGGCCCCTCGTAGCGCACTTCATATGCCTTCTATCAGAGGAAATTAACATACAAAATAAAATTGATGTTCAAAGTTCGTGTCTACCAAGGAGTTTTGAACTGCTATTTTTCCCTCTACTATAATATGGGCTTCAACTACAAAAGGTAAGGTTATGTAAGGCACTCCGACCTCACACAACTTTTGCAGGGCATCCAAGCTGTTTTCTAGGTGAGCAAAGACGACGAAAAACTCGCATCGACTCGAATTCCAAGCTTCGTTACAATTTTTGACAAATAATAAAACACGGTCACATTTCGGCAATTTAGTCGAGCTTTCAGTGATTCAAATAGATTATACAATACGGAAGAAGATTTAGGTCATTCATATCAATTCAATTAATCGACTGCACTGGATGAGAAGGATCTCGGTGGTATGGAATTACAGTTAACAACAATAGCGAAAAATGGCAGATGAAATAAAATATTGCCTCCTTAAAAATAACTGCTTAATGTAATAAAAAAAGAGATCAAAGTCGCGAGGCACAGCAATAAAAATTGAATTCGTTTTTGATTCTTCGAGAAACATGAGGTTCGGAGTCGAGGAACTAAAATGTGAATCGAACGCAATGCGAAAAAAAATTAAAATCAAGTGAAATAACGCGATAAGGTGCTTCAATTGCACGTTTGTCAATCGCATATCGAGTTGAAAGGTACAACCGAATGAGATAGGATTTTATTGGGAGCAAAGCGGCGCACAACTCGTCTATGTCATCTCGATTTGATAACGCTTAAACCTGAAATCATCAAAATATTGTCCTCAGCCCGGGGCCGAATAACGAAGGTAATGGAGTTGATGGGTGTTCAGCTCGAAGGTGCCATAGGAGCGGACAAGACCAGACTTCAGGCTACAAATCTTCGGAGTGTCCAGTCGGTGATCTCAACCTTCCAACCGCGCCACTGAGACCTAACAAAAGAGAACGAAAATTCAGATTGTTAAAGTTTAAAATATCTGGTGCGTTGCAACACACAACTTTCCTTAGCTCTACGTCAGTTCACTTTCTATATGGCGTTGTCTACTTAATCAGTTCATTTGAACTTGGTCAAAAAAACAATTCGCAGCAGCGCTTAACAGTTCCGGAATTTATTGTGCTGCTCGTACTCATTCTAGAACCATTACTGAGCAATTGTTACCCAGATAATTAATGAGGCTGTAAGCTTTAATTTTTTGAAGAAGGATAGTAATTACTTTTGCAGAGTTATTGGGTAATAACTGTTAGAACTGGTAGTGTGAGAAACGGCGGTAGTTGAAATTCGGAAATTTCTGTAGTGAGCCCCATGTATCTCATGAGCTTTTTTAAGCACTCACCCTATAGATATTGGATTTGACAACAATACCAGTTTTTTTTTTAAACATTCTAGTAACATTAAACCGGAGTATATAAGGAAAAAACTGCGCTAAAAACGCTAATCGTCGAAAATTTTGATAATTTATTGTGCTGCTCTTGTCATTTTCCCACAAATGAGAATTTTATAGTATAATTGTCTTATTGAGAGCTATCAATATAAAAATTTTAATCAAAATCGTTAGAGCCGTTTTTGAGAAAAAAAAATTTGGTGTTTTGATCACTATGATAACTATAGTTAACTTTCGGTGGATTTTGTTCAAACCCTTATTTTGGAGTCCCATGGTAACCTGTAGGCTAGACATCAAGTTTCAGCTGATTTGGTACGGTTGTTGTCTCTAAAAACCACGCTAAAACCGATTTCGTTGAAAGTTTTGGTAATTTATTGTGCTGCTCTTGTCATTTTCCCACAAATGAGAATTTTATAGTATAATTGTGTTATTAAGAGCTATCTATATAAGAAATTTAATCAAAATCGTTAAAGCCGTTTATGAGAAAAAAAATTTTTGTTTTGATCACTATGATAACTATAGTTAACTTTCGGTGGATTTTGCCCATACCCTTATTTTTGCGTCCCATGGTAACCTGTAGGCTAGACATCAAGTTTCAGCTGATTTGGTACGGTTGTTTTCTCTAGAAACCGCGCTAAAATCAATTTCGTCGAAAATTTTGATAATTTATTGTGCTGCTCTCGTCATTTTCCCACGAATAGGAATTTTATGCTATAATTATCTTATTAAGAGCTACCAATATAAAAAATTTAATCAAAATCGTTAGAGCCATTTTTGAGAAAAAAAAATTTGGTGTTTTGATCATTATGATAACTATAGTTAAATTTCGGTGGATTTTGTTCAAACCCTTATTTTGGCGTCCCATGGTAATTTGCGGGCGACATATCAAGTTTGAGCTGTTTTGGTACGGTGGTTTTCTCTAAAAATCGTTCACAGACACACAGACCATTTTCCCAAATAGTGTTTTTCGGACTCAGGGGGGTCTGAAAAGATCAGAAGAGAACTCAATTTTTTTTTCAGCCGATTACATAACTTTCCTTTCTACTTCGTAGAGCCAAGGAAAGTAAAAACAGAAATGCAATTCTGAGGAAAGTACTCGTATGTTTTGTTCATTTGTTATTACCTCAACTTCATTCAAACATGTCAATACGTAGCACTCATTAAAGTTAATTCACGATATATTACTGGAGTAGGTGCAACACTTTATTCAATGCACTCACCTCAAACATGAAACGTTCGTCTAATTCATTCAAATCCCGACAGATCAACCGAGTCCGGCCCATCTGATGAAATCCGGCAGAGAGCGAACAGGCATGTCCTTAGAAATGGCTTTCAATTTCAAGGACCGGTCTTCAGTGAGCAGGACGACATCTCTGTACAATTTTCTACGTCCACCTGAAAATTGTCAAAGTTCAAAAAGGTAATTTAAACGCCTAGTTGATCAAACACGCAAATTTTTAAGTATGCGAACGATGATGTCATGACTAGGCCGGTAGCGCTTGGAGTTTCTAAATCAAATTTGACCTACTCGCCGTAAAAAATTGTTTACTACCAAATGAAGTTAGCTATTTTTGTGTCTCGCAAGGTTTATTGAAAAATATACGTACACATAACTATAACAAGGCTTTGACTATTGCATACGTAATTTGACAAATCGTGCGAATGCTAGAACACTAAAAAAGTATGTTTCACGCCAACGGGGATTTCGGCTTACGTCATCGCCACTTCTGAGTTGGCCTGGATGGCCAGAGGGAATTTTCTACGGGAATGTTGGCGAAGGAGGGAAGCGAAAAATGAATTAGTACATAGGAGAACAACAATTCTTTCGAAAAATAGTGAATAAATCAAAATTCAAACGCCGAGTACGAAAATGGTAAACATTATTACAAGAACAAGTGAATGAAATTAAATTAAAGTATGAAATATCTGGTGCGTAGCAACACACAACTTTCCGCCACCCCTTTAAGTTAGAACACCATCTACACAGGCGGGCACTATATCTTCGTTCAACGCATTTCTACAGAAACATTTATAGAAAACAAAATGTAGGGACTAGTTAGCTGAGAGTACTCCGTAAGTTTGATCGAAATCGTTAGAGCCGTTTCTGAGAAAATTGGAATACCGATAAATTGATATTCGACAAATCTCCTTTTCTGAGTTAACTTGGCTTATACCTCCGTTCCACATATATATACAGAAATAATTATGGAGAACGAAATGTTGGTATGGAAGACTAAAAGACACTCCATTGAGATTTATCAGATCTGGTGAAGCAGTTACCCTGGAATTTACGGAAGTGTTCGAAAAAACGTTATTTTCGACACATTTTCATTTTTATCTCTGCTCAATGGACTGTTAGAGGAACATTTATTCAGAACAATATGGAGGTAATAACTATTTGAAAACATCCTGTGAGTTTGGTGAAAATCGCTGAAGCCGTTTTGCCAAAAAGCGTAAAAAACCTGTTTTTGCTTCATGGGCCTATATCTCCGTTCACCGTATTTTCATGGAGATATGTATAGAGAAGAAACGTTAGGTATTGATTAGGAGAAGATAATTTGAAAGTTTAATCAAAATCGTTAGAGCCGTTTTCGAGAAAAATGCGAAAAACCCTAGTTTTTGGTACATTTTCGTCCCCCACCCCCCTTCCCATCGGCCGAAATCGTCCATAACCTTATTTTGGTGTCTACAAAAAATAACGAACAAAACAAAAAAAGAACCAGCTCAATCGGATCAGCCGTTCCCCCGCAAATCGAACTACAGACACACACACATACACACACACACACGGACCACGCGCCGAAATTAGGTTTTTTAGACTCAGTAGGGTCTGAAACGTAAAGATCTGAAGAAAACCCAAATTTTTTTTTGGGCCGATTACTATACTTTCCTTCCCTTCGGGTAGCGGAAAGTAAAAAATAAGGTATAGAGTCACAAAAACATTTTTGGAAATGAGTGGACGCTTAGGATCACATAATAGCTGTTCAGCTCTCAACTGCCTTTTTGATGCGTGAATTTCAGTTTAGAAATTGAACGCGTTCAATTAAGACTTCATACGATAGCCACTATGTATCATTATATTGTATTGGTCCTTCGAGTTTCCTTCCCTAAAAAGCTGAAATTATCTCGCTCGTGGAGAATATCATTCGGTGGTGATACATAAATCAGAAAATGACAGTTCGATTTTATGAAGTTCTTCAGGGTCGGTAAAAAAGGTGTTTTTTAGTCCAACTCTTCGGTTAATTTAAAAAATCTCTTGCGGTTTTAATGAATTGACCAATATCTTCATTCAAACAAAAACTAGAAAACGATTTCTTAACTAACAGGTTCTATAAAACGCATTATAAACAGGGCAAACTATAAATAGGTAACATACGTAGTTTCTACAGGTTGCACATTAACCAAATTGTTTGCGATTAATACGAAGAATACTGAATGCTAAGATTTCAGTTTATATTAAAACTGTCGAGAACCACAGAACAGCACATGTACGATCAAATATTTTAATTTTTACTTTCCGCTACCCGAAGGGAAGGAAAGTATAGTAATCGGCTCAAAAAAAAATTTGGGTTTTCTTCAGATCTTAACGGCTGATCCGATTGAGCTGGTTATTTTTTTGTTTTTTGTTCGTTATTTTTTGTAGACACCAAAATAAGGTTATGGACGATTTCGGCCGGTGGGAAGGGGGGGGGGGACGAAAATGTACCAAAAACTAATGTTTTTCGCATTTTTCTCGAAAACGGCTAAAACGATTTTGATTAAACTTTCAAATTATCTTCTACTAATCAATACCTAACTTTTCTTTTCCATACATATCTCCATGAAAATACGGTGAACGGAGATATACGCCCCAGAAGCAAAAATAGGTTTTTTACGCTTTTTGGCAAAACGGCTTCAGCGATTTTCACCAAACTCACCGGATGTTTTCAAATAGTTAATACCTACATATTGTTCTGAATAAATGTTCCTGTGACGGTCTATTGAACAGAGATATCAATCAAAATGTGTCAAAAATAACGTTTTTTCTAACATTTCCGTGAATTCCAGGGTAACTTCTTCACCAGATGTAATAAATTCTAATGGAGTGTCTTTTAGTCACCCATAGCCACATTTCGTTCTCTATAATTATTTCTGTATATATATGTTTAACGGAGATATAAGCCAAGTTAACTCAGAAAAGGAGATTCGTCGAATATTAATTTATCGATATTCCAATTTTCTCAGAAACGGCTCTAACGATTTCGATCAAACTTATGATGGACTCTCAACTAACTAGTACCTACATTTTCTTCTCAATAAATGTTTCTGTAGAAATGCGATGAAGAAAGATATAGCGCCCTCATATGTAGCTTGTGTTCGAACTTAAAGGGGTGGCGGAAAGTTGTGTGTTGCTACGCACCGCTCATTGAAATGTATTATATGATTTTGCCGCTAGATGATGCCTTCTCCCTCAGAACCTTCCTTCCATTCAACAACTCTTAGAAACCAGACTGCCAAACGATATGTTGAAAACGGCAAAATCTAAAACGAACTTTTTACTTTCCTCGGCACTGCGAAGTAGAAACGGGGGTTATGTGATTGGCTGACAACGTTGATTTTTTCAGGGTCTTGACGTTTTAACAGCTACTGAGTCAGAAAAACACTACTTGGCAGAATGGTCTGCGTGTGTAGTGTGTGTCAATGAAAGCGATTGGGAGAACACGGCCTTTGAACCAAATTAGCTCAAACCATATCTAATCCGAGGTTACCATGGTGGGGGGTTTACAAATTTTTTTGCTCTCTAGAAAACAGCTCTAAAGATTTTGATTAAATTTCTTGTATGACACAACAGCACCACAAAATTCTCACTTGAGGGAAAATAACGAGTAGCACGATGTATTGCCAAACATTTCGACGATTTTAGCGTTGCTTTTTCCTTATTAACTCTGATCAAATGTTCTTAGAATCTTCAGAAAAATTCAGGTAGTAGTCCAATCATGTACCAACACTACGGGCTACTCTAAAGCTCTTTTACTCGATAACTCTGGAAGAGTGATTATTATTATTCTCAAACAAATCGTGTCTAGAGCCTCATCAATTCTGAGCACCAATTGCTCAATAATGGTCGGAGCATGAGCACGAGCAGCACAATAAATTCCGGAACTGTAGACGCTACAGTGATGTTATACCTAGTTCAAATGAACTGAGTGAAGTCGAAGCAAACGACCAGTGAATTTATGTAGAGCTAAGGAAAGTTGTGTGATTTGGCGCACCTGATATTTTCCCAATAAATCCCGCCTAAATGATAAGCTTCTCAAAAATATCGTGTTAATGGCCCAATAAGTTACCTATACGATCGTAGTTTAATAACGGTTATGAAATAATTATGGACATACGAAATAAACAACTCACGACGATGTTGTGGAAACCCATTTCAATACTAAAACGGAGAAAGTTTATTTTTCACTAAATTTGAGTTACAATGTTAGATCGATTTCGACTGTCGCACGGTTGCGTTCTTGTTACTGATGATGACGTAACCGTCGAAATAGCTCTAACATTGTAGCTCAAATTTTGTGGAAATAGACAATCGTTCTTTCTCATTTTTATTTATAATTAAAGGCGTCCCAGAAAATGCCGGAATTCAAACTAACGACATTCGCAGTATTTTCTATGTAATTCAAGAACCATACAAATGAAAGTGTTCAACAAAAATCATTTTGGCAGTCTCATCAATTATCAGAACAATGGCTACTCTGTGACCTTCGTCGCATAAACATAAACTATCCAATAAAGTCCGGAATCTAGTCCACACACAGTTTCTATATAGATTGTACGTTATAGCAAGTTCATTTAAGCTGAATGAAACATATTCGATTAGTTGATATGGCGATAAGAATCGCTAAACGCACACGGAGCTGAGAAAAGTTGTGTGATACGTTGCACTAGATATATTTTATTCGGTTTTTGCACACTTCTTGACTCAATTCTCGGCGTTTTTCGCATCACTACTTGTTAGTAGCTTATGTTCTCGTAAAAGTAAGCAATAATTAATTAAACGATGAGTCCTCGTACCTTCTTTGAATTCGTCCTTTTTGTGAGATTTGGTCAAATTGACACAAGTCGTAAGGATTTTGTCGTCATTTTTCATTTCGACGCCAGAGTCTTCTTCGACAGTGAACGTGGCTGACGTGAGGACAGTCCCGCGGGTTGTGACGCAGCGAAGAACCGAGTGCCTGGTGAGTAGAAAACTCATCGCCGCTTTGGCCGTCTCACGGACCATCGCTGAGTGTAAGGGATTTGGCGAGGGCTTGCAGCCTCTGGAAAGCCCTTCAAGCTCGTTGACGACTGTGGACAGGTTGTGTGAGAACAAACGAAATTACACAGGACATGGAACATCACTATCGGTAGAAGGAGAAGGCTTCGTTTCACTAGAGAACAGGAATGTGTTTCGTAAATTGGTTTGGAATGTGCACCGCTGAGTTTGATGATATTTCAACCTAATTCTAAATTTCTGACGCGATGCAGCTTCTATCAACTCCTATATTCAGAGGATATCATTTTACACTGTACTATGGTTTATATCTCCGTATAACACATAATCACGGAAACTGTTGCAGAGATGTTTAATTTCCAAGAAAACCTTATAAGTTTTCTTCAGATCTAAATGTTTCAAGGTCTTCTGAGTCCTAAAAACACTATTTGGGAAAATGGTCTGTGTGTCTGTGAACGATTTTTAGAGAGAACCATCGTACCAAATCAGCTCAAACGTGATATCTCGCCCGCAAGTTACCAAGGGACGCCAAAATAAGGGTTTGAACAAAATCCATGGAAAGTTCACTATAGTTATCATAGTGATCAAAACACCAAATATTTTTTTTCTCAAAACTGGCTCTAACGATTTTGATTAAATTTGTTATACTGATAGCTCCCAATATGGCAACTATACCATAAAATTCCCATTCGTGGGAAAATGACGAGAGCAGCACAATAAATTACCAAAACCTTCGACGAAATCGATTTTAGAGTGGTTTTTAGAGAAAACAACCGTACCAAATCAGCTGAAACTTGATGTCTAGCCTACAGGTTACCATGGGACGAAAAAATAAGGGTATGGGCAAAATCCACCGAAAGTTAACTATAGTTATCATAGTGATCAAAGCACCAAATTTTTTCCTCAAAAACGGCTCTAGCGATTTTGATTACATTTTTTTATATATATAGCTCTCAATAAGGCATACCATAAAATTTCCATTCGTGGGAAAATGACGAGAGCGGCACAATCAATTATGAAAATTTCCGAAAAGACGAAAAGAGTTTTTAGCGCGGTTTTTTCCTTATGAACTCCGCTGGAATGCTAGAAAGTGAATTGACGTAGAGCTAAGGAAAGTTGTGTGTTGCAACGCACCAAATATTTTTCTCAAGAACCGGTTCAACGATTTTGATTCCTGAAAAAATATCGCGAGCAGAACAATAAGTTAGCAAAATTTTCAATGCAAATCCATTTTAGTGCCCTTTTGGTTTATTACTCATTTCCTGTTTTCGGCCGGGAAACTGTTTTTACAACCCACCCTCACAATTCACGGCAAGGCGATTCCAAATCTGCAATGTCCATCAGCCGTTCGGGCCTTTTTATGCCATTAACGCGAATTAAAAAATTCGTTCTTTCGCACAAAAATTTCGTTCGGTATCTAGTTGTGCCAGCCTGCTCGATAATCAGCTCAGAGGATGCCCATGGATGTTATTGGCAAAAAATTGGTTAAAAAAAGTAACAACAACGCAATTTTTGCAGTTTTAACGCAGATACGCCGTTCGGTATCGTTTTCGAGGTATTTTTAGACGCTGGGTCCAATGGAATGGGTATTACGGATGTATGACTGCGTATAGATTGAAATTACAGTTGGTGAGCATGGTTAAAAGAACTCGCGGGACAATACAGCAAAAGTAATCGTTTCATCGTCTTGCTCGAATCGTGACGTCGTGCCAATTGCCTGCGGACGCCTGGAATATGTAATTTTCGCCGTTCTGTAGAAGTTATGTCATGCTTCGTATAGTTTAGTGGTATTTATCGATGCTGAGTCGAACGGGATGGTTCTCAGAGGTGTGAGACTAGGTCAAGCCGTTCCAAGAGAATGTTAAACCGTTGTGTAATAAGTTGCAGCGTTTTTCTTATAAATCTCGCTCATATTACCTACACGGTAGAAGATTATAAAGTAATACGGAGCAACCTATCGATATTGCCCAATCTTGAATTAAACTAGCGTCATTGTGCGCTATGTCTCCCTTATAATTCCCAGTCCCAAAACATAAAAATCCAAACGAGCCCAAAAACACACAGTAAACAGAAAACTTATTTGACCTGCCTGACGGAGTAACTTCTAGCAACGTATACCAACATTTAGTACACCGCAACTATTCCTGTGACAACTCGTTGAACGGAGATTTAAGAAGAAAATACAACAAAAAACGCGTCTGAGAGATTTTCCAGGCATTGAAAGTACACTTCGATGCTTTAGTAGTTGTACGGAAATTTACGGAGTATTTGTAGCTACTACCTACTAAGTTCTTATATTTTGTTCGTAGATACATTCTAGTACAAATGAGTTAAATACGACGCTTTTGTTCATAACATGCAATCAAATTTAAAGGGGTTTAGGAATCTAGGATTTTTCGCTACAGATATTCAACTTTTCGGTTGTCAACGAATCCACTAAATAATTATAGTTTTAAGAATACAAGCTTAGCCTGCCGTCGCGAAAATCGAAATATTACAACAAATACGCCCTAAATTACGTATTCTCATATTTGTAATCAACACGAAACGTGAGTAATGAATTATGTTACCACAACTTACCGACAAGCGGGACCATTATGATGTACGGATGCTGAGGGTGGGGAAGAAGTTTGGTCAGACTTTCCAACTGAGGCAAGTAGTTAATGAAACAATTGGTGTCAGGGACGAGATCGTGCGGCCGAATTTCCATTTCGGTCAACACTTCTGACATGATGGCTCTCTGTATGGGACCAAATCGAACCAATTTTTGAAATAGTTTGTAAGCGAAGAGTATCATATCAAATCTCCAAGACAGCAATCCAAAATTAACAGTACAGCATTGATGAATTAACGTTGTAAAGCGTCGAAGACAGAAAAATAATGACATGATCACACAAAATTTGTAATAATACTTCATTGTAATCATTTACCTGGAAATGATTTTTTCTGGCTTGCAGCCGTCTGGCCTGACGCTCCAACCGACCTTTCTTAGCGATAAGGCTCTGCAGACTTTCTCCGTCATCCTCCTCAACGCCAGTCGCCTTTCCGGAATCGTCAGATTCGTCCGAGCTGCTCATCGACTCGATGAAGACATCGTTCCCACTCTGTCCAGCAGATTCAGACTTAGTCTTCTGCTTGGAAAAACGTGCGAGGGAAGGGAAATTTGGGCGAATTGCAAGGAAATAAGGAAACGAGGAATGTGCCAAGCCATGCAAGAGCAAGCGACGTAAAAGGAGCGCAACAGAACAAAAAGAAGAAACAGTGAGAAAAAAAAACCAAAACAGTTCTATCAAACTATAAGCACACGAAAAGTAAATTGAGAAAGTAGTGAAGAAAATTAAATTGAAAGCGACGAAAACAAAGAATTCATTAGAGATAAAAGAAGGGCGGGCAGGGAAATTAAAAGATGAGTGAACATCCGTTACAACACCCAACTAAAGCCATTAGAGAACCGTGCGTGCGCTATTTGAGCTGTTCATATTCGAGTATATACAGTTATAACAGTTGGCCGATTGTGACAGGGATCGAATCGAAAGAACTATTCTAGCAACTACGCGCACTCAATTAGGCACAAAATGAGGTATGAAGTAGAGTCACCAAACGGTAATTTCATCGAATCTGCGCATTTCCGTCATATGGGACGCAGCAATATCGAACTAAGGAACTGCGTCAGACAGCACAAACATACATCCGTACAGACTTCCATTTCTTGCGAGAATGTGAATTATTACGAGGAAAATTATTTGTCCATAATTCGCTCGTAACTAAGGCACACAAACTCTCTTTAGATTAAAAGCGAAAACATCATTTTCGAGACTAATATCACAACTGTCCTCAGCCTCGCGAAAATTCAGTGAAAAATACTGCACGGCAATCTTGTTAAGTTTTTGATAGAAAAAAGAATTGCAGCAGCAGCTTGTGGGGGCTGTCAACTGCCACCCACTCACATAATCTGCAACAGTGAAGAAACATAACTGAACCCATGCAGATGTTTGGATTAATCTGGGAAGGACGCCTTGGTTTTTTATAACCAATCCATCCCCTTGTCACGCATTCTCATAGAAATGAATATAGATCAATACAATCCTCATTGGGAGCTTGACATGAAACCAGTTTACACATTTTTCTCTTGATTTTCCTCAAGGTAGACTTTATAGAATGATTATAAGATCCATCATGGAGTGAAGTGACACTTAGACGAAGCTCAATAATGCTGCTGGGCTTCAGAGTCTGTATGCCCAATGTTTTAAGTACACACACAAACAAAGCGTATAGTTTCAACACTAGGTTAGGTTTATTAGTAAATCCAACTTTCGGCAACGAATGCGGAGGAAAGAAAACGTTATAGTGAGAGTTCGGCACAAGGAGCATACGGAGGAGAAAGAGGGGTAAAGGACTCACAAAGAAACTGTGATTTGTACGTAAATTATCGAAATATAATACTATGAACCAAAATGATTCTAGTTACAGAGGGTTTCATTTCAATGCCCAACGCGGACCTCTGGTTTCTCACATCCTATAAGTACACTACGCAGCAAGTGTCGTGACACTTTAACAGTGACCACGTTTTCGAGTCAACCATCTTCTCTGCTAGGCTTGTTTGGAAGCAGTCAGTGTTGATGAGCTTGACTGCTCAGCCAACAACTGCCGTTCATTATTAGGAGAACGCAGATCTTGTTTCTTTCAGTCTAGAAGTACGCTTAGTGGTTGACTTGGAAGCTTTACAGAACAATTATGGGAAACTGTGCCAGAAGAAACCGGAAGGTACCACAAGGAACTGGCTCATCCAATGGTTTGCCTACTAAAAATAAGGAATTTGGTGCATTTTGTATTGCTACAGGAGACAACATACCTTCACACAAAACCCGATCAGAACTATGAAATGCTCTAAAATATTGAAATGTATCTTAGAGCTGGGAAAAATAAAAGGCGCGAATGTAATGGACAACCCTCACTACAGTAATTGTTTTTGCACTCGAAAACGATCGTGTATTGAAATACTTCCGAGGCACAACCGGCCAAATAGAGAAATGAACTCTGAACACGATAAATAACCTTTGAAAGTCTTACCTCCGCTTGAGAACCGCCGAAGTCAACGATGGAAATGTATTCGGATTCCCCGTCCTCTTTTTTGTGGAGCTTGAGAACGGGAGGATCCAAACCGCAAAGAAAAATTTGCCCGAAAAATTCAATTTTCTTCAGCCTATGGACTGTTTGAGCGAGATCCTGAGGGACAAAAAAAAAAAGAACACATAACAGCCCGCGATTGGTGGCACGTTGTTTGAAGGAAAGTAAGGCGGCAGAGTTAGCCGAGTTATTGACTACTATTATCTTAATAACGAATCCTTCAGTAGTTCATTTGACAGCACAGTATTGATATTGATACAATATAATCGCGTGTAATCAGGACATTTCAAGTCCCAACGACTCACGACCGTTACAATTGTGAGAGAGGAGCATACCATAAAATATGGAGCGGTTGATAGTTGATAGAACGTGTTCGCTGCTTCCCACACTGGATTAGGTTCTGAATCTCGAGCACTAATACTAATTGGCGTATGGTTCGTAGGGCTGGGGCTACTCAGCAATGTCTAGACCAGAGTCCTTGACCAGGTGGGAAACAGCGCACCGTCAAGTGATCATAGTATCGTATTAATGCTATCTAATCTGCCATTGGCGCATTAAAGTAATTGAGTTAGTCCCGGCAGTAGGTAAATTACTAAAGTTAACGTACCGGTTGGGTGAGTCTGTCTTCTCTGGCTGGTAGGATAATGTGTCTTTACATTGAAAGCGCTCGCCCCATGTTACCAGCCAGAGAAGACGGATTCGCCAAACAGGTACGTTGACTTTAGTACAATTGGCGTACTGTCTCCCAACCGCTCGGTTAGAAACTCAGAAAAGTGCGAGAAGAAACGTGAAAATACAAACGAAATAAATGAACCCAAACACGCATGAAAGAAAAAAAAATCTCTAAATAGTCGGGTTGACATTTGTAGGTGTGCGCTGGGCATATGCCCTTGGAGTTGGAGAGGGTACCTAGCTTCGTAGCCTACACCTCTCTCTTGCCAGCACCAGACAATCCTCCAGGAAGGGATTTCCAACGAAACCACAGTCCCCATGAGGCCTTGGCTTCACGACTGGCAGCGTCACGCCCTAAAGACTTCACGCTGCTGGCCGCGGGCAGAAGCACACGTCCCCCGTTGTACCCATTCTATACGAGTGCACCTTGAGCAGCCTACGGACCTGAATGGGTGGTGGGCCCTGGTGCCAGAATTGCCAAGAGGCGTTCTACCGGCACCTACGCTTTATCTCCATGGGGGTTCTGGGGATTGGACTTGCTCCTGTACATCCCAAGGAGAAGGGTGTCAGGCCATCTTTAATCCCGGCCTGAACTGTGAATCCGACGAGCCGAGGGCAGACTACTCGATATTCGGCCGCCCTAGACCGCGACCCACCCATCTCACTCTAACCTACCACTACTAACCTACATACACATTCAAACAATAAATACA
This sequence comes from Pachypeltis micranthus, assembly GCA_020466155.1. NCBI lineage: Eukaryota > Metazoa > Arthropoda > Insecta > Hemiptera > Miridae > Pachypeltis > Pachypeltis micranthus. Next base: position 55,393,756 of record CM035771.1, on the reverse strand, counting down.
TTCAACCCTTAAATACACTCACACATTTTCCTGAAGGTCCAGGGGCGGACTACTCGATATTCATCCCCCCTGGATCCTTCGCTACACTACCTATACCTACAAGAAACTAACACACATACACAACACACTCAGTAATACACATTCAACCCTTAAATAGGTTCACACTGGCAGTCCAGGGATGGGCTACTTGATATTCGACCATCCTTGGCGCCGCCCACTCAAAACCACTCACTAACACAAAACACACCTGGTTCTGGGTTATCTTCCCAGGAGCATGCCCATGCTACCAGGCGCGACCACGGGTTGTGGATAGTGGAACGGCCATGGCATTGTCCCCAGGGGCATGTCTGCGGCCAGCTGTGAATAAGGAAAGCATGCTGACTGAATAAGCAGTCGCGAACAATGGGCAAAACCCAAGAGATTGCAGAAGAGATCCTGAACAAAGGGCTCAAGGGCAAGCGGATCTACACTTTCTCAGACAGCCAGGCCTTAAAAGCCATCGCAGCCTATAGTTTTAGGTCTAAGCTGACATGGGAATGCCTCCATGCGCTCAAGCAGCTCGGCGCCAGTAACAAGCTCTCCCTCATTTGGGTGCCGGCTCACAGGGGGCATGAGGACAATGAAAAGGCTGACCGCCATGCGAAAAGGGGTACAGAATCCCTACCCATCGGGCCTGGACCTCACGTAGGTATGACGAAAAGTCATCTGAACCGTCTGGTTGCTCGATGGGAGATACAGGAAAATGGCGCCCATTGGCATCGCCAGCCACGACTAAGACAGGCGAAAAGGCTTGTTACGCCTTCTGGTCCAAGGGCAAAGGCGATGCTGACACTCTCTAGGAGGGATCTGAGGGTCTTGATTAGCTTCCTCACCGGACACTGCCCAATCAGATATCACCTCATCAAGATGGGCATCTTAGAGGCGGTGGAATGCAGACTCTGCAGTGAGAAGGACGAGACAGCAGAGCATATCCTGTGTGAGTGCCCTGCCTTGGCAGCAAAACGCTTTGAATACTTCGGTCAGGGAACCACTGAACCCCAAATCATGGCGGAATCTGCGGTGAAGGACATACTCAGCTTCCTAAGGGCGGTATGTACGACGCCTTCTACTAAGGAAGGGCCGTCACAATAGGCCCATATGCGGCCGCAGTGACAAAGGGACTTGTCCCACACGCCCTCGGGTAAAAAAAAAAACACAAAACACAGACACAAACACATAATCTAAACACCTTCGCCTGAGACCCCACCCACATTTCCCCACAACCTAACCTCTTCCCTATCGTTCAACAACCCTCTCGCCAAACCATTTCCACCATTGAAAACATCCCTGTTCCCTAACCATTGTCACATCCCACTGCCCTTCTATTCCTAGTACCCCATTCCTGGCCCTATCCCTATCCTGCAGGTAGTTTCTAGCTCTCCACACTCACACAGCCCGTCCATCACCGACCCAAATCCACGGAGCTTCTCCCGGAAGTCCCCATGGCTGGTGACGAGCTGTATGCTGTAGAACCCAAGTCGGGTTGACAGTCCAATCAATTGCTCCTCGGTCAGGTTATAAATTAACGTCAAGGCATAAATAGCAGCACCCCAATAAATTCCAGAACTTTAACCGCTACACATTCTACGTAGAACGTTAAGTACGTTTCATCCAGTTTGCACGTATGAGCTGATAAAAATAGATAGGATTATGCTGAGGAAAATTGTTTGATGCACCAGATATTTCAACTGACAGCAGATGTTCTAGCTGATTCGAACTGTTCTTGTAAACCACACAAACCTTCTGTTGTGATGAGATCAACGACGCTACGATTGTATCAGTTATATTCCGATCCCTTATATTTGACATATCCTTTGTTTTACATGTTCTGAATTTAACATCATTCGCAGCTCTCTTGATGGTCAATAAATTGATCGAAGGGAGATTTTTATTAGCGACCAATCCTCAAGGCACTAAACAATATTATCATCTTCAACGTTCCAGAAAAGCACACACGTGTTCATTCATTAGTCAGTACGCTCGATAGCAGCTGACAACGTGATATAAGGGGTACAAATAAGCATAATAGCCTTTTTGATACCCGTGACAAAGGTGGCTAACCAACAGTAACATTGAAACTGAGCATAGACAGACGATAACGCGAAGTTACATGTTTTTGTGTGTATATCATTGCCGTTTCCACATATTTTTGAATGCAACGGTAAGAATTCCCACAAATTTCCATACGTTCGAAAAATGCGTTGAAATTGCGCGAATCTTAATTTCATTGCATGTTGAGTAATTGCAGAATTACTACAGGTTCTAATGTTATTTTTACGATTATAAAAACAAATTATATGCGAGGAAGATCGAAGAGTTGAGACGCAAGTAGCTGAACACGCATTTGAAGCGCGTTCATTACAGAGAAATGGTGATTTTTTGATGTGAAAAACATGTAGCTGTAATCATCTTTCGAGCTAATGCGGCAAAAACGAGGGACTGAAAACCCGAACTGGAAGAGCCGCGGAGCCTCCGCTTGAAAAAATCGAAGACTAACGGTTCAACTGCCACTACTCCGGCTACGGCGTCCCGCGGTCCAGTCTCAGGCTCTTCTCAAATGAGAGCGAAGGAGGGTTAGAAAGGTTGTCTAAAAATAAACTGGATTGTGGATTTAAGGTCCACCGCAGGTCGAATAAGAAGCGGCAGGTAATCTGGAGGGAATCAAATTTAAAAGGCCTGACCATCGGCAACCGCAACTCGACCTACCTTTTGATATTGCTAGGCGACATCTCACCACCGCGATAAACCAGCCGTTCATTTGCATTCTACCGGAATCAAGAATGAGATTTCCATTCGAATCTGGAACAGTTGAAGATTTCAAGGGCGAACGAACTGACAACAAGTTGTTCGACCTCGAACGCTTCCCTTTGAGACGCCCATCTTTTTGGATAGCACTCGGAACATATCGATAAATAATGGAAGCGTTGCATTAATCAAGCAGGAGTATGTGAATGCATCAGTACCTAGAAACCTTCATACGTGTTCCTTATGAATTATACTTCACTGAATCTCTCCGTCATTCGCTATCTCTAACCCGACTCCACATTTAGCTTCTAGTCAATACAGTCAATGAAAGTATCAAAAATCAAGCAATCGATCATCGACAGCCACTACAGGGCCATATGAAAAAGGAAACTGCTCACCATAACGCCAACGATCTACAAATCGTATTATGAGACACCCCTTTTCAATAACATTTTTAAAAAATATTGTAGAAAACACATTTTAAATATCTGGAGCGTTGCAACACACAACTTTCCTTAGCTCTACATCAATTCACTTTGTACATGGCTAATTCTATTCAATCAATTCATTTATCACTCAGTTAATTTGAACTTGGTCAAACAACGCTTTACGGCAGCATGAAGCGGTAGCGCTTACGGTTCCAGATTTTATTGTGCTGTTCGTACTCATTGCAACACCATTATTGAGCAATTGGTACACAGATAATTAATGAGGATGTAAACGAGATTTTTTAAAAAAAGGATAGCAATCACTTTTGCAGAGTTATTGGAAAATAACTGTTAGAACTGGTAGTAAGCGAAACGGCAGTAGTTGAAATTCAGGAATTTCTGGAGGGAGCCCCATGTATCTCATGAGCGTTTTTAAACACTCACTCTTTAGGTATTGGATTGGACTACAATACCAATTTTTTTAACATTCTACAAGAATTCCAGCGGAGTTTATAAGGAAAAAACTGCGCGAAAAACGCTTTTGGTCGAAAATTTTGATAATTTATTGTGCTGCTCTCGTCATTTTCCCACGAATGAGAATTTTATAGTATCATTGACTTATTGAGAGCTATCTATATAAAAAATGTAATTAAAATCGTTAGAGCCGTTTTTGAGAAAAAAAATTTGGTGTTTTGATCACTATGATGACTATAGTTAACTTTCGGTGAATTTTGCCCATACCCTCATTATTGCGTCCCATGGTAACCTGTAGGCTAGATATCAAGTTTCAGCTGATTTGGTACGGTGGTTTTCTCTAAAAACTGCGCTAAAATCGATTTCGTCGAAAGTTTTGGTAATTTATTGTGCTGCTCTCGTCATTTTCCCAGAAATGGGAATTTTATGGTATAATTGCCTTATTGAGAGCTATCAATACAAACAATTTAATCAAAATCGTTAGAGCCGTTTTTGAGAAAAAAATATTTGGTGTTTTGATCACTATGATAACTATAGTTAACTTTCGGTGGATTTTGTTCATACTCTTATTTTGGCGTCCCATGGTAACCTGCAGGCTAGATATCAAGTTTGAGTGGATTTGATACGGTCGTTTTCTCTAAAAATCGTTCACAGACACACATACACACACACACAGACCCACAGACCATTTTATCCAATAGTGTTTTTCGGACTCAGGGGGGTCTGAAACGTAATGATCTGAAGAGAACTCAATTTTTTTTTTCAGCCGATACATAACTTTCCTTTCTACTTCGTAGGGCAAGGAAAGTAAAAATTGAGAGAAGAATTCACATTCGCTGATATGTTTAAGGGAAATTTCGGCTGAGAACGCTTTTCCGAAGGTTTAGTTTTAATAGGCACATGAGCCATGTTCATGTCTCAAGTCGTTCATTTAACAAGCATAGGCACATGATCATATCTTCGTTAATTTAACAAGAACCAAACTAAAATGCAAATGGATTTGTACAAGATCAACTAGAAAAGAAATACTCGCGGTTTTTCGTCCAAATTCGATCTGTAAACACGAAGTTTAAAAAAAACCTCAACTCAAAAAATTGTAAAGAAATCATTCGACTAGGAACTTTTTCTACTTAAGAACGGTTTGTTAATGCAAACTTGGATATATGTGCTTTTCTTAAGGCTTGTTTCTTAATACGACCCTAAGACGAGTTAAAAGAAGGCCCTACGAGTTGGTGCATTGACATTCGAACAAGCTCATGCAAGACAGCTCATCGCATGAAGAGCGAGGAGATTAAGTGAAATGAATCGTTAGACAATAAGTCAGATCGCAATTTGTGTGAAATATGTGTTGCGTAAAGTAGCATGGGGTGCAGTAACATTTCCACGAAGAAAAAAAAGAAGGAATTGAACCCCCACTTCTATACGGATCAACATTGGCTTCTCCAACATGGGGCTATGTGGTAGGCCGTTTAAAAGTGATTTTAATTTCAAATTGAAAGTGTGCGTAATATAATGTCATTTTAAATTAAACTATACCCTTTCTGGACACTACTGAACGCTTACCATGTCGTGCCTTTTGTGAACGAATACCGACTCTGGTGCATTGGCCATAAGTGGAGTGAAACCTGAAAGCGTAGCGTCCTCGGGCAGGTAAACCGGTTCGTGGTCTGCGAACAATAAAACACCATAGGGTAAATGGCGTTGGAACATTCAAATTAGCGCACGCATCTGAGTACCAGAGCACGACTCACCCTCGGCTTCTACCTCCACTATCATATCTCGAGGCAAATCCATTTTCAGGAGGTAAGTCACTAAAGAAGCGATCCTCGACCAACAGTCACCGGGGGGCCTAACGAAACATAAAAAAAGTAAGTCGTATTGAATGACTCGATTTATCTTTGGCCAATTAGGGTAAAATAATGTACTTACCCGACCCGAAAATCGAGGCAAGAAGGAGGAGGGTTCCACACTTCAACGTGAGTCATCATCCAATCGCACCAAACCTGTTGATTAGAACATTCTACGTGATACTTATGATTCTTATTTCGACGTTCAACAATTTGTCCTCCGCCCACTCGTCATTATTTCTTCTAGAAAATAGTGACATTACTAGCTTTCATGGAGGGGTAGGTAATTTAATGAAAATTCATACTTTCGCATAGGAATAAAAGTAGAAAAGGGTAAATTTTCTATGAAATCAACTTTTAAAAAAATGCAAAAAAAAGTATCGAGCATTTTTTCCTATTGTCAAGAACAATGAAGACGACAATTGAAAAATGGATTACACTTTGATATCTTATTTGAGCAGGGCTAGTTTTTGTTCTGCATCGACTTTCATTTACTTCTGGCTCTCAATTAAATTTACTAAAGTTATACGAATGCTAATAATAATAATTGTAGAGCCCTGTGTGAGATTTGTTACACGTGTTGTTGTTCATGAGCAGAAATAGCTTAATGTATTCACGTAATGCACGTACTTTTAGCGCAGGTAATATAACGTTGCAGTCGGACGCGATGAGCCCCTTTCTGTCCTTGTCGGCAGCGTGCTCTTGCATGAGGGCAACAAACCTCTCCAGGAGGATGTTGAACATTTGAAGAGAGACTATCAGCGCACTTTCCTGGGCTACCGATCTGTACGCGACTTCTCGGCCTGGAGTCACGTCGGCTGTGGATAAAAGAGACTCAACTTAATGACGAGTCCAGTAGAGAATTAGGCAATTATGTGCCTCGGTTATTGACCAGGACTACACAGACGTTTCCTAGGTATACAGAGGAAAAACAAAACAAAGCTTGAATTTATTCGACCGCCCTTATGAAGGTTTTCATAGACTGCTCACATCCTTCCCTCTTTCTAGCTCACAAAACTAAATTTAAGAAACAACAAAGTGAATCCACTCCAACATTAAAAAAAGAGACAACTAGTTTCAGTTCAATTCCGAAAATTTTCTAACATAAACAACGAAGGAAGCAAGTAGGGGAGAAATGGAGGAGCGAAACCAGAGATGGAGTGTCTGGCCCAATTGGAATGGGGGAAGAAAATCACGGCTCGTACTATAGTACGAGGCTTTTGGCCACACCCCCCGACCAATCACATTGTAGTACGTCATTTATTATTCCCTCCACCCTGCCACTTCATGCTATTGCATCATATTTTGAAACCTCTCGGCTTTTAAACAATTCCGAGAATACTAAGCAGTAGCCTGGGGAAGCTGCTATTACGTCATGTTGGTAAATCATGCCCTTGAACGATCATGTGAACACTCTAGCGCCCCACAAGGATGATGTCACGTCTGTCCCTCTTATACCACCAGTTTACATTATTCTTCAACGGCTCATTCGTGGCCCAATGGATAGTGCGTTCAACTATAGTACGTGAGGCGCCAGTTCCTTCAGAGCAGTCTCAATTTTGTTCGTTACAAACTCTGCTGCATAATCTTCAGAAAGATGCAGGTAATAGTCCCATACGAGTACGATAAGTCTTTGGTAACTTATAAGATACATAGGGGCTACTCCAAAGCTTTTATACCCAATAGCTGTAGAAATGTTATTATTATCCTTCCCAAAAAATCGCGTCTACAGTCTAATCAATCCGATGTGTACTAATTGTTCAATAATGGTCAGGGCATGAGTACGAGCTGCAAAATAAATTCCAGAACTGTAAGCGCTACCGCTTTCTGCCAACGTGAAGTGGTGTTTTACTTAGTTTAAATGAACTGAGTGAAAAATATATTGAATTAGTAGCAAAAGCAACGAATACGAGTCAATTTAGGGTTAGAGCTAAGAAAGGTTTTGTGATGCGGCGCACCTGATATTTTTGTTTGTGTTTTAATCGGGTTCAAGAGCAAACTGTCTATTTTTCAAGACGAATTAAACTTGGTTTTCTTAATCAATTCAATAAAAACTTTCCGAACCTAGTGAATCTTGACCAGCGCGATAAATCCATTTTTTTATCGAATAATTTATCCAACAAAACTGAGAATTTTTCTGCATGAAATTGGAACAAATCAGATAACACCGTATCCCTTCAAATTAGTCCTTATCTACACTCAATGCATCATGATTTCACCATTCATATTACCCGTTTTCCTAATCCAATTCAAGACAAATACACTACGTTCCGAACCACGTTCCACTTCAACTGAATATTCATTCAAATCAAATTATTATGTTTTCATTTAACATTGTGCTCGTTGTATTTGACCTCCTCAATTACTTATCAGGTTGGTTTTACGCAATTTAAAAAGTTCTTTCTTGTGAAGTAAGGAAAATTTTTATGTTATTTTGGAAATTTGACTGGGAAATGTCCGTTTACTGACCGATGAGAGGGCTGAATGTGTTCAGTTCACTGGCCTGGCTGACCCCAATCTTCCGTTCCACACAGACTGTAGACCACCACAGCTCTAACATCCGGGGCTCAAGATTAGTATCAGGAATCAACTGTATTTTAATATGTTTCCGTTGACATTTTACAAAATTCCATCGCTTAGTAAAATCGGCAATTCGTGATGAGCCAAGTTTAGCCCCTACAACAAGAATGAGGAAGAAGACGAGCGATGGCCGGTTAAAACGGCCTTGAATGTTTAAATGGAAATAAAACGCGGAACAAGTGATGCCGTTTTTAGATAGCGGGCGTTCTTCCCCGGCGCTTGTCGGCCATTTCTCCGTCATCTTGACGGACATCCGAAAGGTACCTACCCTCTTTTCTGACGACCTTCCCAGCGGGATATTAACCGTCTCATGAATTAAACATCAATTTATGTTCGCCTTCCATCCTCTCAGCCGGGCTCTATTTATCGATCAGGATACTCTTTCTCGTGACTAATTGCTTTCTTCGTCCTGCCTCTGCACGCGTGAAAGCATTCAATGCCGGCAACCAGATAAGAGACTCGCTTACCTCTCGCTGGCTCCTTGCAAACCGTCCAGGGTGTGCGTTCAACTGAGAACTTTTGATCGGAGTAGCCACTCCATTGAATATGAAAACCTGTCCCTTTCTGACACCTGGTTTATGCCGGAAACGAGGTCAACTCGTCACAAAACAACTTCCAGCGTCTTTTCTTTTCCGTCAATTTATTATTATCGCTCAGATGCCTCGTTGCGATTTACTTTTCTGAAGTTGACTCGCACAAGTTGTTTGCTGCAACTCGAAGGTCAACACCGAACGACTACACGCTCCACTAACTTCGAATTTAATTACTGTTATTCATCTTCGTTACAGTGAAACATATTCAACCGTTCAGACGGAGCGTATGTTTATTTTTAGTATTTACATATATTTTTTCTCCCTGAGTTTTGCTCATGATTCCTCTGTAACCCTTACCCGAGTCTCATATTGTACACAGTGCCGCGTTTCTGCGTTATTACTTGCCTACGCCCTACGACGTTTTAAGAAAAGTTCTTCAATCAGCTGAAATATTTACTTGTCTCTGCCTTAAAAGAAAGAAAGGAAAGTTCGGACTTCCGAGTCCGAAAAACGTCAATATTCAGCCGGCAGGGTTTGGGCCAAATCGGTACAAAACTAACTATAGTTATCATAGTGACCAAAAACCACAATTTTTTTCTTCTCAAAACGGCTCAAAGGATTTGCTTAAATTTTTTATGTGCTAGTTCCAGATCGTGACCGTACTAAAACATTCGAGGGAAAATGACGAGAGCAGCAAAATAAAATATCAATAATGTCAAAATCGATTTTAGTAGTTTTTCTTGTATTAACACCGCGTATATGATACCAGAGTTCTAAAAAATCAGTAGTAGTCTAGTGAGTCACCAAAACACAAACACAGTTTGATGAAAAGCTATGAAATGATGAGGGGCATCCCACGAAATTCCAGGATTATAACCATCGTCGTTGCTTCAAGTAACTTTTTTCCCATTTTCTTACCAAAAACAAGATAGTATCCAAGGAAAAAACCAAACAATTTTGACGGCCCCTGAAAGATGACTACAATGAAAGTCATGGCATGAATAGGGGAAACCCAATACATTCTAGGATCTTAAGAACTACTAGTTTCTATGTTCTTACCCCCCACATATGACCACTAGCACACTCTTCCACAAGCATCACATTGGTAGTGCAATACACCGTGGGAGCATAATAACGGTAACCGAGTAAGCAAATCTGTTCAAAGGACGAACTGTGAAATAATTCATACGTGCTTCCTGTCCATCAAGACAAACCTCAAAACATATGAACCAATATCGTCGACCAACGACTTTTATACAAATACGTTGTTTTTCTTTCTTTGGCTGTATGGAGTAGGCAGAAAAGTTATGTAATCGACGGAAGAGACGAAATTGTGAGTTGTCTTCACGTCTTTACATTTTAAGGCCTACCGAGTCCGAAAAACACTATTTGGGAAAATAGTGTGTGTGTGTCGCTATCGGACAACCAGCTAAATCAAATCAGCTAAAACATGATATCTAGCCCGCTGATGACCATCGGACCTCAAAATGAGGGTATAAGCAAAATTTGCCCGAAGCTAACTATATTAGTGATATATTGATCAAAACACTAAATATTTTTATTTCTAAAAAACGGCCTCAAATAATTTTGATTTAAGATTTTTGTATGATTAGCTCCAAATACCAAAAGAATACCATAAAACTTTCATCCGTGAGAAAATGACGAGAGCGGAACAATAAATTACCAAACATTTCGACTAAAATCACTTGTAGCGCGTAATTAGGTACCAATACGAAGTGCGTTTAATTACGCTCAATATACGCTTAATAAATCCAGAATTCCTACCACCGCCGTTTATCTTACTACCACTTATAGAACTTCGTACCCGATTATTCTAAAACGGTGCACACGACTTTTCTCAAACAAAATCAGACACAATTACAATTCTGCAACCCCTACCTCCCTCAGACCTCACAGTTTAGAAACGAAGTGTGGGACGGGAGAACTACCCTTCAGCGACTCCACGTCTACCGCCATTTCCAGCATATTCAGGCCTTGCCCTGAGCACCTGACATGGCCCTAACCCATAATGCCAAGGTCAAACAACCCTTGAGAGCTGTTTCACTGGCCCGGGGCGGTAGTTTCGATGGCACTTACGGCTTCTCCTCCTCCCAGGACAGGGCAGTTAGGACTTTCTGCCCTCCTCAGGTTCACAAGGACGCCCCAGTAAGCCGCGGCAGAGGTCTTCCTAGCTTCCATCCACTACTCAGGGGAGCTTTCTAATCGCCTGTGCACTAATTGCTCACTAATGGCCATGGCACGAGTAGGAACAGCGAATTAATTCTGAAACCTTAAGAGCCTCTAACTGGTTTTGATATGGCACGTTATTATTCTTTGAAGAACGATAGTAATTACTTTTGTAGAGCTATTGGGTAAAAACGTTTAGAACTGGTAGTAAGCGAAACGGCAGTAGTTGAAATTCAGGAATCTCTGGAGTGAGCCCCACGTATCTCATGAGCGTTTTTAAACACTCACCCTTTAGGTATTGGATTGAACTACAATACCAATTGTTTTGAACATTCTACAAAAATTCCAGCGGAGTTTATAAGGAAAAACCTACGCTAAAAACGCTTTCGTCGAAAATTTTGATAATTTATTGTGCTGCTCTCGTCATTTTCCCACGAATAGGAATTTTATGGTATAATTGTCTTGTTGAGAGCTATCTATATAAAAAATTTAATCAAAATCGTTCGAGCCGTTTTTGATTAAAAAAAATTTGGTGTTTTGATCACTGTGATAACTATAGTTAACTTTCGGTAGATTTTGTCCATACCCTTATTTTGGCATCCCATGGTAACCTGTAGACTAGACATCATGTTCCAGCTGATTTGGTACGGTTGTTTTCTCTAGAAACCGTGCTAAAATCAATTTCGTCGAAAATTTTGATAATTTATTGTGCTGCTTTCGTCATTTTCCCAGAAATGGGAATTGTATGGTATAACTATTTTATTAAGAGCTACCAATATAAAAAATTTGATCAAAATCGTTAGAGCCACTTATCGGAGAAAACACAGGGACGAGGAGACGAAGTTCGTTAAGAGATAGAGCTAGTAAAAATATCTGGTGCGTTGCAACACACAACTTTCCTTAGCTCTACGTCAATTCACTTTGTACATGGCCAATTCTATTTAATCAATTCATTTATCACTCAGTTAATTTGAATTTGGTCAAACAACGCTTTACGGCAGCAGAAAGCGGTAGCGCTTACAGTTCCGGAATTTATTGTGCTGCTCGTACTCATTGCAGGACCATTATTGAGCAATTGGTACACAGATCATTAATGAGGCTGTAAACAAAAATTCTTTGAAGAACGTCAGTAATTACTTTTGCAGAGTTATTGGGTAAAAACGTTTAGAACTGGTAGTAAGCGAAACGGCAATAGTTGAAATTCAGGAATTTCTGGAGTGAGCCCCATGTATCTCATGAGCGTTTTTAAACACTCACCCTTTAGGTATTGGGTTGGACTACAATACCAATTTTGTTTAACATTCTACAAAAATTCCAGCGGAGTTTATAAGGAAAAACCTGCGCTAAAAACGATTTCGTCGAAAATTTTGATAATTTATTGTGCTGTTCTCGTCTTTTTCCCGCAAATGGGAATTCTACGATATAATTGTCTTGTTGAGAGCTATCTATATAAATATCTGGTGCGTTGCAACACACAACTTTCCTTAGCTCCACGTCAATTCACTTTGTACATGGCTAATTCTATTTAATCAATTCATTTATCGCTCAGTTAATTTGAACTTGGTCAAACAACGCTTTACGGCAGCAGGAAGCGGTAGCGCTTACGGTTCCAGATTTTATTGTGCTGTTCGTACTCGTTGCAACACCATTATTGAGCAATTGGTACACAGATAATTAATGAGGCTGTAAACAAAAATTTTTTTGAGAAGGATAGTAATTACTTTTGTCGAGTTATTGGGTAAAAAGTTTAGAACTGGTAGTAAGCGAAACGGCAAAAGTTGAAATTCAGGAATTTCTGGAGTGAGCCCCATGTATCTCATGAGCGTTTTTAAACACTCAATCTTTAGGTATTGAATTGGACTACACTACTAATGTATTTTAACATTCTACAAAAATTCCAGCGGAGTTTATAAGACAAAAACTGCGCTAAAAACGCTTTTCGTCGAAAATTTTGATAATTTATTGTGCTGCTCTCGTCATTTTCCCACGAATGGGAATTTTATGGTATAATTGTCTTATTGAGAGCTATCTATATAAAAAATTTAATCAAAATCGTTAGAGCCGTTTTTGAGAAAAAAAATTTGGTGTTTTGATCACTATGATAACTATAGTTAACTTTCGGTAGATTTTGTCCATACCCTTATTTTGGCGTCCCATGGTAACCTGTAGGCTAGACATCAAGTTTCAGCTGATTTGGTACGGTTGTTTTCTCTAGAAACCGCGCTAAAATCGATTTCGTCGAAAATTTTGGTAATTTATTGTGCTGCTCTCGTCATTTTCCCACAAATGGGAATTTCATGGTATAGTTGCCTTATTGGGAGCTACCAATATAAAAAATTTAATCAAAATCGTTATAGCCGTTTTTGAGAAAAAAAATATTTGGTGTTTTGATCACTATGATAACTATAGTAAGCTTTTGGTGGATTTTGTTCAAACCCTTATTTTGGCGTCCCATAGTAACCTGCAGGCTAGCCATATCAAGTTTGTGTGGATTTGGTACGGTCGTTTTCTCTAAAAATCGTTCACATACACACAGACCATTTTCCCAAATAGTGTTTTTCGGACTCAGGGGGGTCTGAAACGTAAAGATCTGAAGATCTGAAGAGAACTCAAAATTTGTTTTTCAGCCGATTACATAACTTTCCTTTCTACTTCGTAGAGCCAAGGAAATTAAAAACAGATATGATGATGATTAGTTGCTACAGTTGAGAAAATCGCTGAATGCACGTGGGGCCAAGGGAAGTTGTGTGATGTTCATGGTGTTTAAATGGGCAGGATCCCAGTTAGGGAGTTCTGCGAGGTTTAAGGTTTAGCCTGTAAAAATTATAAGAGCTGCTGAAGTTAGGTCAAGCTACCTTGAATGCTTATTGTGCCTAACCGATGAATTCTAAGAAGATCCATGATTTCTTACGAAACAACTACACACAACTTTCCTCGTCAGCGTATCCCCAATGGTTTTGGTCGCTCCAACAATATTTCACTCAATTTACACAAACTTGGTAGTCCTGACCGTTCTGGAATTTATGGGCGATTTATGAGACTGCCAACATTAATTTTTTGAGAAGGTTCGCGTTTACAATTCTAGAATTGTAGCCGAAAAATTGTGAACGAGGTTACTCAAAGAAACGACAGGATTTTGTATTTTGGAATTTCTTGAGATGCGGTGAATTATTTTGTAGTGGTCATTCAAGTTGCATCGCGTAGGTAGCACATTGAACTGCCAACCTGATGTTTGTTAGCCCGATATTGATACATGGGTGTGACATACGAAAATCGTATGGTGCAAAGCAACTTTCCGTAGGATGGTACATCAGACATATGCGAGCACTGTATCTTCGATCAACGAGTTTGTACGGATACACGTATGTAGAACAAAATGTTGGTACTGATTAGCTGAATGTACCAAGATCATTTGAGCTGTTTTTGAGAAACAAGAGTAAAACGATGTTTTAACGCTCCGCTAATCTAATTGTCCGACGTACCATGGTGTGCATCCGCGTTCCGCGAAAGAAATTGTCCCGTGGAACAAAATGAGAATATAGGTTGCTACAATACGTAAGGTTGATCAAATTCAGTTATGTGTTTACCATAATATTGTCGAAAACTTTCATAAAGCACGACTTTCGGCACATTTTGGTTGTGATTTCCGTCCAATGGTTGGTCAGAAATATTTACGGAGAACAACATACAGATGTGGAAGTAAAGACGCTGTAGGCTCCGTTGATCTTCTGAGGCAACCTCAGCTTAATCTTTCACTGAGCTGAATGCAAATAAGAACGCTAAGCGGTTATGCGGCTCTCTTCAATTTTCATGGTTAACTCTGGTCTAAATACCTGGAGGCTCCGGGAGCTCCGATCCTAACAGTGCAGTTCTCTCTCGGCTGATGCTGCAAGGTCTGCCGACGGAGGGTTAACGCTCCCCAGAGCGGCCTTGAACCCTCTCAAGGTTCCCTGATCCTTCCACTTCTCTCTTCTTCCGATTATAAATATATTGCTCTCCTGGTTCGCCTTTCCCGTACCTGCTGGGGGCTCAAGAGCAAATAAGATCTACTCCAGCTATTGCTCACGCGGTAACTGTCTACGCTGTAGAGAAACTTCCTGCTTCGTAGTGGAGAAATGCGCGACCTTTCCTGAGAGGATAAGCCGCTCTATTCCTCTGGTCATTAGTTGCCTCGGCAAACACCGAACTCTACCATTCCTCCCACCACCACCACACACTCTTGTCGGTTGAAAAACGCTATATCGCCTACGTATTTCATGTGCGAGAGTTTGCACGGTACAAAATATTTCCTGTCGGCTTGAATTCCACAACCCTCTTAAATGACACTGAACGTTTTGAGTCGCTAAGTCATTATGCGTGGAGACTTCTGAAATATCTTTCACTTCTATTAATTTAAACTTCCCTACTGCACTGAGAAAATACCAAAATTACAGATAAATAATTCGCAAACACGAGTGTATCTAACGTCTGAATAAGCAAATCGTCTCAAGAAAGGGCACATCGTGGTGGGAAGACTTTCAAAATTCCAGTAAGTCACAGGATTGCTTGAGGACTCACAAATTTTACCTCAAGGCAACTCCATTCCGCAGTGCTTCTCTATAGCCCCAAGGACGTATTCTTCTATAAAATGTTGAAGTTGCTCTTTTATCGTATTTAACCAGTCTCTATTGCTTCCATTTTGTCTACGAAGCAGGAAGGACTGAAAAAAAAATTGGTAGGACGCAACTTTTCACATTTAGCAATGTTTACCCCCGTTATA
Source organism: Pachypeltis micranthus (assembly GCA_020466155.1). NCBI lineage: Eukaryota > Metazoa > Arthropoda > Insecta > Hemiptera > Miridae > Pachypeltis > Pachypeltis micranthus. The sequence continues at coordinate 55,378,164 of CM035771.1, read as the reverse complement.
AACCTGTAATAACCTAATGCTCGTTGGTGAGAAAAAGATAGTACTTGACGTTCCAGAATTCTTCGTATTGCTCTTACGAATGTCACGACCTTCATTCAGTGACCAGCGAATATATTACTGATGGGACCGTTAACGTGATTTTTTGAGAAGGTTCAAGTTCATTGATTTGAAGTTATAGGTGAAACACTGGAGGGAAAAGGCAACCAATGAAACGACACTAGTTAGAATTCTGAAACGTCTAAGGTTGATCGTGATTATCTTATGACCATCATTTAACTTTCTACGTGTAGGTAGACTACTCGACTACTATCTTTGCTAGAACGCTGGTGTAACACGAGCGGGATTTATGATGAACAAATTGTACTGAAATCGATTTTTTTTTTAATTTGTGATAATTTACAGCGCGGCTCTCGTATTTTCCCAGGAATGGACATTTTACAGTACTGTTGTGTCATTTGGAACTATCCACACAAAAAATGTGATCGTTATTGTTAAATCCGCCTTCGAAATAAAATTGGTGTTTTGATCACTATGATACGTAATAGGTTTCAGTATTCTTAAGTTGCCCCGCGTCCAAAAAACCACTACTTGGAAAAGCGTCCGCGAGATGTGGCGATAGATTTTTATGGGGTAACCTGAAAGCCGTTAGTGCATGGGTCGTTGTCTTCTAAATTGCACACACCGTGCTAAGGGATTAAGGCTCGACTGAAAACAGCAGAAGTTCCGCTTCCTTCAGATTAAATTGCTCCTAAACCAAACCCCTGGGCTGGTTTTCGGCAGGTTGAACGAAAGAAGAATAATGTGCCCTGACAAAATGTCTGGGTGCTTAGCTAAGCCTCCCACAGATGCACTCAGGGAAGGGGTTGCTAGTACTATGTCATCATAGAGAAGAGAGGTGGAGAGTGATCAGCAACATCAGTAGAGGCAAAGCAAGGCCTCTCGTTACCGCCGTTAGTTCACGGTTGTGCATTAGACCTGTTCCAATTGGAAGCACGTTGAGTGGGAACGCCCGACTAGACTGTGTGCTCGCCAAATGTTTCAACATTTTTTCTTCTCGGTATTACTACCTACCCGTACGTAGCTCGGTTCACATCTCAATTGCTAGGCGTTATATCTCAGAAATTCTTCTACCCCTTCCTTCAGCCACTCCTCCTCCTTCCATTAGTGGGACTTGAATACGCTCCCCATTTGTTTATCTTCATTTATCCACCTTTATCTTCCTCTCATGGTGAGCTTCGAAGCGAAAATTACGTATATATAAAATTATGGATACTATCTTAAATTTAACGGTTCAGTTTAAACAAAATATAAAAACACAGAGGATGAAAAGACGAGAAAATAACACGAAAACTTGACAAAACGAAAACAGTCACATTTCAGTCGGAGGGTCATCATCGGAAAAGGGATTCCGATTAAGAGAGGAATTAGTAGAGAACTTTACTTCAAACCCACTCGTCGCAGCTCAGGGATGAAGGTTTGCCATCCTTTGTCTGTCAGTGTTTGTAATGCTGATTTGCCAAAAAGCGAAAGCGCGTGTCTGTGGACGATTTTTAGAGAAAACTACCGTATTGAATCAGCTCAAACTTGATATGTAGCCCGCTGGTTACCGTGGGACGCCAAAATAAGGGTATGAGCCAAATCCACCGAAATTTAACTATAATTATCATAGTGATCAAAACGCCAAATTTTTTTTTTCCTCAAAAACGGTTTGAACAATTTTGATTAAAATTTTTATTTCGATAGCTCCCAATATGGAAACTATACCATAAAATTCCCATTCGTGGGAAAATGACGAGAGCAGCACAATAAATTACCAAAACTTTCGACGAAATCGATTTTAGCGCGGTTTATAGATAAAACAACCGTACCAAATCAGCTGAAACTTGATGTCTAGCCTACAGGTTACCATGTGACGCCAAATTAAGGGTATGGGCCAAATCCACCGAAAGTTGACTATAGTTATCATAGTGATCAAAACACCAAATTTTGTTTCTCAAAAATGGCTCTAACGATTTTGATTAAATTTTTTATATTGATAGCTCTCAATGAGACAACTATACCATAAAATTCCCATTCGTGGGAAAATGACGAGAGCAGCACAATAAATTACCACAATTTTCAACAGTCGGTTTTAGCGCGGTTTTTTCATTATAAACTCCGCTGAAATATTAATAGAATGTTAAAAAAATTGGTATTGTAGTCGAATGTTATACTTATAGGGTGGGTGTTTAAAAACGCTCATAAGATACATGGGGCTCACTCCAGAAATTCCCGAATTTCAACTACCGCCGTTTCGCTTCCTAGTTGTTCTAAAAGCTTTTACCCAATAACAAAAACAATCGTAGTCAAATTCTCAGGGGTCTTCTCAGTTAACATTCCCACTACATACTACACGTTTTTCTACGAGCTTCTTCATTGAGCACGCTCACACACATCGTATAGAGACTCTGAAGTTGTGGAAAGTCGCGTGTTACATCACATCAAATACCCTGTTGCCCCGAACTCGACAGTTGTACGCCGCAAAACTCCAATTCTGCTGCCTTGTGAACAAGATAAACAAAAGAATATGATCCAGGATTTGAAACCGGCAATATTTGTGCGTCGGAGCTTTGAAAATCCAGGAGCAAAGACTGAGGGGTCGGAAGTGGGCACAGGAAAGGGTTTAAAAATAACCAGAAACGGAACAGCCGGTTCAGCTCTCCTGAAAAGGCGGTTTTGTTCAACGTTTCCTCCGAAATAACGGGGCTTTCCTACGGAAGACGTTCTTGCGCGACTTGGGGGCGTCAGGGAGACCAAAGACGAGTTCCACAAACAAGTGAATCTTGATAATTGCGAGCGAATGAGAGCGGACATCTTGATGGAGCTAAATAAACGGACGGACCTGTTTCTTAACGAGTTAATGAGTTAAAATTGACGCACAGGTCGAAGGCTGAAGACAAACGACTTTTGGATTATTATAATCAAGACGATACGTGTCGTTAGATTGGAACTTGATGGATCATCGTGCAAATGTGCGGCAAAGATTGAGTAGATAAATAAATAGAGGTCGATTAAACGAGAATCTCCAACTTCGAAGGATCAGGTGTTTTCAACCAAGTTCAGATCAACATTAATAACAAACCTTGGTAATTTAAACAATACCGACTGCACATAACGGGACAAGACACTAGGTGGGCAGAGGGCACTTCATGGTATTTGACAATCCAAGGAAGAGATACAAAAGTTGAAGAAGGCTTATTAAACGAATTGCTAAAAACGGGAGACCGTTTGCATATCGTAAGAAGTACATAACATTTGAGTGGAGGTAAGGCAGCACAACTATTCCAGTTAACACCAGCAATTTCTACAAATTGCCGCGCGCATGTAAACTCCATTCAACGAATTAATTACTACAGACGTATTATTTGGCTTTTGGCGAATCCTGGAATTTAAGATGTCAATAATACTGAAGCTGGTTGCAGTAAACAATTAGTAGAGTATGCCTGGAGGACATAAAAGAGCCGATGCAACAGCTCAAGATGTCGAGGCCCTGCCCTTATCATATAATCAAGGTCTTCATCAAATTAATTGAAGGGCCTTCATTGGAACTAGTTGAGATTCTATTTCGCCAGGATTTGGTGAATTTAAGATGAGACGAGGGTTTACATAAATAAAGAGGAGTAATGGCGCTTCCCCGTATCAAATAATGTGGAGGCCTGTTGAGATTCAAGTAATAGAAGTTAAGAAATACAGAACTAACTATTGGCTAACTAACTACCTGCGAAGTAACAAAAGTAATTTCCGTGCCAAATTTGAACTGCCTCACTCTTCCTATTGAGAGTTATGGGATGTAAGTGTAAGTACATAGAAACAGGTCCTAAACCCTCGACGAGGGTTATATCAGCCATGGAAGTTGCGGTTTCGCTAATGTGGAAGAGGCCAACCTCTGCAGCACCCACCGAACTCAGACCTGCGTATGTGCGCCAGGTATTTGGTCGTTTGCTAGTCTCCTGTGGACTGTTGCTAATGTTGTATCACCTGAGGAATCCCATATCATCTGGGAGGAGTTCTTAATCGGGTTTCCTACCTGATCTAAGTATTTACTCAAGAGGCAAGCCTCACAGGTACAGATCAACTATAACCACGTTTCTTAGCCATCACCTTCTTCGCGAACTCTGCAAAATGGTTATAGGCCTGCTTCGTAGCAGTTAATGCTGCTAAGTTCATTTGCCCTCCCAACAACCGTCGCTCACTGTTATAGAAACTACAGTGGAGCAGCCCGTGGTTTCTTGTTTCCTTTGCACTGTAGGCGCAAGACGTGCATGACGGAGAGCCTTTGAGACACCCACACAAATAAGCGTCAAAATATAGGTTTTACTGGGGGATGTCGCGAAAAAGGCTTCTGGTGCTAACATTGTGATGTAACATTTTCGGTACGATTGCAATAGCTCCACTTGCTATGGAAATACACTGGAAATATAAGTGACGAATATTACATCAAGTATGAAGGATAGTTGAATGACCACGAACCATGTTCAGCCATATCGAAGATTTTATAAATTTCCGACATTTTCAAAATCTAATTCGCATGCCACTGTACCATTAGTTGACAGCAAGGGCTCATCACGAAGAAACAAAATTCCTAATTTGGGAAGGGAAGAATGTAGCGGCTTTGGAAATGACTAGGGTTCAGGCTCATTCGAGTCAGATTACATTCTCCAAGCCTGGCAGTGATTAGGTTTACAGAATCGGAGCGTCTGAGCACGCTATACGTGATGAAGGGAAAGGCAGAAGAAGAAGAAGATCACAGGTAATCTAGACCAGCCTATTTTCGGAGGTGCCAGCTCCTTGTCATAATCTAGTAAATTGAGGGAGGGCGGCCGTCGAAATCTCTGGCGCGTCTTCTGGAACTTGCATACCCAAACGAAATAGAAAAAAAAGGGCGCCTGGAGTTATCCTTTAACTGGCAATTCCTTTCTATTCCTCCTTTCCGCCTGACTAGTTCGAGGAGTGCGGCGTTCCAGTCTTTCCAAACCTTGCCAAACCCCTAAATACAACCTCTCGATTTCCGACTGAAAATCGCGACTGTAATTGTTTTCCTCTCAGAGCCGCTAACATTGTCAGAACCAACGCAAACGCTAGAATATAAGGTGAATAAGCAGCGCGGGAGGCGAGAGAGTTACAAACAAATAATACAAGTCAACAACCTGTAATTTCGGAGTACTTGCATGACCGACCGTTCAAATATCCCCTCTGGCATCATCAGGCCACGGCTTCTTCAGAAAGAAAGAAGAATCCGGTTCTCATTAAGAATGAGAAGTACAGGTTGGAGAAATAGCTGGAAGCCCCACAGACCAAATTGCCATCCATCAGGGTAACAATAGACCTTTTGAAAACTGTGGCACATAGTCAATTATTTTTGAGTTACGAACATTAGAGTACCGATTCACCAACCACATTGTACAACCGTTTTTAGAACACACCCCCAACCATCTTTAATCAAGACTGCCACGTGGTCTTCGTATTATTTTCCAATACTCGATTCCAATTAACAATGAGCCATTTTATCGCTCTACAAGTGCACGAAAATATCGTTTTTATTGTAAGAAATAACTACAAAAACGCAGGATCAAGTACTAGTGGCCAGGAAAAGTACATTACGGGAAGTTACCAACACTTAGAGGGATTAAGTAGAATAGATTTGCCAGTGGATGGATAGGTACTTGATTGAACCACCAAGTCAATTATTCTGAAGATCCTGGTAATATTTGCGCACAACTGTCCGCTCCCCCGCAAATTCGGCGACCATATACAGGCCAGCGCATTTCTACAGGAACACGTATGGAGTACAAAATGTAGGTACTAGTTAGGTGAGACCAGCCCTATATTTCCGTATACCGTATTTTCATGGATATATTTATGAGAAAGAAATGTTTTTTACTAACTAATAGATAATTTGAAAGTTTAATCAAAATCATTAGAGTTGTTTTCGAGAAAAATGCAAAAAACCCTAGTTTTTGGAACATTTTCACCGGCCACCCCCGCCGTCACTCCGACCGAAATCGCCCATAACATTATTTTCGCGTCTAAGAAAAACACAGTCCGGTCGTTCTCCCGCAAATCGAACTACACACAGGTCTGTTTCCTTATTTGATAACTGTTCCTAAACCTGCGACGAGGGTTATATCAGTCATGGAAGTTGCGGTTTCACTAATGTGCAACAGGCTGACCCCTGCAGCATCCACCGAACTTGACCTGCGGAGGTACGAGGAGTTCAGCCCAAAGCGGGGGAAACCTCCGTTTCACTCTCTACATGTCAACCATGCACTCAACGGCCAAATCGAGCTAACTGGCCAGTGATCACCTGGAGTGCTTCGGTTGATACAGTCTTATAGGCCTTGGTGATCTCTGGGATTGGGCCAATACTCGTTTTTTTATTGACTGTTAGTATGCTACCCGAGACAACGAGGCTATAGCCAATCACGCCTAGATAGATGGCCTTGTACACGAGGATAGTGTCATGGTAACACACACCCCAAGTGGTCTTAGTAATTGCTCGCAGTGAGGCAAACCATTGAGTTACGGAGCGCAGCATGTGGTAGGTTTTGGTTTATTATTCATTCTGAATAATAACCCTATGTTTTCAACCTGTTTTTTTTTTCTATGTTACAACCCCCCCCCCCCTCAAAATTTGATACTTTACGTTTCAAGACATGGAGATTTCAAATTTGCAATGTCCGTCCGCCATCCCCTGTCCGGGCCGTTTTGTGCCTTTAACGTGGTCTAAAAAACTCGTTCTTTCGCCCAAAAATCCGATTTGGTATCTAGTTGTGCCCACCATCTCGACAATCTGATCGGACGAAGCCCGTGGTTGTAATGGGCAAAAAACGGTTTAAAAAATTAACGAAACGCAGTACAACGCGGGAGCTACAGCGTTTCGTCGTTTGAACTCCCTCCCTCCCACCCGTCTCATTAAAAAAGCAACCGCGCTCGAGGCTCGCTTGCCTCCCGACGCCGCCACTCAACTCCCCTATCGCCTTTCGCTTCGAGCGCCCCCGTTCCAATTTCCTCGACGTTTTGGTTTTAATACGATTCAATTTTTTTAGATTCTTTCGTTTCATTCTCATTTTGGTTTTTTTCATAGATTTTTGGTTAAATTTTGATATTAGTATTTAGCGTGCATGTTTCATATTAAAATTCAGTGTTTTCTAGATACTTTCGTTTTTTTTTGTTTATTTTAATATTACGATTCAGTTCTTTTCAACCTTTTTTTGGGTTTCATTATATTTTTCGATGCTGAATCGAACAGGATGGGTCTCGGAGCATTAATGCTAGGTCAAGCTGATTATCCGAATAATAAACCGTTGTGTAATAATTTGCAGGGTTTTTTCTTTCTGCAAAGATCAGCACAGTCAAGTCATCCACATAGGCGTATGGCTCGCAGTCAGCCTCCATGAACCTCCAGAGAAACCTTCGAAGAAGGCGTTCCTGAGTCCTGAAGGGGGCACCCCTTTTCAATCATTCTCTAGAAGGAGACATGCCAGCATTGGATCATAGCAGTTCTGTCTACCAGGTTACCTCTGACGAGCAAGTACAGGTTGCGGGGGATTCCCCTACCGTTCATCCACTGATGTCAATCAGAACCTCTACGATGTACTTAGCCAGTGCCAGCAGGGAAACATGCTGAATTTCGACTATGACATCCTGCGTGGACCTTCCTTTGGTACACCCATACTGCCTGTCTGTGAGGTAGTGGCCTAAGACTCGTTCGAGGGGCTGACACCTCAAGATTTCTAATGTTTTGCCTAATACGAAAGAAGGCTGAGCGGTCTCCACGAATGCGGTCACCTCCTTTTTGAAGAGTGACAACACTATCCAACCTGCAGACTGTCATTGAATAAATTGAGGAGGGCGCTGGAGATTGTCCATCATGATAGGCGACTGCTAGTGTTGGTACTTTGGCCAGGCATTTAGAAACGTCAAAGGCCTGACGGCTCACATTTGGCAGAAGCACCCCATTGAAAGGAATGAAGAGATTACATCGATAGGACAGTTTACAGGTATGCTGCTGAGTAGATGCGCCTCATCACAGTTACTGAGGTTGAGGCTGCGAGGGAAGGAGGGGTTATGCAAGAAACATGTGCTAGAGCAATTCCCGTGCTGCAGCAACTATTAAAGCACTGCGCTGGATGCCCGAGTATAGGCATTTTGTGGAGTGTACCTCCGCAAATAGTGACCAGGCTCTCCTGTTGAAGAGGTGGGTCAGAAACGTCAAGAACTTAAGCACACTCTGTTTTTGGAGGGAGGTTACAGAACATCTCTTTGGAGGGCTATCGTTGTGTAAAACCACAGAATCATTTTCGACCGTAACCCCCACGTCTTCTGGACGTGCCCAGATCTCGAATGTAGCCCTTTATGCGGTTTTAGGGCTAAGAAAAGCAAAAACATCATTTCAAAGGAAACAAACTCCCATTGTAACAAAAGAAAAGAATTGCGTAGCCAGAATGAAGAAGGGGAAATCTAAATAAGAATAGAGGAAGGTGGAACCGCGCTCTCTATCGCATCGTGAAAACTAGATGCTAAGAAAGAAATGAGAATATGTAATTTCAGCGTTTCATTTCCCTGAGGAAACTTACAATTTTCAGCAGTACTATACTTTCCATAGAAAACTAAGTTGGGTAGGAATCAAAATGCAAAAACTGAGGTCATCTAACAAAGCCACAGGGCGACTGGAAAAGTATAAATAACTAGGAAGGTGACGTCAACCGCAGACGAACTGATGCCTCCTAGTGACCTTGGCAAGGTCGAGTCATTGGCCCTAGGAGTTGAAGCCCTCGGGGATGTGGAGTCACGACGCGTCAGATAGCGAGCAGAAACTCGGGCCTTCCTGATCGCGCCTTCCTCCGAGACCTGCCTACTCTAACATCAACAAAACGCCGCCGCGACAACGATCTCTTTTCACTTTTACAGCCGGATAATAGCACGATTTTGGGGGGGTTAATTAAAAGCCTTTCTTCCTGAGATGATCCCCAACAGATGCATAAATAACTACAACTGAGATAAAAGGCAACCAAACCACCAACCTCGGGGATAATTGTACTTGGTGCGTGTTGGCGGTGGGGTCTCGTAGCCTGAACTGCGAGATAAAGCTCGCCTCATCCAACCGCAAACCAAACCACTCATCCACAACACACTTGATCCGTTTATAAAAAAATTGAATCGTGTAAGTCCTCAAAACGCTCCCGGTCATGATAATCATCCGCACCCACAACCGTTTGTCTAAAACAACCTCACAGCAAAATCATTTTGCGAAAGACCAAACAACGTTCCACAACCCGTGTACATTATATAGCACGCAACATACATGCTCTGCATATCGTTCAACGCATTGCCCCCATAACGAAATGTAGGTACAGTCAGTTAGTTTGATCAAAATCCTTGAAGCCAAATTTGAAGAAGAACAATTAGACTTTTTTTCAGACGCATCATGGTTTATATTTCCATACAACGGATGGCTACAGAAATATTAAAGAAATTGGGTTATATCCGCCAGTAGGCAAATTACTAAAGTTAACGTACCTGTTAGGTGAGTCCGTCTCCTCTGGCTTGTGAGTTACTGTGGGCAAGCGCTTTCGATGTAAAGACATCATCGTCTGGCCGTTAAGTCAGTACTCGTACTTAACGGCCAGACGATGATGTCTTTACATCGAAAGCGCTTGCCCACAGTAACTCACAAGCCAGAGGAGACGGACTCACCTAACAGGTACGTTAACTTTAGCTACAGAAATAGTTGTGGGGGAATGTGAGGTATAAATTGCTAGAAGACACTCCCGTCAGGTTGATCACGTAGTTGAAAACGGTGAATAAAAACTCCGTAACGTTAGAAGGGAATTTTATAGAGATAATTTAAACATATTGACTAATTGAGGAAGCCTGTGAGTTAGCTCTAAATCAACGTAAGGGCCATTTTTCGACTAGTGGAAACCTCCTTGTTTTTGCGTGTAGCAACAAGACTCAAAATCTGTTCACCGTGTATTTACAACGTTTACGAATAATAAAAGTTAGAAGTTTATAAGTAGAAAATGCGTGACCTGACAACAATGGAACAACGAAAATTAGGATTTTCTAGGCGACGATAGACCACTGGAACGACGCGAAGATTCAAATTGACTAGTGGTAGGAGTGAGGGTAAGTGATGTAACTTTCGCTACATTGTCCTGTGATTTTCTTCAATTAGTATTCGCCTCACTATATTTACTATGATTGCACTTTAAATAGACGCAGTCTACACTTTTGATACTCGATCTATTCGACTCAGCGTAATAATATCTGGTGCGTTGCAACACACAACTTTCCTTAGCTCTACGTCAATTCACTTTGTACATGGCCAATCCGATTTAATCAATTTATTTATCACTCAGTTAATTTGAAATTGGTCAAATAACGCTTTACGGCAGCAGGAAGCGGTAGCGCTTACAGTTCCAGATGTTATTGTGCTGCTCGTACCCATTGCAAGACCCATATTGAGCAATCGGTACACAGATAATTAATGAGGCTGTGAACAAGAATTTTTTGAAGTGGATAGTAATAATTTTTGTGGAGTTATTGGGTAATAACTGTTAGAACTGGTAGTAAGCGAAACGGGCGTAGTTGAAATTCAGGAATTTCTGGAGTGAGCCCCATGTATCTCATGAGCGTTTTTAAACACCCACCCTTCAGGTATTGGATTGGACTACAATACCAATTTTTTTTAGCATTCTACTAACATTCCAGCGGACTTTATAAGGAAAAAACTGCGCTAAAAACGCTTTTGGTCGAAAATTTTGATAATTTATTGTGCTGCTCTCGTCATTTACCCACAAATGGGAATTTTATGGTATAGTTGTCTCATTGAGAGCTATCAATATAAAAAATTTAATCAAAATCGTTAGAGCCATTTTTGAGAAACAAAATTTGGTGTTTTGATCACTATGATAACTATAGTCAACTTTCGGTGGATTTTGCCCATACCCTTAATTTGGCGTCACATGGTAACCTGTAGGCTAGACATCAAGTTTCAGCTGATTTGGTACGGTTGTTTTATCTATAAACCGCGCTAAAATCGATTTCGTCGAAAGTTTTGGTAATTTATTGTGCTGCTCTCGTCATTTTCCCACAAATGGGAATAGTATGCTATAATTGCCTTATTGAGAGCTATCAATATAAAAAATTTAATCAAAATCGTTAGAGCCGTTTTTGAGAAAAAAAATATTTGGTGTTTTGATCACTATGATAACTATAGTTAAATTTCGGTGGAGTTCTCTTCAGATCTTTACGTTTCAGACCCTCCTGAGTCCGAAAAACACTATTTGGGAAAATGGTCTGTGTGTGTGTCTGTGAACGATTTTTAGAGAAAACCACCGTACCAAATCCACTCAAACTTGATATCTCGCCCGCAGGTTACCACGGGACGCAAAAATTTGGGTTTGACAAAATCCACCGAAAGTTAACAATAGTCATCATAGTAATCAAAACACCAAATTTTTTTCTCAAAAACGGCTCTAACCGTTTTTGAGAAAAAAAATATTTTGTTCATACCCTTATTTTGGCGTCCCATGGTAACTTGCGGGCGAAATATGAAGTTTGAGGTGATTTGGTACGGTGGTTTTCTCTAAAAATCGTTCACAGACACACAGACCATTTTCCCAAATAGTGTTTTTCGGACTCAGGGGGGTCTGAAACGTAAAGATCTGAAGAGAACTCAAAAATTTTTTTTCAGCCGATTACATAACTTTCCTTTCTACTTCGTAGAGCAAGGAAAGTAAAAATATCTTGGAAACAACGTATTGCAATAAAGACGCAAAATTTAGTTTTTGGCTAATTTTCTAAATCATTTTCTACCTATAGCAACCATGAGTTTCGTTCCGTCGGTTAAAAGTAGGGGGATCCCCCGCAACCTGCACTTGTTGCTCGTCAGATGTTTTTTGATCCCCCGAGGGCATGCGGGACATGGTCCCTTTGTCACTGCAGCCACACTTGGGCTTATTGGGACACAGGCCCTTCCTTAGTAGAAGGCGTCGTACATACCCGCCCCCTTATGGACCCAAGTATGTCCTTCACTGCAGATTCCGCTATGATATGGGGCTCAATATTCCCCTGGGCAACATATTCGAAGCGTTTGACTGCTAAGGCAGGGCACTCACATAGGATGTGCTACGCTGTCTCGTCCTCCTCACCACAGTCTGCATTCCACCGCCTCTGAGATGCCCATCTTGTTGAGGTGATACCTGAGTGGGCAGTGTCCAGTGAGGAAGCTAATCAAGACCCTCAGATCCCTCCTGGAGAGTGTCAGCATCGCCTTTGTCCTTGGACCAGAAGGCGTAACAAGCCTTTTCGATTGTCTAAGTCGTGGCTGGCGATGCCAATGCTATTTTCCCGTGTCTCCCATTCGGCCACCAAACGGTTCAGGTGACTTTTAGTCATACCTACGTGAGGTTCAGGCCCAATGGGTGGGGCTTCTGTGCCCTTCTTCGCAAGGCAGTCAGCCTTTTCATTGCCCTCATGCCCCTTGTGCGCCGGCACCCAGATAGGGGAAAGCCTATTGTAGGCGCCGAGCTGCTTGAGCTCATGAAGGCATTCCCATGCCAGCCTGGACCTGAAGCTATAGGCTGCAATGGCCTTCGTCAGATGTTACCAGACCAACAGAACTGCTACGATCGCATGCAGGCGTGTCTCTATCCAGAGAAAGATTGAGGAGGGGTGCCCAAAGGGTTCAGTCATTGCACCAGCACTCAGGGACTCCTTCTTCGAAGGTCTTCTCACGAGGCTCATGGCGACTGACTGCGAGCCATACCCCTATGTGGGTGACCTGACTGTGCTGAGTCAATCCGCCAAATCAAGGCAAAAACCCACTTAACGTCACCCAGAGGTGCGAGCATGTGAAGATTCAGGTGGCTGAGAAAAAATCTGCTGGTCCTTTAAAAAGGGAAAGTAAATAACCAACCTATAATACGCTTTGGCGACCACAGGCTCGTTATTGAAAAGCACGTCAAGTATGTACAGTGAATATAAGTGAGAGGTGGGGATTGGTCCTTCAGCCAACTCCTCCATTCCCTTGAAGGCACTACCGTTCCAAGGTTTGCCACCCTGCGTGCTATTACTTAGGTCACTTGGGGCGTGTGTTAGAGGACTCCTCCACGCGGTAGCGCACAGGCAACAGCTATCTACCGGGAGACTGGCTAACGACCAATTACCTGCCATACCTACCTACAGGGGCTGGCCTCTTGCATATTAGCGAAACTGCAACTTCCATGAGTGATATAACCCTCGACGAGGGTTTAAAAACAGTCATCAAATGAGGAATCCCCATGCCTTGAAACGTTAAATGTCAAATTGTGAGGGAGGATTGTAAAATAATTTCGAGACCGAAAACATACGCGTAATATTCAGAATGAATAATAAACCATCACTACTAATTTTAGAGTTTGTGCAGCGTGCATTGAGCTTCAGGAAAACTGAGCTTCAAGTTATTTGTACTATGGCACTTGATGTGTTTTCACCTAAATTCTATTCAAGCACACGCAGCACTTTTCACTGATCTCATTACAGGACATTTCCAAGTGTATATCGTGAGCCTGGTTCCACGATGGCCCACGAATATTCGGGCTATTGCGAGCCTTACAGAAACTTTCTAACAAAATGTCTTCCCCCAAGAAGTTGGGTGTTGGTTCTAAGAGATGACAAACACGTTCAATTCGCAGCGAACAAATTTATACGAGAACACAGAACGATGGCTGGTTCCTCAGACGTTCTGACTATATAAGTAAAAACTGCATCACTGACCTTTGGGTTGTGTCACCTCTACAGCGCACATGTTGAGCGAAAGCAATTGAAGGAACCGGGTCGAATTCAGCGGAAGCGGTGAGTATTGCAGAAGAGCTCTGAACTCTCTCAGCATTCGCACTGCAGTTTCGGTGAGGCTCTCCATTCTAAAACAAACTCGACATTGTTGACAAATGCACGCGCAGTGACAACAAAATAACCATTAATTTGAGGAAAATACTAACCCTATTTTAGTGTACAGCTTCCCGTGTACGTGAAGGTAACTGGTGCAGAAAATTTTGTTCAACTGAAACAATGCAACAACACTTTTTCATCCTATTCTGCTAGTTAACGAGCTTAGCCTAGGAAATTATCGCAAGAGCTGTTTGTGTGTAAATTTGTAACTCCCTAACACATTTCTATTGAAGTTATTGAGAGTGATCAGGTATGTACACCTTACAATGTTAAAATCCAGGATTCGGGAGTGCAGGGAACGGATTATGATGTGATCGATTTTCAAAAATTCTAACTCGTACTTTCTTGGCACGAATTCAATAGCTTTATTTCCTACGAAAATTCCCTATTGGAATGTCTCCTATTATTACTTTCCGCTACCCGAAGGGAAGGAAAGTATAGTAATCGGCCCAAAAAAAAAATTTGAGTTTTCTTCAGATCTTTACGTTTCAGACCCTACTGAGTCTAAAAAACCTAATTTCGTCGCGTGGTCCGTGTGTATGTGTGTGTGTGTGTATGTGTGTGTGTATGTGTGTGTTCACCCTGCAGTCGGGGGTCCAGAATTCCGCTGACGTATTCCCTGCGTGTCGTATGAGCCGACTAAAAGGGACAGCCGGGTGGGCCCAGCTTGAAAGACAACCTCACCTCTATGAGGTCCCCGCAAGATTACATCCAACGAGGCTTAACTGTGGCTGGGCGTCACAGTGTACTCTGTCGCCACACTGTGCTCACACCCCTGCAGTAGGGTCCAGAATTCCACCTGCACGTACTCCCTGCACGTGTTCGTATAGCCGGACTAAAAGGGACACAACTTACACTTCATTCACATACATGACACACCGGGAACCTCCTACCTTTAGCTGGGAACGCAGAACACACCCCCGCAGGAAGGGGTACAGAATTCTCCTGCCATTATCCTCTGCGTGGTCGTTAAAAACCGGCCTTAAAGGGGCTTAAAGCTCACGACACTGACATACACAGCATATTCCAGATACTAAATACACTGCAACGCTTGCGTGGCAGAACACACTCACTTGAAACACTCATAATGAGCGAAAGACAGTCCTGGAAGTAGCTCACTAACACCTTTGAGCGATCCTATAGGTGCGGCCTTCGGAATGAGGAGGAGGGAAAACCAGGTTTGAGCGTTCCTAGGGCGGCTGATAGCGTGTGTCCCGCTTCACCACATCACTAGTGGCCGAGGGCTGACTCTGAGCAGCAGCCGAAAAATCCTCATGCGTCTTAGTCCCGGTGGGTGGCGGACTGGCAGCTGCGGCGCATGTGGGGCCTCCTTGACCCTCAACGGACCAGCGAAAGGGGCTAGAATCAATATGCCTGAGGGGAGCTTCCAGGACACTGCCTCGAGCACCTCTCGCTCATACCACGAACACACACAACAAATGAACTCACAAGGATACACTACACCAGTCCGCTACTTTAATCACCCCCAAATAAGTAAAAAAACATGACAAAGTCAACTAAAACTTCAGCAGGTAATAAAAACGCCACCTGCGCCTCTTCTCGGCTCGCCAAGCTCGACCTCCCTCTTCGGACGATGAGCAACCTACTGCGTCGTCCAAACAAACAAGGCGAAAGAACCGGGCAAACCGCGTTCATCTCCCTTCTCTTCCCCTAGTAGCCCGGGCAACCCGGCTACTACAAGCACACGACACAGCGTGGACCCTAAACTGTCGGACATGGAGCAAATTTGCGCATACGTCCCAAATCATCCACGGCCAGCTGGCACGGATGAGGGCCAACGCGACAGGACCTATGGACTCGTAACTAGCTGCCTCTTCGAAATTTCGAAGCTGGCTATAAAGCCTAATGCCCCCAACGACATCGCCCCCTGCCACCCCCCCCGCGGAAACTGTGGCGGCTGTCGTGAGGGAAGAGCTGCGTAGGGCAATTGCCCAGCAGCCAGTGCCACCAGCCCCCCAAACTCGAGGAGCAACAACGAGCCAGGGTAGTACCCCAGGCCCCTCACATGCGGCAGTAGCCGCTACTGCGCCGTCCTCCCCCTCATGGAGCTGAGGCGGAATGGCAGCCTGCCAGGGCCAGGAAGCGCAGAGGGAAGGCAGAAACAGGCCCCAACTAAGCAGGAAGTGCAGGCCGAGGGCAGCGCCCGCCTATGCCTCCGCCCAAAAACAAGGGCAAAATAAAAATAAAAACCAAAATAAAAAGCCTCCACCGCTACAAACTCCCCTAAAAACCCACGTGACAAAACGTGGTAGTGGTTAGGCGGACATGTGAGGAAGGAGAGGCTGGTCCCTCCAACCCTGGACGCAATGGAAGCGCTTTTGCGCGGGTGTCCCTGCTACGGACCTCCAAGCTCTGAGTGTCCGAAAGTGCAGACATCCGCACCGCAGTAGGAGGTGGCGCCGTCATTGTGACGGAAACGCCAGAAATGGCCAAGGCGCTCTACGAGCCACATTTCCACAAAAAGGAGTTGAAGCTCCAAGCGCCAGCCCCTGGGTCGTTTCCCACGCCTGCTGCTGTGCGACGATGCGGACCGACTCTTCAAAAGAGGACTTGGCCCAACAAGTTGTTGAGCACAACCCTGCGCTAGGCTTGCAGCCGCAGGATGTCAGGCCTCTCTTCACCAAAAAGCGTGGCAGACAGAAGGATTGGGTGATTGAGGTATCACCCAGCCTGTACAAAAACCTAGAGGCAAGGCACCTCCAAATAGCCTGGCAGCGGTAAAATATACGAAAGTACCAAGCCCCCACCAGTGCTACAAATGCCAGCGCTTATGGGCTACCTGGCAGTGGCCTGTACAAGACCTGTTGTGTGCGCCTGGTGCGCCTTGCCACATCTGAGTAAGGAATGCAAGCGTGATGCTCCCCAAGTGTGTGCCAATTGCGTCGAACGCAAAATCCAACAGGTCGCACACTCTACACGAGACGCACGCTGTACCATTCGTCAGCGAAGATTGCCCTCAGGAGTCACGAGTGGATTATGAATAGGTCAAAAACAGTTCGAATCCTTCAGCACAACACAAATAAGAGTTGCCCAGTTATGGCTGAGTTGCTGCAAATGCACTCAAGAAACGCTGCAGTGTCCTCGCCATACAGGAACCGACATAGATCCAAAACTCTTGGTCTCGGATCGCAGGCACGAGTGGTGGCTGGAGCAAGAACGGAGCCAAGGCAGCAGTAGCCTGCATCGACCCGTCCACTGACATGCTCGCACCACTCACCTGAACAGCCAGCACTTGGCCGCTGTGCTCATCCGAGCCGGTGGCTTTGAGCTGGTGTAATATCATTTTACAGGCAATTTGGCGCACCAGTTGCCAACAGCCTTGAACCACTCAGCCGGGCTCTAGCAGGCCTATCAGGACGACCCGCGTAGTCTGTGCTGATGCAAACGCCAGATCACCATTGTGGGGATCCCCAACCTGGATGGGGCGGGCGAGGCGTATATAGAGCTGCTCACCAGGTACAACTTGGTTGTTGCCAACGACCCCATGACTGAGGCGACCATGATGGCCCGGGAGGAAGGTCGTGTATAGACGTCACAGCCGTGTCCCACACCCTGCTACTCAAATTGAAGGGTTGGCGAGTCGCATACCAGGTGCAACGCAGAGCGATCACATGGTTATTGACTTTGCCATTACGGATGATAACATCTCTGCAAAGACACGCTGAAAAGCGATTCCGCGACAAAAAATGCTGACTGGCCGCAATTCTTTAGGGTACTGGAAGAACTGCGTGCCGCAGACACCGACCTAATAGTGCAAGCATCCACACCTGAAGAGGTGGACAGCAAAGTGGACACATTTACCACAGCACTGCACTCTGCTGGGCTCTCTGCACTTGGCCAACAGAAGCACAGGGCGATCAAAGTCCCATGGTGGACTGAGGAACTTAATCCCCTCAAGCAAAGTGCAAATAGAGCCAGAAGGATGTACCAAAACACTCGTGACCCTGATGCCAGAGCAACACTCCGAACTGCCTTCATCCAAGAGAAGAAGGCCTTCCACCGCGCCATCAAACGAGCCAAACGGCAAGGCTGGCGAAATTTTGTGGAAGCGGAGAGCTCTGAGAACCCCTGGGGCAGACACTACAAGTCCTCCATAGGAAAAGCAAATGTAGAGCAGGTCTTAGCTGCGATGCAAAATGAGTCAGGCTGGGCCTGCAGTATCGAACGCTCACTGAAACCCTCCTCGAGAAGGCGTTCCCAGATGACCAACTAGCTCGAGACACTGAAGCCCAGAGGGCAGCAAGGGAGCTGATCATGGACCCTCCGACCAGCCCGACATCCCATTGTGGACAACAGGCGACTCTCGGCAGGGCTCTTGCGACCTTAAAGCCCAACTAATCTCCTGGGCCAGATAAAATAGAAAGCAATATGCTAAGGAAGGCTGAGCGGACAATCTCCAGCGGTCTCCTTAATTTATTTAATGACTGTCTGCAGGTCGGACAGTTCCCACTCAGTGGAAGTCTGCGCGCGCTTGTCACTCTTCAAAAGGGAGGCGACCGCAATCAGTCGGACCGCGATCATGGAGACCACTCAGCCTTCTTTTTCCATATTAGGCAAAACACTAGAAATCTTGATGTTGCAGTCCCTCGAAGGAGTCTTTGGCCGCAGAACCTCACAGGCAGGCAATACGGGTGTACCAAAGGAAGGTCCACGAGGATGTCATTGTCGAGATTCGGCGTGTTTCGCTGGCACCGGCTAAGTACGCCGTAGCAGTTCTGATTGACATCAGAGGAGCGTTTGACAACCTTTGTACAGCGCCTCATGTGAACTCAAAGGTAGGGGAACCCCGCAACCTGTACTCGCTCGCTGCAGAAGTTACCTGACAGACAGAACTGCTACGATCGAGTAGGCATGTCTCCGTCCGGAGAAAGATTGAGAAGGGGTGCCCACAGGGCTCGGTCCTAGGACCAGCACTCTGGAATGCCTTCTTCGAAGGTCTTCTCAGGAAACTCATGGAGACTGACTGCAGCCGTGACGCCTATGTGGATGACTTGACTGTGCTGATCTTTGCAGAGTCAGTCCGCCAAATTGAAGAAAACCCACCACGCGTTCCGCACTGTCAACCAATGGTGCGAGCACGTCAAGATGCAGGTGGCTGAGGAAAAACCCAGCTAATCCTCTTGAAGGGGAAAGTGAATAATCCACCCACAATACGCTTTGGCGGCCACAGGCTCCTTCTTGAAAAGCACGTCAAGTATTTAGGAGTGAATATAGGTGAGAGGTGGGGTTTCAACCAACACCTCCAGTCCCTTAAAGGCACTACCATTGCAAGGTTTGCCTCACTGCGCTGCCATTACTAAGGCCACTTGGGGTGTGTGTTACCACGACACCATCCTCATGTATAAGGCCATCTATTTAGGTGTGATTGGCTACTGCCCAGTTGTCTGGGGTAGCAAACTAACAGTCAATCAAAAGAGAGTATTGGCCCAATCCCAGAGAGCCGCTCCTGTGGATCACCAAGGCCTACAAGATCAACGGAAGCACTCCAGGTGATCACTGGTCAGTTACCAGTTGATTTGGCTGTTGAGTGCATGATTGACAAGTGGAGAGTGAAACGGAGCTTCCGCTTTGGGCTGAACTCCGTGCGGATCTCACCACAGAACAGAAACTTGCCGCCATCGATGAATGGGCTCTAGAGAAATGGCAAGCGAGATGGGAATCCTCGTCAAAGGGACGTGATACGTATGAGTTCTTCCCAACATCCGTGAACGTCTTTCAGAAAATGGGTTGAGCCAGACCACTGGACTGTTTCAGTTCCTCACGGGACATGGTGACTTCAATGCGCGGTCTCCACTTCTTTTCTCTGAAAGACTTCCATTATGCATCGCCTTGTGCCTCCAGTGCGCGGAGGAAACAAGAAACCATGTGCTGCTCCACTGTAGTTTCTACAACAGTGAGCGACGGTTGTTGAGAGGGCAAACGGAACTTAGCAGCTTTGACTGTTACAAAGGAAGCTCTATAACCATTTTGCAAAGTTCGCAAAGAAGGTAATGGCTAAGAAACGTGGTTATAGTTGATCAGTCCTTTTTGAAACTTGCCACCCAAGTAAACAGTAAGATCAGGTAGGGAACCAGATTAAGAACTACTCCCAGATGGTACGGGATTCCTCAGGTGGTCACCTCGCGTAACACACGGGCAACAGCTCTCACGGTGAGACTGGCTAACTTACCACATACCTGCCCGTACCTCCACAGGTCTGAGTTCGGGTGGATGCCGAGGGCCGGCCTCTTGCATATTAGCGAAACTGCAACTTCTATGACTGATATAACCCTCGTCGAGGGTTTAGGTACAGTCATGAAATAAAAGAAACAGACCTGTGTATGTGTGTGTGTGTGTGTCTGTAGTTCGATTTATGGAGAACGGCTGATCCGATTGAGCTGGTTCTTTTTTGTTTTGTTCGTTATTTTTTGTAGACACCAAAATAAGGTTATGGACAATTTCGGCCGATGGGAAGGGGGTGGGGACGAAAATGTACCAAAACTAGGAGTTTTTCGCATTTTCTCGAAAACGGCTCTAACGATTTTGATTAAACTTTCAAATTATCTTCTCCTAATCAATACCTGACTTTTTTCTTCTATACATATCTCCTCGAAAATACGGTGCAGAACGGAGATAATGACCTATGAAGCAAAAATAGGTTTTTAAGCTTTTGGCAAAATGACTTCAACGATTATCATCAAACTCTCAGGATATTTTCGAATAGTTAATACTTACATATTGTTCTCAATAAATGTTCCTCTGAAAGTCCATTGAGCAGAGATAAAAATGAAAATGTGTTGAAAATAACGTTTTTTCGAACATTTCCGAAAGTTCCAGGGTAATTTTTTCACCAGATGTGATAAATCCTAATGAAGTGTCTTTTAGTCACCCATACCAACATTTTGTTCTCCATAACTATTTCTGTATATATATGTTGCACGGAGATATAAGCCACGTTAACTCAGAAAAGGAGATTTGTCGAATATTAATTTATCGGTATTCGTATTTTCTCAAAAACGGCTCCAACGATTTCGATAAAACTTTCGGAGTGCTCTCAGCTAACTAGTCCCTACATTTTGTTCCGTATAAATGTTCCTGTAAAAAATGCGTTGAACGAAGATATAGCGCCCGAATGTGTAGGTGGTGTTCGAACTTAAAGGGGTGGCGGAAAGTAGTGTGTTGCTACGCACCAGATATTTGAAAAGAGAGAAGGATGGAAATCCTTCCTCCTGGATTTTATATTTGATAGTATGAGTTGCACTAAGTTACTGACGTTGGTATGCACGTTGTTATTGGAGATACGATATTCTCTACCACTAATTGAGTCACGAGCTAAAATAAAGTGAATTCCGAATCATACAAAATTCCGGCCCTTCTCAATAATACGGCAGCACTTTATTCAGTATCCCGGTACGTTGCTGGAAGTCGTCTTGCACAGATTGGTCTGAGAAAACGATAGTGCGACGTCGCAGGAGCTGGTGGTGAAGATGTCGAATGAGGAGTTGGTATCACTTGATGGCACGGGAGTTCTGTTGTGCGCGATATCTGGCCGTCTGTAGAGGACGTAACTGACTTCTTAGGCTGCACAAGAGTTTCTCTAAATTGGTCGAAGTGACGGTTCAGGGTCTTTCAAGATCCTGCCACTGTATGGCCAAATCTGTACTCTCTTCCCCACATTGAAGGCTCTTGTAGTGGAATGTATGGGAAGAAAGCGTCAAGTAAAGCTTTGCAGGTTCCTTGATGACGGAACAAAACCTGTCCCTGTTTTTCAGGAACAGGGACACCTTTGGTGGTCAGCTGCACGTAACTTATTCTTATGGCCTTCACGGTTCGGTTACTGGGTGCCTCGAGGAAATCGCATGTGTGCTGCAATATTTACGTAATTCCTCACTACGAAAAATCGAAGCATTGTCCGATAGATGGGAATGCATGTGTGGCAAAAATCCTGGACGGGAGTGCTATTGTTGATGCTATCGTGGGCGTCGTTCTTATCGGCTCTAATTCCACCCACTTTCAGTTAAAAAGACAGAAAACAAACAAACAATAAACAAACGAATCGGAAAGACCAACTCAATGTTTTGGCAAGTGGCAGCTATGTCGATGTTGCCGGGAGATCGAATATAACAAATGAGAGCCGTCAATGTAGAAATTCGCGATATTTGGGGAAGACTTCTTAAAATATCTGGTGCGTTGCACCACACAACTTTCCTTAGCTCTACGTCAATTCACTTTGTGCATGGCTAATTCTATTTAATCGATTCATTTATCACAGTTCCGGAATTTATTGTGCTGCTCGTACTCGTTGCAGGACCATTATTGAACAACTGGTACACAGATAATTAATGAGGCTGTAAACACGATTTTTTGAAAAAAGGATAGTAATCACTTTTGCAGAGTTATTGGGTAATAACTGTTAGAACTGGTAGTAAGCGCAACGGCAGTAGTTGAAATTCAGAAATTTCTGGAGTGAGCCCCATGTATCTCATGTGCGTTTTTAAACACTGACCCTTTAGGTATTGGATTGGACTACAATACCAATTTTTTTAAAAACATTCTACAAGAATTCCAGCGGAGTTTATGAGGAAAAAACTGCGCGAAAAACGCTTTTGGTCGAATATTTTGATAATTTATTGTGCTGCTCTCGTCATTTTCCCATGAATGAGAATTTTATAGTATCATTGCCTGATTGAGAGCTATCAATATAAAAAATTTAATCAAAATCGTTAGAGCCGTTTTTGAGAAAAAAATTTGGTGTTTTGATCACTATGATGACTATAGTTAACTTTCGGTGGATTTTGCCCATACCCTCATTATTGCGTTCCATGGTAACCTGTACGCTAGACATCAAGTTTCAGCTGATTTGGTACAGTGGTTTTCTCTAAAAACTGCCCTAAAATCGATTTCGTCGAAAGTTTTGGTAATTTATTGTGGTGCTCTCGTCATTATCCCACAAATGGGAATTTTATGGTATAATTATCATGTTAAGAGCTACCAATATTAAAAATGTAACCAAAATCGTTAGAGCGGTTTTTGAGAAAAAAAAAATTTGTTGTTTCGATCACTATGATAACTATAGTTAACTTTCGGTGGATTTTGTTCAAACCCTTATTTTGGCGTCCCATGGTAACCTGCGAGCGAGATATCAAGTTTGAGCTGATTTGGTACGGTGGTTTTCTCTAAAAATCGTATACAGACACACAGACACACACATGCACACAGACAATTTTCCCAAATAGTGTTTTTCGGACTGAGGAGGGTCTGAAACGTAAAGAGCTGAAGAAAACTCAAAATTTTTTTTTACATAACTTTCCTTTCTACTTATACGAGCCAAGGAAAGTTAAAACGTTCCTTATTCGAGACCGAGTAAAAAGTTCTACGTTACACCTTGCCCTGCAACATCATCAATCACCACCGGTATTTGGTTATATCTATCTGATTCATCAAATGTGGAAGAGGTAAATAACATTAAAATGCGAAAATCTTATGAACTTACGTCCGAGGTCGACAACTTGCTTAACTCCTCTTGTTCAGAATCGGCATCTTGATGGCACGTGGATGTCGTTCGATGTATATTTTTTCCTCCTGCAGGATGAATCCAAATCTCCCGTCTGAACCCACTCATCCCTTCTTTTTCCTTCATTTTCTCTCTCTCCTTTTTCGCCCTTTCTTCCTTCTTCCTCCTGTCTACCGCTTCATACTGTCAACAAATAACGAAAAAGTCACATTCATTGATTGAAACGGAACTAGTTAGGGTGTGAATCACTGGTCAGGCATAGAGTAGTGCAACGGGACGAACCAAACTCTTCAATTTAGCGAAGTCTCAAACAGGGCGTTTATGCTGACTAGGCACCTCAAATGCCCTGATTTGCTCGTAACTTTGATGTCGTCCGAAACGGGGTCAAGGCACCACCCTGTCCCCTGCGCACTCGTTTGCTTCCACCAGGTTCCCTGTTTGAGGTAGTGAGACTTTTCGAAGGGTAATTGCAAATAGTTGTTCCAATTTCTGTACCCGGTCGATATGGTACTTACTCCCCTCCTCACTTAGTGCGATATCTTACATATTACATTGACGCCAAATGTGAGGCAGAACTTTCACAAAAATCTATCATTTTGCGAAGACAACCACTCAGAATTCATCAAAATCGACCGGTAACCTTTAAAATTCTTCTAATGTGATGGGAATTCTTGATCTGCCGATTTCAATTGTTCTTTGCTTCTGCTACGACCTAGTCCCTCACCCGTCATTAGGTTCGAACATTGTCCCTTCTTGATGAACACTTGAACACAGCTTTGTGTTCAATCACGACGGATGCTTCGAGGAAAGCAGGACAGAAGCCGAGAAGCTTCTCATCTACATCTCATATCTACGTAGAAGAGGTCCCCCAATCTTTTTTATGATATACATCTTCCCGATTGTCCATCCCCTAACGACCTTTCGAACAATGAGTCCGAGGAAATCACTAAGTTTCGAAAAGGTCTGGTGATGACAGTACTCCACTGCCCGATCCACATCCATGCCCTACCTGCGGCAAATATCATGGGGTAACGTTTCCTCAAATCCAGCCTGGATGTTCGAGGAACCTACATGGAAATACACAATTTGTGCACAAATGGCTTGGCAACTTCACACGTCTTTCAAAAGCTGCCACTCAACGTACACGCGTCAATATTGTAAATACATGCATCACACGCTTCTCCATCCTACTCTGTTGATTGTATAGGGGCGAATGACAGAAACGTGGATGCGGTGGAAAGTGACGACTGCACATTTCGACGGGTTCAGGGTTAGACCATTTGGATTGCAACACTGAGAAAGGGCGCCCTCGTTCTGTTGGAAAAGGCAAACTGAGGGGTTACAGATTGGGACATAGAGCTTCAAATCGTCAGCATAAAACTATAACTCAGTGCTGTAGAGGGACAGAATGGTTGAAGAGGAGGGGACCAAGATGGGAGCCTTGAGGAACGCCAGAACGATTTCGATGGACTATATGTATAGCTCTTTAACTGTACTGTGGTCTAAAGATCTATTGTGCCAGACCTAAAGCCTCACTGGTCTAGGAATGCCAGGTATTTCCTCCAAGAGGCTTCTTTGATGTCCACCCTTGAAGAAGTAGCACCAAAAACCAAACGCTTCTCCATCCTATCAGCCAAAACGCCACACTTGTTTGTACGAGTGCAACTGATCAGTGCACGGTAGTCACAGCATCTTTGCACAGAACTACCTATTCTGGACCACCTGAGGGAAGGTGTCCTCCGAGAACAGAAGATGTGTACGCCAGGGACAATATTGTGAAGTTCGTGTGTATTTTTTCATCAACTTTATAATGGTTAATTCAAATTAAATCTCAAAATTATCTCTTTCTCTCAGCTCGAAATTAGGTTCTGTTTTATTGGATTAACAGCGCCGCTTTGATTGCAGTACACGGCAAGATACTGCAGTGTTCATGGGTACCTGAGGACAGGCGAGGACGTAGTGATGTACCCGGGCGAACCAAACCCATCAATTTAGCGAAGGCTCGTCCGATGCATTTGTGCTGACTAGGCACCTCAAATGCCCAAATTCTTCAGTTATCTCAGCGCGGCGTCGCCCTGTGCACTGCACTTATGTTCACTCCCACCTAGTTCCTTTTTTGAGGTGGTGAGACTTCTCAGAGTGTAATTGTCAATAAACTCCTAGTTCAAATTGCTGCACCAAGTCTATATCATACTTACTCCTCGACTGGGCAGAGCGCTATCTTACACATAACAGTAGTTAGGATCAGAAAGAATGGGTTCCAGCTGAAAAACAATACCTTCCTCGCCAGTACAATACCTAGCTTCTTCGTAGAATCCAAATAATAGAGGGAGTGCCATTTCATCTCAATAGAAAGTTGAAAGAATGAATAGGAATATAATACTTTGAAGAGAACTTTGTTGGAATAACATGAAAAACGGATAACCATGGCAGTTTCTAACTGCTAATGACGTCACGCTAATACCAACAATCCTGTGACAAGTATTACCAGGTTAGGTGTTCCAAAGAGCTGAAATCTATGAGCCGCGGGTGTTGGCAGTATCATTGTAATAACGTTGTGTTTGGTAAAGTATCCTAGGTATTTTTCGATGCTGAGTGGCGTAGGACGAGCTCCAGAGTTGTATAGAAAAGAGTGAAATCTCAGTAAATACAGGGAGGGATATTCTGCTACTTGAAGGAACTCACGAGAGTGGTCGTTTCTCCCTGGCCTGAACGTTCCTTTGTAGTCAGGTCATGTTTCACACCGCCTACTAGTATTTTTCGATGCTGAATCGATTTGGGATGGGCCCCTGAGGTGTGAGAATATTTAGAGCTGTGCAAGAGATTAATAAACAGTAGTGAGATTTTCAGCGCTTTTCATTTCTTTTCTGGCTCCGCTAAGACCCTACCCTGTGAGGGACCCTATTTTACGAGAACGGTTTTATTAACGCTTTCATTCGTATTCCACCACAATCAACCTGAAAAAGGAGAGAAAAAAGGGCTTCTTTCCTTTTCAAAAGTCTCCTACCATAAATCTACAGATGGCATTATATACCATTATATATCCTATTATATACCTACAGATCACATCATTCCAGTTTTCAAATTTTCTTTCCAATTTCTGATTTTTACTTAATTTACTAAACTTGAGCACTAGTCATTTATTGAGTCTCCTGTCAAGAGGTCTTAGCTAGCTCTTTTTTTATTTTACGTTCCACAATACCGCTGTGCATCAAATAAATACAGACCATTTCATATTTAATTTTGTCGTTCGTTTCCACGCTTCATTTGCCCTTATTCGTTAAGGGAAGTTGTCTAAGTCGTTTATCTTTTTCTAGAACAGGAATTGAATTGAGCACAGATACAAGCTGCATAACTCACGCTACCCACAGCACTTCGATACAGCACAGAATGACCATGGTAGAGCTTGCAGTGACAATTAGCGAAATCGTTCAGTGGTGGTGATAGATCTCACTGGATGATTTTGTTATTGCTACCAGCTGATGTTGAAGAGCACGATTATTCCCTTCCTCGTCCCAAATGATGGTGCCGTAGTTACAATCCTACCAACATAATTAGCCCAGGTCACATTCCAGTACTCACTGTGATCATTGATCTGACTTTGAACGCACGTTTGACTAAATATTACACATACGAGAATCAAGAACCAGTAAGGCTCTGGAGAAGCAGCCTCAATCAAGCAAACCAACCGACTACAAACCCACTATAAACATAACGAGAACCAATGTCGATAAACCCCCGACACTGTTTATAGACACTCAAATCTGCTATGGGCGAGTATGGGCTTCCTGTGCGCCATACTTTTCCATCTGCACACCAACAGTTGGTCACTCACAATATATTCATGCTCGTACACCCACAAATCATTATATATATTAGATCTACAAGTAACGTTATGAATGTGAGTAAATTATAATCTGCCTTTCTGGTTAAGGTCATTAACTTATTAAAGTAAACATAAAAATCGATAAGAAATAGGACAAATGGCTTCGCAGAGCCCTATATCCTATCAGCATTCTACTCCACTGCGTGCAAAACTATAGGAACTCGAAACAGTTTGCATGCTACGTTTTCCAAATCACAAGTCACACAGTACATATACACAAACATGGCTTGAACGTCATTCAAAACAAACCATCAGAATCCTACGACACATGGCTAGTTTGGATGTAGACAAGACTGAACTATGAAACACCGACATGCCCCATGCATACGTAAAACGAGTGCACAACAGTTGAAAGACAAAAACTGCACAGCTTACGTATATACATGTCCTGAAACATCGCTAGCTCTGACTGCTCAAGTTTCTGTTTTTTTGAAAAGCGAAATCCAGTGCAGTTCAGTGGAAAAATCTAGCTCAGCTTTTGGTTTATTACTCATTCTGAATAATACACCTATATTTCGGCCAAGAAAATGTTTTTACATCCCCCTCTCAAAATTTGACACTAGTGTTCGAGACATCAAGATTTCAAATCAGCAATGTTCATACCCTGTCCTGGCCGTTTCATGCCTTTATGGTGGTCTAAAAAATGTGTTGTTGCAAAAAATCCCATTTGGTATCTACTTGTGTTTCCGCCTGCTCCGCCACTCGATCGGACCAAGCCTAAGGTTGTTATGGGTAAAGAAGGTCAAAAAAATTTTATCGCAATTGTTCGATGTCATTTTCTAGCTATTTTTAGATGCTGGGTCGAATGGAACGATTCTCAGGTGTGTATGACTGCGTCTAAACCGAAAGCAGTGAAATCATAGTAATTAAAGTGAGCCCATGTCTCCTAATTGAAAGAACTCATGGGAAAGTATTGGGCCCATGCAGTGCTACAAATAATGTCAGCATTATGACCACTGGCAGCAGGCTGCACGAGACGTCGAATCTTAGCAATGAGTGCAGGTGTGAGGCTCCCCTCAAGTCTGCCAATTACGTAGAACGCAAATTACAACAGGTCTCACACTCTACATGAGACACTCACTCACTCACTGTGCCAATCACACGCTCACTTCCCTCGTTTGCTAACGATCTCAGCTCTTTCTCGTCAGTTGTGTTGTATATTATCGTCAAACACCTTTTAGATCCGACTTCATTTACGATCGAAGGATTCTGGCGATCTGTTAGAAGGATGCTAATTACACAGATGTAATGAGTCACGTTGCATACTATTAGTTTTTTGCATGTAGGCCCGGCAACTTGGGGACTAGTCAATTCCACAGGAACTCTATTGTTGTTGTTGTACTCACCGTGCTCAATTTTGGATGTGTACGCGGTCTGGTTCAAATAACTACACGTCACACAGCGCAACAAGCTATTCCCCTCATCACTTCTTGACAATTTCCAACTTTTGAGGGCGAGGGTGCACGGAATCATCGAAAATCATGCAACATTCCTCAGCCCCACTCACATTCAGCGGTTTACGTAGCTCTAGCCACTAATCTAACTAGCTTTCCACTCGGTTTACGCAAATTTGGTAGAATTTAACATTGGTAGGTCCTACAATGTCATACTTTCAGTTGTCCCCCATGGGTGAAGCAGCCGCACCACACAACTTTCCTTAGCCCTACCACTTGTGTTCACGGCTTTTAGTACTAATTCAATTTATTATTCCCGCAGTTCATTCGAACTTGGTATAACATCACTTCACGGCGGAAAAAAGAAGTAGCGCTTACAACTCCAGAATTTATAGTGCTACTCGTACTCATTCACGGATCATTATTGAGCAATTGGTACACAGAGAACTAATGTGGCTGTAAACACGATTTTTTAAAGAGGATAAACACCACTTTTCCAGAGTTATTGTGTAATAACTTTTAGAAATGGTAGTAAGCGAAACGGCAGTAGTTGAAATTACGGAATTTCTGGAGTGACCCTCATATATCTTACGACCGTTTTTAAACGCTCATCCTATAGGTATTGAATTGGACTCCCACACCAATTTTTTTGAAGGTTCTAGTAACATTTCAGCGGAGTTTATAAGGAAAACATGCGAGCGCTATATCTTCGTTCAACACATTTCTACAGAAACATTTATAGACAACAAGATATGGGGACTAGTTAGTTGAGAGTTCTTCGTATGAGAGAATTGAAAAAGCGAAAAATTAATATGACACAAATCTCCTTTTCTGAGTTAACTTGGCTTATATCCCTGTTCAACAGATATATATAGAAATAATTACAGAGAAGGAAATGTGGGTATGGCTAGAATACACCTTGTAAGATTGATCAAATCTGGTGAAACAGTTACCCTGGAATTGACGGAAATGTTCGAAAAAACGTTATTTTCGACACATTTTGATTTTGATCTCTGTTCAAAATCTCATTTCGGCATTTTCCAATTCTCTGACAGCTCTAATGATTTCAATGAGATTCATGAAGTACTCTCAACTAACTAGTATGTACATTTTGTTCTCCATAAATGTTTCTGTAGAAATGCGTTGAACGAAGATAGAGCGCCCACTCACGCACCAGATATACGAGGCATATCCACAAAGTAAGTGTACTGAAGCTCCCATAGGCCGTAGAGAATTTTTTTTGCTATGTTGGGCACACTGTCGTGTAGCGTGACTCCTCCCCTCCGAAACAAGACCAAAATGAGGTCAGTACGTTGAAAACTGTGGTCTCAGGAGCATTTCTCGTGAAAGATGTCGATCGACTCTGCTGCCAAGTGCGAAATCCGCGCGGTCATCCGGTACCTCGTTGTTGAGGTCGGTACCCCGATTGAAATTTTTAATGAGGTAAAGGCAATTTATGGTGAAGGACACATGAATCGTACGAGTGTGTACAAGTGGTGTAGGGAGTTTAAGAACGGTCGTACGAATGTGCATGACGAATTGAGGAGTGGGAGACCGTCGATTGTGACTGACACACTTGTGGAAAAGATTGAGAATGCGGTCCGTGACGATCGCAGATTGACTCTGGACGAAATTTCTACGAAGTTTCCTGAAATATCCAGATCTTTGCTGCACGAAACAATAACAGAAACCCTCGGATTTCATAAACTGTGTGCAAGATGGGTCCCAAAACAACTGACTGAACAACACAAGTTGAATCGAGTGCAGACCTCTAAAGAGATTTTGGAACGGTATGAACTGGAGGGTGATGATTTCCTCAAGTGTATTGTTACTGGAGATGAGACTTGGGTTGCACACTATACTCCAGAAACCAAGAGACAGTCCAAACAGTGGCGTCACACCACTTCACCCTCAGCCAAAAAGTTCAAAACCACAATTTCTGGGAAAAAAATCATGGCATCAGTGTTTTGGGACCACAAAGGCATCATACTGATCGATTATTTGCCTCAGGGGGAGACCATCAACGCGGCAAGGTATTGTGAGACCCTGAAAAAATTGAGAAGAGCCATTCAAAATCGACCGACCTCACACGGCCAACTTCTCAAAGGAACTGTTGGACTCTTTTGGATGGGATGTTTTAGACCACCCCCCTTATTCCCCCGACCTGGCGCCTTCAGACTATCATCTTTTCATTTCTCTAAAGACGCACATGGGTGGAAAAAAATTTTCAACCGACGAGGAGGTGAAGAGGGAGGTCGACAAGTGGACGAAGGAGGTGGCGGCAGATTTCTACGAGGCAGGCATAAAAAAATTGATCCCCCGCCTAACTACCTGCATCGAGAGAAATGGCGACTACGTAGAAAAATAGCTTAAATGTATACCTACGTAAGCAAGGTTTTTTTTGTTTTAATAAATTTTTTTGATCCCTAAAAAAATCGAGTACACTTACTTTGTGGATATGCCTCGTATTTCTATGTTAAACTCTCGCTAACCAAATTCGACCAGTTCAACAACATCTGCACTTTATGCATGCCCTTAAGCTACATTTTCTTTGGGGCAAAAATTACAATAATCATACAAAAGAGATTATACATGATGGAATGGGTGCACTGCTCCTACAGAACTAAGGAACGTTCAACACACTGTTGGTTTCATGTGCTTTCTGCAGCCAACATTTGGTCAAACATGCACTTCAGTGAGAGCGAGGAGTTCCTTGACCTGAGTCAGCACGACACCTCTGACACGGCGATAGAGAGGCTGGAAACCGAAGAGGAAACGGAGTAGACAGAGCTCCGCAATTACAAAATAACATGGGAAACCATTTCCTCAGCCTCCTCTTGCTGCGTATTAAGGGTTTAGTGCTGGGGAGAAGGAAGCACTATGAGCAGAGTAAAGCCTGTCACCACCCTCAAATTCCTAAGGCTTATCCAACGACTGCTCATTCGTAAGCAAACTGGTGGGTGTTGCACTGACCAATGGCCAAGGTCATGGAGTCCTTACGAACCAGAGCAATCCTACTGCCCACACTCCTAGGACAACAAACCTCAGACAATTAAGAAATTCGAGGGAAAGACAGGACAGAATCACTGAGATGATGACAACACTGAGTGAGTTGGGGCTAATTCCAGCATAGCAACACTCATTGTTTTAGACATAAACGTCGCCTGGTAGATGTGTATTTGCACAGGTTTTTCAACCTAAAGTTGTTGTGACAAATACTTTTCAAAAGGTTGTGCGCAATGAGTATTATGTATTGTTGCGAAGCTACCAGAGTCCCTGGAGTTGACTTAGATTAATCCTGCAAAGCTGCAGCTGCTTTGGTTACTCTGAAACTTGAAAGAGAGATATGGAAAAGCAGGTGCACCTCACCTGCAGGGGGATTCACTGTTTGGCCCCACAGCTTGGCCTACACTGGCACATTACCTCAGTGAGCTCCTGCTGAACTGCTGTGAGTGGTCCTCCTCTCGTCAGGAAATATTTACCATATACCTTCCAACTTGCCTTTTCTTTCATCCCAAACGATTTCGAGAGCATTGTACGACACTTTGCACGCTCTCGCTCCTAGTGTGCTGAATGCTCAGGAGCCTGTCCACCGAGTCTGCTTCTTCTGCTATCGACAATATCTGTATTTATGAAGCACGCCACACGTAGATAAAAAGGGGAATGTCCCCTGAAAAGCGTACTGTACAAACAGAGACGAATTAGTAAATTTCTCATACATTGGAATCTGCGTACATCACACAGGAGTTGCCTTTACAAAGGTGCCTTCCTTAATTTCAACCCCAGGGACAACTTCACAGGTGAGGTGTGCTGGCGGTTATGGGGTGGGGGATTATGAGAGAGGAAGAACTTGGGAACATAAAGACGAGACATAACTGGAATGCTGAGTATCTGCAGAACCATTCAGCTGCTGCCAAATTGAATCAACACTTAACCTTAGGTTTCTACCAGGTTTTTATTGTAGACGATGCTTCAAATACACTTTTTCCACCCTGTAACACCATCACATTGACGTCTTAGGAATGAGTCCCTCGGGATTAAATTGTTACAGTTTGTCAGCGTTTTGGAATTATGAGTTTGGTATCGTAAACAAATTACTGCGCCATCTGGGGTTGATTGAATTGTACCGAACGAAGCTAAAGCTACGAGATGAAAAACGGGATTCACCAAAAATGGCAGCGCCACGACTCTACAAATCTAAATCAAGTAAAAAAGTAAAAATTACGCTTTCAAGATAATCACTACGTAAAAACATTCATGTTATAAAAGGGAATATTAACGAGGCATCTCAGCCTGCATCTTCGATGTATTAATTTCAATCATTTACGAATTGAAAAAAATATATAACCCTTACTTTTGGAGCAAATGGCAATAACTTCTCCTTCGAAAGACATAAAATGAAAACCATTTAAAGTTAACAAACTCACAAAAAGTACCTACGGAGAGAGGGGGACGGCAAGATATGCGGTA
The DNA here is from genome assembly GCA_020466155.1 of Pachypeltis micranthus. NCBI lineage: Eukaryota > Metazoa > Arthropoda > Insecta > Hemiptera > Miridae > Pachypeltis > Pachypeltis micranthus. Next base: position 55,344,926 of record CM035771.1, on the reverse strand, counting down.
GAATGAGTGAGACAATAAGAGTACCTTTTTCCCATTTTCGTCGAAAAGTGTTTTGAGGCCTTCTCGGGCGTTATGCATTGGATTGGAAGACATAAGACATCGCATGTAGTAGTAGACAGCATCCAATTTTCTTTTCTGAAATCAAAGATTATATTGTATAGCTCTATAGTGATGCTTAATAATTATGTTCTCTGTGGCGGCTGACCACCCTTTACCGACAAAAGGCGCCTCACAGCGATTACCCTGTGGTTCATCCCGACAGAGGGCGCTAGCTCTGAGTCACAGACTACTCCTGGAGGGGATAGCATGTGGCCAATGAGGGAGGACTACTCCCTCCAAGAGAACGTACATAAGGGCCTGCCTGCAAGAACAAACAGCATTCATTCTTTCATTTTCCTTCTTCTGACAACAAGCAACCACTATCAGCAGAGCCAGCGGAGACGAGGAGTCCCTAATCTAGCGTCTGAAGGAGAAGGAGCCCTGACTCAAACGAGTCCCTCGCCTTGAGGAGCTACTGCTCAACCGAGCCCTTCGACCTACGCTTCGACGCCTGAGAAACTCGTTCCTCGTCTCACACTTGGCCAACCGGCAGAGACAGGACCTATACAAACATTGTCGTCGGCCCTTTTTAAGGCCACACCCTTAAAAAGGGGGACCCGAAATTCTCGCAAAATAAGGGTAGAGATAATAGTAGGTGACCAATTAATTAAGGCGAGCGGGGAAAACGAGGGTCTCATGTTGAACATACGAAACGGATATAAAACTAAAATAAAACGACAGCTTTTATAATTGTGATGGTTCGAGGTTGGATTGTTTGTGTGTCTTCCTCTCCTGTGGTCATTTGGCCGGGAGGAACAAAAAATAGTATGTTCATAGCAGACTGTATTCGTAGTGACGTACGTTGATAGTTCAGGTGGTTTTTGGGGAGTCATTCTGAATAATAACCCTATGTTTTCGGTCACGAAAATTTTTTACAACCCCCCCCCCCCCTCAAAATGTGATACTTTCAAATCTGCAATGTCCGTCCGCTGTCCCCCGTCCGAGCCGTTTTGTGCCTTTAACGTGGTCTAAAAAATTCGTTCTTTCGCACAAAAATCCCATGGTATCTAGTTGTGCCTGCCATCTCGGCAATCCGATCGGACAAAGCACATGGTTGTTCTCTACAAAAAAATTAACGAAACTCAGTATAATCGCAAATAAGCCGTGTTTCGTATCATTTTCAAGGTATTTTTACATCCAGGGTCGAATGGAATGAGTATCAGACGTGTACAACTGCGTATAGGGAAATTACAGTAATCATTAGAGCCAGAAATTGAAAGAACTCGCGGGAACTACAGCAGAAGTCAACGTTTCGTCGTTAGTACTCCCTCCAGTCTCATTAAAACCAACGTCTCCCCATCCCATTTTCCCCGACACTTTTTTCCCAAAGGGGCGGAGGAAGGTTAAAGCCACTGGAAGAAGTGTTCCGCACACTCGTGACATACTACAGACGTTTACGGGCGCCTGGGGAATATTTAGTTTCCGTAGTCCAATGGTAGTCAGGTCATGTTTCGTATGGTTTACTAGTATTTTTCGATGCTGAATCGAATGGAATGGGTCTCGGAGCACTAATACTAGGTCAAGCTGTTCATGAGAATAATAAACCATTGTGTAATAATTTGCAGGGTTTTAATTGTCAGACGACAACGAACGAGTGGTAGTACTCCAGTATCATGATCACATGACGCTACGAGCCCCTTTGAATTTGAAGACTGTGTCCAACCGAATTTAATAAATAAATGTCTTTTCGGAGAACAAATTGGGTGAGGACGTAAAAAAAAAGAGGATTCTGATCTACCTTTTCTACCAGGCGGTGAGGGGATGTGAGAAGTCAGAACCCCTTCCCCGTGCCGACGATAATTGTAGACGTTCCAAAGATGCCAGGAGAACATAATAAATCAATAAAGGCAGGAGACGAGCAAGAAACAAACGGGCTTAAGAGTAGGTATATATCTCTTGGCTGTAACCATGATTTCTATTAATAATTATACTCCATTGTTCTTCCACAGCTAAGAGCTTTCCACACGGTAAACAGCAATTCATCGGAGAAGGGATCCTCTGTAATTCTAGAAGTAGTTCCCCTCAAGAGGTTCACTGACAGGTTTGGACAAATACCTGACATTAGCAAAGAGGTTGGGAGGGGAAAACAAGTAGAGTAAAAGCCCATAATGGCCCCTTCCGGACTCTCACGGAGTGTCCTAAAGAGCAGCAAAACAAAACTTTTTTGGCAGTTTTAATGCGATTACGCCATACTTATGATCGTTTCCGTGGGATCGATGGGTCAAATAGGATGGAAGTCAGACGAGTACTACTGCATATAGATTAAAAACAGTGAAATTAAATATAGAGAGGCGAATTTTACGCGTACTACTTGAAGGAACTCATGAGAGCTCAAGACAAAGTAGCGAAAGTTATCGTTTCTCCCGGGCCTACGTTCACTTTGTGCGTTGTCTCTCGCCTCACTTCGACCACCCGTCAGTCCAACTCGTCACGTCGTGCCAGTTACCTTTGCTAGCCTTGAAAATGCCAATTTTGTTGTTTCGTCGTTTTCAGGTCGTGTTTTGTAGTTTATTATAGAAAGGTGGATAACCCTGCTGTGCAAGAGAGCAATAAGCCATTGGGTAACAATTTGTAGCGGTGTTTTGTTTTGTTCATTATCATTTCAAAGCACTAAAATAAAGTTTACGTTTTTTCATGACTGGTCACATCAACTACCTTGGTTTCTGCAGAACTAGCTTGTGATAGATTAAAATATTACTCACGCTTTATCATTCTGGTAGCCCCATTAGTATCAATCTATTACAGAATGCAGTTTAGAGGTTGGAAACTGCAATTCGTCAAAGCTAGAAGTTACATCAATGGCACTACCAGCGACTGAAGTATTTCAAGAGTTGTTTTGTAGATTTGAGCTGTGCAAGGCCACTCTAACCAATGAAAGATCTGAGTTCATCGTGAATGAATTTTAGGGGATAAGTTGAGAGAGCAATATCCAGATTCCAGTCACGACTTACGATGTAGAATAAATTGAATATATAGAAAATACGTACTGTGTACATTGCAAGAAGAGCCAGTTGATTATAAGGGCGTCCATTTTTTGGGTTGATCTGATGTGCCTTCATATACCACCTGTAAAACGGAAAAGGCTGTGTACTACCAACACTTCATAGAGAGGTAGGCGCCAATAAACACCTTAGCCTTTCCTTTCAAAAGCCAATTTATGAGTTGTTCCGATTTGAATTAACGTGAAGTAAAGAGTTGGATGTAACAGCGATCAGCATTGCAACTCAGCAACCCATTATTTTGAGACACATCTGTGCGTAACCTTCCTCCCAGCACATGATAGTTCACCTCAGACATGGGTTCGCTGGCCACTACCAAATATTACTTGGTGAGTAGATCTACACACGCTTCACCCTCCCCATCCAATGTCGGGGATTTCCAAAGTTGTGATCTACTACTGTCTGCACAGACCACGCAGGGTCGTCCTGGTAATCTGGCTAGGGCGTGCTCAAGTCGTTGAAGTCTGTCAGCCGCTGGTGCGCCGAATTGCCTGTAAAATGATATAACAACCAGCTGAAAGCTGGTACCTCGAATGAGCACAGCGACCAATTGCTAGTTGTTCAAATTAATTTGTGTCAGCATGTTCAAAGAGGGGTGAAGGTAGGATGTATACCTCCAAGCCCAAACTTGTAACATTCCCCCCTTCCGCTCCACTTTTATGAGTAACCGAAGTAAAACTTCAACATTCTCAGCCCAACTTTCAACATCCAAAACTTCATCCGTTCTCAAAGACAACCTGCAAATAGTTTGTTTTCCACCATACACACATTTCACTCAAAGAAAAAGTTTTTAGTTGGACTCGTGAATATACCTGCTATGTCTCCAGGTAAATACTTTTTATTAATAAAACTTTTACGTGGGTAAAATTGGGTGAGACATGACTAGACACTTATTCATGATCAGATAATATAGAATGTAACTAACATTCTGCAAAAATGTGGAGAAATTCAGACGAACTTGCGCCTTGCGAATGCTCCTTGGAAGGCAAGCCAGCACTGATCAGCCACTCACATGTTTAAATCTCATGCACTTCAGGGATAACACCAAACTCGTCATAGTATATACACACATATATTCAAAATAAACATTAAAAATGTAGATTGGCGAGGGTCACTGTAAGCTTATTTTGGAGCAAAACCTTTTTCAAAAATTCTTAAAACTCCGTAGGCACGATTGTAATAGTAAAAATTCCAAAGGACCCCTTAAAGGGTTGTTCATTTAAATATCTACCATTCATGTTTCTTTAATTAAAAGTACCGTAGCTCTATCCAAAAGCAATGCACAACTAACTTACTGCCGGGAAATTCCATAGTTGCAAGTTTCATTGACTTGTTCCTTGTAGCGAGCCAAATCACCCAAGCACAAATAAATTTTCTGAGCAGCGATGAGTGCTAGGCCAGTGAATCCCAACCCCTCTCTCACAGCAGTTGGTGCGTTGAGGAAGTTCTCCAATTTGATTTTATTGCTATTTTCAACATCAACTAACAATTTCTCGTAGAAATCAAGACCCTGAAATTAAAACGTACTTATTAACCATTTCTGGGAGGAGGAGGAGGAGATTACACAACAAATTGTTAAATAGTTCAAAACTTACATCCTCAATTACACTCAGCAGAGCCAATTTGAAGTTCTCATTGTTGTCCGTTGTCTCAGCTATTTGTTTCCTGAGCAATTCTATTATGTTGTAATAAAGAATCTTCCAAAGGTGCTGTTCGACGTTTTCAGCTTCACAAAATCTCAAGTCGGTCACCAACAACATCTTCAGGGCGTCTTTCAAAGATAACCTTCAGGAGAACATGCAAGATTATGCAAGAGCTAACTTTACATATTATGGTTACCTATTTTCTCATTAATGATTCTACCCATGGGCATTTCATCATTTCACCATTATTTTTTTCGCGTTAACAGAATGACTTATTTTCCTAAATTCGACCCACAATGCGAATGCAACAGCATTTGAGAATCAGGAGATCGCTTAGCTCGGAAAAACCTATATGAATACGACCTTTATTGCCTGCCTGTGATGTTGAGGCCAAAGACACCTTCGAGGGACTGCAAAATCAAGATTTCTAATGTATTGCCAAATACGGAAAGAAGGCTGAGCGATCTCCATGATGGTGGGTCTCACTGATAGCAGTCGTCTCCCTTTTGAAGAGGGACGACACACACCGACTTCCACTGAGTGGGGGAACTATCCTACCCGCAGACAGTCATTAAATAAATTAAGGAGGCCGCCGGAGATTGTCTGCTCAGCCTGCTTTAGCGTATTGTTTTCTATTCCATCTGTCCCTGAAGATTTATTGGGTTCTAAGGTCGCCAGAGCGCTACTGAGATCGCTTGTTGTCTACAATGGGATGTTTGGCTCGCTCAAAAGATCCATGATCAGCTCCCTTGCCGCCCTCTGGGCTTCTGTATCTCGAGCTACTTGGTCGTGAGGGAATGCCTACTCAAGGAGGGTTTCCAAAGAACTTTCGATGCTGCAGGCCCAGCCTAACTCATTTTGGATCGCAGCTACGTTTACTTTTCCTATGGAGGACTTGTAATGTCTGCCCCAGGGGTTCTCAGAGCTCTCCGCTTCCAAATATTTCGCCAGCCTTGCCTTTTGCTCTTGGATGAAGGCAGTTCGGAGTGTGGCTCTGGCATCTGGGTCAAGAGTGTTGATACATCCTTCTATTCTACATAGAAATCTTGATTTTGCAGTCCCTCGAAGGTGTCTTTGGCTGCAAACTCACAGGCAGGCAATATGAGTGTACCAAAGGAAGGTCCATGCAGGATATAACTGTCGAAATTCGGCATGTTTCCTGCCCTGCACAGGTTTCAGGGCCCTCTAAATCAGATAAACCTCATTGCTTTGCAGTGTCTGTATTGTGAGCTTGGGGAGAGAAAGGCTGGAGCGATTGAGCTTGTTCAAGTTTTGTTTTGTCCATCACAAATGTTGTGTTTTCGAGGCTCAAAAGTGGGATTATGAGCAGTTTCCATCAAAGGATATGGAATAGGTACAAGCCATTTCAGTGTTAACCCAATTTTTAGCGTGCTTTTAAAGGGGGATACGAACCATTTAAAAAAAAATGCCTTGTGAGGCCTTATCGACAAGATTCGGCGGAAAAATTAAAAACGGATATAAGCATAATTCAAAGGAAATTCTTCACTCATTCATTTGTGATACGACATTCTGCATCGTTTCTAAACCACAATGGAAAATGAAAATTTACTCGCCTTCGCAGTGACGAATAATTGAGGGACAACTAGAGAATCAAGTTCCATGAGGTACTGCCTTCACTAGTTGTATCCAACTCATTCTCACAATAAAGGGGCAGTGGCAGAAATGCCTACTACACTTTCTAATTGTTGAGCTGTTTTAAAAATCGACTCAAAACATCCACAGTACAAGTACTTTAGTTTGATTCACTATTACCGCTAAGTAATATCAATAAACCAACAAAGAAAATGTCAATAAGTATAGACCTCGAGGATGAATGTTTAGGTAAATTAGTTGCCTACCGCAAATGCTGCATGTGTTCCCAGTACGTCAAAACTTCACCACTGCTGAGGAGATACTGCAATTCCAAGTCAGCTTGGGCAATTCCCCTGATCAAGTGGGGATTGCGTGATTGTTGAAAGCTGTGAAGGTTAAAATCGAAAATTTACATGCTTTACTATACTCGTAAGTAGAATGAGTTGTATTATACGAGTACAACGAGTGTTGCTCTCTCAATTCAATTTCACAAAACTGCGAAGCACAAACTTGAATATGCGTGAAAAAATTATGCAATGATTAACCTTGTCAGGGACACGTTCGGCCAGTTGTCACGAACAGTTAGTATAGAACACAGACTTTTACTTTTCTAAGCTCTAAGAGTCCCCAGAAGCGTTTTCATCAGGTCTTTGCCTTCCAGAGTCAGAAAAACGAAATTTCAGAGTGACCTAGGTATTATGGGTACCTTTTCAAGGGACAATAAGCAGGTCTGTTTCCTTATTTGATGACTGTACCTAAACCCTCGACGAGGGTTATATCAGTCATGGAAGTTGCGGTTTCGCTAATATACAAGAGGCCAGCCCCTGCAGCATCCACCGAACTAAGACCTGCGGAGGTACGGCAGGTAATTGGTCGTTTGCGAGTCTCCCGGTAGAGAGCTGTTGCCCGTGTGTGACCGCACGGAGGTGACCACCTGAGGAATCCCGTACCATCTGGGAGGAGTTCTTAATCTGGTTTCCTACCTGATCTTACTGTTTACTTGGGTGGCAAGTTTCAAAAGGACAGATCAACTATGACCACGTTTCTTAGCCATCACCTTCTTCGCGAACTTTGCAAAATGGTTATAGGCTTGCTTTGTAGCAGTCAATGCTGCTAAGTTCGTTTGCCCTCCCAACAATCGCCGCTCACTGTTTTAGAAACTACAGTTGAGCAGCACATGGTTTCTTGTTTCCTCCGCATTGGAGGCACAAGACATGCATAATGGAGAGTCTTTCAGAGAAAAGAAGTGGAGCCGCGCATTGAAGTCACCATGTCCCGTGAGGAACTGGCTCGTCCAGTGGTATGGCTCAACCCATTTTCTTGAAAGACGTTCTCGGATGTTTAGGAAGAACTCATTCGTATCATGTCCCCACGTATTCCCATCTCGCTTGCCATTTCCCTAGAGCCCATTCATCGATAGCGGCAAGTTCCTGTTCTGTGGTGAGGTCTGCATGGAGTTCAGCCCAAAGCGGGGGAAGCTCCCGTTTCACTCTCCATTTGTCAACCATGCACTCAACAGCCAAATCAACTGGTAACTGACTAGTGATCACCAGGAGTGCTTCTGTTGATACAGTCTTGTAGGCCTTGGTGATCCACAGGAGCGCAGCTCTCTGGGATTGGGCCAATACTCTCTTTTGATTGACTGTTAGCTTGCTACTCCAGACAACGGGGCAGTAGCCAATCACACCCCATAGATAGATGGCCTTATACATGAGGATAGTGTCGTGGTAACACACACCCCAAGTGACCTTAGTAATGGCACGCAGTGAGGCAAACCTTGCAATGGTAGTGCCTTTAAGGGACTGGAGGTGTCGGTTGATGCCCCACCTCTCACCTATATTCACTCCTAAATACTTGACGTGCTTTTCAAGAAGGAGCCTGTGGCCGCCAAAGCGTATTGTGGGTGGATTATTCACTTTTCCTTTCAAGGGACAATAAGCAATGCGTTCCATTTCCACATAACAGCCTTCGATCAGTGTGGCACTAGCTACTTGGTTGCATACTGCTTTGCGAAGGATGGCATGACCCCTTGAGTTCGAGGACAAACTAAACCACATAAGTCACACGCTCAAATAGGTTTTTGTGAACATGACAGGGAGCATTCACGTTACGATCCCAGCCTCTCATGTAACTCATTGTAGTAACCAGTGACACCTGTGAAGCACCCTGCTATCGCCCCTGCTGCTCCTGACTAGCCTGATGTCATAGTGGGTGTCCAGGAGTTCCTGGGGCAAGGGATCTCACTCACTCAAAATAAAAATTGGGGATTTCTGCCTTCTTTTTTAGCCTTTACAACGATTTTGATTAATTACAGTTTCTCCTACCAAGTGTTCTCCATGAACATTACAGTAAAACCACTTCGAACACAAATAGATAGTTATTGCCGTACACAGACCTTTTGGTTTATTATTCATTCTGAATAATAACCCTATGTTTTCGGTCAGGAAAAATTTTTTACAACCCCCCCTCAAAATTTGATACATTACGTTTCAAGACATGGGGATTCCAAATCTGCAATGTCCATCCACCGTCTAAAAAATCCGTTCTTTCGCACAAAAATCCCATTTGGTATCTAGTTGTGCCCGCCATTTCGGCAATGGTTGTTATGGACCAAAAATGGTTTAAAAAATTCACAAAATTCAGTATAATCGCAAATACGCCGTGTTTCGTTTCGTTTTCAAGGTATTTTTACATCCCGGGTTGAATGGAATGAGTACCAGACGTGTACAACTGCATATAGGGAAATTATAGTAATTATAGTGAGCCAATGTCAACAAATTGAAAGAACTCGCGGGAACTACAGCGGAAGTAAACGTTTCGTCGTTAGTACTCCCTCCCGTCTCATCAAAACCACCCGCCTGCTCGACTCACAATGTCGTGCCAATTGCCGAGGGTTCGCTCAGTTCGAGGTTCCCCGTCCCAATTTCCCCGGCTCTTTTTTCCTGACAGGGCGGAGGAAGGATAGGGCCACTTCATCCGCACCCCCCTACATCAGATCATAAATGCCTACAGACGTTTACGGGCACCTGGCACCGGGGGAATATTTAGTTTCCATAGTTCCATTGTAGTCAGGTCATGTTTCATATGGTTAACTAGTATTTTTCGATGCTGAGTCGAATGGAATGGGTCTCGGAGCAGTAATACTAGGTCAAGCTGTTCATGAGAATAATAAACCGTTGTGTAATAATTTGCAGGGTTTTTTTACTTTGTGCGAAAATAGTTCCAACGATTTGGCTCAAAATCACTTTCAGTCTTCAACCTCTGTATTATCTGGGTGGATACATATCTGAGAGACTGGATGCATTCTATTTTCTCCAATGAGATAAGTCAATGAAATTTCCCCACGTCTTCCAGAAAATATACAAAATTAGCAGAGGATAAGGATATTTTTAACAATATTTTGTTCCCGCATTTCAATATTACTTTGTTAAACAGGTATCACCAAATTTACTCTTGGAGGGGGGGGGGGAGAGAAAGTTGGTTGCAACAGAAACCTTGTTTTTTAAAAACCCTTTCACTTCTCAGCTCAAAACTGGTCAAAAAAGTGTGCCTTATACGTGAACTGTATGACGTTTGACAATTCTCAGTCCTCCAAGTTGTTGGAGAAGGAGGTATAGTAGTTTTACATAACAAACTAGTGCAGATTTATAGCGAAATAGGATGTACCAATTAACTTACTTCTCTTTGTATGGGTTGTACCAAAGAGGAGTTTGGGATGAAAGAAGATCGCCTGAAGGGACCATATACAATGGATGATCACCCACTGAACAGTTATTAAGGTAGTTCTGCTCAATCTCTTGCGTCGATCTTGTGTTGGCAACCATAATTGGCTTTTCCGGGTTGCTTGGGTCATAAAGACGGCGTTGAGTTATCGGTGCAACTTTCTTGAAGATCTGAGCCGGAGGAATGGGCGGTACGATGGGTTCATTGGCTGGTAAAACTATGATACCCGCCGCTCTTTGTTCTTTTTTTTCAACGGAAGGCAACATTTCTGCTCGCCAATTTTTGGATTCCTCAACTGGCCTGTCTCCAAACTCCTGCCCTTTCCCACCACCACAATCACGGCCCTTCCCGTTATCCTTTCTGTCTAAACTGCCGTGACGACTCCTGTTGTCGCACAAAGAGTTTTTTCTACTTCGGTTCCCAAAATGATAATCTGGGCTGCTAGGGCGGCTTCGATTGTCGCAAAACGAGCTTTGACGGCTTCGATTGTCGCAAAACGAGCTTTGACGACTTCTACTGTCACAAAAAGAATTTTGACGACTTCTCGAACCACTGACAGGACGTTCACGCCAGTTCCTTTCGACGCTGTTATTTCGGCTCCGGTTAGTATTGAATGTTGCTTGATGTGCAGTGCTCATCCTGTCTCGATCTCTGCTAACACTTCTGAAATAATTACGAATGTATCTTCAGAATCATAAAAAGTAATACTATGAAGAATATATTTTTAAAAATCTTGAAATCTTTCTATTATAAATTCCGCTACCTGAAGGGTAAGGAAAGTATTGCAATCGTGTCAAAAAAATTTGAGTTTCTGAGGCCTGCGGAATCCAAAAAACCCAAGTTCTACGCATGGTCCGCGTGCCTAGCTGTAGTTGAATTTGCAGGAGAATGGCTGGACCGACTTGGCTGGTTCTTTTAACGAACTTTTCAATGAAATCACAGAAAATATAGGGAGGCGAGTTCTACTTGAAGAAAGTGGCGCTACAATATTGTGGAAAGTTTCGTTTGCGCTCATTTCCCCCACACTGCCTCACATCTCACACCAAATGCCCACCAGTTCGCCTCATCACATCCTATCGCTTAGCCAAGTCAATTTTCATCGTTCAAACGTTGTCAGGTCATGTTTCGTATGGTTTACTAGTATTTCACGATCCTGAATCGAATGGGATGGGCCTAGAAGGTGTGAGACAACGTCAAGCTGTGCAAGAGAATAATAAACCGTTGTGTGCCTTTTTTTATTTGTAATCAGATTATGCTGAAATGAAGTTGTCAAGACATAAAAACTCGCCTTCAATATTATCTTCGTTTGGTTTTATTAAACAGACGTTTTGTGATAAGGTTTCAAGTGTTGATTACGCAGGTGAAACCCATTTGCTCTAATCATCTTAAAAATCTCGATTGGATAAAACGATGGCAGCTGCTTGGTGAGAATAGTTCTAAACAGCACAATTTGTCAAGCAACAATTGTGACGAGCGTTCGCACAGTGGAAATCAAGAAATATAAACAACCTTTAATTCTTGTCAAAGAGCAGCCCACACTGCAGGACACCGTGCCTTAGGATCATTACGATAGAAGACACAGGTTAAAGAGCATGTTAATAACACAAACCAAAGAGCCATTAAAAGAGCAGCTTACCTTCTATCCCTTCTTTCCTTATTACTCTTTCTAGAACGAGAGAAATAGAAAATCAGAATAGTTTTGAAGGATTATTAGATTAACATCCATTTTGAAGGATTACTAGATTAACAATCCGATCGAATTAAAATGGTTTAAAAATTAGCCAAAAAATTTGTTTTTGGCGGTTGTACAACTACGTTGTATTTTGTATCGTTTCCCAGGTATTTTTCGATGCTGCATATAACGGTTATCAGAGGTTTAGGACTGCGTCAAGATGGAAAACTGTGAAATCATGTTAAAAGATCTCGCACGGCAACATTGCGATAATTTTTCTCCAGGCTGCGCTCATATCCTGCACTGCCACCTATCTCTCTCCAACCGCTTGTCATTTCATGCCAATTGCCTAACATCGCCTAAAAAATGTCAATTTTCAGTGTTTTGTTCAAGTCAAGTCATGTTTCGCTTCGCCAACTCGTATTTTTCACTGTTGCATCGAACGGGATGGGTATAAACATCATGGACTTCAATTAGAGGGCATCAAAAGAGGATAAATGTGGGCTACTGGGTAGATGAGTGAGAACATATCATCCAAACCAGTCTGAGCAATAATATACCTGTGGTTTGTTACAAAGCAATTGAATTGTTGGAAAGCAATATTGTTGGAGCGGCTAATATTTAACAAAAAACACGGAGCTCTGAAACGCGTGTTTTAATTATCATTTAAATATTACGTTTTTGGAGCTTTTCTACTTTCAGATACACGTGTGTCACCTGCTACCACGTTCGTCAACCTGGTTGGGCAGCATTATTATAGCTTTCTGAGATATCAGCCGTATTTTGTGCCTATAAAATAAAATACGTTTCTAGAAATGCTCGTTCAAGTGTTTTCTTGTTTTGAAAGTTTAAATATCTGGTGCGTAGCAACACACAACTTTCCGCCACCCCTTTAAGTTCGAATACCAACAACATATGCGGGTGCTATATCTTCGTTCAACGCATTTCTACAGAAACATTTATTCAGAACTAAATGTAGGGACTCGTTAGTTGAAAGTACTCCGAAAGTTTGATCGAAATCGTTAGAGCCGTTTTTGAGAAAATTGGAATTCCGATAAATCAATATTCGACAAATCTCCTTTTCTGAGTTAACTTGGCTTATATCTCCGTTCAACATATATATACAGAAATAATTATAGAGAATGAAATGTTGGTAGGGGTGACTAAAAGCCACTCCATTAGAATTTATCACATCTGGTCAGAAGTTACCCTGGAATTTACGGAAATGTTCGAAAAAACGTTATTTTCGACACATTTTCATTTTTATCTCTGTTCAATGGAGTGTCAGAGGAACATTTATTGAGAACAATATGTAGGTATAAACTATTTAAAAACATCCTGTGAGTTTGGTGGAAATCGCTGAAGCCGTTTTGCCAAAAAGGGTAAAAACCTATTTTTGCTTCAGGGGCCCATATCTCCGTTCACCGTATTTTCATGGAGATATGTATGGAGAAGAAAAGTTAGGTATTTATTAGGAGAAGATAATTTGAAAGTTTAATCAAAATCGTTAGAGCCGTTTTCGAGAAAAATGCGAAAAACCCTAGTTTTTGGTACATTTTCGTCCCCCCACCCCCCTTCCCACCGGCCGAAATCGTCCATAACCTTATTTTGGTGTCTACAAAAAATAACGAACAAAAGAAAAAAAGAACCAGCTCAATCGGATCAGCCGTTCTCCCGCAAATCGAACTACAGACACACACACACACACACACACACACATACACACGGACCACGCGCCGAAATTAGGTTTTTTAGACTCAGTAGGGTCTGAAACGTAAAGATCTGAAGAAAACCCAAATTTTTTTGGGCCGATTACTATACTTTCCTTCCCTTCGGGTAGCGGAAAGTAAAAAGCGACAAGCATGAGCGTCGAATTTCCTGTTTCCTAAACCTTGCACGGCCTTCCAAACAAGCGATTATTTGCTGAAGATCGTGTGTCTGCTCGTAAAACTTGCGGGAGATAGGAAAAATATGTGTGAAACCCCATACTTTGGTGCTAGAAGTTCAACAGTATCTGGGGCATCGAAAATGACATTTGCTCGGACCGTTCCTCTCCAGATATTTCCCATGATGGGCTCATTAACTGTCTGCCCGAAGAAAATGTTATTGAACATCCGGCGAGTGCGTAATTTATTTAAATGTCAACGTAGTTTTTTCTTGTTCTTGTTCGGCAAGTTGAGGAGCCGACTACTGTCAAAACAACTCATTGAAGATGTACGAGTCGCTCAAAATGATTGTTTTTGTTTTTTTTAAATTAAAATAGCATTTGAAATTACCAAACATAACATAGTTTATGACATTTATAACCTTTGTTCAAGTAGTTTATTAGACTACCTGAATAGTTTTGAAGAGAACTCTTTCTTTTCGTTTAGTTTTTATTTGAAAAAAAAACTGTTAAAAAATAGGGTCTTTCGAAATTGTTGGTAATTTATTTTACTGTGTTGCACTCGTCATTTTCTCACTAATGAAAATGCTGTCGCTCAATGAGGTTTGAAACCTTACATACAACAACCTTGATTATTTACATAATTGCTGTTCCTGAGAAGAGCCAGTTTTGGAATTTTGATCCCTACGATAACTAGTCAGCGCCGGACCGATTTCGCCCATTAATCGATAACGTCCGTTATTTCGGCGGGTGGTTCGTGTGCGTAGTTCGATTTGCGGAACAACAGCTGCATCAACTGTACTGGTTATTTTTTTGTTTTGCTTCCTATTTTTTGTGCCTGTAGACACGTAAATAAGGTTGATGGAGATTTCCGCAGATTGGAAAGCGGGGTAGAGGGCGAAAATGTATTAAGAACTAGGGTTTTTTGCATTCGTTTTGAAAATGGGTCTAACGATTTCGATTAAACTTCCAAATGGTACCTAACTTTTCTTCTCTATAAATACCTCCTAGAAAATACGGTAAGCCGAGATATAGGCCTAAAAAGCCGATCCAGTCAAGAGCACAGTGTACAGGTATGCTTGTAAGGGGGCACAGTTGCTGGGGTGCTGGCTGCGAGGGAGGAGGTATGCCAACACAAACATCTGTCAGAGCGACCCCCCTCTCATACTACAGGAGCCATTAAAGCACTGCGCTGGAAGCCCGAGTGTAAGAAGCTTGTGGAGGGTTAGACCTCTGCAAATAGCGACTGGGCTGACCCGTTGCAAAGGTGAGTCAGCAGCCTCTCGATAGTTGCCCAGACCTAGAAGCTTCAGACGCAGAAGGTTATAAGAATCCTCACCTGCAGAGACTGGCAAAGAGGGATGTTGGTGTTTCAGATTAACTACGCTACTACTTCAGGGATGTGTCGCAGATTAACTACGCTGTCTTTTACCAAGAGTTGAGAAACTCACCCGTGTAGGGACATAGAAACAAAACTTCTCGAGTCTGAAGTCTGCCCCCTGCAAGTGGACGTGGGACAGCTAAGAGGATGAGGCGGGTGGAGTACGAGTGGATCCCGAAGTTGTGGAGGGGGTTTCTGGATGAAGTTGCAACAGAGGTGCTGGAGGGTGCTCCCAGCCACATCCCTGAAGAGTGTGTGACGGCCTGGCTCCCTCTAGGGAACCCTTAGCCAGCCAATATGCGTTCCACAGTCCTTGAGGACGATCATGATACACATGTACCGGGATGAACCAAACTTTTCCATTCAGTGAAGGCTCGTCCAGGGAATTTGTGCTGACCTCAAATGCCTTGATTCGCTCGAAACTTCGCTGCCGTCAGTCGTAACCAAGTGGTTCTCTCGTCACCATGTCGCTCATGCCTGTGTTCACTCCCACACAGTCCCGAGTGTAATTGAGAATAAAACTCTGTCCCAATTGCATTCAGTAGATATCGTACACACATAGTGCGATATCGCTACGAAACTGTAACACACTGATCAATCTCTGTGCACTGGGGTGGTGTGACAGCCTTGCAGGTTGCAGGAGAGATCTCTGGGGACGTGGCAACAGGGCCTGGCATTCAATGGGGAGATCCTCGGTCTCATATACTCTTCAATCTTGTGATTGATACTGCACTGGGTAAACTGCCTCAAGAAGTAGGATTTTATCTCGCCCCCAGTGGGCACATTAGGCTTGCACATCGCCCCTGACAAGTTTATAAGGCACGTGTGGATCGTGAGTGAATCCTAAGAAGTGCAGCTTGGTTTCTTTGGTGCAGTCCTATCAGGGTTACAGCATCAGTGGATGCGGGTTTTGTAGCGAATCCCGGGTCCCGGCCAAAGCCTTGAGATGTGGTGGTACCTTGGGATCAAGTTTCTCGGGGCAACCTCTTCAGCCAGAAACTGCATGGACCTCAGTGATTATCTTTGGAAAGTTGCCAAGGCTCCACTGAAGCAACATCATTAAGAAGATGTTAACTGGATCTTCACAAAAATTGACGTTGAAGTCCAATTAAGTGACTATATGATGAGCGTTTGATAATGTTTATGACATACGTATGAGCTCCTTCAGAAATTTGGGAATTGCAGCCACCACCACCTACTACTATTTTCTGTTTTTACCCAATTATTACAAAACAGTGATCACGATCCTTCTCAAAAAAATTACGTAGACAGCCTTTTGAATCACATGTGAGCTGATTGTTCAATAATTGGCTTGGAACATGTAGGCGCAGCACAATAAATGTTAGAACCATATGCGCCTTCCGCTGTCATGTAGGATGTTGTTATAAACAGATTTGATTAGTTGCTGGAGTCAGGAGAATCACTGAATGCACGTGAAGCCAAGGAAAGTTGTGTGATGAGTCGCACCAGATAGTTTGTGTAGCAAGGAACATGCTCTAGCCTTCATCTAATTGACAAAAACAATAACATTTCGTAGGAACTTTTCATTAGTCACAATCCCTTTCCTGCCTCGTGCCCCTCCACCTCTCCCTCCCCCCATTCACCTCCACCCTTCTCCACTCCCTCGCACTCAACTCATGAATGTAGCAGAAACCAACAACTCTGAAAACGAAGAACTGTGTTCCATCGAAAAAAGTACATCAAAACGACCCGAAACCCCTGCCAAAAGAAAGAAAGAATGGAAATTGCACAAATCTCTTGAAAAAAACAGGTATAAGCGAGCCGATAAAAACATTTCGCCAACTAGCATTTTCCCGAACGCTAGTGAACGTAACTTGAACACTAATTGAACATTGAACATTTGGGTACCGCTTGGGAATCATAAAGACCATAAATAATCGGTAATCAGGCAATCGGAAGGGCTAAAGCAACCAAGTTTTCGAATTTCAGCCGCTGGAGTAAAGCAACATGTATCTGGGGGTCCAGAGCCCCTTGTTAGCTAATAAAAAAGTAAGAAGTGAGTTTTGGCTTGAAATTTCAATGAAGCATGCAGTTAATAAGAGAAAAGTTGACATAGCAATTATTTTCCGAATTGAGCATTTGATACTAGAATACCTTGAATAATTAGGCTGAACGTTAAGACCACGAAAAATCTAACTCTGAAGAATGTACAGAGTAAGCTACATTCAAAACGTAAAGCCAATATAGTAAAATGAAAGTAGGAAGTGTACCTCTTTTTTTTCTTCTTTTTGTGGCTTCGCAATGAATTGCTAACATTTTGTAGTGAATCCTTTGAATTGTTCTGAGAAAGACGCTGAGTTTCTTCTTGTTCCTCCCGGTCAACTTCAGCAGCCCAATTCTATTGCAAGATAACAATAAACTGTAGGTAATTGGAGCAACGTCATAGTTAAATATTGATGGTTTAACAGTTTGAGAAGATTTTACAGCAGCAGTAGTCAGACATTTTGGTAGACCACCCTTCAAATAACATGGTTTAACATGGTTCGGATCTGATTCGTTCCCAACAGCATCTAGACTTCTGATGAGGGAGGATTAGGTTCTGATACGCGTTATAAGGCTGTGCTAAGGCTCAAACCCTCACTCAGCAATCTCTGAATACCACAACATTTTGCAGTGATCCCAGGGGAACAATCAGAGGAATTATGCAACTTTCATTAATACCCGATCTTGTGTATCCTACCTAGATGTTTTTTCATATTACTGACAAGTGCCAAAGAGCACATAACTAAAATCAAGTTTCATAGTCAACACTTTCCTCGAGTGAAGCAGCCCAAGCAAAAAAAATCTGTCGTTAAGGACTGCATTGGGTGTTCTTCCCACAATCGTCATTTTCACTGCACTGCCAAGTGATAGCATTACCAAAACTTGGAGACCTTACTTTTGTACAGCCCACGTTAATAATTGCTCTGAACGGTATTCGTGGCCAGTAGGGCGCAGCCAGTGAATATCTTGTTTTGTGTTACATCCACATTGCCGCAAGTGATCAACCATTCAAGCTGAGAGCAACACATTTTGTTCTTTTTTCAGCTGTCATTGAAGTACGATGTAAGTACTATTTGAGACGTCTAAATCGTTCAACAGGATAATAAAAAACGCTGCAAATTATTACACAACGGTTTATTGCTCTCTTGAAGAGCTTGACATCACACCTCCGAGACCCATTCCATTCGATTGAGCATTGAAACTGGGGTCAGGCGGTACACATAGGTCAACACTTGAAGAGTGCAAGCAACAACTGATCGCGCCTTGCAAGCCTTAACACGTTCAGTGCGCATACGGTGTGTGAATCCGGTCGGGTCAGGTGGGCGTATCACACACATAGTGCTGCTATTTCAAACTTTTCTTAGAAATCGACGCCCGGTGCCAAAGTCTTTGTTTTTTCATCCGCCCTGAGCGGGTACTATGAACAACCGATAGAATGCGCCGTCTGCAGTTTGGAGATGTATTTCACTCGGAAAATACTCTGTTTCACAGACGCTCCAAATCGGAGTTTTGCATTCGATTGTTGCGCGTTCCGGAGTTCTCGTGTGGCTGTTTCTTCTCTCATTCATGGTAAGATCAATTATAAATTAATAATTACTTCATAATTCACGATTACAAACGGGCAGTGACTAAATAAACGTTGTTTTGGCACCAATATGTAGAGCACCATCCCTGATTTCTGTTCTCTTCCTACCATTTTGTCCCGTATTTTGGTACAGTATGATGGTTATGATTAGTTCTCTTTATCAAGTATTTTTTTACCCACGGTATTATTTGTATTGGTATTTTAGATGTCTGATGACGCACAATCGGAACCAAAAATCCCTCAATTGTCTAAGGAGGAGAAGAAATACTCAGACGAGAATATAGAGAAACTGATTGATATATTTGGTTGATTTATAGTTCCTTCATTGACATTTGATTGTGATTGACATTTTCTTGTATGTGATTGACATATATTATTGGACTGATACCATAAATATAGTAATTGATACATATTTTCTTCCGACAAGGTAGGTAAGAGATACCTATGGTATGAGCCATGACGTGTATTTTAGCTGATGGAGTAGATATTTATGGAAACAACCCAATAAAAATGCTGATACCAACATTTCTTGTTTCTATTTCTATGGGTAATTCTCAAACGAACCTTGTAATACAAGATTTTCCTATTAGACCCGTTCCTCAGAAAATCTGTGATCACTCTCACCAGGCGTATCACGCACATGGTGCGTAATGAGCAAAATTTAATCAAATTCGACTATTAAGAATAATTACCTATAAATTACTAATATTGGAACCATTTCGGTCCGATTTATGAAAAAAAAAACAATCCGCCTGGTGGGGTGGGTTGGTTCTGTTCATATAACAGAAGTACGCACTGAACGTATTAAAAAACACGACTTACATCTCAAGAAGTCAAAATGCGTTTTTTTCACTCTCAAGTTGAATTTCTTGAGTACCGAATCAGTCATAACCAAATCTGAAGAACTTCACCGTGTTCGCGAGAGAGTGAAGTATTACGCCAAATTTATCCACGACTTATCTACTACCACGCAAACCATCCGCCAGCTACTTCAGAGAGGAGCTAAATGGGTTTGGTCTACTGAATCCCGAAAAGCGTTTCAACGGCTGAAGTTTGGAATTGTTTGTGATCGAGTTCTCATACCATATGACCCGTTTCCTTCTGTACTTGAGACGCCAGTCCTACAGGCATAGCCATGGATTCTCTCACACGTTGGTTCATTCATTTCAAGATCTTTTATGAATGCTGAGAGAAATTACTTTCACTCAATCGTCAAGCTCTTTCAACAGTTTATTGTGTCACAGGGCTACACAGACACCTCGTAGGGCTACTTTTCACGATCAACTGCTTACACACGTATCTCACTCTGAATTAGATTACCAGAGTTCACATCTCCAAGACAACTGCGATATGCAGCGTTTTTTGTAACATTTTGATTTTAATGTCATACACAAAAATGTTGAAAAAACCCCTCATGTCAATTGTCTTTCTGGAGTATCATCTACAAGTACGCCCAATGCAAGTGACCACGTGGACAGTTTAGTAGTTCAAACGCTGGAGGACGAGGATATAAATCAGATAACAACTGATGCCGTTACCAGCTCGAGGATCACCAATGAAACAGCAAAATATAGATTTCTTTCCATTCTCCTTTAAGGCTTAATTTCTGAGAAATTTCGAGATTCTCAATTTACCACGTCGAAAGGAATGATCTTAAAAATGAACGTGTGTTCGTTCCTGAGTACTTAAAGAGGAAGGTACTTCATGATCTACATCACACACATGTTGGCATTGTAAAAATGCAGCAACCAGCACGTCAACACTTCTCCTGGAAGACTATTGATAAGGATGGTGAGAGACTAAGGAATGTGCTCTAAACCAAAAAGCCCTGCCAAAGTTCCTTAATATCTGTGGTATGAAGCACAGCAGAACTGTGAACAGGTTACACATCGATTACCCGGGTTCTTTTTTAAATCAACATTTTCCAATGCTTGCGGACTCAAAATCGAGATGGGTGCAGGTCCAAATCATTCAATGTGCTCCAACAACAGCCACTACCATCGAACTGTTAATTGACATTTTCTGTACACATGGATTCCTTGACATCTTGTCTCTGGCGATGCCGAAATGTTTCGTAACTAGACATTTTCAACATTGTGTCAAAATTATGGAATTTTACATAAGTTTATGGCACAGGGTCATTCTAAGACGAACGGATTGGCCAAGCACTACATCCAGAAATTAACCTGTGTGACTGAAAACCACTACATTCGATACGAAGTTCGAGAGATTTTGTTCAGGTATAGTCACGCCTCTCCAAAACTGGAAGACACCAGCAGTACTTAACTTGAATAGGAACATCGGCAATTTGCACCAACAGGTTGAACTCGAGAATGAGTACCTCGTGACCCAAATCAGCTTAGGAAAACCAATGTGGCTGCAGATACATCAATGACAACCATGAGCTGGTACCTTCAGCACTACCTCCACTCAGCAAGACGCCCACGAGGATGATAATAACTAGGAATGTGAAAGATGACGACAATAATACTACCCTGACTCCTCAATCTGCGCGCGCGCGTACTTCACAATCATGTTTACAAACTTTTTTTACATTCAATGTCAAGTGTTCTCTAAGTAATTCTGCAACAGTTTGCTAATAAACAGAACGTGTTTTCTTCAAATGTTAGCTCTCGAATACTTGAAGGAGGTGGCTACTATGTACGTATTCATCCAGTAGAGGGCAGTCAGTGAATATCTTGTTCTGTATTGAACAAGTGATCAGCCATTCAAGAAGAGAGCAATTTTTTACCCGAAGGGAAGGAAAGTATAGTAATCGGCCAAAAAAAAAATTAGGGTTTTCTTCAGATCTTTACGTTTCAGACCCTACTGAGTCTAAAAAACCTAATTTCGGCGCGTGGTCCGTGTGTGTATGTGTGTGTGTCTGTAATTCGATTTGAGGGAGAACGGCTGATCCGATTGAGCTGGTTCTTTTTTTGTTTTGTTCATTATTTTTTGTAGACACCAAAATAAGGTTATGGACGATTTCGGCCGATTGGAAGGGGGGGGGGACGAAAATGTACCAAAAACCAGCGTTTTTCGCATTTTTCTCGAAAACGGCTCTAACGATTTTGATTAAACTTTCAAATTATCTTCTCCTAATCAATACCTAACTTTTCTTCTCTATACATATCTCCATGAAAATACGGTGAACGGAAATATGGGCCTCTGAAGCAAAAATAGGTTTTTTACGCTTTTTGGCAAAACGGCTTCAGCGATTTTCACCAAACTCACAGGATGTTTTCAAATAGTTAATACCTACATATTGTTCTCAATAAATGTTCCTGTGACGGTCCATTGAACAGAGATACAAATCACAATGTGTCGAAAATAACGTTTTTTCTAACATTTCCGTAAATTCCAGGGTAACTTTTTCACCAGATGTGATAAATCCTAATGGAGTGTCTTTTAGTCACCCATACCAACATTTCGTTCTGTATAATTATTTCTGTATATATATGTTGACCGGAGATATAAGCCAAGTTAACTCTGAAAAGGAGATTTGCCGAATATTAATTTATCGGTATTCCAGTTGTCTCAAAAACGGCTCTAACGATTTCGATCAAACTTACGGAGTACTTTCAGCTAACTAGTCTCTACATTTTGTTCTCCATAAATGTTCCTGTAAAAATGTGTTGAACGAAGATATATGTAGGTGGTGTTCGAACTTAATGGGGTGGCGGAAAGTAGTGTGTTGCTACGCACCAGATATTTTTGTTTTTCAGTCAACTATTCGAGACTTTTTCTAAATCGTTCAGAATAATAAAAAAGAAAGTGACAGCAAGTAAAGGGCATTGACAAAATATCGAAAGGTTATAGAACCTGAGCGACAGATATTTTAAGAATTTGGTGGTAATGGAAAATTGTAAAGGAGGCCGAAAATATTTACCAAGACGTCTGCAGATCCGGATGGTGAAACATGACTGCTCCCAAAGTTATTGAGTTCTGAAATGTTGGGGGTGCTGCGATGAACCTGCAACCTACGATTCTCTTTCTCCTCACCATCATAACCCAGGTCTCTCCTCGATAAAGAATGATTACTTCCTCTGTCATCTTTGAAATCGTGGATTCTTTCAGGAGTAGAAGGACGTCTGAAGAATTGGTCGGATTCGACTTGTAGCATGCGACCTCGTCCTCGTCCTCGTGGAGGATTGGGTAGTGTGTTGTACCAATCAGAAGAAGGCAGAGGAGCTGTGTACGTCTCGTCATCCTGGTGAAGCATTTCATTAGCTTGAGCTTCAGCTTTCTTGACTGCTTGAGTTTTGTTTTGAAGACGAGGTGGCAAATTAACAGCTGGTCGATTCATGTGGAATCCTGATTTCTTCTGATGGTAACCAACAGGTGGTTTGTTGTGGAGACGTTCTTGAGCACTATTTCTGCTGCGACCACTTCCATTGGGTTCCATACTTCTAGTGTCTCTGGAGCGATTTTCATGGTACGGTGGCATTGAACGTGGTTCTGAGCCAAGCCGAACAGATCTGTCTTGCTCTTTATTTCTGTAAGATGGAGAATCCATTGAAAGACTTGACATTGTCGCTTCATTAGGAGAATATCTGCCGTCCTCTCCATTTCTAAGATAAGCCCCACTTCTATTCCCTCTCCTTTGATCGTTTTTACGCCTTCCACTTTTATCACGAAGTTCTGCCAACTCCGCTTCATCCAACAGTGGCTTAGGAGGGCCCTGCTGAAACTTCTGCATCTCGGCTACAGGTTTGGGAACATAGTGCTCAAATCCCGGTCTTTTGCGAAATTGGCGTCCAGCTCGGGCCTCAGAGTTATCGACTGGTTTCACACTGGACAAATTGACTGTGCTCATGCCTAGAGCAATCTCTTGGATCTGCTGAGACCTCGAAGGTTGCAGCGGCTTGTTAGAACTGGAAGAGTACAAGTTGCTCAAACGATCCACGTCATTAAAGTTTCCACTTTCAGATTTCCATGATGATCCCCCGCTTCTTGAAGAGTTGAAAGCATGCTGAGGTTTACCTCTGCGTAGGTTCCTCTCACAGTCCGTCATATCCTCAGTTATTCACACCATACTGCAACAAAATAAACGTGATCAATACTTCAATTTCAAATGGTCCTTTCTCACACACCAATAATGATAAAGGTTGATACATCATGGAGTGAGGGGAGCAAAATTCCTATTGGCTACCTGCCAAACGTAGAATTAAACACATTAAATGTAATGAGCAACATAAAGGGAAAGAATGAAAGTTCTTATCACGTGGGACTAATGTACTAGTGTGGTATTGCGTTGTTAGCTGAGAGTCACACAATGTTGGACGTATTACTAATGAGGTGGGATGAGCAAGAAGAAGGAAAGTATTATTAGAATCAGACAGTTCAGTAGAGAGAAGAGTGGAGACTAATGTGAATAGTTAGGCGGTGATTACAGAATATTATTTGAAGGAGTTCTCACAGGCTTCCTGGATGTTCTAAGATAAGTCACTGAGGGATTTACGGGTGAAGAACTGCCATTCAATGGGTCACAGGCAATGATTGGTGAAAACTCTTGTGTAGCGATAAACACACATCATTTCGTACTTTTTTAATTTTTATTTTTGCCGTATTGTCAGAGACCTGTTTAACATAAGCAGTCGATGGCAAGTGGTAAAGGTGTAGCAAAGTAGAAATAGCGTTCACAACTATCACTTTATAGCAGTGTACCTTATGCCACATATTTGATTAACAAAAGTATATTTAAATTATATATAACATTAAGATTTCAGGAAGAAATTATGCGATGGTTACAGGTCAACAATGAGATCTCTGATAATGAGTGATGATATTGGATATGCTAAGTTTGCCACCGTAATCTTAAGAAGGTCGAAATGTGTTTCAAACTGGAAGTCAAGGTACATAGTTTCGTTTCAACACATATCATTCTATCGTAAGATTTAGCTGGCAAGTCATCCCACATTCCCCAAATTGAAAGGCCAAACACCCACTTTGGACGCACCAGCATCCTATACATTAGCAGCAACTTGTTGAAGAAAAAAAATATTCGAGTTGGGCGAATAAAAATGTCAGTAGGCAGCAATCTACTTATTCATGATTTGAAGCACTGATGTAAAATTGTTAGATAATCACGAGTACATGAGCCTCTCTTGTTTGGAATTGGCTTCTGCATGTATTATAAGATTGGTTGACTGGAACACCTTTGGTACGCGTGCCTGATGTAGATTTCGATAGATTGATTTATAACAGGAATCTGTTACACCACCCACCCAGTCCAGTTCTAGGGTGAACTAAAGAACATGGACCGAGATAACGCTATGACTGCATATATCGATAGGTCGCTTGTTAACGCTACGACTGCTATT
Source organism: Pachypeltis micranthus (assembly GCA_020466155.1). NCBI lineage: Eukaryota > Metazoa > Arthropoda > Insecta > Hemiptera > Miridae > Pachypeltis > Pachypeltis micranthus. The sequence continues at coordinate 55,320,019 of CM035771.1, read as the reverse complement.
ATCGATATGCGTCACGGGCGCAGTTGGTGGGGAAGAGATTCGGAGAAGCTCGGAGACTGCAATGAACTCTGAGAAAGAGTGAGCGACAACAAAATGAGAAAGAACAATAACCGTAGTTGAGGGGGTTGTTTAACCCTTGACTCTTCCACCTTATTCCCTATTCCCTCCGCCTTTCTGTATTCCTCAGTTCGTTAATGGTTCTCGTGCCGACAGTTCGCGCCTCTCCTTCACATTCAACCTTAACCACCCTTCAAGTTTTTGCGTTTTGTCTACGTTTGAATCGTGTGAAAGTCTTCTGTCCTGCTCTATATTTACTCTTCCCAACTTTATATTCATAAATCATGAGTTCTCAAAGACTTACAACTAACTTTTTCCATCGTTTGAGTACGTCTGGTAGTATGTCTCTGATTGAATGGTGTATGGGTGAAGGTCTGATCGCCTCAAATTGTGTGTGTGCAAGAATGAGGTTAGTCCCCAGGACTAGTGTGATTGATGGGTTTGAATGGAGATGCCGTCTTAATGGCCATAATGTGAGGCGGTCAGTGCAGAAAGGGTCGTGGTTTGAAAGAAGTAAGTTATCAATGCTGCAGGTGCTTCAAGTAACTAATTTATGGCTTTTTAAAGCACCCACATCCTTGATTGCTTACCAGTGTGAAATCTCTGATCCTACCGCTACCGACTGGATGATGTTTTGTCGTGAAGTATGTATGGAAGTGTGTCGTGATCAAGCGTGCATGAAGTTAGGTGGCGATGGAAAAGTTGTTAAGATTGACGAATCTAAATTTGGTAAGAGAAAATTTAACAGGGGCAAATCGGTAGACGGACGCTGGGTGGGGTGGAGCGTGGGTCCCGAAAGTGCTTTTTCCGGGTCGTTGAAAACCGGGGCAAGGAAGTCCTCCTTGCAATCATAAAGGAATTCATTCTTCCGGGCACGACAGTGATCTCCGATTGCTGGAAGGCCTATGACTGCCTGGAGGACGAAGGTTTCCGTCACCTAACCGTTAACCACTCCTTGTTTTTCAAGGACCCGGCAACAGAGGCCCACACGAATTCAATCGAGGGAACATGGGCCGCTATCAGATTCCCTCTAGATCAATCACAGATCATTTTGATTCGTACCTCTTCGAATATATTTGGAGAAGGACGAGAAGTGACTGTGATGATCTAACGAGGGCATTTCTGAAGGATGTGATACAGGTTTACAAAGTGAACAGTGGTGGAGAGGAAGCATCCGGCAGTTCGTCAGCGACTTCTTAGAACCTGTAAGTACACAATGTCGTTATTTCTAATTTCAACATGGCGCCAGAGCCTACGATGCGTCACAAGCGCAGTTGGCGGGAAACAGCCTACGAGCGATGTCGGGCATATCGATAACCTGACCTCGGTCATCATACATCGATATTTTGCCTTATCAGAGGGGTCGGTCCATGTTCTTTGCTTTTACCCAGTTCTACATCCATCTATACCCCCACCCCTTTCTGCACATACCAATGCATCCCTACCCAAAGCAGGGAAGTCAGGATAAGCAGAGTGGTAAATCACAGCAATAAAAAATATGCAAAAAGGAGCCTAGCACGCTCCCTTGTGTCACATGCGCTCCTTTCAACATGTGTTTGTGGTGCCTTGGTCGTGGGACATTTACGTTAATTTGTCAGTCACTTATTGTAAACCCGTTAGAATCTTGTAATTTTACAGGTAGGCAACTCTCCACACAGTCATCTTTCTAAGACAGTATCAAATAGGAAACTTGTTCTTGAAAACTAATGGGACTCTCACCATTGGAATATCAGAGAAAAACGCGAATCAAGTAACGTTTTCATGAACACGTCTTTACGACAGCAGTCTCCTTATTCAGAATTGGCAACGAAAGAAGTATGTAGCAGAAGTATGAAGCAGATAAGTTCAACGAATGACCCGTTTGCTAGGAATAATATGATTCAAGTCTATAGAATCGATAGCGAGGAGGTAATAATGCTATTATAATCAGTATAAAATACGTGAAACAAATTACTGATGAGAACTCCACACTAGTTGCAAACAAAGAAAATATGGAAGGTAGGTGTTAAACCAAGAAACCCGATTTGTCTCGGATGGACATGGTATTACCTTTCAACTAGACATAACAGGTGTAATGTTGACAAAAGAGCAATTTTTCAGAGGACTTCATCTTGAGAAAAAAATGGAAATTTAGAGCGAGAAATTGCCTTCTAGCGAGGAGCGGTGTTGTTTACTATTAGTGACACGAGCTGACGATATTCAGCGCCTGGCTACACGTTCTCGATCGAGGAAGTCAAATAATACCAAGAAATTGGTTGTATGAATGGGAGAAAACTCACCAGGCCAAACAAACGCAAAATAACACAACCTTCACCATCAAAATAATACTACGCAAGTTTACTGCAAGGGAGACAAAAAAACTACCAGCCTGAGCTGCGCTCTGACGAAAAATCGTTCAGCTTCAAGCGCCCGACGCGGCTGTCGTGGGAACTAATTGCCCGCTTAAATTCAAATATAGTCGCAATGAATGACATTTCGAAAACCAAAACCTTGGGCCATCTCACCTCTCAAAATCAAACCTTGCATTGTTCCCCAAAACTCCGTTTGCTTTTGTTGCTTTTTGTCTCTCAAGAGAACTAACTCGATGATTCGATGAGATCTCAACTTTTTTCGCAGATTACGATACTTTCCTTACACTTCGACCTGAAATGAACTTTACACGTTTTCCAGTGGTGTACTTTATCAATCCGTGTTGAATTCGAGGAAGAGTCCAATACCTAATTTTTACAGTTGTTTCCATAAAATCATCAATAGGGACGCGTTTGATGAAGATGAGGGAAGCTTGATGATGAAATGAACTTGAAACTTATCTACAAATATCTGGTGCGTTGCAACACACAACTGTCCTTAGCTCTACGTCAATTCACATTTTACATGGCTAATTCTGTTTAATCAATTCATTTATCACTCAGTTAATTTGAACTTGGTCAAACAACGCTTTACGGCAGCAGCAAGCGGTAGCGCCTACAGTTCTGGAATTTATTGTGCTGCTCGTACTCATTCCAGGACCATTATTGAGCAATTGGTACAAAGATAATTAATGAGGCTGTAAACACGGAATTTTTTGAAGGAGGATAGTAATCACTTTTGCAGAGTTATTGGGTAGAACTGGTAGTAAGCGAAACGGCGGTAATTGAAATTCAGGAATTTCTGGAGTACCCCCATATATCTCATGAACATGTTTAAACCCTCACCCTCTAGGTGTTGGATCGGACTACACTACCAATTTTCTTTAACATTCTACAAGAATTCCAGTGGAGTTTATAAGGAAAAAACTGCGCTAAAAACGCTTTTGGTCGAAAATTTTGATACTTTATTGTGCTGCTCTCGTCATTTTCTCACGAATGGAAATTTTATGGTATAGTTGCCTTATTGACAGCTATCAATATCAAAAATTTAATCAAAATCGTTAGAGTCGTTTCTGAGAACAAAAATTTGGTGTTTTGATCACTATGATAACTATAGTTAACTTTCGGTGGATTTTGCCCATACCCTTATTTTTGCGTCCTATGGTAACCTGTAGGCTAGACATCAAGTTTCAGCTGATTTGGTACGGTGGTTTTCTCTTAAAACCGCGCTAAAATCGATTTCGTCGAAAGTTTTGGTAATTTATTGTGCTGCTCTCGTCATTTTCTCACAAATGGGAATTTTATGGTAAAATTGCCTTATTGAGTGCTATCGATATAAACAATTTAATCAAAATCGTTAGAGCCGTTTTTGAGAAAAAAATATTTGGTGTTTTGATCACTATGATAACTATAGTTAACTTTCGGTGGATTTTGTTCAAACCCTTATTTTGGCGTTCCATGAGAGCCTGCGGGCGAGATATCAAGTTTGAGCTGATTTGGTACGGTGGTTTCTCTAAAAATCGTTCACAGACACACAGACCATTTTCCCAAATAGTGTTTTTCGGACTCAGGAGGGTCTGAAACGTAAAGATCTGAAGAAAACTCAAAATGTTTTTTTCAGCCGATTACATAACTTTCCTTTCTACTTCGTAGAGCAAGGAAAGTAAAAAGACTACTGACTAAAAGTAAATTGGCATAAAACATAAAATACGTACGCGAAAGACAAGTTATGCATAAATTACAACACAATCGATTTTTACTTTTCTTAGTCCTAAGGTGTAAGTAATTGGCAGACAAATAATCGTATGGTAGATGAACCTCAGAACTCTTCTGAATTTTCGGTCACGAAACATTTTTTACAACCCCCCCTCAAAATTTGATACTTTACGTTTCAAGACTTGGAGATTCCAAATTTGCAATGTCCATCCGCCGTCCCCCGTCCGGGCTGTTTTGTGCCTTTAACGTGGTCTAAAAAATTCGTTCTTTCGCACACAAATCCCATTTGGTATCTAGTTGTGGCTGCCATCTCGGCAATCCGATAGGACGAAGCCCATGGTTGTTATGGGCAAAAAATGGTTAAAAAAATTAACGAAACGCAGTACAACGCGGGAACTACAGCGGTTTACTTTCCTTCGCTAAGTTATGTAATCAGCTGAAAAAAATTGAGTTCTTTTCAGATCTTTACGTTTTAAGACATACTGAGTCTGAAAAATACTGTTTTGGAAAATGTTCTATGCGTGTCGTCGACTTAAAGAGATGCAGCCATGTCGTGGTTAGGCTTAGCCATCACCAACCTCCTCCTAGGTGGTGAATAGAGTACTGGACTCCATCTAGTGGGCCTGAATGCAAGGGGTCCTGGTTTCTCTCTAGGGTGGCTAACTGGTTTTTTTTTGTTTTTTTTTCCCCCCGAGGGCATGCGGGACAAGTCCCTTTGTCATTGCAGCCACGTGTGGGCCTATTGTCCTAGTTGTAGGGCCTTTGCCCTTCCTTAGTAAAAGGCGTCGTACATACCCGCCCCCCTTTATGAAGCCGAGTATGTCCTTCACTGCAGCTTCCGCTATGATATGGGGCTCAATAATCCCCTGGGCAAAGTATCCAAAGCGTTTCACTGCTAAGGCAGGGCACTCACATAGGATGTGCTCCGCCGTCTCGTCCTCCTCACCACAGAGTCTGCATTCCACCGCCTCTGAGATGCCCATCTTGTTGAGGTGATACCTGAGTGGGCAGTGTCCGGTGAGGAAGCTAATCACGACCCTCAGATCCCTCCTGGAGAGTGTCAGCATCGCCTTTGCCCTTGGACCAGGCTAGCAAAGATTCTAAGTCTCAAAGCTATTCACTTGTTGCTCGTCAGATGTTTTTTGATCCCCCGAGGGCATGCGGGACATGGTCCCTTTGTCACTGCAGCCACACTTGGGCTTATTGGGACACAGGCCCTTCCTTAGTAGAAGGCGTCGTACATACCCGCCCCCTTATGGACCCAAGTATGTCCTTCACTGCAGATTCCGCTATGATATGGGGCTCAATATTCCCCTGGGCAACATATTCGAAGCGTTTGACTGCTAAGGCAGGGCACTCACATAGGATGTGCTCCGCTGTCTCGTCCTCCTCACCACAGAGTCTGCATTCCACCGCCTCTGACATGCCCATCTTGTTGAGGTGATACCTGAGTGGGCAGTGTCCAGTGAGGAAGCTAATCACGACCCTCAGATCCCTCCTGGAGAGTGTCAGCATCGCCTTTGCCCTTTGACCAGAAGGCGTAACAAGCCTTTTCGATTGTCTAAGTCGTGGCTGGCGATGCCAATGTTATTTTCCTGTGTCTCCCATTGAGCCACCAAACGGTTCAGGTAACTTTTGGTCATACCTACGTGAGGTTCAGGCCCAATGGGTAGGGCTTCTGTGCCCTTCTTTGCAAAGTGGTCAGCCTTTTCATTGCCCTCATGCCCCTTGTGAGCCGGCACCCAGATGAGGGAAAGCCTATTGTGGGCGCCGAGCTGCTTGAGAGCATGAATGCATTCCCATGCCAGCCTGGACCTAAAACTATAGGCCGCGACGGCCTTTAATGCGGCCTGGCTGTCCGAGAATATGTAAATCTGCTTGCCCTTGAGTCCCTTAGACAGGACCTCTTCCGCGCAGATCTTTATAGCTAGGATTTCAGCTTGGAAAATCGTTGCGTACTCCCCCAGCCAGACTGTAGTTGGGCCCAACAATGCCCAGTCCAGCTCTGCCTCCCATGACTGAACCATCGGTGTACCACCACAGGGCGCCCACCTCGGTCTGGAACGTCTCCTGCTCCCATCATTCCCGCGAGTGGATACTTACCCTGAATGGCAGCCGAAAGTTCTTTCGCTCTGACATAACGTCGGTAGCAAGGACCACTCTACGGAACTGGTACTCTAGCCTATGAGGGGGGTGGGGATCTTGCCAATGGGTTCCCAACCCTCATCATTGCCCTTCCTGTGCCATGAGTAAAAGAAATACCCAGCCTCATAGCCCATGGCTGCCCCTGGGCACCTGGAGTTTTTCAGGGAGACGCACAGGGTCGCTCCAAACAGGGACATCAGACTTCCTCTTCTTCCTCCTGCCCTTCCTCCATCTCCACGACATTAGATAACTGCCAGTGTGTCAGTACTGTGATTGGGCATTCAGGAACGCTGTTGGAAGCCCAAGTATAGGCCGCTTGTGGAGGGTCAAACCTTAGCCAGGCTCTCCCGTTCCAGAAGTGGGCCAGCAGCCCCCCAGAAAGCTGGCCAGACATTGCAGCCTCAGACTCCTTGTCCCTTTCGAGGAGTGAGATTTTGAGGCTTGCTCATCTGGTGAGCATAGTGAAAATGTAAGAGAATCCTCACCTGCGGAGTTTGGCAAAGAGGGCTATTCAGGTATTGGTATTTCTGTGGACGAGGTTGCAGGTTAACTACGCTGTATTTTATCAAGATTTGTGAAACCAACCAGTGTGAGGGTGCATAACTGAGATTTCTTATCGAATCTGTCCCCTGCGAGTGGTCTTAGGGCAGCTAAAAGGATGAGGCAGATGGAGTAAGAGAATTTGTGGAAGAGGTATCTGGGTAGTGTCCCGTCTGAGGTGCTAGAGGGTGCATGGCATGGGAAATATCAGCTTGCTCTTCAGGAGTTTGTGGCGTTTTGGAAGCCTCTCTTGAGTGCTCCCAGCTACATTCTTGAAGAGTGTTTGGCGTCCTCTGCTCCCTCTAGGGAACCCTTAGCTAGCGTTGTGTGTTCCCCGGTCCTCGAGGACGCAGGACATAACTGCCGTCTCAGAGATACAGATGGAGCATCACCCGTGTGTTACTCGGGTCGTATCTGTGTGATAGAGCGCGTATTGACTCAATTGAAGGGACGTTCCGGCAGCTGGCCGCCGTATAGAAATACCCGGCTAATTCCCAAAACAATGGCCACGAGTACATTCGCCCGGTTCTTTGGTTCGCGATTCGGAACATTGAAGAGCGTCACTGATACTGGTGCCAGTTACAACTTTCATCACTGGCAACTTTCTAGCTCCAGTATTCTTCAAAATATGACTTAAATCGTTAGACTAACCCTTGAACTATGGAATCATTCAGCGCATCCCACCCTTCGGCAAATTTCCGTTGTAACCGAAATATCGTCCTTCAGTTGTCGAGTTGCCGCCACCGCTTGCGTTTTTCTCCATTTTGTTGGTTACGTATAAAATTCACGCGTCCGGATGCTCCTGCTTTAGTGTTTTCCCCACTGCCCTCTTCGCGTTTATTTTTACTTTCCTTGGCTCTACGAAGTAGAAAGGAAAGTTATGTAATCGGCTGAAAAAAAATTCTGAGTTCTCTTCAGATCTTTACGTTTCAGACCCCTCTGAGTCCGAAAAACACTATTTGGGAAAATGGTCTGTGGGTCTGTGAACGATTTTTAGAGAGAACCACCGTACCAAATCAACTTAAACTTGATGTCTAGCCTACAGGTGTTACCATGGGACGCAAAAATAAGGGTATGGGCAAAATCCACCGAAATTTAACTATAGTTATCATAGTGATCAAAACACCAACTTTTTTTTTCTCAAAAACGGCTCTAACGATTTTGATTAAATTTTTAATATAGATAGCTCTTAATAAGATAATTATACCATAAAATTCCCATTTGTGGGAAAATGACGAGAGCAGCACAATAAATTATCAAAATTTTCGACGAAAAGCGTTTTTGCCGCGGTTTTTCCCTTTTGAACCTCGCTGGAATCTTACTAGAATGTTAAAAAAAGTCGTGTTGTAGTCCAATCCAATACCTATAGGGTGAGTGTTTAAAAACGCTCATGAGATACATGGGGCTCACTCCAGAAATTCCTGAATTTCAACTACCGCCGTTTCGCTTACTACCAGTTCTAACAGTTATTACCCAATAACTCTGCGAAAGTTATTACTATCCTCCTTCAAAAAATTTTTGTTTACAGCCTCATTAATTATCTGTGTACCAATTGCTCAATAATGGTCCTGCAATGAGTACAAGCAGCACAATAAATTCCATAACTGTAGGTGCTACAGCTTCCTGCTGCTGTGACGTGTTGTTTGACCAAGTTGAGAGGAACTGAGCGATAAATGAATCGAGTAAGTAAGTAAGTATAAAACGCCATGTACACAAGTGAATTGACGTAGAGCTAAGGAAAGTTGTGTGTTGCAACGCACCAGATATTTTGTGATATTATTCGACCAGCCATGGATGGGCCAATTAATACCGATTTGATCCGTCGATTGAGAGTGGAAGGCTTAAGGAGTGTTGTGGATTGGTGTATGCGTGTCAGTTTTATACCAGAGAAGTATGAATGTCCTGAATGTGGTGCGTGGATGAAATGGTCTGCAAAGGCTGGTTCCTTGGATGGTTTTGAATGGAGGTGTAGACGGGATGGCCTCAACTCCAAACGGTCAGTTCGTAAGGGGTCGTGGTTGAGCGTGAGTATGACTGACATCATGCTTCTCACCCTTAATTGGGTAATGAGATTACCGGCAGAGATGAGTGCGATGGATCGGAATGTTTGTAGGAACACCGTGACCGACTGTAAGAAGCCGGGAAGCCCCTCAAAGTTCGGATACGTAACTCGAGAGGTGAGTGATATTTTTTGTTATTTTTGTGGTCGTCAACGTCTGTTCGGTTGCATTACGCGAGTGATATTTATTAGGTTTGAGAGTAAGGAATAAGTGAGTACTTTAGTACGTTCAACGCCCGATAAATCGCAAGGGCTTGTCCGAATCGTAAATTTTGAAGTTCTGATTGTTCATGTCGAAAGCTTCCGTTGCGGATTTTAGCGGCGAACGTGAAAACTACTTTAGTACATCTAATATCGTATAGGTCGCGCGGGCAAGGCGAAATCCGGCAAAACTTTTCAAAAGCCGAGCTCATAAAATCAGCTGTTACTCTACTATCAACTTTTTGTGAACCCACAGGGGGGGTGAACTAAAGAACATGGACCGACCGCTTGATAACGCTACGACTGCATGTATCGATAGTTCGCTTGAACGCTACGACTGCAAGTATCGATATGCGTCACCGGCGCAGTTGGTGGGGGAGAGCCTATGAGCGATGTCTGGCATATCGATAACCTGACCTCGGTCGTAATATATCGATATATTGCCTTACCAGAAGGAGCGGTCCATATTCTTTGCTTTTACCACCACAGGGCAACTTGTTTTCAGTTTTCTCGACAATTTTATTGACAAGAATTGTACTTGATTAGGGGGCAATCACACGTTCTCTTCCCTCCTCTTCTAACGATCTCCGCTCTGCTACGTCGGTTGTGTTGTATATTACCGTCAAATGCCTCCGACTTTATTTATGACCGATCGATTCTGGCGTGACAGGACATTGTGCAATCCGTTAGAAGTTCGGCAATTTCTTCACCCAGTTTTCTCAAAAATTCGTCTCAAATGTTTCTAGAATCTTAGAAAGTCTGGTGGTAGTCCAATGAAGTGCCTTTACGATGATCTTCAATAACGTTCATAAGATATACAGGGGCTACTCCAGAAATTCCGGGATTTCAACCAGCGCCGTTTCACTTACCACATATTTGTAAAATGTTTAACCCGATTACACTGGAACAGTTATTATAATCCTAAAAATATTCGTGTTTACAGCTTCATTGATTATGTGTATCAATAGCTCAACAATGGTCAGGGCATGGGTCCGAACTGCACAATAGATTCAGGAACTGGTGTTTTATCAAGTTTATATGAACTGAGTGAAAAATAAATTGAATTAGTAGCAAAAGCCATGAAGTTGAGTGAGTTTATGTAGAGCTAAGGTGCATTCTTCTTCTTCTTTTTTATGTGCCTTATCCGCCTAACCGGACGTTGGCAATCACTGCGGCGAGAGCGTCCGGGTCCTCTGCAGTCCACTTCCTCAAGTTATTCAGCCAGCACCGCGCCGACCCTCGATCTTCCCTTTCATAATCAACTGAAGTAGCCGATACTTTTCTCCTCTCAATATGTGTCCCAAGTATGCAATTTTACCCTATTTCACCGTAGCCAGGAGCTTCCTCTGAACCTGAGCCCGCTGGAGAACTTTCTCGTTTGAAATGCGGGCTGTCCAAGGGATCCTAAACATACTACGCAATTGCCACATCTCAAAGGCTCCTATTCTGCTCAGGGTGGCAGCCTTTAGGGTCCAAGCCTCCGCTCCGTACAACAAGACAGACCATACATAACATTTTATTACCATTCTCCATCGGAGAGAGAAGTTGAGGTTCTTATCACAGAAAAGATTACTCATTTTCAAGAATACGGAACGAGCCTGCTCAATTCTACATTTGACCTCCATGTCCGCATCCATAGATTCGTTGATGAGGCAGCCTAAGTACTTGAATCTCCTTACTCGTTCAACTATGCGGCCATTGAGTGTCAACACAGCATCATCATGAGAGGAACGACTGAAAACCACCCATTTGGTCTTCATAGTATTGATTGTCAGACCCGCCCGTTGGCCAGCACTCGAGAGTCTATTCAAGAGAAGCTGAAGATCCGCTAGGCTCTCAGCCAACAGCACGGTATCATCTGCATATTTAATGGAGGTGATTCGCTCCCCATTCACTCTGACCCCAACATTGCACTTGATATTTTCAAGCTCACAATGCCGGCTCAAATAATAAAAGTATTATCAAATAAATTAAGGGAGTAGTCCAATAAACCATTTACACGATGAGAAACTATAGTTGTTAAGAGCAAAAAAGGCGTAAAACATTAGCCAAAACGAAATTCCGACAGTTTTATTGCATTTACGTCGTGTTTGGTGTCGTTTCTTGGGTATATTTTGCAGCTGAGTTGAATAGGACGGGTCTCAGAGATGCAGGGCTGCGTCTAGATGGACAATAGTGAAGGGACAGGAAGTGATTGGAATAGTGATATATTGACGTGAATTCTAGTAGTTGGAGGAACTCGCGGGATAACGTAACGTTAGTCATCTTTTCTCTGAGGCCTGCGCTCATTTCCTTTCTCTGCATTCTGTCTCACCGCAAACACCCGTCAGTTTGACCCGTCGCGTCGTGCCAATTACCAAGTGTCGCCTACAAAACGTCAATTTTCATTGTTCCATTGTGGTGGTCATGCTGCATCGTGTATTAATATTTTAAGAAATACTATGAATCGAATGAGGTGGGTCTCAGAAGTGCTTCACAGACATAGTCGGTTATATTTGAGTGATCATTTTTCGAATTGCTGACATACCCATGTTATATTATTAATATTTCGGTAGGTCTCACTCACGCTGTGCAAGAGAAGAATGAATCGTTGCTTAACAATTCACAGCGTTTGCTTCTTAGGCATACGTCTCTATTCAATGAATTTTCGCAGAGATACAAAACAAAAGTACGACACTAAATAAAAAATATCTGGTGCGTTGCAACACACAACTTTCCTTAGCTCTACAACAATTCACTTTGTAAATGACTAATTCTATTTAATCAATTCATTTATCACTCAGTTCCTTTGAACTTGGTCAACAACACTTCACAGCAGCAGAAAGCGGTAGCGCCTACTGTTATGGAATTTATTGTGCTGCTCGTACTCATTGCAGGACCATTATTGAGCAATTGGTATACAGAAAATTAATGAGGCTGTAAGCACGAATTTTTTGAAGGAGGATAGTAATCAGTTATGCAGAGTTATTGGGTAATAACTGTTAGAACTGGTAGTAAGCGAAACGGCGGTAGTTGAAATGCAAGAATTTCTGGAGTAACCCCCATGTATCTCATGAGCGTTTTTCAACACTCACCCTATATGTATTGGATTTGAATACAATACCAATTGTTTTTAAACATTCTAGTAACATTTTAGCAGAGTTTATAAGGAAAAAACCGCGCTTTTCGTCCAATATTTTGATAATTTATTATACTCCTCCTGTCGACATTTTCCCACGAATGTAAATTCCATGGTATGATTGCCTTATTGAGAGCTATCAATATAAATAATTTAATCAAAATCGTTGTAGGCGTTTTTGAGAAAACAAATTTGACGTTTTGATCACTATGATAACTATAGTTAACTTTTGGTGGATTTCGCTCATATCCTTATTTTGGCGTCCCATGGTAACCTGCAGGCCAGATATCAAGTTTGAGGTGATTTGGTTCGGTCGTTTTCTCTAAAAATCGTTCACAGACACACATACACACCCAGGTCTGTTTCCTTATTTGATGACTGTACCTAAACCCTCGACGAGGGTTATATCAGTCATAGAAGTTGCGGTTTCGCTAATATGCAAGAGGCCGGCCCTGCAGCATCCACCGAACTCAGACCTGTGGAGGTACGGCAGGTATTTGGTCGTTAGCCAGTCTCCCGGTAGAGAGCTGTTGCCCGTGTGTGACCGCCCGGAGGTGACCACCTGAGGAATCCCGTACCATCTGGGAGGAGTACTTAATCTGGTTTCCTACCTGATCTAACTATTTACTTGGGTGGCAAGTTTCAAAAGGACAGATCAACTATGACCACGTTTCTTAGCCATCACCTTCTTCGCGAACTTTGCAAAATGGTTATAGGCTTGCTTTGTAGCAGTCAATGCTGCTAAGTTCATTTGCCCTCCCAACAATCGCCGCTCACTGTTTTAGAAACTACAGTTGAGCAGCACATGGTTTCTTGTTTCCTCCGCACTGGAGGCACAAGACGTGCATAATGGAGAGTCTTTCAGAGAAAAGAAGTGGAGCCGCGCATTGAAGTCACCATGTCCCGTGGGGAACTGGCTCGTCCAGTGGTCTGGCTCAACCCATTTTCTTGAAAGACGTTCACGGATGTTGGGGAAGAACTCATACGTATCACGTCCCTTTGACGAGGATTCCCATCTCGCTTGCCATTTCTCTAGTGACCATTCATCGATGGCGGCAAGTTTCTGTTCTGTGGTGAGGTCTGCACGGAGTTCAGCCCAAAGCGAGGGAAGCTCCCATTTCACTCTCCACTTGTCAACCATGCACTCAACAGCCAAATCAACTGGTAACTGACCAGTGATCACCTGGAGTGCTTCTGTTGATACAGTCTTGTAGGCATTGGTGATCCACAGGAGCGCAGCTCTCTGGGATCGGGCCAATACTCTCATTTGATTGACTGTTAGTTTGCTACCCCAGACAACGGGGCAGTAGCCAATCACGCCTAGATAGATGGCCTTATACATGAGGATAGTGTCGTGGTAATACAAACCCCAAGTGGCCTTAGTAATGGCACGCAGTGAGGCAAACCTTGCAATGGTAGTGCCTTTAAGGGACTGGAGGTGTTGGTTGAAACCCCACCTCTCACCTATATTCACTCCTAAATACTTGACGTGCTTTTCAAGACGGAGCCTGTGGCCGCCAAAGCGTATTGTGGGTGGATTATTCACTTTCCCCTTCAAGAGGGTTAGCTGGGTTTTTTCCTCAGCCACCTGCATCTTGACATGCTCGCACCATTGGTTGACAGTGCGGAGCACGTGGTGGGTTTTTTCTTCAATTTGGCGGACTGATTCTGCAAAGATCAGCACAGTCAAGTCATCCACATAGGCCGTACGCCTCGCAGTCAGTCTCCATGAGTTTCCTGAGAAGACCTTCGACCCTGTGGGCACCCCTTCTCAATCTTTCTCCGGACGGAGACATGCCTGCTTTCGATCGTAGCAGTTCTGTCTGTCAGGGAACTTCTGACGAGTGAGTAGAGGTTGCGGGGGATTCCCCTACATTTCAGCTCATTAAGGAGCGCTGGCCACCAAAGGTAGTCAAACGCTCCTCTGATGTCAATCAGAACTGCTACGACGTACTTAGCCGGTGCCAGCAGGGAAACACGCCAAATCTCGACAATGACATCATGCGTGGACCCGTTTGGTACACCCGTATTGCCTGCCTGTGAGGTTGTGGCCAAAGACTCCTTCGAGGGACTGCAACATCAAGATTTCTAGTGTTTTGCCTAATATGGAAAGAAGGCTGAGTGGTCTCCATGATCGCGGGTCCGACTGATTGCGGTCGCCTCCTTTTTGAAGAGTGACAACACGCGCAGACTTCCACTGTCCGACCTGCAGACAGTCATTAAATAAATTAAGGAGGCCGCTGGAGATTGTCCGCTCAGCCTTCCTTAGCATATTGCTTTCTGTTTTATCTGGCCCAGGAGATTTGTTGGGCTTTAAGGTCGCAAGGGCCCTGCCGAGGTCGCCTGTTGTCCACAATGGGATGTCGGGCTCGTTCGGAGGGTCCATGATCAGCTCCTTTGCTGCCCTCTGGGCTTCAGTGTCTCGAACTACTTGGTCATCTGGGAACGCCTTCTCAAGGAGGGTTTCCAGCGAACTTTCGATGCTGCAGGCCCAGCCTGACTCATTTTGCATCGCAGCTACGTTTACTTTTCCTATGGAGGACTTGTAATGTCTGCCCCAGGGGTTCTCAGAGCTCTCCGCTTCCACAAAATTTCGCCAGCCTTGCCGTTTGGCTCGTTTGATGGCGCGGTGGAAGGCCTTCTTCTCTTGGATGAAGACAGTTCGGAGTGTTGCTCTGGCATCAGGGTCACGAGTGTTTTGGTACATCCTTCTGGCTCTATTTACACTATGCTTGAGGGGATTAAGTTCCTCAGTCCACCATGGAGCCAAGGAAAGTAATAACTTCAAGGTTTCATCAAAATCATTCAAGTGGTTTGAGATTAACCAACTCAATCGATCCAGCAGTTCTCAAATAAAATGAACAGACAGGCACCCAACTCCGTTTTTCGGTAGACTTTAAACGTAAAGATCTGAAGAAAACTCAGTTTTCATTACACGACTTCGGGTTGCGGAAAGTAATAAGTAGTTTCTAGTTTACGAATTCATGTATCGTCGTTTGAAATACAGGAACGTCGTCGTGCTTCTGTCGCTCTACGTAGAAAATTTGACTACTAATCGGATAATTTATTTCGTTTTACACCCTAACGTTCAAAGCCCTTGATATGGGACAGTCCCTAGTATCAAAGTGAGCTAGATTTATCGATAATGTCTCGACGTCAAGTCATCGAATTTTACGGGGTTAGGAATGTTTGGCAGTGGGCTTTCAGGGCACCCCAGAAGGAGGAGACTGCGCCCGAAGGAGGCGGGTTCTTTAGTGTGGAGGCGGCAAGGGCCAGTTGCACGTGAGCTCTCTTTCTGATGTTAACTCGGTTGTCGGTCTCCACGTTAATTGTTCGCCGCGAAAATCGCGATCGCTTAAATGGTTTCCTCGCTAAGCCGACAACTGCCTTTGATGGGATTTGTTCTGTCTCGAAATGAAAAATGAAGGTGATGTATCTCTGTTATGTCGATCGTAGAAATATTAGGGCAATCAGTTGTCTGAAAAAAGGAAATGCAATTTTTATTTTACTCGGTTGCAATACTTTCCTGACCCTTTGTGTTGCGTAAAGTAAAATAAAAAATTGTTGTTAAAAGCGCAACAAATACCTAGGACGTGTCAATGACAGACAATATTTGGCTTCTTTCATGCGACTCTTTGGAAATCACGAATCAAATGTCTCGCTTCACACTATATTAAATGCACTTTTTCACATAATTTCACAAACAAAAATGCTAGGTGAATTGACATTAAATGGAACTCGTCAGAATGCATAGAAGAGATTCCACAAAGTATCGCTAAAGGGAGAAGACAACCTGCACCTACATACAAATATCAACAATATTTAGGCTGCCTTTGGATAATCCTAAAACATCTTGTTGTCGTACCTGAGCTTACCAACTACCGACCCGTAATTATAAATCGAGTAGCAGGCCTTTGGCTTTTAATTGAGTAAAATGGACGAAGCGGAGGTTGTGTGATTTTATTGGTTCATACATTAAATTTTTAGCTTCTTTCACGTAAAACGTACTTCAGTGTCAATTCGAGTTAACAATAAAGTGCCGACAGTATTATTTTTGGAGTTCTTGAAATACTTGTAAAAGTGTTTGTTCACTAAATGTTTTAAACAGCTACGCATTTATCAGATTTAAAAAGTTCCGGATGGAACCAAGGATAATATAATACGTTTTATTTGAATAATAATACGAAATAATTGAACGGAAAATGCACATTGTTGATGAGTGACTAGTTGATGTTCTCCCACAAAAATAACCCGGATAGTTCCATTACAGTCTCAATACCGTAATACCACTAAGTAGATAGAACGGGTAGTCGAAACAGTATGAACGATGGTCTCAACAACATGATGTTGGTTTTCGTCCAGCCCATCACCTTCATAATTTCCCTTTTTCTCCAGAAGTTTTTGTTGTTGTGTTGTAAATGTGTCCTAAAAAACGCCTGAAACACAACATCTAAACAACACAACAATAATATACGATAATTGTGAGAAAATTACGAGAATAGCACAGTGAATCAGTCTTTACTTTCCTTGCTCTACGAAGTAGAAAGAAAAGTTATGTAATCGGCTGAAAAAAAAATTTTGAGTTTTCTTCAGATCTTTACGTTTCAGACCCTCCTGAGTCCGAAAAACACTATTTGGGAAAATGGCCTGTGTGTATGTGTGTCTGTATACGATTTTTAGAGAAAACCACCGTACCAAATCAGCTCAAACTTGATATCTCGCCCGGAAGTCACTATGGGCCGCCAAAATAAGGGTATCAACAAAATCCATCGAAATTTAACTATAGTTATCATAGTGATCAAAACACCAAATATTTTTTTTCTCAAAAACGGCTCTAATGATTTTGATTAAATTTTTTATGTTGGTAGCTCCAAATATGGCAACTACACCATAAAATTCCCATGTATGGGAAAATGACGAGAGCAGCACAATAAATTACCAAAACTTTAGACGAAATCGGTTTTAGCGCGGTTTTTAGAGAAAACAACCGTACCAAATCAACTGAAACTTGATGTCTAGCCTATAGGTTACCATGGGACGCCAAAATAAGAATATGGACAAAATCTACCGAAAGTTAACTAGTCATCAAAGTGATCAAAACACCAAATTTCTTCTCTCAAAAACGGCACTAACGATTTTGATTAAATTTTTTATATAGATAGCTCTCAATAATACAATTATACCATAAAATTCCCATTCGTGGGAAAATGACGAGAGCAGCACAATAAATTATCAAAATTTTCGACGAAAAGCGTTTTTGCCGTGGTTTTTTCCTTTTAAACTCCGCTGGAATGTTAGTGGAATGTTAAAGAAAATTGGTACTGTAGTCCAATCCAATACCTATAGGGTGAGTATTTAAAAACGCTCATGAGATAGATGGGGCTCACTCCTGAAATTCCTGAATTTCAACTACCGCCGTTTCGCTTACTACCAGTTCTAACAGTTATTACCCAATAACTCTGCATAAGTGATTACTATCCTCCTTCAAAAAATTTGTGTTTACAGCCTCATTAATTTTCTGTATACCAATTGCTCAATAATGGTCCTGCAATGAGTACGAGCAGCACCATAAATTCCATAACTGTAGGCGTTACTGCTTTCTGCTGCTGTGAAGTGTTGTTGACCAAATTCAAAGGAACTGAGTGATAAATGAATTGATTAAATAGAATTAGCCATATAGAAAGTGAATTGTTGTAGAGCTAAGGAAAGTTGTTAGTTGCAACGCACCAGATATTTTGTTTCGAATCTCGCTTCTTAAGCTCAGTGAAAAGCAAGATGGATTAGTTGACGGTGCCATCAAAATCTCTGAATGAGCGTGGGGCTGAGTAAAGTTGTGTGATGCTACTCACCAGATATTTTGAATTTGAGTTCATAATTGATGTGACATAATTAATTATCTGATAATGGCTTTTCTCCGTAACTGTCGGTAGCTAATTGAAATTGATTGAGAAATGAGCATTTGCGCTAAACGTCTGCCACTGTGTTACCAGTTGATGAGTACACGAAATAACTGTAGCGGAAGGGATTATTATTTCTTCAAATGGCTTAAATTTTAGCAGAGTGATGAAATACGTAACAACACTCCATCTTCCCTCGTCAAACGGATTAATTAGCGCGTTATTCGTGGACATCCCTTAACCGTTTGCCATTTAACCACCCGCTTTGATTTGGCTGTTTGTTCAACTTAGAGGTTGATTGACGTTGTAAATAAAGTCTCGATTGAAATGGGATTGATGTAATAATTAAATCCTCCTTTGATTCTCTTGGGGGGGAAGCGTTGAGCATTGAAGTGGTGGATGGCATTCCATTTCCATGACACGATGACTGTAAAGCGCATAAACCGAAAGAAAAACGTCCGGCAAACTGAGTTGGCAGCAAAGCTTCATCTTTTCCTGTCACGCATGCAAAAAGATGTTTCAAACGCATTAATTATTCGTGATGCTTCACGAACGATTCTGCACAAGAAAGCGAATTAATACTATCATAGTAATAAATAGTGGAACGCTCAAACGAGAAATGAACTTTCATTGATCGGTCACTAAAAACACAAATCGACGCTCTTTTCAACGAGACGAAACCTAAAACTCTTCCCGCTCCTCTTCAAATGGAGCCAATCGATCATGGTGCACTACTTTCAGCTTCCCTTATGTGGTACGATTTCAAAACACTACGTCATTGAGGACAGTAATAACAGTACAAGGCCCTTCCCAGTTGATTTGGAGCTTGGGAATCTGCTTTTTTCTACGCCGAGGATTGTAAAACCAAACTGGATCCCCCGGTACGGAAATGTTGACCTTCATCCGCAGATCATGGCGCCGACGGATTTCCTCAGTCTTCCCTGCAATACTGTGGGCCTCCATTAAATTCTGGCGAAGTTTCTTAACATATTCTGGCAAACTTGTGTCGTTCGGACGTCTTCGAAAGGTCATATGCACTGGGAGACGCAGTTCTCGACCAAACATCTTACGCGAAGGTGAAATAGTGGTACTGGCGTGTTCAGAAGGCCAGAAGTGCCACTGATAGGTGCTCATCCCAATCCTTTTGGTGATCCGAAACCATCTTCGACAAAAGCTGCCCGGTTGAGTCACTCCACTACGCCATCGCTTTGAGGATGTCGCTTCCTCTTGGAATAGTTCTTCCTCAAGACTCTTCCCTTGGTCAGAGTGAATTTCCACTGGAATTCCAAAGGATTGCACTAAGGCTCGTGTAACTGTTAAGGATTTCTGATCAGGTAACGTTATTGCCTCAGGCCACTTGGTAAAATAATCTTGAATTGACAGAATAAATCGATTCCTCTCGCAGTGGCCCCATGAAGTCAACACCTATTCGTTCTAAAGGAGATCTCGAATATCTCAATTGGAATGGAATCTCGACGCATGCTGGCCAATAAAAATCGTCTCTCAAAAATGTTGACGGCCTTTTTCTCCCATCTTCCGTACAAGCACCCATCAACCAACTGCAACGATTGACGCATGTTCTAGTACATCTTGACATCTTCGGCACATGGCTCAATTCCCTCTCGTTGTGCCTCGACCGTTGGGAGTAGTTCATGGACTTAGTGAAGGCTGCTTCCAGCATTTCTTTTACCAATCTATCAACTTCTAGTCGCTCGATTGGAGCAACCCGTCGTAGTTGCTGGCGAATCGGATTTGCGTTACCAACGTCAATTTGGTGCGGTTCAACCTGTGCAGCAAAAACGTCCTGATATTCAGTTATCAACTTACGAGTATCTTCATAATAATCTTGTGGAACGCTGCTTTTCACAAGGCTTTCAATGCAGGTTCCAAACCCTGTGCCTCAACGTACTCTACAGCACCTAAAATCGGATGCTCGATTGAGGTGTTCAGCTGTACTCGGTGTCTTCCAATGTGCATCCAGCTATTTTTCAAGTCAAGAGTACACCTGTATTGAGCTAGAAAGTCGAGTCGAAGTAAGCGGGATTCCTTAATGTCAGCAAAGATTACCAGGTGTTCAAAAGACAGCTCTAGATCTAACGTAAGTTGAGTGACAGCTTGTCCACTGGTATTAATAGGTTTGCAGCAGTTAACGTCTGAAAATAAGGTAGCGTCACTTTCCCATGGCTACTCCAATATTGTTTCGAACTACAGTAACTGCAGCTCCTGTGTCAACAACCATGGAGCACATTGCTCCTCCCACTGAGCCTTGCAAACAAGTTGTGCTACTCTGTAAATTCAGGAATGACCCTGTGAGGGAGTATTCTCTTAGCAACAAGCTTCCTCTCTCTAAACTGGTGCTGATGCGTTCCCCAACGACTCGTGACACTCGCAGGTAGACACTGGTGCCTAATTGTTTTTAGGGCAATTTCTGTTCCAATGTCCATGACGGCCACAGTTCCAACTGTCTCCTTTAGAAATTTGTCATACCAACTCGGTCTTCCGTCAGGCTTATGGCTATTGTGATTGTAATCAACAAATCTTCTCAACTTGAGTCTTTAATCAAATAAAGAACTTGAATTGTGAGAGTCAAAGTTACTAAGTATGTAGATAAGGGAACGAGCGTTCCTATCAACAGAGTAATAATAAAGCGCATGACATTCTCCCTCTCTTAATTTAAATGGTAGTCCTTCAGGTAGGACGAAGGCTTCCTCAGTCTCGAGGATCTTCTTATAGCAGTTGGTACAGAGTTCTGTAAAGTGTTGGAGGTCGTCGGGGAGAATGGTGAAGCTGGCTGAGATGGCATTGTTTCTGGACTCTATCTAGGAAAGTTGCAGTAATATCTGATACTGGTGCTTGCTGGAATGGGGTCAGAGGGTAATTTTCTATCCTGTGATCTTGTTCCAAATCGCTTGGATCTTGATGACCAGCAATCGAGCTGTCTCCAACAGGTCCCCCAGGTGCTTGAGCGACATAGTTGATTCCTTTCCATCAAGCCTGCGTATTAGGGCCTACTCTAGGTTAGCTTCTACTAGGTCGACATCTTCAACCAAGGGGTTGTATTTTGAAGAACGAACATTAAACTTTAGTAAAGCTTTTCAAGGATTCAAAAGACAGTACTGAATCAGTGCCCCGTTTGTCGAACGCCGTGGGGGTACAGTTTATGGGGGTGCTCAGTAGAGACTCGGGCAAAACCTGTTCCCACTGTGATGTTTTCTATCCTTTATTTTCCAATACCAATTCTTATAGTTCTCCACAGGATGCCATTGTACCTCTCAATCAAACCATTTCCAGTTGGATTGGATGGAGTTGACGAACTGGTAGCAATCGCTTGCGCATGAAGGTAGTCAGTAAGCTCCTTAGAAAGAAACGTTGTTCCCCTGTCTGAGTGAATGTATCCGGGGGTCCCGAATATAGTAAATAATTTGAATAGTTTGCCCTCCACTGTAGAGGCCGTCATGTCCCGAGCAAGGAATTGGCGATGTCTCTTTTTTTATTTTAAAAAGCTGTAAGAGCTTGAACATTAAATGACAAAGGAAATGAGTGAGAGTCAATCAAAACACGAATTTTTTCAGAGCATTTCGGTATCCATTTCGAATGGTAGGCGGACATTTCAATAATTCTTTGTAGCGAGTCTTTGTTAGATGGTGGGGGAATGGACAGCAAAGGTTGCAAGCGGTCAGGATCTGGTCTGATGGATCCATTTTCTATTAGGTAACCCAACAGCTTTATTTAGTTGGAAGACAAAGTGTTTTTGTTTCGTTTAGTCGAAGATTATATTTCTTACCTACATCCAAGAAGCGACTCAAGTTTCGATCATGCTCTTCTTTGGTGTAACCGCAAACCTCATCGATGTAGCAATGGACACCCTCAAGTTGTTTAAAATCCACAATTCTGTCCACGAATTTTCGGAACGCGGGTACTCCATTTGTAACCTCAAATGCCAGCGTGGTGAATTGATATAGCCTGCCCCCGGCCTCGAAGGCAGTGTATCATCACTGCAAATTGGTACCTGATGATAGGCGCTTTTGGGGTCTATAGTGCTAAAACATAACACTTTTAGCTCAATTATTTAACCACGTTTACGATACAGGCGAATATCCTGAAGACTCGTTAAGATCAACCTTTATACCTTTGCCTAAGAAGAAAAATGCAAAATACTGCAATGAATACAGACTTATCAGTTTGATGCCTCACGTGCTAAAGATGTTTCTTTAAATTATACATGCCAGAATATACAGAAAATGCGAAGAGGTAGTGAGTAAATCGCAATTCGGCTTTAGGGAAGGACTTGGAACCCGAGAGGCATTGGTTAGTATTCAAGTATTAGCAGAACTGTAAAGACGTTCAAAAAGATGTATTCTTATGCTTTATCGATTAAGAGAAATTTTTTGATATGGTTAAACATGATAAGGTAATAGAAATTCTTGAGTCTATAGGAATAGACGACAAGGAAAATCGTTGCATAAAAAATTTGTACTGGCAACAAACTGCCCATGTAAGCATCGATGGTTGTATAACTGACGAAGTATCTATCTCACGAGGAGTCAGACAGGGGTGTATTTTATCACCCTTGTTATTCAATATATATTCGGAGAGAATATTTCAAGATTCGATAAATGACAGTAATCAAGGTATTAAAGTAAACGGAGTACTTGTCAACAATATAAGATATGCAGACGACACCACTCTTATTGACGACAGCTAAAAGGTTTACAAGAATTGATAAACAATGTTAATGAATGCAGCGAAGAGTTTGGCTTGCGATACAATAAAGGAAAAACCAAGTATATGACAGTAAGCAGAAAAAATACATGTGTCAATACAAATTTATTAGTTAATAACTCTCCTATTGAAAGAGTACAAAGTTTTAAATACCTCGGCTGTCATATTAATGACAGCAGGGATTGTTCAAAGGAAGTGAAGTGCCGTATCGAAATAGCACGTAATATTTTTCTGAAGTATAGAAAGATATTCAACTGTCATGAGCTCAATAGGAGAACAAAAATGCGCTTTTGAAGTGTTATGTTTGGTCAACTCTGTTATACGCTATGGAAAGTTGGACTTTGAAAATAGCGGACCTTAACAAACTCGAATCATTTGAATTATGGCTCTTTCGAAGCATACTTAAAATACCATGGACGGATCGTGTGACCAACGAGGAAGTTTTAAGAAGAATGCAATGTGAGCGAGAATTGTAAAGAAGAGAAAAACGGCCTACTTGGGCCACATTATGCGAAATAAGAAATACGAACTAGTGCAGTTAATTATACAAGGAAAAATTGAAGGCAGAAGAGGCATCGGCCGGAAGCAGCTATCGTGGCTACGCAACATTCGGCATTGGACTGGAATAAGTAATATTGGGAACCTCTTAGAGGTGGCTAGAGACAGAGAAATGTTCGCCAATATAGTTAAAAACTTATAATTTTGTGCAATACTTATATATTTATATTTGTTATAGCAATTATTTTTAATTTTGTAAGTAATGTTATATGATCACCAATATTCGTAGTCGAATTGTTAAATAAAGAAAGAAAGTGCTAAAATGATTGTATCGGGCAACCTCCGCCACAATTTCCTCGTCGTTTGGAATAGGATATACATACAACTGGGTAAATTTGTTTATCGTACTTGAATAGTCGATCACCATTCGCTTTTTGTGATTGACACAATCCTCATATGCAAGGCTATTTGCCTGGGCTCTTCATCCATCACGTCTTGAAACTGCGTGCTGCTCCACTGTAGTTCCTACGACAGTGAGCGACGGCTGTCCGAGGTTCATAATCGCGTCGCACAGTTCACAGATCTTTCCCTGCGACACTAGGGTCATACCTCGGTAAGTTAACACATGGGTAACAGCTCTCGACCGTGAGATTGGCTAAAGGATTGGGTTCAGTGGATGCTGAGTGAGTGCCCGGGCTACTGATATAACTGTCTTATGAGTGTTAAGCAACATCGTTTCGATAAGTAAATATACCTGTAGCAAGGAATTGAACCCAGACTGACAAATGTGTTTTCAGACCCAGATGGAAACAAATGTGTTTTGAAACAGTTAAAAATGCCCAAAGAAGGTTTGTACTTGTTACTAAATGTTCCTTTCACTGTCTCAATTAAACTCGTTGCTCACTTTCGAAATACAACAATTCACAGTAAGCTAAGTTTATTGGGAACACCATGAGCTTTGTCCACCTGTCGACTGAATATCTGGTCTCAACACATGGCATTGGTAATTGTGAACTCGAAGAAACTTCAACATGAAATAATTAAATGAGTCGTATTTCACCGTTACTTATGTTCAATTATCCCGTTTTCTGAAAATATGCTGTATTTAGCGGGAACGCGCTTCGAACTTCCCCCAAGCGCCGAGAGAAATATCGCTGCAACTTTCTCGTTCTAAACAAAACTTACTACCCTACTTTCCCCACCACCTACGTTTCAATCCGCTTCAAAGTCACTTTATCGTTGACGTCTGAAGCCGTTTTCTTTGGGTTATCGAATCGTTTTTCTCAGCTTTTGCAATTCTTCTTATCGTTGTTTTCAGTAGAAAGTTGAGCCTAAGAGCATAAGTGAATACCTACTTGCCTGTGTTTTCCCTTCGTCAATAACTTTTTCGTGAGAAGGAGGGGGGTTTTAGCAAAGGATGGGCCACAAATACCTTTCACACACATCAACTTCGTCGGTAATCTTTTCGGAAGCTTGGAAACCTTTACGATCTTTGTAACAAGTTCTAGCGTAATACAGTTCACTTTGAAAAAAACCTAACGAGAAGCCAATAAAGCGTGTGTGTGTGTGAGCGAGAGAGAGAGAAAGATAGAGAGATTGATACGTTTTATTTTAACAACCAGGGAGGATTAGCATTAGAAATACAGTATACGTTGTAAATTAAATCTTGTGCAGTCTACAGCGTAAATATCTGGTGCGTAGCAACACACAACTTTCCGCCACCCCCGTAATTTCGAACACCACCTATATGCGGGCGCTATATCTTCGTTCAACGCATTTTTACAGGAACATTTATACAGAACAAAATGTAGGGACTAGTTAGGTGAGAGTACTCCGAAAGTTTGATCGAAATCGTTAGAGCCGTTTTTGAGAAAATTGGAATACCGATAAATTAATATTCGACAAATCTCCTTTTCTGAGTTAACTTGGCTTATATCTCCGTTCAACATATATATACAGAAATAATTATAGAAAACGAAATGTTGGTATGGGTAAATATAAGACATTCCATTAGGATTTATCACATCTGGTGAAGTAGTTACCCTAGAATTTACGGAAATGTTCGAAAAAACGTTATTTTCGACACATTTTGATTTTTATCTCCGTTCAATGGACTGTCTGAGGAACATTTATTGAGAACAATATGTAGGTATTAACTATTCGGATACATCTTGAAAGTTTGGTGATAATCGTTGAAGCCGTTTTGCCAAAAAGCGTAAAAAACCTATTTTTGCTTCATAGGCCTATATCTCCGTTCACCGTATTTTCATGGAGATATGTATGGAGAAGAAAAGTGAGGTATTGATTGGTAGAAGATAATTTTAAAGTTTAATCAAAATCGTTAGAGCCGTTTTCGAGAAAAATGCGAAAAACCCTAGTTTTTGGTACATTTTCGTCCCCCTCCCCCCCTTACCATCGGCCGAAATCGTCCATAACCTTATTTTGGTGTCTACAAAAAATAACGAACAAAACAAAAAAAGAACCAGTTCAATCGGTTCAGCCGTTCTCCCGCAAATCGAACTACAGACACACACACACACATACACACACATACACACACACGGACCACGCGCCGAAATTAGGTTTTTTAGACTCAGTAGGGTCTGAAACGTAAAGATCTGAAGAAAACTCAAATTTTTTTTTTGGGCCGATTACTATACTTTCCTTCCCTTCGGGTAGCGGAAAGTAAAAAGGAAAAAAATAAACATAAATAAATCACTTCTGGAATATTGTGTTTTTCTATGACTTCTAAGTGCTATTCAATTTTCTTCTACACATCACGTTCCTTTTTACTTTCCTTGGCTCTACGAAGTAGAAAGGAAAGTTATGTAATCAGCTGAAAAAAACATTTTGAGTTCTCTTCAGATCTCTACGTTTCAGACCCCCCTAAGTCCGAAAAACACTATTTGAGAAAATGGTCTGTGTGTCCGTGAACGATTTTTAGAGAGAACCACGGTACTTAACCCATTGAAACTTGATATCTAGCCCGCAGGTTACCATGGGACGCCAAAATAAGGGTATGGACAAAATCCACCGAAACTTAACCATAGTTATCATAGTGATCAAAACTCCGATATTTTTTTTTCTCAAAAACGGCTCTAACGATTTTGATTACATTTTTTATATTGATAGCTCCCAATATGGAAACTATACCATAAAATTCCCATTCGTGGGAAAATGACGAGAGCAGCACAATAAATCATCAAACGTTTCGACAAAAGGGTTTTTAGCGCGGGTTTTCCTCATTAACTCCGCTGGAATGTTGGTAGAATGTTAAAGAAAACTGGTATTGTCGTCCAAACCAATACCTAAAGGGTGAGTGTTTAAAAATGCTCATGAGACACACGCCCCGTGTATCCCCTACTCCAGATATTCCTGAATTTCAACTACCGCTGTTTCGCTTACTACCACTTCTAACAGTTATTACCCAATAACTCTGCAAAAGTAATTACTATCCTTCTTCAAAAAATTTGTGTTTACAGCCTCATTAATTTTCTGTGTACCAATTGCTCAATGATGGTCCTGCAATGAGTAGTACGAGCAGCACAATAAATTCCAGAACTGTAGGCGCTACCGCTTCCTGCTGCTGTGAAGTGTTGTTTGACCAAGTTCAAAGGAACTGAGTGATAAATGAATTGATTAAATAGAATTAGCCATGTACAAAGTGAATTGACGTAGAGCTAAGGAAAGTTGTGTGTTGCAACGCACCAGATATTTTGAACGACACTACGCTCTCGGAGGTGTCCAAGAAATCCGTTTTCTCATTAAAAATGCGTTCAGCCGTGGCGGTGAAGACGTGAAGATAACGTTTCGGTAGCGGGGTATTTGAATTAGGCCATATCCTGTCTCATGTTGGTGGGTTGTGTGGAGAAATGCGAAGTTTTCGGCAATGTAGGAAGGGTTTTTGAATTTCACGTTCTTAAATAGGAGTAGAGCTCGTCACGTCGTGCCAATTGCCTACGGGCGCCGGGAATGTATGGTTTTCGTCGTTCCATTGGAGTCCGGTCATGTTTTCTTTCGTTTACTAATATAATGGGACAGGCCTCGGAGGTGTGAGTCTACGTCCAGCTGGGCAAGGGAATAATAAACCGTTGTATACCAATTTGCTGCGTTTTTTTGTTGTTGTGTTACCTTTCTCTTTATTGAATATACTGTGTTTTTGTGCTGTAATTCATAGCGTTCTTTCGGTCAACGAACAATCACCCATGATGAAGGAGTCTTGAAAGTATGGAACTCTTCAACGGAAACTAAGGCTGTATTTGCATGTTTGAATTGATCAACTGGTCAGACCCGGTTCACTCCCCCCTTGACAATCATCCGATATCGTCGGTAAAACTGCTCAACATCTATCCCCAGTCCCTTCTATGGGCTGTGTTTTAATATGTACCCCCCCCCCCCCCAACGAACGGCCATGACGAAGGGCCAATCCCCACC
This sequence comes from Pachypeltis micranthus, assembly GCA_020466155.1. NCBI lineage: Eukaryota > Metazoa > Arthropoda > Insecta > Hemiptera > Miridae > Pachypeltis > Pachypeltis micranthus. The sequence continues at coordinate 55,292,284 of CM035771.1, read as the reverse complement.
CCTTTGAATTCACAATAATTCTACCACGTGGGTTGGTATTCTCAGGGGTTCTCTCGAGCGTCCGTAGACGGTTCTCTTAGCTGTGCTTAATCCAATCTTACATCACTAATTAAGTTCTCAATATCATCGTGGAATCATATTAAATGCAATAATATGAATTCTCCGCCGACATATATGTTAAGTTCTTCTTAGGGACGAAAACGTTTTTAAAACAACTTTTTATTTTGACCACAAATATGCTTGAAATTACGGAGCTTTGACAGGGACAGACGCTGACAGCAAGACAGCTAAATGAGTACACACCGAGCTGAGATCGAAAGGGAGTTTACATAGGTTCACATAGCTGACAAACCGTCTTAGTTGATGCGTTTGCATGGCTGGCTATCAGTCACGATGTTTACAATCATGTCGCAGGCGGTTTCCTGGAATACTGTGCATCATGTTACTTTATAAGCCATTATTCATAATATACCTTATATACATTTTTTGTTTCTTTTGTGGATGATTGTCGAGCTGCAGTGATAAATAATTTTGGTTGATGCAGGAAGGGGATTTCGGTTGTCGGATTTCCAATTATCCAACCATTTGCAAGAAAAAACAAAGAATGATACGAAAATTTATTTGGAGGGTGAAACCGGAAAAATTGAGAAAATAAACTGAAAATGAAATAATTTACTCTGTTAGATGGGATAAAAATTATATCAAAGAAATGAAACCGAATAATATCCTAGGAGCTCCTTACATTAGAATTTGAAAGCTTGGGAACGACGAACTGATTGGACTGTGTAGGGGTTACAGAAGGAAATGGAGATGAGAAAATAAAAGACAGATCTGACCGTAGGTACAGAGTGGAGATGATGGCGAAGTTCAGTGAAAAGGCTGAAGGAGGTTAGGCGGTGTCCGATATTCGAAGAACAAGGGGGTTCCGGCTGATGAGTCAACCAACTGAAAAGAACAGCTCGCATTATTCGCAGAAATAATTGGGAAGCCTCTGCACAGAGCTCGAAGTGTAACGCATCGTAACTTACAATGATGTTGATGTCAGAACTTTTCTTGGTCGGCGGTTTGGGATACTGATGACCCAGTTTTCGAGAAACGTGGCGTTCTGTAGGCTTCGGGTCTGATATTCGCAGCGAATCTGGCAGAACTGGCGATGGGAGAAGTCGAGTAAAGAGAGGTGGCTGAAGCAGATTGGAGGTGGTGACAGACTTGATGAGAAAGGATGAGAAGAGTAAGAGGTCGACTTAGGATTGCGAGCGATACGCGCTGAGATGGTCCGATCACGATAGTTAAAAGAAAAAAAAAAAAGAAGAAAATAAGAAACAGAAGAGAAGGAAGTCTTCGAGGACTAAGTGACGCCTCCCAGAGTCGTCAACATTGGTTTATACCCAATTTTTGGTGTATTTCACAACTATTATTATAAAGGCATATTGTGAGCAGTGAATCTTTCTTATTGGTTTATTATTCATTCTGAATAATAACCCTATGTTTTCGGTCACCAAAAATATTTAAACCCCCCCCCCCCCTCAAAATTTGATACTTTACGTTTCAAGACATGGGGACTCTAAATCTGCAATGTCTGCAAAATCCCATTTGGTATCTAGTTGTGCCGCCATCACGGCAATCCGATCGGACGAAGCCCATGGTTGTTACGAACAAAAAATGGTTAACAAAATTATCAAAACGCAATATAATCGCAAATAAGCCGTGTTTCCTATCGTTTTCAAGGTATTGTAAAGTTATGTATAACTGTTAACCAAAGAGTGGTTGTTCTTTTTAATCAATTACAATATTGTCTACTTTTTAACAAGTCAATCCAACAACACCTGTGATAACTGGGGCAACCAAAACAATAATAACTGGGTATCATCATTATCGTACAGTATTTTTACATCCAGGGTCGAATGGAATGAGTATCAGATGTGTACAACTGCGTATAGGGAAATTACAGTAATTATTAGAGTCAACTAATTGAACGAACTCGCAGGGAACTACAGCGGAAGTCAACGTTTCGTCGTTAGTACTCCCTCCCTCTCGTCTCATCAAAACCACCCGCCCGCTCGCCTCGCAACATCGTGCCAATTGCTGAGGGTTCGCTTGGTTCGAGGTTCCCCGTCCCAATTTCCCCGACTCTTTTTGCCCGATGGGGCGGAGGAAGGTTAGCGCCACTTCCTCCGCACACCCCTACATCGGATCATAAATGCCTACAGACGTTTACGGGCGCCTAGCCCCGGGGTAATATTTAGTTTCCGTAGTTCCATTGTTGTCAGGTCATGTTTCCTATGGTTAACTAGTATTTTTGATGCTGTATCGAATGGAATGGGTCTCGGATCAGTAATACTAGGTCAAGCTTTTCATGAGAATAATAAACCGTTGTGTAATAATTTGCAGGGTTTTTTAACAGGTTCGAGTAGAGAGCATAAATCGATCAACGTTTAGCAGGTTTGAAAGCAGTTATCGCCCACTCGTAAATGTTTTTTTCTTCCGAATCCAAACATAACGAGATCGAAGGTGGAAAATTATATTTGCAATCAGTTAATTGGTTAACTTTTAATAGGCTCCAATTTAAATGTTAAAACAAAGTGAATCCCTTCCTTTCCCGTCGATGGAAATTGTTCGTAATTTTATTCTTCGTGTTTATCATTTTGACAATCGTATTACTTTCCTTACTCTCTTCTGGAGTGGAAGATAATGTGTTTCTCGAATTTTATCGTAATTGGCTCCAAGGATTTTGACACTGACAGGATACTTGTGACTAACCATTGCCATAATTTTGTATGTTATCAGAACCATTAGCTTCAGTGTATACTTTTCTGTAAAAGCAGAAATATTCGTTGTATTACCGATGCATATCATTTCATTTAATTCATGGGGGGTGAGTGAATGGTGTGAGGCGTCTCACCAGATATATTACGTGCCAACCGTTCACAAAATGATGGTCGTACATTTTTTTTTTCAAGTAATGCATTTATTCAAGAAGACTACAAAAAAAGAATACAAAAAGAAACACAAGTACTGCATAATGCGTACGCCGCTTGCGAGGATGCATCCCAATTATTTCGCGAGACCACGACAGCTGTATCATCAGCAAATGAAGTCCACGTTTTCTTGTCTGCTGAGTTATGTAAGGAGTCTTCAACAACTCCACTACAGAATGGCATTCGCCTCACTACTTTTTACTTTCCACTACCCAAGGGCCGAGGAAAATATTGCAATCGTGCATGAAAAAAAGTGCAGTCATCTTCAAATATCTACGTTTGGAGACCCACTGAATCGATATCTAATTTCAGCGCGGGGTCTGTAATCAAATTTCCTGGAAAACGGCTTAACCGATTGAGCTGGTTCTTTCCTTGATTTGTTAACTATTTATTGAAGACGCAAAAAAAAGAAAAACCCTGCAAATTATTACACAACGGTTTATTATTCGAATAATCAGCTTGACCTAGCATTAATGCTCCGAGACCCATCCTGTTCGATTCAGCATCGAAAAATATCATAATGAAACCCAAAAAAAGGTCGAAAAGAACTGAATCGTAATATTAAAATAAACAAAAAAAAACAACGAAAGTATCTAGAAAAAACTGAATTTTAATATGAAAACATGCACGCTAAATACTAATATCAAAATTTAACCAAAAATCTATGAAAAAAACCAAAATGAGAATGAAGCGAAAGAATCTAAAAAAATTGAATCGTATTAAAACCAAAACGTCGGGGAAGTTGGAAGGGGGGCGCTCGAAGCAAAAGGCGAAAGGGGAGTTGAGTGGTGAGCGGGAGGCGGAGTCGTTGGGAGGGAAGCGAGCCTCGAGCGCGCGGTTGCTTTTTCAACGAGACTGGCGTGGCGGGAGGGAGTTCAAACGACGAAACGCTGTAGTTCCCGCGTTGTACTGCGTTTCGTTAATTTTTTTAACCGTTTATTGCCCATTACAACCACGGGCTTCGTCCGATCGGATTGCCGAGATGGCGGGCACACCCAGATACCAAATGGGATTTTTGTGCGAAAGAACGAATTTTTTAGACCACGTTAAAGGCACAAAATGGACCAGATGACGGACGGTGGATGGGGGACGGCGGACGGACATTGCAAATTTGGAATCTCCATATCTTGAAACGTAAAGTATCAAATTTTGAGGGGGGGTTGTAAAAAATTTTTCGTCCGAAAGCATAGGGTTATTATTCAGAATGAATAATAAACCAAAATCAGAAAAAAAAGTTAAAAAGGAGAATCATCTGAGACTTTCCACACGGACGTACTCTTTGATGCGCCGCTTAAACCCTGCTAAATCATTTAGCATCTTTAATTCCTTTGGAAGGATATTAAACAGCTTTATTCCATTGTACGCGAAAAAATTCTGACTTCTAGTGGTGAATCTAAAAGGCAACTTCAGTGTAAGGTTACATAATTCTTTTCAAAAGCAGATAAATTTTTGAATATATATAGATACAATGTTTTTGTAAATGTGAAAGATGTCCAATACCTCGAATGTCTTCAAAACTGCTGAGGAGGGGAATCTCATTTTCTTACGCTGTAAAATTTTGATAATTTTTTTCTGGGTTATACGCAAAGGCTCTAGGTAGGTTCGGTACGCCGATCCCCACACAAGAATACAATAGGATATCACAGATTGCACTAGAGCATGATAAAACAGGTTAAGTGTGCCCATAGACATAAAATTTCGGATTTCAAGGCACAGGGGTTTGACTTTACAAAGTTTGTTGCATATATTGTCAATATGGTATTTCCAGGACAAACATTGGTCCACAACCACCCCCAAATACGTAGCTTGTGGAATCTGCTTAATACCAGGGCAACTGCAATCACTTGCACTACAGGTTGACACAATGTGGCATTTGATATTTCCTAGAACAGGGACAGAGGTATTACGCAAGGAAAAAGCAACAAAATTGAATTTGCTAAAATTTAGCTTTAAGCCGACTCCATCCAGCCAATCCCTGACCACAAGCAAGCAAGCAGACGCCGCTTGCGAGGATGCATCCCAATTATTTCGCGAGACCACGACAGCTGTATCATCAGCAAATGAAGTCCACGTTTTCTTGTCTGCTGAGTTATGTAAGGAGTCTTCAACAACTCCACTACAGAATGGCATTCGCCTCACTACTTTTTACTTTCCACTACCCAAGGGCCGAGGAAAATATTGCAATCGTGCATGAAAAAAAGTGCAGTCATCTTCAAATATCTACGTTTGGAGACCCACTGAATCGATATCTAATTTCAGCGCGGGGTCTGTAATCAAATTTCCTGGAAAACGGCTTAACCGATTGAGCTGGTTCTTTCCTTGATTTGTTAACTATTTATTGAAGACGCAAAAAAAAAGAAAAACCCTGCAAATTATTACACAACGGTTTATTATTCGAATAATCAGCTTGACCTAGCATTAATGCTCCGAGACCCATCCTGTTCGATTCAGCATCGAAAAATATCATAATGAAACCCAAAAAAAGGTCGAAAAGAACTGAATCGTAACATTAAAATAAACAAAAAATAACGAAAGTACCTGGAAAAAACTGAATTTTAATATGAAAACATGCACGCTAAATACTAATATCAAAATTTAACCAAAAATCTATGAAAAAAACCAAAATGAGAATGAAACGAAAGAATCTAAAAAAATTGAATAGTATTAAAACCAAAACATCGGGGAAATGGGAACGGGGGCGCTCGAAGCGAATGGTGAAAGGGGAGTTGAGGTGGCGGCATCGTTGGGAGGGACGCGCTCGCTCGCCTCCAGCGCGGTTGCTTTTTTAATGAGACGGGCGGGGCGGGAGGGAGTTCAAACGATGAGACGCTGTAGCTCCCGCGTTGTACTGCGTTTCGTTAATTTTAGCGTAGAATACCAGCCATGGACTAACTAGTCGAAAATGGAACGCGGGATGGGAACGAAATGTGTGACATTAACATGACAACCAATAAACATATCACCAGATGTTTATAAAATTTTTTTTTAGGCTTCAAAATTGATGTTTATAAACACATTGGGTAACTAAAGGCGATCACCAAGCAACAACTTGCATTGGTGAATCATCAATTGACATCGACCGCCCGATTTATAAGAATATTTACATCCGTGTGTAGTAGTTGCGACAAACCCATATAAATTTTATAATTTATATTAAAATTATTAATTAATTTTAATATAATATAAACGGAAGTCTCGGAGAAATCAGACGTTCAGAGATAGGGTCGAGTGTCGGTAAATTTGATGGAAAATCCGGGTAAACGAAACCGTTACTTCGTGATAATTGTGGGATCTTGTTCGACTGGTATATTGACCGTTTGTAAGTACCACATATTTTAAACTTGGTTATATCTTCTTTCGGAAATTCAGCACGTAACAGAGCGTAACAGTAATAATTATTTTGTAAATATTCTTATAAAAATATTCGTAATCAGCGAGAGCGCAATTAGTTTTCTGTATTTTGATAAGTACATCGTTATTTTCATTGTCATCGAGAGGTATTTTCAACTTATTGAGTTTTTGACGCAATTGCCATTCTTTCTTACGTTCAGCAGCAGTTTTCGGTCGTTTAGGTTCAGGTAATTGTATATAAATTATCAAACTCGACAAAGGCATTGGCGAGGATATGCCCGAAACGATTAGTGTCATCGACGAATTATTTACATATTAAAATTGAATATATAACCAAATTTTATACTAACGTAACATCGTTAGTGTACGTTACTTAAACGCTAATACACGTTCGATAATCACCGTTGAACGTTCAGCAGTTCAGCGTCCAATCGAGGCTAAAGCGTATTCTACGTTTCTATACTTGTAGCAGCAGGCTCTAAATAAAAACAAAAAGGGGGGTCCAGGGGGCGCAGCCCCTTGGCGAGGCCCGTAGGGCCGAGTTTTTAACCGTTTTTTGCTCATTACAACCACGGGCTTCGCCCGATCGGATTGCCGAGATGGCAGGCACAACTAGATACCAAATCGGATTTTTGAGCGAAAGAACGAATTTTTTAGACCACGTTAAAGGCACAAAACGGCCCAGACGGCGGACGGACATTGCAAATTTGGAATCTCCATGTCTTGAAACGTAAAGTATCAAATTTTGAGGGGGGGTTGTAAAAAATTTTTCGTGACCGAAAACATAGGGTTATTATTCAGAATGAATAATAAACAAAAAGAGCAGCTTCCGTTGTCGTTGTTTTTCTCAAAAACCGTTCATTACTTTTGATTAAATTTAAACGAAAAATCGTGTGCTAAGTGATCTATCTTTACGCCTCTGTAAATGTTACTATATAATTTTTATAATTTTTTAGGACAGGTTCTTATTATGACTTTTATCGAACAATCATAAGATAGTTAAGCAGGATATCATCAAATAACCAAAGATTTTCCATGTATTTTGCTCTCATAGCCCTTAGCGTGTTTTTCACCTAACCAACCTAATCGACTTGACGGAATGTGCAGCATCCTATACCTATACGCACTCATTTTGCTACGAAGGAGTACCTATGTGGCAATCTCGTGACCGGAAATATGAGTCAATATACGTAGGAAACAAGGATTTTTCTAGTATTGAGCAGCCGTTCATCAAATTTCCTCAAACCGTCGATTTTGTCAAACTGTCAACGAACAGGTACCTACGTTTTGTTTCTCCAAACTAAAACCGCCCGATTTTAGCGTGCCAAGTTGAAGCGCCAGTTTACAATTGTTGAGGGAAGTAATGTGATTCTTTTTATCAGATATTTGGAGATACTTAGTCTTCCGCTTTTTCCATGAGATGTTTTGAGATGGAAAAAGCGGAAGATTAAGTAACAAAATAACGACTTTTGCTATTAGAAAGAACGGAACCATCACCAACACAGATTAACGTTAATCAAACTAGTTAACTTGTTTCGTCAACACGAGAAAATGAGGGTGGAGAAACAACCGTTCTTTTAATCGAGTGCCATCAGAATGAACCTACAGATTTGTCTGGAAATAGGCTTAGGGGAGTTTTACCGGAGATGGGAAGCGACGTGGGGCGGCAGTAGGCGTGACCTTCCCCTAAGTTCAAGTTGGGGTCACCAACTATCAGGAGCTCAGGCTCTGAAAGGAGGAGCCGATCCATCTTTTGGTCCTCAAGAGCCCGGCAAAGCACCGTGATTCCTAGCTACCTCCACCTGCCTCTTTTCAATCCTATTATCTTGAAGGCGCAAAAAGACATAACGTTAGTGAATTATTGCAATAACAACACTTCTATGGCATTCGTCCCCGTTCTTGACATTTATGGTTCGTTAATGCGTTAATTCTACAAAAGCGAAGTTCGGTTACGCATTTACATATATGGCCCTGACATAATAAAGCAAATACCTATAAATTTTCAGATATTTAGGAGAGAAGAGCCTCTTTCGGTCTAGCCTTTCTCCCACTAATGAACCATAAACACACTTTTTTTTTGCACACAAAAAAGGTATAATCATGTAAAAAAAGAGTTGGCATTTCTTCAGATCTTTACGTTTAGAGGTATACTGAGTTCAAAAAACCTGATTTCGTCGAGTGGTACGAGGGTATGCGGTTAAATTATATATGGTTGCCCTGAACGTGGCTAACTCTTTAGACACAGTAAGACACCAGGTTTGACCGATTGCCACAAGGGTATGGGAGCTCCTGATCGACTCGTCGATTATGTAAGCTAGCTCTCTATACTGCAGGAGTGTGAAGGGCTTGAAGGTTGGAGGGGAGATGTCTGGGGACGTGGCAATAGGTCGTGGCGTTCAGCACGAGAACCCTCTGTAACCAATACTGTTCGATCTTGTGACTGATACTGTGCTGGGTAAGCTGCCTCATGAAGTAGGGTTTGATCTCCCCCCAGGTGTGTGGGTGGGGGCATTGGCTTTCGTGGATGATGTTGTCCTACTCGCAGGTACCCATCAGGGCTTGCAGATCGGGCTTGACAAGTTTGTAAGGCAGCTAGGCATGTGTGGGTCGGAGATTGGAAATGTGTTGAACGAAGATACAGTGCCCGTATGTACGGCAGAATTTTCGGAATGTTCAACGCGATGCTTCAGGAAAAGTGTAAACAAATGAGTTTTGCAGAAGTGTTTTAGGGAAAGTCTTTCTCCTTAGGGTTAATTAAACTAAGAAAAACAGGAGGGAGGGAGACTCTTATTTTTGAGTAGGCAACTTAAAAGTAGCAGCTTCGTGGAACTAGGCCCTGATGACTCTGCAGCTGTAAATTCCTGAGTCGGACATATGAGAATCATCATCAAACTTTTAGACAACAGTAGCATATCGAAGCATCAAAAACTTCAAACGTAAAAATGGATGGATTTAATTTCTTGTTCCTTTTGGTGGATTCTACGGAAAATCGCCTGTAAATGAGAGGAAATGAATAGGGCGTTGTGCCAATTGTTTTATTCCCTGGCTCATAATTTCTCTTGAGCGTCCAAACGAAGTTTCAAGTTTGCAAAGCAAATCCAGTGCCACTGGGGTCTTTGCTTCTGCATTCATATTCATGCGGAAAATAAATGAACTTCCTGAAAATTCATTTTATGGAATGAAATGAAAACGTGGGGTGCATCAGATATAGGCAGCGGGCCCGTTGAAGACTCTGAATGGCAAAAGGAGCGCCGCACAGGAAGTCATATGACATGCTAATACACATTTCACTCTCATATAACTTAAATGAAAAGCTACAGCTTCGAATGAGGAGATATTTCATGATGAACGCGCTTTGTGAGTGCCGATCTTCATACCTTGGAACACTGCAAAATAGCTTCCTGAACTTTAATTGGAGTTTCTAACAGCATTAAATGTTTCGTAGATTCGCGATGTAAATATCAGTCCATCTTATTAGCTCCATTTGGGGACCACTTTATTCGTAAATTATTCGTAATAATTTCAGTTTGAAGTAATTTAAACAAGTTCAAGGCGAGCAATAAATGCAATTGAAGGTGAGTAATAAAATTGTGAGAGGATTGAATAGTCACTTTGCATTATCAGGATGAGTTCGGAAGGTCATTAGATCGAAAGCACTTATTTGCAAGGCTAAAGACTAAAATATTTACTCCCAAACAATGCATTGGTACATCTGTACTACAGGTATTAGAATATTTGTTCACTCCTTAATACAGTACTTAATTCTAGCTTAGTATAGTGCTTCTAAAAGGTAGCCATCCACTAAAACTTGGAAAACTATTATTTGGTATTATGGAAGGAAATCCATATTAGGATCCATACACTACGGTTATTCAAGAGTTCCCAATCACCGACAGAAGTAGAATAAACCTTCATATAATGAAATGAAATGTTTTATTACATTTTATAACATATTTGATTTAATAGAACCACAAATGATTTATATCTTTGTCTGAATAATACATCTATGTTTTCAGTCAGAACATTTTTTTACAACCCCCACGCCAAATTTGACACTATGCTTTGATGCATTGGGATTCCAAATACGCAACGTACATTGGCCGCCTGCACTGTATTTTGCCTTCGATGTGGTCTTAAAGTACTGACTGACTCCTATTAAAGGCACCGGGCTATCTTGGTCTAGTGGTTAAGACTAGATCTTGGTCAAGTGGTCATAATTCTCGACGTAAGTCGAGGATTGTGGATCGTAGCTCTGCGCGATTTGCCGTGATTTTTGCCTGAGTCAGCAGCGCTTCAAAAGCATCTCCAAAACTTCCTCAGTACATTAATGTATTTCTTCTCACCCTCCATTCATCCCTCTTTCTATCTAGTGCCAAGTCCCAACCTTACCTAACTTAGAAATGATTGTTGATCTCCAGATTCTGGAATTTCTGATTTCAGAGAAGACTGATTTTGTACGAGCTATCCTGATTCTCCCCTAGTGCATCATTCTCGGTATTCTGTTAATCCCACACCATCTTGCTCTCTTATTGTTGACTCATTTTGGTGCAGCTGTGTCACAACCCATAAACCGGTTGTAACTAAGGTGTCCCGCTCCCACAAGCCGTATGATGCAGAATTTGATTGCCCTTGAAAGAATCTTGCATGATGTATCATACGACAAACTGCCCATCGCTTCCTCAGTAATAACCAGATTTCAGCTATTTCTTCATTGACGGACAGACAGTGAGCCAATTCAAATCCTAATGACATCAGATCGAAGCATTAACTTCAAGGGTTCAATAAATAACGTTTAATCAGAGGAAGAGCAAATGACGTGTTGCCCTCTCCGATATGGGATTCCACAGGAAGAACAAAAGGTACAGACCGCACAGAAAACCACTCAAACATTGTTCAGTCCATCGGTGATAATTTCCTGGAACCCACTGAGGCGTTGAATAGAATACACTTAACAGAAACTCTGTCTGAACCTTCATAAATCAAGGCGGCCATTTTCTATGGAGTGACTCAGCAAGAATTAATGAGCTTGAATTCTGACAGTGATCCTCACGTACCCACTTCAGCTACCGTAGTTCTGCAATAAAATAAAATATAAAATAAATTCCCCGCGATTGTATCTATCGCGAGGAGAAATTAACTGGATATTGAAGGAAGTGTAAAAAACGCACATCGACCGCGTTGGATTGCATTTTACCGCACAGCCACATTGCATTTTACCTTACTGTATGTTATTAGAGAAACAATGAAACTCCCTTACCCGAAACTTTTCTGAGTTTTCTTCCTCCTTGCGAGCAACGAACGCCATTTCAGAAAATGTCTGTTTCTGAGTGTATCTTCACATTTGGTATGAAGATCAACAGGAGGTGAAAAAGTAAGTATTGAATTTTAGAATTGGAAAAATGGGTTGGGTTGCAGTCCAGAACGCTACAACCTTTCACACGAACGCGTTATTTTATTTATATATTAGTTAGATTAGGTTGAAACCAAAACAAAAGGATTCCTTGATTGTAAAAGGGAGATAGAGCGAGCAGACGTTAAGAAAGAAGTCAATACATAACAGTATCCCCTAGTAGTTTGAAATCAACGAAAAACTCTTCTACAGAATATAAAAGAAATTGGTTGAGAACGTCCTTCAGATACTTGCAGATGCAATCATCCCCACCCTCACACATATCTTTAATCAATCACTGCAGACTGGCGTATACCCGGACTTATGGAAAAAAGCCATAATTAAACCCATTCCAAAGTCGAAATCTTTGAGCTCTGTTAATGATTTTCGTGCAATATCACTGCTTTGTGCGATGGGTAAAGTTCTCGACAAGCTGGTATATCAGGAGCAGCGGGCATATGTAGATCGGCACAACATTCTAGACCCTTTCCAGTCAGCTTATAGGAATGGTTTCAGTACGGAGACGGCGCTCGTTGGAATGTTGGATAACATTAGATTGGCGATGGACTCGAAGAAACTGATTATTATGGTACTTGTAGATTTCTCAGCAGCGTTCGACCTTATCCGAAGAGATATACTTGTGTCTATACTGCGATCTGCCGGTGTGTCGGGCTCACTCTTGGTGTGGTTTGAATCGTATTTGTCAGGAAGGCTTCTGGCGGTAAAAGGAAACAATGGCGAGTTGTCGAGATGGGGAGATCTTGATGTAGGATCACCCCAAGGGTCGGTGTTGTCGGCGCTATGCTTCATCCTCTACACTACATCTTTGTCTCTCGTATTTTCAGAAGGCACAAGGCACATGTCATACGCTGACGATCTTCAATTTTACAGGTCCTGTAACATTGGGAGCTTCGATGAGACGGTAGATATTTTGAGCTCCGAATTGTCAAGAGTAGCGATTCGGTGAGAAGAACACGGAATGGAAATCAACGTTGGGAAAACCAAAGCAATGCTTATGGGCTACCAAAAACTGTTGACTAAAATAGATCAGACTGTAGCGAAATGCGTGTCTCTGCGTTGTACTTCCTTGGAATATGTCGAGAGTGCTAAAGTCCTGGGGATTACTATCCAGAGCACACTCTCATGGGATGCGCAGGTCACAGCAATGTGTAATCGTGCTTTTCAAGCAATTTACCATTTGCGTAGACTGGCCACCGACTTCCCAATCAATGTACGGCTGCAACTTGTACAGAGCCTCGTTTTGCCATTTTTTGACTATGCTGCAGCGGCAACTTGTGACTTCAATGGCGCCTAAATGGACAAGCTGCAGAGGGCTGAAAATGCAGCACTCGTTTTGCTCTAAGACTCCGCCTAGACGAGCATGTGACGCCCCATTACTCCCGGCTAGGTTGGTTGAAGATCAAAGAGAGAAAACGACTCCTGATGGCTACTCTGATCTTCAAAACTTTCAAGCACCACCGTCCATCTTACATCCTTCAAAATGTTAACTTCCTCGATTCCCGGAATACGCGTGGCAGAAATAAAGTTCTCCTTATCCCATCACATCGAATGAATCTGTTCGGAAGAAGCTTCTCGACTCAAGCATCAAAATTATACAATGAGAACCTCGGAATGTTTGACCTCAATTTGAATGTTGATGTTTTCAAGAACAATTTTAAAACAATGTTATTGGAAAAGTACCAAAGGTAGTATTAAGATGAGAAATTATTTTGTTTTTACGCAAGAATTATTACTAGTTATTAATTGAAGTACTCAAGAGGAAAAACTTGTACATTGTTTCAGGGTAAGTGGAAGAGAGGGCCCTAAGGCCCTAACCTACCCTGATTGTAAAATAAAAACCTTCAATCAATCAATCTGTTCGAATGCGAATCTCTTAGGAGGATGACGCTCACGCAGAGGGTATCTGCGTTGAGGACTGACTCGGCTGGTCTTGTTAATTGTGGACTTTAGGCAGCACTCGTTCCTGGAGCCAGCGACTAGCCGACGACGACGACGGTGATGAAGGCACATCAGGTGTGTTTTGATCAGTTTTAGCAGGACGGAGTTGATCTATGTGCTGTTTAAAACTGATCCCATTACTCCCTACGAGACAGTGGAGGTCTTCTAGTTTGGCTGATATAACACCAGGTTTCCAAACGGTCGTGTTGTTGGCTCATGAGCGGAACATGACATTGTCTCCCGCATTGAACGACCGGAAATTTGGGGCAAAATTGGTCGTTTGCCTTTCTGACATCCGTGCTTTGAGCTCTGGCCTAACTTGATCAACCCTAGACTTGACGATTCTTCCCAAAAACATGGTGGTTGCCCCGTGGTTTGGTGAGGAGTTTTATGGTGCTGAAGTAAGAACTGGTTGATCAAGTTTTGCGGTGTTTTCAAGTTTGGACAGTTTGATCTGCCTGCAAATCGGTCGAGGGGTGATATGGAGCTGCGGCGCAGCGGACGCCTTGTTCCTTCAAGAAGGTCTGGAAGAGCTCTGAGGTGAATGGTGTAGCATTATCCGTGACAACTAGTGTTGGGAGAAAACTTAATTCAAGATGTTACAGGTCACCTGGGCAGAACCAGAGAGAGAAAAAAATCCTATTAATTCTCTTACCACCAACCGACAATACGCTTTGGTGGAAACAGGCTCCTTCTTGAGTAGCAAGTCAAGTACATAGGGTCAATATAGGTGGGGGGTGGCGTTTCAGCCCTGAAAGGCACAACAATCGCAAGGTATGCCTCATTATGAACCTCAGTCGACTGATGTAACTCTTTCCGAGTGTTCAGAAACAGCCATTTTGATAAGGAAACACACCTGCAGTTCGATTCGCGGGAGAACGGCTGAACCGAATGAGCTGGTTTTTTCTAGTTTAGAGCGATTTCCATCAAGGGGAAGGGGGGTGGGGGCAGGACCGAAGTGTACCTAAAACTAGAGTTTTTTTCACTTTTCTTTTTTTTAACCATAATGCGTAGAAAATATTTTTTTGTAATTTCCGGGGTAACTGCTTTACTGCATTCGGTACGTCTTTCGAAGCTTCTTTTAACAAGCTGTACACATATTTTGTGCCGTGCAATTATTTCTGTGTCTACCCTCTTAACGCAAATGTCAGCCCCGGTAGCTCGGAAAACGAGATTTGTCGAATACTAATTTATCGTTTTTCCAGCAGTGCGCGAGTCGTGTACTAACTTATTACTTTCATTCCTAGAGGTTGTTATTGAATAGGGTAAGTAATAAACGCCCTTCAGAGCGTAGGACGTGCCAATACTATTGGGGTACCGAAATGAGGAAAGCTGTCGAGAGCCAAATATTTTGATTTGTTGTGAAATCGGAGAAATACAATTTCTCAGCCAGGTACCTGTAACATTCTTATCCCTTTACAACCGTTACCAGTCTAGATGTTTCCATTTTAGTACAAGAAGTTTCGTTTTACTACCAATAGTACCCATTTTTCGAGCACCGTCTGCCAGTATTTTCACCCCAGCTATCGAGAGACACGTAGAGTTTCTAAACCCACTCTCAAACAATTTTCAGTTCTCCGTAAGAACTGTTTCGTTTTTTTTTTTTTAACGGTCGATATTCACTGAGCTGCCGTTACACGTTCAGTACAGTACACTCTTTCCATGTACGCGCTTGAAATTTGTCCACTTTTTACGACGTCTTTTAGTAGCTGGCTCCAGCTCTACAAGTTTAATTATAAAAGGCATTCTTTGGGGCAAAATAGCCTCCTTTTCTTCGGCTCAGCTCACATTCTTATATTATCTCACGAAGGGATTCCCCTTAAGCCAGAAGCCGACGCTGCCCAACTCCTGATAATTCCCATTCTTTCGTTTCTCGACTTCTTTTTCGTTCCGTAGATTTTAGAGAAGCCAGGTTGAGTGAAAAGGAATCCGAGCTCTGCTTATTGCGCTGAGCAAGGGCCCTCTCATGAAGGACGGTAAACTAATGCCCCTCTTTTATTCGCATTTGATTGATTACGTGAGTTATTTATTGAACTGCCTAAAGTTGTCACCGAGTGGGACTTCCTGATCAGTATTTGAAGGCACTCGCAATCAAATTAATAGCGAACAATGTCAAGCTACCAATAACAGTCACAGGCACCCGATGCTCTCCTTACTCCGAGTTCGTGATAGGTAGACGGATTTAAAAATTGCATTTATTGTGCCCATTTGAAGATAGAAATTATGTTATTATGATTCGTTTAGCAGGTACAAGAATTAATAAGATTGCGAGCCGTCGGCTGTGAGCTCAGCTCTTGCGCGTCTTGCTGTACTGTTCGTCCCTAATTCCATTGTATTCTCAGACAAAGAGGTATCATACTGGTAGAGGTCAGCGTTATGTGAACTGTTTCATAGAAAAACCCTGAAATTGTTGGTGGACAGTAAATTTTCTCTACAACCGCAAAACCTTTGCAGTTCACAATGATGATTAAAACTTGGCACGTTGTTAACAAAAGTTTGCTTTGGCCAGATTATCGTAGTGAATTCTTTCACTACAACAGAAAAGCGTCACCACTGATACATTCGTCTTCTTTTGAAACACTCTACAGGTCTTTGTTGTTCCTGCAAGTAGCTCTAGGCTCCTACATTTGACCGAATTACCACGGGATTGCCGGCTAACTTAGATGTTTGGGTGATATTACCTGATAATGGCTCAGGAGCGATGCCAACAGATTTTTGACATACTATGTCTTTACTTTGCTACATAAACTCGAAAACTAATGTTCCCACGTTATCAAACAACTCCTTGGCACACAGTGTCGACGGACATTATGGGTCCATTCCCTCCAAGTTCTGCAGGAAACAAGTATCTCCTTGTCTTCGAGGATATTTTTACTTAAGTGGTTGGAATTAGTACCCATACGGAACGCTACCTCTTCCACTATTTTGAATAAATTTAGATCAGTCATCCTAAATCGTTTCGGCACCCCATTCATGCTCATTTCAGATAACGCCTCCAACTTTGTAAGCTCTTCAGTTCAAGCCCTGGCAGAAGCAAATGGTATCCAGCATCGTACTACCTCATTGTATCACTGTCAAGCTAACCCAACTGAAAGGGCAAACAGAAACTTCAGGCAACTCATGATTACATATTTGGACCAAGAAAAACATACCAAGTGGGATAACTACATTGGTGAACTGCAATTCGCTCTTAACAGTGTAGTCCACGGTGCTACCAAATACTCGCCTGCATTTTTGAATTTTGGAAGAGAGCTAACTCCAGTCCACTCCTTATCGCAGAAAGTCTCATGTACCTCCTCAAATGGTCTCGTTCAAACTGACCTTGCTGACGCAGCAGGAGCTTGGGCTGAGAGGATGATGAAGCTCAAAGAGCTGAATCATCTGGTTGAGCAGCATCTTCTGAAGGCGAGTACCAGTCACAGTCAGCGCTACAATCTGGGGCGTTGCTCAGATCGCTTTAGAGTTGGAGATCAAGTAGTTAGAAAGACATTCTCACTCTCATCTGCTGCCGATAGAGTGGCAGCCAAACTCAACCCTAAGTTTGAGGGACCCTTCACCGTATCTTCAGTAAGTGCCAGTGGGACATGTGAACTTCAGGATAAGGATGGGAAAAATGCTGGATTATGGCATCCCTCCAAACTGAAACGATATATTTCCCCCACCTCAACCGCTGGAGAGGGGTTTGTGGCGTAAACAAAAAAAAATTAGCGACGTTAATTGAAGAATGTTTGAGTCGCGGTTTCGGATGGGCAAAACTGGACCTTATTCTTACCGTTGTTGCTTATCGCTCTACCATTTGCGCTTATCGCCACCTCACATCGGGATCCCCTGCTCAGCTCCGCCTCGAGTCGTGAGGTTCTTCTTGTTTCGTCCGGCAGTCTGCGTTTAGTTTGCATGAACGACTTTCGTCCTGATTCCCGCACCACTACAGAGTCAAGAATTTTTTTGAAGTTTTTTTTGAAGCAATTAACGTACCGTTCTCGTACCGGACCCAAAACTGCATCGAGATCAGAAGCAGAAACTGTGCCAGGTCAACCCCAACCTCCAGAAGGGTTCTCTTAATCTCGCCCATCTCGTCCATTCAGAGAAGTTTTCTTCCCTTTTTTTTTGTTTGTAATGAGCTCAGTTAGGAGAAGAATTAGTTAATTTTTAGTTATTTATTTGTGCTGTAGTCCTGAGATTCGTTTATTTATTTATTATAACTTTTTTTTATATATTCAAAAGAAATTTTATTTTATCGTGGGTTCATCCCCTTAAAGTTATCTGCGTTCACAGCACAGTATATGTAACGCCGGAGATGTAACGGACAAGCGTCACGAAATTTTTTAACCCGAGTTGCAAGCCACAGCCCCTGTGGCCTAGTGGACAAGGCATCAGTCTCCTAAACCGGAGATTGTGGGTTCGAGTCCAACCAGGGTTACGACTATTTTTTTGACATTTTATGTCTTTACTGTGCTACATAAACTCGAAAATGTAACGCGGGATATGTAACAGAGAAGCGTCACGAAATTTGTGTCGGGTTAAGTGCATGGTAACGTCTGTTACAAAATCTAACGCTTGGTAACATTACATGTTTTAATATTCTCAGTGACTAAGTCCACAGGCGTTCTCTGAGGTGCCACCACCCGTGTGTTGCTCGTGGTCGTTCCATCATGACGCATCTTATCCTTCTTTCCTTTCCCATCCCAATCCTTCTGAGCTTTGCAGCAATTACGTCGTGTTTCGTATCGTTTACTATGTTTCGATGCTGGGTTGAATGGCATGAGTCTCAGAGGTGTACGACTTCATGTCGACCGAAAACGATGAAATCACAGTAATTATAGTGAGCCAAAGTTTACTAATTGAAAGAGTGCAGGACAAAACAACAAAAGTAATCGATTCAACATCTGCACTCCCTCCCATCTTACTCCAACCACCCATCAGCTCGAGTCGTTACTTCGTGTCAATCGCTTACAAACGCCAGTCTAATTTTCGTTGTTCCATGGTGGTCAGGTCATGTTTCGTTCGTTCGTGCTATTGGTATTTTTCGATGCTGAATCGAAAGGGGTGGGTCTCAAAAGTGTGAGGCTACTTCAAGTCATTAAATAATCAACACCTATATATTGTTCTCAATAAATGTTCCTCTAACAGACCATTAAACAAAGACAACCACAATGTGTCGTAAATGATATTTTTTTGACATTTTATGTCTTTACTTTGCTACATAAATTCGAGAATGTAACGCCGGAGATGTTACAGAGAACCGTCATGAAATTTTTGACAAGCAACAGCCCCTGTGGCCTAATGGATAAGGCATCGGTCTCCTAAACGTGATATTGTGGGTTCAAGACCCACCAGGGTTACGATTATTTTTTGTTTTTGACATTTTACATTACAAAAGTGTAACGCTTGGTAACGTCTGTTACAAAATCTAATACTTGGTAACATACACACGTTTTGATATTCTCAGTGACTAAGTGATGATGTCAATTGCAATTGACGGGGCCATTATATCGAAACCATCAACGAGCGCAATCAAACGTAGTTATCATTGCATAACAACAAAAATAAAAGACATAAAATGTCCCTAGTGGTTGCGTACTCGTACGAAAGCTGTACCCACCGTTTGTGTAAAGGTTTCTTTCGCGCCCGCCAGCCTCAACGTGTTTTAATTTAAAGAAAAAGACATAAAATGCCCCTTTCGTGACGCTTCTCCGTTACATATCCCGCGTAACATCTCCGCCTAACATCTCCCGCGTTACATTTACAACCCCGAAGAGAAGCAACAGAAAGTACGGTAGTACCTTTTCGTATAGGTCGTTGAAACACGTTAAGGGATTGCAGATAGCCTATCAAAATATCAATTCTCTGTCGTCAAAATTACCTTGTGTGAATAGCGATTCATGGTATGCAGAAGCTGACATCCTCATATTTTGCGGAACACTAACTAAATCTGGGAGTGTCTTAAATATTGAACATTTCAATGAATTTTTCAGAGTAGACATGAACTTGCCTAAAACTAGAGGAGTGGCTATCTATACTAAAAAATATATTGAGAAAGAGTTGAAACTACTAAATCACATTAATAAATAATCAGATAAAGGGCATCTAAATTTGGTTACACTCAAATATAAGAATTTTCATATAGTGTGCGGGTATATATTTCCTTGTTCCAAAACATTTGTACTTGAAAACGTTCTACAAGATGTCACACAGCAAATTGGGGTTAATGAGAAAATAGTGCTCATAGGTGATTATAATTACGATGGTTTGAAAAATAACCATCTGCACAGGTTTATGGGCGCTTTTGGACTTGAGATTGAATAATTTTGTAACCACTAATAATAATACCCAAATAGATTTAGTTTTCTCTAATTTTCCAATCGATGCTGGTGTGTATGAATGCTAATTTTCGAACCATACATTTTGTGAATTATTAATTATGAGTCTGAAACCGCCCTGAAACTCGATAGAACCGCAGATTGATCCGGAGCTAATTAGTCAAAATTGTGATGGGATTTGAAAAAGGCCACCTTGTAACTTAACTCGAGCCATGGGGCTTTATGCCCATACACTTCACCTAGTGAATTAAAGAAAATTGGAGAAACTTTTTCCCCCTCCTAACCTGATGCAACAGGGGAACTCCCACTGGGATCTCAAATGGGCCTATCGTGTTGGCGTGCATGAGCCACCTCATGTCCACTCAGTTCCATCACCAGCTACCGTGCAGCTGGCATTCCTTGATGCGACGTCCCACCATTCTCGCACTGTTTTTCGGACTCGGAATATCTTTAAACGTAAAGACCTGAGGAAAACTCTGAAGGTGATGCCGATTACGTAACTTTCCTTCCTGGTTCGTGCGGCAAAGGAAAGTAAAAGCAGTGCGCGAGTCGTCTACTGACTTATTGCTTTCCCTCATTCTGGGCACTATTGAGTATTACGTAAGATGTGCCAATACCACTGGGTTACCAGTTTGTAAACATCGAAATGTAATTTTGGGGGGAAGCTATCGAGAGCAAAATATTGTGATCTGTAGCGAAATCGAAGAAATTCTGTTTTAACCTAAGTACATGAAACATTCTTACCACTTTATTAACGTTCAACTGTCGAGATGTTTTCAACTCTATTATGCAGTACACACGTTAGCAGTAGACAAGAGTGCCAAGAAAACTCCAACTCCGACACAACGGGTAGACATCGAAAAGCTCGGAAGAATTTTCCAAAATATCGAAACTATAATTTTATTATTATAATTACGGGAAAACAAGTAACATATTAAAAAAGTCTAAACTTCATTATGGTATGGTTGAAAACGAACGAGTTGAAGATGGGTTGTTACCGCTAATCACTACCGCTTAGCACCTGGTTAGCTACTATTATTACCTCCTTTTGCCTACGTAGTAGGACAGAAAGTTATATAACCGGCTGAAATCAATAATATAAACCGCGTAACATCTCACGCGTTACATCTCCCGCGTCACATCTCAAACGTTACATTTTCGAGTGTATGTAGCAAAGTAAAGACAAAATTTTTATGGTATAGTTGCCTTATTGAGAGCTATCCATATAAACACAAACGGTGGGTACAGCTTTCGTACAAGTACGAAACCACTAGGAACATTTTGTTTCTATTATTTTTGATTTTTTTAAAAGCAATGATAACTACGTTTGATTATGCTCGTTGATGGTTTCGATATAATGGCCGCGTCCATTGCAATTGACATCATCACTTAGTCACTGAGAATATTAAAACGTGTGATGTTACCAAGCGTTAGATTTTGTAACAGACGTTACCATGTACTTAACCCAACACAAATTTAGCCTCACACAATTTAGTCACAAATCTCCGTTACATATCCTGCGTTACATTTTCGAGTTTATGTAGCAAAGTAAAGACATAAAATGTCAAAAAAATAATCGTAACGCTGGTGGGACTCGAACCCACAACCTCCGGTTTAGGAGACCGATGCCTTATGCATTACACCACAGGGGCTGTGGTTGCAACTTGGGTTAAAACGTTGCCTTGTCCAATCGGTCTCAAGATTAAATTTCGTGACGCTTGGCCGTTACATTTTCGAGTTTATGTAGCAAGGTAAAGACATAAAATGTCAAAAAACAAAAAACATCGATTTCAAACATCGAGTTTGATTTTCCACAATATGAAAGATGCAGGTGCATTTCACCAACCACGCCGTGTATGGGATGGCGGAATAGGTCTGCTTCATGCCTACTAGTTCCATTGATCAATCTTTCATCAATCCAACAAAAAGTTTCATTTTTTGATCCAAAAGTACCGATTTTTAAGTACCCTGTGCTAGTAATACTTTGGTTCCGTACGTCTAGTAGTTTCAAAGACCAAACTCTTTAAAATTAATGAGTGGTACGTTACTTGTTGCAATTTCGAACCGAAGAGTATCGATATTCGAGTACCGTATGCCAGAAATCTCCATCGCGTACGGAGTGGTTGAACAGGTTCGCAGTTTCAAGCAGTTTCAATGACCAAAACTTGGTCATTCCAGAACGAGTTTCATTTTGGTACAAATACACTCATTTTCAAGCAGTTTGCCAGTACTTTCCACCTGCTATCCATTGAACCCAACAGTTTTATTGTTTGTGAAAAAAATTGGCTATTTTAAGCACCTTATGCCATTACTTTCCCCGGTTTATCTAGTGGCAGAATTAGATTTTCTAAACCTACGTGGTTTGTGAGAACTCGTCGACAATTTTCAGCTCTCGATAAAAAGTAGCAACAGCAATTTTCACGTTTTTAAAAAATGTACAATGGTCACCATTAGTGAACCTCTCAGTTGTACGATAGCAGACGCGCAGTTATGCGTTCAGCACAGTAAACTCTTTTACCGAACGCTCATGAAATTTGTCTACTTTTGACATTTTATGTCTTTAATTTGCTACATAAACTCGAAAATGTAACGCGGGAGATGTTACGCGGGATATGTAACGGAGAAGCGTCACGAAATTTGTGTTGGGTTAAGTGCATGGTAACGTCTGTTACAAAATCTAACGCATGGTAACATCACACGTTTTAATATTCTCAGTGACTAAGTGATGATGTCAATTGCAATTGACGCTGCCATTATATCGAAACCATCAACGAGCACAATCAAACGTAGATTTTAACAGATTTTTTAAAGAAAAAGACATAAAATGTTCCTAGTGGTTGCGTACTTGTACGAAAGCTGTACTCACCGTTTGTGTAAAGGTTTCTTTCGCGTTTGAGGGCATGGCCACGGTTTTCTTGATTTAAGCAGAATGTTGAACTTCGCTCGTCAAACTCAATGAAATATCAGGTGCGCCGCATTACACAACTTTCCTTAGATTTACGTCAATTCACTTGTGTCTTTCTACGTCACCATTTATGCAGAACAAAATGCAGATGATTTGTAGAATCAGTAGGCCTCAAACGTGAAGATCTGAAGAAAACCCAACTTTTTTTTGACACGATTACTATACTTTCCTTCCATTCGGGGTAGTGGAAAGTAAAAATATACGATGAGTCTGATGTATACAGTGGCTGCCCCAGTTTGCGAAATCTTTGAGCAGGCTCCTGAATTGACTCATTCGTTCGACTCTAGTGGAGAGAAAAACTACACCCGGAACGATACATTTTCGATATTTTATTACCACTTCAAATGTTGATTGTTTCAAGACAATAAACGGTAAAGTGAAATCAACTCCTCCACCTTCGTTTATTGCGCGTCGTCGCTTTACCTCTCGAAAGAAGTACCAATCGTAGTTATTGTGGTATAAATATGCAGTAGTGTGTACTGTATTACGACGACACGAACCTTACAGAACAATGCGTCTTTGGACTGCGTTTTTTTTTTTGCAACATCAATTGAGAAGAGAGTCTATTCCAACTCCGGCGTTTCTGACTCAGTAACGTCGTGTTATATGCGAATGTAAGGCTTATTTTAAATAGTTTTTGTCGCTTAACCGAATTCCGTAACGTGTTAAATAATTCGTGTAAAGTTTCAGTATTTCATGAATTAGAAGGTTTGTGGTTGTTAGCCAAGAATTTCGGACACTCGCTTCGCGCTCTTTGTGCAACTCGTAATAGCGAGGATGATTGATGTTGGGTGACAATATTTTTAGCATCTTATTTTCTGCCTGCAATAAATCACCTTGTCATAATAAAAAAGAACCGAAAGTCGTTTCCGAAAGTTTGTGACTGACCTGAAGTCGGTGTCAGCGGCCGCTCCTTCCGAAGTTGAACCTTTTACGAAGATGAGACGGACGCCATTTTAGAGGACCAGAAGGACCCAAGTGACAAGGAACGTCAGCTCAAAAGATGATCCTTCAGAAGCAGAAAACTCTTCTTTTTTTTCCAACTAGACTGCGTTATGGTGTTCATTAAAGAGAGCAAAAGCCAGAACGGGTGGGGATTTAGTTCGTTCGAAGAAGATCGCGTGACATCAAAGAACTCCGAGAAATCAGCTTTTCAGGGTGAAAATGAGCGATTTTTGCTGTCCCATCAGAGAATTCTTATCTCTTCTCTTGTGAAAAGAATACGCGAAACATCTCTGCGAACCTTCCTCGTTTCTTCTCAGTCATTTCATCTTTGGCCACAAGGTTTTTGACCCACAAGTATCTCCTATTGGTTTATTATTCATTCTGAATAATAACCATATGTTTTCAGTCACGAAAAATTTTTTACAACCACCCCTCAAAATTTGATACTTTGCGTTTCAAGACATGGGGATTCCAAATCTGCAATGTCCGTCCGCCGTCCCCCGTCTGGGCCGTTTTGTGCCTTTAACGTGAGCTAAAAAATTCGTTCTTTCGCACAAAAATCCCATTCGGTATCTAGTTGTGCCCGCCATCTCGGCAATGTGATCGGACGAAGCCCATGGTTGTTATGGGCAAAAAATGGTTTAAAAAATTAACGAAACGCAGTATAATCGCAAATAAGCCGTGATTCGTATCGTTTTCAAGGCCTGCTCGACTCGCGGCGCCCTTTGGACTCGCAACGTCCTGCCAATTGCCGTGGGAGGGTTCACTGGTAGCCCTCGTCCCACCCCTCCATCGGATCAGACGTTTACAGGCGCCTGGCGCCGGGGAATATTTTTAATTTCCGTAGTTACAATGTAGTCAGGTCATGTTTCGTATGGCTAACTAGTATTCGATGCTGAATCGAATGGGATGGGGGAGCAGTAATACTAGGTCAAGCTAATCATGAGAATAATAAAACATTGTGTAATAATTTTCAGGGTTTTTTGCTTTCCTTGGCTCTACGAAGTAGAAAGGAAAGTTATGTAATCGGCTGAAAAAAAAATTTTGAGTTTTCTTCAGATCTTTACGTTTCAGACCCTCCTGAGTCCGAAAAACACTATTTGGGAAAACGGTCTGTGGGTCTGTGTGTCTGTGAACGATTTTTAGAGAAAACCACCGTACCAAATCACCTCAAACTTGATATCTCGCCCGCAGGCCTCCATGGGACGCCAAAATAAGGGTTTGAACAAAATCTATCGAAAGTTAACTATAGTTATCATAGTGATCAAAACACCAAATATATTTTTTCTCAACAATGGCTGTAACGATTTTGATTAAATTTTTTATATAGATAGCTCTCAATAAGATAATCATACCATAAAATTCCCATCCGTGGGAAAATGACGAGAGCAGCACAATAAATTATCAAAATTTTCGACGAAAAGCGTTTTTAGCGCTATTTTTTTTTCTTATAACCTCCGCTGGAATGTTAGTAGAACGTTAAAAAAATTGTTATTGTAGTCCAATCCAATACCTAAAGGGTGAGTGTTTAAAAACGCTCATGAGATACATGGGGCTCACTCCAGAAATTCCTCAATTTCAACTACTGCCGTTTCGCTTACTTTCTAAACATTTTTACCCAATAACTCTGCAAAAGTAATTACTATCCTTCTTCAAAATATTCGTGTTTACAGCCTCATTAATTATCTGTGTACCAATTGCTCACTAATGGTCCTGGAATGAGTAGGAGCAGCACAATAAATTCCAGAACTGTAGGCGCTACCGCTTCCTGCTGCTGTGACGTGTTGTTTGACCAAGTTCAAAGGCCATGTACAAAGTGAATTGACGTAGAGCTAAGGAAAGTTGTGTGTTGCAACGCACCAGATATTTTTAATAGTAACCGGAGAAAATGTATTAGCAGCCGGAGCAACTTCCACCTACTATAGCGTGAGCATTAAGTAAAATATTGAAAAGTATTGCTGCTACGAATTTATGTTCGCTATTTTCACGGGTTCCTAGGTGAATCTAGAATTACCTAATTCTTCAAGAGATTTTTGATTTAGGATATGCAGAGAGACGGATCTGGCGGATTCGGTAGAAGGAAAGAACACTTTTTGTCAAAACAAATCTGACGTACTGATTTTTGGATATTGGAGTAGATTTTCTGTCGAAACGGATCAGACTTACTAATCAGTGATAAGGTGAGAATGGAATATAAAAGCTTTTGAAGTGAATGGAAAACTAAGAGGGACATTGAGTACGCTTTGGGAAGTCGTCAAAACTGAATGAATACCTGGGAGTATGTAAACAGGTATCCACTTTTCTCTTTACCCTAGGTGAGTGGGAAGAGTAGTGTTTCCCAAGTCAATGAACTTGACCGTTATGGCTTTTGGCTGGCTATTGCTTCGTCGCATTTATTAGTAAAATATACGAGTTATTAAACCTAATTGTGAAATTTTGAAATTCATTACACACCTACCCCAAGAATTGAATAAATAAATAAATGGCGCTTGTGCCAGAAGCTAATGGTGAAGTGAATGGAATATGCAAGAGACCCTAATAAAAATGTTGAATTTAAAAAAGTTCCGTAAGGTTTTACAAAAATATCGCGTTGTAACACACAACATTCCTTAGCTCTACGTCAATTCACTTTGTACATGGCTAATTCTATTTAATCAGTTCATATATCACTCAGTTAACTTGAACGTGGTCAAACAACACTTCACAGCAGCCGGAAGCGGTAGCGCTAACAGTTCCGGAATTTATTGTGCAGCTAGTACTCATTGCAGGACCATTATTGAGCAGTTGGTACAAAGATAATTAATGAGGCTGTAAACACAAATTTTTTGGATTAGGATAGTTATTACTTTTGCAGCGTTATTGGGTAAAAACGTTTAGAACTGGTAGTAAGCGAAATGGTAGTAGTTGAAATTCAGGAATTTCTGGAGTGAGCCCCATGTATTTCACGACCGTTTTTCAACACTCACCTTATAGGTATTGGATTGGACTACATACCAATTTGTTTTAACATTCTACAAAAATTCCAGCGGAGTTTATAAGGAAAAAACTGCGCTAAAAACGCTTGTGGTCGAAAATTTCGATAGTTTATTGTGCTGCTCTCTTCATTTTCCCACGAATGGGAATTTTATGGTATAGGTAGTTGAGAGCCATAAATATAAAAAATTTAATCAAAATCGTTAGAGCCGTTTTTGAGAAAAAAATTTGGTGTTTTGATTACTATGATAACTATAGTTAACTTAAGGTGGATTTTGCCCATACCCTTATTTTTGCGTTCCATGGTAACCTGTAGGCTAGACATCAAGTTTCAGCTGATTTGGTACGGTTGTTTTCTCTAAAAACCGCGCTAAATTCGATTTCGTCGAAAGTTTTGGTAATTTATTGTGCTGCTCTCGTCATTTTTCCACAAATGGGAATTTCATGGAATTGTTGCCTCATTAAGAGTTATCAATATAAAAAATTTAATCAAAATCGTTGGAGCTGTTTTTGAGAAAAAAAATATTAGGGGTTTTGATAGTTTAATTTCGGTGGATTTTGTTCATACCTTTATTTTGGCGTCCCATGGTAACCTGCGGGCGAGATATGAAGTTTGAGCTGATTTGGTACGGTGGTTTTATCTAAAAATCGTTCACAGACAAACATTCACACACAGACCATTTTGCAAAATAGTGGTTTTCGGACTCAGGAGGGTCTGAAACGTAAAGATCTGAAGAAAACTCCAAGTTTTTTTTCAGCCGGTTACATAACTTTCCTTTCTACTTTGTAGAGCCAAGGAAAGTAAAAAGGTCGTAAAATATTACAAAAGAAAATGATATATGAAAAGATAATGACGATTTACAAGGATTTGGATTAATTTTTACAGGAGTAGAATATTCATTAGGACGCTCTTCTCTGTAGATGGTAGAGCGTGACTTTTTAATGGATTTCTGGAAGAACGTTCCGATTGAGACCAATCAGGTACAGGAAAAGTAGGCGATATGGTTTTGGGCCAGTGTACACATTTCGGCATATGCTGTTTCCCAAGGAGGAAGTTGCGGCGGTTCTGGGATACGTGGGACGTAACACATCACTTGGGTGCTTGCTTAGTAGCACTCACAGCTGGTAGGTTTGGCTGCTCTTGCAACAACTGTCGTTCAATGCTGTACGAAGTACAGTGGAGTAACACGTGGTTTCTTGTTTCTTTCGCATTGGAAGCCCAAGACGTGCAGAATGGAGTCTTTGAGAGAAAAGAAGTGAAGCCGCACATTGAAGTCGTCATGCCCTGTAAAGAACTCGCTCACCCCACTTTCTCTGTTGGGGAAAAACTCGCACTTCTCGCATCCCCTGGACGAGGATTGCCATTTCGTTTGGCATTTATCTAATGCCCATTCATCAAGCTTAGCAAACAACCTCTAATGGCCATGTCAGACGTTTTCGGTGGGACCAGCTTCTCCCTCTTCGTCGTGTGGGACTACCGCATTTGGGCTAGTTTTTTTTTCAGTGGGGAGTTGAAGAGGAGGCCTTTTATTTTTGGTATTCTTGGGTGGGAGCGCTTGCAGCCTGGGTGTACAGCTTTTTCTATTTTTTAATATTTGTCTGGTCACTGAGTGTCTGACCCTAAGGGGTTTGAGGAAAGCTCTGTTACAGCCACTACAGCATTAAGGGACCTCGGTTTGAGAGCCTTGCAGTGGATGGTTCTGCCACCGTGTACAGGCAGGCTGTGCTGCTGAGACTGCATTGCGATTTGGAGCCATTTGGACTGGGGGAAGGGGGGGGGGTGTAGGAGCGTTGGCTGCTGGAAAATTGCCTTGCCCTCTCTTAACACTTCCACCACAGTTTCCCGTAATGGGGCGATAGTTTGGGGTGCCCGCGGCAGGTCGCCCTGGTGGCCAGCCGAATAATGTTTGCCAAATAATTGATAACGCAATCTCGTATTGGACCTGTAGCATTCATCCTCATACGTTCCAATTGACAGAGATTCAGTTAGACTTAGCCGCAGATTGGTTCTATAAGGGTCCCTCGAGTGCCTGGATCCAGAGTATGTGACTAGTCCATATCCATCCTAATCTGGTCTATCCACCGGGGGGTATGGAGAACGTGGTCTGTGCGCAGAAACCCTTGAAAAATAATGATCTGAAAAGAATTCGTCTTCTTTCTCGCTGGTTTTATAGCTTTCCTTTCTACTTCTTATAGCCGAAATAGAGAGAAATATCCTAGGCAGGGTTAAGGAAAGAAATAAAGAGCTAACAAGCTTATAAATGTAAACAATGAACGATAACTAACTTTCTTCATAATATGATCGAACATACCACACCACACCAAATTCGCAGTTGGGTGAATTAAATTGTTCGCATTGTGCTTCCGTCTCATCACTTATGAATAGGTACACAGCTTCAATGACAGAGCGACAACCCAGCGGACGATATTATGTTCCTCATTGAACAAGAAAGCGAACCGCCGGTAATAATTAAGCTTCTGCTTAATGTTATTGCTAAGCGCAATCCCAGGCCTGAGGAGGACAATAAGATTAGTCTCTAACTCATCTCCCGGGATGCCCAGCGTTAATTAGATTTGCTCCGAAGGCTAGTCGACGGGTCGATGATGAAGAAGAATGGAACATCTTCAATGAAGCAGAACACACCAAACCCTCACAGCAGCACAAAGTCGACACAAATATTGGCCAAAACGCTGATAGTCCCAAAACAATTTTGAGATCAAAACTGCTCCCGTTAGAGGAGATTTTTCGGTTTCGAACAAACATAGTTTACAAATAAGGAATTAAACTAGTGATTCTCGGTGAATTTTGGAAGTGAAACTGCCAAATGAGTCGTACCTAGACATTCAGCTAATATGGCATTCAGTACGTGGACTAACCCGGGAAGCCTAAATGTGTGTAAAAGGAAATGTGTGTCCTCATTATACGTAGGATTTTAAGTGGAATAAAGCCTATAATTCTACGGCTTTCGTTATCACGATTTATTCCACTTGAATAAAAACTGCAATGGACAAATAGCTTCGTAAAGTTAACGTACCTGGTTCTGGGTTATCTTCCCAGGAGCACGCCCATGCTACCAGGCGCGACCACGGGTTGTGGATAGTGGAACGGCCACGGCATTGTCCCCAGGGGCATGTCTGCGGCCAGCTGTGAATAAGGTCAGCATGCTGACTGAATAAGCAGCCGCGAACAATGGGCAAAACCCAAGAGATCGCAGAAGAGATCCTGAACAAAGGACTCAAGGGCAAGCGAATCTACATTTTCTCAGACAGCCAGGCCGCCTTAAAGGCCATCGCAGCCTATAGTTTTAGATCTAAGCTGGCATGGAAATGCCTCCATTCGCTCAAGCAGCTCGGCGCCCGTAACAGGCTCTCCCTCATTTGGGTGCTGGCTCACCGGGGGCATGAGGGCAATGAAAAGGCTGACCGCCTCGCGAAAAGGGGTACAGAATCCCTACCCATCGGGCCTGAACCACACGTGGGTCTGACGAAAAGTCACCTGAACCGTCTGGTTGCTCGATGGGAGATACAGGAAAATGGCGCTCATTGGCATCGCCAGCCACGACTAAGACAGGCGAAAAGGCTTGTCACGCCTTCCTGTCAAAGGGTGAAGGCGATGCTGACACTCTCTAGACAAGATCTAAGAGTACTGATAAGCTTCCTCACTGGGCACTGCCTACTGAGATACCACCTCAGCAAAATGGGCATCTTAGAGGCAGTGGAGTGCAGACTGTGTGGTGAGGAGGATGAGACGGCAGAGCATATCCTATGTGAATGCCCTGCCTTGGCAGCAAACCGCTTTGAATACTTTGGTCAGGGGACCACTGAACCCCAAACTGTAGCGGACTCTGCGGTGAAGGACATACTCGGCTTCCTAAGGGGGCGGGTATGTACGACGCCTTCTACTAAGAAAGGGCCAGCGTCACAATAGGCCCACATGCGGTCGCAGTGACAAAGGGACTTGTCCCACACGCCCTCGGGTCAGAAAAAAAAAAGAAAAAAGTCCATCTCCTTTGGCTGGTGAGATACTGTGGTTGAGCTCTTTCAATGTAAAGACATCAGTGTCTGACCGTTAAGTCAGTACTAGAGTCAATCAGTTGGTCGTGGTCTTTATATACGAAGAGAAAGGTACACGGGATAGTGGAGCGTCGGGTAATGGTGGGGGGGAGGTCATGTACCTCTGGGGAAACCCACTAGAGGTGAAGGGAAAGAACTTAACGGCCACACGATGATGTCTTTACATCGAAAGCGCTCGCCGTATCTCACCAGCCAGAAGAGACATACTCACCTAACAGGTACGTTAACTTTAGTAATTTAACCCAATTACTTTAATTAATATCTTCGCCCGAGCGGCTTTCAACTGACCCATCCTCAAGTTGTTCCCGCAAGGATTATCTGCACTGAAAGCAAACACTCGTCAACTTCCTGGATGAAATGAACGCTACAGAAAATCCAATAGCGGAAAAGGAAAAGTTGAAAGTGCTTATTAACTTCTTGACTGCTTCCATTTATAAATTAGTCGAAGACAAGACAGATTTTCAGAGGACGCTCGACGGGATTTATATTAAGCCAAATAACAAGATTTATGCTCGGCACCGCGGGGCGACTTGTAACAAAACCCTGGCGAGTCTATTGGCCATATTTGGAGGCTTTACACGTCCTTAAACAGGAATGCTCTTTCCAGAACGTTAATGGTGAGCAATATAGAAATGAGCATATCTGTGATGCATTCATAGCAGGACTGACGTCTATGTATCGAACGTCCGTTTCTTTCATGCTCCTAATGGAAAAACCCTGCAAATTATAACACAATGGTTTATTATTCTCATGAACAGCTTGACCTAGTATTAGTGCTCCCCCATCCCATTCGACTCAGCATCGAATACTAGTAAGCCATACGAAACATGTCCTGGCTACAATGGAACTACGGATACAAAACGTCTGATGATTTTGCCCCGTCGGGGAAATTGAAACGGGGGCGCTCGAAGCGAACCGTTCTGAGGCGAAAGGGGAGGCAAGCGAGCAGGGTTGCTTTTAGACGGGAGGGGAGGGAGGGAGTTCAAACGACGAAACGCTGTAGCTCCCGCGTTGTACTGCGTTTCGTTAATTTTTTTAACCGTTTTTTGCCCATTACAACCACGGGCTTCGTCCGATCGGATTGCCGAGATGGCGGGCACAACTAGATACCAAATCGGATTTTTGGGCGAAAGAACGAATTTTTTAGACCACGTTAAAGGCACAAAACGGTTCGGACGGGGGACGGTGGACGGACATTGCAAATTTGGAATCTCCAAGTCTTGAAACGTAAAGTATCAAATTTTGTGGGGGGGGGGGGTTGTAAAAAATTTTTCGTGACCGAAAACATAGGGTTATTATTCAGAATGAATAATAAACCAAAATCACATTGACTATTTATACTCCAAATTAATGACATTTGTTGCCATATTTTACAATGCACGATACCTCCTTCACAAAAATAGATTAAAACAAACTTATATTTCTCTAGTACAGTCTACATTGCAGTATGATTTGGGGTGAACCTTATACTAGCCTATGGGGAAAACCTATTATGCAGAAGGGATTAATAAAAATAATGTTAGAAAAGCCACAACGCTACCCTTCAAGATTGGTCTACGATGAGGCATAGGTATTTAGTGTAAGGCATCGTTTGTAAAAAACGTATTGCTTTACTTTCCAAAACACCCTGACATTGTTAATGACACAAGGGAACCTTCATTTCCAACATGGTTTGTACTGGTTAATTCCCAGAACTCACTTAACCTTCACAATTATAAGTCCACAACATATTATTTACCTGCTACATAATCAACTTGAGCCAATTATGAAAGAACCAACCCATTCCCTGAGAAATGTATTTAAAGAACAAATTTATACACGGCTCATACAAAATGGCACAGAATGTTGTGAACCCATTATAGCGAGTAGCTATAGACATTATGTAGGTGTTGCTATGAAGTAATTTTGAGTTGGAATAGAAAGGAAATGCAGTCCTATGTATATTTTTAGATTAGACAATGGGTAATTAGTAAGAAACTCAGGTGTCGGCAACACGGGTGTTCGTAGATTCTTGGTATCGTTCAGGCTAATGCCGAACATTATTATTCGTATGCAATAATATCCTTTTGTATTCTCGTCGTAACTTTCTTCCATGAATAAAATTCTCTCTCTCTCTCTCTCTCTCTCTCTCTCTCTCTCTCTCTCTCTCTCTCTCTCTCTCTCTCTCTCTCTCTCTCTCTCTCTCTCTCTCTCTCTCTCTCTCTCTCTCTCTCTCTCTCTCTCTCTCTCTCACTCTCTCTCTCTCTCTCTCTTTCTCTCTCTCTCTCTCTACCGCTGGAGATTCTTTTTTCAGTGGGAATATCGCGGCAGATGGTTCAGTAGTTTGCCTCATACCTCTCTGATCGCTCGCAGAAGGTTAAGAGCCCTGATGGCAGCTTGTCAAAAGAGTCAGCCACCATAACTGGAGTCCCGCAAGGGTCGGTATTATCAGCTATATTGTTTCTTCTTGCAATTGATTCTGCAACCTCAGTCTTCCACCAGTGCAGATTTATGGTCTATGCTGATGACTTGCAGATATATATAAGTTCGCCGATTGACCGGGTTAAGGATGCAATAGAGACATTAAACGCCGAGATTGCTGGCCTTCTATTGTGGTGTTCATCGCACGGCATGGTGATAAACTCTTCTAAGTGCAAGGCCATGGTGATGGGGTACTCAAGACTGCTGTCGCGGCTCAATGTTGTAGAGCTTCCACAGATCGAAGTGGGTGGTATGACGCTCAGATATGAGTCGTTTTTGAAGAACTTGGGCGTGTTAATTGAACTCTCACTCAGGTGGAACTCCCAGGTGTCTGCAG
The DNA here is from genome assembly GCA_020466155.1 of Pachypeltis micranthus. Taxonomy (NCBI): domain Eukaryota; kingdom Metazoa; phylum Arthropoda; class Insecta; order Hemiptera; family Miridae; genus Pachypeltis; species Pachypeltis micranthus. The sequence goes on along the minus strand of CM035771.1, from coordinate 55,258,533 downwards.
TCTCTAGACGGGTGTATGGGGCTTTGTACCCGCTTGTCCAGTCCATTGCTATGTGCAACTTTGCATACAGTCTGTGTGCCCTCAGTGACATGACTGGCGAGCAGATGGACATGCTCTAGAGGACCCTGAATGCCGTGGTTCGTTTTATTTTCCGACTGAAATGGGATGAGCATGTTAACCCATACTTCCTCAAGCTTCGATGGCTGAAGATTGAGGAGCAGCTGCAGTTGCACATTGGAACGATGCTGTTCAGGACTATTAAGTCTGGGTCACCACAGTACCTTGCGGAGAAGTTTGCGTTCCTGGGGGATTGTCATCAGCATCAAACTCGAAGGCGTCTCATACAGATACCCCTCCACCGAACAACAATATTCAACAGATCATTCACAGCCACAGCCATCCGCATCTATAACAACAATCCCGACTCCTTCAGACCAGAACAAAGCGTGAGAGCATTTAAAAATACTTTTTCAAATTTACTGTGTCAGAAGTACAGTGCGAGTGCCCAGCGAACAGCTATGAGATGTGAAAGCCAAAGGACAAAAAAAAGGAAAAGGTGTGCAATGTGCTTGTATTGAGAAGTTTTTGATTTTTTCTTTTTCATCTTTTTGTACGTTTATGTTTCGTTTGCTTTTTTATTAATATGAAGCGATCATTTGATGTATATAACTACTGCCAGAAGTGGAAAAAAAAGTCTATGCTTCCAGGGACAGTGGAAGAGAGGGCCCTATGGCCATAACTGCTCCTGGTTAATTTAAATAAACCAATTCAATCAATCTCTCTCTCTCTCTCTCTCTCTCTCTCTCTCTCATATCATCATCATTATCATTGGCGAGTAACGAATCCTAGCTAGAGGCGTCCTGAAGACGTGACGGTACCTCTGGATAGATCCTCCAAAGGCTCTAATAAGTCTGGATAGAATGGTGCGCTCTGCTGTGCATACTTGGCTAGGCCTCCCACATAGCGTCCTGTGTGCATACCCATTCATTCACGTTCCATCTGGGGAACTCAGGGTTCCATCTCCATCAGGCATTACAGGATTGTCTCTGGAGAAGGACTAAGGCCTGACATCGTCACCATTGGCCTAGACCAGTCTGCAGGCGTTATCTGAGGTACCACCACCCGTGTGTTGCTCGTGGTCGTTCCATCATGACGCATCCTCTTATCCTTCTTTCCTTTCCCATCCCAATCCTTCTGAGCTTTGCAGCAATTACGTCGTGTTTGGTATCGTTTACTATATTTCGATGCTGGGTTGAATGGCATGAGTCTCAGAGGTGTATGACTTCGTGTAGACCAAAAACGATGAAATCGCAGTAATTATAGTGAGCCACAGTTTACTAATTGAAAGAGTGCAGGACAAAACAGCGAAAGTAGTCGTTTCAACATTTGCACTCCCTCCCGTCTTACTCCAACCACCCGTCAGCTCGAGTCGTTACTTCGTGTCATTCGCTTACAAACGCCAGTCTAATTTTCGTTGTTCCATGGTGGTCAGGTCATGTTTCGTTCGTTCGTGTTATTGGTATTTTTCGATGCTGAATCGAAAGGGGTGGGTCTCGAAAGTGTGAAGCTACGTCAAGTCTTTAAATAATCAACACCTATATATTGTTCTCTAACAGGCCATTAAACAAAGACAACCACAATGTGTCGTAAATGATGTTTTTTTTTAACTTTTCATCATTTCCAGAGTAGCACCTTAGACCAATATTTTGTGCTTCTCTGTTGAACGGAGAACTGTCGAATATTAATTTATCGGTTTTATCATTTTCTGAAAAACAGCTCTAACGACTTCCACCTAACTCACGGAATACTCTCAACAAACTGATACCTACATTTTGTTTTGTTCCTGTAGAAATGAACGAAAATACACCACCCGTCCGCATAGGATGGTCGTAGAATTTATAGGGGGTTGCGTAGCGTTGCGTGTTGCTTCGCACCAGATATATTTTTGGTAGTACACATACAATACAATACTGTTTGAACAAGCCTTTTGCTAGTAATTTTCGTTTTTTTTCTGTTCCAGGAAAGTCTCGGTGTCTCGTGAGTCTGAGTCTGGGGGTCAAAATTCAAGCTTGTTAAGTGTCGAGTGCGGTCCGGAAGACATTCATCCGAATTTCGGTGCCGGGGTCGGTGTAATGAGCTTTGAAGTTATAAGAGACTGGGACAACATCACATCCTACGAAACTTGGAGCAACGATTCCTTGACGTCCTCTTGGGGCGGGTTCACTACTACCCGAGGTTGGAGTTACTTATTTGTGGGGGTTTTTATCGTGGCCGGCGGTCTCGGTAATATATTGGTTTGTTTGGCCGTTTGTTTGGACAGACGTTTACAAAACGTGACCAACTATTTCCTCCTCTCGTTAGCCGTGGCTGATCTTCTCGTCAGTCTATTTGTGATGCCCTTGGGGGCGATTCCCGGTTTTTTGGGTGAGTACCACATTATCGAATTATGTTGGTTGTGACTAGTTGCTAGAACAACTAGAATAACTCGGAAGGAAAACCTTCAATGAATTGATAGGGTTTGAGAAGTAGCTCATTAATACCGTATTCAATTATGATACTATAGTGCCCCCAACCAACAACCCTTTGGATATTTGTAGCGTATAGATTCACTAAAATTTCTAGAATGTCCGGATGAGCACCCAATTTGGTGGATTTATGAGAGACAACATGAACATCTGTGTACGGTCAGGATATGCACCCTTTGGAAATAAATAACCGCTTCTTGGGGATGGGTTGAAGCGTGAGTGAACGTTTATAATGAACAGCGTAATCGTACAACGTCAATAATATAAGTTATCTCGATAGAGAGTCTGGTCCAGGCACAACACATAGCAAATCGCTCGGTAAAAATAAATGTTGAGATAAAGAACGTTCGAACCAGTCCCTTGAATGTCGCAGTGACAACAGTGCCACGGAAGGAACCGAAAGAAAAGGAACCGGGATTGGGAATAAAAAATACTTCGGAGCGCACAGATAACACGAGGTCGGGGAACGATCGCAAAAAACGGGAATAATAATAGGAAGGTAGCAACAACAACCACAACGACAATAATGAAAATGAAAAGGACGGCAATTGATAACGGGGTAAACAGTTGATATCGCTGCTCCTAGTTGTTTTTTAGAGATAAGTGCGGCTATGAGTGAGTTCCATTTGTTAAAATATACGGCGGATACAATATTATTGTGCTTAAGTGTCTTGACGATCTTCTCCAATTTTACATTCGGAATGTCTTCTTCATAGAGAAGGAATACTGACACTACAACCACCTCCCCATGCTCATGAGTTTGCCAGATCGCTGTAGAATCATCAGAAAACAGCATCTATAGGGGGAAGAACTTAATGCTAGCTGTTCTGACTCCATACGTATGCGGTTAGCTTCCACCTCCTCAAGCCTTGTGTGTGGAAAAACAATATCCCAAAGGTTCCCTGAACCTCAGGAGAAGTGAAATGTAACAGGTGTTGGTAGCAATAGCCGACAGGCAGGCTTAGAAGGAATTTAATGACGCGGTAAATAACACGATACGAACAAGAAAAACTTAACAAAACACAATAGAAAATCACGAGAACCGATAGCGCGGTGGGAGAAAAATGATAACACAAAACAGCTGTTGATAAGAACGAGAAGCGAAATATAGCAGTTAGCAAGCAGCACAGCAACGATTGCAACGGCGACGAAATGGTCACTGACGCCATACCCATTGTTGGGTGTACAAGAGGGCGAGAGTTGAAGATCGAAAATGAAAGTCGATGAGCGTGAGGAGGGCTGTATTAAATGCAATGAGGTGAGTAGAGGTTGTATACTAAAAGGCGACACAAGGGGGCGACTTGTAAATGCGTGAGCTGCCAAGGGACTCTGTATTGGAAGGAGATCCAAGAACCGGAGATCGTAGCTGAATGAGTTTTGGGAGGAGCCTTCTCTCGTGGAGAGGAATCTGAAATTGAGGAGAGGGAAAATAAACAAAGGAAAACCCCACTTCAGGGAAATCCGCTGCAGTTAGAAATAACCACGGAGGTGGAATTACTGCCAGTACGGGTTAAGAGGAGACAATGACTTTGTCATTAACGGACAGGGAGCCCGTTTGAGGCAGGCACGGGGAACTCTCAGCCTGATCTGACTTGTGTCGAACACCCATATTAGCGAGAGGGCACCCCATGTTGGCGCTCCTCTTATAATTACGTACAGCTACATTTCAGTCACAGGCTTGTTCACTTCCTCCATCCTCCAGAGTGGAATTAGGCGTGTAGCCTTTCTGATTGGGGGCAGTAGCCTACGTCAATGGCGTGTGATGTTTCTTCAATTCCGCCCAAATCTTTAACAGTCTCGGCGAAAACGTCGGAAAACTAAATGAGTAGCTGCTTTACCTGTTCCTGTTGTTGAGGCTGTAATTTATTAGTAGTTCTCTCAACCAAATCGTACAGGCGTGATGGGAGTTCATTCTAATTCCTTCCCCTCCATTTCTCCTCTCTTTCTGCTCCTAATTCTGAACCCCAGTATTCTTTTCGTGTTGGGTCTCTCTTAAAGCATTCCTTCTTGTACCATCACATGGTGAACACCCGCAGTGCCATATGCTTTCGCCCACTGGCATCCCACGATCACGGCACGTTCTACCGCAACAACTACTCATTTCTTAGCTGCCGAAAATTCAAACCTAGAATGCATGGCTCTTGTACCTCATCAACCAACATAGTATGGGTTCCGTCTATCAAAAACCATCTTGCTCCTACGGACTCCACTTGACATTCCACTCTCTCCAAAAGTTTGTCGTTAATAACGGCTTTAGCAGCTCCTGCATCGAAGACTAACTCACACGAAATATCGTTCATTTTGTAAGCTAGTAAAAGCGAGTCCAAAGAAGTGAGCCGATAAAGATCAATTTATTCAATCGAACATAAACCTGAATATTGAACTTATCAGCCCTCCAACCTGGCTGTTTCTCGTTTCCCGCAGCCTGTTTTCCCCGACGAAGTGATCCGATGAGTCGCAAATGCACAGTCGTTTTTGCTTATTTTTGCCTTTTGAAACCACCAGGTTGGAGGATTGCACCGCCGATGTAACGCGCCGAATAGATGCTGCAGGCGCGGCAAGTTGGGCCACTGCACACAACTTCAATGCAGGGAGTAGGTCATCTCACATGTTGTCAGGCCGTAGGTGTTGCAGTTACTCATGTATACTATTGACTATTGTAGAGTGATTATGTTTTCACTGGACTCATTACTGCTTCATGCTTCCCCAACTGTAGTTTGATGCTGATCCCGATTCCTTGCGATTAGTGCCTAGCCTTATGACTAGGGCTCCGACGTTGCAGCATCTTGACGTTGCCGTGAATCTTTAGGAATTAACGAAGTTCTATATTATTTGTATTCCTCTTCTTCCTCGTAATTGTAGTAATATCGTAGAGTTATATCTCGTACTACAACCAATTTATTGAGCGATGATGCGTTTCTTAACGGGGCGAACAGTTATCCGGGCTGTTGGGAGACCAGCGAAAGGCCAAGAAAACGCCAATTACGGCGAAAGAAAACTCTGGCTAACTCAATAACTGGAACCATCTTCTGAAAAGGAGTAACGAAAGGAAGATAAAATACAGTTGAGGCTCGCATTTGAAAAGCGTTAACCACGTTATCCCTCTTTACTTCTGACGTTCGTGAAATTCTTTACTTCGCTTGTTGGTTGAGTGTCTTTCGTTAGTTCAAGCCAAAGCCTAACCCACCCCTCGAGTTCACAGAAGAACTTTTTCTTACATTCGTCATTCCAGTGGGATCTCACGTCATTGCAACTTGACACGTTCCTCCGCCTTTATTGATTGATTGAGGAAAGAATGCATCTTATTGATGAAACACGTGCTAAAGTAGTTTCTAACTAGGCAATGGAAACGAACGTATGTTGTCGAATATAAATACTTTGTAAGTGCTAGGAATAACTTCATTTTAACGCATGAAGAATTAGAAGCCTCTCTTCCATTTTTTCTGACTACAATACTATACTAGGCTGAATCTAACATTATATTTATAATTGAAAGTTTGGCAGTTCACCGAGAATTGTTGAATGGTCACACGCATGAATATGACGCGAATTTAGATTAAAAGGAGCAATATCTGAGTCGGACATCGGCCCTAATCGTGGCTGCCCAATTTTGATCAAGGCTAGATTTCAATAAACTTAAAAAAGTTCGACTTACAAGTAGCGACAAATGATTCTCATGATTCCCAATTCATTTCATGTTTGCGTGTGTCATTCAGGACATCTTGGCAAATTGTCACTCTTTCAATTATGCATATAAAGCTAACTTCAACTCAGTGCTGAGAGTGCGATGAACATTAACTTTCCTTTTAACATTAAGGGAAAAAGGTCAAATTGGATGCGCGGGGCATGTTGTGACAAAGTGGTGAATGGCTATCCAACCAGATTTTGCACTTTTAATATAGTAAACTGTAAGAAATAAATTAATCGTTGAGCTCATACATAAATGGAAAATAAAGTTACTCGATCGGGAAAAGTCTACAGCAAAAGGAAAATTAATCTGGTACTTGGCACTTTTCTTCGAGCGAAGTTTAATGTTCGTGGTTCTTCTGGTATGTTAGTCCAGGTATGGTGCTGGTGGATGTTTCCTGAGTATGTCGTCCAGGTATGACGCTGGTAGACGTTGAGTTCAGGACTTGCGGGATACTGCGACCCGAAGAGAGTGATAACTGCGCGTGAATGCGGAAATTTTCTCTGCAAAGTGAAAAAATTGCAATGAATAACTAATATAACTTTTTAACGTGCACGTGGCGGTTCGCAGCTAGGTAGAATTGGGAATGGGGATACAAAATGGCGTATGGAGAGCTGGTGATGGCTTGACGTCACTCACATCGAAAAGAAATGAAATATAAAACTTCTTAATGGATACTCTGAGTAGATGCTATAAGTGGTGTAGCTGCCTGAACAGGGCATAATAATCGTGGTGGTTAAAACACGAAATTTTTTTTCTCAAAAACGGCTCGAAGAATGTTGATTAAATTTTGTGAGTTATGAACTCCAAATAACGGAACGGTAATATAAAATTTTCATTGGCGAGGAAGTTATGAGAGCTGCACGAGAAATTATCGAAAACCCTGCAAATTATTACACAACGGTTTATTATTTTCATGAACAGCTTGACCTAGTATTACTGCTCCGAGACACCATTCAATTCGATTCAGCATCGAAAAATACAAGTAAACCATACGCAACATGACCTGACTACAATGGAACTATGGAAACTAAATATTCCCCCGGAGTCAGGCGCCCGTAAACGTCTGTAGGCATTTATGATCCGATGTAAGGGTGTGAGGAGGAAGTGGCCCTAACCTTCCTCCGCCCCGTCAGGCAAAATGAGTCGGGGTTGTTGGGACGGAGACTTCCAGCGAACCCTCGGCAATTGGCACGATGTTGCGAGGCGAGTGGGCAGGTGGTTTTGATGAGACGGGAGGGAGGGAGTACTAACGACGAAACGTTGACTTCCGCTGTAGTTCCCGCGAGTTCTTTCAATTAGTTGACCCTAATAATTACTGTAATTTCCCTGTACGCAGTTGTTCACGTCTGATACTCATTCCATTCGACCCAGGATGTAAAAATACCTTGAAAACTATACGAAACACGGCTTATTTGCGATTATACTGCGTGTTGTTATTGTGTTTAACCATTTTTTGTCCATAACAGCCACGGGCTTCGTCCGATCGGATTGCCGAGATGGCGGGCACAACTAGATACCAAATGGGAGTTTTGTGCGAAAGAACGAATTTTTTAGACCACGGTAAAGGCACAAAACGGCCCGGATGGCGGACGGGGGACGTCGGACGAACATTGCAAATTTGGAATCCCCATGTCTTGAAACGTGAAGTATAAAATTTTGTCGGGGCGTTGTAAAAAATTTTTCGTGTCCGAAAACATAGGGTTATTATTCAGAATGAATAATAAACCAAAAATCGGCGAAAATCAATTTTAGTGTAATACTCGTATGATACTAGCATTTAGTGTCTTGTTGATACTCGTATGATACTAGCGTTCTCAAAAGAGTGGTAGTCCAATAACCATTCGTCAATTAACAGAACTTACTACCAGTTTACCAGTTACTGAACGTTATTTTCCTCTACTTGAACTGAGGGAGAACAGGTAAGATTATTTGGTAGAGCGATAAAAGACGCTTAATGCACGTCGTGACGAGGAAAGCAGGGGGGGGGGGCGTCGCACTGAACGTTTTTCATTCCATTGACAGTGACAGAAGCTCTTCGTTTGGTGTTCTATTGTGGAAAGATGATTCCGAGTCCTAAAAGCGGCTACACGGCCGTTCTGCGTTCTCAATGGAGCGTAATTTATTTTCTCTACGGACTTGATGTGATTCAAAATATGTCTAACCCTGAATCCGATATAAAAAACTAATTTCTGTGGCGTTGGACGGCGGAAAGTGTGTGGTGTAGCTTGTTTTGGAATGACTTTCATTTCGAACTTCCCTTCGCAAGCTTAAAATTACTTTTACAACTAAACGAAAGCCAATGGCGCGATGAAACCTTGGTTCTCTGTGTGGTAGTAACTGTGAGTACTCTGAGATAATGTGGGTTCAAATCGCAGCAACTTTGTGAACACAGTTTCTGCAACGACCGGTAGACGTTCGAACTAAATCACTCTCGACGAAGTTGTGGAAACCCATTTCAATAGTAAAACGGACGAAGGGCGATTGCTTATTTCCACTAAATTTGTGTTACAATGTTACATCGATTTCGGCGATGAACGAAACCGCAAATTTAGTGGAAATAGTCCTTTCTCTGTTTTATTATTGGATAGACGGTGTTTGAGAAATAAATAGCGGACGGCGCCCTGAGTAATAAAACATCGCTGGGCTAGGTATTAAAGAAATTGGGTTATATCCGCCAGTAGGCAAATTACTAAAGTTAACGTACCTGTTAGGTGAGTCCGTCTGCTCTGGCTTGTGAGTTACTGTGGGCAAGCGCTTTCGATGTAAAGACATCATCGTACTTACTATATTATCAGTACTGACTTAACGGCCAGACGATGATGTCTTCACATCGAAAGCGCTTGCCCACAGTAACTCACAAGCCAGAGGAGACGGACTCACCTAACAGGTACGTTAACTTTAATCGCTGGGTTACTTCTGGAAAGCCGTTATACTCCGCAGTTGAAAGTTTTTCGGGAGAGAACTTGTGAAAAACGCTGCGTTTCCCGCCTTGGGCGAAGAACAACCGACCAGCCACGTTTCTGTTTTCTCCCAACTGTAAACAGTAATTTAAGGAGTCAAGTCAGGACATAAATGTTTCAATATGTTGACACACTAACGTTATTGTTGGCGACACGTCTTGTCCAGATGACTCACCAGAGGGTTGAAGATTCACGTCTTGGATATTACCTTCCTCTCCATACCCGCGCTCTGCTAGCTGGTTGTTTTGTAGATGTTCTACCATCTTTGTAGCTTGACGATGAAATTTTAGAGTCATCGGCCGGGTTTACGTATGCTGTGACACTAGTAGACACTACTGACAGTTCCGGACAATGGACGGTATTCGGCGAGATAGCCGTGCTCAATTAGGCAGTATGCAGTTGTATCAGCGCGAAATTGTTCAAACTCTAGACGTATGCCAACGGGCGTATGGCAGCCACGCCGACCAGCGTTGACCGGAAGAGGTGTCGTATAGCAACTGCGCTTGTTTATTTGTCCTCGCTCCAAACGGACTCTAGCATTTGCGCCGCTCTTTTCTTATCGGTGAATGCGATGGCCCGATATCCTCGTGATTGGCACGGTAGTTTTTGTGGAAACAATCACTACATACCACTCGTCTTTGCGCTTTTACCCGATAAAAAAGCTGAAACCTACACTAAGTTGCTAAATCTTGCTCAACAAAAATTCCAGAAGCTGCAATTGAGTCTGCAGCCGGATTGTGTGGTGGCTGATGATACACGGGTTGGAAAGTACACGGAATACATCATCGATAACTGCGTTGGTGTTCAAGCTAAGTTTCCTCCTGAGTTATGGGCTGCAGCAGAAATTTCTTCGGAAAGAACCACAAACAGTTGTGAATCGTTCCACTCGAAATTCAATGGTCAGTTTTCCCATCCTCATCCTAACATTTTCATGTTTCTCAATGCCTTGAAACGAATGCAAACGGACACCTTCCTCATGATGAATGGCTCGAATGTGCCCAAGCCGGACACAGGGGCGTTCAAAAAACAGAAGAAAATGATTCAGCACCTAATAGTTGAATATCGAGAAGGAAAGATTGATGGAAAATCATTCCTCCACACAGTGGCCAGACATTATGAAAAAAAGTGACAAAAAACTGCGTGAAAAGTGGACAAACTGGGAGTGAAAGAACGTGTACATAAGTTACGTGACAGCATGACGAGGTCGGGATCTCCCCGCTGATGAAACGTACGTACCTTCCTGCATCTTTTCTGTATCAACGTAATAAAATTTTGAGTGTATGAAGTGGAAATAGAAACCGTAAAGTATGACGGCGCACTTGCTATTGTCTCTACCTCCGGCGCAGTTGCTATGAAGTGCAGTTGTGCTAGGTTTCGGCGCAGTTGCAAGATCCCCATGCCAACTGATCCAATCTTGAGGCTTTCGCTTTGCTTGGAGGAATCAATCACAAATATCGGACAAGTTCCAAAAGTCAATGTGTTCATAAAAGGTTGCGGATTCTTCCCGTAGTACGATGCTTGAAAATTGGCGTACGTTTCATACATTAGAGCCATATCCCCTCCTATATGTCATTTCGATGGTAATGTCCTGCAGCATCTTCAACAGTGGTAACATTACGGCCTCCGATACTTTTACTTGAAGAACTCTCGAATACATGTTGTTGATTGTGAGATTGAAATCGTTGAATGCGGTCCGCTTCTTTCATGGAATTCGCTGAAGTGTTAATAACAACAATGATGAGCTCTTGTTCCTGGTTCAGAGGCCGTTGAAAAAACCCATGAGCACCCGCATCGGAATTCAAAAGGAAATTTTCTAGCCGCTAAATTCAACGCGACTATTAACCTGTAAAGTTGTTGAGTAGCTCTACCTTACAAAATTTATTTTTTCGTTGTTTCTTTATGTTCAGAAATACTTGATGAGGAAAACAATAATTCTTTATTAGAGCTTATTAACTTTGCAAATTGACAAATGGATACTCCCCAGTCATCGGAGTTTGTTTCGGAATACGTTTCACTCGCTGAGTTAAACAAGTCTCGTCGAGGGGCTCTCCTTTCTTTTGACTGTGCTCTTCAGAAAGATAATTTAATAGCTGTAGCAAAATCTCATTTCCATCGAGTTCGAGGGAGTCATAGTAAGATAAGGTTTTACTGTTTGTGTCGGCCACAACTAATCTCCAGTGAGACGACTAAAAGACGGGAAAAAGTATCAAGTCCGCTGTAAATATGTCTAGAAGTCGAGTGTACGATTATATTGTCATATGAGGGGATATGAGTAAAGAACTGCTGTAGCAATGCATTTTAGGAAGATCCTTAGACTCAAGCTTCTCTGGTTGATAAGCTCGAAGTAGAAATTTATTATCATGTCATTTAGCCAACTGCGCTCTTTAAGCGTGAGAAAATCTCCTCGGGTCAAACTTGGTACTTAGAGGTTCGTGTGAATCGAGGTTTTCGTTCCAAGCTGTTGAAAATATTTAAGGTGTCTTTTCCGGCCTTTTAATGTTGCTCAATTTTAGCCTTTGTGTTTTGATGGGTGGGCAAAATAATAGCAAGTTTGAATACTGGATCGAGAGAAGTTGTTATTTCTTTCTTATATTTGTTTTGAAGCTGTTTGTTTTTGATGTAGACTTCAGGGGGCATATCATTTATATCTTCCCTATTTTCATTGAGTTTCGATGTAATTTTATTTTGGTTTATTATTCATTCTGAATAATAACCCTAAGTTTTCGGTCACGAAAAATTTTTTACAACTCCCCCTCAAAATTTGATACTTTACGTTTCAAGACATGGGGATTCCAAATCTGCAATGTCCGTCCGCCGTCCGTTGTTCGGGCCATTTGGAATCTAGTTGTCCCGGCCATCTCGGCAATCCGTTCGGACGAAGCCCGTGGTTGTTATGGACAAACAATGGTAAAAAAAATTAACGACACGCAGTATAATCGCAAATAGGCCGTGTTTCGTATCGTTTTCAAGGTATTTTTACATCCTGGGTCGAATGGAATGAGTATCAGACGTACTGCGTATAGGGAAATTACAGTACTTATTAGTCAACTAATTGAAAGAACTCGCGGGAACTACAGCAGAAGTCAACGTGTCGTCGTTACCACTCCCTCCTTCCCGTCTCATCAAAACCACCCGCCCGCTTGACTCGCAACATCGAGACAATTGCCGAGGGTTTGCCGGAAGTCCCCGTTCCAATTTCCCCGACGGGGGAAAGGTTAGGGCCACTTCCTCCGCACACCCCTACATCGGATCAAAAATGCCTACAGACGCCGGGGGAATATTTAGTTTCCGTAGTTCCATTGCAGTCAGGTCATGTTTCGTATGGTTTACTAGTATTTTTCGATGCTGAATCGAATGGGATGGGTCACGGAGCAGTCATACTAGGTCAAGCTGCTCATAAGAATAATAAACTATTGTGCAGTGTTTTTTCTTTGACCTCATTTGGTTTTTAGAACAGTATAAGCTTTAGCCATTTTGTCTGTGTGTTGAGTGACGAAGTTACTTGTTAGTGGCACTGCGTTGTGTCTACAGTGCGCATGTGACTTTGTTGGTGATTGAATCAGTTTTGAACTGTTCTCTGTTCTTTAATATTCGTACTAGGGTAGAACGAAATCTTTCTACGGGTCATTCGAGTCGGGTTGTTGTGAACTAATGAAATGTGTGTAAGACTTAGGGTGAACATCCACAATGCTCAAAATTTATTGAGAATCGAAAACTAAGTCGATTCTAACGTACAAACTAATTATGAATGAGCAATAAACGGGAGATGATGGTAAAGCTCTTGGTAACTAAAACAACAGCTGTGGGTTTGAAAAACCACGTGGAGTGACTAACAAGGCTCCAGGTTGTGATTAACAAGGAAATGAGGTGCGAGGTCAGGCGAGAATCGTACATCCCCCCACCCCAAGTGATTTACCAGTAAATCATTGAAGCACAATAAGCACCAAACCACCACAGGTGCCACTGCACCCTGTCAAGTCACTGTGGTTGAGAGTGTCCCAGACGGATAGCTGCTGAGCATGTTAGTCTTCACTTTTTACTTTGATGATCTTGCTAATGTGGTATAAGCGCTTGTCTTCTCTGTTGTTATATCCGACGTCCACTTGATACACCGAGTTGGAGAGTTTATTTACAATGGGGAGAGGCCCCAAATGAAATTCATCCAGCTTGTTACGGTGACTAACAAGACTCCAGGTTGTGATTAACTGGAAATGAGATGCGGTCTTACACGTGTTTCTATTTTGTGAAGTACTAACAGTTCTTTGACTAACGTTCTGTTTAATTCTGCGCTATTGTCCATGACAATCATTTGCGGTATACCGTGATGAAAAAAGTATCTTTAAAGATTGTTGACAACTTCATTCACTTTTCACACTGTATGCTTGAGGAAAACGGGAAAATTTATCTAGCAAAGTTAGAAATTTGCTACCGTCTAAAGCTATTTTGTCTGCGTGAAGGATTTCAAATGGTTTTGATAGAGTTGGCGTGATGTTAAATTTCGGTTTTAATGTAACTCTATCGTATTTGCAAGTCTGACAAATATCACATTGATTTATGATAGTTCTGATGGGTTCCTTCAAATTTGGTTTGTAATAGCTGTCTTTGAGTTTAGTGTAGGTTTCATCGATTCCTCCATGCTTTGTTTTACAGCAGTGGTACCTTTTGGTTATTTCCTGTCTGTCTTGATCTTCTTCAACATCAAGAAGATTGATGTTGGTTTAATTTAACTAAATTAAGATCAGTAGATTCGAAATTTTTGAAAATTATTTTACTGAACTGTTCGTAAATATCGTTTCTAAAATACAAGCCCTATCTAGTACTAGGTTTTACGCACTCGTTGATGAATTGAACAATATTTTTCTCTAAATCGTTTTCTGCAAATTCTTGTTCTATTTTGAAAAGGTTTCACTACTTTCGGGGTTTCCGGGTTCATTTTTGGTCGTTGATATGAATATTTGGCTCTGGATATGAATGATAGGACCATCATTTATTGGGATCCGTCGATCAATCGTCTCCTTCATGGTTAGAGTGGATCGTAGGTGTGAGTGGTTCTAAATCTTGTGGATCTTCATCTACATTGACAATGAGGGAACGAGATGGTATTGAAAAAAATGTCGTGTTCAAGTAATTCTACGTCATTTAGCGCCACGTTCACCAAAGCGCCGCTGATCGTGATCCAACTGGATCAGGGCTAGATAAGTAAATCAAGGCTAGCCATTTTCGTGCCCACCACCCTAGCCGAGATCACTGTGGGATGCGGTTAGCATAGACGTGATTACGCTGCGATTAAGCCATATCGAGAAGGCAGTGGACTAATGAGGTTACAGTAAAGTAAGGAAATGGGGCATCTGTTTGACATCCCGTCCCGTAAACAAGTGTCATGTAAACGTAAACGGCCGCGAAACCGTGTATCCCGTAGACGCTCAATGCTGAATAATCCGGATTTGACCAAATTATTGTTTCTAATTATTGTCATACACCAAAGTGGCCGCATTAACCTCTGCCGAAGCTGAAACTGGTGAGGAGCTTAAAGTGAAAATACGCGTACTACAACTGCAAGAGCTGCAGGAATAAGCCAAATTAGTCCGGGAGAATGCTTTGTGCGTGTAGGAAAAATCGGAAGCGCTACAAGAAAATGAGAACTGAGCAAGAAATAATAAAAACCGAAATTATGAGGTTACAACTTTTGCAAGCAAGGAACCCTAACAAGGAAGGAAGAATTGTCGTGTTTAATAAAAGTTGTTTAATACACTAATGTGTGTGTAAAAGCGTGGTATTATTTAATATTTCCTACTTATTTGCTACTAAATCCACCCAGGTAAACCGTTTGGGTTTTCTAACACGGCAATATGACGACTGGTTTTTTCAGAAACTGCTCAGCACACATTTTACGCAAACAACAACTTGTTTTCGACGACCGTAATACGTTTGTTTGCAACAGAATTTAAATTCATACTTCTACAAGTCGTCGGACCCCCCTCATAGCCATTTGAGGCGCCGAATGAGATGACGATAACCCAACATATTAGGTTATCATCGTAGTGGAATAGCAACTGAAATAACTGCGCACTAGTAAACAGTATCTTTGTTTATTATCATTATTCCAAAATATACGTTAGTTATTCACAATAATAGAAGCGAATACTCGGCAGTGCAAGGTAATGGCGGACAAATATCAGAACATGATAGAGAAAGATAAGAGCTAACCGTGCCAAACCGCCCAATTTTTTGGGGTTAAAGTTTGATCAGGGCTAGAGCTTAACCCAGTCTGGTGAATACCGTTTTTGTGGCGGGAACGGGTTAGGTGCTGTTAATCGACTCTAAATGAGATCAATGCAGTTGGTGATAGGGCCCTTAGTACTTAATCTGTAGTCTCTTGATCTATTTCAGGCAAATATGTATTCATGTTTGTTGTTTCATTGATGTTTATTTTGGCTCTGGAAAAAGCACTCGCATTCTTGCTAGCTGAACCTTTTTTGTAAGCAATTTCATAATCATACTGTTCTAGTTTTAGTCGCCATCTGAACAATTTACAGTTGGGTTCTTTAACAGCAAAAAGCCACTGCAAAGGTTTGTGATCGGTGAAAATCATACATTTTCTCCAAATCAGGTATGGTCTGCAATATTGGGCTGCCCAAACTACCGCTAGACATTCCTTGTATATGTTAGAAATGTTTCTCTCGTGGTCGTTTAGCGTTCTGCTAGCATAAGCTGTGGGTAGATCTCATTTGTTCGAATTTTGGCTAAGAACAGCGCCAATCGCAACGTTACTGCCGTCGCTGGTCAGATAAAATGGTTGTGAAAAATCTAGGTATTGCAGGATGGGTTTATTGCACAAAAGATTTGTGTATTTTTCAAAACGTTCTCGATAGCCCTCGTTGTTGGCGTCAATGTTTGCTCTTTTCGTAAGGCATTGTGTCGAGGGTGTTGTTACTTGCGCGAAATTTGAAACGGAGCTTCATCCAATTCTTCCTAGAAATTATTTAATTTGTTTTGGAGTGGAAGGAACAGGGTACTTCAAGATTGCTTCGAATTTCTGGGGAGTTGGTTTTACACCTTCAGCGGTTATAAGATGACTTATATGAATTTAGGCATTCTTTCTTCAAACACTATTTGATCAAGTTGAATTTTTATATTGGCTTCCCTCAAAAACGGTGAAAACTTGTCTCATTCTTAGTACACGTTCTTGTAAGCTGGTACTAAAGACAATCACGTCGTCCATAAAGACTGCACAAACTTAATTTTGCAGACCTCTGAGAGCGTTGTCTATTGGACGTTGGTAGATCATTTTTCAAGCCGTAGAGCATGCGAAGGAATTCGTGATGTCCGTTTTCCGTGGAGCAAGCTGGGTTTTCTACCCTGCCTGGGTGGTTACATGGAAATTTGATGAAAACCACTCTTGAGATCAATGCAAGAAAATTACATGCATTTTACTTGTTTGTCGGGGGAGATCTGAAGTATTTGTCATCGATCGTTTTACCTGAAATCAATAACTAGGTGAAATTTTTATTTGCCCTAAGCATCTATTTTCTTCGGAATCAAAATGACTGGACTGTTCCATGGACTTTCACTATCTCGGATAATATTCTGTAGTTTCATTTCTTCAATTTGTTTTTACTTTCCGCTACCCGAAGGGAAGGAAAGTATAGCAATCGGCCCAAAAAAAAAGTTTGGGTTTTCTTCAGATCTTTACGTTTCAGACCCTACTGAGTCTAAAAAACCTAATTCCGGAGCGAGGTCCGTGTGTGTGTATGTCTCTGTGTGTGTGTGTATGTGTGTGTGTCTGTAGTTCGATTTGCGGGAGAACGGCAGATCCGATTGAGCTGGTTTTTTTGTTTTGTTCGTTATTTTTTGTAGACACCAAAATAAGGTTATGGACGATTTCGGCCGATGGGAAGGGGGGGGGGTGGACAAAAATGTACCAAAAACTAGGGTTTTTCGCATTTTTCTCGAAAACGGCTCTAACGATTTTGATTAAACTTTCAAATTATCTATTCCTAATCAATACCTAACTTTTCTTCTCTATACATATCTCCATGAAAATACGGTGAACGGAGATATGGGCCCCTGACGCAAAAATAGGTTTTTTACGCTTTTTGGCAAAACGGCTTTAGCGATTTTCACCAAACTCACAGGATGTTTTCAAATAGTTAATACCTACATATTGTTCTCAATAAATGTTCCTTTGACGGTCCATTGAACAGAGATAAAAATCAAAATGTGTCAAAAATAACGTTTTTTCGAACATTTCCGTAAATTCCAGGGTAACTTTCTCACCAGATGTAATAAATCCTAATGGAGTGTCTTTTAGTCACCCATACCCACATTTTGTTCTCCATAATTATTTCTGTATATATATGTTGAACGGAGATATAAGCCAAGTTAACTGAGAAAAGGAGATTTTTCGAATATTAATTGATTGGTTTTCCAATTTTCTCAAAAACGGCTCTAACGATTTCGATCAAACTTTCGGAGTACTCTCAGCTGACTAGTCCCTACATTTTGTTCCCCATAAATGTTCCTGTAAAAATGCGTTGAACGAAGATATAGCGCCCGCCTATGTAGGTGGTGTTCGAACTTAAAGGGGTGGCGGAAAGTTGCTACGCACCAGATATTTTGACTTCATGTTTGTAAATTTCTGGCATTCTGTAATTACGCGTGTAAACTGGTGTTCCGTCCTTGGCACGATTGAATTTTGTGTGTGGGTGATAGGTTGTTACCTTTTACGTGAAATAGATGAGGTTTTGTGTGGCTTCCTATTCTTTAGCGTTCATATGGTCGATACTTATGTTATGCATATCAAATCGATAGTTTTTCAGATCATAGTAATTTAAGTTAGGAATTTCAGTATCGGGTGGTGGTTGAAACTACATCTAACGCAGAATTTATCAATCTACCGCAATGAATGTGGGCCTGATGACGGTTGATGGTTCATCAAACTTTGTCGAGGTTGCTGGCTAACTCTTCTCGATTTTTACGTTTTTATATATCAGTACGCTCTCAAAGAAGGTTTCAGGTTTAACGTCAGCCTCTTATATCGGACTTATGTTATGTACTGGACTTTTAAATCTAGTACCATTCTCTTTCACAACTCGTGACGTTCCGTGTGATACTAATCAGAACTTGGGAAATGTGTGTGTTTCATAAAGTATTGAATTTTTCTTATTTTATGTCATTTATAACCGCAGGGAAGATTTAAAATATAATGCACCACTCGTTGGTCTAAAATGGCCGGCTGATGAGAACGTGAATTTCTCTATGAGCTCCGAGCTCAAACGTAGTGGAACCTGAACCAATGTAATGAAAGTGATCATAGTTGTGAGTACCTCCGTTTCGCGGAGTTTAAAAAAAAACATGATTCATTTTATACAGGAATTAAACTTGAAATATACAGTGATTTGACGAGGACAGATACGGGAAGCAAAACAGATAAATGTGAATGCACTGAGCGTAGCTACGGTGAAGGTTTATGTTGTCTAACATAAGTAATGCAGCGGCTTTACCTGATGCGTCTGCATTGCTGGCTATGAGTAATGTTGTTAACAACTCAAACTGCCTTTAATAGTTAATGTACATAACGCAACTTTAATTAATGCAGTCTTCAACTTTTTCTGGATAGATCATTCTTGAAGACTGTTCCTTTGCAAGAATTCGAGTTCAATACCCAACAGAGTGGAATGGAGGACAAGTAGTCGAGTTGTGACAAAGAAAATCTTTTTATCAACACTCACTCGGGCATACAATTTCGAAAGAGGGGCTTCATCCAGAACCCGGGAAAATCAAGGTTTTGCAGGGTTAAGCATCAAAAATGCAGATGGACAGATGGCTAGATGATTGAAACAAGCTTGCTACTTTTCTAATGCTCATTCTGCTTGTTACTTGCTAATGCTCATTCGGTATCGACCTGGGCGACATCATGGCAGTACAGATGCTCTCTCTAGAAGTCCCTCTCTTCAAGACAACTGTAAGTACTGTGCTCTGTGACGTACTTGGGGAATTGCCTCACAATTCCCGCGTACAGAACACTCGTGAAAGTCGTGTCTGGGCCCAAAAGAAAACAACAAATCAAATACGCTCAATAATACTCACTCGATCAAATAAATAAAATAATAACTCTCAAGAAAGTAATGGGAAATGAAATTATAAAGCAATTAAGACCCACTTGAATTTAATCGGCAAAACTCGAAATGAATGAAATGAAACGAACTCCTTTTAGAATGAAATAAATAACCTATGCTCGGATTGTATTAAATGACAATAAAGGGACAATGGGGAAAATGAAACACAAAGCTTTGATCGCTTACCTTACTTCACACAATAAAAAAGGGAAGTTAAGCACTGACTTATAACAGGAATTAATTCGCTGACGATAGCCGTTCTGATCTCGAAATGCGGCTCCGACCCTAATATAAACAGTGGCGGCCTGCACGGGTGGCGGTCAGTGTTGCCACTTCGCGCAGTCCACCACGAAAACCATTACAGCTCGTATAGATGAAAGGTAAGTCGTTGAAGTGAACTGTGGCAAGTTAAGTGGGGTTTTTCAGTTAACTGATTAGAGGGCAGCCCAGAGAGCTGATCCAGTGCTGCAAATAGTGATTCAATGAAAACTCACGAATAA
This sequence comes from Pachypeltis micranthus, assembly GCA_020466155.1. Classification (NCBI taxonomy): domain Eukaryota; kingdom Metazoa; phylum Arthropoda; class Insecta; order Hemiptera; family Miridae; genus Pachypeltis; species Pachypeltis micranthus. Next base: position 55,238,739 of record CM035771.1, on the reverse strand, counting down.
AGTCTGAAATCCGATTACTTAGAGGCCTCTCCGCTTTCTCCCCTCGTCAACAAGTCTGTGAAACGAAAAAACATGTTGTTGCTCAGTGCTGCTTCACAACTGGAAACCTTGGAAGTCCACCAAAGCTAGATCTGAGGGAGAACCCACTACATACACAGACTTCCTAGGTTTTATTCTGTTTAATACGTGTATGGGAGAGGAATGGTTGGGCTGGGTGTTTGATAAAATGGCGTTCCTCTTGTCTTACAGTCAGCGTCTTATCACAAACGTACATGTACACTGACCTTTGGATTGTGACTAGACGCCTTCCCTTTCTTCAGCAAATGACTGCCAGACGAAAGCCCTCAAGGGTGTGTAGCTCATTGCAGTGGAAGGAGAGTAAGAAAGTTGGAAGAATAGGCCTTTCCCCTTCCTTTTTCGTGATCAATCATCAAATTCGAAACATTTAGGGCCGGTTTATAAATTCTTTAGCTAAAACGTTGATTAGGTAGCGATCTGTTAACGATAATCAAGGAGTGAAAAAATACTAGATCTCGGATCGCGTTCATCAATCGCCAATTGACTAATAGTTAGCTAGCGAGAGTTTGACCACGAGGAAAAAGGGCTACCACTACGCTCAAACCAGAATCCCTCGAACGAAGAGGCAACTTGGCGAGTTTTCCTCCAAAACAATGTGTTGGAGAGTTGGTACCATTGGGCCACCTTCATTTGCCGCCTGTCGATTTCATTATTTGACATTTTCATTCGAATACCCAAAATATCAGTTGCAGAATTGTTAAATAATATATTTGTGATCTTACTTGATACTTTTCTCTTTCGTTCCAATTGTCTTCTTATCTTTCCTTACTTCTCATTCTTTTCTTACTCGCCTTCTTATTGTGTAACTCATTTTTACTTTCCGCTACCCGAAGGGAAGGAAAGTATAGTAATCGGCCCAAAAAAAAAATTTGAGTTTTCTTCAGATCTTTACGTTTCAGACCCTACTGAGTCTAAAAACCCTAATTTCGTCGCGTGGTCCGTGTGTATGTGTGTGTGTGTGTGTGTATGTGTGTGTGTATGTGTGTGTGTCTGTAGTTCGATTTGCGGGAGAACGGCTGATCCGATTGAGCTGGTTCTTTTTTTGTTTTGTTCGTTATTTTTGTAGACACCAAAAAAGGTTATGGGAGATTTCGGCCGATGGTTAGGGGGGTTGGGGGACGAAAATGTACCAAAAACTAGGGTTTTCGCATTTTTCTCGAAAACGGCTCTAACGATTTTGATTAAACTTTCAAATTATCTTCTCCTAATCAATACCTAACTTTTCTTCTCTATACATATCTCCATGAAAATACGGTGAACGGAGATAATGACCTATGAAGCAAAAATAGGTTTTTTAAGCTTTTTGGCAAAATGACTTCAACGATTATCATCAAACTCTCAGGATATTTTCGAATAGTTAATACCTACATATTGTTCTCAATAAATGTTCCTCTGAAAGTCCATTGAGCAGAGATAAAAATGAAAATGTGTTGAAAATAACGTTTTTTCGAACATTTCCGAAAGTTCCAGGGTAATTTTTTCACCAGATGTGATAAATCCTAATGAAGTGTCTTTTAGTCACCCATACCAACATTTTGTTCTCCATAACTATTTCTGTATATATATGTTGAACGGAGATATAAGCCAAGTTATCTCAGAAAAGGAGATTTGTCGAATATTAATTTATCGGTACTACGATTTTCTCAAAAACGGCTCTAACGATTTCGATCAAACTTACGGAATACTCTCAGCTAACTAGTCCCTACATTTTGTTCTCCATAAATGTTCCTGTAAAAATGCGTTGAACGAAGATATAGCGCCCGCATATGTAGGTGGTGTTCGAACTTAGAGGGGTGGCGGAAAGTTGTGTGTTGCTACGCACCAGATATTTTGCATGGTGATTATTTTTGTTGAGTGTTTGTTGTGATTTTTTCTGTCGATTTTATAACTTTCCGTTGTGAGTAGGGCAAACATAGATAATAAAACATACACACAGACACACAGACCATTTTCCCAAATAGTGGTTTTCGGACTCAGGAGGGTCTGAAACGTAAAGATCTGAAGAAAACTCAAAAATTTTTTTTCAGCCGATTACATAACTTTCCTTTCTACTTTGTAGAGCCAAGGAAAGTAAAAACCCCTGCAAATTATTACACAACGGTTTATTATTCGGATAATCAGCTTGACCTAGCATTAATGCTCCGAGACCCATCCTGTTCGATTCAGCATCGAAAAATATCATAATGAAACCCAAAAAAAGGTCGAAAAGAACTGAATCGTAATATTAAAATAAACAAATAAAAACGAAAGTATCTAGAAAAAACTGAAGTTTAATATGAAAACATGCACGCTAAATACTAATATCAAAATTTAACCAAAAATCTATGAAAAAAACCAAAATGAGAATGAAACGAAAGAATCTAAAAAAATTGAATCGTATTAAAACCGGGCGAGGACGCCCCGCCGCCGGTTGTTTTTTATTCAGAGGGGTGGGAGGGAGGGAGGGACGCTGTAGCTCCCGCGTTGTACTGCGTTTCGTTAATTTTTTCAACCGTTTTTTGCCCATTACAACCACGGGCTTCGTCCGATCGGATTGCCGAGATGGTGGGCACAACTAGATACCAAATCGGAGTTTTGGATGAAAGAACGAATTTTTTAGACCACGTTAAAAACACAAAACGGCCCGGACGGCGAACGGCGGACGGGGGACGGCGGACGGACATTGCAAATTTGGAATCTCCATGTTTTGAAACGTAAAGTATCAAATTTTGAGGGGGGGTTGTAAAGAATTTTTTGTGACCGAAAACATAGGGTTATTATTCAGAACGAATAATAAACCAAAAGGTTCCTTACAGAAAGCATTACGTGTATTGTTAGGGACTCAAATCGCCAACTCCGATTTCACATCCACCACACCACACTTTCCCAATACCGCTATTTATTGTTTACGTTCCATTATCAGTTATCAACAGTTATGCCAACAAAGCACCAGAAATTCCAGCACGCTACTGTTCTTAAACCTGACCAACAGCGCTGTTCCCAGCAGCGGTTACTGCCCACCACTGGAGGGAACGAGGACGTAACCTCTTCCGTTTATTATTATTATTATTATTATTATTATTATTATTATTATTACTTTCCTTGGTTCTACGAAGTAGAAAGGAAAGTTATGTAATCGGCTGAAAAAAAAAGTTGAGTTCTCTTCAGATCTTTACGTTTCAGACCCTCCAAAGTCCGAAAAACACTATTTGGGAAAATGGTCAGTGTGTCTGTGAACGATTTTTAGAGAAAACCACCGTACCAAATCAGCTCGCCCGCAGGTTACCATGGGACGCCAAAATAAGGGTATGGACGAAATCCTTTGAAATTTAACTATAGTTATCATAGTGATCAAAACACCAAATATTTTTTTCTCAAAAACGGCTCTAACGATTTTGATTAAATTTTTTATATTGGTAGCTCCCAATATGGCAACTATACCATAAAATCCCCATTAGTGGGAAAATGACGAGAGCAGCACAATATATTATCAAAATTTTCGACGAAAAGCGTTTTTAGCGCAGTTTTTTCCTTATAAACTCCGCTGGAATTTTTGTAGAATGTTAAAAAAAATTGGTATTGTAGTCCAATCATATACCTAAAGGGTGAGTGTTTAAAAACGCTCATGAGATACATGGGGGTCACTCCAGAAATTCAAGAATTTCAACTACTGCCGTTTCGCTTACTACCAGTTCTAAAAGTTTTTACCCAATAACTCTGCATAAGTAATTACTATCCTTCTTCAAAAAATTCTTGTTTACAGCCTCATTAATTATCTTTGTACCAATTGCTCAATAATGGTCCGGGAATGAGTACGAGCAGCACAATAAAATCTGGAACTGTAAGCGATACCGCTTGCTGCTGCCGTAAAGCGTTGTTTGACCAAAATTCGAACTGACTGAGTGATAAATGAATTGATTAAATAGAATTAGCCATGTGCAAAGTGAATTGTTGTAGAGCTAAGGAAAGATGTGTGTTGCAACGCACCAGATAATTTTTCTATCCTTTTTTATATTCACCATCTACCATCCGTTTTCTGGCGACCTCGTGTGTGCTGTTTACGTTTTCGTCACCGAACTGACTGCTTAACCGTTTCGTTTGCATCGTTTACGGCATCTTATACGCCGCTCACCTCCTCTCGTTCGGATTCTCACCACCATTCGGACGTGTTGGGCAGCGACTCACTGCCATCCAACAGGGAAGACGCCAGAACGGGTTGGAACGATTTTGCGCGCTCTCTCAGCGTTCCCCAACTCGTGATTCCGAGTTGGACTATGCAAGTACCAGATCTTTTTCCATTTTGTGTTTCCCCAACTATATTGTGAATAAACTCTTTAAACTCCTCTGTTGCCCTTTGTAGCTGTATCCGGTTGTTCATATCAATATTCACCATATTTTACACCCATCACACGTTATTTTCTGAAACTGGTAAGCTGTGCGGGGTTATAGCCAATGTTCAACGGCAGGCCCAGAGCATACTAAAACATGTATTATTCAAAACTAATCATACACCAAACAACTTTCAAAAAATTCGAAAAACGATACATGATGCTTTTCAACACCAAATGTGCGGTGTTTCACACAAATTGACATTTTCACGTGTGTCGATAGCACCCATGGCCTGTGGCATTCTAGCCCAGCGGTAAAACGTTCTTTTTTTTCTTCTCCAGACAACGTCTTTATGAAAGAGCGGGCAAGTGAACAATGGTCTGGGAAACTAGTTTCACAATGAGTGAGGCAGGAGTTTTACTAACGCCACAAAAGTCGCTTACAGCTCGTAGCATCGAACCTGCAAAGTGAAAACAAAATTATTATTTACGTGTTCTACTTCCACATAATTCCAAAATGTATGCGAATCGTCTTGAACAGTAAGGATCTTTTCATTTGTATACCCTATATGATTGCTAAAAAGATAATTATTTACTTTCTTCAGATATTTACGTTTCTAACTTCCAAAACCACCCTTCTCAAAACATAGTGTGCGAATGTAGACACGAATGAGAAAGAACGACTGAACCTAGTCAGCTCACACTTGATATTCACGATCTCACTTCAACATCAGACGGTCACAGAAAGTTATAAGCACAAAATTATACTTCTCACTGAGGTCAAAACGCATAATTCTCGCTCATCGTTCCCACTAAACTCATGTTCCAATAAGCTACAAAATGGAAGGAACTCATGTTCTAATAATAATTAGAAATAAGCAAACAAAGTACGGTATACTTCTCCGTATATTTTATACGGTTCACTTTTTCCTATAATCCCAAAAGAATCAAAACGGAACTTCACAACAATCGACTCTATCAGTTCCAACGTACACAGTTAGAAACACAATTGCATTACTTGGTAAAAACCGCCGAACGTACGAAGGGATTAATAAAGTTGTGATTCGTCGAACCAGATTTTGGGACTAATGAAATTGAAACGTAAACATTCGATGAAAGCTCTAAATTACTTTTCGATCTTGACGTAAGTTATATTGTACACGAATGTAACGTGGTAGGTCGATAAAATATTTGGTCTGTACTTACCGAGGCCGTAAAACCTGAGGGTTAGGAGTTTCTTCATTGACGAAATTGCGTGATTTCGATTACTTGGTGATTCTATCCGCGTTAGTATTAGCGAAAGTACGAGCAGCGTTGTTCTTTCGACAATCGAAACATAGTATGACAATTTACGTCGTCGAGCGTATCAACAAACTCGATTCTCGGACGGACCTGATACGCGTTGATCTTTTCATCGGAGAAATCAGAGTCTGTGAGCTCCCAGTCCGAGTCCTTTGGTCGTAAAATGATATTAAATTGAGTTGGCAGTATCCCAATCAATAATTGAACGATAATAATAATGTGATAACCAGAGCAGAAACGGAAACAGATCGAGGCGAGCGAAACACATTATTTGACAGATATAACGGTTAGTTATCCGATAACTAAAGAGCGAAGAGACGAGTTAAAAAATAACTAACTGCTAGCGCTAACGCGGAGTCAAAGTGAATTGATGAACGCATCTTCGGGAGTTAACGAAAGATTTGACATAGTCATCCTTTAGTCAAGCTAGCAAATGACATTGATAAACCGTTCCTTAATCTCGTTGGTAATAATTAAGTAAGTTTCGTCCTTGTTAAGGTACTGGAGTAAATTCATATAACGAGTCACAATCGAAATGAAGAAAGCGGCGGGGTTTCGAAACGTCGGCTGATCAAGCACATGCACTCTTCTAAGGGCCGCGTTCACCAACTGCGTTGATCTCGTTTAGAGACGATTAACAGCACCTAACCCGCTCCCGCCACAAAACGGTGTCCACCAGACTGGGTTAAGCTCTAGTCCTGATCAAGCGCTAACCCCAAAAAATTGTGCGTTTTGGCCCGGTTAGCTCTTATCTTTCTTTATCATGTTCTGATATTTGTCCGCCATTACCTCGCACTGTCGAATATTCGCTTCTATTATCGTGAATAATTTACGTATATTTTGGAATAATGATAATAAACAAAGATACTGTTTACTGGTGCGCAGTTATTTCAGTTGCTATTCCACTACGATGATAATCTAATATGTTGGGTTATCGTCATCTCACCCGGCGCCTCAAATGGCTATGAGCGGGGTCCGACGACTTCTAGAAGTATGAATTTAAATTCTGTTGCGAACAAAAGTATTACGATCGTCGAAAACAAGTTGTTGTTTGCGTAAAATACGTGCTGAGCAGTTTCTGAAAAAACCAGTCGTCATATTGCCGTGTTAGAAAAAACAAACGGCTTACCTGGGTGGATTTAGTAGCAGATAAGTAGGAAATGTTAAATAATACCACGCTATTACACCAACATTAGTATATTAAACACGACAATTCTTCCTTCCTTGTTAGAGTTCCTTGCTTGCAAAAGTTGTAACCTCATAATTTCGGTTTTTATTATTTTTTGCTCAGTTCTCATTTTCTTGTAGCGCTTCCGATTTTTCCTACACGCACAAAGCATTCTCCCGGACTAATTTGGCTTTTTCCTGCAGCTCTTGCAGTTGTAGTACGCGTATTTTCACTTTAAGCTCCTCACCAGTTTCAGCTTCGGCAGAGGTTAATGCGGCCACTTTGGTGTAAGACAATAATTTGGTCAAATCCAGATTATTGAGCATTGGGCATCTACGGGATACACGGTTTCGCGGCCGTTTACGTTTACATGACACTTGTTTACGGGACAAGATGTTGAACAGACGTCCAATTTCTTTACTTTATTGAAACCTCATGAGTCCACTGCCTTCTCGATATGGCTTAATCGCAGCGTAATCACGTCTATGCTAACCGCATCCCACAGTGAACTCGGCTAGCGTGGTGGACGCGAAAATGACTAGCCTAGATCAAATTATCTAGCCCTGATCAATTGGATCACGATCAGCGGCGTTTTGGTGAACGAGACCCTAAGAGTAACAGACTATCACGGTACTCATTTGCCACCTCCCGCCGTTATCTCCGTGTCATGCTAGACCAGCGACTCACTTTTCATGGCTATATAACTCAACTCACAGCTCAAGTAGTAGAATCCACCAGCTGAGTGGTCTTCTCAATAACTCAAACATACTTTTGCCCACTACTTAACCCCTACCCATCTCATTTGCTCTGTGGATTTATGCCCTTCCCATCTGAGGAACACGTTCACGGAGTTCCTCCAAATGGAGCAACAGCAAAACACCATCCTTCGCTCTGCGTAAGAAATAAAACAACTTACGCCTGGTTCTGGGTTATCTTCCCAGGAGCATGCCCATGCTACCAGGCGCGACCACGGGTTGGGGATAGTGGAACGGCCACGGCATTGTCCCCAGGGGCATGTCTGCGGCCAGCTGTGAATAAGGACAGCATGCTGACTGAATAATCAGCCGCGAACAATGGGCAAAACCCGAGAGATCGCAGAAGAGATCCTGAACAAAGGACTCAAGGGCAAGCGGATCTACATTTTCTCAGACAGCCAAGCCGCCTTAAAGGCCATCGCAGCCTATAGTTTTAGATCTAAGCTGGCATGGGAATGCCTCCATTCGCTCAAGCAGCTCGGCGCCCGAAACAGGCTCTCCCTCATTTGGGTGGTGGCTCACAGGGGGCATGAGGGCAATGAAAAGGCTGACCGCCTCGCGAAAAGGGGTACAGAAAACCCTACCCATCAGGCCTGAACCACACGTGGGTCTGACGAAAAGTCACCTGAACCGTCTGGTTGCTCGATGGGAGATACAGCAAAATGGCGCTCATTGGCATCGCCAGCCACGACTAAGACAGGCGAAAAGGCTTGTCACGCCTTCCTATCAAAGGGCGAAGGCGATGCTGACACTCTCTAGACCCCTTTCGCTTATTTTGGCCACGTAGGGACTGAAACCAAATCCAGACAAAGTAAAAGCGATAAACGATTATCCTGTGCCGACTACTGTGGAAGAGCTAAGACAATATCTCAGTTTTGTCAGTTTCTATCGCCGATACTGCGGAAACCTCGCAAAAGTAATTAAACCAATGACAAGAGATTAAAATAGGGAGAAAGAATCGATCCTTCCTACGAAGATTATATTCAAAGCTTCCACGACAGCGAAGAGCTCTTAACGAACGATCCTCTTTTGAAATACCCTGACTTCACTAAGCAGTTTATCGTGACAGTCGACGCCTTCTCCTTTGCACTAGACGCAATTCTGAGTCAGAAACCCCGTAGCTTAGCAGAAGCTTAAACCACAGAGAACAAAAACTGTCGACAATCGACAGAGAACTTCTTGCGTGCGTATGGGCAACAGAACATTTCTGACCCTATCTTTACGGAAGGAAATTCATGCTCGAGACAGCTCATCGACCGTTAATTTGGCTAAATTCGCTAAAAGACGTCAACAGTAAACTTTTCCGATGGAAATTAAAATTAAAAGAATTTGACTTTGACTACAAACGTAAGAAAGGAACTCAAAATCATAACGCTGATTTTCTATCGCGAATTGAACATCATGCGAGTGAATTGAACGAATTAAAAGACGACTCGCTGTCCATGATACGAGCACATTAGCACAACAGGGCGCATCCGAAGACTGCAAGAAATTGATACATTCCACGACCTTGAAGGCGAAATAGGGAAACACCGTCTAATCCCATGGTGATTTTACACATACACACTCTCCCGTTAGAGAAGACGAAATACTTGACAATAATAGCTAAATTCTCTAAGCACACTCAAGCTGTACTCCTTTAATAATACAACAAATATAGAAGTATCTAAAAAACTGTCAAAGTTTATATCGCACCACAGGAATCCGAACGAAATAGTTATGAGATTATGTTAATTGGTCGCTCGAGTTTCTGAAAGTACAAGGAATATCCTTAAATTATACAAGCACTCAAAGCCCAAATTCTAAATTCCCCTATCGTATGTTTTTATTAGAATTAGAATGAAATTATACGACTTATGTCGGAAAATCCCGAGTACAGATCGACTACCATAAAAGAAAACCCTGCAAATTATTACACAACGGTTGATTAGTCTCATGAACAGCTTCGAAAAATCGAAAAATTCCATTAAACAATGCGAAACATGAGAAGACTACAACGGAGCGGCGAAAACCAAATATTCCAGTAGCCCGTAGGCGCCTGTAGGCAATTGGCACGAACTTGCGAGTCGAGCGGTGGTTTTAATGTGGAGGGAGGGAATGCTAACGATGAAACGATTACTTTCGCTGTCGTTCCCACGAGTTCTTTCAATTAGTAGACTTTGGCTCGCTATAGTTACTGTAATGTCACTGTACGCAGTTGTACACGTCTGATACACATTCCATTCGACCCAGGATCTATAAACACTTTGAATACGATACCAAACACGACGTATTTGCGATTAAACTGCCGAAATTGCGTTTTTGTTAATGTTTTCAACTGTTGTTTGTCTGTAACAACCATAGGCTTTGTCCGAACAGGCGGGCACAACTAGATACGAAATGGGTTTTTTTGTGCGAAAGAACAAATTTTTTAGACCACGTTAAAGGCACTAAACGGCCGTGAGGGCGGACGGACCGCTGAACGCTTGAAGCTTAAAATATCAAATTTTGAGGGGGGCTTGTAAAAAATGTTTCCTGACCGAAAACACGGTTAATATTCGGAACGAATCATAAACCAAAAGTGATATATGCCATCATCTTTTATAATGCACGTATTCACTCCAGCACTTATCTTACGCCTCACGAACTCATGAATGGTCATTTAGATTCTAGCAACCCGATACTGTTGGACATAGAATCTGGTATAGCGAACTTCTACGTAGAACATTAAAATGAATTTCAAAAATCATAGCGAAAAAATAGGAGGGGCGAAAGGCAAAAATAATTCACAATAGGAATCGGGACAAGGAAAATTTGCCTGATCTACCTTCCGAAATATTTGTAAAAACCCAAAAAAGTCAATGCAAAACAAAATATCTGGTGCGTTGCAACACACAACTTTCCATAGCTCTACAACAATTCACTTTCCACATAGCTAATTCTATTTAATCAAATCATTTATCACTCAGTTAATTTGAACTTGGTCAAACAACACTTTACGGCAGCAGGAAGCGGTAGCGCTTACAGTTCCGGAATTTATTGTGCTGCTCATACTCATTCCAGGACCATTATTAAGCAATTGGTACACAGAGAATTAATGAGGCAGTAAAAATTGATTTTTTGAAGAGGATAGTAATTACTTTTGCAGAGTTATTGGGTAAAAACTTTGAGAACTGGTAGTAAGCGAAATGGCGGTAGTTGAAATTCAGGAATTTCTGGAGTGACCCCATGTATCTCATGAGCGTTTTCCAACACTCACCCTATAGGTATTGAAATGGGCTACAATACCAATTTTGCTAAACATTCTACTAACATTCCAGCGGAGTTTGTAAGGAAAACCCCGCGCTAAAAACGCTTTTCGTCGACAACTTTGATAATTTATTGTGCTGCTCTCGTAATTTTTATGGTATTTTATGGTATAGTGGCCATATTGGGAGCTACCGATATAAAAAATTTTATCAAAATCGTTAGAGCCGTTTTGGGGAAAAAAATAGTTGGTGTTTTGATCACTATGATAACTATAGTTAACTTTCGGTGGATTTTGCCCGTACCCGTATTTTGGTGTCCCATGGTAACCTGCGGGCGAGATATCAAGTTTGAGGTGATTTGGTACGGTTGTTTTATCTATAAACCGCGCTAAAATCGATTTCGTCGAAAGTTTTGATAATTTATTGTGCTGCTCTCGTCATTTTCCCACAAATGGGAATTTTATGGTATAGTACTCATATTGGGAGCTATCAATATAAAAACTTTAATCAAAATCGTTACAGCCGTTTTTGAGAAAAAAACCCTGCAAATTATTACACAACGGTTTATTATTCGGATAAATAGCTTGACCTAGCATTAATGCTCCGAGACCCATCCTGTTCGATTCAGCATCGAAAAATATCATAATGAAACCCAAAAAAAGGTCGAAAAGAACTGAATCGTAATATTAAAATAAACAAAAAAAACGAAAGTATCTAGAAAAAACTGAATTTGAATATGAAAACATGCACGCTAAATACTAATATCAAAATTTAACCAAAAATCTATGAAAAAAAACAAAATGAGGATGCAACGAATGAATCTAAAAAAATTGAATCCTATTAAAACCAAAACGTCGGGGAAATTGGAACGGGGGCGCTCGAAGCGAAAGGCGATAGGGGAGTAGTGGTGGCGTCGGGACACAAGCCAGCCTCGAGGCCAGCCAGGCCGCCTTAAAGGCGAGCGGTTGTTTTTAATGAGACGGGTGGGAGGGAGGGAGTTCAAACGACGAAACGCTGTAGCTCCCGCGTTGTACTGCGTTTCGTTAATTTTTTTAACCGTTTTTTGCCCATTACAACCACGGGCTTCGTCTGATCGGATTGCCGAGATGGCGGGCACAACTAGATACCAAATCGGATTTTTGGGCGAAAGAACGAATTTTTTAGACCACGTTAAAGGCACAAAACGGCCCGGACAGCGGACGGGGGACGGCGGATGGACATTGCAAATTTAGAATCTCCATGTCTTGAAACGTAAAGTATCAAATTTTGTGGGGGGGTTGTAAAAAATTTTTCGTGACCGAAAACATAGGGTTATTATTCAGAATGAATAATAAACCAAAATATTTGGTGTTTTGATCACTGCAGTTAACTTTCGGTGGATTTTTTTCATACCCTTATTTTGGCGTTCCATGGTAATCTGCGGGGTGGATATCAAGTTTGAGTGGATTTGGTACGGTGGTTCTCTCTAAAAATGGTTCACAGACATACACGCACACAGACCATTTTCCCAAATAGTGTTTTTCGGACTCAGGGGGGTCTGAAACGTAAAGATTGCATAACTTTCCTTTCTACTTCGTAGAGCCAAGGAAAGTAAAAAGATAATAAGCACATTACATCCAACATCGAAAGACCCATGAAACCCCCTTCCGACGATTCCACGAAAAAGAAAAGCACAAATAAAAGACACCCGTCAAAATTGAAATTAATCTCACACCCGCGGGTTTTAAAATACTCAAAGAAAAGGATGGGTTGACGATAATATAATGAATCATTACATAGAACGTATCAACGAAAGAAGTAAAGAGAATCCCAACCTCCCACGGGTGTACGCTTTCAATACGTTGTTGTACGTATGCGGATATGAACGAGTGAAAAACTATACAAGAAAAACCGATATCTTCTGCAAGGACATCGTTATTTTCCCACACGAAAACGACTATTGACGCCTAGTCGCTATAAAAATGAGAGATAAAATTATAAACTGCTATGATTCGCTAGGATACGACGGAACAACAATACTCAATAAAATTCTTAAGTATCTCATCGACTAACTAAACGACAAGAAGAATTAACAATTAAACAGTCAAGAATGGCGGTTAGAACAAGCCCAACTACCCAGACAAATAAACGGGTATGACTGTGGAGTTTTTGTATGTACATACGCGGATTACCTCGCACAAAACAAATTCCCCTCAGGCACTCAAACAAATATTCTACACTTTAGAATTACAATTGACAAGGAAATTAAATCCAAGACACTCAAAAATCTAAACTAGTGTTCGTTCTGATTTCAGGTTCATAACCTTAGGAGCCATATCCTGCAAGAATCAGGTGGTTCAATACCAATACAACTAGGGCCCGCTTACGTAGAAGCTAACGAGCACCAACTTACTCACTACTATGATTTACGACCACTTAAGACTGCTTTCGAGAGTCTGAAACGAAGCTTCGAGACGCTTATGTCGAGACACTACTCGCCACCATCCAAGACATACGAGATAAATTAAACAATATCTATTTACACCACACGAAAGATCAATGAGAGGATTAATACACCGGTTAGGATCCATTATTAAAATCATAATTGGAAACCTGGACGATGAAGACCGTAAGAAATACGATGAACTCAAAAGAAATCCTCACGAATAAACTCTCTTCAACTAACATTCGTAGAAACACGCAACATCTCGTAATTGAAACTTTAGCTCGGAAATATATCGACACATTGAACTTCAAATAACCGACGAATACGAAACAGATTAAACGTCAATTCCACGCGAATTAGAACATCACGCACCACGGAAGTAACCTCGCAACTTCTTATCAACATAAATGCTACTTGCCCAAATCAGAGATCGTACTAACAAATCTTTTCTCTCACGAATGTCATAAAACCATTAATAATGAATATTTTTGTGATAATCACTTATACACGGAAAGAGCGGATTGCGAACAGATCATTTTAAAATTTTAACTCAGTTGCTAATTGCATTCTAATCAGATTAGAGGTCCCCAACACTATTTACACTTTTGTTCCTAATACGGATTTGATTCTTATCAACAGCTACTATTATGACGTTGAATCAGAAACGCAACGAAGTAAAGAAATAAACGAAACGTGGTTCATCCAGATGAATGGTCAAGCAATTTTTGTAAATAATTGAATTATCCAAAGCTCTTCTAGCACCAGCCCTATGCCGAGAATCCCTCAAGTCCGAATGGACCTTGTTTCATATTCTTCACTTTCACGAGAACTATTTCCCAACTTTCTAACTGGCTGGCGAGGCAACGAGAGTTAATATACAATCTTCTGACTGTAGTCCCAGTGATGGGATGTGCACCGCGGCCAGATGGCGTATTGTGCCAATCCTAGTGTCTTACAGGTCTATGCCTAGCTTTCTGAGGAAAGCCAGGTAGTTCCTGAAGGAGTCCTCGTTGGTATCCATCCTGGGAGAGGTGGTGAAGACCAAAAGTCGCTCCCTCTCAAGTCTCCGGTACTGGGCCAGGACATGGTAGGGAGTTTCTTCATCCATGCCACACCACCTGCATCGAGGGGCGTCGGCTATACCCATAACATACATGTGATTGTTCATTCTGCAGTGTCCTGTTATAATCCCAACAACCTGCCTTAAGTCCTTCCTCTCTATCCTTAGAAGGGCGTGTCTTGTCTCACTTGTTTGCTCTGAGACAAAGCGTTTGGAGTGTCTTACTCCTGCAGCGTTCCAGATTGTCTGATGTAGTCTTCTGGCATGTTCTCTCACAGCCCTTTTAACTAGTGACAGAAAAATCCCACAATGGGGCGGTGGTCCAATAGGTACTGTGGACGAACCGCGTCTGGCCCGATGGTCCGCCCTCTCATTTCCAATGATCCCACTGTGTCCTGGAATCCAATACACATTAACTCTATTCGCACTTGCTAAGAAGTTATTCCACATCCTGCACTCTCGCACCAGTTTTGACGTCGTGCAGTAGTTCATTAGCGCCTTACACGACGTTTGACTATCGGTCAATATATTGATACTTCTATTGCTATAGCCTTTCTCATGCATTTGGATTGCCCCGGCAATAATAGCATATATCTCTGCTTGAAAAACTGATGGAGTGGAGCCTAGGGCAATGTACGTCCCACTCCTTCCAGAGCCACTTATCTACACTCTGGATCCTGTCCCCTCTGGGGTTTTCGATCCATCTGTGAAGATGTTGACGCCATTGGGAGGCCGAAACTGGCGGCTCTCGCTGTTCCATGCACCTCCCAATAGCTGAACATTATATTTCCTCTCGAGCTCATACATGGGCACAATTGCGTCTGTGATCAAGTGAGAGTCTGTGACAGTTATAATTTTACAAACAGCTGATGTAACCCGGTAACGATAAAACACTTGAATCGATAAAAGTGAACCTACGTAATTTGTGAAGTAACTGACGCCACAGACCTATTCAATTTCACATCTCGTTACGTGATTTTAACACCCGCTCCGAACTTGATGCCGATTGGCCCTTTTTAACGTCCTCAAACGTCCACTCTGAACGAACCTTGTTTTACAGTTTGAGCCCGCGGTAAAATGAAAGAACAGGGACCGCCTTCCTCTGATAACGCAATACATCGATATATCACGACCGAGGTCAGGTTATCGATATGCCTGGCGCCATGTTTGAAATTAGCAATAACGACAGCTGTACGATTACGCCAATTATTTAATGTTCATTATGTAATAACCCGTTATATAATTATTTTAAATGTACAAAGACTACGGTGATAGTTCTTTCTCATTCTGTTATCGCTCTCACTCTTTCTCCGAGTTGTCTCTCTTCCCCCCCAATTGCGCCAGTGACGCATATCAATTCATGCAGTCGTAGCGTTATCAAGCGACCTAAGTGACAGCGGTCCTGGTTCTGGGTTATCTTCCCAGGAGCATGCCCATGCTACCTGGTACGACCACGGGTTGTGGATAGTGGAACGGCCACGGCATTGTCCCCAGGGGCATGTCTGTGGCCAGCTGTGAATAAGGTCAGCGCTCAAGCAGCTCGGCGCCCGTAACAGGCTCTCCCTCATTTGGGTGCCGGCTCACAGGGGGCATGAGGGCAATGAAAAGGCTGACCGCCTCGCGAAAAGGGGTACAGAATCCCTACCCATCAGGCCTGAACCACACGTGGGTCTGACGAAAAGTCACCTGAACCGTCTGGTTGCTCGATGGGAGATACAGGAAAATGGCGCCCATTGGCATCGCCAGCCACGACTAAGACAGGCGAAAAGGCTTGTCACGCCTTCCTGTCAAAGGGCGAAGGCGATGCTGACACTCTCTAGACAAGATCTGAGAGTACTGATAAGCTTCCTCACCGGGCACTGCCCACTCAGATATCACCTCAACAAGATGGGCATCTCAGAGGCAGTGGAATGCAGACTCTGCGTGAGGAGGATGAGACAGCAGAGCATATCCTATGTGAATGCCCTGCCTTGGCAGCAAAACGCTTTGAATACTTCGGTCAGGGGACCACTGCACCCCAAACCGTAGCGGACTCTGCGGTGAAGGACATACTTGGCTTCATAAAGGGGGCGGGTATGTATGAAGCCTTCTACTAAGAAAGGGCCAGCGTCACAATAGGCCCATATGCGGCCGGCCGCAGTGACAAAGGGACTTGTCCCACACGCCCGCGGGCCAAAAAAAAAAAAAAGTGATAGCGGTCCCTGTTCTTTGTTTCACCCGAGCCCGCTCTAACGTACGTTAGCGGCCGCAATTGTAACTGGTTTTCTCTTCGATATCCAACGGCGAAAAAGGATCGTCCCTCCAAATCCGGCAGGGCCTAATGCTCATTTCCCGTTACAGATTGATGTGACGTCACTGCAAATACCGTCTTCTGTGTGTCAACCGTCAACAGGTTCGCCTCCATAAGCCGAGTATCAGATGGGAGGAGTCAACAAATTATGGACAGTAGACCCCTTTGTCTCCTCGAACGTCGCAATCGTCGCCGCGAGCTCAGGAAAATACCAATCTGCTGACTTCGCTGATCTCGCCAGCCTCATCAGCTTCGTCGCGGGAACGAACAATACGCCCTTTGTTATGGAAAACGATATAAACCCCCTCCAACTTTGATCAGGAGCTTCACTTCTGTCCCGTCTCCTAGAACCTAACGCTGTCCGTGTAAATAAATTGCTATATAAAAACATTAAATTCAACCCGCTACTTATAACTTTCACCTATCCCAATGATATCAGTAATCCCTACTTCATCGTTTTTCCAGCTGGAAAGCTCGGTTTCCTCTTCCTCATCCCCACTCCCTCTCATTGCCACCAACCAGTGATGGACACTCTTTCAACAGTAAGTTCTATCAACTCTGGGGAGCAGTTTTTCTTTCCTCTTCTCCTACATCCGAGCGAGTTTCTAAAACCTTCCATATTGGCCCGGATCCTCCGTTGGAAAACTTCTTCCTTCTTCGTTCTCAAATTCCTAGGGCAAAAACGATGAATCAATCCCCTTCCCACGACCACCCTTTCCACCGCCAGTAAGGTATATGTTCCCGTAGGCGAGCCAATTAGAGAACTCCACCTGGCACCGTTAATCTTTCGTCCTCCGGCAGAAATGGTCGTCCTCAAATTTATCTCGGAATGTTTACCTAGTTGGATGCGGGGAAGTAGTAACTTTATTTGCCACATCAACTGGGCTACCTGGGACATTTTTCCGTCTCGTCGTGGTGGTTAACTCGTGTAGCATTCGTTCGGGCGTTAACTCGTCAGTTGTGACTGAAGATATTCTCAGGGAAGTAGCGAAGGGAAGGAAATCAATAGTTACCACAAACTCGCTTTATTCTTACGTGTTACACTCATCTCTCTCTAATCGAGCCATTTGCTGACTACGATACTATACTTGTTTCAAGCAACCTCGTTCACCTTCCACAACCCACAGGATATCGTCATTGGGTGTATTTACATAAAGGCACGCAGACTGAACAGCCGTAGCTAAACGTCTCGTAGTTGTTCTCCATCCATGCTAGCTTCGAAGGACGACTACAAGCAGTGTTTTGAGGGATCATCCGTCAGAAGGCTGCTGGATCGTGTTTGTATGATCCTGGATGGAGAAGTGTTATAATGCAAGCAGCTTTCACTGGTGGTGATAATGTGATGGGATGGTTCCAGGTCATCAGTAATAATAAGGCTTTCTTCCTTGAATAATCGCTATATATAATAAAAAATTTAATCAAAATCGTTACAGCCGTTTTTGAGAAAAAAACGGCTCTGACGATTTTGATTACATTTTATATATATATATAGCTCTTAATAAGATAATTATACCATAAAATTCCCATTTGTGGGAAAATGACGAGAGCAGCACAATAAATTATCAAAATTTTCGACGAAAAGCTTTTTTGCCGTGGTTTTTTCCTTTTAAACTCCGCTGGAATGTTATTAAAATGTTAAAGAAAATTGGTACTGTAGTCCAATCCAATACCTAAAGGGTGAGTATTTAAAAACGCTCGTGAGATACACGGGGCTCACTCCAGAAATTCCTGAATTTCAACTACCGCCGTTTCGCTTACTACCAGTTCTAACAGTTTTTACCCAATAACTCTGCAAAAGTAATTACTATCCTTCTTCAAAAATCCGTGTTTACAGCGTCATTAATTTTCTGGGTACCATTTGCTCAATAACAGTCCTGGAATGAGTACGAGCAGCACAATAAATTCTTTTACTGTAATCGCTGCCGCTTCATGCTGCCGTAAAGCATTGTTTGACCACGTTCAAATTAGCTGAGTGATAAATGAATTGATTAAATAGAATTAGCCATGTACAAAGTGAATTGTTGTAGAGCTAAGGAAAGTTGTGTGTTTTGATCACTATGATAACTATAGTTAACTTTCGGTGGATTTTGCCCATACCCTCATTTTTGCGTCCCATGATAACCTGTAGGCTAGACATCAAGTTTCAACTGATTTGGTACGGTTGTTTCCTCTAGGAACCGCGCTAAAATCAATTTCGTCGAAAATTTTGATAATTTACTGTGCTGCTCTCGTCATTTTTCTACTAATGGGAATTGTATGGTATAATTATCATGTTAAGAGCTACCAATATTAAAAATGTTATCGAAATTGTTAGAGCCGTTTTTGAGAAAAAAAATATTTGGTGTTTTGATCACTATGATAACTTTAGTTAAATTTCGGTGGATTTTGTTCATACCCTTATTTTGGCGTCTCATGGTAACTTTCGGGCGACATATGAAGTTTGTGCTGATTTGGTACGGTGGTTTTCTCTAAAAATCGTTCACAGACACACACACACACAGACCATTTTCCCAAATAGTGTTTTTCGGACTCAGGGTGGTCTGAAACGTAAAGATCTGAAGAGAACTCAAAATTTTTTTTTCAGCCGATTACATAACTTTCCTCTCTACTTCGTAGAGCCAAGGAAAGTAAAAAGGTCAGTTCGATAACCTGTACAAAATTCGTAGAACCAGTGGATCTTATGGCTGCTGGCAGCCATTTCCGCAGCCCTAACCTCCGCCTTTGCTTGATCTTCCGACTTTGCCTTTGCAGTTGTTGAGTGGTGCCCGCCATGTTCTTCCATTCCACAAGTCCCAATCATGCTCATGACATCACTCCCCCTTGTAGAAAGATGAAAGATTATGTCCTCATGAGGGGTGAGGTGGCTGCGTAGCATCTCGAGAGAGATCTTTCTAATCCCTTTGGAGAATATGAATGTGGGAATTCTTCTGATAGCTGCACAAGTTAGAGAGAAGATAGCACTGGAGGCTACTTGACACGGAACGATTGAGCGTTCCGGGCTCCTATTTTGTTTCTGCTGATTCCATACAAAGGCTGCAAGTGACTTAGTTTGACTCCCGGAATTCTGCTCTGCCACATGCTGACTGAGTCACTTGAATCGCCCGAGAGCAAGTCTTAGGGTTTGCCATAGCTGTTCCATAAACTATGCGCTGTGGCAACCCTTTGATCATGTTCGTATTCAGATCCTTAGACGGATCCTCATGCCATTACCCTCTCTCCATACTGCACCTCCAGCGCAACCTATGAGCTCTCTTTCTATCACTTCCTTCAAACCCAGTCTCAAAACTGAGTGCTTAAAGAGCTGTTCCCGTTTCTAGAATCAAACTTTCAAGAAGCTTCTCGATACGTCCTCCCCTAGTAAAAACCAGCGCCTCATTCTACAACAGTCATTGAGGCTATTTGTTACTTTCTGACTTCTGGTCTCAGCACGAGGGCTCTTGTGGCAGCCTTCTTGACGCTTCTGGAAAGCTCTACTGCCACGGAACAATGTACATGTAGCATGTGTTCGTCCCCCTACCAACGCCACAGCGTCAAGATCATCTGTGTGGCGGAGGAAGGGCGCAGTGCACATCCCCTCTCCAACGCCAGGGCACTTTACGATAAGAGCTTACGAAGGGCCATCTTGACGCCCTGTTTTTCAGTTTTACAAGTCTGCTTAAATCTAGTTTCTTCAGTCACATTCAAATTTAGTTTCTTCAATTGTGAGTCTTTTGTCATGCATCGGGACAGCGAGGTTAGCGAAGGGGACCATCTGAATCATCCTGACTCGGCTGCAACATATATTTGCGTCGATTCTTGATTCACTGGTTTACGTTTCGACGGGATTTCCTTCTCTCTGAGAGGATCTTGTGTTCCACGAAGTGCCTTGTGACGACCTGTTATTAACTCCCATCACAAGTCAAGCAGTTAGTAAATTGCCGACTCATGGGAGTACTAGGATGCTGAAGTGCGTGGTTTGCCGCTTCAGCCCCCTGACTGTTTTCTTCACAGGGCTTGTGTTGTACAAAGTAGTACTCATAAACAAACTATTTGTCAGATACAGAGGTAGGTTTCGTTGTTAAACATCAGACTGCAATATTTCAAGTCAAGGTTTAAAGCTAATGCGGATCCTTGATTGCCGAATTTATGATTCCACTTGGGAAGCAGTCGTAGCCACGAGAAACCACATTTGGAAGTCTTCCAAAACCGCTTCCTTCACAACTTCCTAACCACCTCCGGCTGCTTCACTCAAGGGAATTTCAATTACATTTTTCTTTCTTCCTCTCCAGTGAACACTACGGTTGTTGTTCAGGAAAGGCAGCGTTGAGAGAAATGACTGTGATGTTGTGGTTGCAGAAGTGTGAGTGTGAACGATCGATGCTGGAATTCAAGCAGAAACGAACACATCTTTCCAACCAAACAGGTAGATTTACTGAATCTCAGTTCGCGGTTTGTTTACGAGTAATGCGCCGACTTAAAGCTCTCCTGGAAACGCCAATAACTTCAGGATCAACTGCAGCCTCAGCCAAACCCACTTTTCATATTTTAGGACCTTCGTTTCGTGTTCCTCATTCTGTAGAGGCTTTTGGAGAGAACGTAATTAAAAATAGAACTTCTTCATGAATGTCACACTAAGGTGTTGCCTCAATGCGTGCAATTAATAAGGGCGCTGGGGGGGGGGGGACCATGACACTATCCTGAGTGCTACTGCCCCGTTGTCTGGGGTAGCAAAGTAACAGTCAATCAAAAGAGAGTATTGGCCGAATCCCAGAGAGCTTCACTCGTGTGGATCACCAAGGCCTATAAGTCTGTATCAACAGAAGAGATAAGGTGGGCAGGCTTCCGGCTAAGAGCACAGGGACGTGTGATGTGGAACGGCAGAGAAGTTGAAGGAAGAAAGAGGAAGGCCCTCATCGACAAGTTAGTTGTCTATGAGTGGCAGGAAAGGTGGAGCTCCAGCGAGAAAGGCAGATGGACATATGCGTGGCTGCCACAGGTCCGAGATAGGATTGAGTCCCACTGGCAAGGATTTGGATTTTACACCTCCCAGCTAGTCACCGGCCACGGAGACTTCCGTGAGAAGCTCCGTGGGTTTTCGCTGGTGGCTGGCGGGCTGTGTGAGTGTGGTGGGCTTGACACAGCGGAGCACGTGGTGTTCCACTGTGTCAGCTATGAAAACGAAAGGAATAGGGCGAGGAATGAGTTAATGAGAATAGGAAGCCAGTGGGACATGACAATGGTCAGGAATCAGGGAAGTTTTATTTGGTGGAAGTGGTTCGGAGAAAAGGTGTTAAAGGTTAGGGAAGAAACTAGATTAGGGAATGTGCGCAGGGCCTTAGGAGTAGGTGTTTAGAGTGTGTGTTTGTGTCTGTGTTATGTGTTAGTGTATGGTCTTGAGTGGGCGGTGCCAGGGATGGTCGAATATCAAGTAGCCCATCCCTGGACCGTCGGTATGATTGTATTTAAGGGCTGAGTGTAAATATGAGTGTATGAGTGTGAATGTGTGTGTTGTGTATATGTGTGTTAGGATTGGGTAGAGTAGATTAGGTGTTGTAGGGATGGATCCAGGGGGGATGAATATCGAGTAGTCCGCCCCTGGACCATCGGGAAATGTGTGAATGTATTTAAGGGTTGAATGGAAGTGTGAATGTGTTAGTTAGGGATAGGAGTAGAGTGAGTTGGGTGGGTCGCGGGCGAGAGCAGCCGAATATAGAGTAGTCCGCCCTCGCCACAGCGGAATGGGGATCGCAGTTCAGGCCGTAAAAGACAGCCTGACACCCTTCTCCATGGCTGGTGCGGGGGCAAGTCCAATCCCCATACCCCCATGGAGATAAAGTGTAGGTGCCGGCAGAACGCCTCTTGGCGATTCCGGCACCAGGGCCTGCCACCCATTCAGGTCCTTAGGCTGCTCAAGGTGCAGCCATATAGAATGGGTACCACGGGGGCTTCAGCCCGCGGCCGGCAGCGTGGAGCCGTTAAAAGCGTGGCGCTGTCGGCCGTGAAGCCATGGGATTGGCCTCGTGGGGACCGTGGTTTCGCGGGAAATCCCCCCCTAGAGAGATGATGGGTGCTGGCTGGAGAGGGGTAAAGGCCGTGAGGCTAGGCACCCTTTCCAACGCCACGGGTAATACCCCAAGCACAGCTTACCATGTATCAACAGACGCACTTCAGGTGATCACTGGTCAGTTACTGGTTGACTTGGCCGTTGAGTGCATGGTTGACAAGTGGTGTGGAAGGGGAGCTTCCCCCCTCTTTGGGCTGAACTCCGTGCAGATCTCACCACAGAACAGAAACTTGCCGCCATTGACGAATGGGCTCTAGAGAAATGGCAAGCGAGATGGGAATCCTCGTTAAAGGGACGTGATACGTATGAGTTCTACCCCAATAACCGTGAAAGTCTTGAGAGAAGTTGGGTTGAGCTAGATCACTGGACAAGCCAGTTTCTCATGGGACAAGGCGACTTCAATGCGCAGCTACACTTCTTTTCTTTCAAAGACTCTCCATCATGCACGTCTTGCACCTCCAGTACCGAGTTGCCACCCAAGTAAATAGTTGGATCAGGTTGGAACTGAAATTAACAACTCCCGGATGGTACGGGATTCCTCAGGTGGTCACCTCCGCGCAGTAACACACGGGCAACAGCTCTCTACCGGGAGACTGGCAAACGACCAAATACCTGCTGTACCTCCGCATTCGGTGTATGTTGCTGGGGCTGGCTTGTTGCATATTCGCGTAACATCAACTTGCGGTATATTCTTCGTAATTTTACCTTGTTATGAACAGTGAACAGTGCATGTAGCATTGCATACATTCGAGAAAATAGACATTCTCCTTAGTGGAGTACTGCAACTGGACCAAGGCTACCTGACACGCAAACCAAAACTCCGTCGATTTATGTTGTTCTTCCATTGTGTTCTTCACTGACGTGATATGGAACTGGTAGAATTCAACGTTCTATAATGAGACTCTAGTGCTTGCAGATTCCGTAATTTATTCTGTCGTCCCTACTCCCGTCACTGGACACGTATCCTCTCAACCGGAAGCCATGCACGCCTTGATAATTTTCTTCCAGTCTTCATTTTCGTGCCCTTCTACGGCGAAGAAGATGGGAGACAACGTTCTCCTCCATTTTACAAGCAACATCTACAGTGGAAAACGTCGAATGTAGGATTTGACGGCTTCCTAATTTGTGGTAAGCTGGGAGAATGGCCAGGACGGCGTCTCGTTGGAGGGTTCACTCCAAAAAATCTATATCTAGGTATACCTTTGCAAACGCAAGGGAAGATGATACGATATATGTAAATTTTCCTTATTATCGAATGCAAGTGGGAGGGAAGGATGCTGCATACATTGCTTAGAAGATTGCGATTCTTTTCGTTCTTTTTGCTTAGAATAAATGAATTGTGGGTTTCGATTCTGAGAATAAAATCTCAGGTGCGGCGCATCACACAACATTCCTTAGCTCTACACAAGTTTTTTTGGAGAAGGAATTACTTTTTCAGAGTTATCGGGACTTTAAAAATGGTAGTAAGTGAAACGTCGGGTTGGTAATTGAAATACCGGAACTTCTGGAGTAGAACCTATTTATCTTATTAGTTGATTGGACCACCACTTCAATTTTCCTGAAGATTCTAGTAACATTTGAGCGAAGTTAGTGACGCAGCTCACCAATAACTACATTTTGTTCTCCTTATGTCTTTATGTAGTCACTTGAATGAGGATACAGCGCTTGTACATAACGTCGACTTGGAGATGAGTTCAGATGTGTTGTGCTTCGCTCGCGTACGCTTTTCCGTTTCTATGAAGGCTGTAGTGAGCGAAGTGTATAATAATGTAATGGAATGGCTCAGGTCAACACAAGAAAAGGCTCCTTCCTTGAATAATAGATATATTCTCCATTGTACGGTTTACTCCATTCTACAGCATGTACAAGATCGAAAGAGCCGACGAATCTCGTGGCTTCCAGCTCTGCTTCATCTTCCGACTTTGATTTTGCAGTTGGTGACATTCCCAGGTGGTGCCGTCCCCCCAAGCACGTCACGTTCCGTTCTGCAAATTCCACTGGTGCCTGTAAGAATTACGTTATTCTGGCCTATTATAACTTTGAGCTGCCTTTGGTCTTGTAAGTGAGTACTTATTGACTCGGTGGGAATTTGGAAAACTTTCAGTTACATAACAGGAACGGTGTAACCATTTCGAGTAATTCATTCGTTCTCCAGAACTCCTGGCGAGAGTCACGATTACCTGCGCAGCACGTTATTCTGGAATCTCAAGGGGAGTTGAGTGTGTCGAAAACCTTTTAGCAGTAAAATCTTCACAAAACGCCAGTTTAAATTGACGCGACCTTTGAGAAACTCGTGGTGTTCCACCGCCTGCCCGTTTTCTTCCGGTGACCTACATTTTTACTACTCCCTTTTATTCCTACCTTAAAGATATCGGCCAGACTCGGTTTACAGTTCATTCCGCGCCATGTCATTTCGTCTTTTGTGGAGATTGACAGTCCCCATCTTGTTTCATAGCTGTTAGGGTTTTGGTGAGGGTTAGTTTTTGGAGATGCAGAGAACTATTTTAATACAACTGTTGAGTAGAGAGAGATTCTAAACCCAGAGCAAGAGATGTTGGTATAGTTGACGTGAGCTATGTTCTAAGCTAGTTACGAACGAAAACAATATGATTTGGGAACGTCCTTTCAATGATCTGAGAGAAGTGGTGAGCAATGCCTCGGTAGAAGTCCTAATATACTTACAATGCTCTCCCAAGTTTGAAGGAAGTAACTAAAGCAATCCCAAATAACTACAACACAATTGATAACAGGGTACGCTCTCCTCACTTCCGATAGGCCGACCTGTTTGGTGGGCTCTTACCACGCATGGAGGTAGACAAATTGTGATTCCTAGTGCAATATAACACACATATTTCATAAGCCACATAAATAAATAATATAAATTATTTTTATTATTATTACATGGTATTTGGGACGTATTGATATACCGGAAACTACTTGTAGCACAAGTGACATAATGAAGTTAAATTCAAAGGTGACGATATAGGCCTCAGTCTCTCTCCAGAGCCACATCCAGGTAGTGGATCTATTGACATCCCAGCCACTGGATGGGGCCTCAGCAAAAATAGGTACTACTCGTCGGTATTCTTACCGGTGGTGCTGTACGCAGCCTCAACAGGGTGTTGGCTGGAACCCCATCACTACATCTCCTTCTGGATCTTGAACCACACAAAGATAGGCTCCCTGGAATGGTAAGCTGGAGGGATGTACTCCCCAATCCCACCGCTCACTAGGGTGGAGGCGGTGGAGGACAGTCTGGAGCTGACTCGATAGTGGGTACAGATCAGTGGTAAGCCGACTATACCGAAGCTTTTTTTGTGGAGGTAATGGGTAAGATCACGTGTAGTAGAGAGTACGCGTAGACTCGAAGATACTGGATTCCCAGGGCATTCACTGGTTTCCCTGACTGCAAAGCCAAAAGCATAGACGCCTTCGAGTGACCGCACACGCTCTGCACCGGAGCTCTGCTCTCATCTTAGCTTCCAGAGAATATCCGTCCATTG
The DNA here is from genome assembly GCA_020466155.1 of Pachypeltis micranthus. Lineage (NCBI taxonomy): Eukaryota > Metazoa > Arthropoda > Insecta > Hemiptera > Miridae > Pachypeltis > Pachypeltis micranthus. Next base: position 55,212,581 of record CM035771.1, on the reverse strand, counting down.
CCATGTGTAGGAGGAGCGAACCTAACCAATATCGAAGGGCACATATCCACTTCCGGAAGTGTTGGTGGTGGGGAATGGGAAAAGTAGAGAATCTCGCATCTCCTACACACAATCGCGTTTCTGGTCCTATTGATTGTGGAAGCTGTCAAATCCTACATCCGACGTTTCTCAATGTAGATGCCGCTTGTACAACGCAGGAGAACGTTGTCTCCCATCTTCTTTACCATAGAAGTGCATGAAAATGAAGACTGGAAGGGAAGATACTAGGGACTGGAAGATAATTATCAAAGTTCGCATGGCTTCCAGTTGAGAGGATTGCACCAAGGAACTTGATCACAAGGTACGACCACATCTCAAGGACACCTCTAGCCAGAACTCGACATTAGCCAATGTCGCCCATACACATAGGGCGAGACCAAATCCTATTTCTTGAGGCAGTTTACTCAGTGCAATATCAATCACAAGATTGAAAAGCTCGAACGCCAGGCCCTGCTGCCACCTTCCCAGACATCCCCCTTGTAATGGTTTGCGGCGGACTGCCGAAGGCGGCAACACTGTTGCCACCACCCGTGCAGTTCACCGCTGTTTATATTAGCGGTGGAGCCACGTTTTTAGATCAGAACGGCTACCGACTTCACAGACGAATCGTCCCCTTTTCCTAAGCCAGTGAATCAGTACTTAAACGTCCCTTCATATTGTGTGAAGTAAGGTAAGCGGTCGGAGCTTGGTGTTTCATTTTCCCCATTGTCCCTTTATTGTTATTAATACAATCCGAGCATAGGTTATTTGTTTCATTCTAAAAGGAGTTCATTTCATTTCATTTCTGTTTTTCCCTGATTAAATTCAAGGTGGTCTTATTCGGTTTATAATTTCATTCCCCATTACTTTCTTGAGAGCCATTATTTTATTTATTTCATCAAGTGAGTATAATTGAGTGTATTTAATTTGTTCTTTTCTTTTGGGCCCGGACACGACTTTCACTTGTGTTCAGTACGTGAGTGATTAGTAAAATGATTCCCCAAGTACGTCACACCCTGCAACCTGCAAGGGCGTCAAACCCCCCAGTACAGTTTAGAGAGCTTGATCAGCCTATCAAGAGCCCCCACACCACGGACGCAATTGGCCAATGCCTGGCAGCTTAACTTGTCAAAAGCCTTAGCAACTATATGTAATTGCTAGTAGGGGGAATAGGGGCTTTGGCACAAGGGCTAATAAAGATAACCTGACATTGAGGATAACCTGAATGAAACCTCCCTTTTAAAGGAGGGAAACCTTTACTAGAAAGGTCACCTTCTTGGTAAGGTTACCGCCAGCACGCTATAGGGAGGGGGGTATAATCATTCTCCGGAAATTTCATACATTTTAATAAATTCAAGCATTTGAAGAATCTGCATATTGAGAAGCTGGTTGAGGTTTCAGTGAAGAATGGAGGTGCTCGCTACTTGCGACTCTTTTTATAATCCAAGGACGCGACTCTAATGGAATGTAATGGATCTCGTTAACAGAACGTATGCGCATGCGCAACGACATACTGGACTCAACGCTGGAAACGTGTATAATATTAGATCTTCTTTGCGGGATCATCAAATCAAGGATGTTTTAAAATTATATCCATTCAAACGTTAACGCCACTTCATCAGTGTGTAACAAGAAAATAAAAAATGTATTTGGAGCTCTTTCTGGTCTCAGAGGTAATTCTACCGCAGCACTTGATCAAAAGCTCGTTTGAAATCTCGACTGCGTTGTAGGAACGAAGGAGGCAAAAAAATCAACAAATGACGTTGATAGGGGGTGGCAGGAAAGAGACGATATGGGATAGCAGAGAACTCTTCCTGCCACACCGAAGTCATTCTAAAGATTTATTCATGAGGTTTTCTGTGCCAGTACGTTGGTTTGTGAGGTGGTGAAAGAGTTTCAAGCCACAACGCGTTGGGTGGTATTTTATCTAGCTCTTTAATTCATACGGGATTGTGTCATGTGGAATGTTTTGAACCTGACACTGAATCCCATCATCTTTACTAGAGATTCAGATTTACATATAATGGAATTTCACGATCTTGGTTATTAACAATGCTCAAGATTTATAATTGATATTTGTGCCACACACTCGCTTGAGTACATCATTTCTCAACTATTAAAAACACGTAAGATTATCTGTGGAAAAATATTTAAATAAATTCTCAAAAATGATATCAATACTGTTTTATCCTCCTAAATCCTGTTCACGTAACGCTAATGCCCTCAGAAAAATCGTGTGGGTAGCCTATCGTGTTGAATGTTCAACGATGTTGGCAGATTAATTGGGATCAACTTGGTAAATACCGCAATTCAAACTACTGTTGTTTCGCACACCAATTTTTGTCACTTTTTACCCTATAACTCCAAAACGAGAGACGCGCACCCCAAACAATCTTGTTGACAGCTTCCGTTACAGTTTTCGTGAACCTTAGTGAAGGAATAAGTTTTCCCCATAAGTTCGACTTTTTAGTGCTGAAGCAAAACTCGTATAGATGAAACCGGTGTGTAAACTTTCTGGCTGTCCCTCAGGTTGGGTGAGCAACGCGGACTAAAGACGTATTGTGCCAGTCTCAACGTCCTGTGAGGTCGATGCCTAGCCTCCTAAGGAATGCCAGGTACTTTCTGCAAGAGTCATCATTGATGTCCACCCAAGGAGAAGTTGTACCAAAGACCAGAAATCGTCTCAAGTCTCTGGCACTGGGCCAGGACGTGGTAGGGAGTCTCCTCATCTGTGCTACACCACTTATACTGAGGAATGTCGACTATAACACACATGTGTTTGTTCATTTTGCAGTGTCCTGTGATGATCCCCACAATCTGCCTTAGCTCCTTCGTCTCCATCAGAAGGTTCTGCCTTATCTCATGTGTTTGCTCGAGAGGAGACGTTCGGAGTGTCTCACTCCCGCAGTATTCCAGACTGTCTGATGAGTTCTTCTGGCATATTCTCCCACAATCCTCCAAACTGGTGACAGAGAAGTCCCATGGTGGGAAGGTAGCTCAATAGGTACAGTAACGAACCGCGTCTGGCCAGATAGTCTCCTCTCTCATTTCCAATGATCCCCTTATGCCTAGGAAACCAATACGTATTAACTCTATTCGCGTTTGCTAAGGCCGCGTCCTGCGCAAGTTTTCCAGTAGTTCATGCGCGCCTTACAAGACACTATCAGTCGTTATGTCGATAGTTTTATTGCTATGGCCTTTCTCACGCGCTATGATTGCCCCGTTGGAGTCAGGCCTAAAGCAACGTGGGGCCCTTTCCAGAGCCACTTATCCACACCCCAGAGCCCTTGCCTTCCGGAGTTCTCTCCAGAATCTGTGTAGATGTTGATACCATTAGGAGGCTGAAACCGATTACATACTCCCGCTGTTTCTGGTTGCACGTTGTATTTCCTGACGAACTCATACATGGGCACCATCATGTCCATGGCCATGCTGAGGTCCGCGAAGGTCTCCAAGTTCCTCAATATAGTCAGGTGTCCATTAGTGGCAAGTGGCACCTTAGCTATACCGCGCCTAGTAAGTCTGTACGCCACCTTCATAGCCTCTGCCTTGACAAATAAATCAAGGAGAGGAAGGTCGAACATTTTCTCCATGGTACTGGTAGATGTGGCTCTCATCGCCCCTTAGTCACCCCCAGCCTGCTCTTAGTAATCACCCCAGCCTTTGTATTTTGGCCAGGCTGCTACAGTTCTCTCCAATGGTAGAATGGTCTCTCCCTATGTCACCCTTCAATCGACCCATATGAGATGATTGGTTCCACGATAGCCTCGTAGAACCAGCAGGCTATTCTATGCTTTATGCCTCGTGTTCTTCCGCACATCCTAACACGTCCACAGGGCTGTTGTCGCCTTTTTGGTCGTAATGTGCTCTTTCCACGTTAGTTCCAAATCCAGCATCACTTGACCCGCTCATTGAGCTAGATTGCTTTGCCCTTGACTTCCTTATCCTTTGGGAGTGGAAAGTAAAAACGCCTTAATCAAATTGTAGCTTTCAACTTATCCAATGTTCTCGCGTATGCAAATATCTCCGTTTCTGATAAGTTGGGCGATATAAAATGTGAGTCATGGTTTACCTTCTGTTTCTTTGCTATCGATTCGAGATCCAATTCCATATTGTTAGAGATAACATGAGGACAAGCACTGATTATTCAAAGATCAAAATACTAATTGCTTAATAGGAACAATAGGTCTGCACTCTACGGTGTCTAAAGCGATACTGTGAATAACTGTAAGGAACAAAAACGAGGCAAGCTTCGGGAAGTCTGTCTAAAGCCTTAGTCTCAGCAGTACCATCCACCTTGACGTCGTCAACCACACTAGCCACCTGACTACGAGATGCCAGCGCTTTTTAGAAATGACGGAAGACCATTTTCCCAAATAGTGTTTTTGGACTCAGTAGGGTCTGTAATGTAAAGATCTGAAGAGAACTCAACCTTTTTTTCAGCCAATTGCGTAACTCATCTTCCTACTTCGCAGACCCAAGAAAAGTAAAAAGATTAATATCCTGCTTTGGGCCTTCTCAGTATGTTTTGAATAGCTGATGGGAATTGAAGGATTTATTATGTGTAGGTTGTACAACGAGCTCGCTGCTTGTACTAGAGAGCCAAAAATGTGTTTTATCAATATTCCATCGAGAATTCAAATAAAATCAACGTAAAGAATTTGCTGAAAATTTCGACAATTTTCCGGTATTATTGTTTTTGATAGAGCTCTGCGAAGCTGAGAGAGATAGTCGTAAGCGAATAAACACTATATTAAATTTCTTTGGGGGAAGATTAAGACAGTGGAAGAGAAAGACGAGAGAAATTCGAAAAGCAAACATGATACTCGAGATGGAAGGCGATATAAGTGGGCAAGCAGGGGCTGTTGAGAAGAACGCCTGTCTTTGTGTTGAAAGACGGTAACATCTACATCACAAGGGGAATGCGCTAAAAGCACTTGAGAAGCTTCGGAACGGAATGTACACAGGAGTTGGTTTCCCTCGATTACAATAGGTGAATATATCTGTTATCCACGACACTCGAGCAGGAACTCACAAGTCCCAAATATTCGCTGAGAGTGAGGCTTTTAAATGTTGTCGGCGTGATATCTTTCTTATCATGCGTATCTTGCAGACAATGTTTGCCTGTGAAAAAACGTTCATCGATCTTCACAGAACAAGAGTACACAGAGGAAATGTTTCGAAAAGCTGAATAAACCCAGAAACCCTCAGTACAGTCTTTGCGAGGCTTACGAGCATGAAATTGCTGTTGCCGTCCTCCTCGATTGATTTGGTTCAGTTGATATTGATAGCTCAAGATTGGTTTTACTAAACAAGTTCAACTGTCGTTTAAATGGAAGCCAATTTATCTGATGAAGATTTGAAACGTTGGTTCTATATTCACTGTTTTTCATCTAAACGCAGCCCTACACCTCTGAGGTCCGTCTTAAACAACTCAGCATCGAAAAGCACCCAACTGAAAGGGCATGCTCACTGAGATAGATTGCTTTCCCCATGCCTTCCTGGAGTCTCAGTCTCGACAGTTGTCTATGTCTTGTAAATGGTACTATAACTGGTTTAACTGGGTTGATGTACAACCCCATATCCCTGCACCACGAGCACACCGCCCATAGGGCTGCCCCCATTAGGTCAGACAGCACACTTTGCACTTTACCCCGAATGAGCACATCCACATCATCCGCGTACCCTAGGGTGTAGAACCCCGCTGCATTATGTCTCCCCAGAAGATTTCCAAGGTTCCGAAGGTGTGGAGATCGGACCCTTCCCTGAGAGCATCCCCTCACAGCCCTTGCCCGAAGCGAGTCAAGAATGTCTGACTGGGATGTCTTCTTCAAGGGGGAGATCTACCGACGCTACCACTCTACATCCCTATTCTCATTTGTTAGCCTCACCGCTGAAAGAACTTGATGCTAGCCTTAATGAGTATGTAGGATCTGGGACGCCTACTGTTGTAGTGTACCACCTTATAGCCGGGCATCTCAAATCCTCCCAACCTGCTCATAATTATCCGAGATTCTTGAATTCATACGATGTCAATGTTTTGACTTACCACGTACTGCTGCAGCATCAATGGCGCACCCATGTAGTGATGAAGATTGTACTTCGACTGTCTTTTTCCTTGGTGGGGGGGGGGAGGGGGCACCAGCACCTGCGACTGCTGATTGGTGAGCCTTTGAGGCTTTCGTGCCAGCTGCTGCACATGCAGGCTTGGATGTCATTCATCAGGTTAGGGATAAACGCAACAATCCTTTTGCACCCCTCCAGCTGGCTCAGGTCGCATGTCCTGAGCAGGTCACCCTCCCATGGGGGGGCATCGTGCGATGCTCTGTGTGAGCGAATCCTTGGATGGCTTTACCACACAGCTCACAAACAGCCCGCCATGCTGCAGGGAGTGCCAGCTAAAGTGCACCGCCCATTCCTCTGGATTGAGGCCAGTTTGTTCCTCCATTAAGTAGAGCATAATACTCGCGGTGATGTCTTGCTTCAAAAGGCTGGTAGGATAATCCTCAAACACCACCGCCACCTTTAGAGCACACACCATCCAACTATCCACATTGTGAGGCGAGAGAGTCCTCTTTTGCTCCCTAAGACGCACAACCCTCCTTCTGCTTTCCCACTGACAAACACCGGAGTTCCACCCTCTTCCCTCCGAATGGGAGTAGGAGTAGCACTCTGCTCCTTCATCTTTTTGAGATGCTTCCATCTCTGATGGTGTATCATTGCACCTCACATCTCGTCTGGAAGCCTGCCACCGGGTTGGGTCCCCCCAACTCCCTCGCCAGAGCACTCTTTCCTTTTCCAGTGCAGCCATTGAGTCAATGACTGACTGGATGTCATTGGATTTCTCCAAATTTGCGGTGTCTTCAACATTTTCTAAGTTTGTATTGTAATTCAGCCTTGGCAGGAGCATCTAACACCTTGACTTGGGTGTTCCAACCCCTGTTTGCTTACTCAGTCATAAGTGAGCGTTTTCCAGGGGCACTGCGTGGAAATCAGGATTGGTTCGTTCCCCTAAACCGGGGTAATTATATGTGGACTGAAGAAAGGGTGGCTTAGAAAAATAATAAGGTGTTCACCTCACTTTATGAATGACCTTGCGCAATTGTCCCTGAAGGAAATGGAAACTTAAGGTTATGTCAAAATTGCAGAGAAATCAACGGAACTGAACTCCTCTCCATTTCCATTAATTGATGACATCATCTCCAATTTTGGTGGGTGTACAAGTATTTTTCTAAATTAGATTTCAAGGATGAGTTCCATTCATTTGAATCTACAGGGTATACCAAAAAGTACAGGGCTTTAGTGCTTTTGTGTTGAGTTGCATCACCATTGATTCAAGAAATCTTTACGATTGAATGATGTCGGTATATATAAATGACATACAAGAGAAGAATGTGCCACAAAAACATTCAATGTAGAAAAGAGGTTGAGAAGAGACCAGCTCCAACTCAACTTGCATAAGAATTCGTTTCATCTTGCTACGGCGACATTTTTGAAAAGGCAAATAGACGGTGTTTCAAAAACCACCAAACAGGAATCAGAAGAGACCACGTAACGTTTAAACTCTCGGGGTGTTCACTGGTTTCATAGGGCACTTTCGAACGTTCATACCTAATTACACAAGTGTCATGATGCACCTAGATAGGCTGAAGGTGAAAAGAGTGGAGTTTCAGTGGAATGAAGGAATCGAAAAGGTCTTCCAGGCATACTTGTATTACTGTCAATCCGGTGATGTAATTACTTGACTAGCGATTGAAGTTTGAGTTATGCACTGGATTCATCCCACTGTTGCTGTAGGGATATTCTTTATCGCCGTGACGAGTCAATGTCTAATAGGATAACTCTCTTATTATTTCTCAAGAGCTGAGTTGAATTATTATGTGAGGGAATGTCTCGCCGTTATTAAATCAACAAGTGTTATCGTTCTTACTTGGATAGAAAACACTTAAGGGTTCACTCTGATCACCAGGCAATGCAGTATCTGAAAACATCAGGTCTTTCCTATGGGATAAGATACGGAAATTAACCGTCGTAAAGAGGTTGAACTTGAGGATACGGACGACCCATCACGTTTGTGCGTGGGGACCGTTGGAGGGAAAGAATCGCGTATTCAAGTGGTTTTGGAAGGTGTGAAAGCTAAAATGTTAGTGGATCCTGCCACGAGAAATGAAACTTTGCGTGCTTATCACGTCGATCCACACTCAGGTGGACATGATGGTTTCCTTCGAACTTGTTTGATTATCAGAAGAAGGGTCACTTGACCAAACACGAAGCAGCAGTAAACCATCAAAATAGATCGCATTCATCCAAAGTTAGAATCTCTCCTCATTTCATGGCCCTCGTCTTTCCTGGCTTTCACTCAAAACCTCTTTCCCGCCCTTTTGACACTTGGACCCACCAAACAAGTACGTTAAGTTTAACGTTTTCTTCTTTCGCCGGTTCTCCTGCCGTCAAATACCGACGTCAGTGAATAATGAATAAGACACTTATGTTTTCGGTCAGGAAACACGGTACATTTCACTGCACAGGGGTTCCGAACCTGCAAGATCCAACCGTTGTCGGCCGTCCAAGCCACATTTTTCCTTTAGCGGTGTCTAAAATCTCAGTCCTTTCTCACAAAACTTCCGTTTGGGATCTAGTTGTACCCGATTACTTGACAATCCGATCGAACCAAACCCATGGCTGTTTGGGGAAAAATGGTTTAACAAATTAACCAATTTTGGCAGTTGTACTGCAATTACGTCAGGTTTGGTATCGTTTACTAAGTATCCCTCAATGGTTAATCGAATAGGGCTAGTCTCAGAGTTGTAGGATTACATCTAGTTGGTTTTTGAATATGGATAAAGGGTGTCAAACAGCACGGTTTATCAAATTCATTCTGAAGGCTCTTTGTATAAATCCGATACTACTACTATTTACTCAAAACAGGAATGGTGTATGGACTTGAAAGGAAGGGATGAAATAAGTTGGAGTGCGGTAGGTTTCAATCAGCGTCATTCATTTACATTTCCCGTCAACATTGGATCCTCAACCCAACAGTTACGTTACGAACTAGGAATTACACGCTATTAACAACCCAGAAGTAGGTAACTTGTGTTAGAAAGCTGTTACAGCTATCGCATCTTAGTAGTTCATCCCGTACGGATCGTTTAATTGGATTGGTGCCTTCTAATTAATGTTTTTTCGATCACTAAACCGGCGAGATTTGAGTTGTTGTTAAATAGGACGAGGAAATCGAGATTTCGAGACACGTTTTTCAACGCTGAAATGTTATTTGGTTAATAGAAGTAGATTAAGCTGATTGCATATGCTTGACGACGTTGTTATGCAAAGCTCAGGTCCGTTAAGAATGACACCACTCCTTGCTCGCTCCACTCCCTCCAATCTCTCTCGCTTCCTCTCGCGCTATCTCTCTCCCTTACACCCTCTCTATCTCTACCGTTTAGGAAAGCACGGAAGGAACTCGCCTCAGTTAAACCGTCCTTAGTTAAAGGAAGCCCTTGAACAAAACCCCCCCGATCAGGAGAAGAAGGGGGGAAAGCTCTTGACCTAAGCCTGGCAGCTCACCCAAAATCCAACTCGGAATGCAAACCTCGAAACCCGACCTGGTGGACCCTTACTTTTGCGAGGGTTTCTAATTGAATCTCGCTGTTTTGTCCAGTCCAAAGTAGAACCCTCTAACGATGTTGTGGGACACTTCTTTTGTTAAACTCGCGTCATGCAAAAACAAAAAACCCTGAAAATTATCACACGATGGTTTATTATTCTCATGCGGAGTCTCATGCTTCTGAGACCCATCCCGTTCGATTCAACATCGAAAGATGCCATTAAACGACAGGAAACATGACCTGGCTACGACCGAACAACGTAAGTAGACATTTGACAATTGGAATTGACAGATGGTTCGAGTCAGGCAAGAGGGAGTAAGAAAACACGAGTGCAGGCCGGCGAGTTCCTTCAACTAGTAAATTTCGCCTGACTGAATTTGCTCTGACTTCACTGCTGTAAAAAACATCTAGAAAACGATACCAAAGGCAACGTAAATCCAATTAAACCGTCAAATTTACGTTTTTGGCTAACGATTTAAACAACTTTTTGTCCATAATAATCATGGGGCTTTTTGTCCGATCGGATTGCCAAGCTCGTGGGCAGGGGATTCTAGTTATGGGAAAGAACGAATGTTTTAGACCACGTTAATGGAAAAATACGGCCTGGACGGCGTAAGGAGATTGTAGATTTGAAACCCTCATGCCTCGATACGTAAAGTGTCAAATTGTAAGGAAGGGTTGTAAATAAATTTTTCTTATCGAAAATTGTGCTAAAGTTCCTTTCGTCGAAACTAGCTCTCTCGTCATTTATAATATTTATAATAATTTTTCGCTACCTAAACTCAAATCGTTCATAAGCAGAGCCATTTTTGAGTAAAAATATTTGGTGTTAGGATTTCAACCCCCTTCTAAATTACAAGTGATTCGATCATGTTGCGTCAACATATTATGATGAATTCTTGCTGCAGTTCAGCTTTCGTGGCTGATGACTGTCCTAGAGAGTTGATGGAGTTGATGCTTAACCCATTGATGATTTAGGTTGTTGTGACTTCGAAAGTTTTGTTGTGTTGTTGTGTCAACAATAAAACACTGCAAATTATTACACAACGATTTATTATTATTCCCATGAACAGCTTGACCTAGTATTACTGTTCCGAGATCCATCCCATTCGACTCAGCATCGAAAAATACTAGTAAACCATACGAAACATGACCTGACTACAATGGAACTACGGAAACTAAAAATTCCCCCGGTGCCAGGCGCCTGTAAACGTCTGTAGGCATTTATGATCCGATGGAGGGGTGTGAGGAGGAAGTGGCCCTAACCTTCCTCCACCCTGTTGGGCAAAAAGAGTCGGGAAAATTGGGACGGGAACTTCCAGCGAACCATCAGCAATTGACACGACGTTGCGAGTGGTTATGATGAGACGGGAGGGAGTACTAACGACGAAACGTTGACTTCCGCTGTAGTTCCCGCGAGTTCTTTCTATTAGTTGACTCTAATAATTACTGTTATTTCCCTTTACACAGTTATACACGTCTGATACTCATTCCATTCGACCCACGATGTAAAAATACCTTGAAAACGATACGAAACATGGCGTATTTGCGATTATACTGCGTTTTGTATATTTTTTTAACCATTTTTTGTCCATAACAACCATGGGCTTCGTCCGATCGGATTGCCGAGATGGCGGGCACACCTAGATACCAAATCGGATTTTTGTGCGAAAGAACGGATTTTTTAGACCACGTTAAAGACACAAAACGGCCCGGACGGCGGACGGACATTGCAGATTTGGAATTCCCATGTCTTGAAACGTAAAGTGTCAAATTTTGATGGGGGGGGGGTGTTAAAAAATTTTTCGTGACCGAAAGCATAGGGTTATTATTCAGAATGAATAATAAACCAAAAGTCAGTTCATGTTATAAAATTGATAACTTTGAGATTTACAATTTGTTCAAAATTTCCTTTTGCGTCATTCTACAGTTGTGCTGCATAAATGTTTCCGTAGACATGCGTAGAACGAAGATACACGTACATACAGGCCGTCAAGCGTATGGGGGTTGCGGAAAGTTGTGTGTCGATACGCACCAGATATTTTAATACGAAAACTTTTTGTCTGAAATAGACGAGTTTTCTCTCGATCGCTCTTTGTCTTAAGGATGTTTTTGTGAAATGGGGCACCGAGAATTGATTCGTATAACCATTCAGTGAACCATTTAGTGATAATGACGGAAATACGTCTTGCTTTTCGAAGCTTCGATATAAATTTGTGAAGTTCGCGTCGAAGAGTGGGGCAATTAAGCAATAACGTTCGAAGCACCGCGGAACCCAAAACCCTCTTGAGACTGTTTCAGGAGTCACCACTAATCCGGAAGTTGAATATTCGTCTAAAGTCATTGTTACGGATGGAAGCGCCTTGAGGCAGGCTTATACAGCTTGAACAAGTCTCAATTGGAACTTGGAACCAATGATTTGTTAGCATGGAACTTTACCGTAATTACAAATCAATTAAGGGCCCGTGACCTCCACCTGGGAGCCCTTTGTCCCTACGGACGGGCGCTTCCTGTGAATTAGAGTCGATTGTTTTAATGTTCAACTCATTTGGACTTCTTCGTGACAAAAAGTTTGGATAGAAAGATGAATGACACTAAAGTTAGAATCGATTTGAGCTCTGATCATTTGGAACCCTAAATATTTGGCATATGAAGCAAAAATAGGCTTTTAACGCTTTTTGGCAAATCGGCTTCAACGATTTCTACCAAACTCACAGGATGGTTACGATTAGTTAATTCCTATACATTTTTCTCAATAAATGTTCCTCTCACAGTCCATTGAACAGTGATAAAAATGAAAATGTGTCCAAAATAATGTTTGATGAATCTTACAGAGTATCATTTAAACACCCATACCCACATTTCGTTCTTCGTAATTATTTCTGTATATATGTTTTAATATATCCATCATTCATTATCTCTCTTGCCTTTTTCTCCATCCAATTAACATTGTTTCAAGCCGCTCGCAATCGCTGCATAATAATCTTCTTTTCTTGCTCTTCTATTGTCAAATTTCCTGGTTAAGGCGCTGGTTATAATTTCCTGGTTAAGACGCTGGTTATGAAGGAAACTGGGAATGGGAGGGGGTGTTAGGGCTAATAAAAAACAAAGAAATCGTTCATTTAATCATCTGACCTACTTTACAGCACAGTCTTTGAAGTGTCCCGATACTGCGAAGATTAAGATTCGTCCGAAGAGCCAAAGCTTACTTTGATATTGGAAATTTTCCAAAAAAACCGGTAGCGTTATAAAAAAATCTTCTTCTCCTTCATTTTTTTCAAGTTGTTTGATATAAATGTCGACTCTCGCAAACTCAAAGTAAAGCAATGTTAATATTAAGGTTTTCAGCAGCTTCAAGTGCCAGTTGGTGTAAAACAAAGAAGGTTTTTATTGGGAGAACATTGACGTCAGTTTGGCCGAAAGGTAAAAGGTAGGAGGTTTCGGAAGCATTAGGCACCTCCTGTTGCCAACAACCCCGTCAGCTCTTGTGTCAAAAGAAATACACATTCATTACCAGTGTGCGAAGGTTAGAGGGAGGGGAAAATACTTAGACCGAGGTTTTTCTTTTCTCTCCAAACCCCCACACTTGAGATGTTGAGAGCGCGAGATGAGGCGAGAAAGGATTCAGTAAATGACTTTCGGCAAGTGGGTTTTTTCCCTGATGTCCTTCGCTCCCGCGGGCATCAAAAATTCATCAGCTCTCTCTCTATCAATGCCGGGGGCTTGAATTTGATTCTTGAAAGGGTCACTTCTAACAATAGTTGGAAGTAAGTTGATCAATTTCGCAATCCGGGTTCCGCATGAATTAAAGTGGTATTGGGTTTCCTTTTATATTTTAGTTCTCGTTTTCTCTCGGCACTTCATTCGCTCTGGCACAATATGAAAGATCAGGTTTGAAGCATCACTACACATCTTCGCGAATTCAATAACATTTGAAAAACTAACTGCTGATGGTTTTGCAGACAGGGAACATCTCCATCAGGGTTAAGGCAAGCCTCCAAAGAACAACTAGAAAGTTCAAACTGAAAGAGGCAGTGGTCCTTGCTACCGACGTCATGTCAGAGCGAAAGAACTTTCGGCTGCCATTCAGGGTAAGTATCCACTCGCGGGAACGATGGGAGCAGGAGACGTTCCGAACCGAGGTGGGCGCCCTGCGGTGGTACACCGATGGTTTAGTCATGGGAGGCAGAGCTGGACTGGGTATTGTTGGGCCCAACTACAGTCTGGCTAAGCCACTGGGAGAGTACGCCACGATATTCCAAGCTGAAATCCTAGCTATAAAGATCTGGGCGGAAGAGATCCTGTCTAAAGGACTCAAGGGCAAGCGGATCTACATATTGTCGGACAGCCAGGCCGCATTAAAGGCAGCCTATAGCTTCAGGTCCAGGGTGGCATGGGAATGCCTTCATGCGCTCAAGCAGCTCGCCGCCCACAACAATAGGCTTTCCCTCATCTAGGTACCGGCTCACAGGGGGCATGAGGGCAATGAAAAGGCTGACCACCTTGCGAAGAAGGGCACAGAAGCCCTACCCATTGGGCCTGAACCTCACGTAGGTATGACTAACAGTCACCTGAACCGTTTGGTGGCCCAATGGGAGACACAGGAAAATAGCGCCCATTGGCATCGCCAGCCACGACTTAGACAATCGAAAAGGCTTGTTACGCCTTCTGGTCAAAGGGCAAAGGCGATGCTGACACTCTCCAGGAGGGATCTGACGGTCTTGATTAGCTTCCGCCTACTCAGATATCACCTCAACAAGATGGGCATCTCAGAGGCGGTGGAATGCAGACTCTGTGGTGAGAAGGACGAAACAGCGGAGCACATCCTATGTGAGTGCCCTGCCTTAGCAGACAAACGCTTTGGATATTTTGCCCAGGGGATATTGAGCCCCATATCATATCGGAATCTGCGAGGAAAGACATACTTGGCTTCATAAAGGGGGCGGGTATGTACGACGCCTTTTACTAAGGAAGGGTTAGTGTCACAATGGCCCATACGTGGCCGCAGTGACAAAGGGACTTGTCCCGCACGCCCTCGGAAAAGAAAAATATCTGGTGCGTTGTAACACACAACTTTACTTAGCTCTACAACAATTCACTTTGTACATGGCTAATTCTATTTAATCAATTCATTTCCAAACAGTTCATTTGAACTCAGTCAAACAACACTTGACAGCAGCAGAAAGCGGTAGCGCCTACAGTTCTGGAATTTATTGTCCTGCTCGTACTCATTGCAGGACCATTATTGAGCAATTGGCACACAGATACTTAATGAGGCTGTAAATACGATTTTTTTGAAGAAGGACAGTAATCACTTTTGCAGAGTTATTGGGTAATAACTGTTAGAACTGGTATTAAGCGGCGGTAGTTGAAATTCAGGAATTTCTGGAGTGAGCCCCATGTATTTCATGAGCGTTTTTAAACATTCACCCTATAGGTATTGGATTGGACTACTACACTAATTTTCTTTAACATTCTAGTAACATTCCAGCGGAGTTTAAAAGGAAAAAACCGCGGCAAAAACGCTTTTCGTCGAAAATTTTGATAATTTATTTTGCTGCTCTCGTCATTTTCCCACGAATGAGAATTTTATTGTATCATTGCCTTATTGAGAGCTATCAATATAAAAAATATAATCAAAATCGTTTGAGCCGTTTTTGAGAAAAAAATTTGGTGTTTTGATCACTATGATAACTATAGTTAACTTTCGATGGATTTTGTTCATACCCTTATTTTTGCGTCTCATGGTAACCTGTAGGCTAGACATCAAGTTCCAGCTGATTTGTCTTATCGAGAGCTATCAACATAAAAAATTTAATCAAAATCGTTAGAGTCGTTTTTGAGAAAACAATTATTTGGTGTTTTGATCACTATGATAACTATAGTTAAATTTCGGTGGATTTTGTTCATACCCTTATTTTGGCGTCCCATGGTAACCGGCGAGCGAGATATGAAGTTTGAGATGATATGGTACGGTGGTTTTCTCTAAAAATCGTTCACAGACACACATACACACACACAGACACACAGACCATTTTCCCAAATAGTGTTTTTCGGACTCAGGAGGGTCTGAAACGTAATGATCTGAAGAAAACTCAATTTTTTTTTCCAGCCGATTACATAACTTTCCTTTCTACTTCGTAGAGCCAAGGAAAGTAAAAACTGCTGATGGTGGGCGAATCTCTTTATTTTCCGTTTTCCAACGAAGTCAAAGCAAACTTATGTAATCGGCTGGAAAAACTGTTTCCTGGATTGCGATGGTATACGAGTGTAGAGCTCACAGCTGAAATCAATCAGCTCACATTTTATACGCATCGTGTAAATATTCAAGGCACGTGTCAGAGTCCCCCCATCTAACTTGGAGATAGAGAAAATCCGTCCAAATACTAGGGAGTTGGCCCGTTTCAGGTAGTTTGGTCTGGTGATGTCTTCGAGTGTCAGAATCTTCCTGGTAAAGATTTACAGTGAGTACTACTTCTCGCATTTCCATCTTTCAAAGTCGTCGCTAAAAAGCACTTGAAGTTGGCTCCTTCTGAAAGAATTTTCTTTTCCTGACGGTTGCTCTTATTTGAAAACTAGCTGAGGAGAAGCGTGGGTGTCCTCAATGATATATCGACTTGGATAGCCGTGAAAGCAAGCGCATTTACGTTCCTTCGTGCGTTTTCAAGTTTATTTTCTTCCCTTTATTTGATTCGCTCCCTTTCTCAGAGAAAAATGGTCTTTCTTCTATCACAACGTATCATCCAGCTCCTGAGTTGGAATACATTTTCAAGTTTGCTGCGCAAATTGACCTTCTGATTGGTAGGGTTACATAATTCGAATATTTGTCAAGATTAAGCTTCAGTCACAAATCATAAGGCTACTGCCACTTTAGAGAGGTCAGTCATCTGTTCTCATATTTTCCCGCACCTCGATAGCACTTGGAGGGCCGACAAGAAAGGAGTTGAGAGGTTTAACATCCGATCAATTAGCATTTTTTGGGCATTAACACGTTCACTGCGTATCAACCATCATTGGGTTGACCCCCCGTGCTGATTTTTTTTTCGTTGCATACAACTCCTTAGATAGGTATTGATTAATGTTACTCAACATTTTTGCCGATATTCCTTGACAAATGCATATTTATGGCGATTATGTCGGTCACGCAGAAGCCGCGTGACCAGCCTGGAATGAGATCGAGGTGTTTTTCTATTGGCATGCTGGTCACACGCCTCCCGCGTGACTGTATTCATGTCAGCTGTTATTCATGTTTTTATTGCCAAAAATCAATTCAAACCATTGCATCGAGATTATATTCAATAGAAAGTGAAATTAAAATTTTCAAAAATATAATTTGATTGCAATTACAAAAAAATGAGTTGTACAACCAACGAGTAGGTAAATGTGAATGTTTTTTTTTTTCGGACGCTTGGAAATCTTCAAAGACACCCAAATGGGTAGTCGTCGATAGGATAATGAACTTGGGAGAAAGGAAAGGGGAAAACCTAGAAAAGGGGCTGGGCTCAGGGATTCCGCAGGCGCAGGTATCAAAATGGTTGGAGACAATTAGGTCGATGACAGTGACGCGAGAAGTCAGAGTTCATCGACTCCGCCACTTTGCGTCGAACAGATATGAAGAAGCACTCAGTAAAATTCAGAAAACGAGTGGTAAAACTGTAGAAGTTGTAAACAGTGCTCGGTTTTACCTGTGAAAATAAACAATGATAATAAAATTAATTGGCGGAACCGATGGATATTAATCGCAATAAATGTGAAAAAGTAGTAAAAACCTAAAAAGTAGTAAATATAATGTGTAATTCTAGATGATCATACTTACATTTTCAAGTCGATTTGGTCAAAATATGATGGAGCACACACGCCAACTTCCAAAATTTGGATAAATACTTCGTCAAACTTCCCTACGGCCTGTCCAGAGTGGAGAGTGGATACAAACTGAGTGCGTCGTTACCAGAAAGTGTTTCTACCTGCAGGCTGACGATGGATACAACCAAAACTATGGAAGGGAGCCCCTGACGCGGGAGCCGCGTGACCCGCCTGGGAGACCCACACCCCCTCACGCGGGAGCCGCGTGATACGCAGTGAACGTGTTAAGACGAAACGTTGAAAGCTTTTCCATTTTCATTCTTAATTGAATACAAATTTGTGAGTCACACATGTGCACGATTTTTTTTTGACCTCAGGAAGTATTGGTAAATAAGGGGGTTTTAGGGAATGAATTTAGGTTTGGTTGGAGTTCTATAGTTCTGCAAACAGTATCGACAAACTTCGAAATGCTACGTTTCCCTTCTTTCTAACTGTAGTGCTTTAAGAGAATCATTGTAATCAACTTAGTTTAAGTACACAACCAACAAATAATATGTTTTTATAATAGTTTATATCAAACTATGGAAATAAACCACTGACAAGTGTACTTGCTCCCGGTAAAATTGTAGTGCAGCTGTTCCCCGTCAGGGATTCGTACTTGCTCCTACATTAAATTGGAGCTCCTGTTGGCTCTCTTCAAGGACCGTACTTGCTCCCAATTTTTGTATGGATGAGTGGTTGATCCTCCTTCAGAGGTTCATACTTGCTCCCATATTTTTTGGAAATTAGTGTAACTAATCAATTCATTAAATCATTATTCATTGTAGCTGTTGATTTTATCATACTTGCTCCTATTTTCCTGTGGTGTAGCTGTTACCTCCTTCAGAGGTGTACTTGCTCCCACACGAGGTGTAGCTGTTCCTCATGACGAGTGTACTTGCTTCCTCAAACTTCAGGGGTGGACAAGGAGGAGTCACATTTTACAAAAACTAAATATGAAAGTTGGACATGCCAAATCCAACCAACAAATTTATTAACTTCAAAAAAGTCATAACACTAACGATAAGTTGTGAATTTTGCATCTCTCGGATGATGGGAAGTTGTTCGGAAATAATACGAAATGTGTAAGTTTTTTCCCCCATCTTGAAAGTAATGTTGTCCTTTAGCAACGTCCTACTTTGAAATGGTTTTAAGCCCCCGAGATATTTTCACATCGCACTAAGTGCGGAGGGGAGTAAGTACGATAACGTTCTAATAGTGATTGGAACAAGAAGTTTTATTTACAGTTACAGCCGGTCAAGTTTCACCACCATAAACTGGGAACTGGGTGGAAGTGAAGGCGAACGACGCTTCCATGAGAGAACCGCTCAGTTACGACTGACGACATTCAAGTTTCGAGCGAATCAGGGCATTTGAGGTGCCTAGCCAGCACAAATGCCCCGAGCGAGCCTTTGCTAAATAGAGTACTGTTCATCTCACCATTTTTGTTTGTATTAACCAATTGCACTTACTTTCAAATCGACAATAGATTAGACAATAGTGCACATTCTGGTGTGTTGGATTGTGGTTGAACCCTTGATAATGAACTCCACTATTGATGCGGGTAACTTCAATTAAATTTACAGAGAATATTTTGGCAAATCCCTGTGTGGGAATTGTAAACTCGGTGAACGAAAGTATTAAAACGGAACTCTTTTATTTAACATCAAATTCGACATTCACCATTTTCGAACTGTCTTTTTCACCTTCCAAAAACCCACGTCCTCACCTCGGTCTTTACTGTCACCATGTCAACACATCATCACTGATGGAGTGTCCCCGTTCAGGTTCTTACATTCGGCCATCCTGATCCACCGTACGACCCGTATGGTCAGGCCATGGTTTCATGATGATACTGGATAAGCAGCTCACATGGAATTCACATGTGAGATATGCGCTGCACAAGGCAACTGCAGCCCTGTGGGCATGCAGGAGGCTGTTCAGCAAATCATGGGGCATAACTCCAAAAATGATGGAGTGGCTCTATAAGGGGATAATAAGACCCCGCGTCACCTACGCCTCCACGGTGTGGTGGAAGGCAACATGCCGGCTAGCAGCTCAAGTGAAACTCCAAAAACTGCAGCGACAGGCATGCCTAGCTATAACAGGGGCAATGAATACGTGCCCTACTGCTGCAATGGAAGTCCTTTCAGACATCTCACCTCTCCATATACATATTCAGAGGACTGCTTACCTGGGAGCAGTAAGGCTTTTGCAGACGGGGAACATCTCCACCAGGGTTACGGTAAGCCTCCAAAGAACAACTAGACAGTTCAAACTGGAAGAGGCAGTGGTCCTTGCTACCGACGTTATGTCAGAGCGAAAGAACTTTTGGCTGCCATTCAGGGTAAGTATCCACTCGCAGGAACGATGGGAGCAGGAGACGTTCCGGACCAAGGTGGGCGCCCTGCGGTGCTACACCGATGCTTCAGTCATGGGAGGCAGAGCTGGACTGGGCATTGTTGGGCCCAACTACAGTCTGGCTAAGCCACTGGGGGAGTATGCCACGATTTTCCATGCTGAAATCCTAGCTATAGAGATCTGTGCAGAAGAGATCCTGTCTAAGGGACTCAAGGGCAAGCAGATCTACATATTCTCGGACAGCCAGGCCGCATTAAAGGCCATCGCAGCCTATAGTTTTAGGTCCAGGCTGGCATGGGAATGCCTTCATGCACTCAAGCAGCTCGGCGCCCACAATAGGCTTTCCCTCATCTGGGTGCCGGCTCACAAGGGGCATGAGGGCAATGAAAAGGCTGACCACCTTGCGAAGAAGGGCACAAAAGCCCAACCCACTGGGCCTGAACCTCATGTAGGTATGACTAAAAGTCACCTGAACCGTTTGGTGGCTCAATGGGAGACACAGGAAAATAGCGCCCATTGGCATCGCCAGCCACGACTTAGACAATCGAAAAGGTTTGTTACGCCTTCTGGTCAAAGGGCAAAGGCGATGCTGACACTCTCCAGGAGGGATCGGAGGGTCTTGATTAGCTTCCTCACCGGACACTGCCCACTCAGGTATCACCTCAACAAGATGGGCATCTCAGAGGCGGTGGAATGCAGACTCTGTGGTGAGAAGGACGAGACGGCAGAGCACATCCTATGTGAGTGCCCTGCCATAGCAGTCAAACGCTTTGGATATTTTGCCCAGGGGATTATTGAGCCCCACATCATAGCGGAATTCGCGGTGAAGGACATACTCGGCTTCATAAAGGGGGTGGTATGTACGACGCCTTTTACTAAGTAAGGGCTAGAGTCACAATAGGCCCACACGTGGCCGCAGTGACAAAGGGACTTGTCCAGCACCCCCTCGGAAAAGAAAAAAAATGTTTTCATGAATTCAGCACACGTTGCCGTAGCCCTTGGTCCGTCAACCTCTTCTTCAGCAACCACATCCTAGGTGTTATTGGGCTTCACCTTTGTGACTCTGTAGGGACCAGCAAACTTCGATCTCAACTTTTTAATGGCTTGCAACTCTCCATCTGCATTTTGGCATCTTCTAATTTGGGATGCCATCCCGAGTTGCGTAATACCCATGATAGGACGCCTGCTTAAAGCATCCACATGCTTCATTTTCACTCTAGGCCGATGATCAATTCCATACTCAAATTCTTCTAACGACATTGCCCACCTGGCAACTCTTGCACCTCGGTCTTTCTTCTCCATCGTCTTGGTGAATGCTCAACAGTCGTTTACGATCTTGAATTTCATTCCCAGTAAATACACTCGAAACTTCTTCAATGCTTCCACTATTGCCAGAACTTCCAGCTCATAGCTGCTGTGTTTTCGTTGCGGCGGTGATGGTTTTCGACTGAAGTAATGCACGGGACGCATACCACAATCATCAAAGGTCTTCTGTAGCAAAACTCCGCCAAATCCCTCAATGCTTGCATCTGTGTGAAGCTCTGTGCAACATCCTGGATCATAGATTCTAAGAACTGGGCTGCAAGTCAACAATTCTTTCAATCTATTAAAAGCTGGTCGTTCTTCTTCTTCAAATCTAAATTTAGCATCGTTTTTTTAGCAAATTTGTCAGTGGGAGGGCAATCTTTGAATAGTCTTGAATAAACTTGCGAAAAAATCCAGTCAATCCCAGAAAACTTTGCACTTGTTTCGTTGTCGTTGCCTCTGGAAATTTTTTCAGTGCCTCTGTTTTGTCCGGTGATGTGTACACTTTTCCCCCTTCGATCACATGTCCGAGAAATTCTATTCGTTTCTTGAGAAAATGGCATTTCTTAAAATCTATTTCCATCCCATAAGCGCTTGCGTTCTCCAAAACCACTTCCAGTTTTGTGATAGCTTCGTCTTCATCACTGGCGGGTATTATGAAGTCGTCCACGTAGGTAGCTAGAATAACTTCATTTATGAGAGTCTGAATGCAACATTGATGAATCGCAGGAACACCCTAGGAGAAGTACACAGTCCAAATGGAACTTTACAAAACTGATATTGTCCTGTCTGCGTCACCCTAAATAACTTCTCATGAATTGTATACTGCTGACAGCTGTACGCATTGCTGTCTGAATCGTGTACACCATCATATTTTGGAGTGAAATAAAATGTTCATATAATTTTTAATGAAAAGTAATTAAAGTGAAGTGAGTTGTGGGTATTTAAAGACAGTTCTGTCGAGACGGTTCAATTTATGTTGAAGAGCAACCCTTACGTTTTTAACTACATGGATGAATCACTAAAACTTCGTAAGGCGGTATGATAGCGTACTGGCTTATTTTTGGGTCCAAAGATGAAGCTAATAATTTAATTAAGTCGAGTGGTGAAACCTGAGGTATCTGGACACTCCACGTGATAATTCAATACAGAAAAAGAGAGAAGAGAGAAAGATGAGGGTTGACGGAGGGAGGATGATTAATTTATTAATTGGATCGGAGTTAATTATTTCGAAGAAGTAGATTTCATTCGATCTACCAGCGAGTGGCCTTTCTTATACATTCGTATGCCAACGTTTGATCATAAAAAGAACGCTGGGGGCTACCCAATTTATTCGTTGTATTTAACGATTTCGATTCATTTGGGATCGAGAAGAAGTGGAAGCCGAATATTCCAAGAATTAATGGAAACTGGAGCTGGCAGCTCCTCAATCTTGTGTTGAGAGTGTGTTGTCGAGTTATGCGCGACGAATAAGCTGCTCAGGAAATGGGATGGGTCAAGTGGTGTTCGACGCAGGCCGCATTAGCTGGGTTCTTGACCTCTCAATGTCCGTGCTTGACCCTAAGTCATAGTATCCTCGAGCATCGACCCCTTTTTGTCGGTGCAGAAGTCCCACACGTCAGTTTTTTTCCAAGTGTCAACGGATTTCCCCTTTTCCTGGACTTTCCAAAAAATATCCTTTTCCTATCTCGCCTTGTACTTTTCTCTCCCCAACAGACAGCTTCTCCCAAACTCATTCACCTTCTAGCTCCTGCGGATACAGTCATCTCCCAGTTCTCCCAATACACATGCTCTCACAGTATACAATCATCCCCCAGTTCTCGCAACAGACAGCTCTCTTCGACGTCTATTTCAGATTTCTCCTTCCTTCCCCGTACAAACAGTTTCACTCCTTCAGAGCCCCTAGTTCGTGTTGTAAGCTCGAATCATATCCTGTTCTAGTCACTTCTTGTTTGTGCATCTAAGCGTTCAAATTTTGTTGTGATTTCCAAACTCTTCAATCACAAGTTTCGTGCTACAGTAAAACCCGTCTCCATGATTCATTCAAGTATCCCTAGTCTAAACATCTAGGTCCTGCAGGCCGGATCTTCTTCGACGTGCCATCTCCATCAATGAAGGTTGGATATCACAGTGGCAAATCCCTCTCTGTCCTCAGCGGCTCTGATGAGCTCCTCGAAGCCCATGCCACGTACATTCCTCAGCCATGACATCTTCTTCCGTCCTAGGCCCCGCTTGCCCTCGATCTTTCCCTTGACGATGAGCTGTGCGTAACGGTATATGTCGTTTCTCAGGATATGACCTAGATATGCAGTTTTACGGACTTTTACAAGTTTGAATAGTTCTTGTTCTATTACAATCCTGCGCAAGACTTCTTCGTTCGTGGTATGCGATTCCCATGGTATTTTGAGCATTCTGTGATATGTCCACATCTCGAAAGCTTCCAGCCTGTTGATTGTTTGTGTTTTTAGGGTCCATGTTTCGACTCGGTACAAGAGAGCAGACCATACATAACATTTTGAGAGTCTTAAACGCAGGTCGAGACTGATTTGTGAGTCGCAGAGGAGCTTCCCGAGTCGTACAAAACAGTTTCTGGCTTGTTCTATTCTCGATCTAACTTCTATGTCTGGATCTAGTTTGTTGTCTATCCAGCATCCCAGGTATTGAAACTTGCCCACTTCTTCTAGTATCCTTCCATTTATTTGGATTGGTTGTGGGACATTTTATGACTTTTTGATTATCATTACCTTGGTTTTCTTCGCATTTATTTTCATACCAAACTCTTCGCAGGTATTGCTTACGCTGTTGAGGAGTCGCTGCAGCTCTACATCCGAGTCAGCGATCAAGACAGTATCGTGAGCGTATCTGATGATGTTTATGTTCACGCCATTAACCTTGACCCCCTCTGAGATATCTGCCAGAGATCTGACAAATATTAGCTCTAAGTAAAGATTGAACAGTAATGGGGACAAGACGCAGCCCTGCCTAACTCCCCTGCCAACTCCGATTTGCTCTGACATGGATCCCTCTGTCCTGATTCTAGCGCTCTGATTCCAATATAGGTTCTGTATCAGAGTAGTGTCCTTCTCGTCGAGGCCCACGCCGCTAAGCGACTCCATCAGCAGATCGTGTCTCACTCTATCAAATGCTTTTTCGAAGCAGCCGGCCGGATAGACAAACAATATTTTCTCGGCTGAAACATTCCGGGTCCAGCTCGAAGAAGTATTAAGATGCACTTCTTACCAGCATTGAATCACAACGCCGATCTCCATCAAAACTCTTCGAACGATACGCGTCTGTCAACATTAGAAAGCTCAGAGGAAGTAAGTAACAACTTCCATCTCCCTTCAGACCTCGTCATCGATCACGTAACGCGAAGGCTATTTTTTCACTCCCGAAAACTACATAATCTACAACTCTCTGCTGTGCGTCTGGACGAGCGATGCTTCTTTCGTACTATTGAGTATGAACTGTAATTTCAACGTAAAAGAAACCAACATTGACAGCGTATCTCTTAGGGCCGTTTTCACTAACTGCGTTGATCTCGTTTAAACGCCATACTATTCGTGGCAAAGCTCGGTTTCCATCTCGGTTATGAATAAGGTGTTTCCTTGATTTGTTACTCTCTGGAGAGCTCTTGAGTTCTAACATTGACTCACATTGAAATAATTGACCAAGGTCTTTGTAGTTTTGCTTGAGTATTTTCTATCGACTAAAACAGAACAACTAATTTCAACCTTGTGCAGTTCCTTTTGGATTCCAAGAGATTAGCACTCAACGCTTACCTGTCTGTGCACGTGTCGATATTTATAATCTTATCACCAAATGGATCAACTTCTGTGTTCATGATACGCAACGCATCCGAATGCACAGGCCGTTGGATATGAAAACGTCGTTTGGCGATAAAACCGAAGCCGTGAAATCCTTTCATGGAGCCCAATTATAATCCTATCAACGTTTGCCTGATCAATCCACCGTGGGTGCACTTCCTCTTTCATGTCGGAACACACTACTCCCGGATAGCGTTATCTCAACTATATTCATGTCACGGGAACATCCCACTTATCTCTTGTGGATGAAAGCCCGTTGAAAGGCTTTCAGTTGCAGCTACAAAATACGTTGAGACGCAGTAAGAGGATATCTCAGTCAAAGTCTGTTATCTCTTCAGACGCCTCTTCGAATTATTAACCCCAAACCGAAACGATGAGGATTTGCTAGGAGGGTTGGAGTAAAAGCGAGTGTCGCGCGTCAGAAGATTGGTTTACTTTGGGATTACGAGGAGTAATTTTAAGGTCGCTTGTTCTCATTTTCTGTCACACTGATTGGAATGGTCGACAGTAAGAAGGATACTTCTATCCGTACCCGAACACGAAGGACAAACTTCATTTCTTATTCAAGGGTTTGCTCATAGATTAAATGAACAAATTTGAATTCATTTCGAATCATAAGTTTAATTAAAACCACCTTTCTAACGCAATTTGGCGTACAAGAAATTATTGTAAGAGCAACCACATTCAAAATAAAACGACCAACAGCATCAACTTGAATGGAAAGAATTAAAAAATACAGATTACGTACAGCATAAAAATTAAGTTATTCGAAACCAGTTTTGAGAGTTGGCGTTGAATCGTTGGTCACTAACATTCGTTATATTAGTAAATAAAGGTATTAAAAAGAAAAAGCAAATTGATTTGAGTTTTAAAATATCTGGTGCGTTGCAACACACAATTTTCCTTAGCTCTACGTCAATTAACTTTGTGCATGGCTAATTCTATTTAATCAATTCATTTATCACTCAGTTCCTTTGAACTTGGTGAAACAACACTTCACACCAGCAAGAAGCGGTAGCGCCTAATGTTCTGGAATTTATTGTGCTGCTCGTACTCATTCCCGGACGATTATTGAGCAATTGGTACACAGATAATTAATGAGCTTGTAAGCACGAATTTTTTGAAGAAGGATAGTAGTCACTTTTGCAGAGTTATTGGGTAATAACTGTTAGAACTGGTAGTAAGCGAAACAGCGGTAGTTGAAATTCAGGAATTTCTGGAGTGAGCCCCATGTTCCTCATAAGCGATTTTAAACACCTCACCCTCTGGGTATTGAATTGGACTACAATACCGATTTTCTTTAACATTCTATCAACATTCCAGCGGAGTTTAAAAGAAAAAAACCGCGCTAAAAACGCTTTTCGTCGAAAATGTTGATAATTTATTGTGCCGCTCTCGTCATTTTCCTACGAATGGGAACTTTATGGTATAATTGCCTTATCAAAAGATATCAATATAAAGAATTTAATCAAAATCGTTAGAGCCGTTTTGGAGAAAAAAATTTGGTGTTTTAATCACTTTGCCAACTATAGTTAATTTCCGGTGGATTTTGTTCATACCCTTATTTTTGCGTCCCATAGTAACCTGTAGGCTGTAGATCAAATTTGAGGTGATTTGGCTCGGTCGTTTTCTCTAAAAACCACTCTAAATTCGATTACGTCGAAAGTTTTGGTAATTTATTGTGCTACTCTCGTCGTGTTCCCACAATTGGAAATTTTATGCTATCATTGCCTTATTGAGCGTTATCAATATGAAAAATTTAATCAACATCTTCAGAGCACTTTTTGAGAAAAAAAATATTTGGGGTTTTGATCACTATGATAACTATAGTTACTTACGATGGATTTTGCTCATACTTCTTTTTTGGCGTCCCATTGTGACCAGCGGGTGAGATATGAAGTTTGAGCTGATTTGATACGGTGGTTTTTTCTAAAAACCGTTCGCAGACACACTTTAGTGACACACACACACACAGACCATTTTCCCAAATAGTGTTTTTCGGACTGGTTCGGGTCTGAAACGTAAAGATCTGAAGAAAACTCAACATTTTGTTTTCAGCCGATTACATAACTTTCCTTTCTACTTCGTAGAGCCAAGGAAAGTAAAAAACCCGTACTTGATTAACGAAATTCAGCAAGTACAAGTAAAAAAGTCACCACGTTCATGTTTAGATTGTTTTGGAATACCTTGAAGGAAGCTGCTTTCACTGCACATTTGAGAAGCAAAGAAAGCTTTTCAACCGCCAATGAGCCATTAGTCAAAGTTCGTAGTCATTATGCTCTATGTGGACCAAAGGTGGAGCTCCAACTTTGTGCCGAGTTGAGGGGGGAAAGGAACATTTTATTGGCTTTTTTTGCCGCTCTACCTCGAGCGAAATCCCTTCTTTCAAGTTTTTAAACATAAAAACCTCTTGATGACGGGACTCAACGTCCAACTTCTTTAATTTTTTACTTCTTTGCTTTAAAAAGGGAAACTTGGAAGAAGAACCTCAAGTGAATTTCAACAATCCCTCTTAAAAGGAAGAGCGTTTTGGCTTCATAAATGATCGGCTGTGCATCCGAACTCCTGACATTTGCAGAAGCTCGCATTTGAAATGCTCATTCCCCTTGTCAATACCGTTATTCGAGAGAACAGGCCGTAACCTCAGGCTGCAAAGTCAACAGAAACAAACACGCCGACGTCATCGTTTAACGAGAATGGCTGCTGTTGCCCCGTTATTTTCGTTACCAACCAGAATAAAATTTTCCTGAAAGTATAAAAACCTTTTCGCGCAACAGAAATGATTTCAAGATGTCGGAAGGTTTTTAGATATTAATCTAAATTGATGATTGATGGTATTGTTTCAATATGACCACTGCCAGCTCGAATCGCAACGTCGTGCAAATTGGTAATTTTCGTAGCATAAGTAAAAAACTGTTCCTTGCAGAAAACGTCACGTGTATTATTCAAAATTAATCATACACCAAGCAACTTTAAAAAAATTTGAAAAACGATACATGATGCTTCTCAACACCAAATGTGCGGTGTGTTTCACTCAAATTGACATTTTCACGTGTGTACAGTCGATAACACCAGTGGTCAGTGCCGATCTAGCCCAGTGGTAAAACGCTCTTTGGGCTTTTGAGATTTTTTCTTCTCCGAATATCGTCTTTAAGAAAGTAGGGGCAAATGAACAGTGGTCTGGGAAACTAGTTTCACAATGAGGGAGCCAGGAGTTTTACTGACGCCACAAAAGTCGCCTACAGCTATTAGCATCGAACCTGCAAACAGAAAACAAAAATGGTTATTTACGTGCTCTACTACCACATAATTCTAAAATGTATACGAATAATCGCATTGAATTGTAATGCCCATTTTCTTTATACAGCCTCATTAAAGTAGGATGAGAGCTACGTGATTGGCAACAAAGACAATTTGATTGAGTTTTCTTCAGATATTTACGTTTCAAACTTTTTCAAAGCCCCCATTTCAGAACATGGTGTGTGCGATTGTGGACAGGATTGAGAGAGAATGACTGAACCCAGTCAACTCACGCTTGATATTCACGATCCCACACCCACATTAGACGGTGACACAAAATTATAGTTTTCATTGTGGTCAAAACGCGTAATTATCACCGCCATCGTTCACGTCAAATTCGTGTTGGGAATCCAATAAGGTATGAAATAGAATTTCAATCATAATCAGCAACAACCAAATTACGGCATTCAAACAGCTAATTCCAAAAGAATCAAAACAACTTCCAACAACATAATGTGACTCATTATTGGTTACTCAAACAATGACATGACGTAATTAGGGATAACTATAGATTCCTCGACGTTCTTCTTTATCAGTTTATACGTACACATTGTGAACACCATTGCACTATGCTGCATTATTAGTGCATTGCGCTGAACGTACGAGGGGACTAGAGAACTCGTGATTAGTCGAACCCAGACATTTGGACTAATAGAATTGAAACGTTAACATTCGATGAAAGCTCTTAATTACTCTTCGAACTTGACGTAAGTTATATCATGCACATAAGTAACGTGGTAGGTCGATAAAATATTAGGTCTGTACTTACCGAGACCGTAGAACCTGTGCGTTAAGAGGAGTTTCGTCATAGGCGTAATTGCGTGATTGCGATTGTTTTTCGATTCTATTCGCGTTCGAATTAGCGAAAGTACAAACACCGTTGTTTCTTTCGGAACCTAGAATGGAAATCTACGTCGTCGAGTGTGTCAAAATATTCGATTCTCGGACGGACCTGGTACGGCCTTCTCTCCCACTCAAGAAATGCGTATACATCCGGCGTCCGGTTCTTCGTCGGAGAAACCAGAGTTGGACAGATCGTAGTCGAACTCCATTGTTAATAAAATTATTTAAAATTTAGGTGACGAAAACCCAATAGAAAAGAATATCGCGAAAGCGCAAACGAAAACAGAGGCTAGCGAAACACAACCGAAAATGGCTGCCAACAAACTAACCGATAACGGTTAGCTATCCGATAACTAACGAACGAAGAGACGAGTTAAAACATAACTAACAGCTAGCGCTAACGCGGTGTCAAAGTGAATTGATGAACGCGTCTTCGGGAGTTAACGAATGATTTCGCTTAGTCAACCTTTAGTCAAGCTAGCAAATGACATTGATAAACCGGCCCTTAATACACGCTTGCACACCTACCGACCGATTTCAGCAGTTCTCGCTCGTCACTAGAACGAACTACAGTGGACTACCAAGTGCGTGTTAAAACATGGTTGATTCATTAGATAATGATGTTCTCATTTCATTAGTGGAGGCGAGACCTGTCTTGTGGGACAAAACTTTAGACAGAAATTTTACCAGGGATGCGTGGAGAGAAGTTTGCTGCGCTCTGAACCAGGAATCTAATGAGATGGAGGATAGATAAAGAGAAAAATGCATTTGGTAAGTAGTTTTCTGTAAGTATGTCACATGTTATTCTCTAGTTTACAATACATAGCTTGGACTATTAAACAACAATCACACAGAATTGAAGCGTACCACACCCTCTCGTAACTCATATCTCGCTCATTTTCATATCTGTCACAAATATTTACTTAATACATTTCGGACACTGTTTCCTTGTAGCCCACCCCGTGCTGTTTCAACACCAATTCAAAGCAGCAGGCATACTCTTCAAAAGGAATGGCACTTGAACACGAACAGGATCAAACCATTGCACAATACTACCAGGATTTTGGTCGAACTTCAACAGCCACATCTTCAGAAACTTATCCATCGTTGAACCCCTCTCCAAGTGGATCTATGTATTCAGACAGCACCTATGGCTTGTCCTAATTTCAACGACTATTGAAAGTTTTTGCTTGTCAGTTTTTAGCACATTTCATGTGTAATGTTTCATCCTACAATTATTTACAATAAAATACATTTTGATTAATGGGATGATTCTTTGTGTCGCAAGCTAGCAAACCCTTGAGATTTTGGTAAGTTCTGCATTTATATTATTATTATTACCTCAATGTAAGAGCGAGACGTTCTCGAGAAGGAATACGATTTCTCATTATGGTATTCTGACGCTGGATTTTATTTTTCATCTTCTCATGGAGTTCGTCGAATACGATCACGCCTCAGTTCTTCAAAAAGAGTGTAGAATGTTCCACTGCGTTCCCTGCTTTGATAGATAGGATGAATCCACCACTTGCGTATAATCCTAATGCGGCGATACAATAACCACATTGCAATAGGATTCATTATTCGAGATTCTCGCGTTACGAACACCAAGCAACTGATTGTCTCGCCGATAAAAATCCGGTGTGTTTACAATCACCTGCTACCGATAAAATATCGGCCGATATTTCACCGACCGTCCAAAATCGGTGTGTGTGTGCAACGACCCTTAGGTCTTCCGTATGATTTACTGGTATTTTTCGGTGCTGAATCGAATGGGATGGGTCTCGAAGGCGTGAGATTAGGTCCAGCTGTTGAAGAGAATAATAATCCGTGGTTTCGTTCGTTTGAAATATACTTCACAGTGGCAGAATGCGGTAGCGCTTACAGATCCGGAATTTATTGTGCTGCTCGTACTCATGCCTCGACCACTATTGAGCAATCGGCACACAGAGAGTTCATGAGGATGTAAATACGATTTTTTGAGAGTTGTAATAGTCGCTTTTCCGGAGTTATCAGATAAAATATCTGGTGCGTTGCAACACACAACATTCCTTAGCTTTACGTCAATTCACATTGTACATGGCCAATTCGATTTAATCAATTCATTTATCACTCAGTTAATTTGAACTTGGTCAAACAGCGCTTAACGACAGCAGAAAGCGGTAGCGCTTACAGTTCCGGAATTTATTGTGCTGCTCGTACTCATTACAGGACCATTATTTAGCAATTGGTACACAGATAATTAATGAGGCTGTAAACACGATTTTTCAAAAAAAGGATAGTAATCACTTTTGCAGAGTTATTGGAAAATAACTGTTACAACTGGTAGTAAGCGAAACGGCAGTAGTTGAATTCAGGAATTTCTGGAGTGAGCCCCATGTATCTCATGAGCGTTTTTAAACACTCACCCTTTAGGTATATGATTGGACTACAATACCAATTTTTTTTTAACATTCTACAAGAATTCCAGCGGAGTTTATAAGGAAAAAACTGCGTGAAAAACGCTTTTGGTCGAAAATTTTGATAATTTATTGTGCTGCTCTCGTCATTTTCTCACGAATGAGAATTTTATAGTATCATTGCCTCACTGAGAGCTATCAATATAAAAATGTAATTAAAATCGTTAGAGCCGTTTTTGAGAAAAAAAATGTGGTGTTTTGATCACTATGATGACTATAGTTAACTTTCGGTGGATTTTGCCCATACCCTCACTATTGCGTCCCATGGTAATTTGTAGGCTAGAAATCAAGTTTCAGCTAATTTGGTACGGTTGTTTTCTCTAAAAACCGCGCTAAAATCGATTTCGTCGAAAGTTTTGGTAATTTATTGTGCTGCTCTCGTCATTTTTCCATTGATGGGAATTTTATGGTATAGTTACCATATTCGGAGCTACCAATATAAAAAAATTTAATCAAAATCGTTAGAGCCGTTTTTGAGAAAAAAAATATTTGGTGTTTTTATCACTATGATAACTATAGTTCAATTCCGGTGGATTTTGTTCATACTCTCATTTTGGCGTCCCATAGTGATTTCCGGGCTAGATATCAAGTTTGAGCTGATTTGGTACGGTGGTTCTCTCTGAAAATCGTTCACAGACACACAGACCATTTTCCCAAATGGTGTTTTTCGGAGTGTTTCGGTCTGAAACGTAAAGATCTGAAGAGAGAGAGAGAGAGAGAGAGAGAGAGAGAGAGAGAGAGAGAGAGAGAGAGAGAGGGAGAGAGGGAGAGAGAGAGAGAGAGAAAGGACTTATGTACACTGAGATAATCGGTGGAGGAAGAGTCCTCGAGAGTTAGTTAGCACGAAATATATGAAGACGTTACCGAAAACGTGTATACATGAAACAATGTTGTAAATTGAATATTTCGTCTCTTTTAAATCAATTTTATTTTTACGCCATTATATTTACGCTCGGGCCTGTCGTCGATAACCGCTTCCCGCTCTCCCCCCTTTTGGTTTATTATTCATTCTGAATAATAAACCTATGTTTTCGGCCAAGAAATCGTTCTTTCGTACAAAAATCCCATTTGGTATCTAGTTGTGCCCGCCATCTCGGCAATCCGATCGGACGAAGCCCATGGTTGTTAACAAACAATGGTTGCTTACTAAAATATGTAAATTGCAGGTCTACATCTGTTGCAATAGATATCAGATTAGTTAGAGAGCTTCCTTGACAATAAAAGATAAACTGTATGTTTTTTGGTTTTTTTTTGAAACCATGGATGCAGGTGATACCCTCACTGCAGCCACAACGAACCTATTGTAAGGGCGTCCATGATCCTCAGATCATGCGCCCCCACCACCCCCGCACAAAGTGGAGGATATCCGCAAGTTCTGTATTCGCCACCACTTCTGGCTGAAGAAAGGGCCTCCCAAACACACAACGGCGCGATGCCGCGAGTCCGTCGCATACGCACAACACATGCTCAGCCGTCTCTAGCCCCAACTCGCAGAACCTGCATACCTGTACCTCGCACTTGCCAATATTTGCAAGGTGGCACCTCAGCGGACAGTGACCTGTGAACAGACCACATATGATCCTCATGTCCTTCCTTCCCAGTGCAAGTACCTCCTTGGACCTCCCTCTGGAGAACAGGATGAAGTGTTTTGATTGTCTAAAACCAGGCAGCCCTGCACCTGTCCTCCCATTTTCCAACCTCTCTACGTAGGTGGCTCCTGGAAGTCCCAATAAAGGGCTCAGGGCCAGTAGGGATCTGCGCCAATCCCTTCTTAGTCAACCTATCAGCCCGTTCGTTTCCCTCTATACCCTGATGACCCGTCACCCAACACAGTGTTGTCCTCGGCCAGGGCCTTCAGTCCAGGCGGACACTCCCACACCTGCCGTGATGTAAGACAGCATGAGGCTAAGGCCTTGAGAGTGGCCTGGCTGTCCATCATGATGTAGATTCTCTACCGCTTCGATCCCCTCTGCAGCAGCCACTGCACACAGACCATTACTGCAGCCACGTCTGCCTAGAACACCGTGGCCAGCGACCCCAATGGGATCGTCGCTCTGATTCTCGGCCCAAAGATGCCTGCCCCTGCAAGGCCACCCTGATTTGGTACGGTGGTTCTCTCTGAAAATCGTTCACAGACACACATACACACAGACACACATTTTCCCAAATGGTGTTTTTCGGAGTGTTTCGGTCTGAAACGTAAAGATCTGAAGAGAACTCAAATTTTCTTTTTCAGCCGATTACATAACTTTCCTTTCTAGTTCGTAGAGCAAGGAAAGTAAAAAACTGCGCTGAAATCGATTTTCGTCGAAATGTTTGGTAATGTATTGTGCAGCTCGCGTTATGTTCCCAGGGCCCTAGGGTCTCGTCCACGCGATAGTTTTGCTAGTAACAACTGTAAAGGGATGTATCCCACCAGAGTACCATGATAAGGATCATGAGGTCGAGTAAAGATACTAGTGCAGCAGATACAGAGATAATTTAGATATTTTTGTTATGTATCGAAGGTGACTAGCACAGGTTCCTTCCGCAACCAGGAAATTAGTCAGCTCGGATCGGTTTTGAACTTGGTTTGGATTGAGGGAAACCAGCCCACGTTATTGTTCTCAATGACCTTGTTTGCCTTTTAGTACCGTTTAAACGTCCGATCACCTCGAATGTAAATGAATGACTGAAAGATGACGAGAAATAAAGCCGCGGAAATTGAATTTCCTCAAAAGCCACCAGCTTCTTGAAACCTGCACCGGGGCTTGAAAGGTAGGGAGCGAACAATGTTCTCCCTTTCTAGTTGTGTTTCAGCTAATCACTCACTCATGAAACATGATTACCAACAATCGAAGAGTCGGGATTGCCTCGTATCAGTTCTGTTCCAAAGGACGAGCCTCCTGTATTAGCTTTCCACTTATCCACCTCTTCCACCTCTGCTCTTCTGAGTGCTCGCCAGCTTTCATCATCAGGTGCCCCTATTCCTTTATGAACCCCTATTGTTTGCCGCGTTTCGAATTTTCTCCTAATTACAAGCACTTGTCCTTTCAATGAGGAACTTCATCGGAATAATCCGCTTCCCTCGAAGAAGTTGAGGTCGACCTACACAATTCATCGAATTTTAGATTCCTCTCTGAAATCTCGTTAATCGCGTCTCAAGTTTCAGTTGAGATTTTGTAGATAGAGCTCTTGGTTGATGATTTCGAGATGAATAAGCTGATGATTTCTCTCGAGGGAGAGAGAGAGTCTTTAAAAAAAACACGTTCCAATAGAGCGAAGTCAGAATTTACTTTAGAGCCGTGAAAATTGTACTTCACTTTTGTTACGTTTTCACTAATACACCCGACTGATCTATTTATTTCTCATCGGGAATATCTTGTAGTATGCGCACGTTCTGAACGGTTGTTCTCCCAAGTTAACCTAGTTCGACAATTGTCAGATTCCCCACAAAATCTGCGTGACTGCCGGAATAGCCCGTCACAAAAACCTAACGTACCAATCATTCACCGAAAAGCTTTCCTTGTACTAAAGTTAACGTACCTGTTAGGTGAGTCCGTCTCCTCTGGCTTGTGAGTTACCAGAGGAGACGGACTCACCTAACAGGTACGTTAACTTTAGTATTTGCCTACTGGCGGACACAACCCAATTTCTTTAATACCTTTCCTTGTAGCCTTTGGAAAACTGTGCTAACACGCATTATGGTTCAAACTTTTTCCCACACGTTTCACTTGTAATCCGTTGAACACAAATAGAATCGAACACATCGGTGATTGCAGTGTTCAGATCACTACATAAACCTATCTCCAGATGAGCCCCAATAATCTACGTATGCATCCTTAATGAATTTCATTTCCATGAACTCCCCAATAATTCTGTTTACAAAAAAATTACAATTTGCGCATCAATGCCTAAATTTGTCTCCAGTAAACATAATAACACCTTGGCTAGAATCGATAGAAGAATGAGATGAGAGAGAGAGAGAGAGAGAGAGAGAGAGAGAGAGAGAGAGAGAGAGAGAGAGAGAGAGAGAGAGAGAGAGAGAGAGAGAGAGAGAGAGAGAGAGAGAGGGAGAGAGGGAGAGAGAGAGAGAGAGAGAGAGAGAGAGAGAAAGGACTTATGTACACTGAGATAATCGGCGGAAGAGTCCTCAACAAAGGAAACTGAGGTCAAATGATAGTGATGTGAGCACACACGAGGGTTAGCACGAAATATATGAAGACGTTACCGAAAACGTGTAAACGTGTATACATGAAACAATGTTGTAAATTGAATATTTCGTCTCTTTTAAATCAATTTTATTTTTACGCCAACAAATACATCTTTATACGTTGTACGCGCTTTCAAAACACATTAATGATTTTTCTTGCCCAGGCTCGGGCCTGTCGTCAATAACCGCTTCCCGCTCTCTCCCCTTTTGGTTTATTATTCATTCTGAATAATAACCCTATGTTTTCGGCCAAGAAATCGTTCTTTCGCACAAAAATCCCATTTGGTATCTAGTTGTGTAAAAATCCGATCGGACGAAGCCCATGGTTGTTATGGACAAAAAATGGTTAAACAAATTAACAAAACGCAGTATAATCGCAAATAAGCCGTGTTTCGTATCATTTTCAAGGTATTTTTACATCCAGGGTCGAATGGAATGAGTATCGGACGTGTACAACTGCGTATAGGGAAATTACAGTAATTATTAGGAACTCACGGGAACTACAGCGGAAGTCAACGTTTCGTCGTTAGTACTCCCTCCCTCCCTCCCTCCCGCCTCATTAAAACCACCCGCTCGCTCGACTCAATTGCCGAGGGTTTGCTGGAAGTCCTCATCCCAATTTCCCCGACTCTTTTTGCCCAACGGGGCGGAGGAAGGTTAGTGCCACTTCCTCCTCACACCCCTACATCGGATCATCAATGCCTACAGACGTTTACGGGCGTCTGGCGCCGGGGGAATATTTAGTTTCCGGAGTTTCATTGTAGTCAGGCAATGTTTCGTATGGTTTCTAGAGTTTTTCGATGCTGAATCGAATGGGATGGATCTCGGAGCAGTAATACTAGGTCAAGCTGTTAATGAGAATAATAAACCATTGTGTAATAATTCGCAGGGTTTTTTTATTAGCTCGCCATTTGCTTCTCAATCTCATTGAGTTCCTTCCCTTCCCTTACGCGTCTTTGCATAATTTACCTTTCATACCCCGAAACGACCAGGTCGCCCGGCGTTTCTATCTAAAATTATATTAATTTTCAATTCCCGTGTATGATCCAAGTTGTCTGTGCCATCATCTACTGTCGTCGCTTCGTCATCTGCACTCGTAAGTACTGGGCCCAGGAAAACGCCATCGTCATCGGTGAGTCAGTCATTAATGCACATTTTGGATCAAACACGTATACAACCAATACAGTCCACTCTTACCTAATCAGCGCATCAGTTAGACGTTTTCCTAACTGAGAATTCGTTTATTTGTACCGAACATATGTATTCACTCAAAATAGTCGAAATCGTGATGTTCACTGAGTCACGTTAAATGGATGACGTTTAGTTTTGTGATTGGATTGCAGTGCGCCTCACAGGAACTGAAAATTACGGGCCGTGGACAGTTACTTTAAAGCGGGAGGAGTGGCGTACCGCAATGATCCTCATTTAGTGAACAGTCGTCCGGGGCTTATTGCTGATGAGGCACATGCTATGTCCTCAGTAATATTGGAATCATCGATTTGAACCGAGTCAGTGTCCAGTGTGTCCACATATTCAGTTCCTTGCTTAAAGTGGAGTCTCCCGATGTTGTGTAATTTCGAATAAAAAACATCCGAAAATTATCGTTTTTTTAATGCCCGCGAGTTTCTTTATGTCCTTCCGCAATATGGTAGCATGTTAATGAGTAAGAACTTGATCGAAGACAGTAAAATCACCTAACGTGTGATAATAAACAGGAACATGAAATAAATAAATAATGAAAAAAGCGGAAGAGATTTAGTTTGCGAGGAAAATGATCAGAGAGAAGGCAAATACATAAGCGTAGAAATTATCATTGGCTAACATGATAAACCCCTTCAAAAACCTGTTTACAGAATGATGTTTCAATGTAAATTGCTTTCCACTCAAGGAAACTGGCAGCTATTATTCTTCATCATCTGAAACTTGACTTCGAACGTGGACGAGTCAAATTAATCATCACCAGAAACGAGAAAGGGAACGGGTGATAATTATTTTCCGCTGCCTTCTGAGAGCACGGCCTCTTCATCCGCGAATTTAAGTTGATTAAGCACCTGAAAATTATTCCGGGGTCGTAATTTACCTTCAAACCTTTTGTTGCAGTGTGCTGGTTTTGTGGTATCTTTGCGAGAAAAACGAATGCCTCTGATTCATGGTAATAAGGCTCTGACACGGGCTTGAAGTGGCTTTTGGGAGCTCACAATACGTGACAATCTATTTGAGCCGTGTGTAGTGGTTCTACTGTGATGAACGAAGTGTTTCGTGCTGTAGATCGTCGGAGGTAAGGTGGAAGTTGAATCTTGGTCAATCTGTCCCGGTCTTATCAATTGACACTGTAATTTCCCTTCAGACAGCGAATGCCTTTTGCTCTTAGGTTAGTCGTATAATTATAATTCTAATTTCATTTTTCATCCTCCCCCTTTAACTATCAATACATTTTCTGGTTCCGGAGGCGACAATTAATTTGCAATTAGCCTGAACGATGGGCATAACATTGAGTTAATATTTTGCTGAAATAAAAAGGTGATATTAAATTTCTGAGATCTCATTTCCAGATTTATTTTCTTTTTAGTATGCTAAACAGAAATTAGTTTGATAATTATTTCGTTCTTTTTTAATTCTTCCTCCGTGCTTTTCGTTCAGCAGCAGATTCAAAGAAACGTGCGACACGGATGGTCACGTCTCTTTTGTCTCTCGCAGCACAATTCACGTTTTAGACAGGATTTTTACATGAATTCAATAAAAACGTCTAACAGTTTTGATTAAATTCGCAGGTTATTTTTCACGAGCTGGTATTACATTTTGTTCTTCACGTATGTTGGCTTAGCAATATTTGAGCATGAGATTTGAAGTAAGATTTCGAAGATGATCAACTGTCCATTATAAATTGAACTGTAAAACATTTTACTTACTTTAACCCTCATGAGTTTCATTCACGAACTGCTTGCTAACTAAAATATGTAAATTGCAGGTCTACATCTGTTGAAATAGATATCAGATTAGTTAGAGAGCTTCCTTGACAATAAAAGATAAACTGTATGTTTTTTTTGTTTTTTCACTGCAGCCACAACGGGCCTATTGTAAGGGCGTCCATGATCCTCAGATCATGCGCCCCCACCACCCCCGCACAAAGTGGAGGATATCCGCAAGTTCTGTATTCGCCACCACTTCTGGCTGAAGAAAGGGCCTCCCAAACACACAACGGCGCGATGCCGCGAGTCCGTCGCATACGCACAACACATGCTCAGCCGTCTCTAGCCCCACCTCGCAGAACCTGCATACCTGTACCTCGCACTTGCCAATATTTGCAAGGTGGTACCTCAGCGGACAGTGACCTGTGAACAGGCCACATATGATCCTCATATCCTTCCTTCCCAGTGCAAGTACCTCCTTGCACCTCCCTCTGGAGAACAGGATGAAGTGTTTTGATTGTCTAAAACCAGGCAGCCCTGCACCTGTCCTCCCATTTTCCAACCTCTCTACGTAGGTGGCTCCTGGAAGTCCCAACAAAGGGCTCAGGGCCAGTAGGGATCTGCGCCAATCCCTTCTTAGTCAACCTATCAGCCCGTTCGTTTCCCTCTATACCCTGATGACCCGGCACCCAACACAGTGTTGTCCTCGGCCAGGGCCTTCAGTCCAGTCGGACACTCCCACACCTGCCGTGATGTAAGACAGCATGAGGCTAAGGCCTTGAGAGTAGCCTGGCTGTCCACCATGATGTAGATTCTCTACCGCTTCGATCCCCTCTGCAGCAGCCACTGCACACAGACCATTACTGCAGCCACCTCTGCCTAGAACACCGTGGCCAGCGACCCCAATGGGATCGTCGCTCTGATTCTCGGCCCAAACATGCCTGCCCCTGCAAGGCCACCCTGCACCGAGTCATCAGTGTAGTATACCAGGGTTCAAA
The DNA here is from genome assembly GCA_020466155.1 of Pachypeltis micranthus. Classification (NCBI taxonomy): domain Eukaryota; kingdom Metazoa; phylum Arthropoda; class Insecta; order Hemiptera; family Miridae; genus Pachypeltis; species Pachypeltis micranthus. The sequence continues at coordinate 55,172,922 of CM035771.1, read as the reverse complement.
AAAAAACGAAAAAACTATGTTATCATCAAGGAATTAGCGTTCGAGTTCTTCTATCATACTCTGGTCGTCAAAAAAAAACAGCACTATTCCATAAACATTGAACCAACAATTGAATCACCTTACTCTCGAACCAATCGCCCATTGACACAGTTTTCGTTGACATTTTTTACGAAGATTTATTATTTATTCTCGAGTCAAGTGTGGTGTATAGCAAAGAAATAGTTCGCGAAATAAAGCGATTCTCGCTTCAGCACTCACGCTTCCCACCCCCATGAGCCATTCGAAACGTGTTCAACGGACTGTTTAATTATCGTATAATATAACATTTTGCTACGTGTCGTGAATGAATGGTACTGTAGGGTTCAAACTAAACCAAGACTGACGTTCAATGAATTCAATCATTGTATTATTTTTGAGAGAAAAATAGTTGATGGCAGGAGCATTTGAGCATCATAATAACTATACTTAGATATTAACCGATTTTTCTCGTACTACATTGAACATTGAATTTCAGTTTAGCCGTTTTCTCAGGATCTCATTCACAAAAATCTCAATTCTCAAATGGTGTTTTCGGATTTTAATGATTACTGTTTTATAGTGTTCAGATTTGAAGCGAATTGAGCCACCAACCTCGAAAATGTTGAATTTCATTGGTTGAGGAAACCCCATACGTAAAATTACGATATTGACATTTTATGTCTTTACTTTGCTACATAAACTCGAAAATGTAACGCGGGATATGTAATGGAGAAGCGTCACGAAATTTGTGTTGGGTTAAGTGCATGGTAACGTCTGTTACAAAATGTAACGCTTGGTAACGTCACATTTTAATAACCTCAGTGACTAAGTGATGATGTCAATTGCAATTGACGCGGCCATTATATCGAAACCATCAACGAGCACAATCAAACGTAGTTATCATTGCATTAAAAAAAACAAAAATAAACGACCTAAAATGTTCCTAGTGGTTGCGTACTTGTACGAAAGCTGTACGCACCGTTTGTGTAAAGGTTTCTTTCGCGCCCGCCAGCCTCAATTTGTTTTGCTTTGTGATTTTTCGTAGACACGAAAATAAGGTTATGAGCGGGAAATGGGGGGTAGGGGACTAAAATGTAACACAAATTTTCACTTTTCAGTACACAAACGGCAATGAAAGTATTGCTACGGTGCAAAAAAAAAGATCTGGTGCGAAGGATCAAAATTCAACGATCTGCTATACATTCCGGACCTCTTCGTTGAAACCATCATCGGACTAGCAGAGAAACATTTACGTAGAACCTGATTAGTTGAAGCCACCAAAATTGGAAGAAGAAGAAGAAAAAAGTTTATTGACAAAATAAAACAAAGTAAAAGATTCCTTCTGCATTACAAAAATGAACAATACCGACATGGTTTTTCAAACCGTCTGTCGGGGGCGTCAGCAGGTTATACTAGGAACATACGAAAAGAAAAAAGAACCTACCGCGAAAACAAAATACAAAAAAATAGAAGAAAATTAAAAACTAAATTCATGTACCAACGAAGAGCCATCCGGATCTCCAGGCCATCCTACCAAAAGCCACCAGCTGAGGATATCCACCACCATCCAACAAAGCCACAGCTTCATTCCGTGAAAGGACAGGTTTATTAAAAACTGCAATCCTAAACTCGCCAAGTACTGGGCAAGTACGGAGAAAGTGGTACAAGTCTTCCCTCTCATGTCTATTGCATAGAACACACTCCTCCTTGTGGTTAGTGTTATACGGCTTTGCATTGAGATGTAGCAGTTCTCCCTTCAACTTAAAAATCCGCCTCGCCGAGAAAATATCCATCACTGGCTCACTGACCAAGCTCGCGGCCTTGAAGCGGGTGTCCAGCTCCCTATATAGAGTGAACTTCTCCGAGTCCATAGCCCTCTGCCAGAACCACTGCTGTTTGTGCTCCCTAAACCTCTCAAGGATGTCAGCTGCATGAAGCCGGATATATTCAAAGGACCAGGAATCCAACTCATCTATGACACCCAATCCAGTGGCGAGGCGGCCAAGATGCCCAGCCCATGACACTCTGTTTCTCATCACTTCCATGGCAATTATTTTAGGGAGACGTGTGTCCGGGAAACAAGATACCTTCCTCAAGTACTTTAGATGGGCTTCGAGAGTAAACGATGATATGGTGTCCACCCCTGTCTCTAGATGTAAAATGTAATTCGGGGAAAACCTCGGCAACTGGAACAGCTTTCTAATGTATATCAGCTGCACTTCCTCCGCCTTTGCATACTCCTGAAATCCCCAGCATGGTGAAGCGTAGCACAGGATAGCCCGGATCGTAGCGTTGAACACCTCCGATTTTGCCTTTAGTGGTACAGCAGGATTGGCAAATAATCTTCCCCGAACATTATTGAGGGCAAACTTGGCAGACTGGGCCTTCCGCTCTACGTGCTTGGTGAAGGAAAGACGGGGGGTGAGTTCAACTCCCAAATACTGGTAGCTACTCACGATCTCAATTGATTCACCAATTGATTCGTGCTCCAGTGCTCAGTCGCCCTTCTTCTCCCACCGTTCTGGAAAACCATTATCTTCGACTTCGCTAGATTAACCTGAAGTCCCCACTTACTGCAGTAACTCTCCAAAACACAACTCTGTTCTACCAGCCTTGGTCCACTTGTTACGGGGGGGGGGGGAAGGAAATTTGGAGATGCTTTTTGAAGAGCTGCTGACTAAGGACAAAATTACGGCAATCGCGCCGGAGATTCGATCCACAACCCTCAACTTACGTCGAGAATTATGAATCGACCATCTTACCACAAGACCACGATGAACCGCTTGCCTTTGATAGGAGTCAGTCAGCACATCTCCCCCCTCGTCTATTAACCGCTACTCCTGGAGCGGACTCTTTTTTTAGGGAAAGAATTTTTACGAGAGTTGAGCGAATCCCCGGAAAATCCGATCTTTGATTCGAAAAACGAGAGGGCTACAAGGAAAGTCTTTTTTCATTCGCATTGTAGTGGGCGCGTCCCCCATTTTACCTTCGCACAGGAACTTTCACAGCGTCAGCGAATCCCGGACCCGAGAACTCGTCTCATTATTTTCTCTCTTAATTTTTTAATTTTTCTCTCGGGGCCTCTTCTTTTTCTTGGAAAGAAGAAATTCGACCACTAGTTGGGCGCCATTGTTACGGGGGGAAGGAAATTTGGAGATGCTTTTTGAAGAGCTGCTGACTAAGGCAAAAATTACGGCAATCGCGCCGGAGATTCGATCCACAACCCTCAACTTACGTCGAGAATTATGAATCGACCGTCTTACCGCAAGACCACGATGAACCGCTTGCCTTTGATAGGAGTCAGTCAGCACACACTCCCTGATACTCCCGAATAAAGGTTCCTCAGAACTGATACAAACTTACTGGAAACTCCCAGAGCTTGTAGAACAAATATCCACGGTTAATTGTGTCAAATGCAGACTTCAAGTCTACAAAAAAAACCGTAGACTTTACCAAAATTGGTTGTTCATTCAAAAATTGTTGAAAAACACCTTTTGATTATCCATCCATATCTCCGGTCATCAGACTTTATCATAGATATTCATGGAGTACGAGCGTTCGGTTTTGGATAGTACAAGATATTTTGGACATTTAATGAAGGTTTTTGTGAAAAATACAATAACATCTAAGCTCTTGGTACCCTATCACAACTGCACATCTTACATAAGTAATTTTTGCTTTGATGATTCTTTGTTACGCGATCCAGCTTCCAGTGAAGTTGTTTGAAAACTGTAGGGCGTGTCCATATTCATCTTTGGAGAGAAGGAATTTTTCGAAATGCGTTTTTGGAAGAATTGGGAAAAATTCTTCTTATATTTCTGCCATTGTCATTTAATTCTGCTGAAACGAGTGATGACTCTGAAACCAATCAAGAGAATTTGATTGGCTGGCTACTTGTATTACATCATTCCGGCAATATTGACTGTCATTTCCACGCAGCTCTTTTCTAACACAAACAGTTACACAAAACAACAACAACAACAACAAAAAGACTAAAGTTCTCATCGGAGCGGGGATATTCGCAAGACTGGATTATTTCTAAAATTTGGTTTGTAATTAACGTCCCACGCGTAGCTGGGTTTATTTTACGCTCCCGTCCACGTGGATGTGGGAGTTTTCTGAACAGAAAGGAAGGGTTGGAGGACGCCCTTCGTTATTGGAACCACTCGAGCATATTGTGACAATGTTACTTCTTAATTATAAAACCACTGTGCGACGCCTGTCACTTAGATTAAACTGAGAGTTGCCACGGCACCGAGATAACATTCTCGTCAAAGCTCAAATCCCCTGTCTGAGCAGCCAAGACCGGTTAGACCAAACAGGTGTTGGATATATGCTGCCCAGTTCAGCATTCTCGTTACATATACAACTGACGCTTACAAGTTTCTGCTTTTGTTTGGCGGCCTACAGACGCCTCTAGCCACGATATACATGGTGGGCTAATTCTTGCGAAACTAAACGTGGAACTCCCTAGTGAGCGAGGAAGCAAAATAAATGTTGACATAGAACATTTTCCTGAGCAAGATCAAGAGACAATGTGCTAAAATCATATCAGGTAATAATGTAGATGTTATGTAGAGAGAAAGGTTGGGAATAACTCCTAAGTGTCGAGTAGAGTCAAATGGATTGTATGAGCATCACATCAGTGTGTATACACAAATAAAGAGGAAAATAAGATAAAAGTTCAGTATTCAGTCTTGATCGCAAACTCACTGGTTAGATGATCTAACGAGAATCAGTACAACTCACAATCGAGGTTTGTGTCAAAGAATAATTAACAGGGTGAGAGAGAGTGGGTTGAGAGAGGGGGAAGAATGATTTGCTAATAGGGCCTTGCCAGGAGTGACCTACGGTAGTAGGGAATGAGTATTACTGACCTTCGGCGATTTACAGCTTGAGCAACCGTGGGGATTCAGCGGACCCGATACTACATTGAACGCATCTCATAAAAATAACAGTACTAGCACCCGCTGGTAGTGGTAAACATAATAAAATCGCAGCAATTTTAACCAATCGAACTAATAGAGGAACTGCTTCAAGAAACTTCGCAGTTGGGCTAACGTTGACAGTAGTTGAATTCGGGAAACACGCTATCCCTAAACTGATGCATCTCAACTTGAGTGCAGTTGGTTAAGCTGCAGAGAGGCCGAAACGTGAAAACGGGTGCGAAGTCATTGGTGGGCAAAAACAAACTACCGACTAGCAAATGGATACGGTGGAACGCCACCGGAGAAAATGTTGGTTCGCGAAACGTGGTTGAAAGCGGCTCTGGACGATGAGTCAATAAACCGAAGAACGGAAATGGCGGAAACGGAAAACAGAAATGGAGAGATAGAAAGAAAGTTTACAAAGGGAATATGGTGACCCCCCCCCTCCACCACCACCACCTCACAAGGTAGGACATAGCGAAGCTCCTATCTTTCAAAGCACTTTTTCACGGCCAAACGCCATTTTTTCCGAACCAAGATTCGTTACTATTCCACCGTGAACCCGATGGATATTTGCATCGCAATATTCAATTCCTTCTGACACTGATTTCGCCTACGTAACAAGTACTTTAAAACACCGTACACCGATTTTTTACTCTCAACACCCATATGAATATTGTGTACGTGACCAAAACGCCTTGAATATGTACCAATAGTTCCTTCACGCTTATGTCGATTATTAAGATAATTCATCCATTATGTGTATACATGTTATGCTCAGCACACGACAAATTAGCTAGGTCTTTGACCTCCATGTGTCCGCTCTAGCCCAAACGGGACTTACTGGCCCTAACGGCCGGCGGTTTCTCAAGCCCTTTTGGAAAGTCCACCTCTTGGGCGCCAGGGCACCAGGGTATAGAGGGAAACGAACAGGCTGATAGGTTGGCTAAGAAGGGATCGGCGCAGACCCCCCCCCCTGATTGGCCCTGAGCCCTTTGTTGGGACTACCAGAAGCCATCTACGAAGAGAGGTTAGCAAATGGGAGGATAAGTGCAGGGCTGCCTGGCCTTAGACAATCAAAACACTTCATCCTGCTCTCCAGAGGGAGGTCCAAGGAGGTGCTTGCACTGGGGAGGAAGGATATGAGGATCATATGTGGCCTGTTCACAGGTCACTGTCCGCTGAGGTGCCACCTTGCAAATATTGGCAAGTGCGAGGTACAGGTATGCAGGTTCTGCGAGGTGGGGCTAGAGACGACTGAGCATGTGCTGAGCGTATGCGATGGACTCGGTGAATGCAGAACTTGCGGATATCCTCTGCTTTGTGCGTGGGGGCGCCTAGGTGACCTCACACCAAGTGAGACCAGTGCTGTGGGGCCTGGGGCTGGTGCGGGGGGGCCATGATCTGTGGATCATGGACGCCCTTACAATAGGCCCGTTTGTGGCTGCAGTGAGGGTATCACCTGCATCCACCGTTTTCAAGGAAAAAAAAAGTCCACCTCTTCAGTTATTTCCGGTTGACAACGGATTTCCTCTCCTTCCGCACTTTCCCCAATATTCTTTCCCCTCCCCCCAATTTTCCCTCTCCACAACACACAACTCCTCCCAAACTCATTCACCTACGAGTTCTCACGAAAGCCTGTTGCCTCCCTGTACTCAGTCATTTGCTTGCTCTCACAGAATACAGTCGTTTCCCAGTTCTCCCATCAGGCACTCGTATTCAGATTTCCCCTTCCTTCCCCGTACAACTAGTTTCATGCCTTGGGAGCCTCTTGTTCCCGGTTACATTCGTACATCATATCCTGTTCTAGTCACTAAGTGTTCGACTTTTGTTGTCATTTCCCAACTCTTCAATTACATGTTTCGTGCCCTTTTCAGTGGTTCATTCAAGTCTCCATGGTTAAAACATGTTAAGTTCGGTGTAGTTCCAAAGGGCTTTTCAATAATAAAGGACAAACACACACATAAGTACAGAAAATGTGACTCGAGACAGAGTTGGAAGAGGGCTAGCGAGCCGCGGCTGTGGCACAACTACTTGTAGCTTCTTGTTAACACATTCAGCAGATTTCCTGAGGACATCACTATTCCGCAACATAACTCGTCTCTCCCGGAGAGTAAAACATGGCGTGCGGATTCTGATTTACATATTACAGTCAGGCGCCCCTTTTTAAGAACCTTCCTCAGTTAACTAACCAATCTGACGAATTTTATACCCCTTCCAAAGTGGTGGTCCTCCCCTGTCCCTGCCCTCATAACTACTGTAATTTGTGCCATGTGTTGCTCACTTCACTTCTCCTTTGTACGTGTAAATGTTCGAATCTTGTTGTGATTTCTCAACTCTTCAATTACACGTTTCGTGCTACAGTAAAACCTGTCCTGTGATTCATTGAAGTCTACCCTGGTCAAAACAGAGCTAATAAGGTTCGATTGCGGCATTGAATCTCTTGACGTTTACCCCTACCAGCTGGTGATGAGTACTATGATTTGACGTGCTGCGTTAAGTTCAGAATCGGATCAGCTGAATCCCATCGGTTACATCGCCGAAGACATTGACCAGCGACGTCACTCTTGGAAAAGGCCCTATTATCAAATTATTCTTCCCCACTTCTTTTTCTCAATCTCTGGCTCTTTCATTCTATATTTCTTACCCTCTCTTTTTCAAAGTCAATTTCTGTGGGTTGTTAATATTTGGTTATAATTTATTAGCCTCCTAATTCCGGATGTTGGCGGGTCTTGAAATGTCCCCTTCACAACTGTTCATGATTATGAACATACGCAATAGTTGAGTAGAGATTTCAATCTTTATCATGAAATTTAAATGGGTACTCGCCTTCCGATTGTGTGTTCCTCTCCCCCCCGCTCTCCTCTGTGTTCCTACACCCATTTCTACGAAAACATTAATGCATAATAAAAAGGAGATACTAGTCAGCTAAAGGTATTCTGTGAGTTTGATCGAAATGGTTAAACCCGTTTTTGAAACGTTCGGAGAAAACGACTATCTCACGTTCGCGAAATCTAATTTTACGATGAAAAAATTTGCGGTGCGTTGCAACACACAACTTTCCTCAGCTCTAATTCTATTTAATCAATTCATTTATCACTCAGTTCCTTTGAACTTTGTCAAACAACGCTTTACGGCAGCAGGAAGCGGTAGCGCTTACACTTCCAGATTTTATTGTGCTGCTCGTACTCATTGCAGGACCATAATTGAGCAATTGGTGCACAGAAAATTAATGAGGCTGTAATCACGAATTTTTGAAGAAGGATAGTAATTACTTTTGCAAAGTTATTGGGTAAAAACGTTTAGAAGCGAAACGGCAGTGTTGAAATTCAGGAATTTCTGGAGTGAGCCCCGTGTATCTCATGAGCATTTTAAACACTCACCCTTTAGGTATTGGATTCGACTACAAGGCCAATTTTTTTAACATTCTACACAAATTCCAGCGGAGTTTATAAGGGGAAAACTGTGCTAAAAACGCTTTTCGTCGACAATTTCTGCTCTCGTCATTTTCAGACGAATGGGAATTTTATGGTAAAATTGTCTTATTGAGAGCTATTTATATAAAAAAATTTAATCAAAATCTTTGGAGCCGTTTTTGAGAAAGAATTTCTGGTGTTTTGATCACTATGATAACTATAGTCAAATTTCGGTGGATTTTGTTCATACCCTTCTTTTGGCGTCCCATGGTAACCTGCGGGCGAGATATCAAGTTTGAGCTGATTTGGTACGGTCGTTTTCTCTAAAAATCGTTCACAGACACACAGACCATTTTCCAAAAAGTGTGTTTCGGACTCAGGAGGGTCTAACACGTAAAGATCTGAAGAGAACTCGAAAAAAAATTTTTTTCGACCGATTACATAACTTTCCTTTCTACTTTGTAGAGCCAAGGAAAGTAAAAAAACCCTGCAAATTATTACACAATGGTTTATTATTCTCATGAACAGCTTGACCTAGTATTACTGCTCCCCCATCCCATTCGATTCAGCATCGAATACTAGTTAGCCATACGAAACATGACCTCACTACAATGGAACTATGGAAACTAAATATTAAATATTCCCCCGGCGCCAGGCGCCCGTAAACGTCTGATCCGATGGAGGGATGGGACGAGGGCTTCCAGTGAACCCTCGCACGGCAATTGGCAGGAAGTTGCGAGTCCAAAGGACGCTGCGAGTCGAGCGGGCCTTGAAAACGATACGAAACACGGCTTATTTGCGATTGTACTGCGTTTCGTTAATTTTTTTAACCATTTTTTGCCCATAACAAACATGTCCGATCGGATTGCCGAGATGGCGGGCACAACTAGATACCAAATGGGATTTTTGTGCGAAAGGACGAATTTTTTAACCACGTTAAAGGCACAAAACGGCCCGGACGGCGGACGGACATTGCAGATTTGGATTCCCCATGTCTTGAAACGTAAAGTATCAAATTTTGAGGGGGGGTTGTAAAAACTTTTTCGTGGCCGTAAACATAGGGTTATTATTCAGAATGAATAATAAACCAAAACCGCGCCTAAAACGCTTTTCGTCGAAAATTTTGATAATTTGTGCTGCTCTCGTCATTTTCCCACGAATGGGAATTTAATGGTATAATTGCCTTATTAAGAGCTATCTATATAAAAAATGTAATCAAAATCGTTAGAGCCGTTTTTGAGAAAAAAATTTGGTGTTTTGATCATTATGATAACTATAGTTAACTTCCGGTGGATTTTGTTCTTTCCCTTATTTTGGCGTCCCATGATAACGTGCGGGTTAGATATCAAGTTTGAGCTGATTTGGTACGGTGGTTCTCTCTAAAAATCGTTCACATACACACAGACCATTTTCCCAAATAGTGTTTTTCTGACTCAGGGGGGTCTGAAACGTAAAGATCTGAAGAGAACTCAAAAATTTTTTTTCAGTCGATTCCTTTCTACTTTGTAAAGCCAAGGAAAGTAAAAATGGCTGCCAGAGGCCCACGAGATTCGGCCCATTTCATCAAACTAAACAGAGGTATCTGGGGAAACATATTATTATTATAGAACTATTCTTTTTCACTTCTACTCAACGGATGGTCGCGGGATAATTATGAGGCACGAGATGTCAGGGTAGGTTGCTACAGATCTATCCAATCCTATCGTCCTATGTATTGTGGACAACTGAAGTGGAAGGCACCAGAACACACGATTTTTGGCTTAGTTTGGTTGTTATCTATGTAATTTGTTGAAGTCACCTCGTGAGTTTGAATAAATTTTTGCAGCTTTTTTTCCAAGAAGTTTAAAAAAATGTATTTTTGCCTCGACGGCTTATATCTGTTGTATGACACGTTCCCGGAAAAATGCAACATTTGTAACTTCTGGATGAACCGTTGATTACTCCAACTAAATTGTTCTCAGGGATGCGGCGTACACGGGCACAAGTTAATTGCCTTTGGGGAACCCACAATCACCGGTGGCCTTAGATTGGAATGGACTCACGAATAGTGCAAATCGGACTCGTTAGTGTGGAGAATTCGCGTGTGCATTTTTAGACTCAGTAGGGTCTGAAACGTAAAGATCTGAAGAAAACCCAAAATTTTTTTTTTGGGCCGATTACTATACTTTCCTTCCCTTCGGGTAGCGGAAAAAAATGTTCTCGTCCGATAAAAACAGAGTAAAATATCTGGTGCGTAGCAACACACAACTTTACGCCACCCCTTTAAGTTCGAACACCACCTACATAGGCGGGCGCTATATCGTCGTTCAACGCATTTTTACAGGAACATTTATGGAGAACAAAATGTAGGGACTAGTTAGCTGAAAGTACTCCGTAAGTTTGATCGAAATCGTTAGAGCCATTTTTGAGAAAATCGGAATACCGATAAAATAATATTCGACAAATCTCCTTTTCTGAGTTAACTTGGCTTGTATCTCCGTTCAACATATATATACAGAAATAATTATAGGAAACGAGATGTAAGTATAGGTCACTAAAAGACACTCCATTAGGATTTATCACATCTGGTGAAAAAGTTACCCTGGAATTTACGGAAATGTTAGAAAAAACGTTATTTTCGACACATTTTGATTTTTATCTCTGTTCGATGGACCGTCACAGGAACATTTATTGAGAAGAATATGTAGGTATTACCTATTTAAAAACATCCTGTGAGTTTGGTGAAAATCGCTGAAGCCGTTTTGCCAAAAAGCGTAAAAAATCTATTTTTCCTTCAGGGGCCCATATCTCCGTTTACCGTATTTTCATGGAGATATGTATGCAAAAGAAAACTTAGGTATTGTTCCGGAGAAGATAATTTGAAAGTTTTATCAAAATCGTTAGAGCCATTTCCGAGAAAAATGCGAAAAACCCTAGTTTTTGGTACATTTTCGTCCCCCACCCCCACCCCCCTTCCCATCGGCCGAAATCGTCCATAACCTTATTTTGGTGTCTACAAAAAATAACGAACAAAACAAAAAAAACCAGCTCAATCGGATCAGCCGTTCTCCCGCAAATCGAACTACAGAGACACACACACACGGACCTCGCTCCGAAATTAGGTTTTTTAGACTCAGTAGGGTCTGAAACGTAAAGATCTGAAGAAAACCTAAATTTTTTTTTGGGCCGATTACTATACTTTCCTTCCCTTCGGGTAGCGGAAAGTAAAATATCTGGTGCGTTGCAACACACAACTTTCCTTAGCTCTACGTCGGTTCACTTTGTACATGGCTAATTCTATTCAATTAATTCATTTATCACTCAGTTAATTTGATCTTCCTCAAACAAAGGTTCACGGCCGCAGAAAGCGGTAGCGCTTACAGTTCCGGAATTTATTGTGCTGCTCGTACTCATTGCAGGACCATTATTGAGCAATTGGTACACAGATAATTAATGAGGCTCTAAACAAGATTTTTTAAAAAAAAGGATAGTAATCACTTGTGCAGAGTTATTGGAAAATAACTGTCAGAACTGGTAGTAAGCGAAACGGCGGTAGTTGAAATTCAGGATTTTCTGGAGTGAGCCCCATGTATCTCATGAGCATTTTTAAACACTCACCCTTTAGGTATTGGATTGGACTACAATACCAATTTTTTTTTAACATTCTACAAGAATTCCAGCGGAGTTTATAAGGAAAAAACTGCGCGAAAAACGCTTTTGGTCGAAAATTTTGCTAATTTATTGTGCTGCTCTCGTCATTTTCCCACGAATGAGAATTTTATAGTATCATTGCCTTATTGAGAGCTATCAATATAAAAAATGTAATTAAAATCGTTAGAGCCGTTTGTGAGAAAAAAATTTGGTGTTTTGATCACTATGATGACTATAGTTAACTTTCGGTGGATTTTGCCCATACCCTCATTATTGCGTCCCATGGTAACCTGTAGGCTAGACATCAAGTTTCAGCTGATTTGGTACGATGGTTTTCTCTAAAAACTGCGCTAAAATCGATTTCGTCGAAAGTTTTGGTAATTTATTGTGCTGCTCTCGTCATTCTCCCACAAATGGGAATTTTATGGTATAATTATCATATCAAGAGCTACCAATATAAAAAATTTAATCAAAATCGTTAGAGCCGTTTTTGAGAAAAAAAAATTTGGTGTTTTGATCACTATGATAACTATAGTTAACTTTCGGTGGATTTTGTTCAAACCCTTATTTTGGCGTCCCATGGTGACTTTCGAGCGAGATATGAAGTTTGAGCTGATTTGGTACGGTGGTTTTCTCTAAAAATCGTTCACAGACACACACACAGACACACACACACAGACACACAGACCATTTTCCCAAATAGTGTTTTTCGGACTCTGAAACGTAAAGATCTGAAGAGAACTCAAAATTTTTTTTTCAGCCGATTACATAACTTTCCTTTCTACTTCGTAGAGCAAGGAAAGTAAAAAGGAAGGCGGTAAACAAAACCGGACCGGGATAATTAACGTCGCTGCCGCCTCACGCTTCAATGCTCCACTTCGAAGGTCCAAGGTGTTCGTTGCTTGCACAAAGCCGTTGCTGCTTTGTGTTCAGCTTCAACCTTGAGAGTTGGCAACAGATAAGCGTGACACCGTTCACCGAATTTTCACAGCGGTATTTGCTCAAAACAAAAGTTTGGAACAAACGAACGGACATTTTTCCTATGAGTGGACTCATTCTCTCTATGATCCTTGCAAAATTGTACAAGTACCTGTCCATACCCCTTTCAGGTTGTCATCACTTCGACTGGAAGATTGATCTCGAGATTTGACAAACTGTACGCCTCTCGAATCCCTCGTTTCGTCTCAGCAACGTCAAATCACCCACCCATGTTTCAGAGTAAGTTCTCCGACGGTTTTCGTAATAACGCATTCCGAAGCATGCCAGAGGAAGATCCATTAAGGAGACGGTAGTTCCCTGTCAACATAAGACAATTTCCTTCCCTTACGTCGACTATTAACTTTGTTGGTTTTATGCGAGTTCCATTTCAACTTCGATTTAGAGAGTCTTTTCTCGTTGTTTGACTTTGTTTCATTAGTTCCCTCCAGACAGTTTCACAATTGGATGTATTTCGATCTCGGGACAATTTAGTCGGAACATTCATTGAGAGTGCTTTATCGTTCATGCTGTTGCACATAACAGAACTCTAACTAGTCGGTAGGTTCAGTATCACGTGAGGAACTCACACCCGATAAGGGATTAGGCTCGCCACGACATAACTATTGCAAAGTCTACAAGTTTCCGGAATAAATTGATCCTGCCGTTGATGAGGCTCTTCTCACTTTCTGTGGATCACAAGCTTGCGTTATATTGAGTCATTAAGAATCAATTTTTCATCAGATGTTTCAGGTCTCCAAACCTTTTTGAGTTTTCTTCAGATCTTTACATTTCAGACCCTCCTGAGTCCGAAAAACACTATTAGGGAAAATGGTCTGTGTGTGTGTATGTGTCTGTGAACGATTTTTAGAGAGAACCACCGTACCAAAACCACTCAACTTGATATTCAACCCGCAGGTTACCATGGGACGCCAAAATAAGGGTATGAGCAAAATCCACCGAATGTTAACTATAGTTATCATAGTGATCAAAACACCAAATATTTTTTTTCTCAAAAACGGCTCTAACGGTTTTGATCAAATTTTTTATATTGGTAGCTCCCATTATGGCAACTATACCATAAAATTCCCATTTGTGGGAAAATGACGGGAGCAGCACAATAAATTACCAAAACTTTCGACGAAATCGATTTTAGCGCGGTTTTTAGAGGAAACAACCGTACCAAATCAGCTGAAACTTGATGTCTAGCCTACAGGTTACCATGAGACGCAAAAATAAAGGTATGAACACAATCCACCGAAAGTTAACTATAGTTATCATAGTGATATAGTGATCAAAACACCAAATTTTTTTTCTCGAAAACGGCTCTAACGATTTTGATTAAATTTTTTATATTGGTAGCTCCTAATATGGCAACTATACCATAAAATTCCCATTCGTGGGAAAATGACGAGAGCAGCACAATAAATTATAATAATTGTCGACGAAAAGCGTTTTTAGCGCGGGTTTTTCATTATAAACTACGCTGGAATGTTAGTAGAAAGTGAAATAAAATTGGTATTGTAGTCCAATCCAATACCTAAAGTGTGAGTGTTTAAAAACGCTCATGAGTTACATGCGGCTCACTCCAGAAATTCCTGAATTTCAACTACTGCCGTTTCGCTTACTACCAGTTCTAAAAGTTTTTACCTAATAACCTAAAGTTGTGTGTTGCAACGCACCAGATATTTTTGTTTGTTTTTGGAGGCAACTGAAAAAGGTTATGAGCAGTTTCCGTCGTTGGGGAAGAGATGTAAGAGACCAAACTGTTCCAAAAATGAGTGTTTTTCGAACTTATCTTGTAAACGGCTACAACGGTTCTGTACGATTCAATACTTGTCTGTTAAACCAATAAATAACTCTGAGAAGACTCGGTGAGCCCAGTCCTACGACGAAAAAAGGAGGCTTTTAAACTTTTCTGTTTTGTCTAAAAATTTAGGTCTAACTCACATGGTCTATTTAAATAGTCAATATCCATATATTATTTCTCATTAATCTTCCTCTGGCAGTTTGTTGAAATGAGATAAAACCCAGAATGCGTCAACGTGCTTTTTGAACGAATTTGATTTTGTTAACACTTCCCTTCACTTCGCTTTCTTAATCTTTGAACAAAACTGAAGGAAGAAACGAACTCCCCCGAGAGTTTGCAATAGAAATAAAAGTTTAGTTTGGAAAAGTGTTCTGACAAAACTGCGTTATAATGATGTGCAGCGGTTTTCATTTTTCTTTGCCCTGTTAATATTCGGGCATCACTCAATCAATAATACTTTCTTCCGACAAAATCGTGTATTACAGGTCCGTTCCCCCAAATAAAAAATAGATGAACGGAAGAGCGAAGTAGTGCGGAAGGCGTCTGGAGGGGAAATAGACAGGTTTTCTCGTCGTCTTCTGGCTCCATGTCAGAAAGGTGCTGCCCGGAAAGAACGACTCCTGGTTCCTGGTCACTGCTTAATCCAATCGTGCCCGCAATAGCCCTACTAAGATGTTCTTAATGCCTCCCCGTTTCTTCTTCGGTCTCTTTACGGCTTCCGAAGACCGAAACCCCACTCGTGAATATGACCTGTCCGTGTTTGTCTGAGATTGGGAAGCCAAAATGTGGTTCAGAGCAAAATCCATCCAACATTAACTATAGTTATAGCGGCGATCTAAACACGAAATAAAGACGGAACGGCGGAAACGACGAACTGTAACGGTTGAGACAGCGCCTTGTGAAAGAAACAGGAAGGTTTTTGAACAAGAAGGGGAAAAATGGCTGAGCACAGCGCGATCGGATGATTCATTATAAATCCTAAAGCCAGTTGTGCTGACGTCGCCTCATGACGCCGGGATCTTGGTAAGCCGTGGTTAACTGTGATAGGAAAGGAAAACTCCAGAGACCGCAAATTTCAAATGATGTTAACAGGGCACAGACGTTGATTATTGGATGAAAAGTTGTAAGTTTTATCGAAACTCGTATAGCCTGCTAAAAGAAATAAGCGAAACTTCTAACTACTCAGTTTTCATAGAAATTGCACTGCAGCAATCACGTCAATTGAAAACTTTTTGCACGGAAGTCTGTTATTTCTCGTCTTGTAACAACCCTCACAGACAGCAGCACGTAGCACTTCAAGCAAGAAGAAGCTTCTGCCAGTAGTGTGGAAAAGTTCCGTCGAAATGGCGAAATTGAGTTGTGCGTGATCCCTGTGTATGTGACACAGAAAATCAAGCAGAAGTTGTAAGCAGTTGCTGTTATGTGTGTTTTTGTGATTCCCAATTATGTTCTACAGTCCAAATAATCGTCGTGGCATGAACTACGTTTTCCTAACGTTTCTAACGTTAACCAACTTCAACATCCATCTTCCCTCTCAAAGTGGACGAAATCCGATTGTAGCAATCCTGAGCTTCCCAGAACTGTTTTTCTTCGGGTCGGAGGAGATGAAACAAAATGAGATTAAGCCGAGCCTAATTGTAGTGATTTATTCCGCCCAGGGGATGAACGTTTATTTGAAAATTGGGGAAAGGTATTAAAAGTGGTTGGATTAAAAAGAGGAAGCCCTCACTGCCTCCAGCGTTTATATTAAAAGAAAAAAGACAGAATTACGATCAACTTAAGACGTAATCAAGTTTTTTCAATTTTCTTGATGAAAAATGGCACACTTCGTCGTTATACGCTTTTCTAATAATACGGGAGTTAATAATAATACTTCTGGCGGATGTTATTTCGGAATATTACCGATAGGGGATGTGATTTTTTGGTTACCAACTTACTCAATACGGAGGTGAAATTCGCATCATGCCGCCTTCACACCAACCAACAACTTCATTCATTTCCCACACTTCAACCACTTCAAACTAACCTAATGGGTTGGGGGGGCGCGGTGGCTGAGTGCGTTGGGGCGCGAGGCCTTTCGTGCCAGGCGGGGATAGAACCAGCGGACTCTGGTTCGATCCCCGACCAGGCACCCCCCTCCTCCAAACCCAGGGGGGTGAGGCAATGGGTACCGGCGGGGGCTGGGAAACTAGGCGGGCCCCCCAACAGGCTCGCCGGGGAGTTAGGACATGGGCCCAATGTGTGCCACGGCGAAATGCCATTGGTCCTGCGGCTCTAGCGGTGACGTATGGCCCGCAGCCGCCTCCCTGATGAGTGAGTGAGTAATGGGTGGAATGGCGTAGACCGCTGTGCTGCTGTGTTCGCTCATTGGACGGGGGTTTCGTGTATGGGAAGGAAAGGCGCAGCGCATCTGTTGGACTACGTTCTGCTGCCAGGTTATTTTGTTGTATTTTGGGCGCAGGGCGTTGGGTAAACTCCATCCTGCTGCCGGTAAGTTTTTTTTTTTTTTTCCGCAAGGCGTTGAGTGCGCATCCTGCTGCCGGTAAGTTGGGGATTTTGATTGTTCTGGGCGCTGGGCGTTCGTTGGACTGCGTCCTGCTGCTGGGCAGTGAGGGTTTCCAGTTGTGTTTTGGGCACAGGGTGTTGGGTGTGCACCCTGCTGCCGGTACGGTGAGGGCTCTGGTTTTTTCGGGCGCTGGGCGTTCGTTGGACTGCGTCCTGCTGCTGAGCAGTGAGGGTTTCCAGTTGTGTTTTGGGCACAGGGTGTTGGGTGTGCACCCTGCTGCCGGTACAGTGGGGGCTCTGGTTTTTTCGGGCGCTGGGCGTTCGTTGGACTGCGTCCTGCTGCTGGGCAGTGAGGGTTTCCAGTTGTGTTTTGGGCACAGGGTGTTGGGTGTGCACCCTGCTGCCGGTACAGTGGGGGCTCTGGTTTTTTCAGGCGCTGGGCGTTCGTTGGACTGCGTCCTGCTGCTGGGCAGTGAGGGTTTCTAGTTGTGTTTTGGGCGCAGGGTGTTGGGTGTGCACCCTGCTGCCGGTACAGTGAGGATTCTGGTTTTTCCGGGTGCTGGGCATTCGTTGGACTGCGTCCTGCTGCCGTGTAGTGAGGGTTTCCAGTTGTGTTTTGGGCACAGGGTGTTGGGTGTGCACCCTGCTGCCGGTACGGTGAGGGCTCTGGTTTTTTCGGGCGCTGGGCGTCCGTTGGACTGCGTCCTGCTGCTGGGCAGTGAGGGTTTCCAGTTGTGTTTTGGGCACAGGGTGTTGGGTGTGCACCCTGCTGCCGGTACGGTGAGGGCTCTGGTTTTTCGTGCGCTGGGCGTCCGTTGGACTGCGTCCTGCTGCTGGGTAGTGAGGGTTTCCAGTTGTGTTTTGGGCGCAGGGTGTTGGGTGTGCACCCTGCTGCCGGTGCGGTGAGGGCTCTGGTTTTTTCGGGCGCTGGGCGTCCGTTGGACTGCGTCCTGCTGCCGGGTAGTGAGGGTTTCCAGTTGTGTTTTGGGCGCAGGGCGTTGGGTGTGTGCCCTGCTGCCGGTAAGTAGGAGATTCCGCCTGTTTAAACTTCAAACTAACCATGCTCCAAACATTTCCGTTATCAGATCAGCAGAATGAATTGATAGCAGTGTTTACAGCCGGATGACTCTCACTTCTGCCAACCTAACCAACCTCCCCCGTCAAGACATCCCTCCTCATTGAGATTGAGAGAGGGTTCCCTTTTTTTGCCTTTTATTGTTGTTGTTGTTTCTAGTGTACGTTGCATTTTTCCTTACGAACGTTGCTTTCTCTCAGCCCAGAAAATAATACAGTGATACTAATGGAATAATAACCCTATGTTTTCGGTCACGAAAAATTTTTTACAACCCCCCCTCAAAATTTGATACTTTACGTTTCAAGACATGGGGATTCCAAATCTGCAATGTCCGTCCGCCGTCCCTCATCCGGGCCGTTTTGTACCTTTAACGTGGTCGAAAAAATTCGTTCTTTCGCACGAAAATCCCATTTGGTATCTAGTTGTGCCCGCCATCTCGGCAATCCGATCGGACGAAGCCCAAGGTTGTTATGGGCAAAAAATGGTTAAAAAATTAACGAAACGCAGTATAATTGCAAATAAGCCGTGTTTAGTATCGTTTTCAAGGCCCACTCGACTCGCAGCGCCCTTTGGACTCGCAACGTCCTGCCAATTGCCGAGGGAGGGTTCGTCTCACCCCTCCATCGGATCAGACGTTAATATTTTTAATTTCCGTAGTCCCATTGTAGTCAGGTCATGGTTTACTAGTATTCGATGCTGAATCGAATGGGAAGGGGGAGCACTAATACTAGGTCAAGCTGTTCATGAGTGTTCACGCGCGACAAATTATTTTTCATCTCCTATTTTTGTTTGTTTTGTTTTTAATCGGATGCCTATCGCGGGCAACTTTGACCGAACGCGCCTCACGTAGCGGAGCCCATGACGCCAAGCGGGGAAGAGATGACTCGTGACAACTTGTTTTTTGGATGTGCCACAAGATCGACACCCCGATTCCTCTCTCGTCCACTTTCTTCTCGTTCAAGCCGAATCGAACACGGGTCATCAGAATCCCGACGACGTCTATCTGTTTTCTCTAAATTTACTGGGTCATCAGTATCCCGTTGATTTACGTCGTGCCGTCAAGTAATAGGTCCTACGACTGAATCAAACCGTTCTCTTCGCGTCAGTGGGGACATAGTGACATGCCTTTCTGCCGACGCGTCCCCCGAAGTGCATCAGGGGCGTCCAACATCTGCAGCTGCGAGATCTCGTGCGTTTGAAAATCACTACGGTCAGACACTCTTTAATTTTCTTTTCTCGTTGGTTTTTCTACGGACAT
Source organism: Pachypeltis micranthus (assembly GCA_020466155.1). Classification (NCBI taxonomy): domain Eukaryota; kingdom Metazoa; phylum Arthropoda; class Insecta; order Hemiptera; family Miridae; genus Pachypeltis; species Pachypeltis micranthus. The sequence continues at coordinate 55,153,307 of CM035771.1, read as the reverse complement.
TTCAACCGAATAATTTTACTTTATTTTTTTTATATTTGAGAAGAAAGTCCTGGTTTATTTGTTTATTTTATACGTATTTTATTTTATTTTTAATTATATTGGAGATAGACAACAAAATTTGTGGTCTGGGGTAATTGGTGTTAAAACCCCTCCCCCGATCGACAACAATGAGAATAATAAACCATTGTGTAATAATTTGCAGGGTTTTTTTTGAGTCGTGCGTGTGTGTGCGTTTTACCTATCACGTTGACATTAACCGAAGAAAGTGCCACAACGGTCAACAGAGTCCTGCCGCTGTTTCCAGATGCTGCCGCGGCATTGTCGACTTCACAGACGCCAGGGGTCGCTGTGTTGAATATAATTGCCCGCCTAGGAGCGATCTTTGCACACTATAGAACTAGAGCTCAGTGGAAGGCAATAGCTGTTGCGTTTTGTTCCAACAAGCCTGCCCTCATCACGCCAACAGGATGATTTAGGTACTTGGTAAAAATAGGACAAAAAACATAGAACAAGTGGAACTTGGTGTTAAGTAGTTATTAGGTAACGGGTTTTAGGAATTCATAAACTGCAGGATAATTTTTTATTGAAGTATAAATAATGTTCAGAAGCCATAAAATTTAACTTAACTCTTTGCCATTGAGCTCGTCGACATGTTTTCCTGTCCCGAGTCACTTGTCCTGTTAGTAGCTTACGAATATTTGAACGGTTAACGACTCATTGATGTTCATTGGTTTGCATTAATCTCCGAGCCGCAATTCTCGGTGAGTCTGGTCGTTAGTACGTCTCCTCTGGTGCGCGGACCTTACCTCGGAAGAACAACCCAACGTAGGGCACTCGCAGTAAGAAAGTGCAGAGCACTCAGTTCTGTGGATGGAACCACTACAGTTTTATTTACAGTTAGCGTGAGCTTATTTCCCACTATCCATTCGCCAACCAGCCTCATCCCACGTTCCGTCATCACAAACGTCTCCTGCTATGTATCACCACTATAAATCGTAGCCGTGTCGTCAGCAAACGTCACTGATGAAGGGGCATCCGCTCCAGCTCCTGATTAGCATATAAAATATAGAGCACCGTGCCTAGCGGAATACCATAACCCTCAGTACCGATCAGATTCCCAAGCACACCGTGAAATCGCACCTTCCGTTGTCTCCTATGCAAGTAGCTTTAAAACCAATGTAATGCCACCCCCTCAAAGCCAATTTCCCGCAGCTTCAAAACTGAAATTTCACGCGAAATTAAATCAAAACACTTAGCCAAATCTAAAAATATTGCGACCGGTTTTTGGCTTTTTCCAATTAATGGACTAACCTTGAAGTCAGACGGGCGATGGCATCTTGTGTACTCCTGTGTGAACGATACCCAAACTGCCTTGCATTCAAAATACGGTTCTTCTCTACGTATTTTACTAACGGCTGCTATGTACATCTTTCGACTATCTTCGCGATAACACTAAGTGGCGGTTATTAATGACTGAGGGGTCTCCATCTTTGAAGAGAGGAGAGACAGTTGCCAACTTTAATTTGTCAGGAAAGATTCCCGTTGCTAGACTCAAATTAATCGATTTAGTCAGCGGCTGCGCTACGTGGTCTTGAACTCTCTTTATATTTTCCGCCTGCAGTCCATCAAGATTTACTAAGTATTGCCCAATTCAGTGAGGTCATTATTTGGTGGAAATCCAAGGTAAGATTGTGTTCTGATCATTTTGTTTCAAAGATTCAATTATTTTTACTTTGGCGCTAATTATAAAACTATTAAGTCTCTAGCAGATCGCAAATCATAGAATTTTGAATCGTAAAAGTCTTAAGAAAACGTTAACTGGTTCATAACTTTATGTTCTATCTCGCAGGGCTAAGGCTAGAAGCAATGAAATGAAAATAATGTAGAACGGTGATCCCTGGACCAGCACATCAAGGCATTCCCGTCTTGAGAGCTTAGTATATCCTAAACTCAAACGTTGAAGCGCTCATTCTGGCGGTAAATTTAAGTTCATTAATGCCCAACTGAATGCTGCAATTTCTCAAGGCCATCAAATCAATTTGTCAAACGCTGTAAATCACAGATGAAATCAACAATGAAAATGAAATGAATCAGTTGAATCAACTTTCACTTCAACGGTTTATTCCAACCCGCTACATGTCAAACGACGTGGTAGTGTATTAAAAGTGTGTTTAGGCACAGTCATTAAACAAGGGAACATACCTGTATTAACAGAAATAACTAGTGGGCAATTTTTAGCACAGAGGGATAATTTGAAGAGTTGGGAACTGATTCCACTTCAGACTGAAATATTCCCGCCACTTGCATCTCATACTTTACTCCATTGTGTTGTAAGATCGGCAAGATTTTAGTTGTTGTTCGATGCAAGGTTTTTAACCTCGGAATTTCCGCTCCTCCCCAACGGTTCGCACCTGTGGCAAGGTTATTGTTTCTCCAAAGGTCTTCGCACCTACGGAAATCCCACCTCGTCGGTCATTTCCATCGGTGGTTTTCCCAACATTTCCCTTTCCTCTTTCAGATTCCTCTCACAACTGATACCTTCTCACAAAATCATTCTGCTACGAAGTACCGCCGAAGTCGGTTCTCTCCTGTTCCCCACCACTTGTCTTCTGCCATCTTTCGCAATACGGGCGTCTCCAAGTCTTCCAAAGGACATTTGTTTCACTTCTCATCGACTTCTAATTCGGACTTCTCCTTCCCTCCCACTACAACCAGTTTCACGCCTTCAGAGCCCTACTTGCTCGCGCTTATATACTCAACTCACATCCTGTGTAAGTCACCTCATCTTTGTACATCCAAGTCTTCAATTCAAATCTTGTGATACACCAACTCATCAATTACAAGTTCTTGCTCAACTAACGCCCGTCTCCGAGAATCATTCAAATCTATCCTGGTCCAAACAGTTGTTACTCAAGAACATGAAACACTGACGCACGGTATTCGTACTCAATGTCCTGCAGTGTGTTAATAACGCGACTGTTTGGCATACGGAATATCGACTTTGTCTGCTTCAGTGTCCAGCTCAAAGAGCTGATAGATATTTCTATAATGGTCGTGTGACAGTTTGAAACCTACATAATAACTGGATAAACTCCACTGACGAAGAATGATCTCCAACAGCCTTTCCCCGTTTAGGGTCTTATTTCGTCTTTAAGGTGGCCTGAAAAATCCTTTGTTTCGCTCGAACAATCTGTAACAGCCGTAGGTTCCAGCGCTTTACGTGACACTTTGATGAAGTAACTAGTCCCCTCTACCTAACCTCAGAAGCGCGACAGATTAAACCAGTTGCTATCACGGCTGTCTTCACTTTATATCTCCTCATAATTCGTACCTATAACGCATTCCATTTGGTATCCAGACGGATTGGATGAACCCCAGGATTGCTATGGGTTAAAAGTTGTTTATAAAGTTGGACGAAACCGAAATGTATCAGCTTTATCGCAATTGCCTGGTATCGTTTTGATATAAATTTCCTCGAGATTACGGAAAACGTTGCAACACTATTAATTATTATTCTTTCGTCAGCTGTTTGGGCTCTTTATCAATTGAGATATACTCGTAAATCTATTTCTCAATAGTGATGGACATTTAAAAAAACATCGATGTTTTTTCCGATTGAATGCATCAAATTTTTGCATCGATGTAATTTGATGTATCAAAAAATACATCGATGTTTTCTATACATTGATTTTTTTTGGTTTATTATTCATTCTGAATGTTTTCGGTCACGAAAAATTTTTTTACAACCTCCCCTCAAAATTTGATACATTACGTTTCAAGACTTGGAGATTCCAAATTTGCAATGTCCGTCCGCCATCCCCCGTCCGCCGTCCGGGCCGTTTTGTGCCTTTAATGTGGTCTAAAAAATTCGTTCTTTCGCACAAAAATCCGAATTGGTATCTAGTTGTGCCCACCATCTCAGCAACCCGATCGGACGAAGCCCATGGTTGTGATAGGCAAAAAACGGTTAACAAAATTAACGAAACGCGGGAACTACAGCGGAAGTCAACGTTTCGTCGTTTGAACTCCCTCCTCCCGCCCGTCTCAATAAAAAACAACCCGCCTCGTCCTCGCCTCCCAACGCAGCCGGGTGGGCGGGTCAACTCCCCTTTCGCCGACGACAGGGCAAAATCATCAGACGTTTTGTTTCCGTAGTTCCATTGTAGCCAGGACATGTTTCGTATGGTTTACTAGTATTCGATGCTGAATCGAATCGGATGGGGGAGCAGTAATACTAGGTCACGCTGTTCATGAGAATAATAAACCATTGTGTAATAATTTGCAGGGTTTTTTTAAAGTTAAATATGTATGTGGTTTAGAAATAAAAAGCAAGCATCTATTAAAATAACTTTATTACCTTTACATTTATTTTTAATATATATCCCGATAATTTTTATCTATACTGTGTAAAAACCAAATTTTACCCAATTTTACCATTTAATGTATTCCTTTGTTGAATATTACCTGCGCTGCTCGCGGAAATAGTTTCTCTGATGGCACTGATGTGCCTACCATTGTTAGATATGGAAACTGTATTTTATAATCCTTCCAAATTTATTATGATGTTAATACTGCAAATAACGTGTTGTTCAATTTAACACTTTGATTTATAAATATTATTGCTAACACGACACAGAAAATTTTAAAATGAATTCTGAATCAAGCTGAGTAGGTATCTAATTAATACAAAAATTGAAATAATATGTTTTTTGAAGCCAGAGACTGCAACTAACTGTAAGTAAGAGAGAGACGGCGGGTTAATTCAGTCGGCCATTTGCATTTATATTTTTTATGGGTTGGTTGCACTGACCTCTGTAATATTGGCGGCATTTACAACTAGTGATACCACTTTCTGACGAAACACCTTGCGAGTGCTAAATAATGTAATTGAAATGACAAAAAAATAGTTATTAACCGATTGGGGGTAGGTTTGATTGTTTGCCTTTTCGATTTTTCGAAAAATATCTGGTGCGTTGCAACACAGAACTTTCCTTACTCTCTTTCTCTCACTTTGTAAATGGCTAATTCTATTTGATCGATTCATTTATCACTCAGTTCGTTTGAACTTGATCAAACAACACGTCAAAGCAGCAAGAAGCGGTAGCGCTTACAGTTCTGGAATTTATTGTGCTGCTCATACTCATTGCAGGACCATTATCGAGCAATTGGTACACAGAAAATTAATGGGGCTGTAAACATGAATTTTTTGAAGAAAGATAGTAATCACTTTTGCAGAGTTATTGGGAAAAAATGTTTAGAACTGGTAGTAAGCGAAACGGCAGTAGTTGAAATTCAGGAATTTCTGGAGTGAGCCCCATGTACCTCATGAGCGTTTTTAAACAATCACCCTTTAGATATTGGATTGGACTACAATACCAATTTTCTTTAACTTTCTACTAACATTCCAGCGGAGTTTATAAGGAAAACCCGCGCTAAAAACGCTTTTCGTAGAAAATTTTGATAATTTTTTTTTAATGATTTTTTTTTTCTGCTCTCGACATTTTCCCACTAATGGGAATTTAATGGTGTAATTGCCTTATTATGAGCTATCAATATAAAAAATTTAATCGAAATCGTTAGAGCCGTTTTTGAGAGAACAAATTGGTGTTTTGATCACTATGATAACTATAGTTAACTTACGGTGGACTTTGCTCATACCCTTATTTTGGCGTTCCATGGTAACCTGCGGGCTAGATATCAAGTTTGAGGGGAGTTGATACGGTTGTTTTCTCTAAAAACAACTCTAAAATCGATTACAACGAAAAGTTTGGTAATTTATTGTGCTGCTCTCGACATTTTCCCACTAATGGGAATTTTATAGTGTAATTGCCTTATTGTGAGCTATCAATATAAAAAATTTAATCAAAATCGTTATAGCCGTTTTTGAGAAAAAAAATATTTGGTGTTTTGATCACTATGATAACTATAGTTAAATTTCGGTGGATTTTGTTCATACCCTTATTTTTGCGTTCCATGGTAACCTGCGGGTGAGATATCAAGTTTGAGCTGATTTGGTACGGTCGTTTTCTCCAAAAATCGTTCACAGACACACAGACCATTTTCCCAAATAGTGTTTTTCGGACTCAGGGGGGTCTGAAACGTAAAGATCTGAAGAAAACTCAAAATCTTTTTTTCAGCCGATTACATAACTTTCCTTTCTACTTCGTAGAGCCAAGGAAAGTAAAGACTGTGACGTGATATCTGACAAAATCAGTTTCGGGGTTGGGCTACGTAAAACCCTTGAACCATTGTAGCTGCAGGGAACAAAACTGTTGAGAAGAAAGGTTACTGAAGGAAGGTTAGGCCGGTTTTGTCCTTCTCCCGTTTTTCCTGTTGGATTTGCCTGCCGCGTGTTCCCGTTAAAAATTTGGTTCTCCTTCAGTTCCCTGCTCCCTTCCCGCGTGAGTACGTTCCTGCAACGGCTCGAACGAAGCTCGAAGAAACTCGAACGTCTCTGCAAGCCTGTGGCTCTGGTTTCGTTTTTTTCTTTTGGCATGCCTTAGGTAGGAGAGGACGTTTAATTTATCATTCCCTTTTTCTTTTTTTTATACTAGTAAATATTTTTCTTTTTATGTAGGAAGCCCCATTTCTTTTTGGTTTATTATTCATTCTGAATAATAACCCTATGTTTTCGGTCACGAAAAATTTTTTACAACCCCCCCTCAAAATTTGATACTTTACGTTTCATGACATGGAGATTCCAAATTTGCAATGTCCGTCCGCCGTCCCCCGTCCCCGTCCCCGTCCCCGTCCCCGTCCGCCGTCCGCCGTCCGGGCCGTTTTGTGCCTTTAACGTGGTCTAAAAAATTCGTTCTTTCGCCCAAAAATCCGATTTGGTATCTAGTTGTGCCCGCCATCTCCGCAATCCGATCGGACGAAGCCCGTGGTTGTAATGGGCAAAAAACGGTTAAAAATTAACGAAACGCAGTATAACGCGTTACGTCTTTGAAGTCCCTCGCTCCCGCCCATCAAAAGCGATCGTCACTGGTCCGGCAACACCGCCGCCCGCCACCCCTTTCCACTCGACTCACAGCGTTCGCCCAATTAGCGCCGGGGGTTTTTTGTCTTCCCTAGGAAGCGCTCGTGTTTCGTATATAACCTTTGGCACTACGATTTGTCTCTTTATCGTCCGATTGCCTTGTTCTCGTCTTCACCTCCACGAATGACTCTTTCTCTCCGTCTCAACGGTAGCAAAATATCTGTTATCTTCGATTGAACTTTTCATTATTCGCTTATTTTTGGTTTATTTATTAATAGTTCGTTCGTTTCATTTTTTTTTGTTTATTTTAATATTACGATTCAGTTCTTTTCGGCCTTTTTTTGGGTTTCATTATGATATTTTTCGATGCTGAATCGAACAGGATGGGTCTCGGAGCATTAATGCTAGGTCAAGCTGATTATCCGAATAATAAACCGTTGTGTAATAATTTGCAGCGTTTTAATACTTAGTTCCCGAATAAATGTATCTCAGTTGTTTTTTTTTGCTTTTCTTTCCCCTAAATACCTGGGTTCATCCCCACTAGGATTTATTTTATTATTTGCCCCTTTCCCTTATTTATTTTTCGTTACAAAACATCGATGTATACTCGATGTTTAAAACTTAACAATACGTCGGTTTGATTCGATGCATCGTTAATATACATTGAGTATTGTTAAAACATCGATGTATATCGTCCACTCCTAGTTCTCAACGACTTCTTAGCGGAGGTATTACCTCACCACTTTTACCTCCTTGTTCCGATCAAGGAATTCTTCAATTGAACAAGCAACGGTTTGAAAACTATCTCGAAATGAAAAATGTTGTCGTTGATCAACCTTATTGTGCGAGGTTACTTCTTAATTCAATTTAGTCGAAATGTTTCGACATGATTGCTGCTTCAGGCACCCCGAATGCACCGACAGCTCATACTTATGAGGAATTGACGAAACTGTTGAATCAACTTGTCCCTCAACAAAACGAACTTGTGTTTCAACATGAATTTTGATCGATCTGTCAGTGTGAGAACCAATCAGTTGCCGAGTTATTTCCCTTAGATCTGGGATAGGGGATTGTAATTTAATTTCACCTTGCGATTGCTTGGTTTCAATTGCTGACGTAGTTCTACGGGCTCAATCTGTCCGGAGCCTTAGAGATTACTCGATGCGAGAAAATATGTTGAAGTGCAACAAAACAAAATTCGAGAAGGCTGTAAAGAACGGTATTGCCCTGTGTAACGTGCTTGGGGTATTGTCTCAAAATTCACCCGTGTACAGAACACGCGTGAAAGTCGTGTCTGGGCCCAAAAGAAAAGAACAAATTAAATACACTCACTTGATGAAAAAAAAAAAAAATGGCTCTCAAGAAGGTAATGGGTAATGAAATTATAAAGCGATTAAGACCCACTTGAATTTAATCTGGAAAAACTAGAAATGAAATGAACTCCTTTTAGAATGAAATAAATAACCTATGCTCGGATTGTATTAATAACAATAAAGGGACAATGGGGAAAATGAAACACCAAGCTCTGATCGCTCACCTTATTTCACACAATATAAAGGGACGTTTACGAACTGATTCACTGGCTTAGGAAAAGGGGACGATTCGTCTGCGAAGTCGGTAGCTTTTCTGATGAAGAAACGTGGCTCCACCGCTAATATAATCAGCAGCGAACTGCACGGGTAGTGGTCAGTGTTGCCGCATCCGGCAGTCCACCGCCAACCATTACACCCGGAAACGTCTAAAATTAATTCATAGGCCTAAATTGACTTTTAGATCTGTTGACATAAACAAAATCAAACATGGTACAAGAGCAAAACACCCTCAGCAGCATCGCAGGTCGTTTCCACGGTGGGTGTGAAAATCTCGACCCCCGAAACGTTGACTTCTCTGCCTTACATATCGATGGTTGCTGCTTGAGGTGCGGGAAAGATTATCAGTTATCAATAGACTGCTGCACTGTTTTACCAAGTTCAAATGAATTGAGTTAGTAGAATAACCCGTGAACACAAGTGAATTGACGTCGAGCGAAGGTAAGTTAAAACGTTAAACGTTTTGTAGCGGCGCATCTAATATCTTATATTACACTCTGATGACTCACTCGTTTCTTCTCCCACCAGCTGTTACCATTACATTGAGAACTACACAGGTGGTGTAGCTTCAAGTGGGTTCAAATATTTTCTACTCAGAAGTGGGCCGTTTTCTCCCTCCCAACTCTCTTAATGCTTTCACCAAAGGAAACCTGATATCCACTGACAGTGGACTAAGAACCCCCTAAACCAAACTCTTCCGCCCTCCCCACCGTTGAAGCTCAACTTGTATTGACGACCGTAGGAGAAGTTTGGGTGAAAAGGAGAGTCCACCTTCTTCTTTTCCCTCGATAAAATTATAACTTTTTCACTTTCCATTTGTATTCGAAGACGATTCTCTCTTTTCAAGCTCGAAAATATTTTCCTATCCGTTGCTGGCGACTATAAATTGTAAGTAACTCCATTCTCCAATTCGGAAAACGTGAGGTTCAAAGTGGGGAAAAATAAATCTGTTTCATGAGCAAGTATCGGTTTCAACTAAATGTTACATTATTTTCAAGCTCTTGCAAAAGTGTACATCTTTATTTACTTTGACAAACCAATTCAGTTTGATAAATATCTGGTGCGTTGCAACACATAACTTTCCTTAGCTCTACAACAATTCACTTTGTACATGGCTAATTCTATTTAATCAATTCATTTATCACTCAGTTCCTTTGAACTTGGTCAAACAACGCGTCACAGCAGCAGGAAGCGGTAGCGCCTACAGTTATGGAATTTATTGCGCTGCTCATAATCATTGCAGGAACATTATTGAGCAATTGCTATACAGAAAATTAATGAGGCTGTAAACACAAATTTTTTGAAGGAGGATAGTCATTACATTTGCAGAGTTATTGGGTAAAACATTTAGAACTGGTAGTAAGCGAAACGGTGGTAGTTGAAATTTAGGAATTTCTGGAGTGAGCCCCATCTATCTCATGAGCGTTTTTAAACACTCACCCTATAGGTATTAAATTGGACTACACTACCAATTTTTTTAAACATTCTACAAGAATTCCAGCGGAGTTTATAAGGAAAAAACCGTGGCAAAAACGCTTTTGGTCGAAAATTTTGATAATTTATTGTGCTGCTCTCGTCATTTTCCCACGAATGAGAATTTTATAGTATAATTGCCTGATTGAGAGCTATCAATATAAAAAATGTCATTAAAATCGTTAGAGCCGTTTTTGAGAAAAAAATTTGGTGTTTTGATTACTATGATGACTATTGTTAACTTTCGGTGGATTTTGTCAAACCCAAATTTTTGCGTCCCGTGGTAACCTGCGGGCGAGATATCAAGTTTGAGTGGATTTGGTACGGTGGTTTTCTCTAAAAATCGTTCACAGACACACACACAGACCATTTTCCCAAATAGTGTTTTTCTGACTCAGGAGGGTCTGAAACGTAAAGATCTGAAGAGAACTCAAAAAACTTTTTTTAGCCGATTACATAACTTTCCTTTCTACTTTGTAGAGCCAAGGAAAGTAAAAAATATCTGGTGCGTAGCAACACACAACTTTCCGCCACCCCTTCAAGTTCGAACGCCAGCTACATAGGCGGGCGCTATATCTTCGTTTAACGCATTTTTACAGGAACATTTATTCAGAAGAAAATGTAGGGACTAGTTAGCTGAGAGTACTCCGAAAGTTTGATCGAAATCGTTAGAGCCGTTTTTGAGAAAATTGGAATACCGATAAATTAATATTCGACAAATCTCCTTTTCTGAGTTAACTTGGCTTATATCTCCGTTCCACATATATTTACAGAAATAATTATACAGAACGAAATGTTCGTATGGGTGACTAAAAGACACTCCATTAGAATTTATCACACCTGGTGAAAAAGTTACCCTGGAATTTAAGGAAATGTTAGAAAAAACGTTATTTTCGACAGATTTTGATTTTTATCTCTGCTCAATGGACCGTCACAGGAACATTTATTGAAAAGAATATGTAGGTATCAACTATTTCAAACATCCTGTGAGTTTGGTGAAAATCGCTAAAGCCGTTTTGCCAAAAAGTGTAAAAAACCTATTTTTGCTTCAGGGGCCCATATCTCCGTTCACCGTATTTTCATGGAGATATGTATGGAGAAGAAAAGTTAGGTATTGATTAGGAGAAGATAATTTGCAAGTTTAATCAAAATCGTTAGAGCCGTTTTCGAGAAAAATGCGAAAAACCCTGGTTTTTGTTACATTTCCGTCCCCCACCCCCCCTTCCCACCGGCCGAAATCGTCCATAACCTTATTTTGGTGTCTACAAAAAATAACGAACAAAACAAAAAAAGAACCAGCTAAATCGGATCAGCCGTTCTCCCGCAAATCGAACTACAGACACACACACACACACACACACGGACCACGCGCCGAAATTAGGTTTTGGTTTATTATTCATTCTGAATAATAACCCTATGTTTTCGGTCACGAAAAATTTTTTACAACCCCCCCTCAAAATTTGATACTTATGTTTCAAGACATGGAGATTCCAAATTTGCAATGTCCGTCCACCGTCCCCCGTCCGCCGTCCCCCGTCCCCCGTCCGCCATCCGGGGCGTTTTGTGCCTTTAACGTGGTCTAAAAAATTCGTTCTTTCGCCCAAAAATCCGATTTGGTATCTAGTTGTGCCCGCCATCTCGGCAATCCGATCGGACGAAGCCCGTGGTTGTAATGGGGAAAAAACGGTTTAAAAAATTAACGAAACGCAGTACAACGCGGGAGCTACAGCGTTTCGTCGTTTGAACTCCCTCGCTCCCACCCGTCTCATTAAAAAAGCAACCGCGCTCGAGGCTCGCTTGCCTCCCAACGACACCCGCCGCCACCCAACTCCCCTTTCGCCTTTCGCTTCGAGCTCCCCCGTTCCAATTTCCCCGACGTTTTGATTTTAATAGGATTCAATTTTTACTTTCCGCTACCCGAAGGGAAGGAAAGTATAGTAATCGGCCCAAAAAAAAAAGTTGGGTTTTCTTCGGATCTTTACGTTTCAGACCCTACTGAGTCTAAAAAACCTAATTTCGGAGAGAGGTCCGTGTGTATGTCTGTGTGTATGTCTGTGTGTGTGTGTGTCTGTAGTTCGATTTGCGGGCGAACGGCTGATCCGATTGAGTTGGTTTTTTTTTGTTTTGTTCGTTATTTTTGGTAGAAACCAAAATAAGGTTATGGACGATTTCGGCCGATGGGACGGGGGGGGGGACAAAAATGTACCAAAAACAGTTTTTCGCATTTTTCTCGAAAACGGCTCTAACGATTTTCATTAAACTTTCAAATTATCTTCTACTAATCAATACCTAACTTTTTCTTCTCTATACGTATCTCCATGAAAATACGGTGAACGGAGATATGGGCCCCTGAAGCAAAAATAGGTTTTTTACGCTTTTTGGCAAAACGGCTGCAGCGATTTCCACCAAACTCACAGGATGTTTTCAAATAGTTGATACCTACATATTCTTCTCAATAAATGTTCCTGTGACGGTCCATTGAACAGAGATAAAAATCAAAATGTGTCGAAAATAACGTTTTTTCTAACATTTCCGTAAATTCCAGGGTAACTTCTTTACCAGATGTGATAAATCCTAATGGAGTGTCTTTTAGTCACCCATACCAACATTTCGTTCTCTATAATTATTTCTGTATATATATGTTGAACGGAGATATAAGCCAAGTTAACTCAGAAAAGGAGATTTGTCGAATATTAATTTATCGGTATTCCAATTTTCTCAAAAACGGCTCTAACGATTTCGATCAAACATTCGGAGTACTCTCAACTAACTAGTCCCTACATTTTGTTCTCCATAAATGTTCCTGTAAAAATGCGTTGAACGAAGATATAGCGCCCTCATATGTAGCTGGTGTTCGAACTTAAAGGGGTGGCGGAAAGTTGTGTGTTGCAACGCACCAGATATTTTTAGATTCATTCGTTTCATCCTCATTTTGGTTTTTTTCATAGATTTTTGGTTAAATTTTGATATTAGTATTTAGCGTGCATGTTTCCTCCCGCAAATCGAACTACAGACACACACACACACACACACACACACACACACACACACACACACACACACGGACCACGCGCCGAAATTAGGTTTTGGTTTATTATTCATTCTGAATAATAACCCTATGTTTTCGGTCACGAAAAATTTTTTACAACCCCCCCTCAAAATTTGATACTTATGTTTCAAGACATGGAGATTCCAAATTTGCAATGTCCGTCCACCGTCCCCCGTCCGCCGTCCCCCGTCCGCCATCCGGGGCGTTTTGTGCCTTTAACGTGGTCTAAAAAATTCGTTCTTTCGCCCAAAAATCCGATTTGGTATCTAGTTGTGCCCGCCATCTCGGCAATCCGATCGGACGAAGCCCGTGGTTGTAATGGGGAAAAAACGGTTTAAAAAATTAACGAAACGCAGTACACCGCGGGAGCTACAGCGTTTCGTCGTTTGAACTCCCTCGCTCCCACCCGTCTCATTAAAAAAGCAACCGCGCTCGAGGCTCGCTTGCCTCCCAACGACACCCGCCGCCACCCAACTCCCCTTTCGCCTTTCGCTTCGAGCTCCCCCGTTCCAATTTCCCCGACGTTTTGATTTTAATAGGATTCAATTTTTTTAGATTCATTCGTTTCATCCTCATTTTGGTTTTTTTCATAGATTTTTGGTTAAATTTTGATATTAGTATTTAGCGTGCATGTTTTCATATTAAAATTCAGTTTTTTCTAGATACTTTCGTTTTTTTTGTTTATTTTTATATTACGATTCAGTTCTTTTCGACCTTTTTTTGGGTTTCATTATGATATTTTTCGATGCTGAATCGAACAGGATGGATCTCGGAGCATTAATGCTAGGTCAAGCTGATTATCCGAATAATAAACCGTTGTGTAATAATTTGCAGGGTTTTTAGACTCAGTAGGGTCTGAAACGTAAAGATCTGAAGAAAACCCAAATTTTTTTTTGGGCCGATTACTATACTTTCCTTCCCTTCTGGTAGCGGAAAGTAAAAAGTGACTACTAAAGCGAGTCAAAATACATCATCCAAAGGATATAAGCAGATACTGTCTCTGTCGTGCATACGATTCACGCCACCAGTCAGCATTTTGTCTCCTGCCTGTTACCTTTCAGGTAACCAACTGATTTATGGGCGTAACCAGAAAAACTGGTTTCACGAGTTTCGAAAACGTCGTCCGTTTCTGTGGCATTGGAAAGCTACGAATTTTTCGTTTGTGTGTTGAAGCAACGGCACGGATATGTCCTCGCGCGTTAAAAACTCTCGTAACTGTATTTCATCGATATCACTCACATCTTCTAATTGTGCTCACTAAACAGACGAATGAGAGGGGACACGGCTTGGGGGGATATCTAATGTCATTCAGCTCTAAACCACAACAAACAGCATCTCACATCTAGAGATGCGTTCCCTTTAGGGGTTCATCGATGCATTTATTTGCTTGTGCAGTTCATTGTCATTTCACAATTCACAACAGCGACCCTTCCTTCCAACTTCCTCTGTCGTCGACAGAATACAAAACTGCATTTCGCTCATGTCACTTTTTCGAAGTCAATCTTCCCGTTGGTTTCTCCGTTTTCGAAGTCCGGAAAGCAGTTCCAGAGACGTAATATGGGCCATTGAGTCGGTTTTATAACTTCACAGTCCCACTTTTGTTCCGTCTTATTGCAACGCTCTATTGACGTCATATCGTCTCCGCTCCCACTTCCTTGCAATATTCGGAGTTATTGCCTCTCAAAGAATGCCTCGTGGAATGTGAAAAATTGGGAGTTTGATGAGTTGAAAGAACCATTTGATTTTTGTGAAGAGCCATTTAGGCGGCTTATCAATAATACCCATCGTCGGGTGGGGTGAAATTTCAAGGGTCCTTTCAAATTTACTGCTCTGCCGAGAGACATTTTTTTGAAGAATGGGGAATGACCTTTTTTATAATTAGGTCGGTCAGGTCTAACTTATTGGAATAATGAGATGTTTGAGGCTCAAGAGCTGTCAATTTCTTTTCGATTCATGAATAATTCTATACAGTAGATCATGAACGTGGGCTGGTTTGAAGATTTCATTGAATTTAACAACTCCGCCGTCGACAAAACGGGCATAACCAACATTACGACGCTTGTCCGACTTACACTTAAATCTGATTTTGACGCAAATACAACACAAGCAGTCCGTACCGTTCTCCTCACACTGTCACGGCATATTAAATTTGTCACGCTTGTTTCTAGTGAGGCTGAAGAGCCAAACCATGGTAAGCAACCTTTTTACAGGTTTTAAAACAAAGACGGGAGATGTAATTTAGCGGTCTTGTGACCACCAATTCTAATTGGTTGGATGCAATTTAATCTTATTTAAGCAATGTGACCCTTTGGTGATTGAGTCTAAGACGCTCACAACAGTTGAAACCAACTGAGCTCACACAGCTGAAGCGATCGAGGAAATCAAAATCTACAATAACTCATTCATTCAGAACAAAACGATAAACTCTTTTTGTTTATTGACTATTGGCCTTCCATCAAGGATTTTGAACCACCCTCCCCCGACGTAGCACCAAAGCCTCCCACTCCGCCCACTACTAGAGCTCTCAGAATTAATGAAGTATGTGTTTCGAAAGACCAATTTGGTTGGTAGACCAAGCTTGTTACAGAGAGAGAGGCACCATGACCTCTTATCTTGCCATTCGAGGGCGTCGTGATTCTGCAGGCGTGAGCTTTTTTAGGAAGTGTTTGCAGAGAGTGAAAAGGAGCCTTCAAACTGGGGAGAAAAGAGAAAGGAGAATTGATCAATCGAGTGGTATCAGTACATTCGAGCTTTACCTGCGGACATGTGTTGAAAGAAAATTCTCTGTCAATCACCTTTTCATGTCGTGTCAAATTAGCGTTCTTCGCCAAACACTGAAATGCGTTTCAACGTATTAAACCCGTTAAAAATTACATCGGAATAACTGGTTCTCCGCATAATACGGCTCATACGAATACACATAGCCTTTTAAAATACTTTTTACTTTCCTTGGCTCTACGAAGTTATGTAATCGGCTGAAAAAACAATTTTGAGTTTTCTTCAGATCTTTACGTTTCAGACCCTCCTGAGTCCGAAAAACACTATTTGGGAAAATGGTCTGTGAGTCTGTGTGTCAGTGAACAATTTTTAGACAAAACCACCGTACCAAATCCACTCAAACTTGATATCTCGCCCGCAGACCTCTATGCGACGCCAAAATAAGGGTTTGGACAAAATCCACCGAAATTTAACTATAGTTATCATAGTGATCAAAACACCAAATTTTTTTTTTCTCAAAAACGGCTATAACGATTTTGATTAAATTTTTTATATTGATAGCTTTCAATAAGGAAATTATACCATAAAACTCCCATTCGTGGGAAAATGACGAGAGCAGCACAATAAATTATCAACATTTTCGACCAAAAGCGTTTTTAGCGCAGTTTTTTGCTTATAGACTCCGCTAAAATCTTACTAGAATGTTTTTAAAAAAATTGGTATTGCAGTCCAATCCAATGCCTATAGGGTGAGTGCTTAAAAACGCTCATGAGATACATGGCTCGCTACAGAAATTCCCGAATTTCAACTACCGCCGTTTCTCTTACTACCAGTTCTAAAAGTGTTTACCCAATAACTCTGCGAAAGTAATTACTCTCCGTCATCAAAAAATTAATGCTTACAGCCTCATTATCTGTGTAACAATTGCTCAGTAATGGTTCTGGAATGAGTACGAGCAGCACAATAAATTCCGGAACTGTAAGCGCTACCGCTTTCTGCTGCCGTGAAGTGTTGGTTTGACCAAGTTCAAATGAATTGATTAAGTAGGAAAAGCCATATAGAAAGTGAATTGTTGTAGAGCTAAGGAAAGTTGTGTGTTGCAACGTACCAGATATTTTTGCAATCTTCATAAAGTATTTTTTGAAACAGTCATCTTGAGTCATTCCTCTGAGCGACAAGAAAAACTGTCTACATCTAGAGGGTTGGCAGGATATTAACATGACTCAAATAGATTACCTGTCAAATTAATTCACGAGCGAGCCATTTTTACCACAGGGATTTTGATAAAGTTTCTTCCCGTATCGTGCGACGGGATTCAGAAAGGAAGATACAACTCATTCATTTCGGGGTGTGGCGAATCCTCATGTTCTCGCCTCCCATCGTGCTGAGCCGGATTTCTTGAAATACCTCGGGTATTATTACTGTTCCCGTAGCGATTCATCCCTTTGGGGCAACTAAATAAATATTATCCTGCCCCTGTGATCTTTGTTATTGAAATATAAATACGAGCTCTTGAGTTGTGCTTAAGTTAATCTACGAGGTCTGTTCAATAAATAACCGAACTTTTTAAACAACGCGGCAACAGGCATATTTAGCGATGTGCGGTTGGTAGCACTTCGTTCCGCGTCATTTCCTTTGTAAACACATGTTTTTCTATTGTTGATATCTTGTTTACTTTTCGTGGTGTTGTGTTTTTAGTACGACGTGTTCAGGTGCTGGTGACTATTTTCGTAATGTGCGACATTCGTGAGCAAAGATGCAACGTGAAATTTTGGGTGAAACTTGGGAAAACTTTTACAGAAACATTTCAACTTATGAAACAAGCTTATGGCGATGATTCTCCGAGCCGCACGCAATGTTACGAATGGTTCTCTCGATTCAAAAACGGTCGCCAGTCAATTGAAGATGAGCCTCGATCAGGAAGGCCTTCGACTTCGACTGATGACATTCATGTCAGAAAAGTGAATGATCTGGTGGGTGCAAATCGCCGATTGACTGTCGGAGAACTTGCAGAAGACGTTGGCATCTCAGTTGGATCGTGCCATGACATTTTGCCATGACACATGTGGCGAGACAACTCTTGGTTCCTTCACCATGACAATGCACCTGCACACTCAGCTTTGTCCATTCGTCAGTTTTGTGCAAAAAATCACATGACTGTCCTCCCTCTGCCTGCCTACTCCCCAGATCTAGCTCCTTACGAATTGTTTTTATTTCCAAAGTTGAAATCGGTGATGAAAGGGCGCCGTTTCGAAACTATTGATGAGATTAAAGAAAATACGTCACGGACCTTGAAGGCCATCTCAAAAGAAGCTATACGGGACTGTTTTGCGAAGTGGAAACATCGCTGGGAAAAGTGTGTGAAAAGGGAAGGGGAGTACTTTGAAGGGGATAAGAGCGAATAATCTGTAAATTAAATAATAAAGATGTAAAACCAAAAGTTCGGTTATTTATTGAACAGACCTCGTATACACCTCTTCAACAAAATATAAAAGATACTGTAATCTCAATAGTTGACAAGCTTCAGAATGTGAACTATGAAGATATGAAGGGTCAACGCAGATCTGAAATATTCTATTCGACTCAGCATCGGTAAATATCAAAGCAACGTCGGGAAACGATACTAATCACGGCGTAATTGCATTTCGTTTTTGGCTAATTTTTTTAAACCAGTTTTTGCCCATTAAAGCCATGGGTTTTGGCTAATCACGTTACCGAGTAGGTGTGCACAGGTATCTACAAGTAGATCCCAAATGACACTTTTGCGGGGAAGAATGGATTTCCCTGCAGACCATGTCAGAGGAAATATGGACAGCCATTACAGTTTTGCAATATTTGGGGCTGTAAAAAAATGGTGTATTATTCAGAATACATAGTAAACCAATAGAATGAATTATTAGCTAAAGACGTGTGTTACGCGTGTTCGTAATATTTAGGGGTTTCCTAGAAGAATCTAGCATTACCTAAATCTGGACATTTTCGATTTAGGATATAAAGGGCCGGTTTATCGATGTCATTTGCAGGCTCGAATAAAGACTTCAAATCTTGACTCTCATTTCGCCGGCGAAGAGATAAACGGAGTGTATTTTGATACGCTCAGTGACGTAAATTTTCATACTAGGTTCCAATTGTCATAAGTCGTGTAAAGTAAACAGTCGTGTTACTGGGTGAAAGATGTTCCTTTCGAATGTAAGTAGATTTATGAATCTCCCCTTCCTCTTCCACAGCATTTTCAGAATTGGCAACCATACACGAACGCCAGGCCGAAAGTGTAATTTTTTAAAAGGGGTGAACAGCACTTCAATTAGTTAGTTGAAAGAGGAAAATTTGTTGGGGGGAAGTTTCCCTCTTGAGTGGTCAGAGAGGGACGTTCAATTCCTGTCCGCTGGTAACTCTTCACGTTTGTCCTCAGAGAGAGGAATTCACCACACTTTCCTAACAAACAATAATCTATAAGGTGCTTATGGTACTCAACTCTAAATATCTATTCTTAAAAATCGTACTTATAATTCCTGTCCTCTGGTAACCCTCCGCCTTTGTCCTCATAAAGGCAATCACCACACTTTCCTAACATTCAATAATCCATTAGGAGCCTAAAGTAGACAAATCTTTGAAAAATTGTACGTTTAATTTCTGTCTACTGGTGATCATCCGCCTTTGACCTTGGAGAGGGGTAACCACCACCCTTTCCTAAAATCCTATTAGGAGCCTAGGGCGTTCCTGTAGAAATGCGTTGAACAAAGGTATAGCGCCCGCGCATGTAGCTGGTACTCTACCATACGAGGGGGCCGAAAGTTGGGTGTTGCTACGCACCAGATATTTTTACTTTCCTTGCTCTACGAAGTAGAAAGGAAAGTTATGTAATCGGCTGAAAAAAAATTTTGAGTTCTCTTCAGATCTTTACGTTTCAGACCCCCCTGAGTCCGGGGAAAATGGTCTGTGTGTCTGTGAACAATTTTTAGAGAAAACCACCGTACCAAATCCGCTCAAACTTGATATCTCGCCCGCGGGTCACCATGGGACGCCAAAATAAGGGTTTGAATAAAATCCACCGAAAGTTAACTATAGTTATCATAGTGATCAAAACACCAAATTTTTTTTTTCTCAAAAACGGCTCTAACGATTTAGTGCCCACTCGTTCAGTTCGAATGCAAGCTCCTCCATTTCCAAACCCGCCCTCTCTCCTCTTGGTGAGCTGCAGAGAAAAGCTGTGTCGTGTGTGTCGTCTGCCAACTGCGCAGTTGAGGAGAGAGGGCGGGTTTGGAAATGGAGGAGCTTGCATTCGAACTGAACGAGTGGGCACTAAGATGGAAAATGAAACTAAACCCCCAAAAGTCCTGCATCGTGACATTCACTTATCTACGTTTATATGACGAGCCGAAACTGAGCATAAGCAGCAAAGTCACACCGCCCGAAACGCTTGCCCGGTACCTGGGAGTGGTGCTGGATAAACGCCTGACGTTCGACTCGCACGTTACATCTATCCTCAAAAGATGCCGTCATCGTCTCAAAACGCTCAAGCCACTTCTAGGGATGCTATCCCCACTGTCACTTGATACAAAGCGCTTGATACGCCTAATGCTCATTAGACCAATTTGGGAATACGGCAGCCAGGTATGGGGGGGGGGGGGAGCGTCAAACTCGCAGGTAAAACGAGTCCAAACTTTCCAAAACCGCGCATTAAGACTCATCACTAACGCTCAGTGGTATATCAGGAATACCAATATCCACAATGACTTGGAACTCCCAACTGTCCACGAAGTCCTGCAGGCTTCCTCCTACTCTCGTTTCCACCAACGACTCCACAACCATCCAAACCCCCTAGTAGCTGGCATACTTGATACAGTTCCACCAGACCGCCAAACTCGCTGACTGAAACGCAAACGACACACCGATCTTCTCCTCACGACAAACGACAACTGAGCGCAGCATCTCAATAAAATCATCCCTTCAACACACCTAATAATGCAAAAAATCAATAATTATCAATTAAATCTGCAATAACGTAAACAATCCATCATTTATGTAAACTAATTTATTATATTACTAAGTTATTAACTACCATATTTATAATGAGAGAAAGTCATTAGGCTTGAACTCCCTAACATGTGTCATGTTACTGTTATGTACCAATGTATTCCAAACTATAATGCAATTATGCAATGAAGTTTCCAAAAAAAAAACAAACATCGAATCCCTGTTCTCTGCTACTCCTCCGCCGTCATCCTCGGCCCCCACACTTTCCTAACATCTAGAAGCTGATAGTACACAACTCTAAATATCTAGTTTTAAAAATAGTACGTAAAATTCTGCTCTCCATCTTAGTCGTCAGAGATAGGCGATCCCAGGCTATTAAGTACACGACTCAAAATATCTAAAACAAGTCGCGTACGTTTAATTCCTCACAGTTATCCTCCGCCTTTGTCTCCAAAGAGAAAGGCATTAACACAGCTCTACATACTCACTGAAACTTCAGTCTTACTCAGAAATGAATGAAGGGAAAGTAATTAATGTTATTACCCGTTCAAAATAGGCTATCGAAGATTTGGCTCTTTAGCCAGATGTCGTGGATGGTCCCAGACATGGATATGAAACCTACATGAAATACCATGCTAGTTGGGCGATCTTGAACTAGGAGGCGAAATTTCGACAAACTGGTAAAAGTCGCACCTTGGTATTCTCCCCCTGATTTGAAATTGGTGGCATATTCACGTCTGCAACCATTCACGACTTCTTGGTAAACCGTCAAAATCGAGTGGCCAACGTTGAAGAGGCCAGGTTTTGAAGAACTTCAAAAGTTCCTCTCTAGATATTTTATCCCTAGGGTTACCAGATGTACTGATTTTATCAGTACGCGTACTGATTTTTAGACCCCCGTACTGATATACTGATTTTTCAATGAAGTGTACTGATTTTCAGCGCAAACGCCTTTTTTTCGCAAATTTATCCAATTTTATTAAATTTAAATACACACACACGCGCACATTCGATAAACGCACCGAATGATTTTTAAATCGAAGGAAAAGAGACGAAATATATCGATCGTTTCGAGACTTTCGATGTACTGTTAATAACTATAAGAACATGTCATGCAGCGATTTCCATAATGGCCATAATGTGTATCTAATGAAAACTGAAAATGTTGAAATATTGAAAGCAATCGGCAGTGCCGAAAAATACGAAACAAAGAAAATGTAAATTGTGCGATGCTCGAAGATAATTAAATTCTACCTATTTGAGATGCTGGAATTTGTGATTTATCTGTACCCTGCCCCCTTTTTTTTTGCTTTTTTGCTTTTTTGATGGAGACGTACTGATTTCTCGCTGGACCGATCTGGTAACCCTATTTTATCCCGGATTTCAAGTTCAAATTGTTTCATATCAATGGCTGCGATCTTTCATGACGTCTGGACAAACTAGGTGGCCAATTTTGAACTGGGTAAGTACTGAAAATTGAAACAGTCCAAGCGGGATGTTCCTCCCATGATTTTCATTTTATTTCGTATTTAGGTTTGGAAACATTCACTTCTTAGCAAACGGTCAACGTTTTTATTAGTTGGCCAATTTTGGATCACGAAAAACATCGCCGATTATTACCCGATAACTCTGCAAAAGTAATTACTATCCTTCTTAAAAAAATTCGTGTTTACAGCCTCATTAATTATCTGTGTACCAATTGCTCAATAAAGGTCCTGGAATGACTTCGAGCAGCACAATAAAATCTGGAACTGTAAGCGCTACCGCTTCCTGCTGCCGTAAAGCGTTATTTGACCAAGTTCAAATGAACTGAGTGATAAATGAATGGAATAAATAGAATTAGCCATGTACAAAGTGAATTGACGTAGAGCTAAGGAAAGTTGTGTGTTGCAACGCACCAGATATTTTGACCTGGAGAAGCTGGACAATATGACGGGGTGGTGGCTTCTGTAGATGGGCGGCGTTGGTGGTTGATCGTTGTAAGGCCTCTGTTGCCGCGAACTGGATCATCCTAGTTAGGTTGGCAGCCGCTATATTTACGTCTCTCTGAGTTTTCAGCGGGATTGGTGTCTGTTGCAGCTGAGAGGAGCTCTTTGTACCTCTCCCAGTCAATTTTACTGGTCTGGATTCGGCCACTATTCGAGTAAGTTGTGGGTGAAGCTTGTTTTAGTAGCTCGGGAAGGTGGTCCGAACTCAAATCATGCAAGACGCTGGGAGGTGAACAATGAGGGTAGACATTCTTCGAGAGGAAGAAGTCAAGAATGTCTGGGGAGTGTGCAGGGTTGTCCGGGAAGTGTGTGGCTTCCGATGGAAATAGGACTTCGATATCTCGTGCAAGGATGAGGTCAATCAGACTCAGTCCTCGAGATTCGATGTACGTTTTTTTAAAACGGAAATTCAGGTTTGGGTACTTCAGGCCCCTAATAGATTATTGTATGGTAGGAAAGTGTGGCGATTGCCTCGCTAGAAAATATCGCAACGTAATTAATGGCTACTACAGTACGCGTAATACGTTTCATTTTCCCTCCATTTATTTCCGACAGAGATTAGCCGTTTTTAGTCGGGGGAAACTAAAGGAACCGATGTCAATTGACTAGTTAGCATTTTCCGAGCCGAAGTGGTTAACGTGTTGTAAAATCTTCACGTTAACAATTCCGCCTCTGAGTCCTTTCGGGAGCGTTTATTGTGTTCCAGCGATACCTAATATAATAAACTACAAACTGAAGTACGCGCTCTTGAATATTTTAGAGATATATTTCATGTGACAGGAAGATAAGGTTCAAGAAAGGAGCGAGGGGATTGACTTCACTTCACTTCGCGAGAGCCTCAACAAAACTTAGACAAGCCACACTTAGACGACGCCAACGCTGAATGAAACTGAAAAAAAGAAAGAAAGAGGGTCTACGCGATGCGCTGTCTGATAATTGCGGTTAAATTTGAGAGGCACTTGGAATTCTGGAGTACTCTCAAACGGCCGCTTAGTACTTGACTTTTCCTGCCTCTTTTGCAGATCTCTGCCTAGGAAGTCAGAAGACAATTTCCGGCAGCCCTCTCTCTTTCCTTTCCACCGTCTCCTCGCACAACAGGCTGCTTTTTGTAGATTCTCCCTACTCCTTCCTCCTTTCGCTCTTTTCAAGGATTTGGCCCAAAAGGGAAGGCAAGTTGAAAACGGGGAGATCCGGTAGGAGTCTTTTAAGTGTTTTCCAATTGAAAGGAGCTGATTAGAAGTTGGAGAGCGTTGGTTGCCTGAGAAGGAAAAGAAAGACAAAAAAGAGTAGTCTTCAGAGAAGAAGTCGGTTTGAGACAGGTGTTGATAATCGTTTGGTGAATTCGAAGTTACAATTCATCATGCTACTATCGAACTTGAACCTGAATTGAACATTAGCCAACGCGTTATTCCACGCCTGTACGGTCATCTCAAATTATCAGTGAATAGATTAATATAAAACCAGCCGCAAAATAAAACCGAATAAGTATATTAGATAAAGCTGGGTGATTGAAATGATACTAGAACACAGGTCTATTTTAATTTATTGAATAGAGGCGAACATAGGCCCCTTGCTCGTCAAATAAAAACATAATTGCTTGGCATCAACTGGAAAACAGAAGACAGAAAATATCTGGTGCGTAGCAACACACAACTTTCCTTAGCTCTACGTCAATTGACTTTCTATATGGCTTCGTGCACTTAATCAATTCATTTACCACTCAGTTCATTTGAACTTGGTCAAACAACACGTCACAGCAGCAGGAAGCGGTAGCGCTTACAGTTCCCGAATTATTGTGCTGCTCGTACTCATTTCAGGACCATTATTGGGCAATTGATACACAGATAATTAATAAGGGTATAAATACGAATTTTTTGAAGAAGGATAGTAAATACTTTTGCAGAGTTATTGGGCAAAAACGTTTAGAACTGGTAGTAAGCGAAACGGCAGTAGTTGAAATTCAGGAATTTCTGGAGTGACCCCTATGTATCTCATGAGCATTTTTAAACACTCGCCCTTTATTTATTGGATTGGACTACAATACCAAATTTTTCAACATTCTACAAAAATTCTAGCGGAGTTTATAAGGAAAAACCCGCGCTAAAAACGCTTTTCGTCGAAAATTTTGATAATTTATTGTGCTGCTCTCGTCATTTTCCGACGGATGGGAATATTATGGTATCATTGCCTTATTGAGAGCTATCAAATAAAAATAAAAAAATTTAATCAAAATCGTTAGAACCGGTTTAGAGAAAAAAAGAATTTGGTGTTTTGATCACTATGATAACTATAGTTAACTCTCGGTGGATTTTGTTCATACCCTTATTTTGGCGTCCCATAGTAACCTGTGAGCGAGATATCAAGTTTGAGCTCATTTGATACGGTCATTTTCTCTAAAAATCGTTCACAGACACACACACATTCCGTTTTCCCAAATAGCGTTTTTCGGACTCAGGAGGGTCAGAAACGTAAAGATCTGAAGAGAACTCAAATTTGTTTTTTCAGCCGATTACATAACTTTCCTTTCTACTTTGTGGAGCCAAGAAAAGTAAAAAACCCAGCAAATTAATACAGAACGGTTTATTATTCTTTTGAACAGCTTGACCTAGTATTACTGCTCCAAGACCCATTCCATTCGATTCAGCATCGAATACTAGTAAACCATACGAAACATGACCTGGCTACAATGGAACTACGGAAACTAAATATTCCCCCGGTGCCAGGCGCCTGTAAACGTCTATAGGCATTTATGATCCGATGTAGGACTGTGCGGAGGAAGTGGCCCTAACCTTCCTCCGCCCTGTCGTGCAAAGAGCCGGGCAAATAGGGACGGGGACTTCCAGCGAACCCTCGGCTATTGGCAATTGGGGACCACCTTATTATATATAACTGGTAAAATCGGACGAGAAAACTTGCTTTCTTAGCTCGAAGAACTGAAGTTTTTAGGAATGCCAATCAAATTACTACAGCCGAAGATAAAACCAGAATGATGGCTGACAAGTCAGATGTCTGCTCCCTAGTTCCAGCAGTATTTCCCACACCCAGTCTACCTATAAAGGCAGGAACAAATGTGAGCTGGCTCGACCCCTTACAGTTAACAAATTGTAAGAACATAAATTTAACATGTATTTACGTGATAAGAATCCTGAACTAACTTTTAAAACTGAACTTGACAACATTCTCTAACAACGACGCCGAGAGATCACCTGTGGACTGTGGAGACACCACAGACTCCCCTCGGCATCCTCAGGGCCGCCCTCAGGCCGTACGTCTACATGGTTGCGCGATTTTCGTCCCATTCGAACACGAAAAAGAACATCATTTTTCTTCTCTATGACGACCCACGGCCCTGTCCATTGTGGTTGTAGTTGGGGACATTTTCCTCGAACTCGTTTGGGGTCATGCACCCACACCTAATCACCCTCTTCAAACGCTGGTATCTTCGCTCTTCTATTATGAAATTCCTTTTCTGCTCGAATCTAGAAGCTTGACTGAACCAGAGCAACGTTGTGAATACGCTGCATAACTTCTCTTAGCCTCAAGGCGTAAGGTGTAGACAGTTGATCTTTTTGTTCTGGTGGTTTTCGGTATAAGGTGTCAGACGATTTCAAGTCTCTGCCAAACATGGGTTGGGAAGGTAAAATCCTGTTGTAGCCTGTGGAGAAAAGCGATAGGCGAGCAGAAATAGTGGGAACTTGGCATCCCAGTCCTTCTGGTTATCATCAACGAAGATGGCCAGAAATTTGGTTAGGATCCGGTTGAGCCTTTCAACTAATCCTCCTGATTGCGGGTGTAAAGGTGTTGTTCGCGTTCATCAAAACCCATTAACTTGCTTATTTCTTTCAGTAGCTGATCCCTTAAACCATGAGGATTTCCTCAGGAACACCATTTCGGCTGAAGACGTGATTCACTAGTGCCATGGCTGTGCTTTCTGCTTCCCGATTTGGCCCACCAATAGCTTCTGAACATTTGGTGAAATAATCTACTGCTACCAGTACGTACTCGTTACCCCTCTGAGTAACTGGAAATGAGCCCAGGATATCGACCCTAACGCTATCAAATGGCGCTGCTACAACATACTGTTGCAGAAGGGCAGTGTGTTTACGTGCTGGGCCTTTCACACGTGCGCACTGCTGGTATGTGTGACATTCCAGGCCAGAAATACCTTTGATGTATTTTTCCAGTAGCCAAAATGTTCTTCTTCTGTTGGATTACTATGGCACTGCTAACACTTCTGGAATGAAAGCTGTGGGTTCTGCCCATTGAAGTCTGCTTCTCCCCGCGTTGGTTCTCACAAAGGGTTTGCGGGCTCAGTGTACACTAAGTGTGTCTTGCTTCTAGTTATGATATCGATAACTAGTTATTTACTTTCGATTTTCGCTACTAGGCATTTGTTAACTTTCAAACCTTTTTTTTAGGGAATACTTCTGAAGCTAACTCATACTGGAAAGCCATCGCCTATAATAGCGACGAGGTTAACGAACACAAAATACGTACGTGATTAACAAACCGTGTGATGACCAAACCGCGATTTTAAACATATTTCAATTATTCTTCTTCTCGGCTCAGTTTGATTCAGGAAAGGACCGAAATCTCTAAAACTCATCTGTGAAAGGGAAAGGGGGACTACATGTAGCAAAGTTACAACAAGTATTTTATTCGCAATTACTTTCGGGGAAGTTTTACCACCACAAACAGGGAACTGGGTAGGAGGGAACGGGGGCATGGGCGACTGACGAACTCTCTGGCGGATCGGGGCATTTGAGGTGCCCCGGACGAGCCTCCGCTGAATGGGAGTGTTCGTTTCGTCCCGGTACAATATAATATATTGTTGTGCTCAATAATGCCAGAATCAAATTTCAGTTCAGTATAATAACGTATAGGTAGGTTCTTACGGATCGACTGATACACTCACATTCGGTTGTCCTCCATCTTGGTGATTAGGGTAGATTGGGAGATTGGTATATCATTCGTGCATCGGCTAATGAGCATGCCCCTATAATTCATACCTTACTTTTAGATATGCTTCTGTACTTTTTTGACCCTAGTAAATAAGTAAATATGTCGGGTATAAATAATGTGGATAAATAAACGGAATTACTCTTCTTCCTGGTACTGGATATAAGAAGTTATAACGGATTCTCTTTTGTGGCGACAATTCTCAAATTAAGCGATAGACGAAATTTCGCTATCGTTCGAAAGAGAAGCAATTCAGACTTGAAAGCATTCAACTGCGTTCAGGCATAAAAATCCTTCAAATATCTCTCGGTTCATCTGTTTCTTATGGGCTTTAATATAAACGTTTCGATCCAACGAATCGTTCAATAGTTGACAAGCAGTAGGCTGCAGATCTAGCAACGTGATTGGGTTATGAGTACAAAACGTAGCGGAAGGGTCGAGTCGGAATCTCAGAGGGAAATAAAGTTTTATTGGAAGCTGAGATGAGAGAGGGCGTTCCAAGTACCTCTAGAAGCCGTTAGCTGGGCAAAAAGTTGTTTCGAATCCGTTTCATCTCTGTCGCTACTCTAATCTCGAAACGGACGTGTTTTTACTCGCTAATGAAATCCACTACCAGAAGTAATTCGAGTAGTTTTCCGTGATGAGGGCTTCCTTCGAGGAGATCACCCTCAAGTTCTGAAGTTCTTTTTTTCGAATGTGCCCCTGGTGCATCATTTATTGTGTCGTATGAGTTTTTCTGAAGAAACAGCCTTAAATAATAAAAGCCTTAATAAAATAGTAAATTTAATTTATTGAAAACTTCACAGTACAAAGCGATCCCACAGATTTTATCTCACAATCGGTATTCAGAAAGCACTTTGCGCTGTTTTGTCCGCTGCGCGAAGCCAGCAAAAGTATCATGGAAAATGAAGCTACTGAAGGTGCTAAAAAGTTCCAGGACTGATAGTACAACAACCACACAACATAGAAAATAAGACTATAATTAATATTATGCTTTCGTTCGAAAACTCTTCCTTAGGCGTTATTACCCCTTTTCAATAATCATCAGTTCGCTTGTCGGCTGCCTTTCAATTGTTATCACTAACTCGTAACGCTGCCATCATCTAGAATTTTAGTTTTGGAAATAGAAAAATAATGAGGGGAAGATAAATCCGCAGTGGTCGATGAAACCAACGTGCCTCTTGACCAAAAACTGTAGGACCGTATTGGACATGCGAGAGGTTACTTTACCGTGCAGGATTCATTGTCTCACTCTTCGTTTCAAAAGACGATGCACCCCTTCGTAAAATGCGCCAGTTACAGTGGAACCTTGATGAAGAAATTTAATGAATGATGAGTGATGATTATCGAAAACACTGCAAATTATTACACAATGGTTTATTATTCTCATGAACAGCTTGACCTAGTCTTATTGCTCCGAGACCCATTCCATTCGACTCAGCATCGAAGAATACTAGTAAACCATACGAAACATGACCTGACTACAATGGAACTACAGAAACTAAATATTCCCCCGGTGCCAGGCGCCTGTAGGCGTCTGTAGACATTTATGATCCAATGTAGGGGTGTGCGGAGGAAGTGGCCCTAACCTTCCTCCGCCCCGTCGAGCAAAGAGCCAGGGAAATTGGCACGACTTTGCAAGTCGAGCGGGTGGGTGGTTTTAATGAGACGGGAGGGAGGGAGGTAGTACTAACGATGAAAGGTTGACTTCCGCTGTAGTTCCCGCGAGTTCTTTCAATTAGTTGACTCTAATAATTACTGTAATTTCCCTACACGCAGTTGTACACATCCTTGGGCTTCGTCCGATCGGATTGCCGAGATGGCAGGCACAACTAGATACCAAATGGGATTTTTGTGCGTAAGAATGGATTTTTTAGACCACATTAAAGGCACAAAACGGCCCGGACGAGGGCGGCAGACGGACATTGCAGATTTGGGATCCCCATGTCTTGAAACGTAAAGCATCAAATTTTGAAGGGGTTGTAAAAAATGTTCGTGACCGAAAACATAAGAGTTATCATTCGGAATGAATAATAAACCAAAAGGTGGTCCCCAATTGCTAATTGCCGAGGGTTCGCTGGAAGTCCCCGTCCCGATTTCCCCGGCTCTTTGCCCGACAGGGTGGAGGAAGGTTAGGGCCACTTCCTTCCCACACCCACACATCGGATCTTAAATGCCTACAGACGTTTACGGGCGCCTGACGCCGGAGGAATATTTAGTTTCCATAGTTCCATTGTAGTCAGGTCATGTTTCGTATGGTTCACTAGTATTTTTCGATGCTGAATCGAATGGGTCTCGGAGCAGTAATACTAGGTCAAGCTGTTCATGAGAATAATAAAACATTGTGTAATAATTTGCAGGGTTTTTGATTTCGAAGTGGCAACTCTCATCGGCCGACTCTTACTCGGATTTGTCCGTTCGCACTTTGGGCATTTCGTCCTCGAGTCTCAGCCCGTCTCATATTCCCTGTATTCTCAAATATGCGTATTAGTATCCATACAGTGCGTTATATTTAAAAGAACGATTTTTCAGAAAAGAAATTACAATAATCGAAGACGGGGGATTTTGAAGTAGAGATTTTAGAGAATCGTACATGAGGCACTTGGAGTCGAACCAACGAAGACCTCATCAAAGCGTTAACACATTAAGAGATCTTCATCTCATCTCACTTATTGCCTAACGGCGGCTGTCCGGGTGGTTAATTACTACAAGCGCAAGAACCAGCGTCTCCATAAGCTAAATTAAGATTTAGGTCTGACGAAATGAAGAACGAGCGTAGAAACGGCGGAATGAATATTAGCTCTCTGTCATTACTTGCAGCTCGCACAATTGAAGCAAAGGAAGGGGTTCCTCTATCTAGTTGTAATTGGTACATTCTCCTCTTGATGTTACCATTTCCTCTTTGAAACCTCCGGTTCTTCATCTCGTAATTATTTTGCTCTCTCGTAGTTAAATTGTTTTGTGAAATCTCTTCGTCAAGGAAGCTCGTTAGTCAAAGTGTACAAAACGAAAAATGTTGCTAACAAACTAGATTTAGTTTATTTCGTTGATAGGGCACGCAAATTCCTGTGATTGTAGACATCCTCTAAGGGCTATTGTGTTCAAGTCATTCGCCAAATATTTACAATGTGTTACTAGCTCATGGGTTGGTCAACTACAAATGATTCGTCCAGATATAAGGCTGCTCAACGGTAAACCAATCGAACGAAGCCTGGGCTTGTGAAGAGCCTAACTCGGTCACCTCATGTTCCTAATTTTTAAATTGCCCATAAAGTAACGCCTGAGCCACAGACATACGTCACAGCTGACTATGGGATTACTTGACCAATAGATCATAAGATGGTGCGAGCATGAAATGATTTGCTACGTATCGTTTTACTTATCGTTAAAATGTTCAAAATCTCCTTGTTCTGAATCCATACGGATGTGGTTAGCTTCCACCTCCTCAAGCCTTGCGTGTGCAAAAACAATATCCCAAAGGTTCGGCTGGGTGTCCCCACCCGCTCAATGGCGCACCAGTTCTGTGTTCAGTTCCACATGACGCGATTCGTACACAACGAATTGTCCCAAAGGCGTAACTTAATGCTCGCATCACGAGATGCTACACATCCCAACCGGTCCTCGAAAAGGCAACCATTTTTACTGCTCGTTATCCTGTCTATTGTTGCATGAGGTTCGCACGCAGCAGGCCGTGCGAAAGGCCTGATTGAGTTTCCACCCAGCTTTTCACGTGAAGTGGAACCCGCGGCTCGCTAACTGGACTTCCGTAGGGAGGAGATGAACAACTTCAACTTCATCGCTTGACTTTAAGTGACACTGGTGCCCAGAGGCAACTAGCTATTATTTGTTCCTAGCTGAACGGGGACTCTGAATGAAGGAATTAACTGCGGTTGTATGGGGTTCATTTTTAACCCCTTCAGTTCAAGGAGTGGGCGTGGGATTGTGAACCCTTCGCTTTGCCCTTGGCCTTAGGGGTGAGGATAAGTTCTCTTACCATTCATAGAGATTTCTACTTCAGCACGCAGAGTGTATGTTTTATTGAGAATCGATTAAGAAAGTTGAGTGGAGCCACCACACTCCCATTGTGACGTTGGGGCGTAACGTTTTTCACAAGTGAGTGAAACACAGATTAGATTTGGTGGTAAAGCGATAAAATCGCAAGCAATCGGCTGTGTATCCAATATTTCATGTTATCTTCAGAGTAGAGTTAAGGAAATCAGGTGCTGCGGTGTCATGGCGTTAGTCAAGGAATTTTGCAGCTTATTATGGGCCAAGATGGAGCTCTCGGTCATCAAGAGAGCAGAGCATACTTTCACAAAAATTGCATTAGTAGTTTAAAAACTACTGAAGTCTTCAAAATAATTAGTGGTAATCGACAATATCCCGGAATTTTTTATAATTCCAGAATGATTAACTCTAACCTTCCCAAAAAATCGTGTTGACCAGCGTTCGATGTACTTAGTGAACGGCAGAACAGAAGTTGGGACAACTAACAAATTCGGGAACTTTCAACGCGACAGTGTCTCTGTCGATTAGTTGATAGAGGTATAAATCGTAGAACGTGAGTAAGAGGAGAGTTATACGATGCGTCCCACCAGACAGTTGGTTTATTTCGTGGGTTCCGGACTTGAGCGAATGATAATTTTCAACGGCGGAGGGCGCGCCCCGTATTGAATCCAAAAGATCCGTTCTCTCAAATCAGTTTCATTCAGCTCTAAATGGCGTTCTTTGTCTCCTTTTTTCACGTCTAAAGGTAGATTTCAAGTTCCAGTATTGTCAACTTATAGATCACTTGCAGCACAGACTTTCGCCAAAATGTTATTCCCCCTCCTTTCTATACTACCGCCCTTCTGCTTCTTTTCTACTTGACAGTAGAAGAAGAAGAAGAAGAAGAAGAAGAAGAAAGAGAAAAAAATAGTTATTTACGAAAAACAAATTAATTTTATCTTTCATGACAATAAATAAACCTTACGACATGGTTTTAAAACCGTCCGCCGGAGGATCGGGCCCGATTCAAATTATCTTAAGACTAATATTTGTTAAAGGGGGAAAGAAAATTTTACAATAGATATTTTACAAAATTAACCGTAATTAAATTCCCTGATAAGACTATGCCTATAACGCCACGCCAATCTACAGTAACGGGCAAGACCCGACCAATCAGGACCATCAAGGAGCCCCAGTGCCTCATCGCGCGAAAGTGCCGGCCTTCCAAACACCACGACTCGAAATTCGGCAAGTATTGGGCATACACATAAAAAGTGGAAGACATCCTCTCGTGCATGAAGATTACACATTGAGCACTCATCCCTTAGGTCAGCTGCATATGGCTTAGCGTTCAATACCAGCGTCTCCGCACGAACCTTGAACGCCCATCTGGCTGTGGAGAGCGGCACCTCGGAGCTGGAAACTAGACTCGCGCACCTCCTGTTAGGATTCAGCTCGCGGTATAACGTGAATGCGTCGGAGTCCATCGCCCGGTGACGAGACTGCGCCCTTCTTTCCTTCACATATTCACTGAGGATTCTCTCTCCATCCATCTTCACAGTCTTCCAGTCCAACGAAGACAAAATTACAAGAAACCCCGTACCTTGATGCCAACACAGCCCACTGCTTTGCCCAGAACAATCCTTTTCTAATTATTTCAGACGCTACGATTCTAGGGAGACGGGAGTTCGCCATCTTTGTTATCCACAGCAGATAATGCAATTGTAATCGCAATGTGAATGCTGACAGTGTATTCAGCTCAGTTTCCAGGTAGACTATATAATTTGGTGTCTACTGGGGGAGATAAAAAAGTTTCCTGACAAACAGCATCTGGACACCCTCAACAGCTGCATACTCCTTAAACCCCCAAACCTGAGCGGCATAGCAGAGTATCGCCCTCACTATGGCATTGAATATTTCCATCTTAACAGAGAGTGGAATACACGGATTGGAAAAAGCTCCTCCCCACACATAATTCATGGTCGTTCTTGCAGAAGCAACCTTTTGCTTTAAATGCTTGCTGAATGAGAGCCTTGGAGTAAGAGTAACTCCTAAATAAGTGTATTGGTTTACAATTTCAACTTTGCTACCTCCATAATTCCACTTTTCAGTCCTCCTATGCCTTCCGCCCTTCTGAAAGATCATTATCTTGGACTTCCCCATGTTCACCGAAAGATCCCATCGATCACAGTAGTTCTTCAGCAAGTCAATGTTTGCCAGAAGCCTCATAGGGGTGTCCGCCAAAATCACCAGGTCATCCGCATAGAGAAGCACCCTAATATCGGTACCACCAACTGTCACACCATGCTTCAATTCATCTTCCAAGTCATTGACAAACAGCGCAAAGAGGATGGGGCTCAAAGGACAACCCTGCCTCACTCCAGAACCTACACTGAAATTATGTGTTCTACCACTTGACAGTATGTAATCCCATAATTGTTAGGTGTTTGTGATTTCTCTTTAGAATATTTTGAAATATATTCCAAATGATACAGTTTGTACATTTTAAAATAACCGACTATTTTAAAACGCCAATTAAATTTTGGATACATCAAGTGCGACACCCACACACTAGTACTATGTAACTTCTAACCCAACGATTCTAAGCTGTTGTTTAATCATAATCTCAAACATAATTTATACAAACCAAATACAATTAAAATGTGAAAATAATAATATAAGTAACATGGAATAAAGTAAGTTTGTTAAGTGGAGTTAAATTTGGCAGTTTCTATTTACCTTAGTATATTTGCCGATATGAATGTAATAACGTTCTCAACAGAACGGTTTTGTAGATGAGCGTGAATTTGTAATCAGCATCACGATACTACCTCCAAGCCCCTCCTTGGTAATTAATCTGTGTAAGTGGGTGACGATTTGAAGTAGCTTCACTTCTTTTTAATGGAGTCCGATGTAACCATAATTTGCGCCGGTTTATGACATTGAATCCCGACGGTTGGATGAGTCGTATGAACGGCCTTGGTATAAAAAACCTAACTTCTTATTACTCTCGTTTGTTTCATGTTTGTTACTGATGCAGCTTAACCCGAGGAATCCGTTAAATGAATTTTCTATTCAATAGGTTACTGGCCTCTGGGCATCGTCTGGTGCAACGTTTACGTCACGTGCGATGTCCTCGCATGTTCCTCGAGCATCATGCACATGTGCTGCATTTCCTTGGGGCGTTACCTCGGAATTAGAAACCCGCTCAAAACCCGTCAATCGTATTCGACCAAGCGGCTGGTTGGCTACAAAATCGCACTTGTTTGGCTCTTGTCGATGATTGTCTCTAGCTCTATCACCGTTTTAGGTACGTAACTTTTTCTAACCCTGTTTGAATATTCGATGCTGTTGTTTTTTTATCAACGTCAGTGTTTAATTGAAACTTTTAGTTTACAGAAGTGGGTTGAAATAAGAGAGAGAGGAGAGAAGACAAAAAGACCCTCGCCTGGATAGAGACACGAAGATATTTCATTCGACTCGTCATAACTTGAGAAATCTCGTAATGGTTTCGAAGGATCCGTGGTGATTAGCCTGAACGTGACTATTGTTGAGTTGCATTATTACTTGTGCGGCGTGGTAAATCAAGCTGAATGCTCTGATTTAGACTCCTAGCCCTTCACCATCTAACTTATCAGAATTCCTCAAGCTGGTGCTTTGATCTGAATATTCGTTGAGACTCCATTAATGCAGCACTTTGAGGTAGGTCTTGGAGCAGTACACATATAAAGGTCACGTTGATTTGTGTTCCTCTATCGTCATTAGCCTGATAAGGTTGCATTAGTTGTCAAATTGGGCTGTTAGCAAACTCAGATTCCCATATTGGGCAGCAGCGGGCACTATCGTTCGACACTTCAATAGGATGTGTCGGTCCTTTTTGTAGGATGGTTTCTAGTTCGGATGGGCACATTGTGATTGATATTTATGCTCGAGCAATTAGATTCCATTACGTCCCCAATTTGTTTCCTCTGTTCAAGTCTGCCCTGCATCTTTCAATCCATCTTGTTATAGTGTTGAGGAGAGGCTGTGAATGGGCGTGAGGCATTTGGCGTGCTGCCCGGTTCATTGCCTTCAGGATTGACAAACATACCTTTGGAACCAAATTACACGCTACCTTGGCGGGTTGGTAACTCACGACACTGAAACTCCTCCAGATGAGTAATCCGGTGATTCATGTTCCCATTCTGGCATGTACAGTCCATCACGCACTCCATTGTTGCTTTTTTATTCCTAAGTATCAGCTGCTCGACATTCATCTCTAACAGGAGAGAAAATGCGTGTGCCTTGTCACAGGTTCCCATCTAAAGAACAGATCTGCAGCCACTCGAGTGCCCCACACGTAAAGTCCGCGTTGTGCTGATTATCCAACAACCTGAAGAACTTCTGTACTCACATCTCACCTACTTCTTCCCACTCTGGCTGATACCTTCCAATCCAGATACCAAGAATTCTGTACGACACATCAACTATTCTGGTTTAGATTGAGTGAATAACATTTGGGGGGGATAATGTTCCTAATCTTAAGTCATTGTTTTGAGATCTATGATTACCGGATTACTGGAGTACGGCTGGCGCTCTGGTGCTTGTTCTGCTTGGTAGCCTCTTGTAGCGACTTGGCGTCGGTGGTTTAGCTTCATGGGGCTCCGTAATACTCCCATAACTGTTTATTGGCATTCGCTTGGACGTGTCTCTATATCAATCGACTCAGCTTCCCGCATGGTGACACTGGGTCCACTACCAGGTGGCACCGAGAAGTGAAAACAGTTCGTTCCACTCAGCTATACTCTACACCTTCTTTGCTCGCCATCCTACTCTCCATCTTGAGGTCAATTCTAAAATGTTCTATATTTGTTCGTCAAACTGCACGTAGGGGAAGGATGGGTAAGATGGGATACCATAACTTTTTTAAATGACTGTGTCCATAACATGATTAAAACCTAGTGAAAAGTGACATGGTTGAGACTGTCCACATATACTCTAATGAGAAAAGTGATGAGTTTCATCAAAGTTGAAAATTTGATGAAATTTAACAATACACAACCACTATTTTCCATTAAGTAATTCAAAATTTGCAATTTTCGAGGTAGGGATGGGTAAAATGGGATACCTATGAAAAATTATACAAAATCATAGAAATTCATCATTTTTTATTATTTCACGTCGGCAAATCAAAAATTTTCAGCAATAAGTAGTAAAAAATGCAAAAAAATACATCAATGTCAGAAAAAAATCATTTCAAGTTAACTTGAGGGATAAGACCCTTGCAAAAGTCGCAGAGGAATGGTTCATCCTCATCTGAATCAAATCCACAGCATTTTCCACGAGCAAACTCCTTACAAACCGTGCACATTGACCAACTCTCAGACAAGGGTGTTTCACAAAACAGCTGATCACAGAACATGCAGGCATCTCCCTCCGTCATTTTCATCATCGTCTGTCGAAGAGCTCTTCCTGGATCCACCCACTCTCGTGATAAGTTTCAAAAGAACCAGGTGGGGCACCAATTATCAGTCTGAGATTCTTTTTCTTCCTTGGGAAAACAAACATGGGAGGCGTGTAAGTCCCCGCTGCGCTCATGCAAGTTTCGACAGTTACTAGCACACCTCTCTCAGCAGACGTTATAGCACCAACTTGTTTTTTTTCCTCGGAGTGCAAGAACCTTGGACGTTCTTTTGGGCACAGTTAAAATGCCTGTCTTCAACATTGTAAATGTTGTTGAGCATAAACTTGTATTTAACCATGAGGGCTTCGAGCAAGCCATAAAATTTACCAACAGCTACTTTATTAAAACCTTTTGCTCGAGCCAACGAAGTCGCTTCTGGGACACGCAGGGAGATCTCCTTGTGCCTCAGCCTGAATCCAAAAAGTCAGTCTTTCCCAGCTCGTTCAGTTTTCTGACTGAATGAGTGGGGAATTTCATTTTTTCGGCTAACTCGAAAGCAAGCCATCGAAAGCCCGTTAGTGCCAGGCCAAAAAGCCGTTCTTCTAACATCAAGATATACTTGACTAGTTCCTCCTCTTGTTCCTTGGTAAAAACGGTCTCACACCTTGCCAACTTCGAGACACAAACTTTTCTAGGTGATAATCCCCCCTTCTGAACCTTCCTTAACAACGTGGATCGGGGAACAGCATAGGTTTTAGCTGCTTTCAAATAACCCATTTTGTTGCTCATCGCCTTCTGTACAGCCAAATCCGTATCTTCCGCCGACCAACTACCTCTTTCTGTCTTCCTCGTGTATTTCCGCGGCATGCTGGTCACCTGAAACCATGAGAAAAACAATTAATGAATATTAGAAAGGTGAGACATATTTAGAATAACGAAACATGCGAATGTTTTTGTTAGGTGTGGGTAAGATGAGATACTATCCCATTTTACCCCGTCAACCAGTATCCCATCTTGCCCCACAGGAAATCCTCAACTACAATGGCCGAAAAATTAAATCGTAGGGCAGGTCAGACGCCGGACCGGGAGCAAAATGTAGCTCAATGATCCCTTCATTCATCCAGTCACTTACCTCTCAAAGTTGTGATGCCAGGTCCTGAAATCCAGGTTCCGGTGATTTTGATCGACCACTTTCGCGAAAATAGTGACGGTGAACGAACAAAGACCTTTCCACTGTGAAGACCTGTTGTGCAATGTTTTATCCTTGTTGGCGGACGTATTTAATTGGTTAGGCGACAGAGAGCAGCACCTGTTTAGGAGATCTATTGGTATCCCATATTACCCATCCTTCTCCTACGTTAATACGTCCACTTGTCCACATCCTTCGGTGCTTTCTCTTGAAACCAGTAGAATTAAGGCCGTAAGCCCTGGATGATTAGAAATGCTGAATTTTGGTGGCTGTAAAAACGATTGTGCGAGTGTCTCATTTGATGTTGTCAAAATTTAATTGGCGTTTTAAAATAGTCGGTTATTTTATGGTGTACAAACTGCATCATTTGGAATATATTTCAAAATGTCACTCCTGATTAGCAAAGCCAGATGAAACGATTTTGAAATGGCTCTCCAGGCGTCATGTTTCACATTAATTAACGCAAGTTTAAATTTCTGGTAGCAGCACCTCTGAGTGTCGAGAATTATTCATTTGCTGCTTCGTTAAATTCGTATGAATATTCCTCTCACCAATTAAGACTTTCTAAACTTATTGTGAAACTTCCTTTTCCTCATCCAGGAGAAGTTTCTAGTTCTTCAACAGCTGTAAATGAATAGCTAAAGTGAGAAAGAGGGATCGGTTAACCAGGTATTCCAATTGGCTATGAAATATTTATTGTTTCTTACCAGTTTTAGCTATCGTCAAACGAGTCTTTGAACAGCATCTGTCGCCTTCTCACAAAATGTCGTGGCCCTTAAAAAGATTGGGTGCAGTTGGAAAAAGGCGAGTCCTGAAAGTACATTGCGGCATCCCCTCCAGTGCTTTTTATCGACATTTTACAGCAAAGCTTGTACTAAGTTTACCGTTAATTAATTTTTCATTTCTTTTCGGAACGATGTGTACGTAGAAGTTCAGGTAGACATCGACTTTATTTAGGATTCCTAACGCACGAATTGCTGAGTGCCCTAAAATATCGGTCAATGGAGACCTCCTAAGATTTTTAAAACCGAAAGGCTAGCAAGACTTGAAGGTAACTTGGCTCGAAGTTTCTCTTCTGCTTGACGAAGAAACTCTTCAATGTCGTGCAGGTGAGGAATGTAGTCGGGATTAGGCCGCTCCTTCTGGAAGCCTTCCATGAGTTCATACAATTCATAAAACTGGTGAGGTTGGGTAGCCGAAGATTATGCAAAGCTCGTAGCCCGTTGCCAGTTGCTATGCTTATTATATTATAAAGGGTGTCCCAAAATTAACGCAAGATTTGAATTAAATAGAAAACACAGTTTTTAGTCTTTTGATTGTAATTTTTTTATTGATTCATAAAGTACATAGGATAGGGTTATTTATGGAATAACACATCGGGCAAATGGCCTCCGCGGCTTTGCATACACATACGCACTCGTTTGTCGAAATTTTACATGACCGTTCTGCGTAAATGTGGCTGAATTTCGTTGATGCAACGTTGAATCTCCTCCTTTAATGCACGCGTAGTTGTGGGCTTGTTGACGTAGACCTGTGATTTTAGATAACCCCATAAAAAGAAATCTAATGGTGTTAAATCACACGATCTAGGGGGCCAACTCTGATCACCGAAACGAGAGAGTACACGACCTGGAAATGTCTCATGCAATAATTGAAGTGTTTCACGGACTGTATGGCATGTGGCACCGTCTTGTTGAAACCACATATTGGCCACATCAATATCATCCAATTTCGGCAAAAAGAACCGTGTTATCATGTCGCGATATCGAGCAGAAGTAACAGTCACTTTTTGACCAGCCTCATTTTCAAAATATCTGGTGCGTAGCAACACACTACTTTCCGCCACCCCTTTAAGTTCGAACACCACCTACACATGCGGGCGCTATATCTTCGTTCAACGCATTTTTACAGGAACATTTATACGGAACAAAATGTAGGGACTAGTTAGCTGAGAGCACTCCGAAAGTTTTATCGAAATCGTTGGAGCCGTTTTTGAGAAAATACGAATACCGATAAATTAATATTCGACAAATCTCCTTTTCTGAGTTAACGTGGCTTATATCTCCGTGCAACATATATATACAGAAATAGTTATGGAGAACAAAATGTTGGTATGGGTGACTAAAAGACACTTCATTAGGATTTATCACATCTGGTGAAAAAATTACCCTGGAACTTTCGGAAATGTTCGAAAAAACGTTATTTTCAACACATTTTCATTTTTATCTCTGCTCAATGGACTTTCAGAGGAACATTTATTGAGAACAATATGTAGGTATTAACTATTCGAAAATATCCTGAGAGTTTGATGATAATCGTTGAAGTCATTTTGCCAAAAAGCTTAAAAACCTATTTTTGCTTCATAGGTCATTATCTCCGTTCACCGTATTTTCATGGAGATATGTATAGAGAAGAAAAGTTAGGTATTGATTAGTAGAAGATAATTTGAAAGTTTAATCAAAATCGTTAGAGCCGTTTTCGAGAAAAATGCGAAAAACCCTAGTTTTTGGTACATTTTCGTCCCCCACTCCCCCTTCCCATCGGCAGAAATCGTCCATAACCTTATTTTGGTGTCTACAAAATATAACGAACAAAACAAAAAAAAGAACCAGCTCAATCGGATCAGCCGTTCTCCCGCAAATCGAACTACAGACACACACACATACACACACACATACACACACACACACACACATACACACACACATACACACGGACCACGCGCCGAAATTAGGTTTTTTAGGCTCAGTAGGCCTCAAAACGTAAAGATCTGAAGAAAACCCAAATTTTTTTTTTGGGCCGATTACTATACTTTCCTTCCCTTCGGGTAGCGGAAAGTAAAAAGTGGTCCAATTATGCCTCCAGCCCAAAATGCACACCAAACTGTGACACGTTGTGGATGCATTTGTTTTTCGACAATCACATGTGGGTTTTCAGAACCCCAAAAGCGGCAATTTTGGCGATTAACAAAGCCATCAAGGTGAAAATGTGCTTCGTCGTTGACCATATTTTGTATGAAATTTTCGAACTACGGCCGCCAAGCATTCATTGTTTTTGACATATTGCTCAACAATGAAGACACGTTGTTCTATTGCGTAACGCTCCATTTTTACTAACCCTAAACTGTCAACTGTCGATTAATTTTGTTTTTAGGGTTGGCAACACTGGACTGCATAAATGGCGGCAAATTCAAATCTTGCGTTAATTTTGGGACACCCTCTATGTCGATTTTGAGCGCAGGGTTGTTCATCTTATGTACGACATCAACAATTCTACGGACATTGGGAAATTGAGGGATGTCTTCGTCAAATACAGGAAAGTGCTACATAGGACTTGGGTGCTTCTGGGGGTGCGGAGGTTGAAGTAGGCGGTTCTCCCATGCTTCTTCCTCAATGAGGTGATTCGGGGGGAAGAGTAAGAGTGTCCGTTGGTCAGACAGAGGAGGGGAAGCTACTTCGTTTGTCCTTCGGCTGGCAACGCCTAAGTGCTCTCGGAGAGGTTGAAGGGGTCATGGATCTTCGTCTTCAGTCAGCGACGTCAACAAAGCTGACAAATGCGTCGAAACGTCCCAAGCTATTTTACACAACCGTTCAAAATTAATGTACTCACTTGAGTGAGACGGCAACGACGTAGGCGCTGGACTCTCAGCTGAGTCTTGGCTGCGGGTGGCCACCACCTTCAGATAACCTCGGACCTGGCTTCGCGAAGTTATTGCGTATACCCGACCCGGAGGACCAAATGTTTATTGCAAAATGGGAAGAAGTGAACTTGAGGAGACGCAATAATTAGTGGAGAAACTGTAGAAGACTGTAATGTTCGGATTTACACCGATAGATGAACTCATAAAAACACTTGAGATCACGATGAAGAAAGTTCAGAATGAAGTCACAGGGGAACGGAGACGCGACTCGTTTCACTTTGCTGATACACGAAGGTAAATTCAGAAGCGACTCGTGTTGGTCGTAGCGCACGGCGAACGAGAGGGCTCTTGGAACAAGAATGAATACGGGGGGCAAGAGAGTCCATATATACCTGGAGTCCGTGTAACGGGGGCGCATGAATAAATGTCGTTTGAAACGGATCCCATTACTCCCTATGGGATAGTAAATGTACGGTGCAAAACCCCGGGTCATTGGTCGAAGTTTTCGGGGTTTTAACCCCGAACATTTACTATCCCATAGGGAGTAATGGGATCCGCTTCAAACGACCATGGATCAACTCCATCCTGCTCCGACTGATCAAAATACACCTGATGT
The DNA here is from genome assembly GCA_020466155.1 of Pachypeltis micranthus. NCBI lineage: Eukaryota > Metazoa > Arthropoda > Insecta > Hemiptera > Miridae > Pachypeltis > Pachypeltis micranthus. The sequence continues at coordinate 55,110,760 of CM035771.1, read as the reverse complement.
GCTTCCATCATCATCGTACTTCCCAATGATATAGCCCTCTCAGGGCTCGTTGCTCACTCCAACAACGACTGCTTCCTCAAGTCCTCGAGTAACTAGACCAGACGCCCCAGTTACTCCTCAACACAGATACTCTCTGCGTGAGCGTAATCCTCCTGCTTGATTCACATTCTCACAGACTCCATAAGCACTATTACAACCAAGTTCATTTACATTCTAAAGAAGAGTTATTCTTTCATTTCTAAATACCAGGATAGTTTTATGTACTGATTTTTTGCTTGACGTCATTTTACTTTATCTCTCTTCTACGTTCGAGTTGCCTCTTCGCTTCGCTTTCAACCTAACCTAACTCATACGTAAATAAATTATCTGGTGCGTTGCAACACACAACTTTTCTTAGCTCTACGTCAATTCACTTTGTAAATGGCTAATTGTATTTAATCAATTCATTTATCACTCAGTTCATTTGAACTTGGTCAAACGACACTTCACGGCAGCATGAAGCGGCAGCGCTTACAGTTCCAGAATTTATTGTGCTGCTCGTACTCATTCCAGGATCATTATTGAGCAACTAGTACACAGATAATTAATGAGGCTGTAAACACAAATTTTTTGAAGAAGGATAGTAATTACTTTTGCAGAGTTATTAGGTAAAAACGTTTAGAACTGGTAGTAAGCGAAACGGCAGTAGTTGAAATTCAGGAATTTCTGGAGTGACCCCCATGTATCTCATGAGCGTTTTTAAACACTCACCCTTTAGGTATTGGATTGGACTACAATACCAATGTTTTTTAACATTCTACTAAAATTCCAGCGGAGTTTATAAGGAAAAAACTTCGCTAAAAACGCTTTTCGTCGAAAATTTTGATCATTTATTGTGCTGCTCTCGTCATTTTCCCACGAATGGGAGTTTTATAGTGTGGTTGCCTTATTGAGAGCTATCAATATAAAAAATTTAACTAAAATCGTTGTAGCCATTTTTGAGAAAAAAAATTTGGTGTTTTGATCACTATGATAACTATAGTTAACTTTCGGTGGATTTTGTTCAAACCCTTATTTGGGCATCCCATGGTAACCTGCAGGCGACATATCAAGTTTGAGTGGTTTGGTACGGTTGTTTTCTCTAAAAACCGCGCTAAAATCGATTTCGTCGAAAGTTTTGGTAATTTATGGTGCTGCTATCTTCATTTTCCCACAAATGGGAATTTTATGATATGATTGCCTTATTGAGAGCTATCAATATCAAAAATTTAATCAAAATCGTTAGAGCCGTTTTTGAGAAAAAAAAAATTTGGTGTTTTGATCACTATTATAACTATAGTTAACTTTCGGTGGATTTTGTTCAAACCCTTATTTGGGCATCCCATGGTAACCTGCAGGCGACATATCAAGTTTGAGTGGTTTGGTACGGTGGTTCTCTCTAAAATTCGTTCACAGACACACAGACCATTTTCCCAAATAGTGTTTTTCGAACTCAGGGGGGTCTGAAACGTAAAGATTTTTTTTCAGCCGATTACATCACTTTTCTTTCTACTTTGTAGAGCCAAAGAAAGTTAAAAACGCGTCTAAGTTAAAAAGTGGCGAATGACAATCTGTTTTATTTCTAGAATATTACAGAATGTCACCGAAGTAGAGTGACGTGCGATTTTATAAATTGGCAAACCATGCACAGTCCCAGTTGGGGTGGTTAAATATGATGAAATTGGCAAACATGTCGCATCCAATGCATGAGATATTTATTAACAAAATTTGGTAAACATTCAGGAATCAGATTTGGTCATTATTAACGTTGGCGTCCCTGCGTGGCGCCATCCTACCCACCCTACATAACCATCAGTACGGAGGCATTCCAGAGCGTAGCGCCGACAATGCCATCCACTGTCTTCGCAGAACAGCCCATGAGAACCCTCACCGAATCGTTCTTGCAGCGTTCTTTGATATTCGGGGAGCTTTCGATGCTGTGTGGTGGCCGGCTGTCCTGAGTTCCCTGCGCGCCCTCTCACTCCCACCCAACCTCTTTCAACTCTTAGTGAGTTTCTTCCATGAGAGGATTGCCGCCACAGGATCTGGTTGCCAGCGGGCCAGCATGAACGCTACAGCCGGCTGCCCCCTGGGGGCTGTACTCTCCACAATCATGTGGGCAGTATTACTTGATCCGCTGCTCCACCTCTTGCACGCTGCTGGTCATACCCCGATTGCATATGTCGACGACATAATGGTCATCGTAGGGGCAAACAGCCCAGGGGTCGCAAGACTGCACTTACAGCGGGCGACCAGACTGATTATGAACTTCTGCCACAAGAAGCGCCTCCAGCTGTCGCCCGCAAAAACGCAGCTGATCGCCCTGCGCTCCTCCTTATCCCTCAATCCCTCCCAAGTGGCACTGGCCCGAGGTATGAGTGTGGCAATGAGCGCCGTGGCCAAATATTTGGGAGTCACCTTCTGCCCTAAAGGTAGTCCGACCAAGCACCTGGCTCTCCTAAGAACCAAATGTGGACAACTCACGGCCCAAGTCCGCTCCCTTTCAGGTCCTACGTGGGGGGCCTCGGCCCACGCTCGCATGCTCTATTATAGGGCAGTCTTCCTGCCAATGGTGCGGTACGCCGCAGCAACCTGGTGGATTGCCCCGTCTCAACGGGACCGGCAAACAGCACGCACCATCCAGCGAGACATTCTCCTGGCTGTATTGCCAGCGTACCGCACCACCTCCCACCTCGCTCTGCAAGTGCTTGCGGGCGCACCCCCACTGGATCTTCTGTTCAACCTCGCCGTCTTCCAGTCCTCCATTAAGCGGGGAACATTGGACACATACAGAGGAGCGCTGACTTCCCTGATGCCGATGATTCAGCAGGAAGCCTCACACCAGTGACAAACCCTCATGGGTCTTGAAGGAGTCATGGATTTGTGGCAAGCACGGTGGGACACAGGCCCCACAGCTCGCCACCTGCGCGCCATCATCCCATCGGTGCGGCAGCGAGTGCACATGAACTGGTGGCACCCATCCTTTGCCGTCACACAGCTCTTCTCTGGCCATGGCGCATTTAACGTACGTCTCCAGTTCTTCAGACAGCGAGATTTCAACGAGTGCCCATGCGGCTCGGGGGCCGGGGAGGACGCCCACCATGTTCTATTTTCCTGCGCCCTCTACCAGGACATACGCCAGCGAGCCCGGCTCCCCCTGGCTGGTGAGGCCCCACTGCTCTTCAGCAGCAGGGCAGCATTGAAAAGACTCACTACTTTTGCGCAGGCGTGGGCAAACCGCAGACGCAGTCTAGAGATGTGGCAACCACCCCCACCAACCCACTGATCAGGAGAGACTGTCCCACAGCCCCTCCCACTAACACCGGAGCAGCCTTGATGCCCCCTCCTTGAAGGGGACATATCACTACGCTCGTTAGAGAGCACAATGTGCCGGTAGGCGAACACTCGTCTGGCGCATTTCACCCATTGGGTCATTAACGTTGACTATTTGTTTCTCTGCATGTTTGTCAATCGGAAACCCAGAAATCTTTTTGTTTTTTTTATAACTTCCAAGGTGCCTTACTTCTATAACCAAGTAAATGTCAATAAAATTGAAGTATCGACCACTCTAATGGAATATATAAAAACCAATCGATGGTTAACTTGATTATTGAGCGCATTACGGGGAAGTACGGGGTCAAAAAGGCTGAGGAACCTTCCCCACGGCCAATTTAGGGACTCTAGATGATGAAAGGCAGAACACGCATGTAATTCGAAAGCACGTTACGACATAAAGGGTTCGCTATGACCGCTGGACCGAACGAGAAGCCTTAAAAGTCAAGATGTGCAGCCGTCATGAATGGAGATTTACAGGAATTGTCGAGGAACTGGGAACAGCAGATACATTAAAGCAGATGTACACACAGGCAGATATGTTTCATCGTGCAGTTCAATGGACTGTGAAAAGTGCAAAATAACACGAGATTCACGATTTCTTCTGAAAGGTTTGAGTTTGGGGCGGAGTTGGTCGTATCAAGTTTGCTATAAAATATCAGGTGCGTAGCAACACACAACTTTCCGCCACCCCTTTAAGTTCGAACACCACCTACATAGGCGGGCGCTATATCTTCGTTCAACTCATTTTTACAGGAACATTTATGGAGAACAAAATGTAGGGGCTAGTTAGCTGAGAGTACTTCAAAAGTTTGATCGAAATCGTTAGAGCCGTTTTTGAGAAAATCGGAATACCGATAAATTAATATTCGACAAATCTTATTTTCTGAGTTAACATGGCTTATATCTCCGTTCAACATATATATACAGAAATAATTATACGGAACGAAATGTTGGTATGGTTGACTACAAGACACTCAATTAAGATTTATCACATCTGGTGAAAGAGCTACCCTGGAATTTACGGAAATGTTCGAAAAAACGTTATTTTTGACACATTTTGATTTTTATCTCTGTTCAATGGACCGTCACAGGAACATTTATCGAAAAGAATAAGTAGGTATTAACTATTTGAAAACATCCTGTGAGTTTGGTGAAAATCGCTGGAGCCGTTTTGCCAAAAAGCGTAAAAAACCTATTTTAGCTTCAGGGGCCCATACCTCCGTTCACCGTATTTTCATGGAGATATGTATAGAGAAGAAAAGTTGGGTATTGGTTAGGAGAAGATAATGTGAAAGTTTAATCAAAATCGTTTGAGCCGTTTTCGAGAAAAATGCGAAAAACCCTAGTTTTTGGTACATTTTCGTCCCCACCCCCCTTCCCACCGGCCGAAATCGTCCATAACCTTATTTTGGTGTCTGCAAAAAATAACGAACAAAACGAAAAAAGAACCAGCTCAATCGGATCAGCCGTTCTCCCGCAAATCGAACTACACACACACGTACACACACACGGACCACGCGCCGAAATTAGGTTTTTTAGACTCAGTAGGGTCTGAAACGTAAAGATCTGAAGAAAACCCAAATTTTTTTGGGCCGATTACTATACTTTCCTTCCCTTCGGGTAGCGGAAAGTAAAACAACCAAACCTAACCTTATATTATTGTGTTCGCTCTTCAAAATGTATCAGCAAATAATACTCTTTAATCCTTTTCGAAAAAGTTCATGATATTCACACGACCATTACTTAGAACCGTAAAGACTGATGCCACACGTTCGTCTTCTTTTATACTTGCTTTTGGGCTGAAAACTCCGAAACGAGTAAAATCGATTTCTCTCAACTCTACAATTACGAACTCAACTTCTCTCATGTACTGAACAACGGTATCATCAGAAACTGTGTGTCTCCTGCGGCAATGCCTGAGGCAGCAATCGAGGGCGCTGAACTCACCGTCCATCCCCAAAGGCTTAATTAACAAATAATTAAATCTCCCAGCGCCTTGCAGTATAATTAGGTTCCTTCCTGTTGAATCCTTTGAAAAATGTTTCTCGGGCTCCGCTGAACGGAAAAAAGGCAACTTTTAAGGCGTGGGCGATTACAGAACTTTTATGTATTGCCCCCCTCCCTTTAACAATGTGGAGAGAGTTGTCCAAAGCTCGGCGACTAAAGTTTTTAGTTCAACTCCCAGTTCCATTTGACGCTTGAAGGACATTCAATATAAAAACTATCCAATGCCTTGCAGTTCTAAACAAATGTACAACTACTAATGATGTTTACGTTGCTACTGACACTTGGAATTGGCGCATAATATTAGTGCATAACTCAAACGTTATCGAAGAATTTAACGAAACATGATATTATTATAGTACCACAAATGAATATAAATTAAATCCAGCATTCAAACGAAGCTCTAATTGCTTTTTATATCTTACAGAACATTAGATCAAATACGAATGCCTTGTAATGTGATTGATGTTGTATAGAGAACTCATTCACTCATCCTGAGCGATGGATGGGATGGATTCGCTGTATACCTTTGAGAGATCGCGAAAGGTATACACCGAACCAACGTATACCCCTGACGTGGAAAGGTATACACGGAATCACCGTATACCTTTCTGACGTCCAATATAACGACTCTCGTCGAGGCATTTAGAGACTATTAAGCTCTTAACTTCTACTACCGCGGATGACGCGACGTCCTCCGAGTAGGGTACACGCTAGTTTCAACAAGGACACGCCTAATAGGACCTTTTGGATGGTCACCAATTGACAATCGCCGCTGTTTCGAGGCCCCTAGGCCCGGCTTTCCACCAGAGAGGTACCCCTGAGGTCGGAAAGTGCATCTACCAACGTCGTTGACTCGTCCTCCGGGTAGGGTACACGCTAGTTTCAACTGGGATACGCCTAAACGGACGCTTTAGGTGGCCTCAAATTGACAATCGCCCCAGTTTCGAGACCCCTAGGCGCGGCTTTCTACCAGAGAGGTACCCCTGAGGTCGAAAGGTGCTTCTACCACCCGTCGTTGACTCGTCCTCTGAGGAGGGTACACGCTAGTTTCAACTAGGAAACGCCTTACGAATGTTAGAGATCGGCTCCGATTGACAATCGCCGGCGTTTCGAACGAGTCAAACCGGCGAGTGAGCTGTGAGGGGTACCCCTTAATGATATACGAATCTTCCTGAGCAATGGATGGGATGGATTCGTTGTATACCTTTGAGAGATCGCGAAAGGTATACACCGAACCAACGTATACCCCTGACGTATACGAGTGCTGGAACGAACTGTTTTGACAACTACAGTGCATTCAGCAATTATTTTCGCTCAACTACTAATTTCTCTGTGTCTGTGACCCAAACCTCGACTCAAGAGTTTGGTATAGGAGGTGTTCGAGCTTAGTGTTCCGAAATTTATTTATGGAGTAGCTCCTACTCCCACGGCCTTTATTGAGTTATCAGCGCATAGGTGATTTATGAGACTGTCGACGGTTTTTTTGTGGACGTGCGTGTTTACTGTTTCGACATTATCAGGTAAAAAGTGAGAAGAATGCTGATAAATAAAACAGCTGGTCGTTTGAGTTCCGGAATCTCTGGGAGGGCTGGGATTGCCCTCATGTTATAGTTAGTTTATTGGGATACCACCTAGATTTTTTAGAACATCATCACATTCATATTATAAGGAATAAACTGCACTAAATTCGATTCACGTCAAACGTTTTGATAGTTTATTGAGCACAAAAGAGAATTTTAAATTGCGGTAAAACTCTGCAACTCATCTCACCCAAAGTTTAATCAAAATAGTTTAAAGCGTTTTTAGAAAATACTTTGACCAACTTCAGTTACTTTCGACCGACTTAGCTCATAGCCAGCCATATGTTGACATTGGTCACCTATGGGTCTGAACACGCATGTACAGAACAACATTTTGTCCTATGGGGGGCACTTAGAACACGCTTATTCCAAACGAAACTAGTTTTAATTATAACTTCGGTGTATAACTGTCTAGGGAACTCAAACTAAGCTTACTCTCCCCTCGACGGCTTTAAATAACAGCAGGTTGAACTGAATGACTGCAGAGCACGAGAGCATTGATAATGACGCATGTAACACAAGCAGAACGTTGACGACTATTCGCTGAAGCAGCTAATGGCGACAAGTCACGCGTAAATGTAGTTTGAGTACGTGAAATAAAATGGACAATGAGATGCAGTTGCTGTAGATAGTGGAGTTGGTGTTGACCAGAATCATCATTCCATCACATATGTACACAGCTGGAGTTATTGTGAAATATGAAAAATACAATCTACAACTTGGCGAAGAACAAATAGGCGAAAACGTTAAAAGTTTTCAGAAAATGTAGAGCATGAGTCTACAACGGGAGACGTAGAAGACGTGTAGAAATGTTGGCACAGAGTGATAATGTGTGTGAACATTACTCGTTAAGAGGGATTGTAGAAAAGAGAGTATGACAATAAGTATGTTCTAGGAATGCGTAACAGCGTTCGCTTCTGAAATGTTGCTATTGTGATGAATAAACAATAATAATACGGAGTTAACAATGAAAGGACATCGAGCAGATGGGGAGATTCGTATTTTACGTACTGTCTGTTCTGTGCATCACGTAATGAGACGTCCCCTTAGTATGTGCATTTTTGGTTTTGTTTCAGGTGTCACTGATGCTGCAAACATCATGCCAGAGCCCCACCTTTGCGTCATCAACAACAGGACGTTCTGGGTATTCGGCTCCCTGGTTGCCTTCTACATTCCGATGGTAATCATGGTCGTCACGTACGCCCTGACCGTACAATTGCTGAGAAAGAAGGCTAGATTTGTGGCGGCTGCCGGCGAAGAGGAAAACCGACACTTTCGACGGTTAGGGGGTCGGTTCAAGCACAGGCGAGAGACAACGGAGACCAACAACCACTCGACGTCCTCCTCTTACTACCGAACGTCTGGGAAGGTGCAGGACATTTCGAGGTAAGGACATGGATAAGTTACTTATATTTGATACGTTTGTGAATAATTTACAACATCAATTGTTAAGAATTTACTTGGTGGGAGCGGATAGACTTAATACCCAAGTCCAGAAGTTCTGGCAAGAGTGGTGGCTGGAGCAAGAACGGGAGCCAAGGCGGCAATCGCCTGCATTGACCCGTCCATAGACATGCTCACACTCACCCACCTGAACAACTAGCCTTTGGCTGCAGTGCTCATCCGAGCTGACGGCTTTGAGCTGGTTGTAATATAATTTTAAGGCGATTCGGCACACCAGTGGCCGACAGCCTTCAAGCACTCGAGCGAACTCTAGGAGGACTATCAGGACCATTAAGGAGATCCCCTGGCCTGAATGGAGCGGGCAAGGCTTATATATATTGGCTCACCAACTCGGTTGTTACCAACGACCCCATGACTGAGGCGACCTATCATCGGCTGGGAGGAAGGTCGTGCATAGACGTCACAGCCATGTCTCACACCCTACTACTCTAATTCTTGGGTTGACGAGTAGTACCAAGTGCAATGCCGAGCGAATACATGGTTATTGACTCCGCCATTGCAGATGACAACATTCTCTGCCAAGTCACGTGCAAAGGGCAATGCCGCACAAAAAATGCTGACTGGCCACAATTCTCTTGGGTTCTGAAAGGTGAACTGTGTGCTGGTGACCCCGACCTAATAGTGGAAGTTCCCAGACCCAAAGAGTTAGAGAGTAAAGTGGACATACTTAATATAGCACTGCACTCTGCTGGGCTCACTGTAATTGGGCAGCAGAAACACAGGGCGATCAAAGTCCCATGATGAGCTTAATCCCCTCAAGCAGAGTGTAAATAAAGTCTGAAGGATGTACCAACAGACTCATGACATTGATGCCAGAGCTTGACTCCAAATTGCCTTCATCCAAGAGAAGAAGGCATTTCACTGTGCCATCAAACTAGCCAAAGGACGAGGCTGACTTAATTTTATGGAAGAGGAGAGCTCTGAGAACCCCTGGGGCAGGCATTAGAAGTCCTCCATAGGAAAAGCAAACTTACAGCAGGTATTAGCTGCAATGCAAAAAGAAAGTCACTGGGAACTCTCCTTGAGAAGGCATTCCCTAAAGAACAAGTAACTTTAGATAGTGAGGCCCAGAGGGCGGCAAGGGAGCTGATCATGGCACCTTCAAACGAGCCTGACATCCCATTGTGGACAACAGGCGACCTCAGCAGGGCCCTTGCGACATTAAAGCCCTACAAATTCCTGGGCAAGGTAGAATAGAAAGCAATACCCTAAGGAAGGCTGCGTGGACAATCTCCAGAAATGAACAGTCATTCTGCCTACCCCGTTTTTTGGTAAGCAGGGGCCTAACATCATGCGACTGCAAGCTGTGAAGAGCGTTAAGCATGACGATCTAGGGTCACACAAGAGCAAGCGTGGGAAGCGACCTAGGCTTTGGGAAGATATGGCTTGTGAATGGGTCTCTGTCACAATTATGGCACCACACCTCCCACTGTAGCACGAATATCTAGCTCATAGACACTTGGGGTGTGGAGGCCTATTACAGGCGTACCACACAACCATCCTTCCATGGCAGAGGTTTGCAAGGAACCAGCCACTCCCTCCATGCATGTGGGTCCAATGGCTACCACATTTTAGAAAGGTTTTTAAGGGGGAGTTTATTGTTAATCTGCCATTTTTGGGTGGGGCCACTTGTGGGGTACTGGCCTCTACCTGGATGTCTAGGTTTTGCTCTCCCTTTTTGGTTTTCTTCTTCTTGGCCCTAGCAGGTTGTCATTTAGCCTCCGACCCCTTATGACGGGAGAAGGGGCCAGTAGCTGCCACCATATGAGGACCTGTGTTTCAGGGACTCGCAGTGGATAGTCCTGCCGTCATGTCCAGGCCAGACTGCATGGAGGGGCCCTAGCGGCAGTGCTAGGGATGCATTGCCACTTGGGGCCCTTTCTCTTTGAGGTGGTAGTGGTGGTAACTGAGTCGGCTGTTGGGCAATTGCCTTGGACACCTCCTCCCTTACCATGGCCACCACAATTTCCTGTAATGGGGTTGTAGGGGTACAAGTGCCTGTATGTACCTAGCTTTGGTGGCCAGCCCGGTGATGTATGCCTGTAACAGTAACCTGGTCTCGCATCGAGCCTGTGGTAGTTACTCTCATACCTGCCAGCTGACAGTGGATGACTTGGACGTAGCCACAGTTACGATCCATTGTCGATCTATTTGCGTCCACTGCACATGTATTAGGAGTATTTATAGTAACCAGATTGCCCAGACTGCTAAGGGAGGGGGGGGGACTGATGCAGTGCACCCTTGGGAGTTTAATTGTTGTTTGTTATTGGTGCGAGCAAAAGATGCTTGAAAAAATGTCCAAGGAACTCCTCCCCCTGCTTACTGGTCCATTGAGGGTCAGGGCCTCTATATGACCAGCAATTGCCAATTCAGCCCCCCACTGGGACTATGGCGCATGAGGGCTTATTCAGTTGCTGCTCAGAGTCAGCCCTCGACCATTGGAAGTTTATTGAGTGGTACACACGCTATTAACCACCTCGAAATTCCTCAAATCCGGTTTCTCCTGCTCATTCCAAAGGTTGCACCTACATACAGGATTGCGAGTTGTTGTCAGTGAGTAACCCCCAGAACTTTCTTCTGCCAGGACAGTCGGTGCAGTCTTGTATATGAAATATGTTGGTTATGTCAGTGTAGTGTACTAAAGTTAACGTACCTGTTAGGTGAGTCCGTCTCCTCTGGCTTGTGAGTTACTGTGGGCAAGCGCTTTCGATGTAAAGACATCATCGTCTGGCCGTTAAGAGTACTGACTTAACGGCCAGACGATGATGTCTTTACATCGAAAGCGCTTGCCCACAGTAACTCACAAGCCAGAGGAGACGGACTCACCTAACAGGTACGTTAACTTTAGTAATTTGCCTACTGGCGGATATAACCCAATTTCTTTAATATCAGTGTAGTGTGCTGAAAGCCCCTACAAGGTCAGTTTTTCCGGCCGCGTAAAGGATGTGGTAGGAGAGTTCTTTTCTCCAGCGTGGCAAACGTACACTGTGCAGCCCAGCGACAGTTTAGCCTCGTTGGTTATCCAGCGCTGACAGACGGGAAGATGAGGTTGTCATTAAACCAGTAGTCGCTGAATTCAGGAAATTTCTGAAGCATATCTGGCGTATCTGGTCCATTCCCCTACTTTCTTTAATACCAGTGGCTATCCATCAAGCAATCCCCTCAGAGTATTCTGGACCCAGCCTCCGTCCGGTGAATATAGTGCATTTAGTACTTTCAGAAGTTGGCTGAAAAGTTGTTTCTGAGTCTTGTGCTTATCATAATTGAAAATTCGTGAGGAAGTATAACAATTTTCCTCTATCATTCACCATCGTCTGATTAAGAAAACATCTAACAACTGTATAAAAGTTGCCAATATACCGAATGAACATCCTCATGATCTAAAATTTATGAGCTGATAGTGGGGTCCGAGTGTGGTTTTACATGGAATCCTCCCCACTCGGTGAGCTACTCTTGCTCGGCCGTTTTAACGCTACTTAAATTTGGTAGTCGTGAAGCCAGATACGAACAGAAGCCAGCCCTTCAAGATACATCCAACTCAACTCCTATTGTCGGGGGTCTATCGCTCCAAGTTTGATAATGCTGCTTATCAGAGACGCCTCGTCATAAGACGCTTTCACTTGAAACCGTTTCGCACGATTTAAATGTCTGAAATTTGCATTCACGTAACTCCGAACGAGAGTCACTTCTAACGAAGTTTTGAACAGATACACGTCGATTTACAGCACTAATCTACAGTGAAGTTACTTTCGCCGGTCATGGCGTTTGATTATAAAAAATGCAAAACTTTTCGTGAAAATAGTTCTCAAAAGTAGGCACACCAAAAGCTGAAATATTTAATGTAATTGAAACGTAATAATTCTGCAGAACTTTAAAACGCAAGCTCATCCTCCGCGGTCGTTTAGTCGACTCTCAAACGGAAAGTCATCTAATTATCGCCTTGAGTTTTATGACAAGGTGCGGCAGCCAGGATCTGGAAGTCACTCGGAAACTTTGCACTTTGAAGCTAAGTTTCTTCACAACTTAACGCCGGCTCAAGAGGATTTTAAAGTCTTCGATAAAAATGGACCGAGTCGTCCTCTAAAAAACTGTGAAAGTAATGAATCTCCCAACTTCGTGCTACAGTCGCTGCTATAAATAAATGAAGCTCCTAGCTAACTATAAAATGTGAACCGAACAATAAATATCCGAAGAAAACTAAAAACAACATTTTCAGCCGATTATTTAACTTGGAGGCCAAAAGAGACCATTTGCTCCACTTTCCACCGATACGAGATTCGTCCTGCTACAAGCTGAGCCTTCAAGTAACAAAATGTGTTATTAGGAAGCAGTATACTGTGATGGAATGGTTCCTAGGCCATTACACAAATATAAGGCTTCCTTTCTTGAACAATCGTGATTTATTATACACAAGGTCTGCTCAGTCTGATAGCCTCTACAAGATGAATGAATCGATTGATTGCGTAGCGTTGGCCATCTGCAGTCATCTTTCTCCTCCCCCCCTCCCCGCACCGCCGTTTGATTCGTCTTCTGACTTCAACTCAGCGTCGGCGTTCTGGTAGACATTTTGATAGACGTTCCAATGAGTGGAGTTTCGTTCTGTTCCCACCATAGGTTTGTTGCCGCCACGTCATGTTCCCTGAAAAGCTGGGACTGTCGATGAAGTGATGGGAGGGAGAGGGGCTTGTTGCACTACGTGATGTCCCGCAGCTACACTCCCAGTGCAAATTCATTCGAGGTGCCAAGATGCTCTGAGGTTGGAAAGAGGAATTGAGAGGAATTACCTGTTGAGACACCAAAAGGATAATGGAAAATGGTAAATTTTTATTTACCCTCCGTTGAAAAAACAATTTGGTAAAATGGTGCAGCCTGCGTCAGCAGTTAGTGACCAACAAACAAAACGAACTGTTCAACATAGCAGGACAGGAAAGGTCAGAAGATTATTAATGTGTATATAATTCTCTTTTCTTCATTCACATTTTGGTTTATTATTCATTCTGAATAATAACCCTATGTTTTCGGTCACGAAACATTTTTTACAAGCCCCCCTCGAAATTTGATACGTTTCAAGACATGGGGATTCCAAATCTGTATTGTCCGTCCGCCGTCCCCCGTCTGCTGTCCGCCGTCCAGGCCGTTTTGTGCCTTTAACGTGGTCCACAAAATCCGTTCTTTCGCACAAAAATCCCATTTGGTATCTAGTTGTGCCCGCCATCTCGGCAATCTGATCGAACGAAGCCCATGGTTGTTATGGACAAAAAATGGTTTAAAAAAACATCAACAAAACGCAGTATAATCGCAAATAAGCCGTGTTTCGTATCGTTTTCAAGGTATTTTTAGATCCTGGGTTGAATGGAATGAGTATCAGACGTGTACAACTGCGTATAGGGAAATTACAGTAATTATAGTGAGCCAATGTCAACAAATTGAAAGAACTCGCGGGAACTACAGCGGAAGTAAACGTTTCGTCGTTAGTACTCCCTCCCTCCTGTTTCATCAAAACCACCCGCCCGCTCGACTCACAACGTACCAATTGCCGAGGGTTCGCTCGGTTCGAGGTTCCCCGTCCCGATTTCCCTGACTCTTTTTGCCCAACGGGGCGGAGGAAGGTTAGGGCCACTTCCTCCGCACACCCCTACATCAGATCATAAATGCCTATAGACGCCTACAGGCGCCTGGCACCGAGGGAATATTTAGTTTCCGTAGTTCCATTGTAGTCAGGTCACGTTTCATATGGTTTACTAGTATTTTTCGATGCTGAATCGAATGGGATGGGTCTCGGAGCAGTAATACTAGGTCAACCTGTTCAAAAGAATAATAAACCGTTCTGTATTAATTTGCTGGGTTTTTTAATGCTTTTTGGCAAAACGGCGTCAACTATTTTCACCAAACTCGCAGGATGTTTTGGAATAGTTAATACCCATATATTTTTCTCAATAAATGTTCTTCTGACAGTCCATTGCACAGAGATAAAAATGAAAATGTGTCGAAAATAATGTTTTTTCGAACATTTACGTAAATTCTGGGGTAACCGCTTCACCAGATTTGATCAATCTGTGTGACGTACTTGCGGAATTGTGTCCCAATTCCGGCGTACAGAACACTCGTGAAGCCCGATCCGGAATCCCTCGTATACGGATCCTCGGGATCCGGAATCCCGAATACGATTATTTGTTCAAATTGCTTCTCATTGGAGACTCCGGTGTGGGCAAGTCTTGCCTGCTTTTGAGATTTGCGGATGACACATGGAGGACGATTGATTTAGACGGAAAAACAATAAAACTTCAAATTTGGGATACAGCGGGACAAGAGCGTTTCAGAACCATCACATCAAGTTATTATCAAGGGGGTCCGGTGCTTCCACGTGTAAAATCATAACGGCTGGCGGCGCCTCAAGCGAAACGGTTTCCCTGAAAGTCAGTGTTTAATTTCCCCTTTTTGGTTTGTGAAGTAAGGTAAGCGATCAGAGCTTTGTGTTTCATTTTCCCCATTGTCCCTTTTATTGTCATTTAATACAATCCGAGCATAGGTTATTTATTTCATTTTAAAAGGAGTTCGTTTCGTTTCATTCATTTCGAGTTTTGCCGATTAAATTCAAATGGGTCTTAATTGCTTTATAATTTCATTTCCCATTACCTTCTTGACAGTTATTATTTTATTTATTTGATCGAGTGAGCATTATTGAGCGTATTTGATTTATTCTGTTCTTTTGGGCCCAGACACGGTCTTCACGAGTGTTCTGTACGCCGGAATTGGGACACAATTCCGCAAGTACGTCACAAATTGAACCACGCTCTGCTACCAATTTGTGTAAAATATTCGGGGGCACATTCGAATATCGTGAGTAATTTCAACAAAAATTAGAGGAACCACTCTCTACGATTCCCATATTTTATACCGACAATCCCATGAGTGTCCTCAAATTTTTGTTGAAATTACTCACGATATTCGAATGTGCCCCCGAATATTTTACATCTGACAGGGCGTCTTTTAACCCCCCATACCCACATTTCGTTCTCTATAGTTATTTCTGTATATATATGTTGAACGGAGATGTAAGCCAAGTTAACTCATGAAAGGAGTTTGGCGAATATTAATTCATTGATTTTCCAATTTTCTGAAAAAGGGGTCTAACGATTTCGATCAAACTTACAAATTACTCTCAACTAGTCCCCACATTTTGTTCACCATAAATGTTCCTTGCAGAAATGCATTTAACTAGTTTATCCTTGGATCGCAAAGTTTACCCAGAACCCCCATACACACGTATCATACGCAGTTCTTTCGACTCAACGTCGATTATCAGTCTTCGAAAAGGGCTTGTGGAATTTCTTTGTGCAACTGGTTCTGGCGATAAGAATTCCGGAAAACATTTAGGCAGGAGCTTTATGGATTGATTGTTAAGCAGAACTTACTTTATTCAGATAAGGTTGTTGGTTGTGGGGGGGGGCATATATAATGGTGGGCAGAATGAGAAAATCCTGTGGTAATATATTTTCCAAAAAGCGTTTGTCTTATCAGGTATTTACCCAGCAGATTATGTCACTTTCCTTCTTAGTTTGAGCGTTAAGAAACAAAGGCTACTAGCATTGATAATTGCCTACAGGCGCTTTCTGGCGACTGGAATATTCAGTTCTCGTCGTTCCATTGTAGTCAGGTCGTGTTTCGTATGGTTTACTGGTATTTTTCGATGCTGGATCTAATGGGATGGGTCTTGGAGGTGTGCGACTAGGTCAAGCTGTTGGAGGGAATAATAAACCGTTGGGTAATCATTCGCAGCGTTTTTTGTATTGCTCGCGATTTTCGAAGACACGAAAATAAGGTTACAGGTGTTTTCGATGGATGAAAAAGGGGAGTGGGGGACCAAAATCTACCAAACATTTTCAGTTTTCGCATATTTCTCAAAAATGGCTCCAATAATTTCGATTAACCTTTCAAATTATCTTGTAATGGTCAACATCCAACTCGTATTGAAGGTTTTGGATCATCGAGGTTGGAGGGCCAAACTTGGAGGCGGGTGTCAGAGTGGAACTGTCACCACACAATGAACACTTCATTTCCTTCTTGGCTGATTTGTGGAGTGAAATTATTTAAGGAGATGACGGAAACTTAATTGTGACTTTTCCCCCAACCATTAACGAATGTCCATTAATTAAGTAGTGGAGAAGAAGAAGTCAGGGAGACATGAAGGCTTTATACTTCACGGTAGGACGTACCTAACGAATTCTAGGTCGAAGTTACGGTCAAGTGTCACCCAACTGTGGAACCGCATACTGTCAGCCCCACGCCCACCCTATGAGACCAGAAACTTCCACTATCAATATCCACTTGAAGGAGCCAATATAACGAGCGGCAAGTCCGCTCCCGCCCATAGTTCACCCTTGCGGGCTTATTCTTCCGTAACGAATCAGCGCTATCCTGCTTCCCCCAACCATGCTAACTTCCAGCTTTTCGGGTGCTCCGCCCTTGCAATCCTCGAGTCGGGGAAAAAATTCAACGACTTCCCGCAGTCATTTTGTCACGTTGTCACATTGTAATCGTACGAGTACATCTCTGAAGGCAGGTGAAGCGTCTCAGAGAGTTCCGGAGGGGTGGTGGAATTTCAATGACAGTCACGAAAAAGAGCTCACCTTCTCGCTCTCGGATTCATGTCATGCGTTGTTGAATTTTATTCCACCGTTACAAAAAACCGACGTTACGCTTCTCTTGCAAATTGTGCAAGCTAATTGTAAATCCCTTATTCCCCAAACAGTGTTATTCGAACCTTTTATTAATTTAAGAAAGTTTATTTTAATTTTAATTTCATTTTTTGTCAAGGGTCGAGCTAACTGTTTTAGAATTATTGGGAAACACTGAACGAAGTTAGTCAAAAAGACGCCAATGATTGCATTCCGTAATGTTTTGAGATTTCCCTAATTATTTTACGAGTATACCCATTAACTTATCAGACTACCAACACAATGTTCAAGTGAAAGCGGAATTTCTAAGCAAAGAAATGCTTTTCTCGTCATTTTCTCAGAAATGATGATGATTTCGTATTTCCGTTGAGTCATTCGCGAATGGCCACGAAACTGGTCGCACTCTACGTTCACAAATTTATTGGATTGACTTGTTTGTGTCACAATCTTTATTGAGTGAGTAGCATAACGATAATATGTAGGAGTAAAATCGATTTATTTTGTTGAGAAGTTTGTCTCAATTAGTAGTCACGATGGCTTATCATGAGAAAGTTCACAGTTTAAACAAATTTCAAGCACGACGCATCACTCAACTTGCCTCAGCCCCACGCACATTCTAGCCTGTAATCTAATTTTTTTTCTGAGTTGATATAAAAGTAAAACATAGCTCAACGTTCTTCATAGTAATTGGTGAAGTTTCGGAATTTGTTGCGCTGCTGCTGCTTACGCCACAACCTTTATTATAAAACCTCCGTTTAGGCAATTCAAGTAATGACTGTCAACCTGATGTTTCGGAGTGGTTCGTCTTTACAGTTTGGAATTGTAAGGTAACTCGAACAGCAGTCGAAATAGTTACTTTAGCTCAAATACTGGACTTTTTGTAGTGGCTGCTGATTGTCTCTCGACCATTATTAAGCCTCTATCTTACAGCTACCTAATGTCATATGAACAAGATTTATGGAAAAAGCGAACCAAAATCACTTTTCGTCGGAAGGTTTGATGAAATATTGAGCTGATCTTGTCAATTCCCCACGGATAGGAACAGTACGGTGTTGTTGCGTCTATTGGAGCTGTCATTTAAAAAAAGTTGTAAAATATGATAGACGTTTTTGAGGGGAAAAATGCTCGGTGTTTTGATCACTGTGATAACTATCGTTAGTTTTTAGCAGATTTTGCCCACACCATTATTTTGGCATTTCATGGTAGTATGCGGACTAGATATCAAGTTTGAGCTGATTTCGTTTGGCTGTTTTCTCTCAATCGCGTTCATAAACACACACACCATCTTACCAAATAGTGCTTTTGGTTTTTTGGTTTACTATTCATTCCGAATAATAACCCTATGTTTTCGGTCAGGAAACATTTTTTACAAGCCCCCCCTTAAAATTTGATACTTTACGTTTCAAGACATGGGGAAATGCAAATCTGCAATGTCCGTCCGTCGTCCCCCGTCCAGGCCGTTTTGTGCCTTTAACGTGGTCTCAAAAATCCGTTCTTTCGCACAAAACCTCATTTGGTATCTAGTTGTGCCCGCCATTTCGGCAATCCAATCGGACGAAGCCCACGGTGTTATGGACAAAAAATGGTTTAAAAATTTCACAAAACGCAGTATGATCGCAAATAAACCGTGTTTCGTATCGTTTTCAAGGTATTTTTAGATCCTGGGTTGAATGGAATGAGTATCAGACGTGTACAACTGCGAATAGGGAAATTACAGTATTTATAGTGAGCCAATGTCAACAAATTGCAAGAACTCGCGGGAACTACAGCGGAAGTAAACGTTTCGTCGTTAATACTCCCTCCCTCCCGTTTCATCAAAACCACCCGCCCGCTCGACTCACAACGTACCAATTGTCGAGGGTTCGCTCGGTTCGAGGTTCCCCGTCCCGATTTCCCTGACTCTTTTTGCCCGACGGGGCGGAGGAAGGTTAGGGCCACTTCCTCCGCACACCCCTACATTGGATCATAAATGCCTACAGGCGCCTGGCACCGAGGGAATATTTAGTTTCCGTAGTTCCATTGTAGTCAAGTCATGTTTCGTATGGTTTACTAGTATTTATTGATGCTGAATCGAATGGAATGGGTCTCAGAGCAGTAATACTAGGTCAAGCTGTTCATGAGAATAATAAATTGTTGTGTAATAATTTGCAGAGTTTTTGGAGTTAGTAGGGTCTGAAACGTTACGATCTGAAAAAAACTAAAAATGTTTGTTTTAGCCGATTACGTAACTTTCCTTTCTCCTTCGCAAAGCCAAGGAAAGTAAAACCACAGCCACAGCTGTTTTTATGACACTAGTACCCACACAAAAATAACCCTGGCATTTTAATTGATGCTGGCAAGTAATAAAGAACAAGTCACGAAATGCAGCCTGCTGTAGACGCTTCGAACAACTTTTTTCACGCTGTAGCCCGTATAATTGTCCAATAATAAAAACGAACCATTTCAGAAAAATCAAGTCGACAGTCCCATAAATTTCTTAAACGCTGGTTACTCAATAAAGATCGTTGCATGAGTGAAGGGAACATAATAAATTTTGGACTGGTTGAGAAACAACTGACAATGTTGAATTCGAAAGCACAGATATAACACGTGGGAATAGCAACTGGATGGGGCTCAAGAAAGTTATGTGATACGTTTTACTAGTTATCGTTGATCCGATCCAAGCTCAATAAGCCTAGTACACACAATTTTGGTAACACAACGAACTCGGTGCTAAAAAATCTAGCAGCCTATATTGTACTACCTCTAACTTATTTGTTGAATTGGGTGTTTGCTCCTAGTGTTTATCCTTCCCTATTTAAAAACGGTGCGGATGATTACACAACGGTTTATTATTCCCTTCAACAGCTTGACCTAGTCTTACACCTCCAAGACCCATCCCATTCGATTCAGGATCGAAAAATACCAATAAATGATGATCCGAAACATGACCTGACTTCAATGGAATCACGAAAATGATACACTCCAAGCGCCTGTAGGGCCTTTTGACGAGTCGAGCTGGCGTGTGGTTTTAACAAGACGGTAGGGAGTGCAAATGATGAAACAATTACACTCGCTGTATGGTACCGTGAGTTCTTTCAACTATTAGACTTTGGCTCTTTGCAATTACTGTGACTTCACTTATTTCGGTCTAGGCGCAGTCGTATTTCTATTCTATTCGACCCAGCACCGAAAAAAACCTAGTAATCGATACCAATTAAGCCGTAATGCGATAAAACTGCCAAAATTGTGTTTTGTTAATTTATTTAACCATTTTTACTTTCCTTGGCTCTACGAAGTTTTTTTTCTTAAAAACGGCTCTAACGATTTTGATTAAATTTTTTATATTGATAGCTGTCAATAGGGCAATGATACCATAAAATTCCCATTCGTGGGAAAATGACGAGAGCAGCACAATAAATTATCAAAGTTTTCGACCAAAAGCGTTTTCAGCGCAGTTTTTTCTTTATTAACTCCGCTAGAATTCTTGTAGAATGTAAAAAAAAATTGGTATTGTAGTCTAATCCAATACCTATATGGTGAGTGTTTAAAAACGCTAATGAGATACATGGGGCTCACTCCAGAAAATCCTGAATTTCAACTCATGCCGTTTCGCTAACTACCAGTTCTAAATGTTTTTACCCAATAACTCTGCAAAAGTGATTACTATCCTTCTTCAAAAAATTTGTGTTTACAGCCTCATTAATGATCTGTGAACCAATTGCTCAATAATGGTCCTGCAATGAGTACAAGCAGCACAATAAAATCTGGAACTGTAAGCGCTACCGCTTCCTGCCGCCGTAAAGGCTTGTTTGACAAAGTTCAAATTATTTCCCGTAACAATCACGGGGTCGTCGGATCGTATCGCCGAGCAGGCAGACACAACCAAATGAGGTTTTTGTGCGAAAGAACCGTTTTTTACTTTCCTTGGCTCTACGACGTAGAAAGGAAAGTTATGTAATCGGCTGAAAAAAAAAAATTCAGATCTTTACGTTTCAGACCCTCCTGAGTCCGAAAAACACTATTTGGGAAAATGGTCTGTGTGTCTGTGAACGATTTTTAGAGAAAACCACCGTACCAAATCAGCTCAAACTTCATATCTCGCCCGCCGGTTACCATAGGACGCCAAAATAAGGGTATGAACAAAATCCACCGAAATTTAACTATAGTTATCATAGTGATCAATATACCAAATATTTTTTTTCTCAAAAACGGCTCTAACGATTTTGATTAAATTTTTTATATTGATAGCTCTCAATAAGGCAAATATACCATAAAATGTCCATCTGCGGGAAAATGACGAGAGCAGCACAATAAATTATCAAAATTTTCGACGAAATCTAATTTAGCGCGGGTTTTAGAGAAAACAAACGTACCAAATCAGCTGGAACTTGATGTCTAGCCTACAGGTTAACATGAGACGCAAAAATAAGGGTATGAACAAAATCCACCGAAAGTTAACTATAGTTATCATAGTGATTAAAACACCAAATTTTTTTCTCAAAAACGGCTCTAACGATTTTGATTAAATTTTTTATATTGATAGCTTCCAATATGGCAATCACACCGTAAAATTACCATTTGTGGGAAAATGACGAGAGCAGCACAATAAATTATCAAAATTTTCGACGAAAAGCGTTTTTGCCGCGGTTTTTTCCTTTTAAACTCCGCTCGAATGTTACTAGAATGTTAAAGAAAATTGGTGTAGTAGTCCAATCCAATACCTATAGGGTGAGTGTTTAAAAACGCTCATGAGATACATGGGGCTCACTCCAGAAATTCCTGAATTTCAACTACCGCCGTTTCGCTTAATACCAGTTCTAACAGTTATTACCCAATAACTCTGCAAAAGTGATTACTATCCTCCTTCAAAAAATTCGTGTTTACAGCCTCATTAATTTTCTGTATGGCAATTGCTCAATAATGGTCCTGCAATGAGTACGAACACCACAATAAATTCCAGAACTGTAGGCGCTACCGCTTTCTGCT
The DNA here is from genome assembly GCA_020466155.1 of Pachypeltis micranthus. Lineage (NCBI taxonomy): Eukaryota > Metazoa > Arthropoda > Insecta > Hemiptera > Miridae > Pachypeltis > Pachypeltis micranthus. The sequence goes on along the minus strand of CM035771.1, from coordinate 55,088,709 downwards.
GCTGTGAAGTGTTGTTTGACCGAGTTCAAATGAACTGCTTGGTAAATGAATTGATTAAATAGAATCAGCAATGTACAAAGTGAATTGATGTAGAGCTAAGGAAAGTTGTGTGTTGCAACGCACCAGATATTTTTAGACCTCGTTCAAGACATAAGACGGAGTATGGACATTGCCGCTGCTTCGAAACGTTAAGTATCAAATTTTGAGAGGGGGTTGTAAAAAAATGTTCCAGACCGACAATTAGCCGATTATATAACTTCCTTACGACATCGAAGAATTACGGAAAGTAAAAATACACTATCGTACGTTTTGTGTCAATGCGTGTGGAGTTGGGCGTGGAGAAGAATCTGAACAAAACAGCATCAAATAGGAATGATGCGCGGCTAAAACTAATCCTGACGATGAAAATGGGAACATAGTAGCTAACGTCCAAACACTAGGAAATATATAGAATGAAGGTAAATGCTGGTGTGGGGGGGGGGGACCACAGCATCCGGGTGCAATATGGCTGGGATACACATTTGAATATTCATCAGGTGTTCAGTAGTCGCATCTGTGTTTATTCAAGTTCCTCCTGCTACCTAAGCATTTTCCAATCTCAGGCCGTTCACCCATGAATATTGAAGGGCAACGTGTTGCCCTTGGATAATTGATTGAAACGTTTTAATAAAAAGTGACTATCATTACTCTACCGGAAGTACATTAATTAACCTCCTTTACCGATATTTCCTCAGCATTCGCTATTCAGTTTCAAGGGCAGTTTTGATATTCTCCCCCCCAATGGGCTGACTCTATAAATTCATCCCACCTAAATTAACTACGGACAACATGAATACCATCGATAGAGAACCAACGAAGTTCATGCTAATACGCCGTTAATTCGCCGTTAATTTTAGTACGGCAATATTTCTTCATCGCCCATTTAGAGGCCAGTTGAAAATAATGACGTAATGAATGACATGTCCACACGATAACGCACAGTTGATCACAATTAAATTTAGTGTGAGATCCAAAAAAGATTGGAGAAGATTAAACATTAATTGCAGCCTGCGGGTGGGCCCACAATAATCAGCTTAGCTTTTAGAAGGGCTATGAGATGATTGAAGGGGGTCAAAGGAAAAATCCACAAAACATTGGGGAAACCATAAGTGGGAAAATACGTCGTTGGCTCCGGAAACAATCGTGGACACTTGTGTCGGCAGGGCTAATAATAAAATATCTGGTGCGTTGCAACACACAACTTACCTCATCTCTACAACAATTCACTTTGTACATGGCTCTATTTAATCAATTCATTTATCACTCAGTTAATTTGAACTTTGTCAAACAACGCTTTACGGCAGCAGGAAGCGGTAGCGCTTACAGTTCCAGATTTTATTGTGGTGTTCGTACTCATTGCAGGACCATTATTGAGCACTGGTACTCAGATAATTAATGAGGCTGTAAACACAAATTTTTTAAGAAGGATAGTAAATACTTTTGCAGAGTCATTGGGTAAAAACGTTTAGAACTGGTAGTAAGCGAAACGGCAGTAGTTGAAATTCAGGAATTTCTGGAGTGAGCCCCATGTATCTCATGAGCGTTTTAAACACTCGCCCTATAGGTATTGGATTGGACTACAACACGACTTTTTTTTAACATTCTAGTAACATTCCAGCGGAGTTTAAAAGGAAAAAACCGCGGCAAAAACGCTTTTCGTCGAAAATTTTGATTATTTATTGTGCTGCTCTCGTCATTTTCCCACAAATGGGAATTTTATGGTGTGATTGCCATATTGGGAGCTATCAATATAAAAAATTTAATCAAAATCGTTATAGCCGTTTTTGAGAAAAAAATTTTGTGTTTTTATCACTATGATGACTATAGTTAACTTTCGGTGGATTTGGCCCATACCCTCATTATTGCGTCCCATGGTAACCTGTAGGCTAGACATCAAGTTTCAGATGATTTGATACGGTTGTTTTCTCTAAAAACCGCACTAAAGTCGATTTCGTCGAAAGTTTGGTAATTTATTGTGCTGCTCTCGTCATTTTCCCACAAATGAGAATTTTATGGTATAGTTGCCATATTGGGAGCTATCAACATAAAAAATTTAATCAAGATCGTTAGAGACATTTTTGGGAAAAAAGTATTTGGTGTTTTAATCACTATGATAACTATAGTTAACTTTCGCTGGATTTTGCTCATATCCTTATTTTGGCGTTCCATGGTAATCTGCGGGCTAGATATCAAGTTTGAGTGGATGTGGTACGGTGGTTCTCTCTAAAAATCGTTCACAGACACACAGACCGTTTTCCCAAATAGTGTTTTTCGGACTCAGGAGGGTCTGAAACGTAAAGATCTGAAAAACATTTTTTTAGCCGATTACGTAACTTTCTTTTCTACTTTGTAGAGCCAAGGAAAGTAAAAAGAGAGAAGTTGAATGGCAGGGGGCTCCTGGATGTCGGGATTGGTGACTTTCCATTCCAAAGTTCTCCTTCATGTTACTTCCGTGTCTGTAAGAAGTAGAAAGGAAAGTTACATAAACAGCTAAAACATCACAGGTGCGCCACATCACACATTTTTCCATAGTTTTACATAAATTCACTGGTTTTCATGGCTTTCGCCTACTAATTCAATTTATATTCAACTCGGTGCATTTGAACTAGGTAAAACTCCACTTCTCGGCGGCAGTGAGGGGTAGTGTTTACAATTCCGGAATTTATTCTGCTGCTCGTGTTCGTGCCTGGACCATTATGGAGTGATTCGTTCACAGAGAATTAATGAGGTTGGGCACACAGTTTTTTGACTAGGCGAATGATCACTTTTCCAGAGTTATATCAGTCAACTGACGTAGAGGTTGCAGTTTCGCTATCATGGAAGAGCCCAGCCACTCCCTCAGCATCCGCCGAACCAACACCTGTAGAGGTACGTCATGCCCGTTTGTAACTGCACGTAGGTATAACCCTGGGAAATTACCCTCTGGGAGGAGTTCTTAACCGGGTTTCCTACCTTACCTAACTATTTACATGGGAGGCAAATTTCAAAGGGGCAGATCTACTGTGGCCACGTTTGTTTGTCATAACCTTTTTTGCAAACTGGGTGAGACTGGCGGAGACTTCCTCATTAGCAGTCAACCCTGGTGGGTTAGGCTGCTCGTGCAACAACCCTTGTTCACTGTTGTAGAAGCCACTGCAGCATGTTTCTTGTGTCCTCCACACTAGATGAAGGATACAGGTGTACAGAGGGTCTTTGAGGGAAGAGAAGTGGGGCCTCACAATGAAGTCAACACGTTCTGAAAGAAACTGGCCTTGGTCCAGTGGTCTGGCTCAACCCTCTTTCTCCCAAGACGTTCGTGGATGTTACGAAAAAACTCTTTCGTGTCACATTCCTTCAAAGAGGACTTCCATTTTGCTTCCCGTTTCATTAATGCCCACTCATCTATCGCAGCAAGTTTTCATTCAGTTGAGAACTCCGCACAGAGTGCTCCTGAGCAGAAGAAACTCCCGTGTCACTCTCCACTCGTCCACATGCACTCAGGTAACTGGCCAGTGGATCACTTGGAGTGCTTCTGTTGATACAGTCTTATAGGCCTTGGTGATCCACAGGAGCGCAGCTCTCTGGGATTGGGCTAATACTCTCTTTTGATTGACTATGAGTTTGTTACCTGAGACGATGGGCAGTAGCCTATCAAGCCGAGGTAGATGGCCTTGTACATGAGGATCGCGTCGTGGTGACACACACCCCAAGTGGCCTTAGTAATGGCACGCAGTGAGGCAAACCTTGCAATGGTAGTGCCTTTAAGGGACTGGAGGTGTTGGTTGAAGCCCCACCTCTCGCCTATATTGGCTCCTAAGTGCTCGATTTGCTTTGCAAGACCAAGCTTGGCCTGTTGCTGCCAAGGTTTATTGTCGGTTATCTATTTAGTCTTCCCTTTAAGACGATTAACGGTTTTTTCTTCAGCCATCTGCAGCTTGTCGTGCTCGCACCACTGGGTGATAGTTTGAAGCACATGGAGGGTTTTGCCTCGATTTGACGGATCGACTGTGCACGGATCAGCACATGTATCTGCAGTAATATCATCCACGTAGGCTTACAGCTCGCAGTCAGTCTCCATGCGCCTCCTGAGAACAATTTCGAAGAAGGCGTTCCAGAGTGCTGGTCCGAGGACCAAGCTCTGTGGGCAGCCCTTCTCAATCGTTCCCTGGGCAGATACATGCGAACTGCTGCGACGTACTTAACTGATGCCTCCATAGAAACATTTGGGATTTTGACAATGACTCCCTGAGGTTGTGGCCAAAGATTTCAAGGTACTGCAACTTCAAGATCTCTAACGTTTTGACTTATACGGCTGAGCAGTCTCTATGATCTCTAGTCTGACTGATCGTGTTCGCCCCACTTTTGTGAATTGATGGCAGGTACAGTCTTCCGCTGAGTGAGGAACCTCACCCCTCCAGCATGACCTGCAGACTGTCATTAAATAAATTAAGGAGGCTCCGGGAGATTTTCTTTCCTTGAAACAGTGGATGCAGGCGATACCCTCACTGCAGCCATAAACGGGCCTGTTGTAAGGGCGTCCATGATCCTCAGATCATGGCCCCCCTGCAGCACCTCCAGCTCCACGGCACTGGTCTCACTTGGTGTGACGTCACATATGCGCCCCCACCATAGCTCTGGGAGATGGATGAGATCTCAAGAGCCCTGCTGAGGTAGCCTGTTGTCCACAATGGGATGTGTGGCTCGTTCAGAGGGTCCATGATCGGCTTCCTTGCTGCTCTCTGGGCTTCTGTATCTAGAGCTGCTATGTCACTGTAGAACGCCTTCAAAAGGAGTGGTACTCTATATCACGTTTCCAGGGGTGAGAATCTTTTGACATCGTCATGTGAAGTAAGGCCGTCCTGCCAAGAGGCCTCAACTAATGCTCTTACCTAATAGTGTGATAGCACCGGAAGTAGTCAGCTCCACAGAACGGCGTCAAGGTCACCGATTGAACCACCAACCGAAGAGGACGATCACAGGTGAATTCAAGGAAAGCTCTGCGGGAAAATCCTTTTCAATATTTTTATAAGTAAATCTAGTAGCACAAATCCATTTCAGACGAGTTAGATAAGCCTCAAAAAAACTTCTTAGGGGAGGAAAGTTTTGGAGGGTCACCAGGGCGAGTTAAGATGTTGCCACGTCATGATCTTGGTGAAATATAAGAAGAAAATGAAGCAGAGAAGAAAATATTAAGGTCGCCTCAAGAAGAAAACCCATTAGCTAGTTCCGGATAGAACCACACAACTTAATGCTACGTTGAGTTCCGCGATGAAAATTTATTGATCTTCCCTTTCAGTTTTTCCAACCTTCTTCCGCCTTCATAAGTTGCTCTCTTTCTTTCCAAGCGGTTGATTTAATGTCATTGTTTGGTATATGGGAAATCAAGAGTTGAGCTTTATTGTTGTGTATTGGTAATGACTGAATTAAGTGATCTCTTAGCCAACTACCAATTACCGGTTTATAGTCCATCAGCCAAAAGAAAATGGTGTGCTGCGCTATGTCTTTCAAATTAATTGATTTTGTCGTTATAAACGTAATCAATGATTAAAATTAATTAATTAAAATAAATAAAAAATGAACATTAATTGATTTCGTTTTCGTTATTTGCATTTAATGTACATTTCTGTTCCTTTCTTCTACACTTCAGCCAATTATTTCAGGCTCAACCGAGATTTTGTATGTGTGGAGTATGAATAGGTTGTATACAAGTTATGTACTATAAAATCACCTAGTGTACGACTATTATTGCCTACTCTACCCTTGACAACCCGCTCTCATATTTCCTGCTAACCTAGCAATTCCTATCTTATAAAACCTCTCCTTCGAGCTGGCCTCTTCAGTCTCTTCCCAAACTTCCATCTGCCCGCTTATTCTGAACGTTGTGTGGTCCGTGTAAATAAAAGTGTTTTTAAAAACTAATTTCTCGGGGTTGAACTCCTAACTTACATGAAATAGAAGTTTTAATTCGATTCTTGCATAAGAACTGTGCAGCGCAATTCGTTTTCGCTGGAAACCCGTTTAATTCGCTTGAGCAGTATTAAGTACGGAAAATCCCCGAAAGCCAAGCGGAACTTAGTAATAATTATTTGTGGACAGCGCAGTAATGTCGTTCCAACACTCACCCTATAGGTATTGAAATGGACTACAATACCAATTTTGTTAAACATTCTAGTAACATTCCAGCGGAGTTAATAAGGAAAACCCCGCGCTAAAAACGCTTTTCGTCGACAAATTTGATAATTTATTGTGCTGCTCTCGTCATTTTCCCACAAATGGGAATTTTATGGTATAGTTGCCATATTACGAGCTATCAATATAAAAAATTTAATCAAAATCGTTAGAGCCGTTTTTGAGAAAAAAATATTTGGTGTTTTGATCATTATGATAACTATAGTTAGATTCCGGTGGATTTTGTTCATACCCTTATTTTGGCGTCCCATAGTGACTTTCGGGCTAGATATCAAGTTTGAGCTGATTTGGTACAGTGGTTTTCTCTAAAAATCGTTCACAGACACTCAGACCATTTTCCCAAATAGTGTTTTTCGGACTCAGGAGGGTCTGAAACGTAAAGATCTGAAGAGAACTCAAATTTTTTTGTTCTGCTGATTACATAACTTTTCTTTCTACATCGTAGAGCAAGGAAAGTAATAATTATTGGTGGACAGTGCAGTAATGTCGTTCCTGAAACTCTGCACTAAAACGATTGAGGTAAAACGATTGGCTGAAATTCTCTGGGGACGGCTCGCTTTTCAATTCGTCTTTTCACTTGTAGGATAAATTTTGCTATCTTAATAATAATGTCTTTACTAGACGATCAACAATAATCAACCAAGAAATATACGCCTTTCTCAAGTAGAAGAGAAGGGCCTACCCTAAGGGGTTTGGGTTTGTCGGGGATTCGATTTTTACTTTCCTTGGCTCTACAAAGTAGAAAGGAAAGTTATGTAATCGGCTGAAAAAAAAAATTTTGAGTTTTCTTCAGATTTTTACGTTTCTGACACTCCTGAGTCCGAAAAACACTATTTGGGAAAATGGTCTGTGTGTCTGTGAACGACTTTTAGAAAAAACCACCGTATCAAATCAGCTCACACTTCATATCTCGCCTACAGGTTACCATGGGACGCCAAAATAAGGGTATGAACAAAATCCACCGAAATTTAACTATAGTTATCATAGTGATCAAAACACCAAATTTTTTTTTCTCAAAAATGGCTGTAACGATTTTGATTAAATTTTTTATATTGGTAGCTCCCAATATGGCAACTATACCATAAAATTCCCATTCGTGGGAAAATGACGAGAGCAGCACAATAAATTATCAAACGACGAAAAGCGTTTTTAGCGCAGTTTTTTCCTTATTAACTCCGCTGGAATTTTCGTAGAATGTTAAAAAACATTGGTATTGTTGTCCAATCCAATACCTAAAAGGTGATTGTTAAAAAACGCTCATGAGATACATGGGGCTCACTCCAGAAATTCCTGAATTTCAACTACTGCCGTTTCGCTTACTTCCATTTCTAAACGTTTTTACCCAATAACTCTGCAAAAATGATTATTATCCGTCTTCCTTCAAAAAAAAATTCGTGTACAGCCTCATTAATTTTCTGTGTACCAATCGCTCAATAATGGTCCTTCAATGAGTACGAGCAGCACAATAAAATCCGGAACTTTAAGCGCTACCGCTTGCTGCTGCCGTAAAGCGTTGTTTGACCAAGTTCAACGGAACTGAGTGATAAATGAATTGATTAAATAGAATTAGCCATGTGCAAAGTGAATTGACGTAGAGCTAAGGAAAGTTGTGTGTTGCAACGCACCAGATATTTTTATACATCCCAAAAAGTCAGCTCCACGCTAGGTTCCGATCCCAAAGTATGGGGAATTTTGCTATGTTATACAGCACAACACACAGACATACTTACTCGAATTTGGAGTAATTTTTGTAAATGTTGAAAGAACTATCACTAAACGGATGATGAAATAATAAAACGGTACTTGGACGCAATAGAACTAACAAATTACCTCAAGCTTTACGATTATCTAAACACGAACTTTACGAAACAAAATTATAGAAATACACGAAGTAAAATTATGATAACACGAACTAAGAAAAATCACGCTCGAAGAAAAAAAAGTAGTATTTGTTTCACAAAGTTGGCAAAGATTAAAACGTAGTAAACACGAATGAAAAACACTTGAAATGTAGCTATATATAGGAAGAAAAATACGTTAATGATATATGTACGTGAATCATAGGCGTAAAAACGAAATAAAAATATCTGGTGCGTTGCAACACACAACTTTCCTTAGCTCTACGTCAATTCACTTTGTACATGGCTAATTCTATTTAATCAATTCATTTATCAGTCAGTTCATTTGAACTTGGTCAAACAACGCTTTACGGCAGCAGAAAGCGGTAGCGCTTACAGTTCCGGAATTTATTGTGCTGCTCGTACTCATTGCAGGACCATTATTGAGCAATTGGTACACAGATAACTAATGTGGCTGTAAACACGATTTTTTAAAAAAAAGGATAGTAATTACTTTTGCAGAGTTATTGGAAAATAACTGTTAGAACTGGTAGTAAGCGAAACGGCAGTAGTTGAAATTCCGGAATTTCTGGAGTGAGCCCCATGTATCTCATGAGCGTTTTTAAACACTCACCCTTTAGGTATTGGATTGGACTACAATACCAATTTTTTTTTAACATTCTACAAGAATTCCAGCGGAGTTTATAAGGAAAAAACTGCGCGAAAAACGCTTTTGGTCGAAAATTTTGATAATTTATTGTGCTGCTCTCGTCATTTTCCCACAAATGAGAATTCTATAGTATCATTGTCTGATTGAGAGCTATCAATATAAAAAATTTAATTAAAATCGTTAGAGTCGTTTTTGAGAAAAAAAATATTTGGTATTTTGATCACTATGATAACTATAGTTAAATTTCGGTGAATTTTGTTCATACCCTTATTTTGGCGTCTCATGATGACCTGCGGGCGAGATATGAAGTTTGAGCTGATTTGGTTCGGTGGTTTTCTCTAAAAATCGTTCACAGACACACATACACACAGGTCTGTTTCTTTATTTGATGACTGTACCTAAACCCTCGACGAGGGTTATATCAGTCATAGAAGTTGCGGTTTCGCTAATATGCAAGAGGCCGGCCCCTGCAGCATCCACCGAACTCAGACCTGTGGAGGTACGGCAGGTATGTGGTCGTTAGCCAGTCTCACCGTAGAGAGCTGTTGCCCGTGTGTTACCGCGCGGAGGTGACCACCTGAGGAATCCCGTACCATCTGGGAGTAGTTCATAATCTGGTTCCCTACCTGATCTTACTGTTTACTTGGGTGGCAAGTTTCAAAAGGACTGATCAACTATAACCACGTTTCTTAGCCATTACCTTCTTTGCGAACTTTGCAAAATGGTTATAGGCTTCCTTTGTAGCAGTCAAAGCTGCTAAGTTCGTTTGCCCTCTCAACAACCGTCGCTCACTGTTGTAGAAACTACAGTGGAGCAGCACATGGTTTCTTGTTTCCTCCGCACTGGAGGCACAAGACGTGCATAATGGAGAGTCTTTCAGAGAAAAGAAGTGGAGCCGCGCATTGAAGTCACCATGTCCCGTGAGGAACTGGCTCGTCCAGTGGTCTGGCTCAACCCATTTTCTAGAAAGACGTTCACGGATGTTGGGGAAGAACTCATACGTATCACGTCCCTTTGACGAGGATTCCCATCTCGCTTGCCATTTCTCTAGAGCCCATTCATCGATGGCGGCAAGTTTCTGTTCTGTGGTGAGATCCGCACGGAGTTCAGCCCAAAGCGGGGGAAGCTCCCGTTTCACTCTCCACTTGTCAATCATGCACTCAACAGCCAAATCAACTGGTAACTGACCAGTGATCACCTGGAGTGCCTCCGTTGATACAGTCTTGTAGGCCTTGGTGATACACAGGAGCGTATCTCTGTGGGATTGGGCCAATACTCTCTTTTGATTGACTGTTAGTTTGCTACCCCAGACAACGGGGCAGTAGCCAATCACACCTAAATAGATGGCCTTATACATGAGGATGGTGTCGTGGTAACACACACCCCAAGTGGCCTTAGTAATGGCACGCAGTGAGGCAAACCTTGCAATGGTAGTGCCTTTAAGGGACTGGAGGTGTTGGTTGAAACCCCACCTCTCACCTATATTCACTCCTAAATACTTGACGTGCTTTTCAAGAAGGAGCCTGTGGCCGCCAAAGCGTATTGTGGGTGGATTATTCACTTTCCCCTTCAAGAGGATTAGCTGGGTTTTTTCCTCAGCCACCTGCATCTTGACGTGCTCGCACCATTGGTTGACAGTGCGGAGCACGTGGTGGGTTTTTTTCTTCAATTTGGCGGACTGACTCTGCAAAGATCAGCACAGTCAAGTCATCCACATAGGCGTACGGCTCGCAGTCAGTCTCCATGAGTTTCCTGAGAAGACCTTCGAAGAAGGCATTCCAGAGTGCTGGTCCTAGGACCGAGCCCTGTGGGCACCCCTTCTCAATCTTTCTCCGGACGGAGACATGCCTACTTTCGATCGTAGCAGTTCTGTCTGTCAGGTAGCTTCTGACGAGCGAGTACAGGTTGCGGGGGCTTCCCCTACCTTTGAGCTCATTAAGGAGCGCTGGCCACCAAAGGTTGTCAAACGCTCCTCTGATGTCAATCAGAACTGCTACGACGTACTTAGCCGGTGCCAGCAGGGAAACACGCCGAATCTCGACAATGACATCCTGCGTGGACCTTCCTTTGGTACACCCGTATTGCCTGCCTGTGAGGTTGCGGCCAAAGACTCCTTCGAGGGACTGCAACATCAAGATTTCTAGTGTTTTGCCTAATATGGAAAGAAGGCTGAGTGGTCTCCATGATCGCGGGTCTGACTGATTGCGGTCGCCTCCCTTTTGAAGAGTGACAACGCGCGCAGTCTTCCACTGAGTGGGGAACTGTCCGACCTGCAGACAGTCATTATATAAATTAAGGAGGCCGCTGGAGATCGTTCGCTCAGCCTTCCTTAGCATATTGCTTTCTATTTTATCTGGCCCAGGAGATTTGTTGGGCTTTAAGGTCGCAAGGGCCCTGCCGAGGTCGCCTGTTGTCCACAGTGGGATGTCGGGCTCGTTCGGAGGGTCCATGATCAGCTCCCTTGCTGCCCTCTGGGCTTCAGTGTCTCGAGCTACTTGGTCATCTGGGAACGCCTTCTCAAGGAGGGTTTCCAGTGAACGTTCGATGCTGCAGGCCCAGCCTGACTCATTTTGCATCGCAGCTAAGACCTGCTCTACATTTGCTTTTCCTATGGAGGACTTGTAGTGTCTGCCCCAGGGGTTCTCAGAGCTCTCCGCTTCCACAAAGTTTCGCCAGCCTTGTCGTTTGGCTCGTTTGATGGCGCGGTGGAAGGCCTTCTTCTCTTGGATGAAGGCAGTTCGGAGTGTTGCTCTGGCATCAGGGTCACGAGTGTTTTGGTACATCCTTCTGGCTCTATTTGCACTTTGCTTGAGGGGATTAAGTTCCTCAGTCCACCATGGGACTTTGATCGCCCTGTGCTTCTGTTGGCCAAGTACAGAGAGCCCAGCAGAGTGCAGTGCTGTGGTAAATGTGTCCACTTTGCTGTCCACCTCTTCAGGTGTGGATGCTTGCACTATTAGGTCGGTGTCTGCGGCACGCAGTTCACCTTCCAGTACCCTAAAGAATTGCGGCCAGTCAGCATTTTTTGTGCGGAATCGCTTTTCACGCGTGTCTTTGCAGAGGATGTTGTCATCCGTAATGGCAAAGTCAATAACCATGTGATCGCTCTGCACGCTTGCACCTGGTACGACTCGCCAACCCTGCAATTTGAGTAGCAGGGTGTGGGACACGGCTGTGACGTCTATACACGACACACACACACACACACACACACAGACCATTTTCCCAAATAGTGTTTTTCGGACTCAGGGGGGTCTGAAACGTGAAGATCTGAAGAGAACTCAAAATTTTTTTTTCAGCCGATTACATAACTTTCCTTTCTACTTCGTAGAGCAAGGAATGTAAAAACAGTCAGGCAGGAAATGAGTGTGGTCCAATTGTACATATCGTTTTGCAAACATTATAGTAACTGTAGCGGTAGCACTTTTCCCTCCCCTAAAACGTATACTCCCTTAAAATGCTAATGGTTGGTTAAAGGCAATATAAACTTCCACGAATGAAAACCTCCGTCTTCTGTTTTTCAATGGTTTTTTGTTTGAAATGTTAACTGGACAATTTATAAACCCTTCTTTAAACTCAAGTTAAATGAAGTGATAAGTAAGCTGCCGGCTAATAATGTCAGTGCACAATAAGTGTGCCCGACACAGTCATGTCCCACGAAGGACATCTAAGGTGCAGCACAGTTCAGAGCAGTAGGAACATCATTCGGAGCACTCATGACACATTCACACTGACTACGGCCTTAAAATGAATACTATTTATGAAACAAGAAGATTTGTAACCACAGAGTGAAGAGAAGTGAGCTACACATCCCCATGAACACATTGTGATTGTGAAATAATGAACTCGTAGCTCAACAGCCTACCAAAATTTTCAGAAACTGGTTGTAAATCTTATTTCGCATGAAGTAGCAGTATAGTAAGTCAATAATAAATTACTAAGAAGTTGCATTTTGGCGCTCTGTAAATAAACGCAGTGGGTAAAAAATTGCTTGAATTCCACTACTTTTCCGGCCCTATGGAGTGCAGTCTTGGCTGATTATTTCCATTACTTGTTATGCTAGTTGTGAGATATCACATTCACGTTTTGTCACAACAAACTACAGCTTTCTTTCACATAGCTATTTATCGAGCGACTGGGGAGTAAAAAATATCGATTGGAATGAAATACATGATTAATATAAATTAATTCATAGCATCGGCAATCGGGAAAAAGGAGAAAGCAAAATTGTGTATCAACCTAGGGGGGGAGGAGGGATTATTCCAACACGAAACCTCAATACCAACGGGAAGTACAACTGTGAAAGACAAATGCGAACCAAGAAGAACTAAATGGAACTACACTGCAAAATAAATATTTAAAAAAGAGAACGAAAAACCCATGGCAAAATGACACGGCATTTCTCTGATGATGTTGGATCGACAGGACATTTTACTAAGCCAACAGCACACGACGCTCCCCGGTGGGAATGTAATGGAAAAGTTTAATTTGTTAGACCTCGAGCGATGTTTGGTCAGGGTACTGAGTGTATTGGAGCTCTTTTATTTTGTTGAACGTGCTTTGTTTTTAAACAGGATTGTTTCCTTATTAGATAACTGTTCCTGAACCCTCGACGAGGGTTATAACAGTAATGGATGTTGCAGTTTCGTTAATGTGCAAGAGGCTGGCCCCTGCAGCATCCACCGAACTCAGACCTGCGCAGCGCCAGGTATTTGGTCATTTGCTAATGTTCCCTGTGGTCTGACCACTTGAGGAATCCCAAATCATCTGGGAGGATTTCTTAATCGGGTTTCCTACCCGGTCTAAGTATTTACTTGGGAGGCAAGCTTCACTGGGACAGACCAACTGTGACCACGTTACTTTGCCATGACCTTCGACGAAACGGTTAAAGGCTTTGTTGCAGTCAATGCTGCTAAATTCGTCTGCTCTTCCAACAACTGTCGCTCATTGTTGTAGAAACTAAAGTGGAACAGCACATGGCTTCTTGTCTTCTCCATACTGGAGGCACAAGACGTGCACGGTGGAGAGTCTTTGAAAATATCTGGTGCGTTGCAACACACAACTTTCCTTAGCTCTACAACAATTCACTTTGCACATGGCTAATTCTGTTTAATCAATTCATTTATCACTCAGTTAATTTGAACTTGGTCAAGCAACGCTTTACGGCAGCAGGAAGCGGTAGCGCTTATAGTTCCAGAATTTATTGTGCTGCTCGAACTCATTGCAGGACCATTATTGAGCGATTGGTACACAGATAATTAATGAGGCTGTACACGAATTTTTTTTTGAAGGAAGACGGATAATAATCATTTTTGCAGAGTTATTGGGTAAAAAGTTTAGAAATGGAAGTAAGCGAAACGGCAGTAGTGGAAATTCAGGAATTTCTGGAGTGACCCCCATGTATCTCATGAGCGTTTTTAAACACTCACCCTTTAGGTATTGGATTGGACTACAATACCAATTTTTTTAACATTCTACAAGAATTCCAGCGGAGTTTATAAGGAAAAAACTGCGCGAAAAACGCTTTTGGTCGAAAATTTTGATAATTTATTGTGCCGCTCTCATCATTTTCCCACGAATGAGAATTTTATAGTATCATTGCCTGATTGAGAGCTATCAATATAAAAAATGTAATTAAAATCGTTAGAGCTGTTTTTGAGAAAAAAATTTGGTGTTTTGATCACTATGATGACTATAGTTAACTTTCGGTGGATTTTGCCCATACCCTCATTATTGCGTCCCATGGTAACCTGTGGGCTAGGCATCAAGTTTCAGCTGATTTGGTACGGTGGTTTTCTCTAAAAACTGCGCTAAAATCGATTTCGTCGAAAGTTTTGGTAATTTATTGTGCTGCTCTCGTCATTTTCCCACAAATGGGAATTTGATGGTATAATTGCCTTATTGAGAGCTATCAATATAAACAATTTAATCAAAATCGTTAGAGCCATTTTTGAGAAAAAAAATATTTGGTGTTTTCATCACTATAATAACTATAGTTAGCTTTCGGTGGATTTTGTTCAAACCCTTATTGTGGCGTCCCATGGTGACCTGCAGGCGAGATATGAAGTTTGAGCTGATTTTGTACGGTGGTTTTCTCTAAAAATCGTTCACAGACACACGTACACACACACAGACTGAATGACACATACACACCCACCATTTTCCCAAATAGTGTTTTTCGGACTCAGGGGAGTCTGAAACTTAAAGATCTGAAGAAAACTCAAAATTTTTTTTTTCAGTCGATTACATAACTTTCCTTTCTACTCTGTAGAGCCAAGGAAAGTAAAAAGTGGAGCCGCGCATTGAAGTCGCCATGTCCCTTTAAGGAACTGGCTCGCCCAGTGGTCTGGCTCAACCCACACATGTTGAGAAAACACTCGTAGGTGCCACGCCCCACGCCACGGCAGTGTCACGTCCCATCTTGCTTGCCATTTCTCTAATGCCCATCGTCTTCGTCCGATCGGATTGCTGAGCAGAGGGGCACAACTAGATACTAAATGGGATTTTCGTGCGAAAGAACGGACTTTTTAATCCACGTTAATGGCACGAAACGGGCAGGACGGCGGACGGGGGATGGACATTGCAAATTTGGAATCCCCGTGCCTTGAAACGTAAAATGTCAAATTTTGAGGGAGCTGTAAAAAAACTTTCCTTACCCAACCAGTCCAACCCAACCCAACCCAGTCGTTTGGAGGTGCTATTTAATCTTAAGCGCTATCGCTACTTTTCAGAAAATTAATAGTCGGTTCTTTTATCGCTGAGATAACTATGGTCAGTTTTAGATTGGTGTTACTCATAACCTTATTCTGGGTTCAGATATTGATCTGTGGGCTAAATATCCAATTTGAGTTGATTTGGTTCTGCTGCTCTATTTCAATCATGTTCACTAACACGCGCACACACACAACATTCTGAAATGATAAAAACCGAAAAGTTGGTTTTTCAGGGTTTCCGATCTCAACTTCTTGGCCCGTTAGCTGGCAATTACTGTTTACCAGAAACAACGTACCTAACTGCAGCAAGTGAGAAAGTTCGTCCAACTAAATTACTCTCTCTGGTGGTAGTTCTGGTTACATGGTGTGTCGTCATTTACATTATTTTTCTTTTAAATCAATATCCTTCCCTGGTACTAGTAGACGTCTTCCAGTTCGTTTAGATGAAAACTCAGTTGCTGCTTCCCCTTCAAGGCAGTTAGAGTCGCGAAAATTACAAATCGAAACTGGAGCGCTCCAAATAGGAAGTGTTCTGCTGAAGGGTGGCAAAAGTAAGAGGTTAACTTGTGGGGAGCAAGTGACATTGTTAGGGGGAAAACTTGGGGGTGAAGTTTAAAGTGGGGACGGCAGGTGGCTATCTGGATTGCATTCCCAGCAAACACCATTCAAGGGCTGCCGGCAGAGATGAAGGATTCGTCTGATGAAATTCGGCGACTAGCGCCGAGTTTAATTAAAGTAGGCTGACGAGGTCGGATGCAGAGAAACCTGAAAAGACTGGCTAGACCCTCATCAGGGCCGACTGTGTCTCTTCAGGTTGTAATAAAACGTTGATAAGGTTTTAATGCGAAATCTCGTGGCAGAACAGCCCACCGAAACCCCGATAAATAAAAAACAAAAATAATGTCAGGGCTCGTTTATGAACGAATCTAAACTAGCAGTTTATCATTTGAAGAAAAGAACGTTGTTAACACGTTTTCATACCATCAATTACAGATAACAGCGTAGATCATTCTGCAGCAATAAAATTTAAACGTGTCTGCTGCGTATTGCTTCGCTGCGTATTTTCTACAGGTTATAGGATTGAATAGACCTTGAGGAAATATACATCACCTCTTGATCAAGGAATAAATCCTTATTATTGAGTTCCCCAGGAGCCATTTCATAATAGTCGATAGAAATAATCTTCCAATGATATCAACTGTGACGTACTTGGGGAATTCTTTTACAAATCACCTACGTACGGATCACGAGTGAAAGTCGTGTCTGGGCCCAAAAGAAACGAACAAATTAAATACACTCAATTATACTCACTTGATGAAAATAAATAAAATAATGCCTCTCAGGAAAGTACTAGGAAATGAAATTATAAACCAAATAGGACCCACTTGAATTTAATCAGGAAAAACTCGAAATGAAATGAACTCCTTTTAGAATGAAACAAATAACCTATGCTCGGATTGTATTAAATGACAATAAAGGGACAATGGGGAAAATGAAACACCAAGCTCTGATCGCTTACCTTACTTCACACAATCCAAAGAGGAATTTAAACACTGGCTTAAAATATCTGGTGCGTAGCAACACACAACTTTCCGCCACCCCTAAAGTTCGAACACCAGCTACATATGCGGGTGGTATATCTTCGTTCAACGCATTTTTACAGGAGCATTTATGCAGAACAAAATGTAGGGACTAGTTAGCTGAGAGTACTCCGTAAGTTTGATCGAAATCGTTAGAGCCGTTTTTGAGAAAATTGGAAAACCAATAAATTAATATTCGAAAAATCTCCTTTTCTGAGTTAACTTGGCTTATATCTCCGTTCAACATATAAATACAGAAATAATTATGGAGAACGAAATGTTGGTATCGGTGACTAACAGACATTCCATTAGGATTTATCACATCTGGTGAAGAAGTTACCCTGGCATTTACGGAAATGTTCGAAAAAACGTTATTTTCGACACATTTTGATTTTTATCTCTGTTCAATGGACTGTCAGAGGAACATTTATTGAGAACAATATGTAGGTATTAACTATCTGAAAACATCTAGAAAGTTTGGTGATAATCTTTGGAGCTGTTTTGCCAAAAAGCGTAAAAAACCCATTTTTGCTTCATAGGCCTATATCTCCGTTCACCGTATGTTTTCATGAAGATATGTATGGAGAAGAAAAGTTAGGTATTGATTACGAAAAGATAATTTGAAAGTTTAATCAAAATCGTTAGAGTGTTTTCGAGAAAAATGCGAAAAACCCTAGTTTTTGCTACATTTTCGGCGCTCATCCCCCCCCCCCTTCCCATCGGCCGAAATCGTCCATAACCTTATTTTGGTGTCTACAAAAAATAACGAACAAAACAAAAAAAGAACCAGCTCAATCGGATCAGCCGTTCTCCCACAAATCGAACTACACACACCACACACACACACACACGTAAAGATTTGAAGAAATCCCAAATTATTTTTTTTTCACCCGATTTCTATACTTTCCTTTCCTTCGGGTAGCGGAAAGTAAAAAGGGGAATATTCGTCAGCGATGCTGTTAGCCGTAATGAAACTATAATGCGGCTCCTCCGCTAATATAAGCAGCGGCGAACTGCACAGGTGGCGACAACAGTGTTGCCACCCTCAGCAGTCCGCCACAAACCATTACACAACGGAGAACTCTTGATGAAATCCAACTTTCCGGACGACGTTTATTGTTCAATTTAACTCGAATAAATAGTTTTGTACGAAATAATTTTAATTTTAATAGAATAAAGGGTTCCTATTTTGTTCATTCCTCCCTTCCATTGAGGGATTTTAAAATCCATGAGGTTTGTAACAGAACTAGATTGAATCTTTTTATTGGGCTACCAAATGACTAAATTATAGGTAATTAACGCAACAAATTTTTTTGGAATGGTTCGTGTCTATTCCCAAGTCCTAGAATTATTGGGAACACACTGCGAAGTTCATCCAAAATGATGTTCGTTTTTTTTAACGCTCGATTGCGCGCCCACGACATTCGTCAATTTCTGATGCATGATTTTAAAGCTCGCAGGCAATTAGTTTAAAAATGTCTTGCCTGGCAAAAGCCAACGAATGACGTCCTGCGAAGTGTAACTGTTCGTTCGAGGGGATGAAAGCCCTGCGGGAAACGTTGTCGTAATTTCGAAGGCAGGACTCTAAATTGTAGTTAAGTGGTAGACATGAGGTTTGGAGGGAAGGGGAGCCCTTTGTGACGACGGGTACTGCCCTCCAAAGCGATCAGAGGAAAATTCGCGTCGGCTGACAAAGGGGATGTAGTAGCGTTTCTTCTACTTCATCAGCTCTCGTTCATTTCCCAACCCGTTCGACCGTCAAAGGGATAGCCTCAATTTCTTCTCACCCACAGGAACGTTGCTTTCCATTGCTCTTGCTCTAGAAGAAATAGCTTAACCACCAATTAACCTTGAGTTTGAAATTATCACTTTGTCATTTCCTTTCTGAGGCGACCGCTTTTAAAAACCAATACTATTCGCTTGTAGCACACTGCGAGGGGGCCTGGTATTTCTTAGTAGCATCGTAGGTGCTTAGTGCCTTCTAACTTCAGATGAAGGCTGGAGGAGACTTCAATGACCCTGTACTTCTGTCTACGTCGTTTTTTGATAAATTGGGGCATAACATCCTACAGTAGCAAGCCGAGCTCAAGGTTGTGGTGAACGAGCAATTGGGACAGATAATCTTTTTCAAGGTCAACCCGCAAATCATAAAAGAGGAGGTGTGGGTATCGACCCAGGGGGTCTGCCAACTCCCGTTTAGTGGACAACCCCATCCCCCGCAGCTGCATGGATGTACAGCACCTGAGCACTGAGGGCTTAGATGCCCTTCCCAGGGACATCACGCATCAATCAATCACGTTCGATAGAAACCAATCTTTACGTTTCGAGGCTTACTGAGTTCAAAAGACCAAAATTCCGCGCGTGATCCGTTTGTGTGTGTGTGTGTATATGTACCCAACAAACCTCCTGGGCCAGGTAGAATAGAAAGCAATATGGTAAGGGAGGCTGCTGGAAATTTTCCGTGCAGCCACCCTTAGCATAGTGCTTAATTTATTTAACGAATGTTTGCAGGTCGGACAGTTCCCACTCAATGGAAGTAAGCGCGCATCGTGGCTCTTCAACAGGGAGGTGTCCGCAATTATGGTGACTACTGAGCCTTCTTTCCGTATTATTCAAAGAGGTATTAGTTAGAGATCTTAATGTTGCAGTCCCTCGAAAGATTCATCGGCCGCAACTTCACAGGCAAACAATATCGGAAAATCCGCACAGAACGTCATAGTCGAAATCGGAAATGTTTCCCTGGAGTCACCGACTAAGTCATAGCTATTCTCATTGACATCAGAGGAGCGTTTGTCAACCTTTAATGATCTTCAATGAGCTTTAAAGGTCGGGGAATTCCGGGGTTCGGGGACTAACTAGCCAACCGGCATATCTCCATGAAAATGCGGTGAATGGAGATATAGGCTTGTTGTGACAAGGTGGTGAATGGTTATCCAACCAGATTTTGCACACAAAATGTTTAATACAGAAAAATTTTGGGAATAAATTTATCGTTGAGCTCATAGACATAAATATCTGGTGCGTTGCAACACACAACTTTCCTTAGCTCTACAACAATTCACTCAGTTCCTTTGAACTTGGTCAAACAACACGTCACAGCAGCAGGAAGCTGTAGCGCCTACAGTTATGGAATTTATTGTGCTGCTCGTACTCATTGCAGGACCATAATTGAGCCTTTGGTAAACAGAAAATTGATGAGGCTGTAAACACAAATTTTTTGAAGGGGGATAGTAATCACTTTTGCAGAGTTATTGGGTAAAAACTTTTAGAACTGGTATTAAGCGAAACGGCGGTAGTTGAAATTCAGGAATTTCTGGAGTGACCGCCATGTATTCCATGAGCGTTTTTAAACACTCGCCCTATAGGTATTGGATTGGACTACAACACGACTTTTTTTTAACATTCTAGTAACATTCCAGCGGAGTTTAAAAGGAAAAAACCGCGGCAAAAACGCTTTTCGTCGAAAATTTTGATAATTTATTGTGCTGCTCTCGTCATTTTCCCACGAATTTTATGGTGTGATTGCCATATTGGAAGCTATCAATATAAAAAATTTAATCAAAATCGTTATAGCCGTTTTTGAGAAAAAAATTTTGTGTTTTTATCGCTATGATAACTATAGTTAACTTTCGGTGGATTTTGCTCATACCCTTATTTTGGCGTCCCATGGTAACCTGCGGGCTAGATATGAAGTTTGAGGGGATTTGGTACCGTCGTTTTCTCTAAAAACCACTCTAAAATCGATTACGTCGAAAGTTTTGGCAATTTATTGTGCTGCTCTCGTCATTTTCCCATTAATGGGAATTTCAAAGTATGATTGCTATATTGGGAGCTATCAATATAAAAAATTTAATCAAAATCGTTAGAGCCGTTTTTGAGAAAAAAATATTTGATGTTTTGATCACTATGATAACTATAGTTAAATTTCGTTGGATTTTGTTCATACCCTTATTTTGGCGTCCCATGATGACCTGCCGGCGAGATATGAAGTTTGAGCTGATTTGGTTCGGTGGTTTTCTCTAAAAATCGTTCACAGACACACAGTCACACAGACAATTTTCCCAAATAGTGTTTTTCGGACTCAGGAGGGTCTGAAACGTAAAGATCTGAAGAAAACTCAAATTTTTTTTTTATGCCGATTACATAACTTTCCTTTCTACTTCGTAGAGCCAAGGAAAGTAATAAATAGAAAATAAAGTTACTGCTCGTGAAAAGTCTGAAGCGAAAGTAAAAATAATACTTGGCACAACTTTTGTCCAATAGTCGTTCGGCTTTAGTCCAGGTATGGTGCTGGTAGATGTTTCCTAAGTATGTCGTCCAGGTATAACGCTGGTAGACGTGGAGTACAGGACTTGCGGGATACTGCGACTCGAAGAGTGATGATAACTGCGCGTGACTGATGAAATTTCCACTGCAAAGTGAGGAAATGGCAATGAATAACTAGTATAAGCAGTTTTAACGTGCACGTAGCGGTTCGCAGATAGGTAGAAACGGAATGGAAGAAAATGGCGCATGGAGCTGGTGATGGCTGGTGTTTTGACGCCACTCACATCGAAACGAAATAAAATATAACACTTCTGAATGAATAATGTAGTGGATATCATGAGTGGTGTAGCTACCTGAACAAGGCCTATGAGGCAAAAATAGGTTTTTTGCCATGACAGTTCTGAAAAAGACCGTTAAGTCGACGATCGTTTTTCCAACTTTCCCCAAAACTAGAATCGCGTTGAACGAAAATACTGCGCTCACTCACATATATATATATGTCACATATATATGGACGAATTTACTGGGGTTGTGGAAAGTTGTGTGTTGCTACGCACCAGATATTTTTATAAGTAACACTCAACTCCAAATTATATTGCATTTAGGCGTTTGGAATTACCACACCAGTAATCCTGAGTTTTGTAACGAGTTACTTTACAAGGTGGAGGCAAGGAACTGTGCCTTCCCAGGTGATAACCGGATGGGAGGTTTGTGAGAGGTGGCGGAGGGTGTTGTTTGTCTCTCTCGCAGGGGTGTTTTGTTTTGGTTTCTTCCGCGTGTTCCTGTTCCCCGAGAAAAGGAGAGTTTTTTTTACTCGTTCGGACTCCTGTTTTTCAAGCTGTTTTCCCGTTTTTCGGTTCCAATTCCTTATTGGGTTCTTCTGGAGAGCTTCAGGTTCGAACGAAGAAAGAAGATCCCTGGCCGCAAGTCGCGTTTATTTTTTTTGTTTCTTCTTTGTTTTTTTTTTTTTTTTTTTTTGGCATGCTGAAGTAGGGTAGAAAGACATTTTTTTTTTTTGACCCAAGGGCGTGGGGGACAAGTCCCTTTGTCACTGCGGCCGCCTATGGGCCTATTGTGACGCTGGCCCTTTCTTAGTAGGAGGCGTCGCAATACCCGCCCACCTTAGGAGGCCAAGTATGTCCTTCACCGCAGAGTCCGCTACGGTTTGGGGTTCAGTGGTCCCCTGACCGAAGTATTCAAAGCGTTTTGCTGCCAAGGCAGGGCATTCACATAGGATATGCTCTGCTGTCTCGTCCTCCTCACGCACGAGTCTGCACTCCACCGCCTCTGAGATGCCCATCTTGTTGAGGTGATATCTAAGTGGGCAGTGCCCGGTGAGGAAGCTTATCAGTGCTCTCAGGTCTTGTCTAGAGAGTGTCAGCAGCGCCTTCGCCCTTTGACAGGAAGGCGTGACAAGCCTTTTTGCCTGTCTTAGTCGTGGCTGGCGATGCCAATGGGCGCCATTTTCCTGTATCTCCCATCGAGCAACCAGACGGTTCAGGTGACTTTTCGTCAGACCCACGTGTGGTTCAGGCCCGATGGGTAGGGATTCTGTACCCCTTTTCGCTAGGCGGTCAGCCTTTTCTTTGCCCTCATGCCCCCTGTGAGCCGGCACTCAAATGAGGGAGAGCCTGTTACGGGCGCCGAGCGGCTTGAGCGCATGGAGGCATTCCCATGCCAGCTTAGACCTAAAACTATAGGCTGCGATGGCATTTAAGGCTGTCTGAGAAAATGTAGATCCGCTTGCCCTTGAGCCCTTTGTTCAGGATCTCTTCTGCGATCTCTTGGGTTTTGCCCATTGTTCGCGGCTGCTTATTCAGTCAGCATGCAGACCTTATTCACAGCTGGCCGCAGACATGCCCCTGGGGATAATGCCGTGGCCGTTCCACTATCCACAACCCGTGGTCGCGCCTGGTAGCATGGGCATGCTCCTGGGAAGATAACCCAGAACCAGGAGAAAGACGTTTTAATTTAATTCTTATTTCCTTAAATATCTTTGGGTTCAGATTTTGGATAGGAAGGAGAAGTCTGTTATTTTATTTTAATACATCTATATTTCAATTATTTTTTGTTATTTTCCTTCTGTTTTGTTTTTATTTCTGTAAAGAAATATCTCCTCGTTGTGGGCTTCATCCCCACGTGGAGTTGTACACGAATCTTTTATTCCGTCACAGCTGAACATACCGGGGAATAGTTGAATTCACGAGTCGTCAAAAAACATTGCTTTAGTGACAACGCATGTTCGGTCACTAATATACATCAAAGGACACAATACCTTCGGTGAGAAATAGTACAGTTTCTCTGCATCCACACGTCGATATTCAATTCATAAACTCAGGAGCTGTACAAAAATATTAATAAATTATACAATTATTGTACATTACATAGTGCTGTTCTTTACGTTAATGTCGTGACATGACGCAATGATTCTTCACATATTTAATTCAACGATGTGTCCTTCTTCAGTAGGCACTCCCAGGTAGGATATTCCTCCATCAACATCATAATTTCTCCTTCATGCGTTCAACTTCACGCTCTTGTCAGTTATAGCTGTACCGGGACGAACCGAATTCTTCGATTTGGCGAAGGCTCATCTGGGGCATGCTCACGTTTGCTCCCACCCAGTTCCCTGTTTGTGTCCCCGGTAAAACTTTTCCGAGGGTAATTTGCGAATAGAACTCCTTGTTCCAATTGCTGCACGCGATCGATATCGTACTTACTCCCATTGTCACTTAGTGCGATATCTTACATACAACATTGGCGCTTAACGCGATGCCGGCCACTCAGCATTCTTCAAGAATGATAGGTAACTAGAAAATTCTTCTAGGATCCCTTACCTTCAATAATTCTTTTCTTCTGCAGCGACTCACTCCCTCGCCCGTCATTAAGTTCGAACGTTGTACATTCTTGACGAACAGAATTGCTTTGAGGAAAGCAGGACACATGTTGAGACACTTCTCGTCGACTAGGATCCTTCTTATATCTACATTGAAGAGGTCAATGCTTTCCTAGCGGAAATCTACACAACAACGCAACTCTAGCAATGCGTCAATTCCCCAACCTTCCTCAAGGTCGACGTTTTCTCGCGTGTCTCTCCCCGAACAACGAGTCTGGGGAAATCACGCGGTTTCAAAGAGGCCTGGTGATGACAGTACTCCACCGCGAGATCCACATCCCTGCACTATCTGTGGTAAACATCATGGGGTAAAAGAGCACTCATGTTTCCTCAAATCCAGGATGCTTGAGGAACCGACGTGGAAATGCACAATCTGCGTACGAATCCAACTTCACACACTTTTAAAAGCTGTCACTTAACACACACGTGTGAATAATGTCAACACAAGCATTAACGCTTCTTCATCCTATGAGCCTGAACGCCACATTTGTTTGCAAGAGTGCAAATGATCAGTGCACGGTAGTCACAGCATCCTCGCACAGGACTAATTATTCTGGAACACCTGAGGGTAGATGTCCTCTGAGGAAGTGGGAAGCTCTGACTCCCGTTACTGAGAGAACCGGCTTTCGCCAAGAAATGAATTTCTTCTCTGGAGTCCTGGATGTCGCAGCTGTGTCGAACGATGACCCACCATCCACAGAAGATATGTACGCCAGAAACTACCCATGGTATAAATAATTATAAACAATAAATGAAACGCACATAAATACAAATTCATCAATTTAAACCAACTAATGTTTCCAGTTAATTGGTATTTGAGAACATGTACTTTCATTATGTTCGTACACTTAGAGTGAAACCTTAACCATGATGTGTTTCTTTTTAACAGATCGGTGTCAGAGCAATGCTTCTCAAACGGTTCGGACAGTGTCATGGATCGTTCCACTCAAACACCCGAAAGCATTGCAAAAGAAACTCGAAACTGCCGTATCAAAACTCTTAAGCTTCAACTCAATGTGACACCACCAACGTTAAATCTGAGGTGAGTGTTATTCGATGTAAATAAACCATTTGATCGAACGTCCTGATTCTATTTGAACAGCAAACGCTTGCGAAGCAAATTTTCATTTTCTTATCGAAGAAGCATTTATTGAGACCGAACCAGTTTCCTCACTTCCCTGTGGCACAGTTTCATCCATACTGGCATCCTCTAACATACCCATAACTGACTCCAATGCCTCGTCAATGGAGGAATTTATCAGCTTATCTTTCTGAGCTTCTGTGAAAAACACACCCCTGAGCATCATTAGGCTCATGTCCGACTGTATGCGCTTCAAGTAGGCCATGTGCTGGACTAAACGATCCCCCAGCTCATCAGCCCTGAAGGCAATCTGCTTAGGATAAATTAATATTCGAAAAATCTCCTTTTCTGAGTTAACTTGGCTTATATCTCCGTTCAACATGTGTATACAGAAATAATTATACAGAACGAAATGTTGGTATGGGTGACTAAAAGACACTCTATTAGGATTTATCACATCTGGTGAAGAAGTTACCCTGGCATTTACGGAAATGTTCGGAAAAACGTTATTTTCGACACATTTTGATTTTTATCTCTGTTCAATGGACCGTCACAGGAACATTTATTGAAAAGAATATGTAGGTATTAAATATTTGAAAGCATCCTGTGAGTTTGGTGAAAATCGCTCAAGCCGTTTTGCCAAAAAGCGTAAAAAACCCATTTTTGCTTCAGGGGCCCATATCTCCGTTCACCGTATTTTCATGGAGATATGTATGGAGAAGAAAAGTTAGGTATTGATTAGGAGAAGATAATTCGAAAGTTTAATCAAACTCGTTAGAGCTGTTTTTGCGAAAAATGCGAATACCCCTAGTTTTTGGTACATTTTCGTCCCCCACCCCCCTTCCCATCAGCCGAAATCGCCCATTTGGTGTCTACA
Organism: Pachypeltis micranthus; assembly: GCA_020466155.1. Classification (NCBI taxonomy): domain Eukaryota; kingdom Metazoa; phylum Arthropoda; class Insecta; order Hemiptera; family Miridae; genus Pachypeltis; species Pachypeltis micranthus. The sequence continues at coordinate 55,062,581 of CM035771.1, read as the reverse complement.
AAAAATAACAAACAAAACAAAAAAAGAACCATCTCAATCGGATCAGCCGTTCTCCCGCAAATCGAACTACACACACACACATGCTTTATTAAGTTAGCACGCGCAAATCTTTACTAATGCTGGATAACAATTCCCAACAGTCCAACTGGAATTTACTATGGAATCTTTGGGAGAGGAGGGTGTCACCCTGCCCGGCGAGTTTCTTGCTTTTCGAATCTACCCAGGCCCAATTGGAATTTAGGTTTTGCTAGAATGCAATGACAGGATGACCAAATCACTCAGCTTAATCTTGAGCCAATTGTCGCTCATTTCATCTAAGCGAAATTTGGGACAGATATTTTATGCGGAGACAGTGGAAGGATGGTGGAAGGTCCCTGTCCAGTGTCCAGTTAGGCGTAAGGAACTTTCAGGGCCTTTGCTGTTCATGTTCGTGCTCAAATTTGGTATTTAGCATTGGTGGTGAGGAATGCAGAGAAGAATTGATGCTCTATCTGCTGATTTACTTGCTTCTTCGCTTAGCTTTCATCAGCTCCGAAGTTAATTGATGAATGCTGTTTCAACAGTTAGACATACAAATACCACGTGTGACCAATCAACTTAATAACGTGTGCTTCGTTTTGTTTGTACAGATTTCTAGCGAGTCGAACCAAGCGACAGACGCTGGCTGCCAATGTTGTGGCTACAGAACAGAAGGCTTCCAAAGTGTTGGGTGTCGTGTTCTTCACCTTCGTTCTTTGTTGGGCTCCTTTTTTCGTCTTGAATATCCTCTTCGCCGCCTGCCCGTTGTGTTCGGTTCCTTCCCGGGTGGTTGACGTCTGCCTTTGGTTAGGCTACCTGTCTTCAACGATCAACCCCATAATATACACGATATTCAATCGCACCTTCAGAGCTGCCTTCATAAGGTAAGCTGTTGTCAAACGAGCGTATATTTTTTTAATAACGTTAAAATATTGAAATGCTTACACAGAGAAAATATTTTGATTGACCACAGGTTATAATAGTCAGTTATAGCGACGCAGTTAAAACACAATCCTCACACTTCTTATAAGGCGCTCATTCGTCCCCTTTCGAGTCTGATTTCACCCCATCCATTTAAGGTCTTAATTGCCAACAAAATAGTCTGCTGCACCGTAATGTAGTTCAAGCTCCTCTTTACACGAAAACTTTGATTTGGATTCACGCCTAAGACTAGCAAATCCGAAGGAAGCTGCGCGGAGAAATTACTCACATCGCACTCAAAGCACTCCAAGCTGCCGGAGGATTTGTCACGTTCCTGGTCCCTCACTTGGAACGTTCTCCATTTCAGAGTTTAACACATCAGAAATAGACTGATCCACTATTTTAACTAATTATTGACATCTACTATAGCCAATCAACGCTAAACAACCATATGTGTCCATTTTTTCTTATTTTTGACATTTTATGTCTTTACTTTGCTACATAAACTCGAAAAGTGTAACGGCCAAGCGTCACGTTTTAACACGAGTAGCAACCGCAGTCCCTGTGGCGTAATGCATAAGGCATCAGTCTCCTAAACCGGAGGTTGTGGGTTCGGGTCCCACCAGGGTTACGATTATGTTTTTTTTAAACATTTTATGTCTTTTCTTAGCTACATAAACACGAAAATGTAACGCGGGATATGTAACGGAGAAGCGTCACTAAATTTGTGTTGGGTTAAGTGCATGGTAACGTCTGTTACAAAAATGAAAAATATTTTTTGTGTTGTAATTTTATATTTCTTTATTTAAAATAAACCAAATTATATTAAAAGAAAAAGACATAAAATGTCCCTCGTGGTTGCCTACTTATACGAAAGCTGTACCCACCAATTGTGTTAGTGATTTTAAATTTTGACATTTTGAAGAAAAAGACATAAAATGTTTGGATGAGGGTTTTAGTTAAAATGCACCAAGATCAATTTCAAAGAATTTTACTTTCCTTGGCTCTATGAAGTAGAAAGGAAAGTTATGTAATCGGCTGAAAAACTTCAGCACTTCTCAATGAGCTAAAAGGCAAGGGCCGTAACCTTTGCTTGCTCCTTGGAAGTTATCAGACAGATAGAACTGCTATGATCGAATGCAGGCATGTCTCCGTTCAGAGAACAATTGAGAAGGAGTGCCCACAGGGCTCAGTCCTTGGACCAGCACTCTGGAATGCCTTCTTCGAAGGTCTTCTCAGGAGGCTTTTGGTAACTTCCTTATGGGACATGGCAGCTTCAATGCACAGCTCTCAAAGACGTGCTGTTCTACGGTAATTACTACAAAAATGGGCAGTGGTTGTTGGAAGAGCAGCCAAACCTTCCAGCGTCATGCTTATTGACATTTTATGTCTTCACTTTGCTACATAAAGTCGAAAAGTGTAACGGCCAAGCGTCACGCAAATTAACCTTTGAGGCCGATTGGACGAGGCAACGTTTTAACACGAGTAGCAACCGCAGTCCCTGTGGCGTAATGCATAAGGCATCGGTCTCCTAAACTGGAGGTTGTGGGTTCGTGTCCCACCAGGGTTACGATTATTTTTAATAGGAAGTATTACTTCTGTAATTGTCTTATGCCAACAACGTTTAGCTTATTTCAAAATATCTAGTGCGTAGCAACACTACTTCCCGCAACCTCTGATAAGCCGACGACCTACTGTATGTACAGGCGCTGTACCTGCGTACAACACATTTACCGAAACATTTATTTATAACAATATGTAGGTACTACTCAGTTGAGAGTACCCTGGAAAAATCGTTCTTTTTGTGAAAACTGTAAAAACTGCACATTGATGTTAGATAAATCAGGTTTTCGGAGCTACGGCTTATATTTCTGTTCGGCAGATTGATGCATAAATAACTGCGTTGAGTTTAACGTGTCAAAGGAGAAAACCCAATGTTTTTTCTTCACGCCCATATCTCCGCTCTCCGAATTTTCAAGGAGATATTTATGGAAAAGACAACTTGTTAACTAACAAGAAGGAGGCTATGTTGATGAGAAAACAGACCTGAGAGCACGTACTGAAATGAGGTTGTTTGGGTTCAGTTCGTTTCAAAATGTGATGATCTGAAAAAATCCAACTTCGCAATGGTTTCCTTACCCTTCGGGCAGCTGAAAGTAAAAAGAGCTTAATGCACAGAATTATGTCTCTCTGTCGTGCTACTTTCCGACTAAGGAAGATTCGATGACAACGAGAAAGAGTTAGCAAGATACTGTAAGAATGCTTTTTGGGGACGCAGAAAAATTTGAAGATTCAACAGGGGAAACATGAGTGTCCGCCAACAGTTAAGCAAGATACAAATGTACCGACTGAAGTGATTGGTATTTTCGAAACCTTGAGAAGTGATGGGGAAGGGAAGATCTCATTTAGGAAGTGGGGAGATAAAGCAGCTATTGAAAACTTCGAAGATAAGAAAAAGGGGGTTCCCAACAGCCAGGCTACGCTCTCAGCCAATTCACGAAGTGCCAATGGCTCCTCGGAGAGAAACACTTTTCTTTGAGCCGTATTCGTAGGGGCCGATAAGCCGAATGCTAGTGCAGATAATTTTTGTTGAAGTTCACCCCAGGGCACAACGGAAATCCCCCCAGGTCCAAAACATTAATAAATAACGCATGAATTGAAGGGACGTCCGAGAGTGGGGGTAAGCTCTCTTTTCACTCTCCACTTGGGTTGCTTCCATGGATCTTGCAGCCCTTGATGGTCCACAGGAGTGTAGCTTTCTGGGTTTTAGCCAATGGTTTATTAAATGGTTGATTGTGAGTTTCCTACTCCAGACGACTGGGTATCCAATACGGGGGGGGGGGGGGGCAATCACACCTAAGGGAACCGACACCTAAGGGAATCGCGATGGTGTTCCAAGTGGCATAGAAGGCCAGACCCATGATACTGGGGTCAGACTGACTGTAGGCGCCTCCATTTTGAAGAGCGACGATCCACGCAAACATCCACTTGAATGTCATTAAATGAATTATGAAGACTGCAGGAGATGGTCGACTCAGCCTTCCTTAACATATCTCTTTGTAGTTTGAGCGTTCCTGTGGCGGCTGATAGCATGTCCCCCGCTCACCACATCACCAGTGTCTGAGGATGAGCCTAAAGCGGACTCTGAGCAGCGGCCTAAATACCCCTCGTGCGTCTTAGTCCTGGTTCCAGGAAACTGCTTCGAGCGCCTCTCGCTCAAGCCACAAACATGCACAATTGAACTCACAAGGGTACACAACATCAGTCTGTCGATTATTCCAGGCATGGGAGCAAACTAACCCCAGACCCACACAAAGAGGAGTGGTATAAATACGGACCACAACCCAGCGCACTTTAAACATAAAGGAATAAACGCCACACCTCAGCGCAACAAAAAAAGTATATTTCGAGGAAGAAGAATTCACAGGCCGTTCATTCGGTCTAATTCTCAAAAGCCATTTGGTAAGGGTTTGTCTCAAAACGTTTCATTTGTATCCTTTTTCAACGTTTGTTGTTTCAAGCCAGAGCAAGGTTGTGCTCAAACAGCTGTTGGGTGAGCTGCTTCCCTTTTTTCAAGCTCAGTCCTCACGTCAAACATCAGTAGGCGTGGGAAGCGTCAGGGGCAGATGCTTGGACCTTCAACTTCCGTTTTGTGGAGCTGTGGCTACTGAGCGTTTTCGTCAGTTCTGGCGTCCCCCTCACCGTGACAGCTCCAGGCCCACCACACAGATACTGACGGCTTGGAGGCCCTTTGCAGGGCCCTATTAATTTAGATTTGGCAATTTTTGGGAGGGGGCGCTTTCAGAGCACTGCCCTCAGCCTGGATCTCCCGAATTTCATGTTTCTTTCCATTTTCCTGTTGGCTCTGTCCGATTTCCTTCGACCTTCCACCCCCATACGAGGGGAAGAGGGCTCAGTAGCGACCATCGCTGCGTATGAGAGCCTCGGTTTGAGATCCTTGCAGTAGATAGTTTTCCCATCGTGCTTGAGCCAGGTACATGGAGTAGCCTGCGTTGCTGTAATTGCGAGATAGCGGGGTGGGCTGTGGGCAATTGTTTGTGAAGCTTGTTATGGCTAAATATGGGAAGCGTGCTTATCCCAAGTGACGAAAAGAAGTTTTCAAAAGCCAATAAATTAAAATTCACTTTGACTTAGCGCTACTTGTCAGTTATTTTTAACTCGTCACTTCGATCGGATAACTAAACCGTTATATCTGTGAAATAATGTTTTTCGCTCGCCTTGATCTGTTTTTATTTGTTTATTATCCGTGTTTATTTATTTCTGACCTGTTATTTTAATCATCAGATAGTTGTATAGTTATCTGAAAAATTTGTTGGCAGCCATGTTCGATTGTGTTTTGCTTGCCTCAATCTATTTCCGTTCGTGCTCTCATCATTTTATTATTATTATCGTTCTATTATTTATTGGGGTTCCGCTAACTCAATTTAAAATCATTTTATGAGCAAATGACTCCGACTGGGAGCTCATAGACTCTGATTTATCCGACTAAGAGATAAAAGCGTACCAGGTCCGTCCGAGAATCGAGTGTTTTGGTTACGCTCAGTGACGTGAATTTTCATACTCGGTTCCGACTGCCGAAAGAAACAACGCTGTTTTCGCTAATCTAACGCGGATAGAATCGCCAAGCAATCGAAATCACGCAATTTCGTTAATGACGAAACTCCTAACGCTCAGGTTCTACAGCCCGGTAAGTACAGATCTTACACTTTATCGACCTACCACGTACATTCGTGCGTGATATAACTTACATCTAGATCGAAAAGTAATGAAGGGCTTTCATCGAATGTTTACGTTTCAATTCCATTAGTTCAAAATCTGGTTCGACGAATCACAACTTTTTTAATTCCCTCGTGTACGTTCGGCAGTTTTTACCAAATAATGAAATGCTGTTCCTAACTGTGCACGTAGGAACGGATAGAGAAGGAGAGTTAAACGTTGCGAAATTTATAAGGTTGCTCCTACTTTGTGACGGATATTTATTATTGTGTTAGGGGATGAACCCACGACTGACCGGCAATAATGAATAAATAAGATAATGATTTTGTGAACTTAGAAGAAACGAAAGAAAATAAACTAATTATAAAACCAACCTTTTAATTGAAATAAATTAGCTCTCCGATAAGGGTCACAAATATACAGAATACGAACAAAATATATGAAAGGAAACAACTTCCCAAAAGAATCAAAGGTAAAATGAAAGAACAGGGACCGCTTCCCCTGATAAGGCAATATATCGATATATCACGACCAAGGTCAGGTTATCGATATGCCCGACATCATAGGCTCTGGCGCCATGTTTGAAATAACGACAGCTGTACGATTATGTCAATTATTTAATGTTCCTTATGTAATAACCCGTTATATAATTATTTTAAATGTACAAAGACTATGTAAAGTAGTTAATTCAATGAAATTAAGAATGGGTATATGAAATATATATGAGATAACTAACGGATTGGCGAAACACAGAGCATTTAGAAGATATAAATTATTGCGGCGTCATCAAGAAGTCATTCATGATATCCTGATTGTAGAGATTTTTGCAAGTTTTCAGGACGTACTCCTGTTTGATCATCCTTCAATTGGGCGTCGATTATAAGATATTTTGTACCTTTCAAAGTGGGAAAACAATTGAGAATAAAATGAGTGAACTGGCAATAAATTAGTAGTAATTGAATGAATTCGCCGAAATCCATTCGTAAGCGTAGAGATGTCTAGTAATTTGAAACCCCCTCAACTACGGTGATAGTTCTTTCTCATTCTGTTATTGTACTGTTCGTAGCCTATGATGTCGGGCATATCGATAACCTGACCTCGGTCGTGTATATCGATATATTGCCTTATCAGAGGAAGTGGTTCCTGTTCTTTGTTTCACCCGAATCAAATTCTACGTCGACGGAACAAAATAAATAAATGGCAACTTCTATTCGTCTTCGTCAGTTGACGGCTGGAGACAGGGTTTGGCGAGACGACGAAGTTTCGGGAAACTGGAGAAAGAGAGAGACAGAGTCTGTGTGAGCGAGTGCGATCCAAACCACCCGTAAAATTCTCGGGAGGGACTCTCACAAAAACGGGAATACTCGGCGAGAGAAAAAAAACGAGCGGTGCGTAGCAACACACAACTTTCCGCCACCCCTTCAAGGTCGAACATCAGCTACATAGGCGGGCGCTATATCTTCGTTCAACGTATTTCTACAGAAACATTTATGGAGAACAAAGTGTAGGGACTAGATAGCTGAGAGTACTCCGAAAGTTTGATCGAAATCGTTAGAGCCGTTTTTGAAACAATTGGAATACGGATAAATTAATATTCGACAAATCTCCTTTTCTGAGTTGACTTGGCTTATATCTCCGTTCAACATATATATACACAGAAATAATTATACAGAACGAAATGTGGGTATGGGTGAATAAAAGACACTGTGAACGATTGGTCGAATTTTGTGAAGCAGGTACTCCAGAATTTACAGAAATGTTCGAAAAAACGTTATTTTCGACACATTTTGATTTTACTTTCCGCTACCCGAAGGGAAGGAAAGTATAGTAATCGGCCCAAAAAAAAATTTGAGTTTTCTTCAGATCTTTACGTTTCAGACCCTACTGAGTCTAAAAAACCTAATTTCGGCGCGTGGTCCGTGTGTGTGTATGTGTGTGTGTATGTCTGTAGTTCGATTTGCGGGAGAACGGATGATCCGATTGAGCTGGTTGTTTTTTTGTTTTGTTCGTTATTTTATTGTAGACACCAAAATAAGGTTATGGACAATTTCGGTCGATGGGAAAGGGGGGTGAGGGACGAAAATGTACCAAAAACTAGGGTTTTTCGCATTTTTCTCGAAAATGGCTCTAACAATTTTGATTAAACTTTCAAATTATCTTTTCGTAATCAATACCTAACTTTTCTTCTCCATACATATCTCCATGAAAATACGGTGAACGGAGATATGGGCCCCTGAAGCAAAAATAGGTTTTTTACGCTTTTTGGCAAAACGACTTCAGCGATTTTCACCCAACTCACAGGATGTTTTCAAATAGTCAATACCTAAATATTCTTTTCTATAAATGTTCCTGTGACGGTCCATTGAACAGAGATAAAAAGCAAAATGTGTCGAAAATAACGTTTTTTCTAACATTTCCGTAAATTCCAGGGTAACTTTTTCACCAGATGTGATAAATCCTAATGGAGTGTCTTTTAGTTACCTATACCCACATTTCGTTCTCTATAATTATTTCTGTATATATATGTTGAACGGGGATATAAGCCAAGTTAACTCAGAAAAGGAGATTTGTCGAATATTAATTTATCGGTATTCCGATTTTCTCAAAAACGGCTCTAACGATTTTGATCAAACTTTCGGAGTACTCTCAGCTAACTAGCCCCTACATTGTGTCCCGTATAAATGTTTCTGTAGAAATGCGTTGAACGAAGATATAGCGCCCGCAAATCTAGGTGGTGTTCGAAATTACGGGGGTGGCGGAAAGTTGTGTGTTGCTACGCACCAGATATTTTATCTCTGTTCAATGGACTGTCAGAGGAACATTTATCGAAAACAATATGTAGATATTATTAATTTAAAAGTTTAATCAAAATCGTTTGAGCCGTTCTCGAGAAAAATGCGAAAAACACTAGTTTTTGGTACATTTTTGTCCCCCCCCCCTTCCAATCGACCGAAATCGTCGTTCCTACACGAAACCGCTCTCTATCGCTCAGAGATGTTTTGCGTCACAACTTACATTACGTCATTGCTCGAGACGATTGTTATGAAGTTCCGTTTCTTTTGGATCACAGGAAACAGAGAACTGTATAAAATATACGGAGAAGCTCCGTTTCCATTTCGTAGCTTATCGGAACATGAATTTAGTATGAACGATAGGCGAGAATTATGCGTTTCGAACTCAATGGGAAGTATAATTTTGCGCTCATAACTTTCTGTGACCGTCCAGATGTTGGTGTGGAAAGTCGTTCTTTCTCATTCGTGTCCACAATCGCACACTGTGTTCTGAAACGGTGGTTTTGAAAGTTAGAAACGTAAATATTTGATGAAAACTCAATAATTATCTTTTTACCCATCACATAGGCTACACAAATGAAAAGATCCTTACTATTCAAGGCGATGATTCGTATACATTTTGTAATTATTATTATTATTATTATTATTATTACTCATTGCAGATTCGATGCTATTAGCTGTAGGACGTTAGTAAAACTTCTTCCTCCCTCATTGCAAAACTGCTTTCCTAGACCATTTTGTCACTCCCCCCACTTGCATAAAGATGATGTCTGGAGAAGAAGAAATCTCAAAAGCCCAAAGAGCGTTTTACCACCGGGCTAAAATGCCGCGGGCTATTGGTGCCATCGACTGTACACACGTGGAAGTTCAATCAATGTTGATGTTTGTGAAATACATTTGTTGTTTTTTAAATTTTTTGAAAGTTGTTTCGTATATGATTAATTTTGAATAATACACGTAATGTTTTCTGTAAGGAACATTTGTTTACTTTTGTTGGCCCCATTCACAACGGAAAATTATAAAATCGACAGAAAACTTGTTTTTTTGTGAGCTGTTGGTTACAAATGCTTGAGAATACGAAAAAATACATTCGAGAAAATGTGTGTCGTATGTACAAAAACACTCAAAATAAAAATAATCAAATACGAAAAATGAACTACACAATAAGAAAAGAATGAGAAGTTAGGAAAAGATACTAAGAGAATTGAAAAAAGTATCAAGTAAGGTCACAAATATATTATTAAACAATCCTGCAACTGATATTTTGGGTATTCGAATGAAAATGTCAAATAATGAACTAGACAGGAGGCAAATCTTTTGTGCGCGTAGTGACAGCCCTTTTTCCCCGCTTTCAGACCGAATATCGTTAACAGACGGCTACTAATTCGCCGTTTTAACTGAAGAATCGATAAACCGGCCCTGTTGGGGACTTCAGCTGTTCGGTTTGTTAATGCCCTGCAAGTGTGGTCGAAGTCGCGGTTTTTTAACATTACACAAACGAAAACAACCAACTGACGGATTTACAGACCACCCTACAGAAAAAAGACGGAAATTCCACAATTGACAGATCATTCAAGACGTACCATTCACCTTAGGGGTTTTCCCGAGGTACATGACCTCCTCTCCCCGACCCTCCATCATCCCGTTTTACCTGCCTTTCATATATAAAGACCACGACCAACTGACTGACTCCAGTACTGACTTAACGGCCAGACGATGATGTCTTTACATCGAAAGCGCTTGCCACCAGCAACACACCAGCCAGAGGAGACGGACTCACCTAACAGATACGTAAACTTTAATAATTTGCCTTCTGGCGGACATAACCCTATTGCTTTAAAAGTAATTACTATCCTTCTCAAAAAAATTTGGGTTTACAGCCTCATTAATTATCTGTGTACCAATTGCTCAATAATGGTGTTGCAATGAGTACGAGCAGCACAATAAAATCTGGAACTGTAAGCGCTACCGCTTCCTGCTGCCGTACAGCGTTGTTTGACCAAGTTCAAATTAACTGAGTGATAAATGAATTGATTAAATAGAATTAGCCATTTACAAAGTGAATTGACGTAGAGCTAGGTTATATTACTTTTTGCCCGTAACAGCCATGGGTTTCGTCTGATTGGATTGGCGAGTTAGTGGGCAAAACTAGATCTCAAATGGAATTTGTTTTGCGAAAGAATGGATTTTTTAGACCTCATAAAAGGCAAAATATGGTCTGGGCGGAGGATGGGCATTGCAAATTTGGGCCACTGTGCCTTGAAACAAAAAGTGTCACAATTTGAGAGAGGGGAGGGGGGCGTATAAAAATTATCAGGCCGAAAACATCAGTGTATTATTCAGAATGAATGATAAATTTGAATAAATTATTCAGTCTGAGATTAGATGACAGCATTTCTGTGCGCGACGTAAATACTGCGTCTCGACCAAACATACGCTGTCGCAACCCATTTCTAGAGCTTCTGATTTGCATAACAGAAAGATATTTCGGAATATACGGCTTTCTTTTGACAGTAGAGTTCAAAGTTGAGGAAGGAGTTGCTAAAGATCTGAATAGCCAGCTGCGATCACAAACCGAGAAAAGAGGTAGAAATATAAATCATCTTAGGAGGATTTATCAAGCGGGCCGTACTCCGTTATCCTATTCCCAGGTCCAACGGGTTTCTCTTGAAAGAATATACTAGCCTACAGGTTACCATGAGACGCAATAATGAGGGTATGGGCAAAATCAACCGAAAGTTAACTATAGTCATCATACTGATCAAAACTCCAAATTTTTTTTCTCGAAAACGGCTCTAACGATTTTAATTACATTTTTTATGTTGATAGCTCTCAATAAGGCAATGATACTATAAAATTCTCATTCGTGGGAAAATGACGAGAGCAGCACAATAAATTATCAAAATTTTCGACCAAAAGCGTTTTTCGCGCAGTTTTTTCCTTATAAACTCCGCTGGAATTCTCGTAGAATGTTAAAAAAAAATTGGTATTGTAGCCCAATCCAATACCTAAAGGGTGAGTGTTTAAAAACGCTCATGAGATACATGGGGCTCACTCCAGAAATTCCTGAATTTCAACTACTGCCGTTTCGCTTACTACCCGTTCAACAGTTATTTTCCAATAACTCTGCAAAAGTGAGTACTACCCTTTTTTAAAAAAATCGTGTTTACAGCCTCATTAGTTATCTGCGTACCAATTTCTCAATAATGGTCCTGCAATGAGTACCTGCAATTAGCCATGTACAAAGTGAATTGACCTAGAGCTAAGGAAAGTTGTGTGTTGCAACGCACCAGATATTTGATTTGAGGATGTCCTCCCCCACTGGTTGTTGGGGTATTGGGTAAAGAAGTAGTTATGGAGGGTATGGATATGGCCAGAATGGTGTTGGTGGTAAATATTCCTGCTGTACGAAGTTTAATCTTTCCTCCCTAAATGGTTTGTTCCAATTTGGATTATTTTGTTTGACCCCTTTGCTGTTGTCGTTGAAGGGACGCGAAGACTGGCGAGAGTGCCATGAATGGTCGTTATTCTGCTATAATTTGGTGTTGAACAGTCACCCATCCCTCTCCTTATAACGCCCGCGTTGGGAATGAGGAACCACTATAATTGTTGATTTTTTTTCACGTGTTATTTTCTAGGCGATCGTAACGTTTGAGTTTGTCGCGATTCGCCTTTGCTAAAGTGGCAAGATCATTTGTGTCGTCGACAAGCTGTTCGAGCTTTCCAACGTGATAAATGAACTCACTTAGTTCTTTCAGATTTGTGGGAGTCGTCTGAAATTTTAATCGACTACGTGAGCGATCATTGATCCCCGCAAGAATTATTTCCATCACATCCAGGTATAGTGTAAGATGGTACTGTACATGGTGATATTTTTAACGAAAACCCGAAAATACACCCCATGTCTTTGAGACTGGGAAAGATATTCTAACTGGTATGTCATGCGTTTTTTAATACAAGTTAGCCACTCAAAGATTTGTTTGCACTTGGGGAATCCGCTGGAGCCATTTGTAATTGTGTGTCGTCGCGAGATGTTCAATTATTAGGCCAAAAATTGGTCTGTGATGATACTAAGATCGTAAATAGCCAACAAAAATCTCAAGATACCATCGTCATCCTGCTCGCGTAATCGTGGAACGAACTGCAACTTCGTTTCGATAAAACGAGGGATATTTCCGAAATAACTGGGATCTGGAAGACGAGTCGGATCCCCACCCCCCCCCCCTCCCTCTCAATGATATTTGTTGATGATTCGCCTGAACATGGGGTAACACGTCCAAAGGCTTATCCTCACCTTATCGGTAGTAGCATGCGATCCCCGTTGAAACATATCTAATTTACGCTCAACTTTGTCGCAGGTGTTCGTGACCTTTTCGAGTTCTAACATAACTGCCGCGATCGTACAAACTTGCTCCTCCTTAATCCTGGCCGCGTTGGCGTCTAGTTTCGTCACTAGCTCAGAGATTTGCTTCTCTAGGGCTTTTTATTGCCTGCTCAATGCTTTCTGATTCCCGTTCAGTGTAGCGATTGATTTATGAATTTCAGTTTCCTCCTTACAGTTGGGACATTTCCAATCGGCTTTGCGTTGACCCATTTTACCCCAATTTTCCAAACTGAACCCTGCACACGTAGCATGAAAGATGTTGGTGCACGTAACGCATTATTCTCCTAGATGCTCCCCTGACACTGACTACAAGGATCCGTAGCACTTTGGACTGGTCTGAAGAAAATTTAAGGAACAACACCAAATGGTGAAGTGAAGAACGAAAAAGAAAAGAAAAGCGCACCAAACTATCCAATCGTAAAATTTGCAACAAAAAAGTCGAATATTTGCTCTGCTACCCTGTTTGGGCAATTACGCGAGTTCGAGGCGCATTGTGTCGGCAACTGAACTCTGGACTTCGCCAATTCGTCAAACAATATGAGTCACACCTAATCGCCCAGTTCTTCAATCTCCTGCTCTTCAGGCCAGTTTTATCTCTGCCCCCCCCCCTCTCATCTCCTACACTCAAAATCCTTCCATCTTCGGCATTGCCTCAGTTCCGTTTTATATGTAACATTGTGTAGCGGTTTTTTTTTCCTAACCTTTTTTCTCGTCCGAGACGCGCTTTTTCCTCCACGAGTAAGTACACATCGTGCTCCCTAAAGTACACATTGTGCTCCCTAAAGTACACATTGTGCTCCCTAAAGTGCCTCAAAACAATTGTTCTCCCAAGGAGCTCTACGTTTATCACGAACTTCAGCACCACTCACCAAGTGATTCACCACGTCTCCTCTACCATCATCATACCGACAGTCCAGGTTTAAATTTCCAGTTTAAGACATTCCATTAAGATCCCGTCAAATATAATTTTACCGTTTGGCAACTTCTTCTCCCTTCTGTACCGGCTTCTATTGAGGAAAGAAATTGGAGTATCCTAAGAACTCCACGCTTTCCCCAACATACCCCACTGTTGTCACGCTGGGCCAAGTATTGTGGAAACGTGCTTATCCTACGTGATGACAAGAAGTTTTGAAGATAGTATTACGTACCAATGAATTAAAATTACGTTAATAAGAAAGGAAATTAAACGAATCTTCAGACTAAGTGAATGGTGAAATTAAATTAAAACAGGGGTTTCCTGACTTTTGGCCATTCAGTAAAAAAATAGAAGAAGACGACACGTGGCGTTGGCGGTATCGACGGAGATATAGGATAAGCAGCCGTTCGCGGAGCCCCTTTGAAACTGGAAGGCTCTGCCCTGCCCAATGCATGCCCCCCCCCCCCAACACCAACTTTCTGTCATGTGACTCGTCACAAGCTCCTCTCCTTGGAAAATAGTGGTGGTCCCCGGGTACATGTGGACCACTAGTGTCACTAAGAGGTACTGCTTGCATGGTAAGGGTGATTTTGATCTCAGAAGCGTTCTGCAATCCTGTGTGGTGTTGGGAAGACGTCGTCGCCAAGTCCCCTCTTTTTTGACTAGGTACCTTCTTTCCCTCGTCTCAAGCCATGTAGAATGTGTTGCCCTGCGAGGAGTGTAAATGTTCGCATGACCCTAGGTGTGACGACCCTCTGGCAAAGGAGAATGTTGGGTGCAAGAAAGGGGGAGCTGAGGATCGCAATGAAACTGAAACTCGGTGAGCGTGAGGAGGACTGTATTATACGTGCGTACGGAATTGAGTAGAATTGAAATTGAGGTGAGATGGAGTACAACTGGGCGACGCAAGGGCAGTACTCGGAACGCGTGAACTGGCGCGGGCAACCGTGTGAGAAAGTGAGAAGTTACTGGGGTGTTAGTTGGAAGCAGAATGATTTTGGAAGAGCTCTGTCATCGATAGGAAAATGAAATTGGGAGAAATCAATAAAGAAAGGGGAAAACCTAGAAAAGGGGGCTGGGGGCCCGCAGCTAAGGGATTCCCACAGGTGAGGGGCAGGTATTGAAATGGTTGGAGACAATTAGGCGGTCGGAGACAATGACGCGGGGAAGCCCGAGGTCAAAGACTCGGACCACTTCGACGCTTTGCGTTGAACAGAGACTATAGCCGTTCTGCCTCTCCTGAAGTGTGAGATGTCGTTGCGTGAGATGTAATTGTGATCTCAGGTGATGCGTCGGCACTTTAGCTCTTCCAGTGAAGACCTTGTACGAAGAGGAAGGCTCTGCCCCAGCTCAATGCATGCGCCCCCCCCCCCCGAACGCCTCTGTCCTGTCATGTGACTCGTCACAAGCTCTTCCCTTACCCCTACTGCCACAGTTTTCCGCACGGGAGCAGTAGCTTTGGGTACACGTGCCTTAGGTTTGGTGGTAACGTTTGCCAGATAGTTGTTAATTAGGTCTTGTGTTGGACCTGTGGCATTCACCCACATGCGTGACAGCAGGCAGTGAATCAGCTAGAAGTAGCCGCCAATTTGATCCACTGCAGTTCCTTTTGGGTCTGCCGGACATAGATCAAGTGCATGTAGTAGCTGGATTGCCTCGACTACTTTGGTGAGGAGGGGAAGGGGCATTGCTTGCTCGCTTTCTTTTTTGGACGACGGAAAGCATGCTCGTCATCTGAAAAGGGAGGGGTCGGGCTTGGTGAACCTGAGTGTGGGGCGAAGAGGGCTGTTTTATTACTTCCATGGTCTTCCTGGGAGTGGGTCATGATTTATTACTTTTTTGGTTGGAGTGGAGAATAAAAGCAGACTGATGATGCACCCTTGTAAGTTTAGTTGTTGTGTGTATTTGTGGTATGAGGGAAAGGAAAGCTACTCGAAGTGATATTGTGGGAGTTTCCCCCGAGCGCTTGTTCTCCAGAGCTTCATGGAGACTGACTGCGATGCATACTCCTATGTGGAGGAACCATCTTAACCCCATAAGTTCTCCACGTCTTGGCTGATATAACTCTTCCATGAGGGTTGAGGAACAGCCATTGTAAGCGCAACAAAGGAAATTGTTTGTCGTTTAGGAAGACGCGCTGAGTTTGGGAACCAAGTCTGCGTAGTGCGGCGATCGCGTCTGCACCGGTCAGCGTTGCTGCGGACCCATTTCCAGCACTGAGCCCCTCTTCGCCCACTTTATTCATTCTACGCGAAATCTCCGGAGACGACCGTACGGCTCTCGCCATTTTCCCCTTTTTTCAACACGCGTCTTCGAACTTTCTTCGTCCAGGACGACCATTAGTTTTGGTGGCCACCATTGTGAATCAGTTTTTCGCCGTTCACCAGCTTTCATCAGGAAACATTTCCTGCAGGTACATTGCCGTCGTAGTGTTACTCGCGTATTGGACAAACCCTTGGGCCAAGCCCCAGTTAGTGGATCCATGATCCAATTAATCTTCTGTTAATATTTTTTATTTGTTCAAGTTCCGATTTTAGTTTTGTATATATTTTCTCGAAGAGTAATTTTCCGTTTTTGTTTCATTACAGTCAAAGATTCAATTTTGTATTAATTTCTTTCGCCTTTTATTTATCGCAAGGAGATCAACAATTAGGTCTTTACTGTACGAGCCCTAAGTTGACTCCACAGCCATATTGATGAAGAAACAGACCTGCTTCGAACCATAATCCAACAGTGTGAACACGTCAAGCTGCAGGTGGCTAAGGCAAAAACCAAGCTAATCCTCTTAAAAAGAATATTAAATATCTAACTGTCAATATGCTTTCATGGCCACAGGCTGCTTCTCGTGAAGCAAGTCAGGCACTTAGGAGTCCATATAGGTGAGAGTATAGCCACGCTTAAAATCCTGTGTCTCGGTTTACGTTCTCTTGGAATATATATGTGATGCCCCCTCATCCTCACATAACTGTCCTTCTTCTCTAACAGACTCTATAGGATAAACGATTCACAAACAAATAAATGAGGTTTAGTGACACCCTTTGTTTATTAAAAAAAAAACTAAACTTGACACACTCGAAAAAGCGTACTCCTCCTCGACGGTCCACAATGTAAGTATCACAATCAATTTGAAACAAAACAAATCGGTAAGTTCACAAGAGACCCTTCGGGTAACAATTACAATGGTTGACTGACTCGTCAGACTGAGGTAGGTAGTTCTACTTGGTCTTAGTTCGGATTTGTGCCGCGAGGGGAGGAATGAGCAGCTCGTGACGACACAATGTGTTATTCGAGTGATAAATTCAATTCAAACATAATGATTTGTGATTTGTAATGAATTGATAATAACAAAATGTAATGATTGGCGATGGTATAAAATCGGTAGGTCAGTAGATACGTAAAAGGATTCCTCATTTCATCACATATATATGTGGCACCTAGTTGGACGCCTGTCGAAAATATTGTCTCCTCCAGTTGATTATAAAATCTTGATTTATTAATTCCCATATGACTCGCAAAATTAAATTCAGTTGTTCACCAGAGTTCGAGGACGAATATTCGTGTTTAATTAATTTCAATTAATTTAGGCCACGGCTCGCCTTATTTAAGGTATTCCCGACAACGCCCATTCGATCTGTGTGAAGTAAGCACCTAGCCATCTGTATCTCGTCTTCGGGAATCGAAAGCGAGCGTGACTGCTTGAGTGTGGACCCGAACATGAGCTTGATCTCCAGGATCATTTGCAACCCGGAAAGTCAACTTTGTTGCCATTAGTAATCTTCACTTCTGACATCTTGACATCCACATTGTGAACAATTGAGCGGCACAGCAGCTCTAGGAACTTACCACGGATTCAGCGCAGTTCCTTGTCATGATGTAGAACCATTTGTGTGAGTTCATATTGACAGCATATCAGCAAAGTTTACCGACTTTGAGACATTGACGAGTGGTGATGTTAGCGAGGCAATACTCACAACAGATTGGACTATATTCTGTATAGTTTATGACTGCACAGGTCCACTATATCTTTTGGAACATATGTTTCAGGGTCACCCTGTTCACAGGTGTTCGATCTATCCAACAGGCCAGATCGATTTTTTTCCGGATATGGATTTCCAAAGCCACATAGATTGGTTGTTATTTGCAGTTCCCAATAAGGACAGAGGAGAAAATGCATCTGTGTCACTAATGGACGAGCCCCCCCCCCCCCCCTGAAGATTGAGCTGTTGCCATTTCTTTGGGATTTCTGTAAGGACCAAAACTACGCCTCCTCTGAAGTTACGAAGCAGGCCGATAGGTAGTTTTTTAGAAGAATGATCTTGAGACCGATAAATTTTAAATGAATGGCCTGCTGTGGGCACTGAATGGCAGTGTTTTGACCAGGGTAGACTTGAAAGAACCACGGAGACTGGTTTTACTGTGGCACGAACTGGTAATTTGAAAAGGTGTGAGATAGCAACAAGAAGAGTACAAAGAAGAAGTGACTTGAGCAACATGTATGACAAATTAGAGAAGTTCTGAGTCCCTGGAGAGGTAGGTCACCACTTTGGAAGGGATTGAATGTTCATCAGACTGGCTAGCTAACCGAGGAGAATTTTTATTATATTATCTTTAATAGTTTTCTACATTTTTTATTGGTTGATTCAGCACGGAGGATGGTGGAAGGGTGTCAGGAAGGGTCTGGGAAACCTGGAATTACGAAGGCTCGTTATTAGGTAGCTCTTTTATGATTTGCAGCATTAAAATTGGAAACCTATTGTACTGGAGTGACAAGCGGTAATCCCAGAGTTGGATTTTGAGGGGTCTGGGGTCACTCAACAATTTCTCTCCATAATATGCTAATTTATGATGACTTTACAAGTCTACTAACCCTCTGCACATTGTTGTATCTGATTGTGAATGAACTAATTTTCGTAGGTTGCTCATGTGCAAATGCCACAGGTGGAGTCGCCCAGCGCGGTACAGGAGCGTGATGGAGGGACGTGGCGGAGGCTCGGCTCTTCCTCTCGCTCTGTCTCTACAAGGGACTCCAGTCATGACTCCAGGCTCTGCAAGCTCCTTCATACGCAACACGCCGTCCGCTTTTCCCGACTCGTTCAACTTGTCGGAACCACCTCCATGAACTCCTCCGACTCCTGACTCAGTTGAGAATGGGGTCTATTTTTGATGAATTTTGTCTATAATGTCAAAATTGCTTAATGATCAAGCGAGAGAGAACCGGGAGACGTCATTCACTTCAAGAGACCGAATGTCGAATTTGACGAACGTCCGAGGCCTACACTACGATGTAAGTGCACAATTATTTTGCACTGGGAAATTGATCTCCAACTCTTCTGGTACGGATTGGCCCAAGACATTGTGTAGAAATTTATCAAAAAAATTAACTAATTAATTACAAAGTTCCAGCCAGACTGTTTTCAATGCGATTTGATATTAAGTATAAAACCAGTCAGCATTTATGCTATTGACGGTCTTTGGTCAAAATGCATAGTGTATTGATGCAGTGAGGAAAATGATAACTAATATATATGCAGAGAACTACTTTATTTTTTGAAAATATTCGAGAGATTGTTCAAATGCTCCCTCATACACTTTCTCGTGGTTCATGAATCCTTCGAGCCAACAAACCGGTGAATCAGAATCTCTAGGAATCCTTGAATAAACCGCAAATCTACTCCTCAAGCAACGTATACATAAATCTTCAGAAAAATAGACGTGGCAGTCCAATCAAGTACCTATATGATGCTAGTTCGACGACACTCTTAACATGTACAAGAGGTTTTTACCCGTTAATTCCGAAACAGTGATTATTATCGTCCTTAAAAAAATGGATTTATAGCCCCATTAATTTTCTGTGTATTGATTGCTCAATGATGGTCGTGGCACAAGTAGGGGCACCTCAATAAATTACGGAACTACAAGCGCTACCACTTTCATAGGGAAAGCCACGAAAAACAGCGAACTGACGTAGAGATAAGGAAAGTGGAGCGATGCCTGGTGTTTTTTTTTCTCTCAAAAACGGCTCTAACGATTTTGATTAAATTTAGTGTCTGGGCAGTTCTAAACAACTGTGTACAACCGTTTTTAAAATAACGGGCTGTTTAGATGACTCAAGTTTTCTCTCTAACCAACACAATTTATGAGGGTTATGAAATAATGAAAGACGCCCTCGAAACTCTGGAATTCGATACACTGAAGCCCTTTGTATTCTCCTCTCGTCGTCATTGTCCCACTTCGACTAACTTTCTTCAGAGCTTTCCCTTTGTAATTCCAGAACAGCTCTAGACAGAGGAGAGTTATGTGGTACGTCGAACGAGATATTTGAGATGGAAAATAGCCCTCAAGACCACGTTCGATTTGAATTTGACTAAGAATTCAGAGATTTCAATAAAACCAACTAGGACGATCTAACGACGTCAAGTCAAGAAGACGCGCACTCGAAACGTGGCATAAATGTTGGATGTCTAGCAAAATGAGTCGCGGGGATTCCTAATGGTGAGATGATGGTATAAACCTGAAAGAGGGCAAAAGAGAAGTGCTCACTCACCTGTTCGAAATGGTAGCCAAGGCCCTCAGCGCTGGGAAATATACTCGAATGACCCTTTAAACTACTCGAGAAAAGTTGTAGAAGTACACTGGACGTCCAGTTTCCAGTCGTCGAAGAACTGGTACAATGTTCCCCCAGGAGTTTGAACTACCATCGATCGGCATTATGTGGATAAGTTGAGATTTCTTTATTAAGTTCACAATCAACCAAATTTCAATTTTGTGCTTTACTGTATTTCATTTGACCGTTGCCAGAATTTTTCATTAGTAACTACATATAACAAGAACGGCCAATCGTAGACGCAATTCGTTAATCAGTTGGGCTGTACAGTTATATTCAAAATCTTATTAAAACTTCACGGAAATGCCATTCGGAAAACAACCCACTACTAAACAAGCACGGTTTAAAATCTTCCAAGCCCTTCATGTAGCGAGTTGTGATAGAAGCTGCAATATGACTCTCGGCACAGAATAATAAGTAATTCAAGCTCTCGTGCATCGATTCACTCGGCACTACTTCTCACAAAAGGAGCTCCATAGCAAAATTATTGATGGTTTTCTCCCATCTCTGCGCTCGTTGCGTCTTCTCAATTTCATATACCTCTAAAAACAGGAAAACTAAGTGGAGGAAATAGCAAAGGGCAGGTTCACCAGAGTGATTCTAAGTGGCAACCCTCCAAGAAGAAACCTTTTACTGGGTGGAAGGAATGATTTCAGACGTTGATATAGAAGGCCTACGAGTTACCTTGATGTACGTAGTCAAATTACTTACTTCAATAATTACGATTAGTCTTTAGCGGTAGTGATTTCCTCAGTGGCTGTGTGATGCTGGATGTAGCCAGTGTTTTGTCGAGAATATATCAACCCCTTACGAGTTTTTTATTAATTAAAGTAATCAGCAATCCTTGAATTATAATTGTTTCTCGGTACAAAGGTTAAGAACTTATGAAGAAATTGAGATTAAAGGACTACATCAGCCTGTTCCACGGATGTGAGGAACACGATGTTCGAATTCGTGGTATGTTCAACTCGTGTTGGCATCTAATAAAACTGTTAATTGAAATGGTTTTCAGTCGACACCAATGTGAATTTAAAATGTTGGCAGTTTAAACATATCGTGTGGTGTTTTCACTTACTTCGTTCCATTGAAAACATTTGACGAAATTTTGCTATGTTGAACGTTTATGAGATTTAACGATGTGATTGAGTAGTTGATTGTGTAGCGTTTTTGACCCTATTCTTATTACAGCACTACGAAAAGTTGTCCAAAGTAGGGTGATATAATTTCAAAAGACAATCCTACGTTTAATGCGAAACGTGTTTATACATACTGACAAATAAATTATTTACTTACGTTTGTGCCGATTTTATTTTCATATTCGAATTTCACAAAAATGAAGAATCTCGAGCCATTTCTGGGTTCATCTGTCGAAGAGTAAGTGGATCACACATCCTCCAACAGTGAGAAGCCGACACGACGGGTACTGGAATGACCCGTACAAACTTATGCTGCATGGCTGTGCTTCCTTTGAAACGACGTGATCTGAAGCAGAGATGGTTCTAAAATCTAGGATAAGCCTGACGCTCGATAGACAAGGGCAAATCAGGAGGTTATTATAATTTAAATTGTAAACAATGATAAAATAAGTTCGAACACCTGCTACATATGCTCGTATCTTCGTTCAACGCATTTCTACAGGAACATTTGCGGAGAACAAAATGTAGGGACTAGTTAGTTGACAGTCCTCCGTAAGTTTGATCGAAATCGTTAGAGCCGCTTTTGAGGAAATTGGAATACCCGTAAACATTATTTTCGACACATTTTGATTTTTATCTCTATTCAAAGGAATGGAGTTTTATTCAGAACAATATACGTATAGGTATTAACTATGTAAAAACATTCTGTGAGTTTGGTGACAATCATTGTAGCCGTTTTGCCTAAAACCCTATTTTTCCTTTTTATGCCCATATCTTCGTTTACCGTATTTTCATGGAGATATGTATGACGAAGAAAAGTTTTGTACTGACTATGTTGTGACCAACTGAGGGTGTTCTACGACTGAGACACGAGACTTGAATGCACGCACTTGACTTATTTATTGGATACAATGGTGACAGAGACGTACTTCATTTACTGGACTAATCGCGAGGGGGCTTCATGCTAGACTCCCGACCATGAGAGAGAGAGAGAGAGAGGGAAGGAACAGCGACCTGTTCTCTGGAACAGCTAATACATAACAGTCTCCCCCACTTGAACTGAAGACATCAGGAAAAACTGTGAACAAAATCTCTCAGATAAATAGGTCCCCGACGCTGTCTGGAAGATCTCCGAACTTCAGGAGTTGCTGGTTGGCTAGAATGGCCATCTGAAGTTCTCTGTTGGCCAGAACCCTCAACCGACGGACCACCAACACGCAACGACACAGCAGGAGAGGACGGCACAGATGGAGGCGAAGTTTGGCCTAGATCTGGTATTCCTCCACTCAGCTGAGTTTGTGACGGTGCAAAAACTACGTGCTTTTATGGCACTAATGTGGCTAACAGCTAGTTGATATGGCGCTTCAGGCTGCGCCCTGTGTCTAACTCCACGATGTAGTGACACCGACCAAGTCTTCTGGAAATCGTGCCATACCTCCAAACATCCTGATTTCCCAGGTGAACCCTCGCTGGAACTCTCTCCCCCACTTGAAGACAGCAGACCCTGGATGGCCCAGAGCTGGATGGAAGCATTGCCCTGTTGTTTGGTAGAAGAGCGTCCAACCGGGTTCTAATCTCCTCTTAAGGTAAAGCTCGGCAGGTGACTGACCACAAGCCAAAGGCGTGGCTCGATACCATAGCAAAATGTTTTGAAGCTTGATGGATAGAGGTGTCGGGTCATCTGCTGCAGCCTTTAGTCGCCTCTTCAGAGTCTGAATTGTTCGCTCAGCGAGTCCATTCGTCGCAGGGTGATTCGGAGCGCTGAACTTTTGGAAAATTCCCCGCTCCTTACAATGGCTCTGGAACTCCTGACTTTTAAAAATCGCAGCGTTGTCCGATACAAGGACGGCAGGGTAGCCATGTACGGAGAAGACGCCTTCCAGGAGAGAGATGGTAGACGCTGACGATGGGGCATCACGAAGCATTCTGACCTCCGCCCATTTGGACTTCGAGTCGACGCACATGAGGAAACAACAACCCTCCAACGGCCCCGCATAGTCAATATGCAGCCTCTCCCAGTTTTCACAGGGTTGATCCCAGGGATGCAAAGTGACTCTCCGAGGGCTGCTACGAACTATTGCACAGGGCTCACAGCTTTTCGTCGCTCAATATCTTTGTCAGCTGAGCCTTTTTTGTGTCCTCACTAATCGTCTTAAGATCACAGTAATTATCAAAACGTTCCAGATAGGAAGAGAACTTTTCATGCTTGGCATCATAGTTCTCAAAAGGTATGAGTTGGAGAGCTGGTGCTGACTGACTCCCAAGAGCAGACTTAAGAGCACTCATGAACACTGCAAACTGTTTTTCATCCATGATATTTCAAAAAGTAATAACAGAAATGCTCAAAATTGCGTACAGAATCGTTCCTCCAGGCCAAAACAGTGTTTACAAACAAAAAAAACAGCTGTTGGAACCAAAACAAACAAGCTTTGTAACAGTAACTGTGACTCGTGGGACAAGATGCGACAAAAGAACGGTTCCTAGGAACGACCTGTGACTGAAAAGTAGCAACACGCAAAACGACGAAAAAAAATGGCGTAGAACCTGATTGATCCACCTGTTTGACGATCTTGCCGCTTGGTCGATCTTCTGTGGCCCAATCGAAGACGAAATACTCAATTTTACTGCTTCAAAAGCGGAAAAATGGTCAAATCAGGGTTGAAAATTTCGTCTAAGGCGTGTAAAAGACACCTGGAGAAGCTATAAACCAACAGATGAGTGAATATCTGAGTAGAACTTGAGGCGTCAGCGGCAAGCGGTTTGAGGCACTTCGTTTCCCTGAATTTACACTGGAAATTGCACTTTTAATCCTCGTCGCCAACTGTTGTGACCAACTGAGGGTGGATTCTACGACTGAGACACGAGACTTGAATGCACGCACTTGACTTATTTATTGGATACAATGGTGACAGAGACGTACTTCATTTACTGGACTAATCGCGAGGGGGCTACATGCTAGACTCCCGAACATGAGAGAGAGAGGGAAGGAACAGCGACCTGTTCTCTGGAACAGCTAATACATAACAGACTAGTAGAAGATAATTTGAAAGTTTAATCAAAATCGTCATAGCCGTTTTTGAAACAAAAAAACGAACAGCCATATTTGTTGGTCTCCCGTTCCTCGTTTCAATTGACTTTCAACGAAAAGGTCTCCGAATCCCATTCAAGATTGCTCGTTTGGCCTATAGCTAGCTTTGTTTTGGTTGCTCCGTTACGTTGTCTTTTTTCCAAGCGCCTTATGTGTAGTAGCCGGGAATAAAATTATAAGCTGCACCCCAAGTACCTGGAATAAAATGAGAATGGACGCTCTTCAGGCCTGTGTCTACTTGAAAGAGCGCCTGATAAGAAGAAGGCAACTATTGACGTAGCCCCTGCGCTCGGCAGGCTGTTTTTTTGTTGTCTAACTCAACTCAAGAAGTTGTTCTGAAAATTCGTGAAGTTGCCATTTTATACAATTTTGGTTTATTATTCATTCTAAATAATAACCCTATGTTTTTTGTTTACGATAACTAATAAGATAAGAGTTGCACATTTGTCTGAGGCACGTTTAAAGATTATTTTGAATTGTTCTTCACAGGCCGATTTCTTCCTCTCCGCGAATTCCGAGCTCAATTTATCAAGATACAGCGCCGGTTTACATATACCAAATCATGGAGTTCACAATTGTTGCGTAAAGTTGCGCGATACTAAGCACCGGGCATTCGGGGCTTTCACACATTAAAATCTGAGGAAAATTCCACAATAGTAGAGTAAAAGAGGGCGAACGGTGTTATCAGTAATGGACCTTCTCAACTGATGAAGGATCTCGCGTTACGTCTCCCTCATCCCCCCCCCCGCCACCCATGACCTCAGCGACTTAGCGACTAAACAAGTGATTATCGCCTCAGAGAAGGTATATGAAGATATTTCTAATCCATGTTTAAGTGACGTCAGAAGAATCTAAACAGAGAACAGTTTTGCCAATATAACGAGCGTTGTCTCGTCTTATGGAAGGAATAAAAAGTTATTGCTTGACTGTGCTAAGCCCTGAATCAGCCGATCGTGTTGCCTTTACGTATGTCATTCAAATGTCAGTTTGACATTTGTTATCTAAATCTGGTGATTGACTGCCAGATAGTTTTAACGTCTCTTTATTTACTGTTACCTATCTTAAAGAAAACGTATTTCACTATCTGTTCTCCCTTCCAATCAACTGTTCAAAAGCAGGGTTGGACATTTTGATTGTTTTCTTTTCACCAGCTTGACATACAGCTTGATGTTTGTTATCTAAATCAGCTGATAGTCGGAGTTTTTACTTCTTTATAAAACATTTGATTGTCAATTGGGAAGGATCCTAACACCCCCCTCCTTCCATACCCTACACCTCATCACTAGTACTATCCCTCCAATCCCCCCCCCTTCTTTTCGTCTCATCATCACTAAACACAGGCTCTCTCATGCTGTGGTTCCTACCCTGATTTCTTGTTCCTTGTACCTCCAACGCATGACGTCTGATAATTTGATAAGAAAACTCAAGGAGTAAGGATGAACTTGAAAGAAACCTGGCAGAAGAACTCAAGAGGATTTGAATTGACGTCTGGGAGGCTGATTTGATGGATTTACATTCATGCTCAGATAAAGGATACAAACGTTTGCTGATGGTGATGAATGTTGGATAAAAAAAAAGAATGTGCCAAACCATGAGAAACAAAATCTGGAATAGAATTGTGCGAAACCTTTACTTCCTATTCGAACATACTCATTTGAAATTTGCCGTTCCTGAAGTTTTTTGTTTTTTTTTATTACGGTTAACCGGGACTTCCATTTACCACCATCAACCCATTTTTCCGCGGATCTAGGATGTTGAAGATCCCGACGTCACGAGGCAACGCCAGCACAACGGGCTCTAGAGATTATTATGAATAATCCGCTCGCGCAGTTCGCAGCCATGTTCTTTCAATATTGTTTAAAACTTTCGTTGCCTCGCCATGCGCCGTCTCAAATTGTACGTACCGTGGGCATCCAAGTAAGTCAGTGCCACAACTATTTGTTGGAAAGGGTAATCCCCTTTTAAATATAGTCCACTTTTAATTCTCAGCTTCCGAAATTTTCATTTTACCTACACCTATACCTTAATATTAAACATAACCATTTCCCGATCAAGTAAATTGAAACCGAAGACTGAGCCCGAGAATGTTATCGTCGACATGTCCTGAAGCGTATCGTAATGAATAAAGTAAACATGTACAGCACGTTCTCAGAGATGAAGGCTCCTGTTGAGGAATGTTTGAATCGTACAATCATGTAGTCGGAGATTTACCACCACGAACCGGGAACAGGGTGGGAGCGACGACAAACGACACTTTAACGAGTCAACCTCAGACTGCCGACATCGAAATTACGACTAAATTAGAGGACGCTGGAGGTCTCCAATCAGCACGAATACCCTGAGAAGCCTTCGCTAAATCGAAGAGTTCGATTCGTTCCGGTACAGGCTTGTCAATAATCCGGAAAACGACAGCTCCAAACGACAACATATAGGAAACAATGTTTTCAGTATCGGAAAGGACACGTACACGAACACCTGACTACAACAGAACAACAAAAATTGACATTTTCTAGGCAAGCCTTCAGCAATTGGCACGACTTGACGATTCGCACTGACGGGTGGTTGAAGTGGGACGATGACCATGCGGGAAATGGGCGCAGACCGGGGAGAAGCAATTTTCGCAATGTTGCCCTGTGAGTTCCTTCACGTTTGCCTCACTATAGGGTGAAACAAAGAATATGGACCGACCGCTTGATAACGCTACGACTGCATGTATCGATATTAATCCGTTAGTTATCTCATATTTATTTCATTTACTCATTCTTAATTTCATTGAATTAACTCTTTTTCATAGTCTTTGTACATTTAAAATAATTATATAACAGGGTATTACATAATGAACATTAAGTAATTGGCACAATCGTACAGCTGTCGTTATTTCTAATTTCAAATATGGCGAGTCAAGCCTACGGTCGTGATATATCGATATATTGCCTTATCAGAGGGAGCGGTCCCTATCCTTTGCTTTTACCAAGAAACGATACCAAACACGACGTAATTGCAATACACCTGGCAGAACTTCGTTTTTGGCAAACTTTTTATATTACTTTTTGCCATTAACAGCCATGGGTTTCGTCCGATTGGATTGGCGAGTTAGTGGGCAAAACTAGATCTCAAATGGAATTTGTTTTGCGAAAGAGTGGATTTTTTAGACCTCATAAAAGGCAAAATACGGTCTGGGCGGAGGATGGGCATTGCAAATTTGGGCCACTGTGCCTTGAAACAAAAAGTGTCACAATTTGAGAGAGGGGAGGGGGGCGTATAAAAATTATCAGGCCGAAAACACCAGTGTATTATTCAGAATGAATGATAAATTTGAATAAATTATTCAGTCTGAGATTAGATGACAGCATTTCTGTGCGCGACGTAAATACTGCGTCTCGACCAAACATACGCTGTCGCAACCCATTTCTAGAGCTTCTGATTTGCATAACAGAAAGATATTTCGGAATATACCGCTTTCTTTTGACAGTAGAGTTCAAAGTTGAGGAAGGAGTTGCTAAAGATCTGAATAGCCAGCTGCGATCACAAACCGAGAAAAGAGGTAGAAATATAAATCATCTTAGGAGGATTTATCAAGCGGGCCGTACTCCGTTATCCTATTCCCAGGTCCAACGGGTTTCTCTTGAAAGAATATTCCCATCATAGGTTTATCCGCGTTGAACTCAGTCGACACTTATTTACCCCAGTCAAAACATGTCTTTCTCATGTTCCGTATCGTTCAAACTTCTGGATGATTGCAGTTAATCATTGCGTCAAATCCCTTTGAACCAATGAAAGTGGGCGTTTCTTGGAGAATGAGTAACGATGATTGACGATCCGGCTGGTTAAACGGGCGATATAGTTGACGCCGCGATGAAATGTTCGCAAGTCGGCGAGGGGTGCGGTGGAGGGTAATCAAGAAGACTGGGGACGTAGTACGAACAACAGATTCCCTCCCTTCAAAGGCGGAAGGTAGCGGAGGTGATTGCCGAGAGGGAGAGGAGAGGACTAGCGAATGCAATTAGGGGGCGACTCAATGGGAATATGGAGCCAGTGCTACTCGGCAGAAGCGAGAAATGGCAGGTGTGGGACGTGGATCTGCTAATTGAGGAAGAAGCGGGTCTACTTGCTAATGAGACAGGGAACGACTGCTCGCGGGGATTCTCTACCGACTAGTAGTCAAATCAAACTGCCTGTAAAAATGGGTAAACTCATTGCACCAAGCAATCACAGGAATATCAGTCATCGCCTGATAGAAACGACCGCTCAGTCGCACCGTCATAAATCATTTACATACCGTGAACCTTTGAATACCTAACATTGAATAACATTTTTCTCACTACAGTGGGCACTCAGTTCCCTACAAATTGAATTGACATCGCCTCTTCAACCACGCATCTTCGTTATTAGGTTTTATGTGGTGCAGTGCACAAACTCGAGTAGAGACTAGAATTACCCGTTCAATAATTCAATTTACACTTGCCTTACTTCTATGACTGAGGAAGGAAACTGTAATGTAAATTACATATCTGTAATATAATTGGTTAGGAAAACGTAAGAAGTTTCCTGAGATCTTTACATTTTACAGCCTCTAAGTCAAAGAACACATTGGAGGCGGGGGAAAGTGCTTTGTGCTGCTTTCTAGATATTGGTTGGTCCTTTGACAATAGGTCATATGCCTCAATCACAGATGTGGCCAGGAGAAAGGGAATAAGCGCCCACCTCTCTCGATTAGACCGATGAGGGGGTGTCCCCAGGGAGGTTTACTCTCGCCCTTACTCTGGTTGCATGGAGAAGGAGGGGTGCAGAGCAATAACATACGCTCATGACTTGGTAATAACAATAATAGTGATTGGCGAGCTGATGCTGTTCACTATAAACACTGTACAAAGATGGTGTAGTGGGCAGGGTTTATATATCAATCCAGACAAACCCAGCCTGGTCCCGTTCACAAGGATATGCAATACGGGGAACTCCTAGTCAGGGGGAAGGTGGCGGCGATCGGGCCGGAAGTGACATACTTGGGAGACTTTATGGACAGGAGGCTCACATGGGCCACGTGGGGAGAGTAATACAAAGGGCTTCATGGTTGGCAAGACATGGGAATAGCGGCCAAAGATGGTCCTACAGGAGATGTACAGGGCGATTGTTAGGCCTGTGGTCACCTATGGTGCGCTGGTTTGGTGAACCAGGATGGGGAAGAAGACAGTGCAACTGCATCTGAGTAAACTGTAGCTCCAGGCCTGCTTAGCTGTAATGGGTTGTATGTAAACAGCCCCCACAGCTGTGCTAGGGGTTCTTGCACCTCTCCAAATACATTTGGAGAAAGCTGCCTACTTACAGGCGACCACAAGGATGCCGCACCACCCATATTGTATAAGGTGCGTGCAAAGAGGCCTGCTCTGCATGTCGAGGACTCAGTACAGATGAAGTTTAACTTCAAACTTTCTTTCAGGGTTACGAATCTATGGAAGATCCAGGTGGGAAGAGGGTGGTCCCTCTCTGGAGGCTGGTGCCATTGTACAGACGGATCAGTGAGGGCTGGCCTAGCAAATAAACCAGATAGCGATACCTCTGGGTGCGCTGGTTAGTTTCAAGAGAGCTCTTAGCAGTGGCGGTGTGTGTGTGTGTGTGTGCACTACCTCCTGTGCGGGGGCCCGAAACGGAAATAAATATACGTTATGTCGCACAGTAGGCCCTGACTTCCTATACCATCACGTTGGAGCTGGTTTGGGATTGCCTAACTGGCCTGTAGACCTTGGCAAAGAACAACACACTAACACTGTGTTGGTGCTTGGTCATACAGGAATAGAATGGAATGAGGAGGACGAAAAACTGGCAAGGAAAGGATCTCTGCTTCTCCTGGTGAGACCTGTGCCCTTCATGGGGACCACCTAGAGCCCTTGATCAAGGAGGTTGGTAAGTGGGAGGGGAAGTGCAGGGCTGCCTATTGGCGGGGTGTGCCTGGCCAAAGGCAGTCAAGGTTGTCTACCAGACTCTCCACGGAGGGAAAAAGAGAGTGATATAGATATAGAGTATATAGATGGTATGTGGCCTTTTTTACAGATCACTATCCACTAAGGTACCGCTTGGCCAAGATTAATAGGTCAGAGGTACAGAATTGCAGATTCTGCGAAGCGGAGCATGTACTGTGTACGCGTGAGGGGCTGGCTGCAGTGCGCCTGAGTGCTTGGGGTTCATCAGTTGTGGCTAGAGAAGGTTGCGGGGGATGCACGTTGCGGCGGAAACGTATTGGGAACACTGCATCAGAAAACACCAGCTCCACAGAAGCTGGAGGTAGAACTGGGAGGACATCAGAGGCCCCACACAATAGGCCCAGTTGAGACGCAGTGGGGGGTTTCCCAGTAAAAAAAAAGTAAAAAGTAAAAGCAGGCGGTCTGTGTTTGTGAGTGCGAACACAATTGACGAAAAACGAAGGATCGAACTAACTCACATCACTGCGCACATCAACATCAAGTTAGAGCATGAGCAAAATCGATCAAAAACAAATCTGAAAACGCTGCGATTAAGAGATATCCCGTGCGATTTTTAATCAAAACCAGTACAATTGTTTGAAAGAAAAATAATCTGGTGCGGCGCATTGCACTAACTGTTTCAGCCGATATGAATTCATCAATTTTTATAGCTCGAGCAGCTAATAAAATCTGATTTTCATTCGGTTTATATGAATTAGAGTAATACGTCCAAGGTTGCTCCTACTTATTGCCACGTAGTTAATATAAAGGCTGCGGTTTGAATTCCAGAATTTCTGGTGTTGTTCCTAACAGGAGTGTTGATTACGAACGCCTAAGTAAGAAGGTATATTGACGTGGATCAAATATACGTCTTAAGACATTAGATGGTGTCAGGTGTTTAGTTCAAGAACAGAAATATGCCGGAAGGGAAGATAAGAAAGAAAAAGTTCGTGAGTGTTAGCGATCAAGACACCGGGTGAACAGAGCAGCACAATAAATTACCAAACTTTTCGACGAAAATTAATTTTAGCTCGGTCTTTTAATAAACTCCGCTCAAATGTTTTAGAGTCTTCAGGCGGTAATGTCATGTGAGAAAAATTCAGGCGGTAATTTAATCAAGTACATATACGATGAGCGTTTGATAACAACCACAAGATATACTTATGTATGGGCTACTTCAGAAATTGGGGCTGGGGCAATCCAAATGCATGAGAAAGGCTATAGCAATAGAACTATCAATATATTGACCGATAGTCAAGCGTCGTGTAAAGCGCTACTGAACTACTGCACGACGTCAAAATTGGTGCAAGAGTGCAGGATGTGGCTTAACTCCCTAGCAAGTGCGAATAGAGTTAATGTGTATTGGATTCCAGGACACAAGGGGATCATTGGAAATGAGAGGGCGGACCATCTGGCCAGACGTGGTTCGTCCACAGTACCTATTGGGCCACCGCCCCATTGCGGGATTTCTCTGTCACTGGTCAAAAGGACTGTGAGAGAACACGCCAGAAGACTGCATCAGACAATCTGGAACGCTGCAGGAGTAAGACACTCCAAACGATTTGTCTCAGAGCAAACAAGTGAGACGAGAGACACCCTTCTGAGGATGGAGAGGAAGGACTTAAGGCAGGTTGTTGGGATTATAACAGGACACTGCAGAATGAACAAACACATGTATGTTATGGGTATAGCCGAAACCCCTCTATGCAGGTGGTGTGGCACGTATGAAGAAACTCCCTACCATGTTCTGGCCCAGTTCCGGAGACTTGAGAGGGAGCGATTTTTGGTCTTTGGCACCACTTCTCCCAGGATGGATACCAACGAGGACTCCTTCAGGAACTACCTGGTTTTCCACAGGAAGCTAGGCATAGACCTGTAACTCTAGGACTGGCACAATAGGTCATATGGCCGCGGTGCACACCCCATTACTGGGAATACAGTCAGAAGATTATATATATGTATGGGCTACTTCAGAAATTCCAGAATTTCAAACCCCATCGTTTCACCTACTAACATTTCTCCCAGTTTTTACCCGATTATTCCCAAACGGGACACGCCATTCCTCTCAAATAAAACAGGTAGACATTCTCTTAAATCGTTTGTGAACTGATTGCTCGGTAATTGTTGTGGCATAAGTAGGAGCAGCACAATAAATTCTAGAACCGCCTCCCGCTGTCTTGTTGAGTGAAAACCCGATTTTATCAGTTTCTAGAGTTAAAAGAATCGCGAAATGCATGTAAGGGCAATTTTGTTTTCAGCCGATTATACAACTTTTTAACTTTCCTTGGCTCTACAAAGTAGAAAGGAAAGTTATGTAATCGGCTGAAAATTTTTTTTTTGAGTTCTCTTCAGATCTTTACGTTTCAAACCCCGCTGAGTACGAAAAACACTATTTGGGAAAATGGTCTGAGTGTATGTGTGTGGGTCTGTGAACGATTTTAAGAGAAAACCATCGTACCAAATCAGCTCAAACTTGATATCTCGCTTGCAGGTTACCATGGAACGCTAAAAAAAGGGTATGAACAAAATCCACCGAAATGTAACTATAGTTATCATAGTGATCAAAACACCAAATATTGTTTTTCTCACAAACGGCTCTAAGGATCTTGATTAAATTTTTTATATAGATAGCTGTTAATAAGATAGTTATACCATAAAATTCCCATTAGTGGGAAAATGACGAGAGCAGCACAATAAATTATAAAATCTTTCGACGAAAAGCGTTTTTGCCGCGGGTTTTTCCTTTTAAACTCCGCTGGAATGTTACTAGAATGTTGAAAAAAAGTCGTGTTGTAGTCCAATCCAATACCTATAGGGTGAGTGTTTAAAAACGCTCATGAGATACATGGGGCTCACTCCAGAAATTCCTGAATTTCATCTACCGCCGTTTCGCTTACTACCAGTTCTAACAGTTATTACCCAATAACTCTGCAAAAGTGATTACTATCCTTCTTCAAAAAATTTTTGTTTACAGCCTCATTAATTATCTGTGTACCAGTTGCTCAATAATGGTCCTGAAATGAGTAGGAGCAGCACAATAAATTCCAGAACTGTAAGCGCTACCGCTTCCTACTGCTGTGATGTGTTGTTTGACCAATTTCATAGGAACTGAGTGATAAATGAATCGATTAAATATAATTAGCCTTTTAGAAAGTGAATTGACGTAGAGCTATGGAAAGTTGTGTGTTGCAACGCACCAGATATTTTACTTCGCAGGGGTAAGGAAAGTATAAGATTCAATCGCGTCGAAATCTTCTGAATTATAATTACGTTACTCGGAACGTATCAAATAATTTCTAATCAGAATCACTCCAGGGGTTTCTGAGAAAAGAAATTGGATGTTTTAATCGGTAAAACTATAGCGAGTTTTTGATCAATTTTACCGTTCTACTTAGAGTTGCAGGTTGAATATCAAATTTAGCTGATTTGCTTCAGCTGGAATCTCTTAATCGTGTCCACTAGCATACTCACAGAGATCATTCCTCTGGACAGTGTTTTTGTCAGGTGATCACTTCACTCCAACGAATTATAGAGTGATCGCTGCAGAAGCCGCCTCGAATGGTTTCAAAACAATAGTTTGTGAAGGGGAACGAGTATTCTGTACAAGGATTCGTTACTTCGTCACTGAGATCGCCACGTTTATATTTGTAGTTATTTGCACAACTTCCAGCGGCAGTGTTCATAAAGTTGTGTGATAAATTGCGCGAGATAGTTCTGCTCTGTTGAAGTGCGTGACTTGACAGCCGAGGGACGCTCTTCAAACTTCAACTTCCAAGGGTAGTAAACATCATCAAGAGTGCCTTTGGGACTTGTAACAAGGAAGGCTACATAAGTGGGGCTCCACTCCAATGGGGACTCCCAATTCTCTCCGCATCAAGTTTACTCGGTTTATTGTTTCATTCCCATTTATTCTCAAATAACTCATTAATAATGTTGACACGATTGCTTGTGAAACCGTGTATGAAATATGAACATAAACCGCTAATTGTTACACGACGGTTTGTTATTCTCTTCCACAGCTCGGCTATCCAGAGAAGCATTTTTACTTTCCTTGGCTCTACTAAGTTAAAAGGATAGTTATGTAAACGTTGGAAAAACGAATTTCTTCTCTTCAGATCTTTACGTTTCAGGCCCAACTGAGTCCAAAAAACACAATTTGGTTAAATGGTATCCGTGTCTGTGTCTACTACAGGACGGATCTTCGTATGGCGGTATCGGAGGCTCGTGGAGTGGAGGCTAGTTGAGACATGGTCGTGAGTGAAACGGCTGTGGTCATTTCATTACTTTCCTTGGCTCTACGAAGTAGAAAGGAAAGTTATGTAATCGGCTGAAAACAAATTTTTGAGTTCTCTTCAGATCTTTACGTTTCAGACCCTCCTGAGTCCGAAAAACACTATTTGGGAAAATGGTCTGTGTGTGTCAGTCAATCTGTGTGTGGGTGTGTGTGTCTGTGAACGATTTTTAGAGAAAACCACCGTAGCAAATCAGGTCAAACTTGATATCTCGCCCACAGGTCTCCTTGGGACGCCAAAATAAGGCTTTAGACAAAATCCACCGAAAGTTAACTATAGTTATCATAGTGATCAGAACACCAAATATTTTTTTTCTCAAAAACGGCTCTAACGATTTTGATTAAATTTTTTATATTGATAGCTCTCAATGAGACAATTATACCATAAAATTCCCATTCATGGGAAAATGACGAGAGCAGCACAATAAATTATCAAAACTTTCGACGAAATCGAATTTAGCGCGGTTTTTAGAGAAAACAGCCGTGCCAAATCAGCTGAAACTTGATGTCTAGCCTACAAATTACCATGGGACGCAAAAATAAGGATATGGGCAAAATTCACCGAAAGTTAACTATAGTTATCATAGTGATCAAAACACCAAATTTTTTTTCTCAAAAATGTCTACAACGATTTTGATTAAATTTTTTATATTGATAGCTCTTAATAAGGCAATTATACCATAAAATTCCCATTTGTGGGAAAATGACGAGAGCAGCACAATAAATTATCAAACTTTTCGACCAAAAGCGTTTTTATGGCAGTTTTACTTTCCGCTACCCGAAGGGAAGGAAAGTATAGTAATCGGCCCAAAAAAAAAATTTGAGTTTTCTTCAGATCTTTACGTTTCAGACCCTACTGAGTCTAAAAAACCTAATTTTTTTCCTTATAAACTCCGCTGGAATTTTAGTAGAATGTTAAAAAAAATTAGTATTGTAGTCCAATCCAATACCTAAAGGGTGAGTGTTTAAAAACGCTGATGAGATACATGGGGCTCACTCCAGAAATTCCTGAATTTCAACTACCGCCGTTTCGCTTACTACCAGTTCTAACAGTTATTACCCAATAACTCTGCAAAAGTAATTACTATCCTTCTTCAAAAAATTTGTGTTGACAGCCTCATTAATTATCTGTGTACCAATTGCTCAATAATGGTCTTGCAATGAATACGAGCAGCACAATAAAATCTGGATCTGTAAGCGCTACCGCTTCCTGCTGGAAGCAGGACCAAGTTCAAATTAACCGAGTGATAAATGAATTGATTAAATAGAATTAGCCATGTACAAAGTGAATTGACGTAGAGCTAAGGAAAGTTGTGTGTTGCAACGCACCAGATATTTTTTCATTCAGTTCATTTGAACTTGGTCAACATGACCACTGTGGTAGAAAATGACAACGGTTGTAGTTTCGGAATTTATTGTGGTGCTCCTACTTGCGCCAAGACCGTTTTTGAGCGACCAGTATAAGAGAATTAATAAGACAATTAACACAATTTCTTCGAGAACGACAGCACAATAACAAGGTGAATTCTGAGACCCTGATGTTACCTGTCTCCACTCTGTGAGCTTCCGACACTGCCGTACAAAGATTTGGGCTGGGAAGTGGAGAGAGAGTGACACTGCGGAGTTATCTCTGGAGAAGGACCGAGACTTGACATGGTCGTTCGTCCTGACCAGTCTGCAGTGCTCCTGGATGTCCACGTAGTATCCGGCAGTCGGGATCTCAGGCTAACTTGGCAAGACTTGGCGCAAATGTGACAGGGCAGAGGGCGGCGTCGAAATGGCTCCAGCCTATTTCTTTCTTTTTCGGGGGCTCCAGCACAACACCGCCGTTACTGCCAAGTGCCCACATAGCACAAGGAGGTCTGGAGGATGTTCTTTCCCTTCTCCACCCCCTCAACTCCGTATGAACCACTTTCTTTGCTTACTTCACTCTTGGCATCAAGAAGCATGACTGACCAGCCGCCGCCAAGCAATATTCAGTGGGATGGAATCTGGGAAAGCTTACGTACTTCACATCAAACTAAACTAAACTTCGTACCAACCTGAATGCTTCAAACGGCAACTTGATTATGGGTAACTACATTGTAATGAAGTGTGCCTCATGAAACAATCTCCATGAAGACGCGATTTAGACTATTCAAAAATTCTTTGCGGCTTCATTAACACACGACTGTTCTTAGAGCAATTCGATATAGGCGATGCAAAACTATAATAACCAACAGCGTAATTATGGCAGCGGAGGCGGTTACCGTGATCAAGCCCTCCCAGCAAACGTGAGTTATTTTACAGTGTTCTCTAAGAACGGATAAAACACATTTTTCTTCTTTTGCTGCAGAGTGAGAAACGTAATGAAATCGACAGAAATAAGTTTCTATATAAGGATGTATTACTAATTTGCCTGACTTTTTATGCTCCACAGGCCACCAACTCGTACATGAAGCAAGACCCAGGCTTTCATAGACGAGTAAGCGTTTCTGGTCTCTTTATAAACCTGGCGCAGTGGCTTGTATCTGAGATACACTGTCCCGCTACCTCAAAAAGTTGGCAGCGTGAGAGAGGTTTAATGTCTAAAGAATTATGGTAGAATGTGGGTAGTTGTTTACACTGCAGCTAATTTCAAGTTGAGAGGATTCACGGTAATAATTTTGTAAAACGAAAAATATGAGAAAAGTGGCTAAAACACGCTTTGTAGTACTGTAGTGGTGGTTTGGTGAAGAATAGGTAAACTCGGCAGAACTTCGTTTATTCTCCTATGGCTTGATCACGAATGCCTCGCAAATCGGATAATTTTCCCATGGGTTTTCCTTCCCCTCCCCAACTCATGACCTCCTTTTTTGTTCCGTTGAATAACCTCGATCACTTTCCGTCCGCGTATCAGCCTTTCAGCCTTCCCTGATATGATTGTAGCCTCCTCCTGTGGTTAAACGTCTTCTTCTTCGCCCTTGCTGTTGTTGATCAGCACAACACCCTCTGCAGAGCTCAAAGTACTTTCCTGGGTGGACGTGTTTTGGGCAGGTTGCCTCCCTGAGGCTTGGTCACCACTGGTCTACTATTGCAGGAGTAGGGATTGTGAAGACGTGATGATGTCACAGGAGGCTACATAAGTCAGGGGGCTGACAGATAGTTTTCAAGTACCATTGATGGAGGACCGTGTGTTGTTTGTGGTGCGTAAGTTCAGCGAAGTTAGAGGATGGAAGGTAACGAAAACCTTCTTTTTTTTTGTTTGAATAAGTGAATTTGAAAAAATAAATTTGTAATATTTACAGTCAGCCAAAAGTGTCCCTATGGCATTCGTAATTAGAATTTTGTTAGAAAAACTTTTAACAACCTTAAAACAGTTAAGGTTTTTATCCTTCTTTTCTTCAAAATGTAAACAGCTTTGATACATCATATGTGATCTTTCTTTTATACATACAATTCATTTGATTGTCATTGGTAGCTTACTGGCTAATTTTCGAAAAATTGGGTACATCTCTGTTGCAACCTGACAGGTATTACCCAATTGTACTAATCCCGTAGACAATTTCCCACTAATTAAGCACACACACGTAACACTTATATGCTGGAACTAAGCCATGACTAAGCAAGCAACGAATGAAGGAAGGATGGGAAAGCGAGGAGAAAAGTTGAGTGGTGGGTATACCAGAATTGTATATACAACTACCGACTGCGCCAATTGTAGTGGTGGTTTGGTGAAGAATAGGTACTCGGCAGAACTTTGTTTATTCTCCTATAGCTTGATCACGAACGCCTCACAAATCGGATAATTTTCCCATGGGGTTTCCTTCTCCTCCCCAACTCATGACCTCCTTTTTTGTTCCGTTCAACAACCTCGATCATTTTTCGTCTGCGTATCAGCCTTTCAGCCTTCCCTGATATGGATGTAGCCTCCTTCTGTGGTTACACTTCTTCTTCTTCGTCCTTGCTGTGACGACATAAACAAATTGAAATTTCGTGGGGATGAACCCAAGATAAATCAAGGGTTAATATAATATAGGTAAGTGGAAAACAACAAAATAAACTTGGTTAGGATAGGTGTCGCTTTATTTAAGCAAATAAAAAAATAAAAATTAACTTTATCTTTAAGTAGGCACAACTCAGGGTAGATCTCTGTCACAGATATACATGGTAGGTACGATAGATTTCTGAAATTGAGCGGGTACTCACTACTTCCCACGGCTGTGGAGTATATTATAAGTTTACTAACTAGTACTTCCCAAGGATAGGGACTTATCTAATGAAATGGAACGGGAAAGGAACGTAGTACTGGATGTATTCTTCGGGTTTGGAGCAGTCGGTGATCTAGCTTTTGAGCTCCGACCTGAAACTGAGCAAAAGACAGGGACCTCCTCATTATGCTGTTTCCGAGATGTGGTTTGAGAAGAGGTGTACGAATATTAGTACCACCTACCGGTATGTGATGGGTGGGTATCTTGGCAGCGACGCCCGGGAGATGATGCAAAGACGGCACCGCACCTCCCGGCGATCCACAAAGGGACGAACTAAATAATCCTGGAAGCTGCTGACGGCGAATACTTGTCCCACAGGCAGATGTGGCAGAGGCCACGCAGTTGGTGAATAAATATTCTTTCGAATCCCAACAAGGGTGAAATTTTGGAAGAGACGGGAATACTGGTGATTATAGATACGGCAATGCTGGACGGCGGAAAAGAACAATAGAACTCCAAAACGTGGTACCGGGCCTGTTCTCTCAAATCGCCTGCAAGTAGCAGCACACGATGGATTGAGCAATTTGTCTCCAAATTCATCAACGAATTCTGGACCGATCAGTGTTTTTTTTTTCTTCTGAAGAATATATTTTACAGAAAATAACTGTCCACTTCTTAATTGGAAACAATGGCTGGAAAAGAAATAAACATAATTTTCCCGTACGCATTTACTGCCATCTGGCGGAAGACTGGAACGGGTGGCGCCGAGAACCGCGAAATATGAAAGTGGCGGGACTACGAATTATTCACGCTACATTGCTGTTGTCGGACTTCGGGTAACTGAGTACTGCTGGGAAATGGAGTCACAAATAATAGGGAAATTCAAACAAAAATTTACAATTTCATTCTGTCTGTGAAATGTTTATTTAGACGGAGTTGAAAAGCTTTGTAAACCCTATAGAGTAATTTTATTTTATTTTATTTATTATGAAGAGATTTATCACTACCCATTCTCCTCCTCCGCTCTCCATGCCTCTCACCAATCGCCGCAGAACAACAGAAAATCACCTAATTGTGTGAAAACTCTCACCCATTATGCAATTGATTGAGGTCGCTTAGAACTGTTCTTTGTGAATTGGTAAACTCGATAAATATTGATTAATCTCAATTGCGTTCTAGTACGTGAGAAATATCTCGCCAGATCAACCAAATGTCGACCCTGTCACTGGTATTCGCCGTAAGGTGAGCTCCTGTTCACTTTTGTTGTGCATACCCTATTTCACAAATGAAAAAGTAGCAGTAATCACTTTGATGATTCATTCACCTGATAATTCTTTACAGGAAATCTGTCCGGAGCTTCCAGTTAACTTTCAGGTTAGCAGTTTTTTTTAGAAGGATCGTGTTTGAAAAATAATATGAAATGTATGTAGAACAACGCACGTTGTCGTTACAGGAGGAAGATGAATGC
Source organism: Pachypeltis micranthus (assembly GCA_020466155.1). Lineage (NCBI taxonomy): Eukaryota > Metazoa > Arthropoda > Insecta > Hemiptera > Miridae > Pachypeltis > Pachypeltis micranthus. Next base: position 55,022,100 of record CM035771.1, on the reverse strand, counting down.
GATGAAGGTAATGAGCGTAATGAAAGCAAACTTATTTGAGAAATGCACGGCTTTCCTGTAGCCTTAAATATTGTGCTGGTTTTAGTGCTTCGAGAAGACAGTAAGTTCTGTTCAATTCCCCGGCCCTTAGCGCGAGTGAGCGCGAGAAGTGGCACTCATTTTATATCGTCGTCGTGTACAGTTGCCCCAATGGGAAATTTTATTGCAGCGTTGTAGTTTTGCATGTTCCCCGAGTTGTGCGAATTTCCTGTGATTTCATTCTTGTTCCTTCCTTTTTCTCCCCAACCCCTTATTCTTCGGGTCTTCGTTCTTCCGGACCCAACATCTCCAGACCGACGTCCATTCTCTTCGCCGGAGGGAAGCACGAGGATTTGTACCGTCGACGAGAGGCTCCCAATTTGGCGACAAGGCGATCTCCCAAACCCAAGGTGAGTCCTTCACACGTTTTCTTCACTCATTTTGTGTTTGCGTTTGGGGCTGTTCATCGTGCGGCGGGAATCGACTCCTATTCTCCGGATCATACAGTCCACCCGTGCGCTTATCATGTTCCACTTTTTCCTCGGAAAGAAGCGTAATGATTCCTTTTGTCGCTGGCTATTATTCTGGGAGACAATTCGCGAGTTGTTCTGATGAAATTAGTTCTACTGGGAAGCTCCTTACAGACTGATGAAAGTAAAAGTAACACGCATCACACAGCTATCCTTAGCTCTACGTTAATTTCATGGGGTTTGCTACTAATTCAATACATTTATCACTCAGTTCATTTGAACTTGGTAAAACATAACTACACCGGTAGAAAGTGATAGCGCTTATAGTTCCGAATCTTAATGTGGTGCTTTTCAAAGTAAAATAAATATGCGAAAAAACGCGGGAATAAACGCATTTGGCGATGTCACAAAACTAACTGTAGTTGTTCATAGAAAAAAGTCGTAAGTCCAGAGATACAGGTCAACTAATAGTAATTAACTGAAGGATCATCACATAAAATTTCTACACGCCCCCTCAACTAGAAACTTCAGTGAGGAAGGAAGTCCAGTCAACTTCACGCAGTGGTCGTGTTTCTAATGAAGAAGACTCTTCGAATGCTTCACGATATTCAGCCCTGTTGTCTCACGTCAATGTGTTCAGATCTTGTGTGAAATGCAGGGAGCGCATTGATTATCGTTGAAGATGTGAATGTGCGTTTTCAACGGAAATACTGTATCCTACAGAAATGTTCGCAGATAAATCACTTCTGTCGCAGCTTCTGACGAACTCAAGAATTCGGCTGCAGCGCTTGTGAGAGCAATAGTCCTTTGCTTTCTCGCTACCCAGCTGATTGAATCTCCTGACAGTTTGAGAAGATAGCCACTGAAAGAACGCGTATCAATTTGGTTGTTCCCCTAGTATGTATCTGCGTAATCTACCTAATGGGAAAACGAGCCTACGGGGGCTGTACAGGCCTACCGGCTCGTTGGCCAACGGGGAGAGCTCTGATTGCTCACGCTGACTTAAACATTCAAAGTTTGTTCGATTTTGTAGCCTTGGCACTCTCCAAAAACCGACAAGAACGGAATGTTGCTGCAGAGTTTCCCGAATTCATCACTCCAAAGCCAAGCGAGCCTTATGAGCTCATTTCCACAAAAAATATCTCGTGAGTTGCAACACACAACTTTCCTTAGCTCTACGTCAATTCACTTCCTATATGGCTTTGTGCACTTAATCAATTCATTTACCACTCAGTTAATTTGAACTTGGTCAAACAACACCACAGCAGCAGGAAGCGGCAGCGCTTACAGTTCCAGAATTTATTGTGCTGCTCGTACTCATTTCAGAACCATTATTGAGCAATCGGTACACAGATAATTAATGAGGCTGTCAACACAAATTTTTTGAAGAAGGATAGTAATTACTTTTGCCGAGTTATTGGGTAAAAACGTTTAGAACTGGTAGTAAGCGAAACAGCGGTAGTTGAAATTCAGGAATTTCTGGAGTGAGCCCCATGTATCTCATGAGCGTTTTAAACACTCACCCTTTAGGTATTGGATTGGACTACACTACCAATTTTTTTTTAAATTCTACAAAAATTCCAGCGGAGTTTAAAAGGAAAAAACCGCGGCAAAAACGCTTTTCGTCGAAAATTTTGATCATTTATTGTGCTGCTCTCGTCATTTTCCCACGAATGAGAATTTTATAGTATCATTGACTTATTGAGAGCTATCTATATAAAAAATTTAATCAAAATCGTTAGAGCCGTTTTTGAGAAAAAAAATATTTGGTGTTTTGATCACTATGATAACTATAGTTAACTTTCGGTGGATTTTGTTCATACCCTTATTTTGGCGTCTCATGGTAATCTGCAGGCGAGACATCAAGTTTGAGTGGATTTGGTACGGTGGTTCTCTCTAAAAATCGTTCACAGACACACACACAGACCATTTTCCCAAATAGTGTTTTTCGTACTCAGGGGGGTCTGAAACGTAAAGATCTGAAGAGAACTCAAAAAAAATTTTTTCAGCCGATTACACAACTTTCCTTTCTACATTGTAGAGGCAAGGAAAGTAAAAACCCCCTGCCGTCAACCTCAACCCCTTCGTTTGCCAATACTTTGTTTAGATTATTGTAACTGCTTGGATCTCTCCTATACTGCTTCTCCCTCGTAGATCTTTAAACATGTTAGGAGCAATAAATGTCTTAAGACAACTTCGTTCTATCTGAGTATCGAATCATCACGCATCATTTACAGTGGAATGCGAATGAGAGGAAAAGTAACGCGATCTTGAACGAGCACTTGAACCTTTTATAAAATATGAAATAATTTTTTATTTCGCTTTTCTGTCATTCTTCTCCCATTTACTAAGCAAGCGAGCGTCTGGGCAGTGCTGGCTTCTTCTTCGTAGCGTTGGCATATTCCAGTAATTCGTATTCATCCAGAAGCGCTTCAAAATGAACCACTCACGTATCGAAGTTTTGTTCTAAGCAGAGCTATTTTGGAATCCATACTCATTATTCAGGGCCCACCTGTTATATCGATATCGGAAAGCTTATTTGATAACGCAATAATTACGTTGACTTGCACATGGAACACAATAAAATGCAATTTGCTTGGTTACGACGTAAACCATTTGGAGTTACACTTGCAACCCCAACAGAGGCATGGTGTACCAGTCGCACAACACTGTTCTAGTGCCAGGCCTGGGATTTCCTAGCGTTGCAAGCAGGTAGGCTATTTGTAGGTGCTTAGAACCCTCTAACTTCTTGATGTCAGAAGTGGCATCAAACACGTTTCCTGTTCCAGGCTCGGAGCTTCTCGTCAGTAGTCGCTCCCCCTTTGCGTCATCGCATATTTAACTTTCTGTTCAAAGTTGTATTACATTTTCTCGTGTACGAACCAACTTGTCAGTGCCAGCCCTACGTCTACTATCGTCGCCTCGTCATCACCACTCGTAAATACTGTGCCATCGACATCGGTGAGTCATTCATGCACATTTTGGATTGAACACGCACACAACCGAGACAGTCCACTCTTACCACAAACAATCACAGAACCAGCGCTTCAGTTAGAAGTTTTCCTACCTGAGAATTTGTTTATTTGTACCGAATACTGCGTGAGGCCTTTTGCCTATCTTGTTACAAGCCGAGCGCTGGGTTGTGCTGAACCAGCTATTGGGCCAGTTCCTCTTTTGCTAGGTCAGTCTGAACGTCACGCATCATCAGGGAAGTTTCTTTCTTGTTAACTCCGCTCTAATGTTACTAGAATCTTTTGAAAAAATGTACGTGGTAGTCCAATCTACACGTTCTCATACATTCTCTGTGTAGGGATTGCTCGATAAAGGTGGTGGCACAAGTTGGAGCCCTACATACACTACTACATACTACAACCGAGAACTTATGTTTCACATAGTTCAAATGAAAAAATGAATTGAATTAGTTGTGAAATCCATTGCAGTTACGTAGAGCTAAAGAAAGTTGTGTGATATGTCGCACTTGTCTTTCTACCCGATTACGTAACTTTCCTTTCTACTTCATACAGCTAAGGAAAGTAAAAAGTTCCTATGGGTGGTAGCTACGCATGCTCTCCCATCCTCGTTTCATTCCCATACAGTGCGGCAACTGCTCGTGGAAATCCTCTCGTACAATGTCCTTTATTTCATGAAACGTATAATTTTATTTATTTATTCTTACGAATAAGGGTCAACTAGAAGCAAAGTAAACTGAGTTCACAAAAAAATGTAGGAATATGACGAAAATAACATCGTTCGTTCATGCATTAATGATTGTGCAACAGAATACTCGTATTTCACAAAGGTAATTTTTTTTCAGCAGAAGACTGGAATTCCAATCAGGTATCCACACAAAACTGTGTTTTAGTTGTAAATTAAAAATACTTAAGGTTATGACTTTTTTGAAGTTAATAATTTTTTTTGGTTGGATTTGGCATGTCCGACTTTCATATTTAGTTTTTGTAAAATGTGACTCCACCTTATCCACCCCTGAAGGAGGTGTCCCTAGTTTGAGGGAGCAAGTACCCTCGTTATGTGGAACAGCTACACCTCGTGTGGGAGCAAGTACACTTCTGAAGGAGGTAACAGCTACACCACAGGAAAATAGGAGCACGTATGATAAAATCAACAGCTACACTAATTTCCCAAAAATATGGGAGCACGTACGATCCTCTGAAGGAGGGTCCACAGCCCACCCATACAAAAATTGGGAGCAAGTACGTTCCTTGAAGAGGGCCAACAGCTGCACCGATTGGATTGTATGCGGGAGCAAGTACGAACCTCTGAAGGAGGATCAACAGCTCGTCCGTATACTAAATCAGCTGTACTACAATTTTACCGGGAGCAAGTACACTTCCTCAAGGGAAGTAACAGCTACAACAGTTTATTGAGGAGACAAGTACACTATACAGGGTAGAGTAACAGCTACACTCAATAAGCAAAGAGTCGTTTTCCTTTTGGTTTATTATTCATTCTGAATAATAACCCTATGTTTTCGGTCACGAAAAATTCTTTAAAACCCCCCCTCAAAATTTGATACTTTACGTTTCAAGACATGGAGATTCCAAATTTGCAATGTCCGTCCGCCGTCCCCCGTCCCCCATCCGCCGTTCGCCGTCTGGGCCGTTTTGTGTCTTTAACGTGGTCTAAAAAATTCGTTCTTTCGCCCAAAAATCCGATTTGGTATCTAGTTGTGCCCGCCATCTCGGCAATCCGATCGGACGAAGCCTGTGGTTGTAATGGACAAAAAACGGTTAAAAAAATTAACGAAACGCAGTACAACGCGGGAGCTACAGCGTTTCGTCGTTTGAACTCCCTCGCTCCCCCGCCCGTCTCATTAAAAAAGCAACCGCGCTCGAGGCTCGCTTGCCTCCCAACGACACCCGCCGCCACCCAACTCCCCTTTCGCTTCGAGCTCCCCCGTTCCAATTTCCCCAACGTTTTGGTTTTAATGCGATTCAATTTTTTTAGATTCTTTCGTTTCATTCGCATTTTGGTTTTTTTCATAGATTTTTGGTTAAATTTTGATATTAGTATTTAGCGTGCATGTTTTCATATTAAAATTCAGTTTTTCCTAGATACTTTCGTTTTTTTTGTTTATTTTAATATTACGATTCAGTTCTTTTCGACCTTTTTTTGGGTTTCATTATGATATTTTTCGATGCTGAATCGAACAGGATGGGTCTCGGAGCATTAATGCTAGGTCAAGCTGATTATCCGAATAATAAACCGTTGTGTAATAATTTGCAGGGTTTTTAGGTTTAAAAATGAAAAGAGGTTTTTTGAGAGTAGTCACTGACAGGAGGTCGGAATGGGATTGCCTGAAGAGGCTAGCGTTTTCGATATTTATACAGGTCGAGGTACCCCCTTCTTCGTGCGCTGGGGAATCCCCCATTGTTCTTAGGGGGTTAACCCAGGTGGATGACCTTCTGTCAGTGGTTTATTTCCAATTTATTTCCATAGTTTGATATAAAATATTATAAAAACATATTATTTGTTGGTTGTGTACTCAAGCTAAGTTGATTACAAAGATTATCTTAAAGCTAAGTTCACTACACTCACACAATTTCACTACTGTCGCACAATTTCCATCTGCTTAAGGAGGACGTTTTCCAAAAATACGGTGGACTGCCAGGCAGGCAATACTTTTATTATAATGTAGTAACGTATCTAAATATAATCGTTCATTGCTGATGACTCATTTCGGGAAATCGTTCCACTAGCACTCGGACTGAGACTAAAACAAAGATGTCAGCGTAATGTCTGGTTAACCACGTCTAGACCTTGTTAGCCGGCGGTTTGCATTGCCGCCAAATTAGGGACGTTTAGATCTGACCGCAGTTGGTCACCAGTTTTACAGCTTAACGGAAAATGGTAAAATCCATTTTAGATGACACAAGAGGTTAGGACTGGTTTGTCAGCGTTAACTGCGAATAACCGTGGTTTAACAAGTTGATGAAAACGTAGCAAGTTGCTCAGTTTTGGGCTAGCTCCTGGCCTGAAAAAACAATGTTTAGCTTGATGATATACGTGGCTAAATTAACAGGCATGCTGCCACGTACATTTTTTTTCTTAAAACGGTGGATGCAGGCGATACTCTCACTGCAGCCACAAACGGGCCTATTGTAAGGGCGTCCATGATCCTCAGATCATGGCCCTCCTGCACCACCTCCAGGCCCTGCGGCATTGGTCTCACTTGGTGTGACGTCACCTATGCGCCCCCACAACCCCCGCACAAAGCTGAGGATATCCGCAAGTTCTGCATTTGCCACCTCTTCAGGCTGAAGAAAGGGCCTCCCAAACACACAACGGCGTGATGCCGCGAGTCCATCGCATACGCACAGCACGTGCTCTCCCATCTCTAGCCCTACCTTGCAGAACCTGCATACCTGTACCTTGCACTTGCCAATATTTGCAAGGTGGTACCTCAGTGGACAGTGACCTGTGAACAGGTCACATATGATCCTCATATCCTTCCTCCCCAGTGCAAGCACCTTCTTAGACCTCTTTCTGGAGAGCCGGATGAAGAGTTTGACTGTCTAAGGCTGGTCAGCCCCTGCCAATGAGCAGCCCTGCACCGGTCCTCCCATTTGCCAACCTCTCTACGTAGGTGGCTCCTGGTAGTCCCAACAAAGGGCTCAGGCCCAATAGGGATCTGCGCTGATCCCTTCTTAGCCAACCTATCAGCCCGTTTGTTTCCATCTATACCCTGATGCCCTGGCACCCAACTCAGTGTTACACTGTTGTCCTCTGCCAGGCTCTTCAGTCCAGTCAGACACTCCCACACCTGCCGTGATGTAAGACAGTATGAGGCTAAGGCCTTGAGTGTGGCCTGACTGTCCACCATTATGTAGATTCTCTGCCGCTTCAGTCCCCTCTGAAGCAGCCGCTGCACACAGACTGTCACCGCAGCCACCTCTGCCTGGAACACCGTGGCCAGCAACCCCAATGGGATCGCTGCTCTGATTCTCGGCCCAAGGTGCCATCCTGCACCGAGCCATCAGTGTAGTATACCAGGGCCCCAGCTTTGAAAGCGGGAGCTCCCCCTACCCACCTGGATTGCTCATGAATGAGTATCCGAAAGGGTAGTGCGAAGTTGAACCTCGCGGGCATTGAGTCTACCACATGCAGTTCAGGCTCCCCCACCTTCACCTTGTCAAGGATCAAGAGGCAGGAACTCCTCCTCCCCCGCATGATCAGACCCAACTCCAACATACGCACAGCCTGGAGGAACGCCATCCTTTTAACATGTATGTGGAGTAGAGCTAAATCTAGCAAGACCTCCAGTGCAGCCGTAGGGCATGTAGTCATACAGCCTGTAATGGCCAGACACGCCCTACGCTGCAGTTTATTTAGCTGCAACTGCACTGTTTTTGTTTTCCACCCTAGTCCACCAGACCAGGGCTCCATAGGTGATTACAGGTCTAACAACCGCAGTGTACAGCCACTGGATCATCACAGGCCTCAGCCCCCATGTCTTCCCCACTATTCTCTGAGCTGCCCACATCACCACCGACGCCCGATGTAAGGCTTTTTTCACGTGTGTGGCCCAAGAGAGCTTTCCATCAAGAAAGACTCCCAAGTACTTCATCTCATGCTGGATCTTCAACACCTTGCCACCCAGCCTGAGTTCCCGCAGAGCAAGGCTGCGCCTTCTGGTGAACGGGATCAGGCTCGATTTGTCTGGATTGACAAACAGTCCTTCCCCATTGCACCATCCGCCACGTTCATATTAATCCAATAGAGCGCAGCCAGTGAACGGACATCTAGTTTTGAATTAAACCTCCACGTCGCAAGAAGTGATCAGCCGTTCAAGCCGAGAGCAACAAATGTATTACTTTCAGTTGTCAGCCAATGACACCCACCTCTTGAAGACAACCTCTGGTATCTCGCCAGTACTTTCTGGACGTGCTGGAACATCTCAAACGACCATTCCCATCCCCACCCCTACCGAACTTCGCCTTTCTTTGCTTCGATTGTTCAAGTTGAAAGTGATTCTCTTCCATCGGATGCTGAATATAGTTTGACAGAGTCAAAGTCTTAAAAAATTTGTCATCAACACGACAGTTGTTACTTGTTAACAACTACGCTTTCTAAGGCGAGCTATCCAATGCACAATTCCACGTCCAAACTGACGATGTATTTTCTTCGGTCTCGAACAACGGTGACTCAGAAGAATGAAACTTTTTTCCTCGTAGATTCTCACTTTCGACGACCGCTTCTCAGCTTTTGTTGGAAATAAGAGTGGACAAAGCGAACGGTCTTAGAGATGGGCCATTTTGCCGAGCTTGTTTGTAGAAGGGCGAGTTGAGTCCGCGACCACTTAGATACGGCTTTTTCACTCTCAAACAAGACGCCACAGTTGAGTTTAGAGCTCGCAGTCCATTGTCGCTCAATATTTCGTCTCAACTTTCCCTGAAAGTGGTTTCATAAACGGCGTTGCAGTTAACTTTGTTAGCTCTTTTGAAAAAATGTGCGCAAATTAACTTTTTATTTTCCTTAGCCGCACGAAGGGAAGTTATGCGACCTGTTAAAACAAAATTATAGATTTAATATAATCTATATATTTTGAAATTGTTCGGAGTGAAAAAAATCGCGTTCAAAAAAATATGCGGTTTGTCTGTGAACACAATTGCTTGATAACGCCTAAACCAAATCAGCTGATATTTTCAACCTGCACATCCGCGCGGGATGCCAAACTAATTAAAACTGACGATTTTTTTTTTTTTTATTTTTTTCTCTCCCAAGGGCATCGGGACAAGTCCCTTTGTCACTGCGGCCACGTGTGGGCCTATTGTGACTCTAGCCCTTCCTTAGTAAAAGGCGTCGTACATACCCGCCCCCTTTATGAAGCCGAGTATGTCCTTCACCGCAGCTTCTGCTATGATGTGGGGCTCAATAATCCCCTGGGCAAAGAATCCAAAGCGTTTCGCTGCTAAGGCAGGGCACTCACATGGGATGTGCTCCGCCGTCTCGTCCTCCTCACCACAGAGTCTGCATTCCACCGCCTCTGAGATGCCCATCTTGTTGAGGTGATACCTGAGTGGGCAGTGTCCGGTGAGGAAGCTAATCAAGACCCTCAAGTCCCTCCTAGAGAGTGTCAGCATCGCCTTTGCCCTTTGACCAGAAGGCGTAACAAGCCTTTTTGATTGTCTAAGTCGTGGCTGGCGATAGTTAACACAGTGATCAAAACACCCCACTTATTGCTCGTCAAAAAAGGTTAAACTGCTGTTTTGTTAAAGTAAAAAGGGGTTTAATATAACTTTATTATTCAATTGAATATTACAGTTGTATACATAATTTATGTAGTAAGGCTGGCCTAATTTACAAGGTACCTATAACAAGGTACAACCCATTGATGGCCCTAAACCACTGAACGGTTTGCGTATAAATGAATTCAGTGCATAGTTGATATATTTGCTTTGACTTGGAGTGTAGGGATAATACAAGAGGTCTTGAGGAAAGTTAGCTTGGAGAGGTGGATTAGCTGGTATGTTGTGTACTAGAAGATTTTGTTTTGAGTAACTTTTTAGGAGAACCAGTACAAACTACTAAGCTATAGCACTTTTTTGACGAAGCAATAAATGATCAAAATATCTTCGTACAATTGTTTCTTATTAATCACTCTCGTAACTCTGGTGATCTAACCACATCACTTAGGTTGTTCAATACTTACACGATATCAGTTTAACAACGGCTATGGAATAATTAGGAAGAACCCACGAGCAACAAACTGAAACTGCTGTCGTCTCTTTGATTATCTTTTTTACAGCGTTTGGGATCCATCGAATACATGAAGGATTTCCTATAGATCTCAAACGGCTTTGATTAAACTTACTGCACAATTGCTAACCATCACAGTCCACATAAACAAGGCATTAGATGTTAGAAACGTTCTCAGTGCTACCACACACGCCGAATTAGCTGGGTCTTTGACCTCCAAATGCCTGCACGCGACTTACTGGCCCTAACAGCAAAGTCATTGTTTCCTCGAAGACCTTCTGTTCTCAAGCTCTTTGGTTGAACTATGGAAAGTCCACCTCTTCAGTTATTTCCGATTGACAACGGATTTCCCCTTTTTCTGGACTTTCCCCAATATCCTTTTCCTTTCCCTCAATTGACATTCCTCTCCACAACAAACAGCTCCTTCCAAACTCAATGACCTACAAGTTCTCGCAAAAATCAGTCGTCTCCCAGTTCTCCCAACAGACAGTCATCTACTGTCTCTCACAGAATAGAGTCGTCTCCCAGTTCTCCCAGCAGACACTCGATTAGGGCTGGTTAGGAAGGCTGGAAGGAGAAATCCAAATTATATATAGAAGAGAGGTGAATCTTCTATATATAATTTGGATTTCTCCTTCCTTCCCCGTACAGTTTCACGCCATCAGAGCCTTCTTGTTTTGCGCTTGCATATCACTTCTTCTTTGTGCATCTAAGTGTTCGAATTTTGTTGTGAGTTTCCAACTCTTCAATTACATGTTTCGCGCTACAGTAAAACCCCGTCTCCATGATTCGTTCAAGTCTCCCTGGTTAGAACATTTTGGTCCTCCAGGCCGGATAGACAAACAATATTTTCTCGGCTGAAGCATTCCGGGTCCAGCTCGAAAAGTGTATTTTCTCATGTTTGAAGCAGTATTAAGATGCACTTACCAGCATTGGATTACAACGCCAATCTCAATCAAAACTCTTTGAACATAGTCTCTCTGTCAACATTGAAAAGCTCAGAGGAAGTAAGTAACAACTTCCATCTCCCTTCAGACCTCATCATCAATGACGTAACGCGAAGGCTATTCTTTTACTGCCGAAAACTACAACTTTCTGCTGTGCGTCAGGATACATCCACGGCTTCCCCTCCATTCACAACCCACACGTTGTCCTGCCACTTTGCCGAAAGACGAAATCAAAAACTTGAACGCCGCCTCAACGCCCCAACCTCCCATTACATGCTCTTTGCTTCCACCATCCATTGGGACACTCACTCTTTCTTCGCCGCCTTTCAGGAACCCACAACCAGCGCTGCCATCCTCCACTCCTGGTATGGTGTCTTCGCCTTCTTTTGATTCGCTGTTTGCAACGACCCCAGCTGTGTGAACATCATCCCACATCACTCAAGATGCTCACTGTGCCCATCAATCGCTTACCATTTCACCCAAGACAGCAATAGGTCTCGCTTCCTATCCCCAATTACCTTGTCCCTTTTTGCACCTTGTAGTGTGCTTTTCCATACTTGCACCACCACAGTGTGCTTGCCCTATATGCACTACCCTAGTGAGCTTGCCCGTTGGACCACCCCTGTGAGCATATCCCCTTACGTTTCCCCACTGTGCATGTGCTTACCCTTGCGACCCAACTTTTGACAAAGACTCCCATTTGACCCTATCTTGGGCCTTCTCACTTCATGCTAGTCTCACCATCCTTTCATTCTTCTTGCACCATCTCCTGCGTTTCCTCATGTGCTCACTCATTCATCCCCATCTTCATACCTAAGTTCAAGTTCTCCATTGTCCTGCTCAACTCACCACTCCATCATTGTCTCCCCACACCTAACCTTGTTCTGTCAACCATGCGCTCTGGCTCTCCCCTTAGCTCAGCTCTGACACATCCTCTGACTTAGTCCTCGTTTGCGCTAGCCTCCCAGCCCCCTTACCACTCACCACCAAGGTAACCCCAGTTCAACGGCTATCCTCACTTCCCAACTCTTCAATTACAAGTTTCGTGCTACAGTAAAACCCGTTTCCGTTATTCGTTTAAGTCTAAGGTCAAAAGAAATATAACATTTCACTGCACCTCTCACATTCGTTTCATCTTTGTCTGCTTAATGTTAAATTATTAGTTTTCCTCTAGGTGCTATTTTTTACCCCAACGCCCTCAGTCAGTTCCAACTAATTTTCTCAGTCGGTCGGAACCTATCTCACGTTATCTCAATATTTGTTGCAAGATGCTCGCAGCGAGGCTCCAAGCGCTCATTAATCAAGAAACTAACGAAATAGACGCTTTCAACACGTATGTTGAAAAAGTGCTGGAAGAAGATAATAAAGTGCCCACGAGCTTTCGAGAAGTTGCCAAGAAGCACAAATCCAGATACGGCAAAACTGATGTACGGTGAAATCCTATAGCTCTTCATTTTAATTTATCTTCTTCACATTTAGTGACAGTGACTGGATTGTCGTGAACCCTAACTGTTTTCGTCCCCAAGAAAAATGGTGATAGGCCACGTGGCTTCAGGCCTATTTCAGTGTCGTCTTCCGGTACTTGCAAAAATTGCTGGCGTCTTGACTCCAGATGGAGTCATTGGCGACGTTAAGAGGGCATTCTGAGCAGTGGATGGTACTGCCGAAAATCTTACAATTCTGCAGGCAGTGCTATCCCTAGCGTGGAAGAAAAAGCAGCAATTACATATGGTTGCCTTGGACGTTGCTAACACTTACTTTTGACACGGTAAGCTACCAGGCCTTGGAAGATTGCCTCCGTGGTGTGGGGGCTCCTGAACGACTTATAAATTATGTGAGCTCTCTGTACTGCGAGGGTGTGATAGCGTTGCAGGTTGAATGTAAGATGTCTGGGGACGTGGCAATAGGTGATATGTCTGATGGTACGTGTTGAAGTCAAAGTGTCTTGATCAGGTCGTCATTCATTCTGTGTCCTGCCAATTCCCTCATTAGAGCAGTAAATTTGTGGGTTATTTATCAACATCACAGTTTCCATTAGAAGACATTGTATCTGCTTCTCCTCTGAATCACCAAAGGACTATCAGCCGAGAGTCACCTCCCAACTGCTCGCACTGTGAGACAGGAGGGGTGTGGCGACCCCTCCATTACATACTGTAGAGTAGAAGTAGATTATGGGGGTCCATTCGTACTCCCAAACAATCCAGGCAGTATAAGGCTCGCCTCATCTCGACCCACCGACAAAAAATACTACCTCGTTGCCTTTGATTCTCTTCAAAGGCAGAGCACTTCGAATTCCCTTCAGTCCTATCCACTGCTGCCTTTATTGCAGCTTATAGGCCTTTTTGTGGCCAGCGTGGTAACCCCTCTCATGTATATTTGGACAATGGCACGAATTTTTGCAGGCACAGCTTCCAAAATGGAGAAACTACTCATGGACACCTACCACCTACTGAGTGACGCCTAGGCCGTATTGGGCAGGGATTGCACGAGTTGGCACTGTCCGTATCTCAGTTGGCACGCTCACCAGGCCTCTTTGGAAACTCTGCCCCCTCTTCCTTAGCTCCTTACTTAGTTACACCAGCGTCTCTCGCACCAGGGACTCCTGCAATACCTCGATCCAACGACCTACTTCAAGATACTCGACTTCAGTCTGAACAGAGCTGTTGTCTGCCTCAACCTAAAGGAGCCACTGTCACAACTAGAATTAATATACTTTTTCTATTTCGTCCTACACTTAAAACAATCATCAAATAGGTTTTAATCTTTTCTTTCTTTCAATAATGTAATCCTAATTCATTGTTGAACACATCTTTCATTCACTTCTCCAGGTAAGTCTTCTCGACTCCGAGATGTACCCGGAGCTCGCTGCCCAGTTGATGAAAAGCGAAGATAAAGGAGCCTCCCTCAAACACTTGCCACCTGGAACGCTGTACGGCCGACTTTTTCCAGAAGACAAAAGTCTGCCCAAAATCAAAATCACTGCTGCATCCAAAAATAGAAGAGTGAGTTCTGGAATATGGTCATGACATACTAAGGTGTACAATACAAAGAACCGTTTCACAATTAGTCAGGTTGACCAAACAGACATCATCGATCCAGCCAGGAACGACCCTTCTCCGGGGAAGGAGAAAAACAGGAAGCAACGTGTGCTGGCAGTACCAATGTTTCCCAGCGTATCTGAATGTGATCCCTGTGAGCCTCCTTTACTACCCCATGCACAGGTTATGGTCGTGGCAGTTGCAATAAGAGTAGGTCCTACTTTTCGTGAAAGTAGCTTATTTTCTGTAGCAGTGATGAACCAGATGAGTGTGTTTGGAGGTCAGTAGCGGTATTTGGCAGCTTAAAGACTCCTACAGTGCAATGCAGCTGGCTTTTCATGCAATTACTATCGTTTTCCCGTCACTTACTTCTTCTTGGCAGGAATAGCACAGTGGAATGCGATCTAGCCAGTCACAAGAACGGGTTCAAGAACTTTCGTACGAGTTTCTCATTCCACTCCCATCAGGATCCAGAAACACAACGTGGAGGCCAGATTGCCATGCTTAGTTAGTTAATAGTTTAGCCCAATCATACGTCCCCTGTGTAGCAACCTGGTAATTTGTCTGTATTTGCACAAGAACAGCGCACATCCCATTCTCCCCCAACCTCTGCGTGCATCTGCGTAATTCATAGCCAAGCCAAGGGTCCTGTTGTGTAGACTGTTCTGCGCCCCCCTCCCCACATATTCCATCCACATAGAGGAAAACTATCTAGATACTCAGAACTAACTACGGTTTTCCAGACAGACCAACTGAACTCCAGTACAGCCAACAGCAGCGCTAGAAAAATACACTTGGCCTGCCACCGCGCAAGCATTTTGCCCTGGCCTTGATTCTAGAACTCAATCGCTGTAGCGCGTGGAGTCGGTAGAGAATCTTCATAACCGATACTCTGAATAAAACGCTGACTTAGTACAATCATCTCATGTTGAAAACGGAAAGACCCATTACGAAATTCGTTCGTAGGAAGACGTTTTGCCTATGCGATCAGGAATGATGCATGCCCAGGAGGACCAGTTGATTGAAGATCTAGACGCTGGCATCGTTGATTACTATGAAATCGGATCCTCGAAACCTTCCACTGCCGAACTACCTCATCGCGTTGGTAAATTATGTTTCTGTCTACCTTGGGGCTAAGTCGTTCAGTCAAGGCATCATAGGAGCCTACGAACTTATTAATTCCATTAGTGAATTTGTGTTAAAAACTTCTGTTTGAAATTCACTAAAGTTATTGCTCATAACACAACTCTCTCATTTTCTTCATTATCTTTGAAGCCGTAATGACTTTACCTGAATCAGAATTCCTCAATTTCAGGGTGCCGCCTCAGTGTGTGTGTGTGCATGCACTGTGTTGAGAGCTTTATTCACACACGTTATTGCGATTCTCATTGACTTCAGACAGGGAAGTTGTTCCCTCACTCAGAAGTTAGCTGACAAATAGATCTGAGACGACTGAATGCAGCCTGGCACCTGTATCGCCGAATAGGGATGCTGCAAATGACCGACACGGCTCAAGAGGAGCAGCGCCTTCTCCTACTCCAAGGAGTTAAGGGCCTAATAGACTGTTATAGGGGTGGGGAATCAGACAGTGCCCCCCCCCCCAAACCGACAAACTCCCAGCTACCTACGTACCCCTGACTGACAGACATGGTATTACGAACTGACAGCACACCCCCGTTATCACTAATGCCGATGGACACAAGTGGCAACCAAAAGCAGATTGCCTTTAGAGCGGACGAGTTGGGCAACCTCTTCGTCCAGCATGCAGCCTACTTAAAGCACATGCAGGCTGACATGCGGCAGTTGATGCTAAGGGGTGCATCCCTCACAGAGGAGCAGAAGGAGATGATTAGTTCCTCCTTTGACGAGGCGGTAATGGCGACACTGGAGGATGCCACTACCAACCTCCAGTACAGTAGCCTGGAGAATGAGCGGTCAAACGCCTGCAAGACCATAACTTAAGGGTATCGGGTGACATGCTCAGAGTAACCTCTCTGCTGGAGCGACTGGAAGCGAGAGTTACCAGGACAGCGGAGAGAGGAAACTCAGGTGGCGTTAGAGGAGCTGCAACTGAGAGTCCAACGCCCGTAATTACCACACCCTAGCGTTGGGCTTCTTCCTCTCTCACTGGTCCAGGGTTGGGTGCAACCACCGACCCAACAGTCAGCCCCAGCTGCCCAAGACACCCGAAGGGTACACACCGACTTCGGCATTCCAGCCTCAGCTCCCCTCATGCGCCATTCCAACCCTCAGGATGGCCACCAGCTCCAACCAGTCCAGTCGACCTACACATATTTTTTAAATAAATTATTCCTTTTGTACAACATAAATTATGTTCATTATTTCTTTTTCAATTCAATGACAATTTTTTAAAATAAATTTGAAAACAAAGTTTTCATCAATAAATTTTCTTATTTTCTTCCCTGCAAAATTATTTTTCAATCATTGGAAGAGCACCTAACTGGCGATTGCTATTACTTGATACTAATCGTAGTATGGTGGGGGGGGGGGGGTCGTGAGTGAGGCAAGGTGTTCCTGGCTAAAACAGTAGCAGTAGGGTCATAAATTTCGGACATCCGATATTTTTGACATTGACGAATGAAGTAATGGTCCTGAACTCAGCTTGCCCAAAAAATTTACGCAGAAAGCCTTTTATGTAGGCGGCACTGTATGCATGAAGAATGCACACTGATGGAGGAAGGGGATTTCGGTTTTCGAATTTCCAATTATCCAACCATTTGCAAGAAAAAACAAAGAATGATATAAAAATTTATTTGGAGGGTGAAACCGGAAAAATTGAAAAAAATAAACTGAAAATAAAATAAATTACTCTGTTAGATAGGATAAAACTTGTATCAAAGAAGTGAAACAGAATAATATCCTAGGAGCTCCTTACATTAGAATTTGAAAGCTTGGGAACGACGAACTGATTGGACTGTGTAGGGGTTACAGAAGGAAACGGAGATGAGAAAATAAAAGACAGATCTGACCGTAGGTACAGAGTGGAGATGATGGCGAAGTTCAGTGAAAGGCTGAAGGAGGTTGGGTGGTGTCCGATATTCGAAGAACAAGGGGGTTCCGGCTGATAAGTCAACCAACTGAAAAGAGCAGCTCGCATTATTCGCAGAAATAATTAATAATTGGGAAGCCTCTGCACAGAGCTCGAAGTGTAACGCATTGTAACTTACAATGATGTTGATGTCAGAACTTTTCTCGGTCGGCGGTTTGGGATACTGATGACCCAGTTTTCGAGAAACGTGGCGTTCTGTAGGCTTCGGGTCTGATATTCGCAGCGAATCTGGCAGAACTGGCGATGGGAGAAGTCGAGTAGAGAGAGGTGGCTGAGGCAGGTTGGAGGTGGTGACAGACTTGATGAGAAAGGATGAGAAGAGTAAGAGGTCGACTTAGGATTGCGAGCGATACGCGCTGAGATCGTCCGATCACGATAGTTAAAGAAAAAAAAGAAGAAAATAAGAAACAGAAGAGAAGGAGGTTCCTCTTCGAGGACTAAGGGATGTCTCTCAGAGTCGTCAACACACACAGCTCCGTTTATTTCACAATTTCCTCGATTACGAGCAGCAAAGGATTGGCGATTAAATAGTGCGAGATAAGACGGCAAAGAGCGGTGGGAGGCAAAGTTTGTGATTCCCTCACGCTCGAGAAGCACCCCCTTACCCTTCCTAACCTGTCCACCAACACCTGGAAGCGGATGTATGTGGCAGATTGATTCCCTCCTCCGCAAACCCAATGTTGCCCAGAACATACGTTCTCACCCTACTTACCAGTCAATCCATTTCTCTGAGTTTCTCACTCTACTGTCAGAAGTATCCCCTCTCCCCTCACAACCACGCCCTCAAAACTTGTGCTTGATGCGAATCAACGTAAATTTGCTCGAGTGCATTCGGGATGTATTTATTTAAGGTTGTTGATAGGACGTTTGTCGCCCGGTCGTTTTACCTATCTCAACAGGAAAGAAGAAGGTATTGCAGTCAAGTAAAAAAATTGAGTTTTCACAGATGATTACATTAAAAGGCCTCTTGAAACAAACTACCAAATAAGCTAAATGATTACCTCGCCACAGGATGCGAAAGACCAGGGATTGAATGGTGTGTGATGTAAACTACGTCATTGCCTTGACTATGAGATGCGGAGCGGAGGACTGATAAGTGAATAGTGTGAAGTAAGTTATGGGATTGCCTCGAATACGAGATGCGAAGAATCAGTAAGGTAAGCTTCGTGATTGTCTCGATCTTGAACTGTAGGGCGGCGCCCTCCCTCTCCTTAAAGTCCTTCGCCCCCTGGAAGGTAATTGAGGAGTATGAGGCAAGCTGTGGATTCCTCCGTCCCAGGAACTCAATGTGACCCGGAACGTACATCCTTACCCCAGTTCGGCAGGATCTTGTGGTCTCCCTCGTTGCAATCCTAACATACCTCCTGATATAAGGGCTGGCGGATCCTTGAGAAATCACTACAGTGCAAAACGGCAACGTATTGTTTCGAAATTATCTGATGAACTATCGTGTTTTACTCGAATCGCCCCAAAGAAAAAGAAAATTGTAACAGCACCTGAACCGATCGGACTCATTTTGCCTTTATTTTATTCGTTAGTTTTCAAAGAAGCAATAATAAATGCGTGAAAAGAATCATTGAGGTTATCCGCCAAAACGACGATTTTTCGTACTTTGCTAATAAACGGTCGAAAATTGTGATTGAATGTCGAACTAATACCAGTATCCGGCGGGAGGATTTGAAAATTGGAGAACCACGAAGTATTTACTGAAGAGATCTATTCGTTTGGTGTAATTTCATACTCTTTCGTTAACTTCAGCGTTGAAGGAAACGGGTATTTACTTTTTACTTTCCTTGGCTCTACAAAGTAGAAAGGAAAGTTATGTAATCGGCTGAAAAAAAAAATTTTGAGTTGTCTTCAGATCTTTACGTTTCAGACCCCCCTGAGTCCGAAAAACACTATTTGGGAAGATGGTCTGTGTGTCTGTGAACGATTTTTAGAGAAAACGACCTTATAAAATCAGCTCAAACTTGATATCTCGCCCGCAGGTAACCATGGGACGCCAAAATAAGGGTATGAGCAAAATCCACCGAAAGCTAACTATAGTTATCATAGTGATCAAAACACCAAATATTTTTTTTCTCAAACGGCTCTAACGATTTTGATTAAATAATTTTATATTGGTAGCTCCTACTATGGCAACTATACCATGAAATTCCCATTCGTGGGAAAATGACGAGAGCAGCACAATAAATTACCAAAACTTTCGACGAAATAGATTTTTGCGCGGTTTTTAGAGGAAACAACCGTACCAAATCAGCTGAAACTTGATGTCTAGCCTACAGGTTACCATTTAACGCAAAAATAAGGGTATGGGCAAAATCCACCGAAAGTTAACGATACTTATCATAGTGATATAGTGATCAAAACACCAAATATTTTTTTTCTCAAAAAATGCTCTAACGATTTTGATTACATTTTTTATATTGATAGCTCTCAATAAGAAAATTACACCATAAAATTCTTATTCCCGGGAAAATGACAAGAGCAGCACAATAAATTATCAAAATTTTCGACCAAAAGCGTTTTTAGCAGGGATTTTTTCTTATAGACTCCGCTAAAATGTTACTAGAATGTTAAAAAAAAAATTGGTACTGTTGTCCAATCCAATACCTATAGGGTGAGTGCTTAAAAACGCTGATGAGATACGTGGGGCTCACTACAGAAATTCCCGTATTTCAACTACCACCGTTTCTCTTACTACCAGTTCTAGAAGTTTTTACCCAATAACTCTGCAAAAGTAATTACTATACTTCTTCAAAAAATTCTTGTTTACAGCCCCATTAGTTCTCTGTGTACCAAATGCACAATAATGGTCCTGGAATTAGTACGAGCAGCACAATAAAATCTGGAACTGTAAGCGCTACCGCTTGCTGCTGCCGTAAAGCGTTGTTTGACCAAGTTCAAATTAACTGAGTGATAAATGAATTGATTAAATAGAATTAGCCATGTACACAAGTGAATTGACGTAGAGCTAAGGAATGTTATGTGTTGCAACGCACCAGATATTTATTTTTTGGGGCGGCGCACAAGACACATAAGAGAGGTGGATTTTCGGTTTATTAATCATCCTGAATAATAACCCTATGTTTTCGGTCAGGAAATATTTTTTATAACCCCCCCTCAAAATTCGATACTTTACGTTTCAAGACATCGGGAGTCTAAATCTGCAATGTCCGTCCGCCTTAACGTGGTCTAAAAAATTCGTTCTTTCGCACAAAAATCCCATTTGGTATCTAGTTGTACCCGCCTGCATGGACATGTGGTGGGGTACTTTCGACTGAGGTGGCTCAGGGGAAAATAGTTTAATGAGAATTAGTATCACTAGCTTTCTAGAGCGTAGATGGTAGAGATGTGAGGGAAATATTACTCTAATCGAACAGTTTGATGGTGGCGGAAAGTACGACGACTAAATTATTCAGAAAGGCGGCTAAAATGAGCTGTTTAAAAGGTATTAAAAAATACTATTTGCGGAGGGACTTCCACAGGCTTCCTCATGAGCTTGGGGGGTTGTCACCGAGGGATTAATCATTGTGGTAAAACGAGGAGCGTGGAATAGTGTAACATCTGATTTTGGTGAAAGAAACGTTAAGAGACGTGTCACACCAGATGCTGCGTATCCATTTCAGTGCCTCCTACTCCTCGGCAGAGGGCAATAAACCCCTAATCAGCGCGTTTTCATCTCAAATTATTCCGCTTGCCATTTTTTAGCCCACGAACCGGAAAGAAGCAGAGACGGCATTCTAGGGATAGTTCACGAAGCGAAAGGGGAAACGTGCCCCTTCAAGTACGTTATCTCCGCTAAAACGCTTATTTACGGCAACCTGGTGCAGCTACGAGGCACCCAGCCACCGCCTTGGTTTCCAGGTTAGTAATCCACTCTCTCACACAACGTTGATCAAAGTGGAAATGCTTTTGAAAGGTTGCCTTTGAAGCCATTCGTTCGCCGTTGGGCACAACGCGGTTATACTCGTCGTTGAAGGACGAAAGAATGTTATATTAGTAGCCACTTATTGTAGAAGCTGATCTACTCACGCATATAATAAGCGAAAAGCGGAATGGTTTATAATTGGAATAACCGATTACCAAAATCTTGCTTGTAATTTTACAAAGGGTTGTTACGCATCGTGTGGTGATGAGGGCTCTTCCTCAGACCGTTATTCATTTTTATTGCACAGTAAATTAACACTTACGTCCACGCTCCTTTACTCTAAACAGTAGCTACGACGTGGAGAAGCCTGTTAAACTGGTTTCCCTAATTCGTACAGCGTGTCGCTATCTCATTTCCTCAGCCCAATGGGTGAACAATGTATTGTGTTTTCTCAAAAATGGCTGCTTCAACGATTTTGGCTAAACGTACAAAGTGCGAGTGTTCATTAAGAGTATTCAATACCACTGGATCGTCTTTATTACCTGTAAGATCACTAGAAACGGAATTAGCGGCCTGTCCAGCAGGAGGAGTTCGTAGGCACTCAACGCATGCAAATAATGCTGGTCTTGAGTGAATTTTCAAGATAATATTTACTTCCTGAAATGAGTATCAATGCAAAAAAATACCAGACCGACATATGACGATTTCCAGGGGTTTCACTCTCGGTCACTTCGATACTTATCTCTTTTATTCCAGGGTTCCTGACGCTCACATCCCGCTCTCCCGAATTCGCGTCGATCGACGATTCGAAAGAAGCCTTGGACAAAGCTTGGGGAGTCATGGGCCCGTCTCAAATATCATCCCCTCACGGAAATTTACTTCTGGGCAAGCGCTAATTTGGGAGTCCTTAGCTGAATAAATGATCAATTGAGCTTGTACACTCCGAAGTTTGTGACTAGAATTTCCATTTGCCATATCCAACGGAACGGTTAACTTTAATCAGGTGTTCGTGTACACTTCGTACATGTTGACAACGGCGTCAAGCCGAAAGTTAAACTGTACTTATTTTGTTCCTCTATTAAGCGTTTTTTCGTCTCTTAGTCATGAGTTTCAATTTATGATTATATTACGCTTTATTTATTCTAACGCTTTCATTTAATCCTCAGTTGCCCAATATTAGTAACGCACGAGAGAAAAAGGAAAGCAGCAGGTTTGAGGGTTAACTCACCTTATCAGAAAGTGAATTAAATAACTAACGACGAAGTTGTGGAAACCTACTTGAATAGTAAATAACCCTGCAAATTATTACACAATGGTTTATTATTCTCATGAACAGCTTGACCTAGTATTACTGCTCCGAGACCCATCCCATTCGATTCAGCATCGAATACTAGTAAACCATACGAAACATGACCTGACTACAATGGAACTACGGAAACTAAATATTCCCCCGGCGCCAGACGCCCATGAACGTCTGTAGGCATTTATGATCCGATGGAGGGGTGTGCGGAGGAAGTGGCCTTGTCTGACCCCATCGGGCAAAAAGATTTGGGGAAATTGGGACGGGGGCTTCCAGTGAACCCTCGCTCGGCAATTGACAGGACGTTGAGAGTCCAAAGAGCGTTGCGAGTCGAGCGGGCCTTGAAAACGATACGAAACACGGCTTATTTGCGATTATACTGCGTTTCGTTTTTTTTATGTTTGCCCATAACAGCCATGGGCTTCGTCCGATCGGATTGCCGAGATGGCGGGCACAACTAGATACCAAATGGGATTTTTCTGCGAAAGAACGATTTTTTTATACCACGTTAAAGGCACAAAACGGCCTGGATGGCGGACGGACATCGCAAATTTGGAATCCCCATGTCTTGAAACGTTAAGTACCAAATATCAAATTTTGAGGGTTGTAAAAAATGTTTCATGACCGAAAACATAGGGTTATTATTCAGAATGAATAATAAACCAAAAGGAGAAATGGCAATTGTCTATTTTCACTAAATTTAAAGAGAAGCTTGACAAGAATAAGGGCAGTTTTGTAAGAAGGCTTTAGCTAGAATGAGCTAGCGCATGAAGTTATTGAGTGACTCCTACTCACACCACTACAATTATTGAGTAATTAGTGGATGAGAGTTTCATTAGAATCTCAACACGGTATTTCCGCGAAGGATTGTGTTTTGGAATTATCGGTCGGGTAACAATAAACTCAGAGAACTGTTAATAAATAAGTGAAACGGTGGTGGTCGGAATTCTGACATTTCTAGGGTTACTCCTACATACCTTAAGACCGTTATTAAACGCTTATCATATAGGTACTTAATTTTATTTCTGAAGATTCTAACAATATTTGAGCGGATTTAATAAGAATAAAACTGCGCTCAAATTCTTCGAAATTTCGGAGCTTTGGAACACATACACAGCCTATTACATAACTTTCCTTCCTACAACGTAGAGCCAAGGAAAATTGCGTCAGAACATCTTAGTAGAACGTTTTTATTTGTATTATTATTTTATTGTACTGTGATTTATTTGTTGTTAAAAAGTTGGCTCATTTTTGATCCGGTACGTTGATCAATTTTACATGGAGTGAGATAATCGGACTATTTGGTAGCAAACCTTGGGCTAACCTAATAGCCAGGTCACTGATAACTACAGGGGATGACCGGTTTCCTGACTTCAGACATAAAATCATTAAAAATCAAACAATTATTAGTTTGTACCTGATGAACAACAGGTCTAGTTGCCCTCGATTAGTGCATATCATGCACCATACTAGTCTTGAATTCTGCTTGGAAGAATCACCTTCTCTAACGTTGTTTCTGCCAAAACAGTTTCACCACGCATATAAATAATAACGATTATACCATTAACGAATGGGGAAACTTAAAAACCCTGTAAATTATTACACAATGGTTTATTATTCTCATGAACAGCTTGACCTAGTATTAGTGCTCCCTCATCCCATTCGATTCAGCATCAATGCTGGCTACAATGGAACTACGGAAACAAAATGTCTGATAATTTTGCCCCTTCGTCGGGGAAATTGGAACGGGGGCGCTCGAAGCGAACCCATTGCGAGGCGAAAGGGGAGTTGAGTGGCGGCGTCGTTGGGAGGCGAGCGAGCGAGCGGGTTTTTTAATGAGACGGGCGGGGAGGAAGGGAGTTCAAACGACGAAACGTTGACTTCCGCTGTAGTTCCTGCGTTGTACTGCGTTTCGTTAATTTTTTTAACCGTTTTTTGCCCATTACAACCACGGGCTTCGTCCGATCGGATTGCCGAGATGGCGGGCACAACTAGATACCAAATCGGATTTTTGTGCGAAAGAACGAATTTTTTAGACCATGTTAAAGGCACAAAACCGGACGGCGGACATTGCAAATTTGGAATCTCCAAGTCTTGAAACGTAAAGTATCAAATTTTGAGGGGGGGTTGTAAAAAAATTTTCGTGACCGAAAACATAGGGTTATTATTCATAATGTATGATAAACCAAAAATGAGAAATAGAGGGACGTGGTAGCGTGAGTGAGGACTGTATTACACTTGACAGAATAGCGGTATCAGTTTGAGTGAGAGTGTATAAATATGAACAAGAGAACCCTCAATACACGTGAACTGGTTGTGGAACAGTAAGTGGAGGAATAGAAAGAGAGAGAGAGAGAGAGAGAGAGGGAGAGAGAGAGAGAGAGAGAGAGAGAGAGAGAGAGAGAGAGAATTGTGAGTAGCGTGAGACTTGAGAGATGAACAAGTAGGAAGAACTGGGACATGACTGTAGTTCGCAAGGGCTGAAGGATGATTGACTTTTGGAAGGAGCTGTGTTTTGTGCAGAGGAATCTAAAATTGAGGGTTGGGAAAAGATAGTTGGGAAAGTCCAGGAAAGGGGGAAATCCATTGTCAATCAGAAATAACTGAGGAGTGAGACTTCCACGGGTACAAACAAAAGGGTAGTGATAGAAAGGTGTTTGAGGAAACAATGACTTTACATAGGACCAGTGAGTACTGATAAGTATTTCAAGTTGAGGGAAATTTAGAGATGGTGCACTCAAAGCAGTAAAACGCTTATACTCATAACTTGTTTAATTTACGCTATCAATTAACATTTACATTCAAATGTACAGCGTGAAACACGTGTAGACAATATCTACAAGAAGAAACGGCCCAAGTACTGTTGTAGTTGAACGCACTTGACAACGAAATTAAATTTCAAATATTTCTTTTAACCAAAATTCAAATTAAGCGCACAATTTTATTTAGTGAACTACACTTAATTTGAATTCGAAATATAACTTAGTTAACATCGTTCGATTCAACTACTTATGCGACCCTCGACTACTAAAAATTTTCCAAAAATAAATTAAACGTTATATTTATAAAAAATTATTTTAAGAGTATCGATTTATCACACGTTCATGGGCATACGTTGCTTTCTCCATCATTTGCGTAGAGGTGCCATGAAACAAGAACCCAGAACAGAGCTGGAATGACAATTTGAGGTCCGTCTTTGGCATCTCAATTTCTCATATCTGAAAATCAAACAGAAAAATTATCAGAATTAATAGTTGCGGAAAACTACACACAAAAAAAGTGTGCGGAAGAGGAGAGGGATGCATTAAGTACTAGAGCAATCCATTTTTCCATCGTAGATAGGCACTCTGTGGATAACGTTGTCTTTAATAAGTTTTAGTAATGATTGGCGATGAAATAGGAGTAGTTAAATAGATGGCACTTCTGGGTTAATGACGTCAGACCCCCCTCCCCCACCCGCAGCTGATGTATGACGTCAGACCCCCCCTCCCCCATCAACACTACAGCTGATCTGACGTCCCCCCCCCCACTACCACCACTACTGCTGATCTGACGTCACCCCCCTCCCCACTACAGCTGATATGACGTAAGGCCCCTGTGTGCATTAGTGTAACTCCTAAAAGGATCCCCCACCACATATGAATCCCCCCCGTGTGACGTCATGCCCCCCCACAATTGGCGCAATTTCTGAGTGGATCTACGTCATACCCCTACTAATTACGTCCTACCTATGGGGGGGGGGGATGACGTCACACGGGGGGGATTCATATGTGGTGGGGGATCCTTTTAGGAGTTACACTAATGCACACAGGGGTGGGGGGTCTTACGTCATATCAGCTGTAGCGGTTAGGGGGGGGGGGGACGTCATATCAGCTGTAGTGGTGAGGGGGGGGACGTCAGATCAGCTTTAGTGTTGATAGGGGGGGGGTCTGACGTCATTAACCCAGAAGTGCCATCTATTTAACTACTAATAGGCTTGATAAAATAATCATTTGTTTGAACAAGCAATGAAAGATGGAATATAGTGTGAAAATATAACTGAACTCAAACGTCGCTCGTATGGAGTGGCAACCCACAAACTTGCATCGCCCACCATCAGTAACTTGGCCCCATTCACTAAGAACCGTTTGAAGTGCTAACGACGTAAAATGTTACGATGGGTAGGTGGAAGGGAGTGAGGGAGAAGCTCCATCTAGACCAGAACGATACAAATCCCACCCCTGGTGGTGAGTAATTGCGCGTACACGTGTTGAACACCTGCCATTTGTAATCTCCAACTAGAACCTTGGACTCTCGGCCCAACGAGAATCTTTGTTGCAGCGACCCTCTCCACCCACCGGTCAAGGAAGATTTGCTAGCTCCACATAGTGAGAAATAGAGGGTTAAAACAATCAATCTTCCCATCCCAATCTTATCACCTGTTAACACGGAGAAACTTTGTGCGTGGGTGAGCAAACAGCAAACTGAAAAAGTAGGGAGGGTTCGAAACGTAAATTTTCTAGTTTCATAATCCTTTCCATGTTGAATTTAAACGATGAAGCATTTAAAAATTATTGCTACTAGCCAAATCAAACTAAAACCTTCAGAACTTCGTCAACACGAGCTTCCAGACCGGATTTATAACCTGTACATGTAGCAATAATGTTTCCAACAACCTTTCACGCCTTTCTATAAGAATATACGATGATTTCAAGGGTAAATTGCGTGAACGTTGCTGTCCAGTTAGCTGGAAACCAGTAGGTCCTTTAGTAGCTTCCTTAAACCTCTTACGGCCACTCTTGAACTCTCATCGTGTGTGGCACATTAGTCAATTGGGCAACAACGTATTTTTCTCTAAATCGACTTCTCATTTCCTAGTACGCGATGGATTTCAATTTGTATAACAAATTCGTTCTTCCTCTTGAGCAACATTTTCGGGTTTGGTTCTCACAGGAATGTTAGTCCCAAACTCAGAAAATTAACAGGCGCTCGGGAGTCCATCAGCCAACTTCGCTCAATCATAAGTCCCTCTGTTTTTAATTTTTGTTTGATTTCAACCGTTTATACAACAATTCACTTTGTATGGCTAATTCTATTTAATCAATTCATTTATCACTCGGTTAATTTGAACTTGGTCAAACAACGCTTTACGGCAGCAGGAACGCTGTAGCGCTTACAGTTCCAGATTTTATTGTGCTGCTCGTATTCATTGCAGGACCATTATTGAGAAACTGGTACACAGATAATTAATGAGGCTGTAAGCACAAATATTTTGAAGAAGGATAGTAATTACTTTTGCAGAGTTATTGGGTAAAAATGTTTAGAAAGTAAGCGAAACGGAAATTGAAAATTCAGGAATTTCTGGAGTGAACCCCATGTATCTCACGAGCGTTTTTAAACACTCACCCTTTAGGTATTGGATTGGACTACGATACCAATTTTTTTAAACATTCTACCAACATTCGTAGTTTATAAGGAAAAAACTGCGCTAAAAACGCTTTTGGTCGAACATTTTGATAATTAATTGTGCTGCTCTCGTCATTTTCCCACGAATGGAAATGTCACGGTATAATTACCTTATTGAGAGCTATCAATTCAAAAAATTTAATCAAAATCGTTACAGCCGTTTTTGAGAAAAAAAAATTGGTGTTTTGATCATTATGATAACTATAGTTAACTTTCGGTGGATTTTGCCCATGTCCTTATTTTTACGTCCCATGGTAACCTGTAGGCTAGACATCATGTTTCAGCTGATTTGGTACGGTTATTTTCTCTAAAAACTGCGCTAAAATCGATTTCGTCGAAAGTTTTGGTAATTTATTGTGCTGCTCTCGTCATTTTCCCACAAATTAGAATTTCATGGTGTGATTATCTCATTAAGAGCTACCGATATAAAAAATTTAATCAAAATCGTTAGAGCCGTTTATGAGAAAAAAAAAATTTGGTGTTTTGATCACTATGATAACTATACCTTCGGTGGATTTTGTCCAAACCCTTATTTTGGCGTCCCATGGAGGCCTGCGGGCGAGATATCAAGTTTGAGCTGATTTGGTACGGTGGTTTTCTCTAAAAATCGTTCATAGACACACAGACTGACTGACACACACACAGACACACAGAGCATTTTCCCAAATAGTGTTTTTCGGACTCAGGAGGGTCTGAAACGTAAAGATCTGAAGAAAACTCAAAATTTTTTTTTCAGCCGACTACATAACTTTCCTTTCTACTTCGTAGAGCCAAGGAAAGTAAAGAAGTTCAAAAATCAAGCCAAGAATGCCAGATGTCTGCGTTCTGTGGCAGCACCAACGACATATGCTGTGACAGAAACCCCTACGAGCAACAAAGCGATTGAGTGCACCAAGGAAGCATTCACTCGTGAGACCACCTAGGCCAAGCTGCAATTGGGTAATACGAAACCCTCAATAAATCGTTAGAGTGCTTAGGATTAGGCGAGTTCGATAATGAGTCCGACCACGGTACATGTGCCTATTTGATTGGATTTTGGACAAATTCGAAACACTGCACTAAACTATGAACTGCGATGCTGAGAAGGCTTATTGCGGGCTAAACTGAAACGTGGAATAGGATCGAGAGCTTTGGACGAGCCAGTTTTTTCAGGACATCACGACTTCGGTGGACGGGAAGAATTCCCATGTAATCGGAGGAAACAAGAAATAAATCCCGTTCTGCTTCATTGCAGCTACTCTTATTATGAGCAACGAATGTTGCGCCAGTGGTCAAACCTGCCAGCCACGACTTCTTCAGGCCAGTCAAGCCTTTAACCGTTACGAGCAATGTGTGAAGAAGGTAATGGTTAACAACGTGGTCACCGATTAAGTTTTCCACGAAAGGTTAAAATTATGTTGACTTAGGAAGCACATTTATGACAAGACATTCCCCAAGTGTCTGCCTCCACGTAGCCTCATAGGTAACAGACTCCTTCCACCTGGCGGCATTTTCTAACTTCTGTTATGTTATCTATCGTTCCTACCACAGTTCCAGGTGCGTTGGCTGCTGAGTGGGAGAGTTGGGCGATGATAACGAAAACCACATCTGCACGCTGTACCTCACAAAAAAACGACTAATAGAACTGATTTATCAAGGTACCGCCACTGAGATGAAACAGACCTGCTCCCTCCCTCCTTTATCCAACACGGAAGACTTATCTCAGGAATCAGTGAAAAGTATTCTCCAAGGAACACAATTTATTATTCAACACCGATTTTCAGATTATGCCACTCTTTGTAATTGGGGTGATGTTGAAGAGAGGCGAGGGGGGCGTGCAGAATCAATTATACGTTGCAAAAATAAACTCTAATCGTGACGTAAATGCGACGAAGAAAAGGCACGTTCGTAGTTCGTGTTTTTCACCGTCCAATTTCAAGAGAGCGCTTTTTCCTCCGTTAAAAATGCCATCCGACGAAGGAAACTTCAAGCGATTTTAATCTCCTAGATATTGAAATTACACTGAGGCCCTTAAAGCAGAGACAACTCTGAATAAAGGCTTAATCCACTACGGCGCCGAAACGAATCTCTTGAGATAGCTTCATCCTGGCTCATCTTCAGTGAACTCTACGCTCAACAGGACACTTGCTTGGCAACTTCGTTTTTTCTGCTGGGGAGGAGCAACCTTCGTCGTTCACTTCACTGCTCGAGGCTATAAATGGACTCAGACGAGATCCATAGGATCGAACTCCGCCAATAGCTCGAAGAGCGCACGTTTGCAGAATCCTAGTTTTTCTGGGAAATAATTTTTTGACCTCTAGGCTGTATTTTGACATTACACTATCAAATGAGGTGCAAAAGTATTACAACCAGACGAAACCGACCAGAGTACCACAAGATGTAGAGGGATTTAATCAACATGCTGAAAATTTTCTCAAATGGCGTTTTTTCGCTCAAAATACCAAAGAAGACGTAAGAAAACTGAAAAAAACTTTAGCCGATTGGATAAATGTTTCTATTACTTCTCGCATGGTTGGAGGGGGGGGATGAGGGGAAAGATAACACCATAGTATACGACCAAGTTTCAAAGCTCTCAAAACTCAAAGCTCAAATTTTCAAAAATAGTAGTTCATATAAGTCTGCTGAGCGGTTATTTACGTACGGCTAAGGAGAGTTGTGTGATGCGCCGCTCCTGATGTTTCAGCCTGAAAAGGTGCGTGAAATAAGAAAGTTGTGGAATTGGGTGAGTGAAATACGTAAGCTGTGGTGCGCAGTGGAGGGTGCAACAGTTTCGACGAATCGATTATTAAAGCTAACCATTCGTCGGTCGGTCAGTAGAATAGTTTCAAGATCGACTCACCGTCAAAGGAGCAGTGGAAGGTGACCTAAAACGGTGTTGAGGAGGAGGCGTCTTGTAATGATTCTGATATCCGTAATTGACGTATTTGGTGTGGCCACCTCCTTTAGGCCCGAACACCATGTTCGTGAGAGTCATGAGAAGAGCAACTTTGAACGCTGCGATGTTCCACATCATGGCTTTCATTATAAACATCTTGAGAGCCGAAATGATTAAAGGAGCGTAGCCGATAGTCATCATTCCGGGTATGAGGAAGTAAGGCCACATGCCTTCCACAGCTTCAGTCACCGACCGTTTCCTTCGTGTCCGTCTTTTCCCTAGAATGAACGTATTCAGTCAATTTGTGCGTCTTGTAAGTTGGTTTGTAATTCTACTGCATCAGGAATGACACGAAGCGTCCTTTATAAAAGAATCTTTATGTGAATAATATAAAAATTTATTAACAGCAGCAAAGGCGACGAAAAACTATAGTTATCTCCGCAACCAAGGTTTTTTGGGGGTTTTCCGATAACGACAATATCGGTTTCAATTAAATTTGGCGTGTAGGTAGTTCAAAATAATTGATCGGTAATATGAAACGTTCGCCTTTACGAAAACTGCAGGAGCAGCGCAATATAGTACCATAAGATGCACGACGCAGATACGATGGAAGTTAATAACGCATATGAAGTAATTAGGAAGGATGCAGAAATACACGTCGCACCTTCGACTAACTTTTGCAAAGTGGTTTCCCTATATTTCGAGGACAGTGATGAGTCCTGTTGATAGAGCCACACGTTACCAATGCGCTGGTCATTGAATAATAAGTCGAGACTTTCAAGTAGGTAGAAACGCAACACATTAGTTTCACAATGTGACTTTTTTTTGAAACGGTGGATGCAGGCAATACCCTCACTGCAGCCACAAATAGGCCTATTGTAAGGGCGTCCATGATCCTCGGATTATGGCCCACCTGCACCACCTCCAGGGCCCACGGCACTGGTCTCACTTGGTGTGACGTCACCAATGCGCCCCCACCACGCCGCACAAAGCGGAGGATATCCGCAAGTTCTGCCTTTGCCACCTCTTCGGGTTTCGAGTTCATCGCATACGCACACCACATGCTCTGCCGTCTCTAGCCCTACCTCGCACTTGCCAATATTTGCAAGGTGGTACTTCGGCGGACAGTGTCCTGTGAACAGGTCACATATGATCCTCATATCCTTCCTGCCCAGTGCAAGCACCTCCTTGGACCTCTCTCTGGAGAACTGGATGAAGAGTTTTGACTGTCTAAGGCCGGGCAGCCCCTGCCAATGAGCAGCCCTGCACCTGTCCTCCCATTTGCCAACCTCTCTACCTAGGTGGCTCCTGGTAGTCCCAACAAAGGGCTCAGGGCCAGTAGGGATCTGCGATGATCCCTTCTCAGCCAACCTATCAGCCCGTTCATTTCCCTCTATACCCTGATGCCCTGGCACCCAGCACAGTGTTACACTGTTGTCCTCTGCCAGGGCCTTCAGTCACACGTTACCAATGCGCTGGTTATTGAATAATAAATCGAGACTTTCAAGTAGTGGAAACGGAACACATTAATTCTCAATGGGAGACCTTAGTAGAAGACCCAAAACAGAGGTTTAAAAGGGAGAAGAATTGTTCAGCGACGTGCTTATTCAACTGGGTGAGAATAATGACCAGTCTTAACTGCCTAGCACTTCTTGTCCAGATAGAGAAGTATAAAGTATAACGTGAAACAATTATTTCTGCTAGTTTTGTCAATAGAACTGTTTGCAGTTATCAAATGATTGGGGATGCATTATGCAATGGGTGATAGCCCACGGGGTTGAATGGCACAGAAGTAAAGTTTCTTGAATCAATTCCTGCAATAAGTGATTGGCCCCTGAGCAGTGTCTGGCTTGTAAGGACCAGCCGATAGTTCCCTCGTCAGAAATCATACATGAGCTGGGTCTCGATTAAAAAGAAAAGAAAATGTAAAATCGCTGCAACAGATTACACGACGGTTTATTAATCTCATGCACAGGTTCACATAGTCACACACCTCAGAGACCTATCCCATTCGATTCAACATTGAAAAATACCAGTAAAACATATGAAACATGACCTGAGAAATACTAAATATTCCAGGCGCCTGTAGGCAATTAGCACGACGTGACGGCTCGAGCTAGCGGGTGGTTTTATTCGAGACGGGAGGGAGTACAACCCTTAAAGTTCCTACTCTAAAAACTACTAAAATTCATTCACTACATTTACTGTGATTTGATTTTTGTCCTTCTACGCGCAGTCTGACACCTGTGAGACCTCACTCACCATCGAAAGATACCTGGGAAACAATACCATACACCACAAAATTATAATAAAACTGC
This sequence comes from Pachypeltis micranthus, assembly GCA_020466155.1. Lineage (NCBI taxonomy): Eukaryota > Metazoa > Arthropoda > Insecta > Hemiptera > Miridae > Pachypeltis > Pachypeltis micranthus. The sequence continues at coordinate 54,989,031 of CM035771.1, read as the reverse complement.
CGAAATTTCGATTTGTTTAACCATTTTTTACAAATAACAACCTGGGTTTTCGTTAGATCGGATTGTCAGCCAGGCGGGAGTGGCAAAATGAGCAAACCTGGCGTATCTCTGCAGGTCTGGGTTCAGTGGATGCTGAGCAAGTGGCTGAGCTACTGCATGATAGCAAAATCACAACCTCCATGACAGTCAACGGATAACTCTCTCCGAGGGTTCAGACACAGTAATTTTGACAGTTCATGTCTTTACTTTGCTACATAAACTCGAAAATGTAACGCCAGAGATGTTACGGAGAAGTGTCATGAAATTTGTTAACCCGAGTTGCAAGCACATCCCCTGTGGCATAATGGAGAAGGCATCGGTCTCCTAAACTGGAGGTTGTGGGTTCGAGTCCCACCAGGGTTACGATTATTTTTTTGACATTTTACTTTGCTACATAAACTGTCTTTACTTTGCTACATAAACTCGAATATGTAACGCGGGATATATAACGCAGGAGATGTTACACGGGATATGTAACGGAGAAGCGTCACGAAATTTGTTTTAGGTTAAGTGCATGGTAACGTCTGTTACAAAATCTAACGCTTGGTAACATCACACGTTTTAATAACCTCAGTGACTAAGTTATGATGTCAATTGCAATTGACGCGGCCATTATATCGAAACCATCCACGAGCACAATCAAACGTAGTTATCATTGCATTAAAAAAATTTTTTTTAATGAAAGACATAAAATGTTCCAAGTGGTTGCGTACTTGTACGAAAGCTGTACCCACCGTTTTCGTAAAGGTTTCTTTCGCGCCCGCCAGCCTCAACGTTTGGGAAAACAACAACTGGGGGAAGTCTGGGGTCAAAGGACTAGAACTGATTAGGCGCTTTGCGTCGAACACGCAGTAATTACGGTTGTCACTTTTAGAACATTAGCATAAAACATGAGCAGGATTTATAAGGCAAAATTTGTAGTAAAATTTTCTTGATATTATCGCTTTATTGATCGTATGTATTTTTCCGTAGACGCGAAAATTAGGTTATGAGTAATTTCCATCGATTGGGAAGGAGGAATGGCGGGGGGGGGGGGACCGAAATGTCACAAAAACTAAGGTTATTCGCATACGAGGTAGTCAGGGAGGGCTACGTCGACCTCCCTTCCTCTTCGCGATCCTCTTCCTTTCCTTCTTCCTACCTTTCCTCCTCCTCCACCACGATAGATGACTGCCAGTGCTGGTACTGTGGCCCGGGTATTCAGAAACTCCAAAGGCCTAAGAGTCTACTTTGGGCAGAAGCATAGTGTCGAAAGGAATGAAGAGATCGACGTTGATAAAATAGTTTACAGGAAGGTTCTGAGGAAATGCGCCTCATCGCAGTTGCTGAGAAGCAAGCTGTGAGAGAGGAGGTACGCCAATTCAACAAACATCTGGCCGAGGGATTCCCTTCCTCAACTGCAGCAGCCATTAAAGCCCTGCGCTGGAAGCTCGAGTGCAGGCAGCATGTGCAGGACCAAAGCCCCAGCCAGACCTAGTAGCCTCAGACTCCTTTACCCTTTTGAGGAGTGAGATTCTGAGACTAGTGGAGCAGGTGAGCAAAGTAAAAGGTTATGAGAATCCTCATTTGAAGAATCAGGCATGGATGGCTGTTACTGTGGACAAGGTTGCAGATTATCTGCGCTGCATTTTCCGAAACCGAAAGATCCGAATGATGTGGGGGCGCTGAACTGACACATCTCAAATCAGCCCCCTGCAAACGGTTGTAGGGCAGCTAAGAAGATGACGCAGGTGAAAGAGATATCTGGGTAGAGTCGCGGCTCAGGTGCTGGGTGCAAGGCATGGGAATGTTCAGCCTACTCTTCAGGTCTTCAGGAGTTTGTTGAGTTTTGAGAGCCTCCCCATGAATGCTCCCAGCCACATCCCAGAAGAGTGTGGTATCCTCTGCCCCCCCCCCCCACAGGAATCCTTAGCCAGCGCTATGTGTTCTTTGGTCCTTGAGGACGAGACACATAAGTGCCATATCAGCAACTCCACTTCATCTGGACCTGATGGTATTTCACCCTGCAGATGGAATAATACCTCAAAGGCTGTTCAGCTGCTGGTTCTCAACTCATTCTTGTAACATGGCAAAACCTGATGCTGGATTGTCGCGTGCCCAAACTGTTTTTGCCACCCAAAAAAGTGGTGATGGGCCGGGGGCTGCAGACCGATTTCACTGACATCTTTCGACACCTCCAAAAAGTGCTGGCATCTCGCCTATAGTTGGCTGGTTATCATTGGCGACGTTCAGAGAGCGTTCCAGCCAGTGAATGATGCTGCCTAAAATGTCACAATTCAGCAGGCAGTAATGTCCCTGGCCCAGAAGAAAAAGAAGAAATTACATATGGTTGTCCTGGCTGATGCTAAAGCTTTTAACACAGTAAGCCACCAAGGTCTTGGCCGCTTGCTTCTGTGGTGTGGAGGCTGCTGATTGGCTCATTGCTCATGTGAGCTCCCACTACTGCGGGGACGTGACGCCTTTGCAGGTTGGAGGGGAGATGTCTGTGGATGTGACAATAGGGCGTGGCATACGGCAGGGAGACCCTCTGTCTCCTGTACTCTTCAATTTTGTGATTGATACTCTGCTCTGTAAGTTGCCTCAAGAAGTAAGGTCTTGTGTCAGGTGTGCAGAGCGGTGCATTAGCCCTCTCGAATGATGTCGTCCTCCTCGCAGGTACCAAGCAAGGCTCGCCAATCGCCCTTGACAAGTTCGTGAAGCAACTAGACACGTATGGATTGATGTTGAATCCGGAGCAGTACGGCTTGTTTCCTTTGGTGCCGTCCCATCGAGATTACAGCATGAAGGCCGTGGATCCGGGTTTCGCCAATAGCGCAACTTTTATTAACAGAGAATACAACTACCAAAGAGACGGGGCTGAAGAAAATTGGTTTACTGAGGTTCTGTTGTCTTTACTTATAAGGTTTTTGTTGCTGAGTAGACTGTTAGCGCCTGAAAGGCCCTTACACAGTGCGCTTTAGTTAGTTGCCACAGCAGTTTGCGGGTAAGTTACTTATGTATAGGGGCTACTCTAGAAATTCCGCAATTTCAACCGCTGCCGTTTCACTTAGTACCATTTTTAAAAGCTATTACCAAATAACTCTGCAAAAGTGATCATTATCCTTCTCAAAAAAATCGTGTTTACTGCCTCATTAATTATCTAAGTACCAATTGCTCAATAATGGGCCGAGCATGAGTACGAGCAGCACAATAAATTCCGGAACTGTAAGCGCTACCGTTTTCTGCCGCTGTGAAGTGATGTTTTACCAAATTCAACTGAACTGAGTCAAAAATAGAGTTAGTAGAAAAAGTCACGAAAACAAGTGAATTGATGTGTAATACAGCGCACCTGGCATTCTCGACATACCAAAATCTAGATATTGATATGGATTGGTATAAAATTGATATGGTGTTGGGAACAGACTAACGCAGTGGACTGTAATTGGATGTTGGATCGGTTTTGACGTTCAAGTAATCAAGCAAGTTGGCAGGAGGTACAAATGGGGGCTTGACTCACCCAATGACTTCGTCTGGCTTGCTGTGCGGTACTTACGACGACGATGACGTGAGACGAATCCTGGGAACGTTGAGGGGAGATTGCGTAGCAACACCACGTATGTGGTATGATCCACTACAAGCGGTATTTTCGGGGGTTTGGTGGCCGAATTTGACTCAAAGTGAATTGATTTGACACAAGGCGGGAGCACAAAGAGAGTGAGAGAGAGATGATGATGATGATGATGATGATGATGATGATGATAACAGGAAGGCAGTCTTCAGGCGCACCGACTGCAGCGCCTTCCTGAAGCTGCAGGACCAATGGCAGTTTGCCGTGGCCACTGAGGGCCCATGTACCAACTCCCCTTTCACTAGCCTGTTGGCACATCTCCCCAGCCTATTGCCGGTACCCATTCCCTCACCACCCCTGGGTTTGGAAGACACCCCTGGGTTTGGAAGACCCCCCTGGTTGGGGATCGAACCAGAGTCCGCTGGTTCTATCCCCGCCTGGCTCGGACAGAAAGAGAGAGAGATTTACACTTCTTTTGGTTTATTTTCATTCTGAATAATAACCCTATGTTTTCGGTCACGAAAAATTTTTTACAACCCCCCCTCAACATTTGATACTTAATGTTTCAAGACTTGGAGATTCAAAATTTGCAATGACTGTCCGCCGTCCGGGCCATTTTGTGCCTTTAACATGGTCTAAAAAATTCGTTCTTTCACACAAAAATCCGATTTGGTATCTAGTTGTGCCCGCCATCTCGGCAATCCAATCGGACGAAAACCCGTGGTTGTAATGGGCAAAAAATGGTTTAAAAAATTAACGAAACGCAGTACAACGCGGGAGCTACAGCAGAAGTCAACGTTTCGTCGTTTGAAGTCCCTCCCTCCCACCTGTCTCAATAAAAAACAACTGCCTGCCCACTCAACTCCCTTTACGCCTCGCAACGGGTTCGCTCGAAGTACCCCCGTTCCAATTTCCCCGACCCGACCGGGCAAAATCATCAGACGTTTTGTTTCCGTAGTTCCATTGTAGCCAGGACATGTTTCGTATGCTTTACTAGTATTCGATGCTGAATCGAATGGGATGGGGGAGCACTAATACTAGGTCAAGTTGTTCATGAGAATAATAAACCATTGTGTAATAATTTGCAGGGTTTTTTAGTTTGATAACAACATTTGATAACGCTGAAGGCGGAAATTCTCCCATGTTAGAAGAGCTGTTCCGCCGCTAACCGCTCTCTAGTTCCTTTCGGAACATATGGACTACATCATTACATACTAAAGGTTAAGAACAATTGCTTATAGGCAATTTGGAGTAATAAATATATCATATAGTAGGATCCTGCTCAATCATATAATAATGGAATTATTGGGAGTCTGCCATCTCGTATGCTGAGCATTGAGATAGTTGTAAGTTGTGCTTTCCAATCCATCCATCACAGCCAGGCAACAACACATTTATATTTATGCGATTGGAACGGGAAGAACATAATCAGATTTTGTTGACTTGATAGTTACTTGGATTTGTTCGAGCTCATCTAACTCTGCTAATAAACCAAACATCCCAAGCTTTCATCTCTACAACGCAATTGTGAATATAAATTACGAACTGTTGCCATTCAACAGAAGCGAGACGAGACAAGGCAATTAATCAACCGGATATCATTAAAGGATATTACGAATTACTAGGCTCCAGATTTAGGAAGCTTCAATTATTAATCTCTCGCAGCTCTAATCTGTCTCCTTTAGTCCAAAGGTGATTGGGCGTTAACGTCGTCGAAAACAAAACAATGAAATCCAACTTCATCCGTGAGGTTGTTCGATCTTATCACAAAACTTCTAATTTCGTTCCTCTTAATGGGCCTAAATTACCGGCAAAGCGTTGACCTTTGTTTAGAAATGAGCGAGAGAGGCAACGAACTCATTTTCTGCGCTGCCTGAGATAGAAAAAAAATGGAATGGAAAAAAGAGCGAGAGTTTGGCCAGAAAGAAAAAAATTGGCCAGAGAACGTTAATTAACATTCCTATCCATTTCAAAACGACGGCAATGCAGTTAGAAGTTGATCGTCGCTCTTTCATTTGTACTCGATAAGTTCGAAATATTATTAACACCAAGATTTTCTCTGGAACCACTCAACGGCATTCGTTAAACGGTAACTTTAGTGGCGCTAAGTAAAAATTGATTCACAAAGCTGTCGAGTTCACAAATGAAGTCAGAATGACTAATTGATAGAAGGCGGTAAAAGATGAAATGGTGACGAACTTGAAGGGAGTTTCAGCATCAAGAGAAATTTTAACCACACGTTAATTAACAACCATTTATGAGCTTGCGAGGGAGAAATTATTTAGTGGTGGCGACTCGTTGGAACTGCTCGTTCAGAGGTTTTGAAGTTTGTCATTGAGTGACACAGTATGTCTCTCAAACGAACACGAAGACCGCGATAAACCTGCGAATAAGAATCTGGTGCGTTGCAACACACAACTTTCCCTAGCTCTACGTCAATTCAATTTTTACACGGCTTTTCCTACTTAATAAATTCATTTATCACTCAGTTAATTTGAACTTGGTCAAACAACACTTTACGGCAGCAGGAAGCGGTAGCGCTTACAGTTCCGGAATTTATTGTGCTGCTCGTACTAATTCCAGAACCATTATTGAGCAACTGGTCCACAGATAATTAATGAGGCTGTAAACACGAATTTTTTGAAGAAGGATAGTAATCACTTTTGCAGAGTTATTGGCTAATAACTGTAAGAACTGGTAGTAAGCGAAACGGCGGTAGTTGATATTCAGGAATTTTAGGATTGAGCCCCATGTTCTCATGAGCGTTTTTAAACACTCATCGTTTGAGTATTGGATTGGATTACAACACCAATTTTTTTAAACATTCTAGTAACATTCCATTAGAGTTTATAAGGAAAAACCGCGCTAAAATCGATTTCATCGAAAGTTTTGATAATTTATTGTGCTGCTCTCGTCATTTTCCCACAAATGGGAATTTTATGGGATAGTTGCCCTATTAGGAGCTATCAATATAAAAAATTTAATCTAAATCAATCAATCAATCGTTTTATTTGTTGTTTTATGGCTACAGAGGCCTATACAACAAGGAGTTCGCCTAAATTATAAACAAACAACATAACTTCAAAACAACAGAAACCTCAATTCTCATCAATTCTCTTCTGAAACTAAATCTTTAAGAAATTTGCGAAGTTTTAAATAGTTCATAAAAAAATTTAAAAACTTATAAACTAATTCCTTCGTAATGCAACTAAATAAGGATTTATTTACAAATTCGCTATTTACTATAGGGGTTCCAAAATAAATTGTTCTAAAGCCCATCAATTGGGGACACTTACAAAATATGTGTTCGAGGGTTTCTTTCTCCTTGCTATTGCACAGGATACAGATCTCGTCATGATTTATTTTATACAAATCACCTTTATAATATTCGGAGTTGGTCCTCATTTTTCAACCTGAGCTGGGCCACCACCCGCTTCACATTAATCGGCATTGACCATGTCAAGTACCCATCAAGCGAAGAGTAACTGGGAGCAAACTCTCCGTATCGTCTACTGTATGACGAGCATATCATCCTCTCAAAATCTTCTTATGCTGTCTTAGTATTAAAGCTATTTAGGACATTGCTCCGGTATTTTTTAATCTCATCTGCGTCCTGAGCTTCCCAGAGACGCTCGTAGCCCAGCCCACACAAAACACCCCTTAGCTGAGTGGCCCAATTAAATTTTTGATTCCCTTCCCCTCTTCTCATTGTCTCAAGAAGCTGCTCATAACACAGACGAGGGTACCTCTTCACATCCATGTGGAGGAGCGCCTCCCACCAACCTAATGCCCTATCTAAAACAAAAACTCCCAACTTCGTCCTCCCTGTTTCAGCACGTATATAGTGAGGGGTGCCAAAAGGCAACGTCAGTAGGCTCTTAAACACTCTAGACTGCACCCTTTCTAACTCCTCAAAATACCTAAGGCCCCAAATCTCAGAGCAATACAACAAAACCGAACAAACCATTGAGTCAACCAAACGATTAATCGCACCCTAATCGCCGCATCTGCCCACCACCAACGTCCCCCTTACACTACCCCAAGCCTTTAAAGCCCTTGACATAAAATGATCCCTCGCTTTATTAAACATACCCGATGAGGAGAAGGGAACCCCCAGATAGGTATAATCCCTAACAAATGTCACCACCTCCGTATTCAAATCTACGTGTGCCTCGCGCTTTGAACCTCCACCCTTATGAAAACATAGAATTTTGGTCTTATCGGGGTTTATACTGAGCCCAAGTGATACTGAATATTCCTCTAAGGCCCTGATTTTTTTCGCGATGTCCCTCCTACTGTCCCCAAAAATAACAATATCATCAGCGAACATCAGGTGCAGGATATCCCTTCTTCCATTTACATTTATACCTCCTAAATCTTGTTCCCTAATGTATTGCTCCAACCCACTCAAATATAGGTTGAACAAAACGGGACTGACGGAATCGCCCTGCAAGACACCCTCGGCCACCTTATGAAAACTAGTGAAATCGTTTCCTACCTTAATAGCCACCGTGGCCCTCTCGTACAGGTCCCTTAGTACACGCAAGACACGTCCCCTTATTCCTAGTTCCGCCAATTTCCCCCACAAGAGTCCATGAGGAAGCGACCCAAAAGCGTTCCGATAGTCAGTAAACCCACAATAAAGTTTCCCTCCTTTTGGCTGTACTCTCAAGGCAATCAAAGCCCCCATGACGAAGATATTATCCCTGCAATTTAATCTAAATCGTTAGAGCCTTTTTTGAGAAAAAAAAAATTTGGTGTCATGATCACTATGATAACTATAGTTAACTTTCGGTGGATTTTGTTCATACCCTTATTTTGGCGTTCCATGGTAACCTGCGGGCGAGATATCAAGTTTGAGCTGATTTGGTTCGGTCGTTTTCTCTAAAAACCGCGCTAAAATCGATTTCATCGAAAGTTTTGATAATTTATTGTGCTGCTCTCGTCATTTTCCCAGAAATGGGAATTGTATGGTATAGTTGCCATATTGAGAGCTACCAATATAAAAAATTTAATCAAAATCGTTATGGTCATTTTTGAGAAAAAAATTTGGTGTTTTGATCACTATGATAACTATAGTTAACGTTCGGTGGATTTTGTTCATACCCTCATTTTGGCGTCCCATGGTAACCTGCGGGCGAGATATTAAGTTTGAGCTGATTTGGTACGGTCGTTTTCTCTAAACATCGTTCACAGGCACACAGACCATTTTCCCAAATAGTGTTTTTCGGACTCAGGAGGGTCTGAAACGTAAAGATCTGAAGAAAACTCAAAATTGTTTTTTCAGCCGATTACATAAATTTCTTTTGTACTTTGTAGAGCCAAGGAAAGTAAAAATCACTTGGAGCCTAATACACTGTAACTTGATTTTGACGGATGTCTAATAGTGTTTTCCAGACTTGCTTAGGGCGACGCATCAAGCAACGTTCCTCAGACCTGCATGTGTTCAGTTGTAGATATCGCTGACTCGGGAAGATAACATGCACATTAGGTGAAAACTCGGTGTAGAATTATAACTCAATACCGCAGCATCAGTATCATTCTGAAAACACCCAATATCTCTTTAGTTCAATATTTTGTGATGGCAGTTCCCTGTCATTGAACCATATCGTACAATTTAGGTCTTAGGAAAATGGCGAGAGTATCTCAATACTCATTTTGGCGCTTGGTCGCGTGTGAAGGTGGAAAGTTCTTGGAAGAACAACTGAAGCGATTAAGCCGTTGATTTGGTTTATTAATCATTCAGAATAACACACCTATGCTTTCGGTCGGGAAAATTTGTTTACATTCCCCCTCAAAACACTTTATATTTCAAGGCATCAGGGTTCCAAATCTGCTATGTCCGCCCGCCGTCCACTGTCGCCCGTCGCCCGGGCCATATTTTGCCTTCGATGCGGTCTAAAAATCTTCTTCTGCACAAAAGCTCTGCCTAGTCGTGCCCGGCTGGTCGACAAGCCGTTCGGACGAACCTCGTGGTTTTTATGGGTAAAAATTGGTTTAAAAAATTACCCGAAAACGATATTTTGGTAGTTTCCTGGCATTTACATCGTGTTGGGTATGGTTTCCCAGGTATTTATTGATCGTGAGTCGAATAGGACAGACCTCATAGGTGTAGGATAGCGCCTAGATGGACAAACTGTGTAATCGCAGCAAATGCAGTGAGGGGGAAGAGCTTGTGGGACAATACAATGAAAGTTATCTTTTCTCTTCGGCCTGCGCTCGATTCCCGCACTGCCTCCAGCCTCATTACAACCGCCCATCAGCTCGAATCGTAGCGACACGCCAATTGCCTAGCGTCGCCTAGAAAAACGTCATTTTCATTGTTCCGTAGTAGCTAGCGGTCATGTTTAGTATCGTTTCCTAATATTTTTCGATGCTGAATTGAACGGGCTGGGTCTCAGAGGTGTAGGACTGCGTCAAACTGTGCAATCGTGCTTTGCGCTTTATGTCATAATTTGCAGCGTTGTTCATTATCGCTGATTTATGATGTTACATTTAAAATAATGGGTACAATATAGCCGTGCACTAAGAAGAAAAGAGAGCTTGTACATTTCTCTTTTTGCCACATTACGGTTGTTAACTACTTTTTACTTTCCTTGGCTCTACGAAGGAGAAAGAAAAGTTATGTAATCGGCTGAAAAAAAAATTTTAAGTTTTCTTCAGATCCTTACACGAAAAAAACGACCGAACCAAATCGGCTCAAACTTGATATCTCGCCCGCAGGTTACCATGGGACGCCAAAATAAGGGTATGAACAAAATCCGCCGAAATTTAACTATAGTTATCATAGTAATCAAGACACCAAATATTTTTTTTCTCAAAAATGGCTCTAACGATTTAGATTACATTTTTTATATTGATAGCTCCTAATAGGGCAACTATCCCATAAAATTCCCATGTGTGGGAAAATGACGAGAGCAGCACAATAAATTACCAAAATTTTCGACATAATCGATTTTAGAGTGGTTTTTAGAGAAAACGACCGTACCAAATCAGCTCAAACGTAATATCTCGCCCGCAAGTTATCATGGGACGCCAAAATAAGGGTATGAACAAAATCCACCGAAAGTTAATTATAGTTATCATAGTGATCAAAACACCAAAACTTTTTTTCTCAAAAATGGCTCTAACGATTTTTATTAATATTTTTATATTGATAACTCTCAAGTTACGTCGAAATCAACTGGCGCAGATGGTGTCTCTGTCGAGATATTGCACGTTTTAGCTGAGGCAATACTCCCTGTCTTGGCTCACATCTTCGACTGTTCTCTTCGGACGGGTATATACCCGGACATCTGGAAAAGGGCGATCATCAAGCCGTTGCCATAATGAAAAGCGCCCTTGACTGTGAGTGATTACCGGGCCATTTCACTGTTGTGTGCCACAGGTAAAGTCTTGGACAAGATAGTCTATAATGAGCTTCAGAGGTATGTAAATAGGCATAATATTCTGGATCCTAAGCAGTCCGCGTATCGTGCGGGTTTCAGCACCGAAACCGCACTCATCGGTGTACTCGATGATATAAGAAGAGCGATGGATCAGAAGAAGGTGACCATTATGGTGTTAGTCGACTTGTCGGCTGCGTTTGACCTTATCCAGAGAGACATTCTGTTGGCGGTTTTGAAATCGATTGGAATCGCGGGTGAGCTGTTGGCGTGGTTTGAGTCGTACTTGTCAGGAAGGTGCCTAGCAGTAAGGGGAAACCAGAATGAGCTGTCTTCTTGGAGAGCCCTGGACGTCGGCACTCCACAGGGGTCTGTGCTTTCAGCGCTCATCTTCGTCCTGTACGTGACGTCATTACCCAGAGTATTTGCTGAGGGTACAAGGCATATGTCTTATGCAGACGACCTTCAGTTTTATCGGTCATGTGATTTGCAGAACCTGGGAGATACGGTAGATGTATTAACGAGAGACCTTGGCAAAGTCGTACAATGGTGTGCTGACCATGGGATGAAGGTGAATGTGGAGAAGACGAAAGCGATGCTGATTGGTTATCCTAAAATACTGTCCAAACTGGACATCGGCACGGCTCCCAGGGTGGTATATGACAATGTCACGCTGGAATATGTTGAAGCGACCAAGAACCTGGGAATCCTAGTCCAGAACACTCTGAGCTGGGACCTACAAACCACCCAGATTTGCAGTGCGGTCTTTCGGGGGATTTACCAGTTGCGGCGAGTCGCCGTGGATTTTCCGGCGGCTGTACGACTCAAGTTGGTTCAAACCTTGATCTTCCCGAGCTTCGATTATGCTGCTGCTGCAATGTGCGACCTACGAAGTGAAGATTTGGACAGGCTTCAGAGGGCAGAAAACGCGGGGCTTAGGTTTGCACTGAGGTTGCGCTGGGATGAACATGTGACACCGCATTATAAAAGATTGCGATGGCTCAAGGTACGAGAACGCAGACGTCTCCAGATGGCTGCGTTAGTATTCAAGGTTTTGAAGACCCGCAGACCACCGTACTTGTATGAGGGGTTCCAGTTTCTGAAGGAGCGGGATACTCGCAGCAGAAACAGAATTTTGAGAATACCCGGACATAGGACGTCGATGCTCGCAAGATCCTTCGTTGTGCAGGGAGCTAAATTATTCAATGATAACGTTGAGCTGTTTGATCTAACGCAGAAATTGGAGACGTTTAAGGACAAATTTAGAGAAAGACTATTGGAAGCGTATTAACATAATAACACTTTAAGCAAATTAAGATAGCGAAGCGTGCACAAAGTTTGTTTTGAAAATTAATACCTGTAGTAGCTAGTTACCTGGAAATGTATGTAAGTCCTTCGCGTTCACTCTTATTTATTCAATTGTGTCCATAAAAATATATTAATTGCATGTTGTTACTTACTGTTCATTGTTTTTCTAGTTAAATTTAATGTGTGCTTTATTGTTATTTTCTGTAATTTATTTCGTAAATTTTGTAAATAGTTTCGGTTAGTAATGTCACTGCTGAGAAGGGGAGGAATATACCAGTACTCACCCTTCTCAAATTCAGCAGTGTTTCGGTATGATAGTGTGTATGAATGGCAGCGTGTAAGTGGGTGGCCTCAGCCAGTCCCGGGGAGGCGGGATAGGATTAGGCTGGGGCTAAGCTAATTCGTTTATTTATTTACGTCTTACTTAATCAATTTATTTTATGATTTCAGTGTTATTATGAGTTTTTTTTTACCTTTCTATTGATTTTCAGGGCCGTCTCAGGACTTCCCTCGGGATAAAGCTCTGAAGGTCGGGTCCGAGGGAGGTCCATTGGTGGGTTGGGCTTGGGGCTGGCTGGGATTTTTTCACCCACCCCAACCAGCTGGTATGAAAGGTGTGTGTGTGTGGTATAACTGTTGGAATGCATGTAATTTATTTGGCATGAACGTTAATGAATTATGTGTTTAGTTTAGTTGAAATGTAAAGAGTGGCGTGAAGGCAATATTTTTGATTTTTTTTATTGTCAGTTATATAAGACCCGCAGAGGTAGAGTTTTTTTGTAATTCGTCTTCAGGGGAAGTGGAAGAGAGGGCTGCATAGCCCTAACTTCCCCTGATGGTAAAATAAACATCTTCAATCAATCAATCAATCTCTCTCTCTCTCTCTCTCTCTCTCTCTCTCTCTCTCTCTCACTCTGTAGCTCTTAATAATAGTAGCTAACTATAGACTGTTAATTTAAAGCAACAGATCCATCACTGCGATACCGCAAGAAACCGGAGAACGCCCCAATCAATTGAAGAGGGTATGTTCCCTGACTAAATAACACTACGAAATGGCAGACCAGAAACGTGTTTGGAACGCAATATGATGGAACAGCCTCCGTCTTACAATGATGGAGGACCATTGAGGTGCAATGATCGGCATTTAGCGCTCGTAAGCAACGCTAAGTTGTCACGATCGCAACTGTGAAGTTCAGTAGCACCTAAAATATCACGTGGAGCCGCAACGTTTTCCGCTACCCGCTATTCATCACGATTTTTCCTCACGGTTTTTCGGAGGACCGTTGAGGGACGCTCTACATGTCAAAAACACGGCGTGAAAACGGTTTGACCGTTTGAGAACGATGAACACTTGAAACATCACCCATCACCTAACAATTCGCTTCCCGAGATTCATAAAATCTTGAGCTAAAATGTTGAGAAAGGGGTCGATTACTTGTTACTTTCCGCTAACCAGTTGGTAAAGAAAAGGGACCGTGCCAAAGAAAAAAAGTTGGGTTTTCTTTAAATCTTTACATTTTGAGGCCTACTGACCTACTGAGTCTGAATAACCTAATTTCGGCGCGTGGTCCATGTGTGTGACCTTTTTAGACCTCCTGGAGCTTGACTTACTCGTTTTGGTGACAGCTTGGATCACATGGTGAGTTTTTAACGCCATTTTGGGGGATCGACTGTGTACGGATTAGAACAGTCACATATGTGCATGGTTCGTAGTCAGTCTCCATGAGCCTCCTGAGAAGGAAGGCATTCTAGAGTGCTGGTTCGAGGACTGAGTCCTGTGGGCACCACCTTTTCATTCTTTCCTACTTTGATGCAACTGGGAAAACCCCCACTGCAGCCACAAATCGATAGGTATTCGAAGTCTAAATCTTGAGTCCCGCTTCCTAGAAAACTGCGAAAAGTCTTAATTTTTGGTTCATTTTGCGAAACAACACACAACTTTTCACAACTCCCGTAAATTCGACGACACGCTGTAAATACGGGCTCTGTATTCTCGTTCGACGCATTTCTACGAAAACATTTATGAAGAACAATATGTAGGTACTAGTTAGTTTAGAGCTACCCTTCAGTTTGATTGAAATGGTTGTATCTCCGTTTAGCGCATAAATACAGATTAATTTTAGATATTCACAGAGAAAAATATCTGGTGCGTTGCAACACACAACTTTCCTTAGCTCTACGTCAATTCACTTTTTACTTAGCTTTTTCTATTTAATCAATTCATTTATCACTCAGTTAATTTGAACTTGGTCAAATAACGCTTTACGGCAGCATGAAGCGGCAGCGATTACAGTTCCAGAATTTGTTGTGCTGCTCGTACTCATTTCAGGACCATTATTGAACAATTGGTACACAGATAATTAATGAGGCTGTCAACACAAATTTTTTGAAGAAGGATAGTAATCACTTTTGCAGAGTTATTGGCTAATAACTGTAAGAACTGGTAGTAAGCGAAACGGCGGTAGTTGAAATTCAGGAATTTCTGGAGTGAGCCCCATGTATCTCATGAGCGTTTTTAAACATTCACCCTTTAGGTATTGGATTGGATTACAATACCAACTTTTTTAAACATTCTACAAAAATTCCAGCTGAGTTTATAAGGAAAAAACTGCGCTAAAAACGCTTTTCGTCAAAAAGTTTGATAATTTATTGTGCTGCTTTCGCTATTTTCCTACAAGTGGGAATTTTATGGTATAATTGTCTTATCGACAGCTATCAACATAAAAAATTTAATCAAAATCTTTACAGCCATTTTTGAGAAAAAAAATTTGGTATTTTGAGCACTATGATAACTATAGTTAACTTTCGGTGGATTTTCCTCATACCCTTATTTTTGCGTTCCAGGGTAACCTGCGGGCGAGATATCAAGTTTGAGCTGATTTGGTTCGGTCGTTTTCTCTAAATATCACTCTAAAATCGATTTGGTCGAAAATTTTGGTAATTTATTGTGCTGCTCTCGTCATTTTCCCACGAATGGGAGTTTTATGGTATAATTATCTTATTGAGAGCTATTAATATAAGAAATGTAATCAAAATCGTTAGACCCGTTTTTGAGAAAAAAAATATTAGGGGTTTTGATAGTTTAATTTTGGTGGATTTTGTTCATACCCTTATTTTGGCGTCCCATGGTAACCTGCGGGCGAGATATCAAGTTTGAGCTGATTTGGTGCGATCGTTTTCTCTAAAAATCGTTCACAGACACACAGACCATCTTCCCAAATAGTGTTTTTCGGACTCAGGAGGGTCTGAAACGTAAAGATCTGAAGAAAACTCAAAATTTTTTTTCAGCCGATTACATAACTTTCCTTTCTACTTTGTAGAGCGAAGGAAAGTAAAAAGTTGATTAGTAAAAGATAATTTGAAAGTTTTCGTCAAAGGAACGTGACACATATGATCTTTTCTCCGACATCTCAGTACGTCTAAGGAGAAAGTGGGTAGAGCCAGACCCCTGGACGAGCCAGTTCTTTAGGGAACATGGCGACTTCAACCCACTGCCCCACTTTTTTGTCCGGACTCTCCATCCTGCACGTCTTGCGCCTCTAGTTTAGAGGCAACAAGGAACCACTTCTTTGGTTGTTGGCGGAGCAGTCAAACCTACCAGTATTGACTGCTACTAAACAAGCTTATAACCACTTCGCCCAGTTTTTGAAGATCATGGCAAAGATACTTGATCATCTGTCCTTTTGAAACTTGCCTCCCAAGTGTATTGTTAGATAAGGTGGGAAACCAGATTAAGAACTCCCCTCAGATGGTACGGGATTCCCTAGGGTCTTGCCTCCGCCCGGCAACAGCTCTCCCTCGGGAGATTGGCAAAATGACAACCAATGTACTTCCACAATTCCGGGTTCAGTTGATGCTGAGCAAGTGGCTGAGCTACTACATGAGAGCAAAACCCGCAACCTCCATGACAGTCGACTGGCATAACTCTCTCATGAGGGTTGAGGAACAGTTACATTGATAAGGAATACTCCGTAGATCTGTCTGTGAACGCGATTATTCTCCAAAAAATCACGTATGAATTGATGCCCATTAACGGTCGTAGCACAAGTAGGAGCGAGACAATAAATTCCACAACCATAAGCGCCTTCCGCTGCCATGTAGAACATCGTTATAAACCGAATGAAAAACAGATTTGATTAGCTTCTAGAGCCAAGATAATCGCTGAATGCACGTGAGGCCTAAAATGCAGGGCGATTCGTCGCGCCAAATATATTTTTACTTTCCTTGGCTCTACGAAGTAGAAAGGAAAGTTATGTAATCGGCTGAAAAAAAAATTTTGAGTTTTCTTCAGATCTTTACGTTTCAGACCCCCCTGAGTCCGAAAAACACTATTTGGGAAAATGGTCTGTGTGCCTGTGAACGGTTTTTAGAGAGAACCACCGTACTAAATTAGCTCAAACTTCATATCTCGCTCACAGGTCACCATGGGATGCCAAAATAAGGGTATGGGCAAAATCCACCGAAATTTAACTATAGTTATCATAGTGATCAAAACACCAAATATTTTTTTTCTCAAAAACGGCTCCAACGATTTTGATTAAATTTTTTATATTGGTAGCTCTCAATAAGACAATGATACGAATAAAATTCCCATTTGTGGGAAAATGACGAGAGCAGCACAATTAATTATCAAACTTTTCGATGAAAAGCGTTTTTGCCTCGGTTTTTTCCTTTTAAACTCCGCTGGAATGTTACTAGACTGTTAAAAAAAGAGTCGTGTTGTAGTCCAATCCAATACCTATAGGGTGAGTGTTTAAAAACGCTCATGAGATACATGGGGGTCACTCCAGAAATTCCTGATTTTCAACTACTGCCGTTTTGCTTACTACCAGTTTTAAACGTTTTTACCAAATACCTCTGCAATAGTGATTACTATCCTTTTTTTTAAATCCGTGTTTACAGCCTCATTAATTTTCTGTATACCAATTGCTCAGTAATGGTTCTGGAATGAGTACGAGCAGCACAATAAATTCGAGAACTGTAGGGGCTACCGCTTTCTGCTGCTGTGAAGTGTTGTTTGACCGAGTTCAAATGAACTGCTTGGTAAATGAATTGATTAAATAGAATTAGCCATTTACAAAGTGAATTGACTAGCTAAGGAAAGTTGTGTGTTGCAACGCACCAGATATTTTCTTTTTTTTACAACGCACAAACCATTTTCCCAAATGATGTTTTTCAAACTCAGCAGCGCTTAACTACGTAGTAGTACGATGTCAATCGATTTAGCCGTTATTCATAAAATCTAACTGTACCACCAAGCACTATAGCACCAAGATTTCAAGAACTCAAAACGGGAAGACCTAATGAACATTTTTTCTTCTCATTTCTATATTTCTCCGATTACTACACTTTTCTTACACTTTGCTTAGCGTTAAAACTGCAAAATTAAATTTTGTGCAGAATAGTTTTTTATATTCATCTCTATAGCGGTAAATAAAACTGACGTATGACGAGCTAAGGAAATACGTGGGACAATGACTTATGAAGTAGTTTAGTTAGGGGGCAATGTCCTTTCCTGTTTTGCGAGGATCAAACTTCATCAACTTGCGTTAGTATAAGTTTATGCTTAGAGAGTAGAACAATCGTTTACCTTTCAGACTAAGATCGTTGATGCCACGGGAAGATACCAACTCTCGAATCGCTTGGTTGGATATGACAAAAGCGGAAGTTTCTGGATGGACTTCTCTGGAGCTCCTGACGCTTGGAGTTCTTCCGACGTTGATGAAAGACGAATGGACCAAAACCTCGCCGTGCATCCTACTTTCCGTACCGTTTCTGACCGGAAGGCGTCGTCCAATTGCCCGAAATGCCGCTTGTTTTTTAACCCGGCGTCGAACCGGAAAGCCCTTCGGAGGTCCTCGAACGAAAAGCGGAGGCGACAGGACGAGAACTTCGCCGTGAACTCGTTCTTCTCGAACGATTCGAGTTTCGTAGGGCCGCCACTTTTTTTCGGATTCCACTCGATTTTTGATTTTGTCGTCAATCACGATTTTACCGGTTTGAGCTCCGCAGAGCGGCCCAGCGCCCGAAGCAAGAAGTGCCAACCACAAAAGCCTCATGGCCACTGGAGGGACCCTTCACTTGGCCCAGGCTCAGATCGGCCAACTCCTCCACCAGTTTCTCTTCTCCCCCTCTGGCCAACGGACAGCCTTCCTGCACTGGAGGATTCGACTCCCGGAGGACGAAGCTCTAAACAACCGGTGACTTATTGCAATTCCATAAAGTTCATTGGACTTGATCTCTACAGCTTGTGGTAGTCACTTCCGAATAATCACGCATCAACGCTTCGTGAATTTAGTTTATAAAACATCAGGTGGGACGCATCACACAACTTTCCTTGCCCCCAAGTGCATTCAGCTATTTTTATGACTCTAGCAACTGATAAAATGTGTTTTTCGTCCTGTACATAACAACGTTCTGTTGGATACTTCGAAAATTAATTGTTAGAAAATAACGGGAATGTAAAATTGACTTGAAAGAAGAATAAGTTCTGGTTAAATTTAAAAAAGTAATCAAAACATTGTGAACTTAAATGGGAAAATAACTAATCTTAAAAAGAATTAAAATCGAATAATGTTCTGAGGTACGTAAAGTAAAATACTGGCCTGATCGAGGTTAGGAGCAGTGCAGCATTCAAGAGTTCGTGCTGAGATGGCGTAAATTGGCTGGCGGAAGATTTGGTGAACAGGTGTCGAATCGGTCTGCAGGTGATCGGATCCCGAGAAATGGATATAAATATATGGGCTTACTAGCCGTTAGGGAGGTTACCATGTCTTGAGCAATGTTCAGTATCAAACCGAGTACTGCGTGTGTTAGTGTTCGAGTATTGAGAGGGTTGTTGCTAACGTGAAGTATTTGTGGTGCCTTAGGAAATTTACTTCTTTCTTTAAGTTCTCTGTTTACTGTTTCGTTAAATGTTCTTTGCACGGCTACATTGATGAAGTACTGAGTTGTGTCTTTTCGGTTTGTCCATATTTGAGCTAGG
Source organism: Pachypeltis micranthus (assembly GCA_020466155.1). Classification (NCBI taxonomy): domain Eukaryota; kingdom Metazoa; phylum Arthropoda; class Insecta; order Hemiptera; family Miridae; genus Pachypeltis; species Pachypeltis micranthus. The sequence continues at coordinate 54,969,767 of CM035771.1, read as the reverse complement.
GTGGAGTTGTATCTGTTTTAGTCTTTTGCATGTAGATTTCCTGTAACAAATTTGATGAGTGATCCTGATTCGTTCATTAGCTCACGTTTGTTTCTGTCACGGGACAGTAGGATCCGTACGTTTTCTAGTTTTTGGTGGATTATGAGTAAAGTGAAGTTGATTGCGTCCACGAAGAGTTGTCTATTTTCAAAGGAAGCTCGAACTGATGTAATCGTCTGTATGGTTTCGTAGTAGGCATGTTTGATATATTTAAATTTGGATTTTTGTTTTTCTAACTCTGACTGTCCCTTATTTGGGATGAGCACCGCGGCCTAAAGTCCTTTTGTGCCCTTGGAGATGTACCTGTTTGGTCGTGAGGAGCGTTAACCACGTGGACTAGATAAAATGTGTTGCGAGGCGCTCGGCTGGAAAGGAAATGATTATGTTGATGAGGAGTTGCCTACCTTTCCTCCACCACGCAGCTTCGTTCACAGCCGACCGACTAGAAAACGCCACGGGCCCAAGGGGGTGATGGGCATGAAGGAACAGGACGCCGAGCGGGCCGTCTCGCAACGAAGCCCAAACGTCAACTCAATATTAATAAATTTCTGTTTTTTTTTTTAACAAGAAAAATACACAAACTGAAGCTTTCGTAATTGTGCCCATGCCGTTGAGTCCATTCAGTGATTTCTTCAGCCCGGGGGAGGTTAGAAATGTAATCAATAGGGCACCAAGGAGGAAATCTCCTGGATTGGATGGAATAGTTCAGCCCTTACTAAAGGAGTTACCGCGTAAAGGGATGGCACTACTTACGCAGATTTTTAACGCAGCCCTACGCATTACATATTTCCCCAAGTGCTGGAAACGTGCCAGGGTGATTCTGATAAAAAAGCCCAATAAACCTAAATCGGATCCAAATAGTTACAGGCCGATCAGCTTGCTTCCGTTATTTGCTAAGCTATTCGAACGTCTTCTTCTAACAAAACTGTTTGCATTCTTTCACCCGCTAATTCCATCATCCCAATTTGGGTTTCAGCACTTGCACTCCAGCCCACAGCAACTCTATAGGGTGATTGAAAGAATCAATGATACGATGGAGCGAAAGGATGTCTCTCTAGCCTTGTTCCTTGACACAGAGCAGGCTTTTGATCGTGTGTGGCATACGGGACTTCTCTCCAAGATCAAAAACCACTTACCAGACACATACAATAGAATGGTTCTCTCGTACATAACTGACCGCACATTCACCGTCAGCTGTGGCGACGCAACTTCTGAAATATGTCGCATTCATGCGGGTGTCCCTCAGGGCAGTGTTCTCGGTCCCTTTCTGTATTTTTTTTATGCTGGTGATTTCCCTAGTTCAGCCACTCTTACCGTATCCCAATATGCTGATGATGTGGCGGTCTTAAACGTTGCTGAAACCTGTACTGATGCGGAGAACGTCCTTCAGGTGTACGTTGACAGTGTTTCCTTGTGGTGCCGCAGGTGGAGAGTGAGCATGAACCCGCAAAAATCTACAGTGGTTGCGTTTACGAAACAGACTAGAAGAAATGTGCCCTCGATTCCATTTGGTGGTCAGAAGATTTCACAAGAAGAAACTGTCAGGTACCTTGGGATACAGTTGGATAAAAGGCTGACTTGGGAGACCCATACTAAACACCTCGTCACCAAGGTGCGTCAACGCATCAGGCAACTTGGATTCCTCCTAGACCACAATCGCTCGCCATTGGCCTTGTCGACTAAGCGCTTATTATATTTAATACTAATCAGAGCGATATGGTACTACTCTTCTGGGTTATGGGGCTCGGCAGCGAACAGTCACATTAACCGGATACAAACTACACAGAATCGGGTCCTCCGTCTCATCACTGGGTCACCATGGTATGTTAGGAATACTCTGCTTCATAAGGATCTCAATATACCATTCGTACATGAGGTACTCCGTCAAAACTACATCCAACTCCACAGATCAATGGAAAGCCACCCCAATAGCCTGATGACGGAAATGCTAACCAATTTAACTCATCCACGAAATCAGCGATGGCTAAGGCGAAAGCGACCGTCAGACATTCTCCACTAGCCACTTCTATTTTTATTTTTCTCTCTTTTTTGGTAAGTTATTATTCTGTGTAAATATTTGTAAACTATTATCACTACGCCTGTACATATTCAATATGTCTATCTTATATTAACGCGCTGTTGTAAATCTCACTAAGTCAGGTCTGCTAATGAGCTGTTCCTGCTGCATGCTTCATGTTAATTAGGAATTTCAATTCCTACTATATATCTTGTTTTCATAATTGTAATGTTTATAAAGTGAACAATAAAGTTATATTAATAATTGAAAAAAAATTAGAAAAATAAGTTAATAAACAAGTGCCAACATGGAAAATAAGAATGAACTAGGACAACAAGGAGTAAATATGAATAACGAGTGATTTGGTGGTGAGTCAGGCGCATACCAATAAACCAGATCCCCAACATTGACAGTCTGTGTATCCTTGGTCCATTTTGGGCAATCGATTTGAATATACTCCTCGCTCAATCGTCGTTAACAGTCCTGAACAATTTTCCGGGTAAGTTGCCAACGGCCCAGGCGATTCGTGGGGGTATCCTGTAGGTCAACCTCAGGGCGGGCGAGGAGAGGTGCGCCAGTAAGAAAATGATCAAGAGTTAATGTTTCCATATCCTTAGAGGGCGTTCCACGGCATGGAATTTAGAATTGCTGCGATCCGATGTAAATTGGCGTTGAGCTCTTCGATATTGAGGACCTGGTCTCAGCCGTCGAACGTGGTGCTTGGGAATTGAACCATAAGGAGGGTAGAGCTACCAGCGTATTTCCCTGGTGGCCAACGCTGACTGTATTTCGCCTTCAGATTCATAAAGAAAATTCCAAACTTCTTTCATTTCCCGCATAGCCCCCTTGAAGTTACGCCCTCGATCGGATACGATGTCAGAAGGAAGACCTCGCCTGGCTATGAAACGGTCAAACGCCGCCAGATATGCGGGTGTCGAAAGAGCACTCGCTAACTGTATATGCACTGCTGTATGTTTGGTACTCATGCAAACAAAGACCGAAATACAGAATTTCTCCACTTTTCTGCGGCGTCCTGCGGTGCCCCGAATCACGTAAGGACCACCAAAATCCACGGCAGTGCTCGTGAAATATAGTGAGGGAGTAAAACGCTGCACCGCCATCTGATCTTTGACCGCCACTTCGAGCAGATCGTGCATTGTAAGATGCATTGGCCAAACAGTCTTCTCTGCCCAACTATTCAAGTGACTGATCTAGCCGTGGGCCGTCATGACCTTAGTAGGTGCGGTACTAGTAGCATAGGAGTGCTGCCAAGTGTGACTCGCGAGAGATGAGAAATGAGTGCTTATCGCACGTTGGTAATGCAGAAATAGCAGTTGGCCCTCCACCAGCAAAAACGCCGTTGAAGATAAGAACGGTGAGAGATGAGCCATTTCCGATGGTCATAAATTCCTTTCGGAAATAGTGACGGTGGGTTACTTCGATGAAAACCAATAGGGCTTCCCGATATTCATTTGCACTTTTGATGAACCCCGGAGCCGTTCACTAGGAAGAAGCTGCTGCTTCTTCGTGAAAACATTGTAAGCAAAACAGACAACGTGAGAGAATCAGCATTATCAGCATTGCAGTTTCAATAGAGAGTTGGAGAGCAGGAGGAAATCAACAAAAAACGAATAATCCGTAGTGACGACGAACGCTGAATAAGATGGGGCTTTCAGCTCTGAGTTGGTAGACGAGGAGTCCGGGTTTGTAATTGGCCATTGGTCCAGAGGAGAAGAAAGAAATTCGGGGCCGTTCCACCAATTGCGAGGGTTTCATACCTCGACTTGCCGGACTGTTGAACTCGTCAAGAACGTGCCACCAAACCGCCTCCGGACATGCTTCATGTATGTTAGTGACACGGTTGGCAACAAAGGTGGAGGTGGAGTCCCGATCCAACTTAGGGCTGTAGTAGAATATGTCAGGGACTGTAGTTTGGGAACGTAGTAGATGAACAAACATCCGATGTTCATTCTCCACCCGCAAGTAAATCATCGCTAAACCCAACCACTTGTACTCGTAGTTTTATGTATGGCTCAATCATGACGTACCCAGGAATTCGTACCCTTCCCAACTCAGTAAAAGTCGCTCAAGAAACCGAGCCACTTCGTTGGAAAATGGTTAGGCAAGGAATCGTCCCAATCGAGCTTGGAAGGCCGCAACTCCTGAAAGAACTTTGATGGCAAAAGTAACTTTAATGCGGGCCAGTGGCGACAGAATCCCTCTTTTTGTTGCAGGCTCGTTACATCCCCCTAAGCGATAAGGAATAAACGTCCAGAGTAGGATCCCATAAGCCCTAAAACCTTAATGGCTGATGGGGTTTCCGAGAGGAGAGAAAACTCACGTGGATTCCCTGATAACTCCCCCATTATTGAGGAAGACGTACTTGCCCATTTACTCACCTCGAACCAACCGGCTCTGCAACTATTCGGCACATAGAGATTGCGCCTCGTTATCAGTCGAGACACCAAAAAATGAATCATTAATATAAGTACTTGTAGTGAACTTAGCTTTAAGAAAATCATTGTAATCAACTTAGCTTAAGTACACAACCAACAAATAATATGTTTTTATAATATTTTATATCAAACTATGGAAATACGTTGGAAATAAACCACTGACAGAAGGTCATCCACCTGGGCCCAGGTGAACCCCCTGAGAACACTGGGGGATTCCCCAGCGCATGAAGAAGGGGGTACCTCGACCTGTATAAATATCGGAAGGGCCTCTAGCCACTTGATACCGAATACATAGCTGAGAGCTGAAACAAGCATCGGCACACATCCATGCTTCTACTGGACGCCTGCCAAGCCTTTGACAGGGTCTGGCACGAAGGCCTGATATACAAGCTCATCCTGCTCCGCTGTCCACCCTCTCTCATTGGTCTGATTCGCTCCTTCCTCACCGACAGGACCTTCAGGGTGAGAGTTGGCAAAACTCTATCCACCACCCACCACATCACGGCTGGCGTACCCCAAGGCTCAAAACTCTCCCCCGCCCTCTTCAACATCTTCTGCCACGACTTACCTGTCCACGAGAAGATCATCACTGCACAATATGCGGACGACGTAGCTCTCCTCTACACCTCCAAAATCAAGCTGCACTGTGCCACAGTCATGAATAAGTTCCTGCCGTCCCTGCTCAGCTGGTACCACAAACGGGGACTACGCCTCAACAAATCCAAATCAGAAGCAATCTTCTTCTCCCGCCGTAACATCCCCCCCCCCCCAACATCCAAGTGGGAAACCATCCAATCCCTTGGAAACACCAGGCCAAGTACCTCGGTGTCATCTTTGACAGGAAACTCAACTGGTACAGGCAAACCCTCGCAGTCCATGCCAAAATCAACGGAGCCTTCATTGCTCTCTGGCCGTTCTTCAACAACAGGAAGGTCTCACATCCAACGAAAATCCGTGTCTTCAACGCCATCATCAGGAGCATCAGCACCTACGCTATCCCCGTCTGGGGCACGGCCTCCTCCCTTTGCCAACTCGAGGGTACCTACAAGAAGTCCCTTCGAGGAGTCCTCCGCTCACCCCGCTACATCAGAAAACCGGCAGCTCCTGAAGGAAACAGGCCTCCCCCCGCTCAGCACAGCCGCCTCAACCTACGCCCTAAACCTCCACCACACAGTGGCGGGTCACCCCAACCCGTCCATCAGCTGCCTCACACAATATGCCCCCAACGCCTCGGACGTCGTCCGTAGGCCCTGCTCCCTCATTCCACGCTAACCCCGTCCCGCCCTCCCCGCATCGCACATGCGCATGAGTCCCCCTGCATCTGCAGGCTGGCCTCCCATCCTTATGGTTTAGAACCTCCGGGTTGGCAACCGCGGGGGAGGGGTTTTAGTCTAGTTCAAAATAAAAAATAAAAAAAACTAGCCACTTGAGCGAGTCCCATTCCGACCTCCTGTCAGTGACTACTCTCAAAAAACCTCTTTTCATTTTTAAACCTAAAAGAGAAAACGACTCTTTGCTTATTGAGCGTAGCTGTTACTCTACCCTGTAGAGTGTACTTGTCTCCTCAATAAACTGGTGTAGCTGTTATTTCCGTCAGGAAGTGTACTTGCTCCCGGTAAAATTGTAGTACAGCTGATTTAGTATACGGACGAGCTGTTGATCCTCCTTCAGAGGTTCGTACTTGCTCCCGCATACAATCCAATCGGTGCTGCTGTTGGCCCTCTTCAAGGACCGTACTTGCTCCCAATTTTTGTATGGGTGGGCTGTGGACCCTCCTTCAGAGGATCGCACTTGCTCCCACATTTTTGGGAAATTAGTGTAGCTGTTGATTTTATCATACGTGCTCCTATTTTCCTGTGGTGTAGCTGTTACCTCGTTCAGAGGTGTACTTACTCCCACACGAGGTGTAGCTGTTCCACATAACGAGGGTACTTGCTCCCTCAAACTAGGGACACCTCCTTCAGGGGTGGACAAGGTGGAGTCACATTTTACAAAAACTAAATATGAAAGTCGGACATGCCAAATCCAACCAAACAATTTATTAACTTCAAAAAGTCATAACAGTACTGTTTTGAAGTACACGAGCCGCACTAGTATACGACGGGCCTTCGTATTTTATTAATTGCTGAATGGTTTGGAGTGCCCCCCAAAGACTACTTATCCCAAATGTTACGGGACACACAGCGTTCCTAGTGTAATAAAATGCATCGAAACATTCATTTAATGCCACAGGCAACGGGACTCGCAACGCCCGCAATTGGCTTACAATTCTATTGATTTTGGATTGCAGTCTGGGGCCAGACAAAAGCGAACAGAGCTGACTAATGCCTGGCATATCTTTCTCAACCGGCGAAAAAAATCACTTGAAGTTTAGTTTATTCTGAATAGCATTACAATTTATTGAATCAGTATTGCCGCGTAAATGCCCCCTTCGATGTTCTATCTGGAATGATATTCCTGAAGCCTTTCGATCCATCTAGCCTTTCTGGATTTTTGAAATTTACTTGCCAAGTCTGTGACGCATGGTCTGTTCGCAGTAAGAATGCAGATCCGTACAAATACTAGTGAAAGAGTTTTAATAATTGTCAAAAGTTCTTTTCTAGTGACACAGTAATTCTTCTCCGATGTCAACAGTGTCTTAGAAAGTAGGCTATGGCTCGTTCATTGTCTTGATGTTGAGATAACTCGCCTCCGATCCCAGTGTTGCTAGCATCGGTAGCCACAATAAATTCATACCCAGCCCTTGGGCAAGATGGGAGCTGAACATAGGGCTTCTCTAAGGTGCTCATATGATGCTTGACTGCATCGAAGCTCTGTCCTTTTCAGTCAATCTGTGTAAAGGTCTAGCGATTTCCGAGAATCCACCAATACGAGAAGGCCAATGAAACTTTTGACTTCATGTTTGTCCTTTGGGACTGGCCATGATTTAACTGCTTTCTTCTTTTCTTGGTCAGTTTCCTCTCCCGATGATGATATAAGATAAGATGTCCTAGATATTTAACTTCGGCTCTGAAAAATTGACATTTCTAGGGGTTCAACTTTAGTCCAACCTCAGAATATTTCGCGAAAGCATCTGGAAGATGTTGCTCAAACGACTTACATCAGTTGAACATGATGACATCATCTAAATAAATCAAGCAGCTTCTCTAATGCAGCCCCTTTAGGGTTGACTCCATCAATCTTTCGAAAGCGGTTGGGGCGTTGCACAGCCCGAAAAGCGTGACATTAAATTGATAGAAGTCCTGTACCAGTGGATAATACAGTCTTTTCGCGATCATCAGGATGCATTTCGACTTGCGAGTATCCACTTTTCAAATCCAGAGTCGAGAAGTAGATGGAATTAGCTAGCGAGTCCAACGCATCATCGATTCTTGGCTATGGATAACTGTCTTATTTTGTGGCATTGTTCAGCTTTCGATAGTTAACAGAAAATCTAGTTGTTCCATCTGTCCTCCTCACTAACACCACAAGGGGCTTATCGATTGGTCGATAACTCCTTGGGATTGCATCTCTTCTATCATCCCATCAACTACTGGCCATTTTGCGAGAGGAATTCTTCTAAGAGGATGATGGCCCGTGTTTTACCTCTCGTCCAAAGAAAATACGTGTGTGAATTTCGAAAGCAGATCACTCACTATACTTTTGTCATGCGTGCCTAAAGATGCTCCCGTCTCATTCGATCCCGAAGTGGTTGTGCAAGATTCGTTCCCCGCATCATTAGTCGCTTTAATGCTCACTGCCTTATGACACACACCAGCACCGTTCCCTTCTTCAAAGTCCTATCTAAATCAGTCACATACATGAAGCGTACAGGTATGTCACTAGTATCACCAGAAAGTATTGCACGAACGAAAGCAGTTCCATCATCTTGTAAAGCAACTGGCTCAACTAGCGTAATGCATTCAGCTTCTCCGTCCAATTAGGCTCCAGTTATAGTCCATATCACTGAATTATCTCCCTTGCATCTCAAAGTTATTTCAGAATCGGCAACGTTCATAAGATGTTGGTCAAAACCAAGAATTACTTTGTGGGCCTTGATAAAATCCATAGCAAATATAACTACATCAGAAATATTTGCTACAAACATTCGCTATGACAGTTGCAAAATATTCGGCCTTACAATGGTGTGACTAGCGCCAGTGACTACTACTTCCAGTACTCGGTTCCAGAAATGTTTCCTTCTAGTAATAAATTATCGTCAGAGAGCGTTAACTGTGAAATTTGGATGGTCGATTGATGAGCTTGAGAGGAGTTAGCCATTTCCCGCCCCACGAAAGTGGCTACAGGATGTTTTCCTTGTTCTCCCTGTGTCTTTAGAAATGTAGAGGCTTGCCGCACTTGAAGCATTACTTGGAAGTCTTCTTTAATGCGGTTCCATCTCATTCAGGAGCTCACAGATCCGGTCTCTCAAAAACTAATCTAGGCAGGTATTTAACGTTCTTTCGAGGCGCTCTAGCACCATACCGCACCCTTGAAATTCTAGCATGCGTGTTATTTTTAATTATGCTGTTCCCGATGGCGTCGAACTCCAAGACCCTTGCCACTGCTTCTCCTAGGAAAATAGGTTCAGCAATCTTCAGTTTCTCCCGTAAACCTTGGTCTTGTATATCATCTGCGAATATATCGACGGCCATATCCTCGAAAATCTCCTCGCCTGAATCAACCGATATATTTCTCCAAGATTCTCCTGGATGCTGGATTCGGGCACAAAATCATGTTTTGTACAGCTTGAAACAAATAACCTATGCTCGGATTGTAGTAAATGACAATAAAGGGACAATGGGGAAAATTAAACACCAAGCTCTGATCGCTTACCTAATTTCACACGATCCAAAGGGAATTTAAATATTGGATCACTGGCTTAAAAAAGGGGAAGATTCGTAAGCGATGTCGGTAGCCGTTATGAAACTAAAATGCGGCTCCTCCGCTAATATAAACAGCGGCGAACTGCACAGGTGGCGGCAACAGTGTTGCCACCATCGGCAGCCCACTGCAAACCATTACAAGCTGCTCCAGTCCTTTGTCACCAAATCTTCTCTATAACAGCTCAATCAAAAATTGAAAAATCGTCTTAACGTTCTTCGGGGATACTTTGTAGAACATCGGCGTTGCCACGAAGAGAAACGATCAACGTAGCCGCCTTTTCTTCATAACTCCACCTATTGGCTACAGCGGCAGCAGCGAACTGTCGCATGTAGCTCGATCAACCAGGAGTACTTGTCACTTTTCTGTACTGGCAGTTTCATGTCTCTCTTCACGAAGAAGGCGTTAAATCTGTTCTAGTTTTTCAATTTGATTCTGGAAATAAGTTTGAAGCCGCCGATTCTGTCTGTTCATTGTTATAGACGAATCGTAAACTAAAGACCAAAAGGTTGGCTTTTATTCATTAGAAAAGATAGCTGACTAACGGATGACACAAGTAAAAATAGTCAGGTCAATTACAACAGCTGATCAGATGATTAACTGAAAATGGGGTTATTATAAACACTATGACATTCATAACATCAGCCAACCGTATGATCTGCGCCCTCGTTTCTAACTGCAGTGCTTTCCATCTCGTGATGACTACTTTCCATTCTAGTCATTATTTCCTTCAACAATGTTTCCATGTTCGGTTAAACTAAAACTTCTTGTTTCTACAGCCATGAAGTTATTAGATCTTTGAAGTTATTGTGTATTATTGTGTAGTGAAAACTAACACTTGGACTGTATAAAACTTTATGTACAACGCCTTTAAAACTAAACAAACTGTTGTACTCTCAGTCCTCTATCTACTAATCAAACCTTCTTGGGCACACAAATCATTCAGTTTCCGATAACACGACACTAAAACTTTCAAGACGGAAATTCCGACACGACGCCATATTTTTCAGTTGTTATTCGCGTCCGAGTCGTCCTTCCCTAGTATAGCAACCACATCACAACTTCCGTTGTTTGGATTCGACAAAACGATATCAATTCCTAAATCACCAATGTACTGAATACTCAATAATGGTCGTGGCAAAAATAGAAGCAATTCAATAAATTCCCGAACTTTGAGCTTTGCTATGTAGAACGTTGATCTACGTTCGATGATGTTCATATAAACTGAATGAAAAAACCCTGCAAATTATTACACAACGGTTTATTATTCGGATAATCAGCTTGACCTAGCATTAATGCTCCGAGACCCATCCTGTTCGATTCAGCATCGAAAAATATCATAATTAAACCCAAAAAAGGTCGAAAAGAACTGAATCGTAATATTAAAATAAACAAAAAAAAACGAAAGTATCTAGAAAAAACTGAATTTTAATATGAAAATATGCACGCTAAATACTAATATCAAAATTTAACCAAAAATCTATGAAAAAAAACAAAATGAGAATGAAACGAAAGAATCTAAAAAAATTGAATCGTATTAAAACCAAAACGTCGGGGAAATTGGAACGGGGGCGCTCGAAGCGAACCCGGGGGGAGTTGAGTGTTGGGAGGGAAGCGAGCGGGAGGCGCGCTGCTCGCTCGCCTCGAGTTTTTTAATGAGACGGGCGGGGCGGGGGGAGTTCAAACGACGAAACGTTGACTTCCGCTGTAGTTCCCGCGTTGTACTGCGTTTCATTAATTTTTTTAACCGTTTTTTGCCCATTACAACCACTTTGTGGTTGGATCGGCTTCGTCCGATCGGATTGCCGAGATGGCGGGCACAACTAGATACCAAATCGGATTTTTGGGCGAAAGAACGAATTTTTTAGACCACGTTAAAGGCACAAAACGGCCCAGACGGGGGACGGGGGACGGCGGACGGACATTGCAAATTTGGAATCTCCATGTCTTGAAACGTAAAGTATCAAATTTTGAGGGGGGTTGTAAAAAATTTTTCGTGACCGAAAACATAGGGTTATTATTCAGAATTAATAATAAACCAACAGATTTTATTTGCTGCTAGATTGATAAAAATTACAGAACACTCGTTGCAGGGGAAAATTGTATCGCACCATATATTTTCCTAAATTTTACAACAGTTTTTTGGGTAACTTCCTCCCATCAGAAATGAATAGTGCGAAGGAACTTACAACAATTTTCACGCAATTTCCCGATTACCCGGGAAAGCCCGTTCTCAACACTCTATAGAAAGCTGAGCCAAAGAGGACATAACACAACACTGTGAATTCAATCAACATTTTACTTACAAAGAATTGGAACAAATTGTCAGGTGAAGTTCTCATGTATTGATATCCTAGAGTTTTTGGACAAATTTTCAAGTCTACACATTTTCTCGACGATTCTCCTACGCTTTCTTATAGATTTTTCACCCATTCTTTAATAATTGGTTCTTTTTGTACTTCCCCGATGGGAAGTTTCATTTCCCCACAGTTAATCAGGCTAAAATGCGTTTGCATGATTGAGCCCGTATTCGATCGAGGCGTCGCAATTCAATTGATGGGGCCATCTGTGACGCCGATTTGCTTTTATTTTCTAGGGCTCTATTAGACCGCCCTATTTCTTCTTACGGAACTCTCATTATTTCGTTTTTCTCACGGGTCAAAAGACCTTCGTTTGAGCTCGTGTGAAGAACTCGAAAAATGAATACGAAACTACTTAGACGCCCGAATTAATCCTTCAACTTTTTCTCACTGGTGCTTTCTCTGAAAATATTCTTAAGAACGACAAACGACATGTCTCCCAAGCGCAGAACTGACGGGATCAATTCAATTTCCCGGGCGGCAGGATTCGGCAGAAGTTAACGCCACGTTGTAATAATTAGCACTTTGGGGACTACGAAATGAAAGAATTCATTACCGGCATTTATTGACTATACATTAGGTGTAATAATAATTGAAGGTTACAGGGGAAAAAACTTTCAAGTCCATTTTCCGTTGGTTTTGAGATAACACTGCCATCTATCGCATTTTGGCCGAAGGTTTCAATATCCATCCAAATCGAAAAACCTTTTTCTTGATTCAACGGCTTGAAATAACAGGTCCAAAGGAAACAGGAAAAGAAACGTTAAATAACAGGTTTCCAGGGAAAGAAACGTTGGAGTCCAGATGAAGGTGGTAAACTGAAAATGTGACTCACAGAAATTTTCTGTGAGTCACATTTTCAATTCGATTGGTTACTTGCTCATTTACTGATACCTGTTCTGAATTCTTTGCATTCTACCTCAGCAAGGTGACTATGAGCAGTGATTTAAGTTCAAGTTCTGAAAGTGCAGTAGGAAATGTACCACAAAGCAGCAAAAAGAGGAAAAAATATCTGGTGCGTTGCAACACACAACTTTCCTTAGCTCTACAACAATTCACTTTGTACATGGCTAATTCTATTTAATCAATTCATTTATCACTCAGTTAATTTGAACTTGGTCAAACAACGCTTTACGGCAGCAGGAAGCGTAGCGCTTACAGTTCCGGAATTTATTGTGCTGCTCGTACACATTGCAGGACCATTATTGAGCAATTGGTACACAGATAATTATTGAGGCAGTCAACACATATTTTTTGAAGAAGGATAGTAATTACTTCTGCAGAGTTATTGGGTAAAAACGTTTAGAACTGGTAGTAAGCGAAACAGCGGTAGTTGAAATTCAGGAATTTCTGGAGTGAGCCCCATGTATCTCATGAGCGTTTCTAAACACTCACCCTTTAGGTATAGGATTGGGCTACAATACCAATGTTTTTTAACATTCTACAAAAATTCCAGCGGAGTTTATAAGGAAAAAAATGCGCTGAAAACGCTTTTGGTCGAAAATTTTGATAATTTATTGCGCTGCTCTCGTCATTTTCCCACGAATAGGAATTTTATGGTATAATTGCCTTATTGAGGCATATCAATATAAAAATGTAATCAAAATCGTTGTTGTTAGAGTTTTTAAAGCGGCAATGAAATTACGCAAACACTCGGATTGAAATTTAAAATATCTGGTGCGTAGCAACACACAACTTTCCGCCACCCCTTTAAGTTAGAACACCAGCTACACAGGCGGGCGCTATATCTTCGTTCAACGCATTTCTACAGAAACATTTATAGAAAACAAAATGTAGGGACTAGTTAGCTGAGAGTACTCCGTAAGTTTGATCGAAATCGTTAGAGCCGTTTTTGAGAAAATTGGAATACCGATAAATTAATATTCGACAAATCTCCTTTTCTGAGTTAACTTGGCTTATGTCTCCGTTCAACATATATATACAGAAATAATTATGGAGAACGAAATGTTGGTATGGGTGACTAAAAGACACTCCATTGGGATTTATCACATCTGGTGAAGCAGTTACCCTGGAATTTACGGAAGTGTTCGAAAAAACGTTATTTTCGACACATTTTGATTTTTATCTCTGCTCAATGGACTGTCAGAGGAACATTTATTCAGAACAATATGTAGGTATTAACTATTTGAAAACATCCTGTGAGTTTGGTGAAAATCGCCGAAGCCGCTTTGCCAAAAGCGTAAAAACCTGTTTTTGCTTCATGGGCCTATATCTCCGTTCACCGTATTTTCATGGAGATATGTATAAAGAAGAAAAGTTAGGTATTGATTAGTAGAAAATAATTTGAAAGTTTAATCAAAATCGTTAGAGCCGTTTTCGAGAAAATGCGAAAACCCTAGTTTTTGGTACATTTTCGTCCCCACCCCCTTCCCACCGGCCGAAATCGTCCATAACCTTATTTTGGTGTCTACAAAAAATAACGAACAAAACAAAAAAAGAACTAGCTCAATCGGATCAGCGGTTCTCCCGCAAATCGAACTACAGACACAGGTCTGTTTCTTTATTTGGTGACTGTACCTAAACCCTCGACGAGGATTATATCAGTCATAGAAGTTGCGGTTTCGCTAATATGCAAGAGGCCGGCCCCTGCAGCATCCACCGAACTCAGACCTGTGGAGGTACGGCAGGTATTTGGTCTTAGCCAGTCTCACCGTAGAGAGCTGTTGCCCGTGTGTTACCGCGCGGAGGTTGACCACCTGAGGAATCCCGTACCATCTGGGAGTATTTCATAATCTGGTTTCCTACCTGATCTTACTTTTTACTTGGGTGGCAAGTTTCAAAAGGACAGATCAACTATAACCACGTTTCTTAGCCATCACCTTCTTTGCGAACTTTGCAAAATGGTTATAGGCTTCCTTTGTAGCAGTCAATGCTGCTAAGTTCGTTTGCCCTACCAACAACCGTCGCTCACTGTTGTAGAAACTACAGTGGAGCAGCACGTGGTTTCTTGTTTCCTCCGCACTGGAGGCACAAGACGTGCATAATGGAGAGTCTTTCAGGGAAAAGAAGTGGAGCCGCGCATTGAAGTCACCATGTCCCGTGAGGAACTGACTCGTCCAGTGGTCTGGCTCAACCCATTTTCTAGAAAGACGTTCACGGATGTTGGGGAAGAACTCATACGTATCACGTCCTTTTGACGAGGATTCCCATCTCGCTTGCCATTTCTCTAGAGCCCATTCATCGATGGCGGCAAGTTTCTGTTCTGTGGTGAGATCCGCACGGAGTTCAGCCCAAAGCGGGGAAGCTCCCGTTTCACTCTCCACTTGTCAATCATGCACTCGACAGCCAAATCAACTGGTAACTGACCAGTGATCACCTGGAGTGCTTCCGTTGATACAGTCTTGTAGGCTTTGGTGATCCACAGGAGCGCAGCTCTCTGGGATTGGGCCAATACTCTCTTTTGATTGACTGTTAGTTTGCTACCCCAGACAACGGGGCAGTAGCCAATCACACCTAAATAGATGGCCTTATACATGAGGATGGTGTCGTGGTAACACACACCCCAAGTGGCCTTGCTAATGGCACGCAGTGAGGCAAACCTTGCAATGGTAGTGCCTTTAAGGGACTGGAGGTGTTGGTTGAAACCCCACCTCTCACCTATATTCACTCCTAAATACTTGACGTGCTTTTCAAGAAGGAGCCTGTGGCCGCCAAAGCGTATTGTGGGTGGATTATTCACTTTCCCCTTCAAGAGGATTAGCTGGGTTTTTTCCTCAGCCACCTCGCACCATTGGTTGACAGTGCGGAGCACATGGTGAGTTTTTTCTTCAATTTGGCGGACTGACTCTGCAAAGATCAGCACAGTCAAGTCATCCACATAGGCGTACGGCTCGCAGTCAGTCTCCATGAGTTTCCTGAGAAGACCTTCGAAGAAGGCATTCCAGAGTGCTGGTCCTAGGACCGAGCCCTGTGGGCACCCCTTCTCAATCTTTCTCCGGACGGAGACATGCCTACTTTCGATCGTAGCAGTTCTGTCTGTCAGGTAACTTCTGACGAGCGAGTACAGGTTGCGGGGGATTCCCCTACCTTTAAGCTCATTAAGGAGCGCTGGCCACCAAAGGTTGTCAAACGCTCCTCTGATGTCAATCAGAACTGCTACGACGTACTTAGCCGGTGCCAGCAGGAAACACGCCGAATCTCTACAATGACATCCTGCGTGGACCTTCCTTTGGTACACCCGTATTGCCTGCCTGTGAGGTTGCGGCCAAAGACTCCTTCGAGGGACTGCAACATCAAGATTTCTAGTGTTTTGCCTAATATGGAAAGAAGGCTGAGTGGTCTCCATGATCGCGGGTCTGACTGATTGCGGTCGCCTCCCTTTTGAAGAGTGACAACACGCGCAGACTTCCACTGAGTGGGGAACTGTCCGACCTGCAGACAGTCATTAAATAAATTAAGGAGACCGCTGGAGATTGTCCGCTCAGCCTTCCTTAGCATATTGCTTTCTATTTTGTCTGGCCCGGGGATTTGTTGGGCTTTAAGGTCGCAAGGGCCCTGCCGAGGTCGCCTGTTGTCCACAATGGGATGTCGGGCTCGTTCGAGGGTCCATGATCAGCTCCCTTGCTGTCCTCTGGGCTTCAGTGTCTCGAGCTACTTGGTCATCTGGGAACGCCTTCTCAAGGAGGGTTTCCAGTGAGCTTTCGATGCTGCAGGCCCAGCCTGACTCATTTTGCATCGCAGCTAAGACTTGCTCTACGTTTGCTTTTCCTATGGAGGACTTGTAGTGTCTGCCCCAGGGGTTCTCAGAGCTCTCCGCTTCACAAAATTTCGCCAGCCTTGCCGTTTGGCTCGTTTGATGGCGCGGTGGAAGGCCTTCTTCTCTTGGATGAAGGCAGTTCGGAGTGTTGCTCTGGCATCAGTGTCACGAGTGTTTTGGTACATCCTTCTGGCTCTATTTGCACTTTGCTTGAGGGGATTAAGTTCCTCAGTCCAACATGGGACTTTGATCGCCCTGTGCTTCTGTTGGCCAAGTACAGAGAGCCCAGCAGAGTGCAGTGCTGTGGTAAATGTGTCCACTTTGCTGTCCACCTCTTCAGGTGTGGATGCTTGCGCTATTAGGTCGGTGTCTGCGGCACGCAGTTCACCTTCCAGTACCCTACAGAATTGTGGCCAGTCAGCATTTTTTGTGCGGAATCGCTTTTCACGCATGTCTTTGCAGAGGATGTTGTCATCCGTGATGGCAAAGTCAATAACCATGTGATCGCTCAGCGTTGCACCTGGTACGACTCGCCAACCTTGCAATTTGAGTAGCAGGGTGTGAGACACGGCTGTGACGTCTATACGACCTTCCTCCTGGACCATCATAGGTCGCCTCAGTCATGGGGTCGTTGGCAACAACCAAGTTGTACCTGGTGAGCAGCTCTATATACGCCTCGCCCGCCCTGTCCAGGGTTGGGGATCCCCACAATGGTGATCTGGCGTTTGCATCAGCACAGACTACGCAGGGTCGTCCTGATAGGCCTGCTAGAGCCCGCTCGAGTGGTTCAAGGCTGGTGGCAACTGGTGCGCCAAATTGCCTGTAAAATGATATTACAACCAGCTCAAAGCCACCGGCTCGGATGAGCACAGCGCCAAGTGCTGGCTGTTCAGGTGGGTGAGTGCGAGCATGTCAATGGACGGGTCGATGCAGGCTACTGCTGCCTTGGCTCCTGTTCTTGCTCCAGTCACCACTCGTGCCTGCGATCCCAGACCAAGGGTTTTGGATCCTATGTATGGTTCCTGTATGGCGAGGACACTGCAGCGTTTCTTGAGTGCATTTTGCAGCAACTCAGCCATAACTGGGCAACTCTTATTTGTGTTGTGCTGAAGGATTCGAACTGTTTTTGACCTATTCATAATCTACTCGTGACTCCTGGAGGGCAATCGCTCGCTGACGAATGGTACAGCGTGCGTCTCGTGTAGAGTGTGAGACCTGTTGGATTTTGCGTTCGACGCAATTGGCACACTTGAGAGGGGCATCACGCTTGCATTCCCTACTCAGATGTGGCAAGGCGCACCAGGCGCACACAACAGGTCTTGTACAGGCCACTGCCAGGTGGCCATAGCGCTGGCATTTGTAGCACTGAGTGGGGGCTTGGAAAAACGACAACAACTCAAGACTCAACATTGCGTCATATTCGTATCGTGTCCGTACGCTTGTAGACAGAGTTCTTCACGACGTGCAAGTTTGTCTAAAGGCATTTACTGCTATTCACGGGATAACATCGGGAAGAGTTCAGAATTTAAGAGAAGCTCTTGCTGCAACGGGAAACGTTCCATTAGATGGTCGCGGAAAACATACCAGTCGACCCCATAAAATGTCTGATGAAACTCGCGGCAAAATTGTGGCCTTCATCAAATCTCTCAAAGGTCAGAAGTCACATTATTCACTGAAAGACAGTCCAAAAACTTATTTACTTGAAAGTTTGAATATCAGTAAACTCCATCGCATGTACATTGACAAAAAACCCTGATAACTTCGTCTCGTATGAATCTTTCCGTGAAATTTTTGACTCGAAATTCAATATTTCGTTCCACTATCCTAGAAAGGACGCTTGTAGTTTGTGTGACTACATGACTAAATTTCATAAGTTTCAACATGCATATTCTATCTGATCTGGTATTTTACACGTATGATGAGACCGTGGCTAAAAAGGGTGCAGATATGTATGCTCTATGGGTAATCACTTCGTCACGAACTACGAGTACCTAAAACCAGAAATAAGACAACTCGTTTTGTTCTGCGTCTCGTGCGTAGGACAAAATAAAAATTACACGATGATACGGTTTTTGTATCACCTCGTCACCAGGGTAGAGCGTTTTGACTATGTGAAAATCATCATTCCCATCAGGGGGCATTGGTATGTCGAATGCGACCGTAATATGAGCATCATCAACCAGAAAGCATACACAGAAACCCCTGACGACTGGCGTGGATGTATTTCGTGACAGTAGGAAGAACCCTTCACCTTTCATCGTCGTAAACTGCAACACGGAAGTCCAATTTCTGTCGGAATAAGGTCCTCAAAGTGAGGCATAGTCCGAATTTGGACAACCATAGGGGATGCCGGTTCAATCAAAAGTCGATCCGAGTGATTAGTACTTTGAGCCTGCTGGCTCTTCTGAATTGGAATACTATTTGCTCGTTCGAATAATTGACCCTGAATGTTTGTTCATTACTGCAGTGCATGGTATATTTCGTATGTATTACTTGACTCACACGTGGAATGTGTGACGCACTCTAGTAGGTGATTACCAGATGTTCAGGTGGTTCGGTTCCCGACGGTGTCTCGGCTTCGCCTCGTCACCCCTTATTCTCACATCGCTTCCGTTTAGGTATTGCGTCGTATCGAAAACTGATTTGTCTTACAACGAGTACAGAGTGATATTTCTTTATTTCTCATGGTGTTTAATTGACTTTAAACCTTTTACTATCACTAAAAGAACTTCGAACTGGTAAGTGTACTTTGAATATTTACAGTATTTTGACTCGGCTTGAATCAGAATGATAGTCTCATTCACCTCTGAAGTAGCCTCGTTTGAACCGTTTAGCTGGCACGGAAACCAGAAACCGGAAACCGTTTTTCTGGCTTTCAACCAGAAAGCATACACAGAAACCCCTGACGACTGGCGGGGATGTATTTCGTGACAGTAGGAAGAACCCTTCACCTTTCATCGTCGTAAACTGCAACACGGAAGTCCAATTTCAAACATGGACCAACTATCTATCAGCGTTTTACCGTGAAAATGACCAATGCCAACACGAAACATCAGAGTTCTCAAGATTTCGAAAGATGACCCACGATTAATATTTCACAAAATATCATACAGCGGGCGTTACGCCAGTTCCCCTGCCTTCGACAATCCCTTTAACAAATGGGGAAAATGAACAGAAAAACACACCTAATACTCTAATGCCATTATACTCATGTTCACAAATCATATGATTATTCAATTAAGTCAAAATATGGTTATTAAATGTTTATAAGAGCAGAAAGTGTTGATAGAGTTTCTTTTTTATTTTAACCAGATTCCTGATCAAATAGTGAAGTTTGATTTCTGTTTTTTACTTTCCGCTACCCGAAGGGAAGGAAAGTATAGTAATCGGCCCAAAAAAAAAATTTAGGTTTTCTTCAGATCTTTACGTTTCAGACCCTACGGAGTCTAAAAAACCTAATTTCGGCGCGTGGTCCGTGTGTATGTGTGTGTGTTTGTGTGTATGTGTGTGTGTCTGTAGTTCGATTTGCGGGAGAACGGCTGATCCGATTGAGCTGGTTCTTTTTTGTTTGATTTCTATTTTTTTTTAGACACCAAAATAAGGTTATGGACGATTTCGGCCGATGGAAAGGGGGGGGGGGACGAAAATGTACCAAAAACTAGGGTTTTTCGCATTTTTCTCGAAAACGGCTCTAACGATTTTGATTCAACTTTCAAATTATCTTCTCCTAATCAATACCTAACTTTTCTTTTCTATACATATCTCCATGAAAATACGGTGAACGGAGATATAGGCCTATGAAGCAAAAATAGGTTTTTTACGCTTTTTGGCAAAACGGCTTCAACGATTATCACCAAACTGTCAAGATGTATCCGAATAGTTAATACCTACATATTGTTCTGAATAAATGTTCCTCTGACAGTCCATTGAACAGAGATAAAAATCAAAATGTGTCGAAAATAACGTTTTTTCGAACATTTCCGTAAATTCCAGGGTAACTTCTTCACCAGATGTGATAAATCCTAATGGAGTGTCTTTTAGTCACCCATACCAACATTTCGTTCTTTATAATTATTTCTGTATATATATGTTGAACGGAGATATAAGCCAAGTTAACTCAGAAAAGGAGATTCGTCGAATATTCATTTATCGGTATTCCAATTTTCTCAAAAACGGCTCCAAACGATTTCGATCAAACTTACGTAGTACTCTCAGCTAACTAGTCTCTACATTTTGTTCTCCATAAATGTTCCTGTAAAAATGCGTTGAACGAAGATATAGCGCCCGCATATATCTTCGATATAGCGTTCTGGAGTAACTGCTTCACCAAATTCGATCAATCGTTCGGAGTGTCTTTTAGTCACCCACACCCACATTTCGTTCTCCATAATTATTTCTGTATATATCTGTTGAACGGAGATATAAGCCAAGTTAACTCAGAAAAGGAGATTTGTCGAATATTAATTTATCGGAGATCCAATTTTCTCAAAAACGGCCCCAACGATTTCGATCAAACTTACGGAGTACTTTCAGCTAATTAGTACCTACATTTTGTTCTCCAAAAATGTTTCTGTAGAAATGCGTTGAACGAAGATACGAGCATATGTAGCTGGTGTTCGAACTTACGGGGGTGACGGAAAGTTGTGTGTTGCTACGCACCGCTCTTTTATTTTTCGTATGCCCCTAAGAGATCTTTTGTGAACGCCTGTAGAGCGTTCTTATTTGCATAGGATGCATCGTTGATGTCCCACAAGCTTCTGCACACTTTGTAAACTTCGATGAATTCACTAAAACCTATGTTGTTCATGATGCTTCAATGAACTAGAAGAATGGGAAGAAAAGCGATGGTTGTAAAAACTACTGAAGCAAACGAAGCGCTTTCTTCTACGCAATGCTTTAACGGGAGACTGGAAGGTGGCTGGGTAGAAGCCTTTATCGGTTAAACAAATTAATTGAGTGGTTCGCCGTTAAATGATGGAAGTTGTGCCAGCTGTTATGTTTAAATATGGAATAAGTCAGATGAGGGCTAGACGCCGTTTCAGGAATGGCAGAACGGAACTAAATTGAATTTATTAAATCAGCAGGGAGAAAACAGTCGCTAAGGTGACGCGTAAACATTTGATTATAACTCACTGGATTGGACACAACAGATCCGTATGCGCTCCATTGACCTGATATAATTGTGGTACCACCAAGAATATTTTCTGTGATTACGGGTACTATGTAGCAGACGCTCGATCGGGTGCAGCTTCAAGAAAATCAAAAAATCCGCCGTTGAGGAAGTTGACTGCCCGTTTGGTTCATCCGACAACAGAAGAGTGGACTTAATTTCAACTCTCATATTGAGACTACCTATGCGTGATGACGTTCACTATAATGGCGGTGGAGTCTTGGTTGGCGGCCAAGACGACTGGTAAGTCTCTAACGACTAAGGTCTAATAAACTATCACGTATTTCAACGAAAAACCCGCCCTTAAGAGGGCAAGTAGTCCAGTAAGTGACAATCCACACGACGGCAGTTTAATAATGACAATTGAATAATCGGAAGCCACCACGGAAATTCCGTAATTCAAACTAACGTTGTTGACTAACATTTTTCGTCGTGATTCCCCTATAATTCCAGAACTGTAAACATGAACTCCACCCAGAAGAATCATGTTGATAGTCCTATCAATTGCTTATACGTTGGTTTTAATGAAGGTCGTAATGTGTTTAACCAGGTTTATGCGAACTGAATGAAAAAAAAAAAATTAGATTAGTCGCTAGAGCGAAAGGTCAGAGGAAAGTTGTGTGATGCGTCACACGATTAAGAGAAGCTGGAGTTCATTAAATTGAAGGGTACGGGGAAAAACGTCAATGTCCATTCTGAATCATTTTGTAAATATCTGGTGCGTAGCAACACACAACTTTCCGCCACCCCCGTAATTTCGAACACCACCTACATTGGCGGGCGCTATATCTTCGTTCAACGCATTTTTACAGGAACATTTATAGAGAACAAAATGTAGGGACTAGTTAGCTGAGAGTACTCCGTAAGTTTGATCGAAATCGTTAGAGCCGTTTTTGAGAAAATTGGAAAACCAATAAATTAATATTCGAAAAATCTCCTTTTCTGAGTTAACTTGGCTTATATCTCCGTTCAACATATGAATACAGAAATAATTACGGAGAACGAAATGTGGGTATGGGTGACTTAAAGACACTCCATTAGGATTTATAACATCTGGTGAAGAAGTTACCCTGGAATTTACGGAAATGTTAGAAAAAACGTTATTTTCGACACATTTTGATTTTTATCTCTGTTCAATGGACCGTCACAGGAACATTTATTGAGAACAATATATAAGTATTAACTATTTGAAAACATTCGGTGAGTTTGGTGAAAATCGCTGAAGCCGTTTTGCCAAAAAGCGTAAAAAACCTATTTTTGCTTCAGGGGCCCATATCTCCGTTCACCGTATTTTCATGGAGATATGTATACAGAAGAAAAGTTAGGTATTGATTAGGAGAAGATAATTTGAAAGTTGAATCAAAATCGTTAGAGCCGTTTTCGAGAAAAATGCGAAAAACCTTAGTTTTTGTTACATTTTCGTCCCCCACCCCCTTCCCATCGATCGAAATCGTCCATAACCTTATTTTGGTGTCTGCAAAAAATAACAAACAAAACAAAAAAAGAACCAGCTCAATCGGATCAGCCGTTCTCCCGCAAATCGAACTACAGACAAAGACGGGCCACGCGCCGAAATTGGGTTTTTTAGTCTCAGTAGGCCTCAAAACGTAAAGATCTGAAGAAAACCCAATTTTTTTTTTTACACTATATTTTCCTTTCCCTTTAGGGTAGCGGAAAGTAAAAGTCGGGTGCATCGTAACTTTCCTCAGCCCCCCCGGGTATTCAGTAATTTTCATGACATTAGCAACTGATCCTATTTATTTGTCATTCAGTTCATTTGAACTTGGTAAACCATAACTTCCCGTTTAACAAGACACTTGGTAGCGCCTAAAGGTCCACAACAATTTATTGAGTTGCTCCTACTCATGAAACTACTATTATTAAGACTTTGGGCCGATTACTATTCTTTCCTTCCCTTCGGGTAGCGGAAAGTAAAAATCTGAGGGAAACAAGGGGATTACTTGACAAAACGTCGTGGCACTGATTTACCTGGATGTCCACGGTACGTACAGTTCGAGACACGATGAATTATAACGGTCGAGACGGCGTATCGTGAGACAACGAAAGCGAATGATTCATAATAAAGTGCTGGCGTCGCCTCGTGACGTTGGGATCTTGAACATCTTAGATCCGCGAAAAAATGGGCGAATTCAGCAGGCGGTAAATGGAAGTCGCGGTTAACCGTAATAAGAAAAGAAAACCATAACAAACTCCAGGAACCGCTAATTTCAAATAACTGTGTTCGAACAGTAGTTGTGATGCACATTTTCGCCACCTATCTGGTTAAAACGTTCACTCGTTTTTACCGATGAGGCGTATTTTTTTTTTTAAATAGGTAACTCGAGAATCTGAAGCGCCGCAGGAGCCGGACCCACTTACAGGTCGATGATACGCTCCAGTGCCCAGTCAAAAGAAAGTGAAATGAAGAAGAGAGACGTCGCTCCGGACTCATTTTCTTAGCAAAAATGTTTTCCCTGGCATCTCCAGCGCCTGCCGTCGAGCGGAACTTTCATTTTATCCTCACTAGTTCGAAGATAAGTGTCATCGTTGATTGAATGGCGGTAACCGTTCCACGTGAAGGACACGCGACTGAGAAAATCGATCGACTACTGAATTTTACTTGTTTCTTACTTATTCCTACCCGTATTCGTTCTATGGAGCCGTTGAAAATGGAGCTGTTGTAATCACACAGAACAACATCCTGTGAAATTTCGAAAACTTTCTGCAACAAAATTTGTTAAACAACATTTGTTAGGCACAACCATCACTAGTTTTGCCTCATTGGACCAGTGGCTGAGGACTCTGAGCAGCAGTGGAATAATCCCTCATGCGTCATAGTCTCGGTGGGTGGCTGGACTGGCAGCTATGGCTCACGTGGGGGCCTCCCCCTCAACCCTCAACAGACCAGTGTAAGGGGCTATAATCAATATGCCCAAGAGGGAGCTTCCAAGACATGGCTTCAAGTAGCTTTCGCTCTTTCCACTAACACACACAACAAATAAACTCACAAGGGAATATCAGTCCACTTCTCTTCTCCGCTCTAATCAAAACGCAGTAACAATCGTGAAACACATGCAGGAAATGAAAACGTCACTTGCATTCACCAAGCTCGACCCTTCGCTCTTCAGATGATGAGTATGCTGCCTGGCGTCCAGAAAAGGGAAGGCAATGCGCGCAATGGCTTCCTCCCCACAAGTAGTGTAATATTACAATAAGCACTTCTGATCTGTGGTGGACCCAAAATCGAACTGCAATGCATCAAATCTGTAACATGTCCACCTGACTCACTGTCCACTAGCAGGTCTGTTTCCTTATTTGATGACTGTTCCTAAACCCTCGACGAGGATTATATCAGTCATGGAAGTCGCAGTTTCGCTAATATACAAGAGGCCGGCCTCTGCACCATCCACGGAACTCAAACCTGCAAAGGTACGGCAGGTATTTGGTCGTTAGCCAGTCTCCCGGTAGAGAGCTGTTGCCCGTGTGTGACCGCGCGGAGGTGACCGCCTGAGGAATCCCCCACGATCTGGGAGGAGTTCTCAATCTGATTTCCCACCTGATCTAACTTGGGTGGCAAGTTTCAAAGGGACAGATCAACTGTAATCACGTCTCTCAGCCATCACCTTCTTTGTATCCTCGGCCAAATGGTTATAGGCTTGCTTTGTAGCAGTCAATGCTCCTAAGTTCGTTTGCCCTCCCAACAAACGTTGCTCACTATTGTAGAAACCACACTGGAGTAGCGTGTCTCCTCCGCACTGGAGGCGGAAGACCTGCATGATGGAGAGTCTTCGAGAGAAAAGAAGTCGAGCCACGCATTGAAGTCACTATGCCCCGTGAAAAACTCAAAGCTCGCCCGTGTGAATGGGACACACTAGATAAATTAAGTTAAGGAAATGGGGTTGGCGCCCAGACTACCCTACGCTGGATCTACAGATAGAAGGATTGGAACGGGAGCAGAAAGAAGGATAAGAGGATGCTCTACAATAGAACATGCGGATGGTGATACCTCGGAGAACGCCTGCTGGCATACCCAGCTGACCCATCTCGCCAGGACATGGTGAATGACGCAACCCTAATGTTACCTGCCTCCACTCCACGAGGTTCCACCGCCTTATGAGGTTTCTGTCATATTTTCGCTTTTTGGCATGCCAAGTTAGCGCTAGATCCTGGCTGCCAGACTCTACCATGGACACCACAGAGTTCAGCCTAAAGTGGGAGAAGCTTCGTTTCACTCTCCACTTGTCAACCATGCACTCAAAGGCCAAGTCAATTGGTAACTGACCAGTGACCACCTGGAGCGCTTCTGTTGATACAGTCTTATTGGCCTTGGTGATCCACAGGAGCGGAGCTCTCTAGGATTGGGCCAATACTCTCTTTTGAGTGACTGCTACCCCAGACAATGGGGCAGTAGCCAATCACGCCTAGATAGATGGCCTTATACATGAGGATAGTGTCACGGTAACACACACCCCAAGTGGTCATACTAATTGCACGCAGTAAGGCAAACCTTGCAATGGTAGTGCCTTTAAGGAACTGGAGGTGTTGGTTGAAACCCCACCTCTCACCTTTATTCACTCCTAAATACCTGATGTGCTTTTCAAGAAGAAGACTGTAACCGCAAAAGGCGCATTGGGGGTTAGCTAGTTACTTTTCCTTTCAAGAGGATTAGCTGGGTTTTTTCTTCAGCCACCTGCATCTTGCAATGCTCCCACCATTGGGTGACAGTGTGGAGCACATGACGGGGTTTTCCTTCGATTTGGCGGACTGACTCTGCAAAGATCAACACAGTCAAGTCATCGACATAGGCGTATGGCTCGCAGTCAGTCTCCATGAGCCTCCTAAGAAGACCTTTAAAGAACGTATTCCAGAGTGCTGGTCCAAGGACTGAGCCCTGTGGGCACCCCTTCTTAATCTTTCTCTGGACAGAGACGCCTGCATTCGATAGTAGCAGTTCTGTCTGCCAGGTAACTTCTGACGAGTGAGTACAGGTGATAGGGTCCCCTACCTTTAAGCTCATTAAGGGGCACTGGCCACCAAAGGTTGTCAAAAGCTCCTCTGATGTCAATCAGAACTGCTACGACGTACTTAGCCGGTGCCAGCAGGGAAACACGCCGAATTTCGACAATGACATCCTGCGTGGACCTTCCTTTGGTACACCCGTACCAAGGTTTGCGACCAAAGACTACTTGACTGACTAGGGGGACTGCAACATCAAGATTTCTAATGTTTTGCCTAATATGGAAAGAAGGCTGAGCGGTCTCCATGATCGCGGGTCTGACTGATTGCGGTCGCCTCCCTTTTGAAGAGTGACAACACGCCCAGACTTCCACTGAGTGAGGAACTGTCTGACCTGCAGACAATCATTAAATAATAAATCCTTATCATATTGCTTTCTATTTTATCTGGCCCAGGAGATTTGTTGGGCTTTAAGGTCGCAAGGGCCCTGCCGAGGTCGCCTGTTGTCCACAATGGCATGTCGGGCTCGTTCGGAGGGTCTACATTGAAAACGGAATTTAAGTGATTGGGTTAATGCCGCCAGTAGGTAAATTACTATAACGTACCTGTTTGGTGGGTCCTTTCATCGTCTCACTCCAACCACCCGCTTGCAACGTCGTGCCTACAGGCGCCTGGAATATTTCGTTTTCGTCGTTCCGTTGTAGTCAGGAATGTTTTGTATGGTTTACTTGGTATTGATCCTGAATCCAATGGGGTGGTTCTCAGAGGTGTGAGACTAGGTCAAGCTGTTCAAGAGAATAATAAACCGTTTGTAGCGTTTTTTCCTCCTAACTCTTGCCATATGCTTTCTCATAAATCGGGCTCTTATTCCAGTACACAATCCACGCGATGAGCGTTCAATTACTTTTAATTACTAATATAATACATAAAATGTTTAGAAGCATTCCTAGACATTCTGGAAGCCCAACCACCGCTATTTCAGTACCTACTATTTTTCACAGTTTTTACCCGATGATTACTATTACAAAACGGTTTATTATTCTCTTACACATCTTGACGTAGTCTCACACCTCTGAGACCCATCCCATTCGGTTCAGCATCGAAAAATACCAGTAAATCATACGAAACATGACCTGACTACAATGGAACGACGCAAACTAAATATTTCAGGTGGGTGGTTTTAATGTGACAGTAGGGAGGGAGAACAAACAATGAAAATATTATTTTCGTTGTTGCTATTGTCTCGCGAGTTCTTTCAATTAGTAGACTATGGTTCACTATAATTACCGTAATTTCACTATTTTCCGTCTAGACGCAGTCAGACACCTCTGAGAATTGTTTCATTCAACCCAGCATCTAAAAATACCTATAAAACGATGCCGAACACGGTGCATACCCAATAAAACTGCCGATTTCCGTTTTTGTTCAGTTTTTTAACCATTTTTGCCCATAACAACCATGAGCTGCGTCCAATCAGATTGCCGAGCAGGCGGGCACAACTAGTTGCCAAATCGGATTTGTGTGTGACAGAACGGATTTTTTAGACAACGTTAAAGGCCTAAAACGGCGGACGGCGCACGGACATAGCAGATTTGAAATCCTGATGCCTTTGAATTTTTAGGTGATGGGGGGGAGGTTATAAAAAATGTCTCCTGGCCGAAAACATAGGTGTATTATTCAGAATGAATAATAAACCAAAAACCAGGTGGTCTCAAGTGCTCAATAATAATCGTGGCACAAGTGAGAGCTCCACAATAAATTCCGGAACTTTGAGCTTGCAAGTACATCAAACCACTTCAAATGGGAGGTGTTTCCAAATGAACTGAGTAAATGATTGATTAGGTTAGTAGCTAACATCGTGAAAACCGGTGAACGTACGTAGAGCTACGAAAAGTTGCGAGACGCGTCGCACCTGAGGTTTCTTCAATAATTGAATGGCAACTTGTCAAGCGGTGCTCACATTTCTTTCTTTCAACTATTCACTTTCTCCGAGGACATTCGAGTGAGCATTGGCTGCACAGCGGTGCCAAACTGTCCCTGACAAGCCAATAAAACGGGTTTGAACCGCAGGACACAACTGACCTCAGTCCGCTTTCTCATAAATCCAGTTAACCCTGACGTGGTGCAGTCATTCACCGTCACTTCATGCGCCATCGCACCTTACTGCAAACAATTGCGGCGCTACTTCATGGAAACTCCTCCTCTATGTTTCAAAAACACGGTGTTTCAACATGACAAGAATAAAATCGGCTAATAATTGACTTAAATATCAATTCAAATCTTCATTAGCTTAGAGATATGTTGTAGGTGCCTGGGCGGAACGGTTATAAGATTGCTCAGTAGCAGTCAAAGCTAGAAGGCTCTGTTGATCTATCCATCACTATCGCTCGCTGTTTTAGGACACCATAAGTTGTCAAATGCACCGTTGCCTCCAGGGAAGCAATACGGATTTCAACAATGACGTCCTGTCACAGTATTTACAACACAATTGATCAGCTGACTTGACTATTTTTCCAACGAATAAAAGCCAACCTTTGGTCTTTGGTTTACGATTCGTCTATAACACGTCCTGCGTGGACTTGGCTGTACTACACCACATTGTCCGCCTGAGGTGTTGAAGCCAAAAACTCTTTCGAGAAACTGTTACGATTTACCTCCAAAAAATCGTCGGGGTGTTTCTTCTCGTAAATGGAATCGAATTAAAAAGTCTTGATCCTCGGAATGGCTCCGTTGTGGCTTAAAACTAAAAGAGTCACCAAGGAAAGCATGGGAATTCCTCCTCTCAAAAATGGTAACACGTGGGTGGCTACATCCCAAGAAAAATGCGACTTATTCGCCAATAAATTAACAGACCAATTTCAGCCACACCAAGTTCAGGACTCCAAATTTAATACACAAACTGAAGCTTTCGTACTTGAGCCCATGCCGTTGAGTCCATTCAGTGATTTCTTCAGCCCGGGGGAGGTTAGAAATGTAATCAATAGGGCACCAAGGAGGAAATTTCCTGGATTGGATGGAATAGTTCAGCCCTTACTAAAGGCGTTACCGCGTAAAGGGATGGCACTGCTTACGCAGATTTTTAACGCAGCTCTACGCATTACATATTTCCCCAAGTGGTGGAAACGTGCCAGGGTGATTCTGATAAAAAAGCCCAATAAACCTAAATCGGATCCGAATAGTTACAGGCCGATCAGCTTGCTTCCGTTATTTGCTAAGCTTTTCGAACGTCTTCTTCTAACAAAACTGTTTGCATTCCTTCGCCCGCTCATTCCATCATCCTAATTTGGGTTTCAGCACTTGCACTCCTGCCCACAGCAGCTCTATAGGGTGATTGAAAGAATCAATGATACGATGGAGCGAAAGGATGTCTGTCTAGCCTTGTTCCTTGACACAGAGAAGGCTTTTGATCGTGTGTGGCATACGGGACTTCTCTCACCACTACAGAATGGTTCTCTCGTACATAACTGACCGCACATTCACCGTCAGCTGTGGCGACGCAACTTCTGAAATATGTCGCATTCATGCGGGTGTCCCTCAGAGCAGTGTTCTCGGTCCCTTTCTGTATTTTTTTTATGCTGGTGATTTCCCTAGTTCAGCCACTCTTACCGTATCCCAATATGCTGATGATTTGGCGGTCTTAAACGTTGCTGAAACCTGTACTGATGCGGAGAACGTCCTTCAGGTGTACGTTGACAGTGTTTCCTTGTGGTGCCGCAGGTGGAGAGTGAGCATGAACCCGCAAAAATCTACAGTGGTTGCGCTTACGAAACAGACTAGAAGAAATGTGCCCTCGATTCAATTTGGTGGTCAGAAGATCTCACAAGAAGAAACTGTCAGGTACCTTGGGATACAGTTGGATAAAAGGCTGACTTGGGAGACCCATACTAAACACCTCGTCACCAAGGTGCGTCAACGCATCAGGCAACTTGGATTCCTCCTAGACCACAATCGCTCGCCATTGGCCTTGTCGACTAAGCGCTTATTATATTTAACACTAATCAGACCGATATGGTACTACTCTTCTGGGTTATGGGGCTCGGCAGCGAACAGTCACATACACCGGATACAAACTACACAGAATCGGGTCCTCCGTCTCATCACTGTGTACTGAGGTAGTTTGGAGATGCTTTTGAAGAGCTGCTGACTCAAGCAAAAATTACGGCAATCGCGCCGGAGATTCGATCCACAATCCTCAACTTACGTCGAGAATTATGAATCGTCTGTCTTAACCACTAGACCACGATCAACCGGTTGCCTTTAATAGGAGTCAGTCAGCACATCTCCCCCCTCGTCTTTTAACCGCTGCTCCTGGAGCGGACTCGTTTAAGGAAAGAATTTACGAGAGTTGAGCGAATCCCCGGGAAATCCGATCTTTGATTCGAGAAACGAGATGGCTACAAGGAGAGTCTTTTTACTTTCCGCTACCCGAAGGGAAGGAAAGTATAGTAATCGGCCCAAAAAAAAAATTTGGGTTTTCTTCAGATCTTTACGTTTCAGACCCTACTGAGTCTAAAAAACCTAATTTCGGCGCGTGGTCCGTGTGTGTGCGTGTATGTGTGTATGTGTGTGTGTGTGTGTCTGTAGTTCAATTTGCGGGAGAACGGCTGATCCGATTGAGCTGGTTCTTTTTTTGTTTTGTTCGTTATTTTTTGTAGACGCCAAAATAAGGTTATGGACGATTTCGGCCGATGGGAAGGGGGGGTGGGGGACAAAAATGTACCAAAAACTAGGGTTTTTCGCATTTTTCTCGAAAACGGCTCTAACGATTTTGATTAAACTTTCAAATTATCTTCTCCTAATCAATACCTAACTTTCCTTCTCTATACATATCTCCATGAAAATACGGTGAACGGAGATGTGGGCCCCTGAAGCGAAAATAGGTTTTTTACGCTTTTTGGCAAAACGGCTTCAGTGATTTTCACCAAACTCACAGGATGTTTTCAAATAGTTAATACCTACATATTCTTTTAAATAAATGTTCCTGTGACGGTCCATTGAACAGAGATAAAAATCAAAATGTGTCGAAAATAACGTTTTTTCTAACATTCCCGTAAATTCCAGGGTAACTTTCTCACCAGATGTGATAAATTCTAATGGAGTGTCTTTAAGTCACCCATACCAACATTTCGTTCTCCATAATTATTTCTATATATATATGTTGAACGGAGATATAAGCCAAATTAACTCAGAAAAGGAGATTTGTCGAATATTAATTTATTCCGCAACGAAATCAAGGCTTTGAGAGATGAGGAACTCAGAGAGAAAATACCGTCTTCAAGTACCAGTAATGGGTTCCTGTACAGGGCCACCAAGATCTTAACCAAATCATATGAACGTATCTCACAACTGATGTAAGGCTGACTGGATATCGCTTTCTATTGACAAGGCGAATGCTTTTGCTGACTTGCTTGAAACCAGATTCACCCCTCATAACACGGATTCTTCATCCCTGGAGCAACAAGATGCTACCGCTTTTCTCTCACCTGCTGTCTTCTTCTCTCCTAAGCTAATACACAACATAATAAGCAAATCTTCGTCTCGCAAAGCGCCTGGTAGGTGTTGACCTGCTAAGTCGGGCTCTGTTACTCAACGCCCTATATGAGCTCCTGTCCTACCTTTCACATCTACACACATCTGCAGCTCGTATTGGGTATTTCCCCCAGAAATGGAAGCATGCCACAATTACTATGATTCCGAACAGGCCAACTAACATCTTACAGGTCAATCAGCCTTCTTTCTTGGCTACAATTTTTGAACGCCTTCTCCTTAATTATAAGATTTACACATGTCATCTAATTCCTGACCAGCAATTTGGTTTTCGCTCTCTTGCCCACTTCAGCTACAACGCATCACTAACTATATAAAAAACCGCATATCATCAGCGACATGTGTGCCATGCAGCTTTGTTTGAAGCGGAGCCAGCTTTTGATCCGCTTAGTATGCCTGCCGTGTCTTCATAATCAGACCATACCTTCCTAACAACTTGTACTCTCACTTTCTAAGTTATCTGAAGGGGAGAACGTTTGAAGTTAACGTTCAAAATGAAAGATCCACAACACGGCGAATACTTGCAGGAGTTCCCCAGGGTTCAATTCTGTCTTATTCCTCTGTCACCACCTTCTTTGGCGTCAAATACCCGATTTTTCTGGAATGTATGCAGATGACATAGCTTATGCTGTTTTTGGGCAGGATGTTCCTGTGACGAGACTCCTGCACTCCAACATAGAAATACTTGGGCAGAGCTGTACAAAATGGAAAACAAAAATTAACCCTCTAAAATCATATGCCATGACCTTCACCTATAAACGGCGTTACACAGTACCACCAATAGCGTTTCTAGGTGACACCATGTCAAATGTCCGATCACTTCGGTATCTAAGAGCAATCCTAGATAGGCATGTTACATTTGAGGACCACATTTCTGCGTTGCTGCCTCGATTACGGCCCCGTGCGTTCAGCTTAGAGTCTCCTTTGCAAAATCCCAGTACTTCATTGCACAATGAAGTACTTATGTACACTTCACTTATCCGACTAGTATGAACTTCAGCCATCACCACCTGGGGGACATGTTCGCTGTTGCAATTCCGCCATGTTGAGCAACATCAAAATGCAACCCTGCATAAGCATGTCAGCCACACACCTCCATTTGGTCTCAACTTGACCATCTATAATGACTTCTCACTCGAAACCCCTACAGTCCATTTACTTCGCATCATGTCCACACTCACTAAGCACAACCTCCTCCACCCCAATCATCTGGTCCAAGAAGGCTTTGCCAGACCATTTTATCAACGCCTGGTACGTCCCCGCCATATTTTAAATATTGCAGGAACGTAGCCCATCAGCTTCAATGTCAATTATCATTATGTCTTGTACTGAGCTAAGCATGTAACCAACAGATATGGAAAAACAGTGTGTTCCATCACATCATTATGGTATATTTATATTTATAAATGGTCTTAATAAAGTTACAACAAAAAATATCTGGCGCGTTGCAACACACAACTTTCCTTAGCTCTACGTCAATTGACATTCTATAAGGCTTTGTGCACATAATCAATTCATTTGAACTTGGTCAAACAACACGTCACAGCAGCAGGAAACGGTAGCGCTTACGGTTCTGGAATTTATTGTGCTGCTCGTACTCATTACAAGACCATTATTGGGAAATTGGTACACAGATAATTAGTGAGGCTGTAAACACACATTTTTTAAAGAAGGACAGTTATTACTTTTGCAGAGTTTTTGGGTAATAACTGTTAGAACTGGTAGTGAGCGAAACGACAGTAGTTGAAATTCAGGAATTTCTGGAGTGAGCCCCATGTATCTCACGAGCGTTTTTAAACACAGCCTTCAGGTATTGGATTGGACTACAATACCAATATTTTTTAACATTCTACAAAAATTCCAGCGGAGTTTATAAGGAAAAACCTGCGCTAAAAACGCTTTTCGTCGAACATTTTGATAATTTATTGTGCTGCTTTCGTGATTTTCTCACCTATGGTATAATGCTCTTGTTGAGAGCTATCTATATAAAAAATTTAATCAAAATCGTTAGAGCTGTTTTTGAGAAACAAAATTTGGTGTTTTGATCACTGTGATAACTATAGTTAACTTTCGGTAGATTTTGTCCATACCCTTATTTTGGCGTCCCATGGTAACCTGTAGGCTAGACATCATGTTTCAGCTGGTTTTGGTACAGTTGTTTTCTCTAAAAAACGCGCTAAAACCGATTTCGTCGAATGTTTTGATAATTTATTGTGCTGTTCTCGTCGTTCCATAGATGGGAATTTTATGGTATAGTTGGCATATTGGGAGCTACCAATATAAAAAATTTAATCAAAATCGTTAGAGCCGTTTTTGAGAAAAAAAAAGTATTTGGTGTTTTGATCACTATGATAACTATAGTTAAATTTCGGTGGATTTTGTTCAAACCCTTATTTTTGCGTCCCATAGTAACCTGCGGGCGAGATATGAAGTTTGAGCTGATTTGGTACGGTGGTTTTCTCTAAAAATCGTTCACAGACACACATGCACACAGACCATTTTCCCAAATAGTGTTTTTCGGACTCAGGAGGGTCTGAAACGAAAAGATCTGAAGAAAACTCAAATTTTTTTTTTCAGCCGATTACATAACTTTCCTTTCTACTTTGTAGAGCCAAGGAAAGTAAAAAGGCAAAGTCAGTAACCAGGTGATGCTCCTGGTACAACTTGCCAACCCTTTATTTTGAGCAGTAGGGAATAAGACACAGCTGTGTCATCTACGCACAACCTCCTTACCAGCCCATCACAGGTCACCTCAGTCATGGAATCGCAAACTAGTTGGTATTATCGGATAGAAACTGTGAGAAGTATTAGTAAGTCAAACTGCAAGGGTTTGAATTCTCTCGTTTCTCTGCTAAATATCCTGGGCGGCAGACAAACATCGCAGATTTGTAAACCTCATGCCTCGAGCTTTGAAACGTACTGTCAAATTCTAAAAGAAAATTCCCTGGCTGAAAACATAGGCGTACTATTCAAAATGAATGATAAACCTAAAAACAGGATTTTCAGGTTTCGTGTTCCTCTCTACAGACTTCATATTAAAGTACTTCGGCTCTTTGCGGTAATATGAACATCACCTTTCATTATCACGCTTCTGAGTTAGTACAGTTCTGTTCAATGTGTGCGTACATCCAATTAACAAACCATCAGGAACGCGGCAGCACGATTACGTTACGCTTATTAAATCTATGTTTTCGCTCAATATACGAAGTTAGGGTTACATCCGAACTGTAGTAATAGTTCTATGAGTACAGATACAAGAATATAA
Organism: Pachypeltis micranthus; assembly: GCA_020466155.1. Classification (NCBI taxonomy): domain Eukaryota; kingdom Metazoa; phylum Arthropoda; class Insecta; order Hemiptera; family Miridae; genus Pachypeltis; species Pachypeltis micranthus. Next base: position 54,934,377 of record CM035771.1, on the reverse strand, counting down.
ATAATGAGTCTTAACACGTTAGGACCTTCCCACTCGAAACTATTCCTTGGAGGCATCACACAACTTTACTGAAACCCTTCAGGAGAATAAACCGGAGGAAACCAACTGAGCAAGTGCGTCTTTTACCTTTTTTGAATTGAATAGAAATCCTGATTTATTATGGCAGTTGGAATAAGAACCAATACCTAATGCTACGCGCCACACAACTTACCTCAACCATGAATTTGGTTATACGTTGTACCAGCGCTGGCTCCTCATTGACAAATCTGCACAACTTATAAAAACTAGTTAGGGAAAACTACACTGTGTTTAATAAAAAGCCTTAGAGCCGTCTTGAAGAAGCGCAGAACATCTCATTTTTTTTTCGAGGGGGTTTGTCTCCAATATTTCGGTTCAAACGATAACGAGAGAAATAGTAGTGTAATCACAATATGTAGGTGTACATTGACACAAAACGCTGCAAATTCCATGACTGGGACATATCCTATTAATTCAACGTCGGAGAATACTAGTCAACGATACGAAACAAGAACTGTGTTACGGCCAAGAGATTGCCTAACATCTAACGAGCGTCTGTTATTTTGTTCGTTTCCTTTATTTATTTATTTATTTTTGTTTCCTGGTACCACGGAGCATCACAATGATCGCCGGCGCATCGAAGAGCTTCTGACCGAACCTAACATGACAGAGTTACTGCCCCTCCTCTCGAGGATGTTTGCCGGTCTGGTGGGCTCGAATCACCAGCCATGTGCGCTTGAGAGCTACCAGTGAGAGGTTGAGCGAAATAGCCCTTTTTTCTGTTTCTCAACGCGACCGTGCTAATAGTGCTCTGAAGAGACATTTACATTTGGTACACCGTCCAAATTCTGCACGTCGCTTACTGCAGTCACGCCACATTTGAGCCGACTCTCCTTCGTTGTCATCGTCCAACAAGGTCAGAACTGCCCGACTTCGTTCCGTGCCGAAGAAGAATTTTTATTTATTTATTTAAGGACAGCTATTTTCTAGTGTTAACTTTCAAATATTATTTCATCAATACAGCCGCATTCATTTTATTTTAATTAATTTTCCAATATCACACTTTCAACACGAGGCCCTCGTTAATCGTGCTCGCCCACATTAATTGGTGTCGATTTCATCACCCCTATTTGTGCGCGAATAAACTGGCTACAACAAAATGAAGAAAATTTACGTTTTGCAGGCGCAACACGACGAATTGAGCTGAGGGGTGGTTGGAGTGGTACGGTAGGCAGCGCAGGAAATAACCATAGGCCAGGGGCCTATATTCTCCTGCAAGTTCATTCACGAAGTAGAATTCGTCACAGAATCAAAAAATACCAAACACGGCGTAGTACAATAAAACTGCCAAACTTTCGTTTTGTTTTTATTTTTTACCATGTTTTGTCCGTAACAGACGAATGGATTGCCGAGTAGGTTGGCACAAGTAGCTCCCAAAAATTAATCTCTTTATTCGATCACATACTTCATTCGTCAATAATAAAAAATATAAGATACAAATGATGGACGTGGTGGATGATGGATGGGGGCGTGAAAGGTAGGAATTAGGTGAGCCATCAAGGCCAAAGACAAGTATTTGCATGGTAACTGCTATCAAATGCGTCTAACAGATGGTCTGTGCTGAGAATTTTGTCCAGTTCTTCGTCGTTGAGGGTTCTAACGAAGGATGAGTCTGTTTTAGGGACAATCGGAGTGAGTGAAGGGAGACAGGTTGATGTGTATGTTCGAACAGGCTGCGACAATGGTGGGAATGATATCTTAGAAGAGGTGGGAAGGAAATGCGAAGAACTATAAGATGATCGTGGTTGTCCACTCAATCCAGACACACTACTGGTAGATTGTGTGTTTACCAATTGAGAAAGAGGAAGAAAAGCGTTTTGAGGCGCTCTCCCATCCGGTCGGATAACTATCGAAGAAGAAGGATTTACTGCGTGAGGCGCACCCAATCGCACGCCGTAAGAATTATTATACATTTTTTTCACAGGGGGTGGCGAGCAATTAGTATCACCGACGGGCACCAACTTAGTACCACCAGTTGGTAATGTAACTAACATTAATTTCTGTGGCGGAGGACTAAAGCGCAAACTTGAATTAAACTGCAACCTGTTTGGACTAACAGGGGTTGGTCTCGGGACAAATACTACGGATGTTCCAGGTTTGCCAGCATCATTATTATTTGGCTTGACATTAATTGCTGACAGTGATGGTGTATACGCTTTGCCATTTTGGAGCCCTGCTGTACTTACTTTGGGTAGAAGGTTCGATCTCATTTTAACTTCATGAGCCTCTTCACCATCTATGGATGAATGACCAAAATACATTAAAGAGGAGGTACTTGATGATGGAGAACAATAAGAAGTAGGGATTTGATTAATACCTAATTGCTCTTTACTGAAAAGCATCAAATTCTCATCCGTGTTACCCAGATCAGGTTTGCAGGCTACTTTCTCCTTTAAATCTTCAGTGCTAGGCTTCAACTCAACGAGCTCAAAACTATTCTCTTCGCTGCTCCGATTTAGCCGCTGTTGTGAAATCTGAAAACAGAGAAATGTCACATTCCTTTATACAAAGCTGTTACACAGACACACATACACTTTCTTAAGCTCGCCATTAATTGCCTTTTATAAGGAGTCAGTCAGCACATCTCCCCCCTCGTCTTTTAACCGCTGCTCCTGGAGCGGACTCCTTTAAGGAAAGAATTTACGAGAGTTGAGCGAATCCTCGGAAAATCCGATCTTTGATTCGAGAAACGAGAGGGCTACAAGGAAAGTCTTTTTTTCTTTCGCATTGTAGTGGGCTCGTCGCCCATTTTATTTCCCTTCGCGCTGGAACTTTCACAGCGTCAGCGAATCCCGGACCCAAGAACTCGGCTCATTATTTTCTCTCTTAATTTTTTAATTTTTCTCTCTGGGCCTCTTCTTTTTTTTTTGGAATGAAGAAGTTTCGACCACTAGTTGAGCGCCAATGTTCTGAGGTAGTTTGGAGATGCTTTTGAAGAGCTGCTGACTCAGGCAAAAATTACGGCAATCGCGCCGGAGATTCGATCCACAATCCTCAACTTACGTCGAGAATTAAGAACTGACTGTCTTATCCACTAGACCACGATCAACCAGTTGCCTTTTATAAGGAGTCAGTCAGCACAAAAGGTTCAACGAGAGTCCAATGGGTGTAATCAGCCAGGCCATTTCTGGCCTACCAGTTCATCAAGAACACGGAGTTCGGCAATGGTGAGCGATTGGCTGATGTACACAGCAGATCATCTCAGCCCCTCCCTCCTACCTCACTACCGTGTGCTTGTTGTGTGCCCTTTAGTGAGGGAACAGTCATTTGATGAGAAAAACAGTCCTGAGGGGCGTCTATGTTGGTTGGTGGGGAACCCAGGCTTGCACAAAGGTAGTGAGTGAGATGTCAGTTGCCGACCTACTACTGAGGAGTGACTAGACAACACTTCACCTTCAGAGCCGAACTCAGGGGTGTATGTCATCATAGAGGCTGCAGTCATACAATACGTGGGGGGAGGGGGGTTCCTGGCAGTTCCTGTGCCACACGTGCACTCACTGTGGGTAAGATGGAGTGTAGGTGACCTCCACCCCTAACACCCCTTCGTCACAGCGGGCTAGTCATAAATCAAGGAGCAGCGCCCGCAACTCTACCCTATAGTGTTTCAGCTATAAGCTTCTGCACAACAGCCAGGTCCCAGAAAAGGTGCCTGCTAATTAAGAACTCTGTAAATTACTACACAACGGTTTATTATTCTAATGAACAGCTTGTGAACAGTATTACTGCTCTGAGACCCATCACATTCAATTCAGCATCGAAAAATACCAGTAGATCATACGAAACATGACCTGACGACGAGTAGTAAATATTCCAGTCACCCGTAAGCGCCTTTAGGCAATTGACACGACGAGCGGGCGGGTGGTTTTGATGAGATGACTAACGACGAAACGTTGATTTTCGCAGTAGTTCCCGCGAGTTCTTTCAATTAGTAGACTTTGGCTCACTATAATTACCGTAATTTCACTATACGCAATGTACACGTCTGATACTCATTCCATTCGACCCAGAATGTAAAAATACCATGCAAACAATACCAAACACGGCGTATTTGCGATTATACTGCGTTTTGTTGATTTTTTTAACCATTTTTTGTCCATAACAACCATGGGCTTCGTCCGATCGAATTGCCGAGATGGCGGGCACAACTAGTTACTACTAGTTGTGCGAAAGAACGGATTTTTTAGACCACGTTAATGGTGCAAAATGGCACAGACGACGGACAGACATTGCAGATTTGGAATCCCGATGTCATGAAACGTCAAGTATCACATTTTGAGGGGGGTTTGTAAAAAATGTTTCCTGACCGAAAACATAGGGTTATTATTCAGGATGACCAAAACGGACTGACCAAGGTCTGGGTGCTGGTGTCACAGAAGATACTTGCTTAAACACAAAGAGACTGCTTTTCTCTCACTGACAGCACCCTCCTCTAGGACAGAGTCAGTGCTACAACCCTTATTTTATCTAATTACCTTCGAGGTTTGTGCCATGAATAAAATTTGAATTTGACGCCACACTCAAATGAAAGCGGTATCGAGTGTTCGAGTTGGCCCACAGCCTACTGAATCTGGAAATTCTTTTCGTATGTTGGTTTTCTCCGGAAGGTTTAATCCTCCAGATTAAATTGGGAATTTCTTTATAATTACATTTGGATTGTTTACTTATCCAGATAGAGGATTAATGATTATTAACAGCAGAAAAGAAAAAACCACGTGCACCTGTTGAATAGGGGCTACTTTTCTTGGCCCAATTTTGCCGTATGTCGAATTCCTCCATTATTCTCGTCTCGATGCCTCCCGCACCTACCTACCGTCAAACTTTTTTTTTGTACGAAAAGCCAAGTTATTTTTTTTATTTTCCCTCCCATCTACTCCCGTCGGAGGACGACGAAGTTCTTCGATCACCTGTTTCCCGTCCCCACTAAAGGAGCATCGCTGAGGATCGACTTGAAGGAATCGTCGCTGGCAGCAATCTTCATCATTCCACCTATAACGTACCGGTATGCAGACGCCTTTCAGTGAAATTAGCCGTATTCGACTGTCAGCGACCCTCGAAACTCACAATCCGTTTCCCGATTGATCAGTTTCAGGTACCCACTGCAAGAAAATCTGAAAATACAGAAGGAACGTCGGCCGCTCCCGTCTCAGATTCCCTTATTTCCGCTCCCTGATAAGTCTCGAGAAATTATATCATTAATTTATACTTGCATTAATTCCACAGCCGTCGGAAATTGTAAGTACAATTTTATAAGTACAGGATCTAAGTGATCAAGCCTCGTACAGATACGAAGTAGGTACCGTTCAGATTGGTATACCTATTTAGAAATTATAATTAGGTAGGTATGCTTATCTAAAAGTCCCGTACCGGAACATTTTTTTTTTTCTGTGTTGCCCTGAGAAATTTTTTTGTAATAAACAAGTGTACGTAGCAATTCGACACCTTGTTCACTTTCGTCTTCTCAAGCCAGGTTATACAATTATTTTTGATATATATCTTTTCGTTTTAATTTTCGTGGGTTCATCCCCACCTAAATTTAGTTAGTATCACAGGTTGCGAGACAGCCATTCAAAGATCTGTCCAGTAATATTTTCACGCCTTCCTTTAGTTCTTGCTACTAGCTACGTGACTAATTTCTTTTAATTTTCCAGTATATTTCTTCTAAGTTTTTACTGCGCCTCAAACAACCTTACAGGAACCAAGGACCATTAAGCCGGTGTTTTCGCGCCACAAAGGAGACCAGAAACTGTAACAAGTGTCTCTTCTGCATCGACTGTGGGTTGAGCCAGAGACCACAGTGTTGACTTTAATGATTGATCAAAGTTACGTAACTACAAACTGTTATCCTAAGTATTAAAACACTCATGTAAGATCCTTCCCAGGCGCTAACTGCTAACAAGGCAACTTATTCTCTACAAATAGGAGTGGCCAAACACCAGCTCTTCAGTTCTCTCCAGCCCTGTCTCCTTGCATGTAACTTGTGTCTTTGTAACTGAAGTTCAAAGTTTCTTTTTAAAAAATCAAACTTCCCCCCATCAAACTTAACTTCAATTTACACTGTAGTGGAATGCCAAATAGAATTACTATTGGAGTATATGAAGACGATGATTTGCTCTCATATTATTATCAACACTTTTTAATAATAAACTTGTGTGCTTTTCAAAGGCGACGCAAGACACTACTCTCATGTCTCTGTCTCCTCTCTCTCTCTAATCTCGGACTAGCGAACTGCCACCTTTAAAAAGTCCATTGATGAATGAAAAGGCCCACACATATGTGGGACTACCTAATTGCATCCAGCTCGTTAGTTGGACCCTCCTTAGTTAATGTCCACACTGGTGTCTAGATTTATTGGGGTATTTTTTTTATTTTTTTTTGCTGAGTCATGCGAATGCGAATCATCTCTTCCCAGCCAATTCATTGCTTCCTGACCCAGGGCGGGTAGAATGGTAGTTTGACCATTGGAAAATGTTACTTTACATAGGTCAGGACTGATATACAGCATCAAGGCCTTACCCCTTCCTGACGCCACTACCTTCTCGTTTTTGGGTTCCTACAAGACCAACTCAACTTTCAGGGTCGACTTTTACCTAATCTTCGAATGTCTCATAGTAGGCGAGTATAAACCGATCAAAAAATTGTAGAAATCTAATGATAGATCCTAAGAGTGAAAAGATTCTAAAATCTTAGAGATATCAGATTCTAATGACGAAGATGCAGATGCCTTTTACAAGATCTTGAGACTCGTTTTAATTTTGATGAGGAACCAGAGTCATTCCTCAACTGCTCAGCCCAACTATCGCCACCCACAAAACTCCACTCGTTTTCGAGATGTCCATTGAAATAGTAGATATTTTCCATTTACACGCACATTTCTCACAGAAATATATTCACTCCAGTGTGCTCATGTATTGGTCACAAATTCACTTCACCTCCATGTACCAAAACAACCTTAGTTAACTAATCGTCATAAAAACTCTCACAAAACTTCACCACCACCCCACCCCACACACACACACACACACACACAATTATAAGAAGAATATAGACAATTCCACAAATTCACTTTTCACAAATTTTTTAAAGACAAATAAATAAAACTGCAACACAGTAACACTTCTCACCGTTTGACGAGATTTCAGTTCAGCCTGTTTGGGGTTTCGTACGTAAGTCTTACGAATTAAATTCTTCAAATTCTTGTTCTTCATGAATGTGAACGATCGTTTGCGTTTATTGTCCAAACCCCACTCTGAATTATCTGTCAGAGCTGATGCATTTGGCTTGGAAGGTGGTTTGCAGAGCTGGTCCTTATTACTTTCTTTGAAAGTACTCTTTGACAGTTCCTCCAACCGCTAAACATAAAGAAGGTTAAGAAAACAATAAAATTCACCGGTAATACGCCATATGTGTACCAATATTACTCAAGAAGTCTTGAAATAATTCTCTTAGTGTCAAATTAGACGAACTGAAAAAAATTTAATTTAACCATCTAGTTTCATTTCAAGATTTTAATACTAAGACTACATATAATATTTGGATTATTAATTATTTTTTTGCTCAGCAAAAAATGTCAGTTCCCTGAGAAATAAATGTAATGATGCACTTTACCTTAAGCTACTTAGCTAAGGATACTAAAAAAACAACTTAGCTTCAAAAAGAACCCCCGCGACATAAGTGTTTTTCCCCTACGTGAATCCCACTCCCCAGACCAATGGTCACGTTAAAGTCTAAACCCTACGTACTAATTTAAAGTACTTACAGAAATGGTGATTTCTTCTTTGTTCAATAGGAGTACGCGTTGGGACAAAATTTTGTTCATCCTCAAATGAGGGTCCAAGAGAGAATGATGTTGCTGGCCGCAGGATACGCTGTGCTGTGACCAGTGTTGTTTCTGAAATAGACATTTCCAACTAGTCAACTAAGCCTACGCAATATACTAACATGTTGCAGTAACGCTACTCGGTATATCTAAAATAATCCCATTATCTATCTTACTCTGAAATCCACAGTAAAGTAAAAATGTTAATATGAAAATGCAACATGAAATTTGAATTTCTCAGAAATATTAACATTTAAATGAAATGATTTTTTTTTTTCGTCCTGAAAAGTGGTAAACGACAGCAGATGTTCATTTAATTAGGTTTCAAGTCACTTAATTGCAATGTCCATTTGCCATCCAGGCCATGTTTTGCCTATAACGTGGCCTACAAAATCCGTTCCTTCACACAAGCCTTTCATTTGGGATTTAGTTGTGCCTGCCTACATGGCAATCCGATTGGAAGAGACTCTCGTGGTTGTTAAGAACAAAAAATGTATAAAAAATCACTCCCAAATAGACGTTTTCGCAGTTTTATGACGCAATTACGTTGAGTGTGATATCGGCTCATAGGTATTTTTCGCTTCTGAGACTAATAGAGTGGGTCTCGGGGGAGTAGGACTGTGTGTAGATGGAAAACAACAAAATCGCAAAATAGTCCATCATATTTTGGTTTATTATTCATTCTGAATAATAACCCTATGTTTTCGGTCACGAAAATTTTTTTACAATCCCCCTAAAAATTTGATACTTTACGTTTCAAGACATGGGGATTCCAAATCTGCAATGTCCATCCGCCGTCCCCCGTCCACCATCCCCCGACCGCCGTCCCCCGTACGGGCCATTTTGTGCCTTTAACGTGGTCTAAAAAATTCGTTCTTTCGCACACAAATCCCATTTGGTATCTAGTTGTGCCCGCCATCTCGACAATCCGATCGGACGAAGCCCATGGTTGTTATGGGTAAAAAATGGTTAAAAAAATTAACGAAACGCAGTATAATTGCAAATAAGCCGTGTTTCGTATCGTTTTCAAGGCCCGCTCGACTCGCAGAGCCCTTTGGACTTGCAACATCCTGCCAATTGCCGAGCAATGGTTCGCTGGAAGCCCTCGTCCCACCCCTCCATCAGATCAGACGTTTACAGGCGCCTGGCGCCGGGGGAATATTTAGTTTCTGTAGTTTCATTGTAGTCAGGTCATGTTTCGTATGGTTTACTAGTATTCGATGCTGAATCGAATGGGATGGGTCTCGGAGCAGTAATACTAGGTTAAGCTGTTCATGAGAATAATAAACCATTGTGTAATAATTTGCAGGGTTTTTTATTATTGATAAACACGTCCATTTGACAAACAAAAACAACCAACTGATGGATTTACAGACCAACCTATACAAAAAAAACTTTGAATCGACAATCGACAGACTATTCAAGACGTACAATACTCACATTCCTTTCCCTTCACCTCTAGTGGGTTTCCCCAGAGGTGCATGACCTCCCCCCCTCCATCCCCGACGCTCTACCATCCTGTTTACCTTTTTTACTTTCCTTGCTCTACGAAGTAGAAAGGAAAGTTATGTAATCGGAGGAAAAAAAAATTTTGAGTTCTCTTCAGATCTTTACGTTTCAGACCCCCCTGAGTCCGAAAAACACTATTTGGGAAAATGGTCTGTGTGTGTGTGTCTGTGAACGATTTTTAGAGAAAACCACCGTACCAAATCAGCTCAAACTTGATATCTCGCCCGCAGGTTACCATGGGACGCCAAAATAAGGGTTTGAACAAAATCCACCGAAAGCTAACTATAGTTATCATAGTGATGAAAACACCAAATATTTTTTTTCTCAAAAACGGCTCTAACGATTTTGATTAAATTTTTTATATTGATAGCTCTCAGTAAGGCAATTATACCATAAAATTCCCATTTGTAGGAAAATGACGAGAGCAGCACAATAAATTATCAAATTTTTCGACCAAAAGCGTTTTTCGCGCAGTTTTTTCCTTATAAACTCCGCTGGAATTGTTGTAGAATGTTAAAACAAATTGGTATTGTAGTCCAATCCAATACCTAAAGGGTGAGTAATTAAAAAGGCTCATGAGATACATGGGGCTCACTGCAGAAATTCCTGAATTTCAACTACTGTCGTTGCGGTTACTACCAGTTCTAACAGTTATTTTCCAATAACTCTAGTGATTAGTATCCTTTTTTTAAAAAATCGCGTTTACAGCCTCATTAATTATCTGTGTACCAATTGCTCAATAATGGTCCTGCAATGAGTACGAGCAGCACAATAAATTCTAGAACTGTAAGCGCTACCGCTTTCTGCTGCCGTAAAGCGTTGTTTGACCAAGTTCAAATTAACTGACTGATAAATGAATAGATTAAACAGAATTAGCCATGTACAAAGTGAATTGACGTAGAGCTAAGGAAAGTTGTGTGTTGCAACGCACCAGATATTCTTAGTATATAATGACCGCAACCAACTGACTGACTCTAGTACTGACTTTATGGCCAGGCGATGATTTCTTTACATCGAAAGCGTTCACCAGCCAGAGAAGACGGACTCACCTAACAGGTACGTTAACTTTAGTAATTTGCCTACTGGCGGATCTAACCGAATTGCTTTAATACCCAATACACAATTCCTAGTTATAAATGAAGAACTCTCTATTTGAAAGGTACATCCTTCAATATAAAATAGTTCTCAATTGGGAAAAAATATTCTGACGCAGAAATGGAGAAATTGTGAATTCGATGCAGATGATTTGATTACAAAACCGAAACCTTTCAGTTAAAAGGTAAAAAATTAAAACTCTCCATTTTCTTCACGCGGATTGAAATGATTTTTATGTTGTCCATTAAAAAAATAAAATAAATAAATACACACCTGGCATTTAACTGAGCAGTAAGATGCTTTGAAACAACAGTGGAAAACGGCGGGTTCGAGACAAAATGAGCACCACCTCACTTTCTTGTTTCTGTCCACTATTTCTTGAGATATTTTGGAATAGTGTTGTTTGCATTTCTCCGCGAATATAACCATTTCTAGCTCCACCAAGGCGGGAAATTCCTTCACTTCGTCCACTGCAACGAAATTAAATAGGAACTGAAGTAAACTTTTTATTTGGCTAACAAAAGCTTTTAGCTAGTAAAACTAATTTTAACTGAATAGCCACTGAAAGCACTTTAGAAATCAATTAACCACAATTAAAATTGTTACGTGCATGGATATTGTGGAACATGACATCTCTCCATTCCTCTAACGCCCATTCATTGATGGCAGCAAGTTTCCATTCCGTGGTGAGATCCACACGGAGTTCAGCCCAGTGTAGGGGGAGCTCCCGTTTCACTATCCACTTGTCAACCGTGCAGTCAAGTCAATTGGTAATTGACCAGTGATCACCTGGAGTGCTTCTGACAATACAGTCCTATAGGCCTTGGTAATGCCTTTGATGGACTGGAGGTGCTGGCTGAAGCCCAACCACTCACCTTTATTCACTCCTTAATACTTGATGTACTTTTCAAGAAGGAGACTGTGGCCGCCAAACATATTGAGGGTTGGCTATTTACTTTTCCTTTCAAGATCGTCGCTTTTCGCTGCTCGTTTTTTCTCCGCCACCTGCATCTGGACATGCTCGCACCATTGGGTGACAGAGAAATGCTTGCATTCGAGCATAGCAGTTCTGGTAACTCCTGACGAGCAAGAACAGGTTGCGGGTGATTCCCCTATCTTTAAGCTCATTAAAAAGCGCTGGTCACCAAAGGTTGTCAAACACTCCCCTGATGTCGATCGGATCTGTACGACGTACTTAGTCAGAGCCAGCAGGGAAACATGGGGAATTTCGACAATGACATCCTGCATGAACCATGGAGATGGAGTTGGCCAAAGACTCCTTTGAGGGACTGCAACATCATGATTTCTAATGTTTTACCTAATATGGAAAGATGGCTGCGCAGTTTCCATGATTGAGGATCTGACTGATTTTGGTCGCCTCCCTTTTGAAGTGACAATGCGCGCAGACTTCCACTGAATGGGGAACTGTCCAACCAGCAGACAGTCGTTAAATAAATTAAGAAGGCCGCTGGAGATTGTCTGCTCAGCCTTCCTTAGCATATTGCTTTCTATTTTATCCGGCCCAGGAGATTTATTGGTCAAGGTCGCAAGGGCCCTGCTGAGGTCGCCTGTTGTTCACAATGGGATGTCAGGCTCGTTTGGAGGGGCCATGATCAGCTCCCTTGCTGCCCTCTGGGCTTCAGTATCTCGAGCTACTTGGTCGCCATGGAATGCCTTCTCATGGAGAGTTTTCAGCGAACTTTCGATGCTGTAGGCCCAGCCTGACTCATTTTGCATCCCAGACCTGCTATATGTTTACTTTTCCTACGGAGGACTTGTAATGCATGCCAGAGGGTTTTCAGAGCTCTCCGCTTTCTCAAAATTCTGTCAGCCTTGCCGTTTGGCTCGTTTGATGGCACGGTTGAAGGCCTTCTTCTCTTCATCTTTTGGATAAAGGCAATGCAGAGTGTGGATAGTAGCTCTGTATAGTGATCATTAACAAAAAAAAAGTTTGCTTTCTTCAGATCTTTGTCCAAAAAAACCTAATTTCCACGTGTGTATGTTTCTGCCCCCACGAAAAGTGGTGTTGAGCCAGGGGGCTACAGTCTGATGTCGTTCAATGTCGTCTGTGGTCTTTCAGCACCCCCAAAATCGCTGGCATCTCGTATCCAGGTGGCTGGTATCATTGGTGACATTCAGACGTCATTCCAGCCAGTGGATGGTACTGCCAAAAATCTCTACTCCCAGATGGTAAGGGATGTTCCAGGAATCATACCTCCGCGCAGGAGCACACGGGTAACAGCTCTCGACTGCAAAATTACCAATGCCATCCTACATAGGTCTGGGTTCAATGGATGCTGAGCAAGTGGCCGGGCTCTTGCATGTGTTACAGATGCGTATTAGGGATATTGCACTAAGTAATTCGAGAGTAAGTACAATATCAACCGAATGCAATAGGAACACGGTTTTATTCTCAATTACACACAGGGAAGTTTTACCACCACACTAGGGAACTGGGTGGGGATGAGGGAACCCATCAGTTATAACTGATGATAGCAAAGTTTCGAGCGAAGCAGGGCACTTGAGGTGCCCAAACAGGAGCCTCTGCTGAATGGAAGGGTTTGCTTCGTCCCGGTACACGTGATAGGAAGCTGCAACCGCCAAGACAGTCGATTGATAGTCCTCTTCAAGGGTTTAAGAACAGTCATTTGATAAGAAAACATGCCACTGTGTCTGCATTTCAATTTGCGCTAGAACAGTTGAACCGATTGAGCTGGTTTGTATTTTGTTTTGTTCACGCTGTTCTGTAGATGTGAAAATAAGGTTGTGGGCTACGCACCAGATATTTTATTTACAAATATTTTACTTAATAACAAAATGTCTGGAACTCAAAACCGTATAATAAATGATGTAGTCGCCGCTACAGGCTTATTGGGCAGAACTAGGACAAGCTACACAGTATGCAACGTATGAGTCAAATGCCTACACAGTTAATAGTTAGATGTCGGCGCAGGTAGGCCCAGCAAAAGAACTGTAGTTTCAGTGGAACCATGTAGACTTCCCTAAAGGCACATTAATCTGAACACACAGCTTCCAGCTGCCCCAAGAAATTCGATTGCTAACGTTGCGCCAAATCTTGACAACTCTCCTAGTTAGAAGGAATCACTTTAAAATTCCAACCACGAAACGTTCAAATTATTGAGTTTATGAAATTATTTTACCTAAAGCGAAGATATCGTTCACCGATTGAGGAGAATAGTGTTTATCTTCATTTTTGCCTGAATGGGAAGAATGCACATTCGAGAATTTTTCTTTCAAATCCTCCTGCAAATAAAAATCGTGCTTAAAATCCAACAAAACGGAAAACTTAGCACAATTCATTTTCGACAACTGTATCTGTACCATTTTAGAATAGAAGTCCTCGAATCGTTTCTTCATCATTTCCAAAAGCTCGACAATGTGTAGCGGTAATTTGGCGCAGGGGTCAAATGCAGGATCATCTGGAGAAATAACAGTTACATGCTGTTCTTAGTAAAAACAAGAGGAACCAGTGGGAGAAAAGTTAACGTGTATTCGTTCAGAATAATGAAAACTCGAAAAAATTAAGAGCTAAAAAGAAAACGAAGGATTTTGTCGAGACCAGAAATACAAATATTCTGAAAGCATTCGTTTTCGAACACATGATTTTGAATACCAAAATATTACAATCGCTGGAGAGACCATTTAAACAAAATCTTCAAAAGTATACTTAACACAACATTATTGCAGTTTAGAGTACTTAACGACTTATATGAAACAAACTAAACAAAACGTCACCTGTTTACATAACTTTCCTTGCTACTTCCTATGGCTAAGGCAAGTAAAAATGATGATCAGGTTGCCCGTTCCTACTTGACACATAATGATCTAATGATCTACCCCCCCCCTCATCCTATTCCTTACATGCTTACACAGTGCTGTTTTATTGCAGCAAAGCTACAGAAAATAGGTGTGAAACACTGTGTGCCTCAATTTTAAAACGTGAGTTGGTGGAAGGAATTATACACACAGAATATGAAAACATACTTAACTTTTTGGCAAGTGTCAGACTTTTGCTAATTTCAGATAAACTGGCCTCAGTCATCGTTCAATAACTGAGGAAACAACTGTCGAATGGAAGAGAGTGGGTGAAGCAGTTCAGGGTGAGGCAGTTAAATTCGTACAAATTTCTATTTCTATTTCCCACCATATCGTAGTTCCATCAGAGGTCGCGACTGAGGTTCTTTAACGCCATGGGCGTCTAGTAACCAGACATAATCTTTAAATAGCCGATGCTCCGTACAAGCCCAGAGTACAATCTAAGAGCCACGATTAATGCGCTGGGCGTTCGGCGACTGAGATCATTCGATTCTTCAGTACCTGCGGTGGTGTTGTGGCTAAAGACAATGCCAAGGAAGGTTCCACTAACACGGCGAGGAGTTCCCATTGAGAGAACGGATGTCACGAACTCGGGAAGTCGTGGAAAGGGCTCAGGAGCTGATTATGGAGAACCTTGGACAATCGTTGGGCAAATTGACGTCAGTGGTGGGCGTCAACGATGCGTTGGATTGCTGAGGAGGACTACGATACAAGTCGTACACAATAAAGGTGCGACAGATGCTGTCTGAGGCTGCTAAAGCAAAGCAGATTGCTCGCTCCCACCTGCTACTGAGTTCTTTGAAGAACGAAGCAGAGAATCAGATTTTCTTAAGTTAACGTACCTGTTGGGTGAGTCCGTCTCCTCTGGCTTGTGAGTTACTGTGGGCAAGCGCTTTCGATGTAAAGACATCATCGTCCGGCTGTCAAGTCAGTACTAGAGTCATGTCAATACTAGTCAGGACATAACCCTATTGCTTTAATATCAGATTTTCTTCCGATGAAAAAAATGTTCACTGTTGATTCGAAAATCAACTAGAGAAATGATTGCTAGCTCGCCCAAGACCCCCAAGGAAGTCTCAATTGTTGATTGAACCAAATTTCTGGCTAGTGTTCACGTCTTAGGTTTTGTGCCAATGAAGGTGACGTCATGCCACCACATTTCTTTGAAAAAGGACAAACTGTCACAAAAAAAGTTTACCTGAATGTTTTAAGGGATGTTGTGGTACCAATGATGGTAACAGTGGCCACAAGGAGGAAATATGTATTTCAACAGGACGGTGCACAAGCCATTCAGTCCAAACTGGCCTTTCAGACAACACGGGCGTGTTCTGGTACAAAGAGTTTTGGCCCCTGAATAGCCTAGATCTGAACCCCCTCCACTGTGTTGCTGAACAGGTTACGAACAAGACACAGCACCCCAATGTTCGTAATGAAGCTGCATTCGCCAATATGCACAATGCTTCATTACAGAGAGTGTGCGGGCGCTTGATGACAAGGATGGAGGAGGTAATTGTGGCCAATGGCGGTTATATTGAGTAATTGTACTCCTGACAGGTCACACGAATACTGACTAAAAAGATTTTCTATTACATTTGCACTTTGGGTCAATAAATAATAACTGAAGTGAATTGATTGAGCAGTTTACTTTTTAAGGTACTCCTCATGGTAATCAATGGTTGGGTTGTTGTAAATTAGTTGTAGTAGTTCTGGAGAATACACAGATGCTCTTGTACAGATCTGCGACTTGATAATATTCACAACGATAATATCATGCATTAAAGCCTTTTATTTGGGGCGAACCTAATTACTTAGAATGATTTAAGATGTGTTAAGTCTAGAAGCAGATATTTATTAATAACTTCAGCGGTTGATGCATGACCCTGGTGTACTTGGTTGCTTCAATAGATCAAGCCATATTATGTTTCGTTTTTGGTTTATTACTCATTCTGAATAATAACCCTATGTAGGTCATGAAAAATTTTTTACAACCCCCCCCCCCTCAAAATTTGATACTTCACGTATCAAGACAGAGATTCCAAATATGCAATGTCCGTCCGCCATCCCCCTTCCGCCGTCCGGGCCGTTTTGTGCCTTTAACGTGGTCTAAAAAATTCGTTCTTCCGCACAAAAATCCCATTTGGTATCTAGTTGTGCCCGCCATCTCAGCAATCCGATCAGACGAAGCCCATGATTGTTATGGGCAAAAAACGGTTAAAAAAATTAAAGAAACGCAGTACAACGCGGGAACTACAGCGGAAGTCAACGTTTCGTCGTTAGTACTCCCTCCCTCCCGTCTCTGCTCGACTTGCAACACTGCCCGCTCAACTCCCCTTTCGACTCGCAACGGGTTCGCCCGAAGCGCCCCTGTTACAATTTCCCTGACCTGACGGGGCAAGATCATCAGACGTTTTGTTTCCGTAGTTCCATTGTAGCCAGGTCATGTTTCGTATGGTTTACTAGTATTCGATGCTGAATTGAAAGGGATGGGTCTCGGAGCAGTAATACTAGGTCAAGCTGTTCATGAGAATAATAAACCATTGTTTTGCGTTGGCTGCTTATTAACTGAATAAAACATTTTTTTTTAAACCCTGCAAATTATTACACAATGGTTTATTATTCTCATGAACAGCTTGATCTAGTATTACTGCTCCCCCATCCCATTCGATTCAGCATCGAATACTAGTAAACCATACGAAACATGACCTGACTACAATTGAACTACAGAAACTAAATAGCCCCCGGTGCCAGGCGCCTGTAAACGTCTGATCCGATGGAGGGGTGGGACGAGGGCTTCCAGCGAACCATTGCTCGGCAATTGGCAGGACGTTGCGAGTCCAAAGGGCGCTGCAAGTCGAGCGGGCTTTGAAAACGATACGAAACACGCCTTATTTGCGATTATACTGCGTTTCGTTAATTTTTTTAACCATTTTTTGCCATGGGCTTCGTCCGATCGGATTGCCAAGATGGCGGGCACAACTAGATACCAAATGGGATTTGTGTGCGAAAGAACGAATTTTTTAAACCACGTTAAAGGCACAAAACGGCCCGGACGGGGGACGGTAGACGGACATTGCAGATTTGGAATCCCCATGTCTTGAAACGTAAAGTATTCATTCTGAATAATAAATGAACAAAATACATTTCTCCCACTTTCATTGTGGAAACTGCACTCAATTCTCCAAAACGTTTTAGCCCGAAAATGTTTCTTAACTCTTCTAAATGCCACTCTCTAGTTATGTTTATATATAAAGGACTATGTCATAGCTCCTGAGGTCTGTGCTAGTTGGTTGTTGCCAGGTTTTGGTGGGGACTATGACTACAACCTTATGAGTTCCCTACGCCAATATGGAATGACAGCCCCATTCTTCACATGCTGCTATTTCTTCTAACCGCTTCACATAAAATAATTTCTACTCAATTAGCTATTAGTGGATCTGGGATTGACGATTATGTAAATTAATCCACATTAACACAAAAGGAGGTTGGTGGAACACTCAGTCTTAAGGTCCATCCTAACTATGCTGAATCAGGCCAGATGACCTGAGCCTGAGGAAGGGTTGTTTGGTTTGTGCTCACATCCACACCACCTGTTGGTTATTTTGTAATGTTTTTTCGTTCCCACTTTTGTTCCAGGGTTACTGAAGGGTCACTGTTACTGCATTAACTTCACAATTGAAATTTCATTTGAAGAAAATCGAAATGGATTATGACATAGTTTTAGCAGGAGCTGCTGCGAACATTTGTGGAGTTACCACTCGTAACTAATGCCAACAATTGCGCCTTCGGAGATTCCGGTTGCATTCTAGCCTCGTGAAAAGCTGCCAAAAATATAGAGCCACCGAATTCATGAAAGACCTTTCGCTGGAGGAGGTGGACGAATTCAATTTAGAGTATATGAACGACGTCGGCTTTTCCAACTTCATCAGGAACAAGAGCTACTAAGGATGATTAAACCAAGACGTATCTTTGTTGACTGAAGTGAAGCTACCTGACATGCTCACATTGTGACCATCTTTTCAATTTGGCTCAGCTTTCTTTAATCCAAACCGAAGTTATTCGGATTGGTTTTGGCACAATTTGGCTCGGCTTTGGGCCTATTCCACATTGTTTCCGCCTTGCTGAATGGCATAATGTGGACGCACCTTTACACTCAATCGTAACTACTTACGTCAGTTTCCCAGAACTCTGTGCAATTTCAGAATATTTATACTTCCAACTGTTAATGTGTAAACCAACTAGTTCTTACCGAACATGTTTTCCCTGATGACTAAATACTCGTTCACTCTATGCGTATTTCTGATACTAGATTCTTCCCTTAATACCTTCTTGTATGAATACGTTGTTCCAGAATCCAACACAAATGAAGCTACCGTTTCACTCATATCGACAAAAGGTGGGCGTTGCGTTAAAGGGCTTTTCCAATTCCCTTCTAAATTCTCTGAGGGTGCAGTTGCGTCCAAAGAATCCAAATTTTCACATTTTGATGGGATGAGACGGCTTTCTTTGGAATCAACTTTCACAATTCTCGAAGCATCATCTGGTGCAGGTTTGTGCGAGTAGTTGTTTGATGATGAAGAGCCAACTTCTCCAGATTTGTGTTTTCCTTCCTTGCGATCGATGAATGTTTGATTAACGTCTTTACACGAAGCTATTCCTCTTATTTTTCTAGAACATTCCCTATCCACAACCACACACTCGTTTGATTTGCTTGAAGTTTTCAGGGAGGTTGAAGAAGGCTCAGAACTTGAATTAGAAGTAAGCTCTTCAGATCTGTTTTCGCTTGAGTTTGGCTTAAAGGTACATTCTAAAACACTTCTATCACAATTTTCTTCGTTTTTAAGAACAGCTCCGTGCCCCTTTGTACCATCAGATGCACTCCTGGCACAGCTAATAATCGAACAATTTTTTGGTAAATCATAACGGTGGATGACGTTGGTGGAGGCATCATGAATGGTAGACATGCCAGGATTTTGAACAGTCGTTTGGAAGTGAGAAGAACAGTCAGTCACAGGAGTGTTGCTCTTATTCTCAGGCGATGAAGAAGCTAGGGGCTCGTTAATCTGCTCAGATTTTGTTAAAGGGACTTCAATACGTTCCTCAACGTTGACAGATGTTTCCTTCGTACTTGGGACCTCGACGCCACGACTGGGGCAAGGACGTTTCTCCATAACCTGAAAAATAAATATTTTTCACCTCATGTGACGCATATACAAAAGCAAATTCGAAGATACGCTACACACGCAGTGTCTTAGTCCAATGTGTCCCAACTGACACGTTTATGGAAACCGAAATACAGGTATCAGGTAATTAAATTATCTGGTGATTTTTAAACAAAATCGTTTCAGCCGCTCGAGAAAAGTAGATAAACGAAATATTAATGTTCAAAGATCTCGGTTTAAATGAGAGAACTAGTTGTGAGGGTGGTATTTACACGTAAGAAAAAAGAGCAATGCTCATCTTGATCAAAACTGATATGACATATACAGCAAATAATATGAAATAGACGAAAAAACACGATTGTGGTTTATTATTCATTCTCAATAATACACCTGTTTTCAAACAGGGAAAATCTTTTACAACCGCCGCCCCTCCCGCCGCGAAATTTAACACTTTGGGATCTCGCTGGGCCGATCTGTGCAGCACCCGATCAGATCTGATTGATTTGTTAAAACTGGTTTAAAAAATCAGCCAAGAACAACATTATGGGAATTTTTATAACAATGAGGTCGCGTTAATTATCCTTTGTTAGGTATTTTTCGAAGATGAGTAGAAAAGGACGGGTCTCAGAGGTGTAGCACAGCGTATAGGCAGACAAATAGGGTAAACTCTGCTACTCCTCTACGTCTCACACCAATCTGCGTTAGTTAACTAGTTGCGTCGTGCCAGTTGACTATAGTCGCCTACAAAATGTAAATTTTCGTTGTACCATTGTGGCCCAGTGATGTTTCGTATCATTTACTACAGGGTGAGCCATAACAAATGGTGCAGTTTTGAAGGGGTGCTGCATGCCTTGTAGTGGGGTTAACGACCTGGGAGGGGTCTCATTGCGCCCAGGCAGTGGTCCCGTTTTCAGTCGTTACAATGGTTTGGAGCGGCGAGCAACGAGGTTTCGTCATTCGCGCGTTTTTTGAAAGTGGTCGTTCGTTGATCGCCACCCAGCGGGCCTTCCAACTGCGTTACAACATCCCACGACGTGATCCCGTCCCTCACCGCAATATTATCGCACGAGAGACCTCTCCACTCCCCGAAAGTCACTGTCTGGTGTGCCATTTCAAAATTTGGGGTGATTGGGCCTTATTTTTTCGAGGAGGATGGAAGGACTGTTACCGTCAATGCTCAGCGTTATCTTTTCATGCTGGAAAGATTTTTTGAACCCGAATTGAACCAGTTAGCTGAAGAAGAGGATCTGGGGGATATTTGGTTTCAGCAAGATGGGGCTACGGCCCACACAGCGCAAATCTCAATGGTGAAACTGCGGCAGATGTTCCCCGCACGCCTCGTCTCTCTCAGGGGTGACTTGGGGTGGCCGGCAAGATCGCCAGATTTGAGTGCGTGTGATTTTTTCCTGTGGGGCTACTTGAAGGAAAAGGCGTTCAAACATCGACCTCACACTCTGGAAGACCTCAAGATTCGAATCAGGGAATAAATCGCCGCGATTCCCATCGAAATGTGCCAAAGGGCGGCTGAAAATTTCAGGAATCGCCTACATCAGTGCGTCGCTGCTGAGGGCGCCCACCTTCCTGATGTAATTTTCAGGACTTAATCTACCGAAATGGGGTGATGTATGGCGTTCAATAAAACAAACCGTAATCTTCTAAGTTGCACCGTTTTTTTTAAATCGCCCTTTGAAACTGCACCATTTGTTATGGCTCACCCTGTAATATTTTTCGATGCAGAAACGAATGTGATGGATCTCGGAAGTGCTCTCCAAACAGGTAATAGAATTTGCCTCATTCTATTAACTGTGATTTCACTGTTTTCCAACTAGACGCAGCCCTTCACTTCTGAGACTCGTCCTTTCAAATTAGCATCGGAAAATACCTAGGAACGGCACTAAACACGACGTAATTGGAATAAAACTGCCAAAACTATTTTTTGGCCATTACAACCATGAGGTCAGTTCGACCGGACTGTCGTTTTCCAGATTACTGATATACCCATGCAACATTCTCCATATTTTTCGACGTTGGATTTAATAGGATAGGTCCCAATCATGATGTGCAAGAAACTAATAAACCGTTGCATAATCATTTGCAGTACGTTTTTTTATATTTAATCAACTTCAGTTAATCACCGCCCTTGTTTTTCATTCGTTGTTTTGAAGGCGCAAAAATGTGGTTATGAACAACGTTTCAAGGCATGGAGATCCCAAATCTGCAATGTTTGTCCGCCATCTGCTGTCATCCGCCGCCTGGGCCATATTTTGCATTTAATGCGGTCTGAAAAATCCGTTCTTCTGCAAATAAAACTCCATTTGGTATCTAGATGCCTACCTCCTCGACAGTCTGGTCGGACCCACCTCATGGTTGTTATGGCCAAACAATAGTTTTAAAAATTAGCCCATTTTGGCAGTTTTATTCCAATTACGTCGTGTTTAATGCAGTTCCTACGTATTTTCCGATGCTAATTTGAAAGGACGGGTCTCAGAAGTGAAGGGCTGCGTCTAGTTGGAAAACGGTGAAATCACAGAAAAAATATCTGGTGCGTCGCAACACAACTTTCCTTAGCTCTACAATAATTTACTTTGTACATGGCTAATTCTATTTAATCAATTCATTTATCATTCAGTTAATTTGAACTTGGTCAAACAACACTTCACAGCAGCAGGTTCCAGATTTTATAATGCAGCTCTTATTCAATGCAGGACCTTTATTGAGCAATTGGTACACAGATAATTAATGAGGCTGTAAATACAAATTTTTGAAGAAGGATAGTAATTACTTTTGCAGAGTTATTGGGTAAAAACGTTCAGAACTGGTAGTAAGCGAAACGGCGGTAGTTGAAATTCAGGAATTTCTGGAGTGAGCCCCATGTATATCATGAGCGTTTTTAAACACTCGCCCTTTAGTTATTAGATTGGACTACAGTACCAATTTTCTTTAACATTCTACTAACATTCCAGTGGAGTTTATAAGGAAAACCCTGCGCTAAAAACGCTTATCATCGAAAATTTTGATAATTTATTGTGCTGCTCTCGACATTTTCCCACAAATGAGAATTTTGTGGTATATTAGTCTTATTGAGAGCTACCAATGTAAAAAATTTAATCAAAATCGTTAGAGCTGTTTTTCAGAAAAAAAATTTGGTGTTTTGATCACTATGATAACTATAGTTAAATTTCGGTGGATTTTGCCCATACCCTTATTTTTGCGTCCCATGGTAACCTGTAGGCTAGACATCAAGTTTCAGCTGATTTGGTACAGTTGTTTTCTCTAAAAACCGCGCTAAAATCGATTTCGTCCAAAGTTTTGGTAGTTTATTGTGCTGCTCTCGTCATTTTCCCACAAATGAGAATTTCATGGTATAGTTGGCATATTGAAAGCTACCAATATAAAAAATTTAATCAAAATCGTTAGAGCCGTTTTTGAGAAAAAAAATATTTGGTGTTTTGATCACTATGATAACTATAGTTAACTTTCGATGGATTTTGTTCAAACCCTTATTTTGGCGTCCCATGGTGACCTGCGGGCGAGATATCAAGTTTGAGCTGATTTGGTACGATGGTTTTCTTTAAAAATCGTTCACAGACACACAGACCATTTTCCCAAATAATGTTTTTCGGACTCAGGAGGGTCTGAAACGTAAAGATCTGAAGAAAACTCAAAATTTTTTTTTCAGCCGATAACATAACTTTCCTTTCTACTTCGTAGAGCCAAGGAAAGAAAAAATGAGGCAAATTCTACTACTTGAACTCAATTGAATTGAAATGTAAATTTTTGTTGTTCTGTTGTAGTCTGGTAATGGTTCATATTGTTTACTAGGATTTTTCGATTCCGGATCGAATGGGATGGGTCTCAGAGGTACTCTACAAACATCGACTTTTGCCTATGAGTTGTCATTTTCTGGATTATTGATATAGCCAAGTTACGTAACTACAAACTGTTAGCCTAAGTATTAAAATACTCATGTAATAACCTTCCCAGGCGCTAACTGCTAACGACGCAACTTATTCTCTACAGATAGGAGTGGCCAAACACCAGCTCTTCAGTTCTCTCCAGCCCTGTCTCCTTGCATGTAACTAGTGTCTTTGTAAATAAAGTTCAAAGTTTCTTTTTAAAAAATCAAACTTCCCCCCATCAAACTTAACTGCCATGTTTTACGTTTAATATTTTTCAACGTTCAATTGAATGGGGTAAGTCACAATCATGCTGCGTAAAAAAATAAACCGTCTCGTAATAATTTGCATAGAAGTTTACACTATCCAGGTCTCACGGGGATCTTTGCAGGCCCAGGAGGACACTCAACATCTGCAATTATAAATTGGCGCTTTTGTTCTATTTTGACAAGAAATTGATTTGACTATTTGAAAACCCCATGTTGTAATATGACATCACTCGTGAGCAGCAAAAGCATAATGATTTAATATGACATGATCCGCATTGAAAAGGTTAATCCCATCGCTCTTCTTCTTTCATGGATGAATATCCTAAAGAGTCAAATTATAACTTCTCATTGTTTAAGGCCACTTGACAAGACAAACTATTTACATACCGGTCAAACGTTCTACATACAAATTTCAGTAAATTAAAAATCCATTCACCTATAGAAACTAAACAGCCAAAACTTAATCCACCAAATGGATTTCGAAATTTGACTGTATTTCAGAAGACTGATCTTCTCAACATAACTGCATGTATAACCAAGCCTTCTAGAATATAACAATTTCTGAACATATGTTAACAGTTGGACTTTACCACAATTTAGCACAATACTTTAATTACCATGTTGGTTGGATAAGACTCCATAGAATCAATGTCAATCAAAGCAGAGCGCTGGGTTCAATAGAATTTATCTAATTCAGCACACATTCGATGTCTTCTTAAAACAGGAGGAGGTATGCTGTCATGTTCCTTTCTCAGGACCTGAAAGTTTTGAAATCTGATGAATAAATATCTGGCACACAGCAAAAAAGCTTTTCACAACTTAAATTTGTAACACATTTCCACGCAAAAATATATGCAGAATAATAGATAGGTATTAGTTAAGAGCACATTTCATCAACAAATCCGAGCTATCATATTTCCAGTCAACAAATAGAAACAGAAATAATTACAAATACAAAATATGGGTTGCTAGAAGACTCTCCATAAAATTGATCAAATTCAATGAAGCAGTTACTCGAGCAAATGATGAAAATGGTAAAAAAACATTATTTTCGGTTCATTTTAGTTTTTTGTTCAGTGAACTGTCAGAAGAACTTTTATTGAGAACAATATATTATTATTAGTTACTTAAAGACATCCCGTGAGTTTAATGAAAATCGTTGAAGCCATTTGCCAAAAATGGAAAAAACTGCCGAGGACCTAACATCAATAGGCTCGTCCTTTTAGATTTTTACCACTGATAAGGGCACGAGACAGGTTCTCACAAAGTACATGCCCCAATCCAATGACCTTTCCTGTTCTCAAAACTCAAGAGGCTCATGAATGTACGACGCTACACAGTGGTTGAGGCAAAAAAAATTGCGTTCTAAGAGAAGCCGAGCATTATCATAAAATATCTGGTGTGTAGCAATACACATCTTATTTTTGCTTCATGGCCTATGTCTTCATTCCACGAATTTTCATGGAGATATTTATAGAGAAGTGGGGGTGCTATTCAGTGAAAGGTAATTTGAACATATAATCAAAAAAACCGTTTTTGAGGAAATGCGAAAACCCCTAATTGGGTAGTTTCTTTTCAATGGAAATTGACCATAACCTTACTTACGAGTTGTCAAATAATCAGAAATAAAACTAAAATATCTGGTGCGTAGCAACACACAACTTTCCGCCACCCCAGTAATTTCGAACACCACTTACATAGGCGGGCGCTATATCTTCGTTCAACGCATTTTTACAGGATTATTTATGCAGAACAAAATGTACGTACTAGTTAGCTGAGAGTACTCCGAAAGTTTGATCGAAATCGTTAGAGCCGTTTTTGAGAAAATTGGAATACCGATAAATTAATATTCGACGAATCTCCTTTTGAGTTAACTTGGCTTATATCTCCGTTCAACATATATATACAGAAATAATTATAGAAAACTAAATGTTGGTATGGGTGACTAAAAGACACTCCATTAAGATTTATCACATCTGGTGGAAAAGTTACCCTGGAATTCACGGAAATGTTAGAAAAAACGTTATTTTTGACACATTTTGATTTTTATCTCTGTTCAATGGACTGTCAGAGGAACATTTATTGAAATGAATATGTAGGTATTAACTATTCGGATACATCTTGAAAGTTTGGTGAGAATCGTTGAAGCCGTTTTGCCAAAAAGCGTAAAAAACCTATGTTTGCTTCATAGGCCTATATCTCCGTTCACCGTATTTTCATGGAGATATGTATAGAGAAGAAAAGTTAGGTATTGATTAGTAGAACATAATTTGAAAGTTTAATCAAAATCGTTAGAGCCGTTTTCGAGAAAAATGCGAAAAACCTTAGTTTTTGGTACATTTTCGTCCCCCACTCCCCTTCCCATCGGCCGAAATCGTCCATAACCTTATTTTGGTGTCTACAAAAAATAACGAACAAAACAAAAAAAGAACCAGCTCAATCGGATCAGCCGTTCTCCCGCAAATCGAACTAGACACACACACACACACACACACACACACACACACACACACACACGCGCGCGGACCACGCGCCGAAATTAGGTTTTTTAGACTCAGTAGGCCTCAAAACGTAAAGATCTGAAGAAAACCCAAATTTTTTTTTTTTGCCGATTACTATACCTTCCTTCCCTTCAGGTAGCGGAAAGTAAAAAGAACCAGCTCAATCTATTAAGTTGTTCTCCCGCAAATTGAACGACAGCCTACACACAGACCATGCCCCGAAATTAGGTTTTTTGAATCCAGTAGGGTACAAAACATAAAGCTCTGAAGAAACCCCAACTTTTGTTTTTGACACGATTTCAATAGCAATATTCAACAAACCCCCAAGTGACTTATATTAATTCAGAATCAAGTTTAAACGTAGAATGCACATTGTTTACAATAATGCGAACCTACGAACAACATGAACACTAAAACCACTTCTTTCTGCTTATTACTGAATTTACTTACTAAAACAGTTGACGTCACTGTATGACTGCTGAGGCCTGAGCCTTTAGCTTTGCCTTAGTGCAAGTGGCCACGCACCCTATATTCAAGCCACCTCTCCTATATTCAGTTTAATGGGCACACCTTAACATTCTTCGTGATAGAGAATCATGTAAAACCGTAACGCAGCAATTTTTGTTTCATTCAAATCCTACACTGTCCACCAATTCAGTTTTACCTCAACAGCCACTTGTGCGGTCAGTTCATGACTAAAATCAGTGAAATGGCATCATGATAGATTCCAAGCCTACATATACAGTATCACACAACAATACTCATGAAAAGATCGCATTTTTCACAACCCACTGGAGCTTATTACACTTCCTAGTCACTGGACAGCCTTAGCCTTTACCTATGACAGTCTATTGTGTTGACTTCGTACCATGAGGCAGTTGACGTGTGAAGGAGTGTACAACCAATTAGTTGTCATCTCAAGTACCATCATGGTACTTTTTCAAAGACAGCAAGCGAGCGGGTACGGCAAAAGGTAAAATGAACAAATAAACAAATTTGTGAACATTTTAAGGACAGTCGCATATTTTAAACTTATCAGACCCGCTAGCAGCCACCATGTTGCCGTAAACACCACAATGAGTCTAAACTTTAACTACTAATCTTCATCCTAAAATTAGTGTCTAGTCAATCGACGACGCCATACAGTACGATCGCGATAATGAATCATTAATAAAAATTCTTGAGTGAATAACAGTGATTTTAATTACTACATGCCGTGGACATCGATCTACTTGTTTTAAAAGATTTATTTACTACGCACAATCCAGTAAACACTAGTTTGGTGGTTTAAAATAGTAAAAATCGAGCAGTAAACAACAAAAACCAACCATCTTTATTGATACCTTATCGTCGCTTCTACTGCTGGACAACATAATCACATATACCTCAGAATAAACAACGGAAGTGGGGATTAGTCAAATTCAATCACGGCGAACAAAAAAACACGCCCGCAAAGAAATCTCGTAACTACAAGCAAAGTAGCAAACAATAGTTGTAACCTTACATTGCAAGATAAGACTATCTGGCTTCACGATAGCAGGCAGGAAAGATTAGGGCTGGTTAGGGCTGGATAACATCACAGTGCATGACGTAGTGGCATAAAAGTGAACTATCAAGGAGCGATTGAGAAACTAACATTCATCAGTTTTCCTGGGTCAAATCAAAAACAGAGAAAACACTAATCGGATTCGAGAGATTTAACACATGAGCTTACCAAGATTTTTTACTTTCCTTGGCTCTACAAAGTAGAAAGGAAATTTATGCAAGAAATGTTGAGTTTTCTTCAGATCTTTACGTTTCAGACCCTCCTGAGTCCGAAAAACACTATTTGGGAAAATGGTCTGTGTGTGTGTGTATGTGAACGATTTTTAGAGAAAACCACCGTACCAAATCAGCTCAAACTTCATATCTCGCCCGCAGGTTACCATGGAACGCCAAAATAAGAGTATGAACAAAATCCACCGAAATTTAACTATAGTTATCATAGTGATCAAAACACCAAATTTTTTTTTTCTCAAAAACGGCTGTAACGATTTTGATTAAATTGTTTATGTTGATAGCTCTCAATATGGCAATTATACCATAAAATTCCCATTTGTGGGAAAATGACGAGAGCAGCACAATAAATTACCAAAACTTTCGACGAAATCGAATTTAGCGCGGTTTTTAGAGAAAACGACCGTACCAAATCAGCTGGAACTTGATATCTAGCCTACAGGTTACCATGGGATGTAAAATAAGGGTATGGGCAAAATCCACCGGAAGTTAACTATAGTTATCATAGTGATCAAAAAACCAAATTTTTTTCTCAAAAACGGCTCTAACGATTTTGATTAAATTTTTTATAGCTCTCAATAAGGCAATTATACCATAAAATTCCCATTCGTGGGAAAATGACGAGAGCAACACAATAAATTATCAAACATTTCGGCGAAAAGCGTTTTTAGCGCAGTTTTTTCCTTATAGACTCCGCTGGAATGTTACTAGAACGTTTAAAAAGAAATTGGTGTTGTAGTCCAATCCACTATCTAAACGGTGAGTGTTTAAAAACGCTCATGAGATACATGGGGCTCACTCCAGAAATTCCAGAATTTCAGCTACCGCCGTTTCGCTTACTGTCAGTTCTAAACGTTTTTACCCAATAACTCTGCAAAAGTAATTATTATCCTTCTTCAAAGCCTCATAAATTATCTGTGTACCAATTGCTCAATAATGGTCCAGCAATGATTACGAGCAGCACAATAAATTCCGGAACTGTAAGCGTTACTGCTTCCTGATGCCGTAAAGCGTTGTTTGACCAAGTTCAAACGAACTGAGTGATAAATGAATTGATTAAATAGAATTAGCCATGTACAAAGTGAATTGTTGTAGAGCTAAGGAAAGTTGTGTGTTGCAACGCACCAGATATTTTCGTTTTTTTCTCAAGACAATTTTATTGCACAATTCCATTATGGTATAGAGCAATCTTAGATATATAATAGCTATCTTACGACAGATATAATACAACCAGTGACTTGCTCTCATACATTTGGTTGGTGATTGTATTTATGATGACTTTTTACATGCTGCAAAATTTGTTTTGAGTTTTTCGGATCTTTAGTGTCGATTCCTGAAAAGCCACATTAGAAAAATAGTGTATGTGATGGTGATTAAGAGAAAACTGTTTAACTAAATAAGCTCAAATTTGATATGCAACCTGCAAATCAACATGAGGCATACAAGTAAATGTTTGAGTAAAATCGTTCAAAACTAACTAGAGAACTCTGATATTATACAGCCAAGAAGAGCAATTAAGAGTGTGCTGGACGCCAAAAAACACCAAAATAGACGAAAACATTGATGACCTCCTGAAAATATTGGCAAAAAGAAAAGGTTCTGAGGACATAACATCAATAGGCTCGTTCTTTTAGATGTTTACCACTGATATGGGCACGAGACAGGTCCTCACAAAATGCATGCCCCAATCCTATGACATTTCCTGTTCTAAAAACTCAAGAGGTTAATAAATGAACGACGGTATGCCGTAGTTGAGGCAACAAAAATGTACAAGGCCACGCTGAACACGATTATAAAATATCTGGTGTGGAGCAACACCCACCTTATTATTGCTCAGAGGGCTATATCATCATCCACCGAATATTCAGTAACATATTCACGAAGAAGAAAAGTTGGGTACCTGGGCTGGTAGCAGATAAAATGAAAGTTAATTCAAAATCGATTGAACAGTTTTCAAAAGTAATGAGAAAACCCCTAAGTTTTCGATACGTTTTGGTCCCCAGCCCACTCTCAAGCCAATGGAAATTGCTCGTAACCTTATTTTCGCGTTGTCAGATAATAACAAACAAAACTAAAAAAGAACCAGCTCAATCAGTTCAGCCATTCTCCCACAAATTGAACTACAGTGCCCCACACATCTTCTTTACTTAGCTCTAACATATTGACTGTGCAAATTTTGCAGGTGGCTAAGGAAAAAACTCGGTTAATCCTCTTTAAGGGCAAATTAAATAGCCAACTAACAATATGCTTGGCCGGCCACCAGTTCCTTCTTGAAATTCAAATCAAGTACTTATGAGTCAGTAGAGGTGGCACTACTATCGCAAGGTTTGCCTTTCTGCAAGCGATTAGTAAGGCTGTTTGGGGAGTGTGTTACCATGACACAATTTAAATGTACATATGTAAGACCATCTACCTAGGGGTGATTGGCTACTGCCCCATTGTCTGGAGTAGCCAACTCACATTATTCACAGGAGAGTAGTGGCCCAATCTTAAAGAGCTGTGCTCCTGTGGATCACTGAGACCTATAAGACAGTATCTCACTGGTCACCAATGGGCCAGTTACCAGTTGACTTGGCCATTGAGGGTATGGTGGAAAAGTGGAGAGTGAAACGGGAGCTTCCCCCTCTCTGAGCTGAACTTTGTGCAGATCTCACTGTTGAACGAAAACTCGCCATCATTAATGAATGGGTTGGAGAAATAGCAAGGGTGTGTGAGACGTTGAAGTTTTCTGTGTGTCATTCGTGAACGTCTTGGGAGAAAGTGGGTTAAGATAGACCACTGGACTAGCCAGTTCTTTACGTATCATGGCGACTTCAATGCCTGGTTCCACTTTTTTCTCTTTAAGTCCCTCCGTCCAGCACGTCTTGGGCCTCCTGGGCAGAGGAAACAAGAAACTACATGCTGCTTCACTGTAGTTCCTACAACAGTGAGTGGCAGTTGTTGGACATAAACTTACTAGCATTGGCTGCTACTAAGCAATCCTATAACCGTTTAGCGTAGTTTGCAAAGAAAGTTATTGGCAAGTCCCTTTGAAACTTGCCACCCAAGTAAGTGGGAAATAAGATTAACACTTTCGCTGCTAACGACCGAACCCCTGTGTAAGACCACGGCTAAACAAAACATGGCGCCGCACGGTAAACCCGCGCTTTCGGGCGTAGTCACTCGCATGGAACAAAACGTTATTTTTCTTTCCTACTACTATCGCGCGGTAAAACCGCGCCTGCATTAGCTGGATATTAGGTATGGAAAACGGCCTAGACATAATAAGAGATGACATTATTATTCTGGATATATGAACCAAAAAGGAAAATATATTTTAATTGTCTTCGATTTGTTTCAAACGTGCCGCAAAAACTACATTATTTCACGATTATACCTATGAATAAATAGGTTGGGAGGTCAGCAGGCACCTGCTAGAAATACATATTACAGACAAATACATTCATACACAAAACAATAATAATAAATTTATTGCCACAAACCATTAATATACATGCTTTCATATAACACTTATTCAAAAGTTATAATATAAGGTATTAAAGAAATTGGGTTGTGTCCGCCAGTAGGCAAATTACTAAAGTTAACGTACCTGTTAGGTGAGTCCGTCTCCTCTGGCTGGTGAGTTACTGTGGGCAAGCGCTTTCGATGTAAAGACATCATCGTCTGGCCGTTAAGTCAGTACTGGAGTCAGTCAGTTGGTCGTGTTCTTTATATACGAAAGGAAGGTAAACCGGGACGATGGAGCGTCGGTTTACCTTCCTTTCGTATATAAAGACCACGACTAACCGACTGACTCCAGTACTGACTTAACGGCCAGACGATGATGTCTTTACATCGAAAGCGCTTGCCCACAGTAACTCACCAGCCAGAGGAGACGGACTCACCTAACAGGTACGTTAACTTTAGTTATAATATAATATATTAGTAAACTTTTGGGAGGGAGCAGTCGAGGAACTTGTGGAGGGTTGAGGCTCATCCTGATTACGGGGTCTTTTGAGACCCCCTCGAGTTTTAACCATGTTTATTCTGGAAAATATCGTGGATAAATAGCATGATGAGCGAAGAATTGAAACATACATACGTATATAACATCTAAGGGGGAAAGCACAGAAAGTAGATCACTAGACAAGTGAGATGGGTTTAGACATCCACATACTTGTTTTCGATCCTCCTCTCAATAAATTCCATAAATATATGCTCATTAGTAACAGTAAAAAAAACCCTGCAAATTATTACACAACGGTTTATTATTCGGATAATCAGTTTGACCTAGCATTAATGCTCCGAGACCCATCCTGTTCGATTCAGCATCAAAAAATATCAAAATGAAACCCAAAAAAGGTCGAAAAGAACTGAATCGTAATATTAAAATAAACAAACAAAAAAAACGAAAGTATCTAGAAAAAACTGAATTTTAATATGAAAACATGCACGCTAAATACTAATATCAAAATTTAACCAAAAATCTATGAAAAAAACCAAAATGAGAATGAAACGAAAGAATCTAAAAAAATTGAATAGTATTAAAACCAAAACGTCGGGGAAATTGGAAGGGGGGCGCTCGAAGCGAAAGGCGAAAGGGGAGTTGAGCGGCGAGCGAGAGGCGGAGTCGTTGGGAGGCAAGCGAGCCTCGAGCGCAGTTGCCTTTTTAATGAGACGGGCGGGTGGGAGGGAGTTCAAACGATGAAACGCTGTAGCTCCCGCGTTGTACTGCATTTCGTTAATTTTTTTAACCGTTTTTTGCCCATTACAACCACGGGCTTCGTCCGATCGGATTGCCGAGATGACGGGCACTTATCTGTCACCACTCAACAAGCTTTCTACATCGCCATATGAAGATCAGTCCTGTCATATCAACATTGGACACTGCAGATTGGTTGGGACCAAATCAGCTCAAACATAATATCAGGCCCACAGGTCACCATGCCACGCTAAAATAAAGGTTTGGGCTACATCCGCTCGGGTTAAACTGGTGGTTGTTCTATTGCGGAACATCCTCTTATCCTTCTTTCCTTCCATGTGCCGATCCTTATACCGCTAGAGCTAGCGTAGGGTAGTCTGGGCGACATCCCCTTTTCCTTACCTATTATTTATTTAGTTTCTCCTTTCCGTCCCATTTACGGTGAGCTTTGAAAACAAAAAACAAGTCTGTTTGATTTGTGGGAGAACGGCTTAACCAATTGAACTGGTTCTTCTTCGTTCTGTTCGTTATTTTGATATCTCTATATATTCTCTATATTTGTTATCTCTCTACTACACTTTGTTTTCTATAAATGTTCCTGTAGAAATGCGTTGAACGAAGATATACGTAACTGGTGTTCGAAACTTACGAGGGTGGAGGAAAGTAGGGTGTTGCAACGCACCAGATATTTCTGAAATTATTTTCGTGGTCGTCAATGTTTGTTGCTTTAGGCGCGCACTGTTTGTTCATATTGACTCAGTTTCGCGCGCTCTCTATTGTTTACATTCTTCCTGGTTATTTCGCGCTGGGTTGTTGAACTCTTACCGCTACTGTTAAGCTCACCAGTATCAGTGATGCTAGTAAACGTTCCGAATAGCGAACTGAAGTACCGCAAATGTACCCGCGGCCACAATTCTCGTATTTTACCGGATATGTTAGTTTTCCAAAAAGCGCCAACAGCTCAATGATGTTCACAGTCCAAATGGCCTTGTATAAGTGTTTGGTGTGATCTGAGGACAAAAATAACTGCGTTCTTACTTTACGAACCCAAGTGGTTTAAGAAATACACTGTGACGAATAATAGTATTTTCACCATTCAGCTTATTTGTAATAATTGCCATTAACGGTCTACATCGCGACTACACTTTTGGCTGGTTTTCACTTGGAGAAGATATACAGCATTTCAAGGGAAGGTTACGATTACTACCAACTGTAACAAAACATCAGTGTAGCTCGAGAAAGTGAACTCAACTATTCACCAAAAAATGGCACCCAGTTATTGGATGTGAATACTGATGTTGGCGAATCTCTGCGAGTGATCGGTGCTCTAATTGAAGTTCACATTTTTGATGAACATTTCGGTCGGTGCGCGCGTTTTCTTGACTAGTTCTAACTCATAAGTTCTAATGGCGAAATTGGTGGAAGTTTATCGGAATGATGACCAAAAACTCAACAAACGGCAGCTCCCTTTATTTGTCGACGAAAATCTTACGGTTTGTGCCTTTTTTTAACCGTTAAGTCTGCTATTGCAATTGTATTATACTTTGTATCAATTTGATTTTAGTGTATTAGCTCTTCAATTAAATGTAATTAATGAAATGATTTCAGTTTGTCTTGTCGGAATTATGATTCTAACTCGTGGCGGTTTTCTAATTCAGTTTCGTTCTGGTTTAGCTTCAATTTCCAGCATTTAGCGAGCTGTTTAGTTTTGTGGCTTTGCTGCCGTATTAAACAATGAAAATGCATGCTCCTACTTTGAAGTTTAGGTTAAATCTTCAATTTATTGGTTTATCAAGGGTTTAACCTCTTTCTATGACCCATGTTAAACTGAATACGCCCATGTAAGCTCGATCTCCAATGCATTTTGCTTCGTGGTTGTTATTCCGATGCATTTTGAAGTCAAAGAGGTCTCGCTGCTGCTTTCTTCATTAAACTACTTGGTTTATCGGTTCGCTGCTTTCTAACGGAGCTAGCGGAAGGCGGTAATCCGTTCTGAAGTAGAATACGTGACTAATGTCTCCCTCCATAATAATGTTAGTTCTCGCATGCCAATGCAGCAGTGAAATATTGATTACTCGAGGCAGCATAATTTATTTTTTAAATACAACATATTTATCTGTGACATGTTTCTCAATTGCAACTGTTTATTGGTAAGTAATGCGTTGTTTAAATGATCAAATTGTGCAGCAACTATTAAATTTACGTGCGTTGCATTTTAAGTTTCCGTATTGACGTCAATCTTCATTGAACTAATCCGCTCAGTTGAACGCGTTTGGGATTTGCCACTAAATCCCTAGGGCACTTTACAGCAAGAAACTTGAATTACTTTTTTTAAATTTCTGTTTTCGGAGTTGACAAATCTCAGCGAAGTCGTAAGAACTTATTGGATTTCATTTTCGTGTTTTGTGGAGACTTTTGCAAGTTTTCCCGTAAGTTTACGATCAAACATGGTAGTTCTCGGAACTACACTGCCGATGCGGTGTCTTGATTGCCCTGCCCCCATGGGGACCTGTGACTTCCAAAACCGTCGCAGTAACGAAGAATGACTCGGAAAGTCATGTTGATGTGATACCACTGAGAATTTTTAAACTGCAGAACGTGGATCCAAGTAAATTGGAGAAGTGTAATCCGAAATTATTAGCATATAATAATAACAGGTTGAAAATGGAGGGGAAAATAAACATGATGGCGAAATTTAAGCTCATAACAGAAAATATGTGATAGTTGGCACATTGGATAAGCAAGCGAGAAGCTAAAAATTATTTTTGAAACTAGATGAGTTGAAAGACGAAGTAAAAACCTATGAACTAAGCAGGAGGTAGTAACAACATTTGAGAAGGTATTCTCGAGAATTGGGAGGTTCCCAGGGAAATCCTGCTCAATAATACTAAACAAAATGCTTCGCCTATGACATATTTACCTCGTAAAACGGTTGAAGCTACACTTGGACAGATTAGAAAGAGAGGGTATAATATCAAAGGCAGAAGGACCGTGTTTATGGCAGTAATTAGTAATTCTAGAAAAAGGTGCGAACAATCTTAGGATTTGTTTGGATCCAAAACATATAAATTAGCAAATCATGGATGAAAAGTTCCAAATTCCAACCCAAGAGAACATTTTTGACGAGTTAGGAGGTCAGGAAGAAGAAAGGTTTTTATCAGATTGGTACTGATGATGAATCATCTGAATTAAGTAGTGTTGCTACTCCACTCGGTAGATATAAATTCCGAATGTGCCGAGGATTTTCGAAAAAGAATGCTGAACTATTCGCAGACATGGAGTAAAAATATACATTGACGATATAATTAAAGCTGGAGCAACATAACAGGAACGTGATGAAATATTAATAAAAGTCTTGTACGGGGCAGAGAATGAAAATATTGGGAAGCGTGATTTCCAGTCATGGCATAGTAATATACCCAAATCTGATTGAGACAATGGTAAAAGCAAAGAATATGGACCGCTCCTTCTGGTAAGGCAATATATCGATATATCACGACCGAGGTCAGGTTATCGATATGCCAGACATCGCTCATAGGCTCTCCCCCACCAACTGCACCGGTGACACATATCGATACTTGCAGTCGTAGCGTTCAAGCGAACTATCGATACATTCAGTCGTAGCGTTATCAAGCGGTCGGTCCATGTTCTTTAGTTCACCCGAGACAATCAACAAAATGCCGGACCCAGGTGATAGAAAGGCGTTATGCGGTTTCTGGGCATAGTAAAATACGTGGCGAAATTTCTTCCAAACTTGTCGCAGGATTCTGCTCCTTTAAGAACTTTAACCAGGGAGGAAGAACCTTGGTCGTGCACACGAACTTATTCCGATTGTGTTAACAAACCAAACGAGCGGTGCATAGCAACACACAACTTTCCGCAATCCCTCTAAGTTCGAACACCACCTACATATTCGGGCGCTATATCTTCGTTCAACGCATTTTTAAAGGAACATTTATGGAGAACAAAATGTAGGGACTAGTTAGCTGAGAGTACTCCGAAAGTTTGATCGAAATCGTTAGAGCCGTTTTTGACAAAATTGGAATACCGATAAATTAATATTCGACGAATCTCCTTTTCTGAGTTAACTTGGCTTATATCTCCGTTCAACAGATGAATACAGAGATAGTTGCGGAGAACGAAATGTGGGTATGGGTGACTGAAAGACACTAAGATTGATCACATCTGGTGAAGTAGTCACCCTGGAGTTTACGGAAATGTTCGAAAAAACGTTATTTTAGACACATTTTAATTTTTATCTCCGCTCATTTGACTTTCAGAGGAACATTTATTCAGAACAATATGTAGGTATTAACTATTCGGAAACACCCTGACAGTTTAGTGAAAATCGTTGAAGCCGTTTTGCCAAAAAGCGTAAAAAACCTATATTTGCTTAATAGGCCTATATCTCCGTTCACCGTATTTTCGTGGAGATATGTATGGAGAAGAAAAGTGAGGTGTTGATTAGTACAAAATAATTTGAAAGTTTGATCAAAATTGTTAGAGCCGTTCTCGAGAGAAATACGAAAACCCCTAGTTTTTAGACATTTTCCTTTTGCGTCACGTTCATTAAGTAAGACAGAACAGAAACATGCGATCATCGAAAAGATAATGCTTGGTGTATGTTTTGCACTCCAACGTGTCCACTATTATTGAAATCCAAACGGATCGCAAGCCACTCATATCCATAATTACCCAATAATTTTGTCGAAGTATCCTGCAGATTGCAACGAATTAGGTTGAAACTGATGAAATATAATTTTAAGATGACTTATTTACCTGGCAAAGAAATGGTTATTGCAGATGCCCTATCAAAAGCGTTCCTGCCAGGACCTGAGGATGAAGATCATGAAATGCAATACGTCATTCATAGAATAATTAATATCCACAGAAAAATGTATTACTTTTGTAAATGTCACCAAATGATTCAACCCTGTCGGTTACAATCTCCTACATTCAATCGGGTTAGCCGAATAAGCTAACCGAATATAAAGGATTATTTGGCGATTTACAAAAATGTATTATCTTACCAGGATCGAATAGTTGTTCTAATAAACGAACGAAAAATCCTGTTGATAAAACTCCATGTAGGTCATGTGGGGATGGAAAAAACTAGATCCCAAGCTAGACAGTTATTCTTCTGGCTTGGCATGTCTATAGTCATAAACAATTTGGTAGCAACCTGTTGGATATGTCAAGAAAGTCGAGTTAGTAATACGAAGGAACCGATGCTTGTCCAAGAAATAGCTAGTCGTTGGGTATAGATATACTGGACTTCAACTCGAAATCGTGCCTCGTAATTATTGACTATTGTTCAAGGTGGGTGGAATTTGGGATACTGAAACGTAGACACACAATGTTAAAAAAATATGCGAATCGAAGTTCGTGCGGTTTGGTTGCCCAGACGAAATTGTTATAGATTCGCCAGTAAAACATTCAAGTAGTACTTGTCTGAGAACGATGTTATTTTGACAA
Organism: Pachypeltis micranthus; assembly: GCA_020466155.1. NCBI lineage: Eukaryota > Metazoa > Arthropoda > Insecta > Hemiptera > Miridae > Pachypeltis > Pachypeltis micranthus. The sequence goes on along the minus strand of CM035771.1, from coordinate 54,896,285 downwards.
CAAGTAACGCTAATTACGCGCAAGGACACGCTGTAGCAGAAATTGGAGTAAAGATCGTTAAAAGTATGTTGAGTGAGTGCGAAAAGACAGGACAAAATCCTCACGCTCACCTACTCCATAACAGAAGTACACAAATTCCTAGTATTGGCTACTCTCCCAGTCAGGTGTTGCTTGGTCGATGGCTAAAAGATGGGCTCCATTTTAAGAAATCGATCTAATAATGAATCCAATAGCAATTACGCAGATAAGACAAAACATTGCCAAGTCCCAAAGTCTACAGAAACGAACGCGGTACTAAAAACTTACCAAATGTTGTTGAGTCCGATCGGGTCATTTACCGCCATAAGAATTTCGCAGTGTCATGGAAATGTGGTGCACAAAGCTTAGACGCCTATATCATGGTTTTGTATAGGGGAACAATAATACCACATATAGGAAAAATAGGAGAGATTTTATTGTGATATAATCAGACAATGAAAACGCTTAGTAAAAAGGTAGAAAACGGAACACAACACAATTCATCTCATTAATAAAGTTAACATATGTGTTAGGTGAGTCGGTCTCCTCTGGCTGGTGAGTTGCTGTGGGCAAGCGCTTTCGATGTAAAGACATCATCGTCTGGCCGTTAAGTCAGTACTGGAGTCAGTCAGTTGGTCGTGTTCTTTATATACGAAAGGGAGGTAAACGGGATGATGGAGGGTCGGGGAGAGGAGGTCATGTACCTCAGGGGGAAACCCCTAAGGTGAATGGAACGTCTTGAATGATCTGTCAATTGTGGAATTTCCGTCTTTTTTGTGTAGGGTGGTCTGTAAGTCCGTCATTTGGTTGTTTTCGTTTGTGTAGTGTTTTGAGTGGTGTGAATATGGTGTCGCATTTTGTGTTGATTTGTTCATTTATGATCTGTCCATTGAAGTTTTTTTGTTTATAAATTTCCATGTTTTCTAATATGTTCAGTTTTCGTCCTTTGTATTGTTTGTGTAGTAAGGTGGTACAGTCCTGTATTTTGGTAGACACCATATTCACACCACTCAAAACACTACACAAACGAAAACAACCAACTGACGGATTTACAGACCACCCTACTCAAAAAAGACGGAAATTCCACAATTGACAGATCATTCAAGACGTTCCATTCACCTTTAGAGGTTTCCCCCTGAGGTACATGACCTCTCCCCGACGCTCCATCAACCTGTTTACCTTCCTTTCGTATATAAAGAACACGACCAACTGACTGACTCCAGTACTGACTTAATGGCCAGACGATGATGTCTTTACATCGAAAGCGCTTGCCCGCAGCAACTCACCAGCCAGAGGAGACGGACTCACCTAACGTTAACTTTATTAATAATTTGCCTACTGGCGCACATAACCCAATTGCTTTAATACAATTCATCTCCACTCCAATCTTATCAACGTCACGATTGGAAACAACTCAAACCACCGAACAAATTTGGAATGGTGCATTACGAAGAATCTGAACTTGATTAGTATATGTACAGAGTACAGATAATTGGGAAGAAATGACATTTTAAGTTGATAACCAGTGTTTATTGTAACCTTGATAGGAGGACAGGAGTTGATTTTGTTTATCTCTTTTTCTTGGAAGATTAGTTTGTTTTGTTTGGTTATAGTTTACTCGTCGCGCTAACTTTGTACAATAGAAAATGTGCTAAATCGTAAAAGGGATGTAGGTAATTTAATTAATTAGTGAATATTTCATTTTAAGAAGAAAATTAATTTTGTTTCCCATGAAGAGAAGGATGTAACAGTCGTAGTTGACGTAACAAGTGCTCTCCACCTAACCTCAGAAGCATGGCAGATTAAGTCAATTGTTATCTAGACTGTCTCCATTGTATATTGCATCCTAAAATATTTACATTATAACACCCTGTGCTGGTTATGATCGCAGGTGCTGAGCCCCTCCCCCCTTCCAACAATGAGCTGGTAGGCCTGTACTGGCCTGGTCCATTATGGATCATTGGTACATTTGGAAGTGCTCACAGTTGCAGAATTGATGAGGCTGTAGACAGTTTTTAAAAGGATAATAATCAGTTTTCCAGAGTTATTGGGTAAAAACGTGTAGAAATAGTAGTAAGTGAAACAGTGGGGGGGGGGGGTCAAAATTCCGGAATTTTTAGACTAGCCCTAGAGCGTTATTAAACTCTCATTGTAGATATTCGATTGGACTATCACCTCAATTTTTCTGAAGATTCTAGTAACATTTGAGCAGAGCTTACATTGTTATAACAGATCTAAATTCGATTTTTATCGAAATGCTTGGTAGTTTATTGTTCTGCTATCGTTATTTTTCCACGGATGTTAATTTTATGGTGTTGCTGTGTTATTTGGACCCTAGTTAGTTTTGGGCGAATTTTTACCGTACCCTTATTTTGGCTTCCCATGGTGACCTGTGGGCTCGATGATTTGGTCCAGCCATTTTCTCTTATCGCGTTCGCAGACCATTTTCCCAACTGATGTTTTTCGGATTCAGTAGGGTCTGAAACGTGAAGATCTGGGGAGGGAAAACTCAGAATTGGTTTTCAGCCGATTACATGACTTTCCTTTCTACTTCGTAGGGCTGAGGAAAATAAAAACATTCGCTGTAGGTTTTCTCAGCATCATCAAGACTCAAACGCAATGAAATATTTATCATCAATATTTTATGCAACCTAGGTTGTGTAGATCTGCGAATATTGGCAAGGTTATCTGTATTGATTATACAGATTTGGCTCCCTTGGATTGGCTTGGATAGACCCACGTAATGGCCTATTTGAGGGCATGCTAAGTAATATATGTAAATGAATGTTGTGTATTCAATGTAACTGTTTATCTTTTTAACAACTTTCAGATGGTCATGGACCTGACTGGTTTAGGGTTCAACTTCGGTAATCCCACTGCCCGAGCGAAGGAAATTGACAAGTTTTTGGATATGTTCAATTTCCTCCCACCTGCCGAAGTTAGACAAGCTTTTTCTGTTGGCTGGAAAGAATTTTTCACCACCCTTGGCCAAACTATTCCATGCGTCGGCTGTCGAAGAAGGTCAGATTTGCATTATTGTTATTTGTGATGATAGCTTTCATAGAGTTGTTGATGTGTTTTTTCCCCCTTTTTTTGCGGGAAGTGCGGAAGTACCTGTCCACGTACAGAAACCTGGTGCCTGCATAATAACATGCATGATGACGGTTTTAGAAGTTAGATTCTGCTTTATTTCTGATTACGTTTGGTTTGGACAAGTTTTAAGCGGTCCTAAAAGTAAATAGCATGATTTGCGGATAAAACTAAGACTCACAGTCTCACTGCTGATGAGCTGAAATTATTCAGTCACGTTTCTAATAAAATCCCTCTTCAAGCCAGCTTCCCTCTCATGCGGTTTGTATCTCCTATAGGAACAGAGAAGCTGCTCTTCTCAGTATCTGTGTGGTATCCGTCCCAGTGGAATGAAACTGTGATATATACCTCCTCACAGCACCTGCTGTGTAAAAAGAGCCATTTTTCATTGGACGCGTTCATTTCAGTATCTCATACTGTTCTCTTCCATATGAAAAAGATAAAGATTGCCTTTGATTTAACAGGTGACAGGTGTAAAACGTGAAAGGGTAAGCTTTACATTGAAAATGATTGTTTCCTTGTAGTGTGGAGCGGCTTTATGAACAGCTTCGAAAATCTGGTCACCCCGCTCTTGAGCCACTGGTGATCACTCCTGATGGGACACTCACCATAAAAGAAGACCATTTTCAATGGCCAAGGCTTCTTTGCACGTTGCTTCATGGACACAGGTTAGCAATTTGTCCAATTTGATTATTTATTGGCTTCCTTTATGTTCTGTCGTGACAAACCATTCATTTTAATAATTTTTTTAGCACAAGGTTGAACCTTTTGGTGGAAAGTCAATTCCGATCAAAGAAGAGTCGACGTTGCATTCTACACAGCTTGGATTATCAACGAGTTCGAGCTCCTTGGAAAGAGGTTTGGGACGTCATGCGACCACAATGCAGGGAGGAAGTATTGCTTATTGATGCCAGTTCTTTGATGATTACGTTAGAAGGTTATTTACAAAAACACAGGTAAGACTCTAATAACGTGTTATACCAACTAGTATAGGTAATGACAGAGACGAACGCTGGAAGTTTCGGTATGGAAATTACATTTTAAGTATTAAAACACGGACAGAGTAAAACGGATCAAAATTGATAAAAGTGCTAACAAAAAGATTTTCGTATAAAGTAAAAAGACATGTCACTTGTAACATCCAACAGCTGTATCAGCTGGTGTGACTGTGGGGCTAGAAAGCCCCTACGCTAGTAATGTTTCAAATTGATCAAAAATTAATTTCCTTTTCGTTCATACAAAACTGGAGATAACGTATGTTCTGGCTCCATACGTATGGTTTAGTTCCCACCTCCTCAAGCGTTGCCTCTGCAGGATACCTCGTAGGATCAGCTAAATGTGAAAAGGGTATGACACCTCCCCACACACTGAATAGCGCGCCAGTTCTGTGTTCAATTGCATGTACAACCCTCACGCCAAGATAAAGTGTAATGTCTTAGGCACTGGCATCTTTTACGATGTGCCTCGTACGCTGGGAGCTGTCTCAGAGGCATAGCTCGATACACTCATTACGAGATATCACACCAGCCTTCGGAAATGCTAACATTTGCAGCGCACTATTCTGAATATGGTTTCATGTAGATCGAACACAGAAGGGCAATCACAATCCTTCGGAGAAGGTTTATACAAAACACTTAGTATGGTTTCGACTTGGCTTCTCTGGTCGAATAGAGTTTATAATTTGATAATGAGTGCTCCATCTTGTTTTTAATGAAAGTCTTTTCTCCACTGTGGTATTTTTATGGAGTGGTGTCGGCCCAAGGGGATAGACCATGGGGGAGGGAGATTACGGGCCCTTCCCTCAACTGTTACTTGGCTTCAGGGGTGAGGGAAACTTCTCTCATGTTTCCTCGAGCGTTCCACCTTTGTACACTAAGTGTGTGGTTATTATATCATTGATTACAATGTGTTTTGGGAGCACCACAGGATACGTTACCATGGTTAGCATCAGGTCTTCACTTTCACCTTCTTCGAAAATTGAAGCAAACACACGAATGTCAAAATCTAACACTAGTCTCATTTGAGTTGCTCCCGGGTTGAAATTAAGTTTTTAATATTCGAATCGACGAATTTGTTTACAGGTTTTGTGGAGAGTGTCGTACCAAAGTGTTGAGGGCGTATTGGCTGTTGGTTGAAGAGCCTGAACCTTCTAGAGAGAAAGGGTATATTCCAGCGTTGTACGCCGGTATAAAAAGGTGTCTCCCAGACAAGCACATTCACCTTCCTACTAACACAGAATATGTAACAACTCTAGTTGCGAGGGTTCAACCAGATATCATGGGAAGGTAATAGCAACTATATATATACATGTTTATTTACAATGTTGAGGAATCTCTTATCGCAAATGTGAGTGAATACTTACCTAATCAAGTAAGCATGTTCATTAGTAGGTCAGGAGTCAGTGCAGCTGAACTGCTCTTGACATTTTGGCCCCATGCGTCATGTTTGGCTATGCTTCGATGGGGCCCAGTAAATATTCTTAGATTATCAAGAAAAAACGCTGCATATAATTACACAACGGTTTATTATTCTTTTTCACAGCATGATTGAGACCTATCCCATCCAATCCAGCGTCGAAAAATATTAAGAATGAAACAATTTCGTTTTTGGCTAATTCTTTAAACCATTTTTTGCCCATTACAACCATGGCCCTCTTCCGATTGGATGGTAGTATTTTTCCCCATCAGAAAGTATACTCGAAATTCAGATTTATCAATTTTTTCGCAAATTACAACAGTAGAGTCACTTGAATTACAATAATTCGTAAACAAGTCATACGATTGAGCTCACATAACATGTCACGTTTGAACGTTATCATTTTTTAAACATCATATGGATTTGTTACTAGTGTTAGGCCCGGGACTTACAGAGTGAAGTGTTAGTTAAGGTACCACAGGCATATTCAGGAATTGTACGCCTTCATGGAGCTCGGCGTGGTCACTGAAAGTAAATACAACTTGGAATCAGAAGGAAGCCTATGAAAGTCGTTCGTTTCAGCCTAATAATAGTATCAATATCTACACAAATGGATCGATAACTCTGGAGGGCTCAGGCTGTGGAGTGAGGATGAGTGGAGTGGGACGTACATTGCTCTGAGTCCCACTCCAACAGTTTATTAGCAGAGATTTATGCTACCATTGCTGGGGTCTTCATAATGTATGAAAAAGGATATATCAATAAAACTGTTATAGGATGGTTTCGGGTGTCTCTCAATAATCAACACTTCTTTCCAAATATATCCGTGTAATAGGGTCCATTCCACAGAATTATCAAAGCCATTTGATTCCCCAAGCTCGTGGCCCTTTACTCCCTGGAGCAGGAGAAGGTGCTGCTCCTCCTGAGCCGTGTCGATGATACGCAGCATTGCTATGCGGCGGTACAGGTGCCATGCTCGGCTCTGTGCGCCTTGCTGCTCGTTCACCAAGCACCAGTCTAATAGTACCATTAGATCTGCGCTGAGCGCTCGCAGTTTTTCTGAGCAGATCCTTAGTTCGGTCGGTGGGATCAGTTGTGTGACCTCGTCAACCGCCAGCTGAACCTGGGAGTTGAGAGCCTTCCTCAAACGAGCTCTCAAATCCACAACTGTCCCCCTACATGCTATTCCCCTTACTCGGAGCTCGAATGCCAACTCATCCTTTCGAAGGTGGTTGACGCTCATCCTCAACCTGAAAGCGTTGTTGTAGAACATAACTATGAGCCAAAACAGAGGACTGACGCACCAAGAAAGAATTTCCCACTCCTCAGGTGATCGAATTGGTGACACGTTAATCGTGGCGACGACGGGAGGCGATATCATTCGTAAAGGAGAGGGAAGAGTCGGCATCTTCTTCTTCAGAACGAAATACGAGAAAGGTAAGGGATTTAAAAAGAGCGGGCGGGTGGGCTACAGTTGGAAACAGATGTGGTAGGAAGGAAAGGCGAAGGGGGGAGACACGTGGACTTACGGCAGTTCTTGAAAGGAAGTCGCTTTGAATCCAAAAATGAGAAAGGTGCTGAAATGATTCCGAAGTTACGGAGAACTAATCAATTTGCCGGGCAATGGGTTCGAGATTACGACTTGAGAGCTTGCCGGCACACGGGAATTAACAGGAAGTGAATTCGATTTCCTAAAATCTTAGGGAGGAAATACGGAATTCACTAGTTCCTCCCCACTTTAGCAAATGACCCAAACTCCTAAACATGGCAAATGGGAGGACCGGTGCAGGGCTGCCCGGCCTTAGACAGTCAAAACTCTTCATCCGGTTCTCCAGAGAGAGGTCCAAGGAGGTGCTTGCACTGGGGAGGATGGATATGAGGATCATATGTGGCCTGTTCACAGGTCACTGTCCACTGAGGTACCACCTTGAAAATATTGGCAAGTGCGAGGTACAGGTATGCAGGTTCTGCGAGGTAGGGCTAGAGACGGCAGAGCATGTGCTGTGTGTATGCGATGGACTCGCAGTTGTGTGTTTGGGAGGCCCTTTCTTCAGCCCGAAGAGGTGGCAAATGCAGAACTAGCGGATATCCTCCGCTTTGTGCGGGGGTGGTGCAGGGGGGCCATGATCTGAGGATCATGGACGCCCTTACAATAGGCCCGTTTGTGGCTGCAGTGAGGGTATCGCCTGCATCCACTGTTAAAAAAAAACACAAAAAACTCCTAAACAATTTATCAAAGACTCCCGAACAAAGACACGTGACAGGGAGCAGGTTAAGTCTGCCGTTCAAGTTACAAATTACAGAAAATACTATCGAAATGTGAAAAAAAGATTTCGTACTTACGTGCAGATTCTGTTGTTGGGCGCCAATGTTATAGGATGGTTTTGGGCGTCGCTCAATAATCAACACTTCTTTCCAAATATATCTGTGTAATGGGGTCCGTTCCACAGAATTATCAAGGCCCACAGGTACAGAGATAGAAAGAGGAGCTAAGTGATGCCGCAGGAGTCCGGAAGAGGAATAGGCCCATCCCCTCGTTTCGAGCCGCAGACCCAATTTTCCTAACCTCCCGATCGCGGCAATGCAGTCCCCCTTCTCCCTGTCCTTCAGCAGTTTTCTTCCTGTTCAGATTTAAACGGAGCTGCTTATGAACGGCTCTGCCCAATAGAAGTGTTCCAGATCATGGCTTAATCTGATCATGCCCTGAACAAAACTATCAACATAATGGCTGATAGCCCAGCGTCTTGTAAGGCGTCGAAGAATTACTGCACAACATCAAAACTGGTGAGGTAGTGCAGGATGCGGCTTAACTCCTTAGCAAACACAAATAGAACAAGCGATTATTTGATTCCTGGGCATAAGAGGATCATTGGAAATGTGAGGGCAGACCAGCTGGTCAGACTCTGTCGTCCACTGTACTCATAAGCCACCTCCCCAAGCGAATGCATCAGACAGTAAACATGGCACCGCAAAAATGAACAAACGCAGTATGTTATGGGCATATTTTACACCCCTTGGTGGCACAGATGAGAGGGGGCGATTTCTGACCTTTGGTACTACTTCTCTGAGGGTGGACATCAAAGAAGATAGAAAGAAACGCATCAAAGAAGATTGTAAAAACGCATACATAGGACAGACAGGACGAAAAATACGGACCAGATACTCAGAACACATTAAATCTCTTAGTAGGAACAAAGACGATTCAAACTTTGCCAACCACCTCAAAACAACTGGACATGAACCCACCAAAATACAGGACTGTACCACCTTACTACACAAACAATACAAAGGACGAAAACTGAACATATTAGAAAACATGGAAATTTATAAACAAAAAAACTTCAATGGACAGATCATAAATGAACAAATCAACACAAAATGCGACACCATATTCACACCACTCAAAACACTACACAAACGAAAACAACCAACTGACGGATTTACAGACCACCCTACACAAAAAAGACTTAAATTCCACAATTGACAGACCATCCAACACGTTCCATTTATCTCTAGGGGGTTTCCCCCTGAGCTACATGACCTCCTCTCCCCGCCCCTTCCCCGACGCTCCATCACCCCTTTCACCTTTCTCTTTGTATATAAAGACCACGACCAACTGACTGACTCCAGTACTGACTTAACGGCCAGACGATGATGTCTTTACATCGAAAGCGCTTGCCCACAGTAACTCACAAGCCAGAGGAGACGGACTCACCTAACAGGTACGTTAACTTTATCAAAGAAGACTCTTGCCAGAAATACCTGGCATTCCTTAGAAGGCGAGGCATAGACCTGGAACAATACTGTCAGAAATAAAGACTGGCACATTAGGTCTTTAGCCCACAGTGCTCATCTCATCTTTAGGGCAGTCAGAAAGCTATATATATACTCTGCCTCTTTTCCAGTAGCGGCGAAAGGCATGCTAAGACTCTGGAAGTCGCCCAAGGAGAAGTAATTACGTGTTTGGGGCTTTGTGTTTACGAACGGTTACACAGGATCCAAATGAGGTTGAAAGAGGAGGAAACTACTTGTCAAGTACTTGTCGCAGTTGCCATTGATTCGCTAAGTCGAAAATTCCAAGTAAGTCGTTGAGCTTGCATTTTGAGCGTATTGTAAAATCTGTACAACTTCTTTGTAACTTTAAAGTATCATTTTGCTACAGACGTGTGTTGAAGCCAAAAGGGGAATAACAAAACTAGAGCTGCTGGCATTAGAGTTAACTCAGGAAGAATTAGTTAAACAACAAAGAAAAGAACAAAAGAAATTGAAGAGGAAAAAGAGACGTGAACGTAAAGCTGGCACTGATTCCAAAAACGATGAGGTGAGTGTCAATGGACAAGGTTTCATCTCTTCTAATTGCTGCACACACACACACCTCAAATGAAAATACTTTTATTGTATCATTTTTATTGTACAAGTTTGCCCTTGTGTTTTTAGAGCATCGTCGAAAACGATTTAGAAGAATCCTCTTGCTCATTGGAAGCTTTGGATGAAACGCCTGTTAACTGTATGGAAAAAGCACAACCCATCCACAAAGGAAAAGTAGGTATCCGTTCGATTCCCGTTTCCCGATTAACTTTGATGCAAATGCAGTCGTTGATTCAATTTTTAAAGAAAATTTCCATTTAAAATTACAGTACTGTTCTTTCCTTTTGGGTAGCGGAAAGTAAAAACGAATCTATTCCTGCAATTGTGTCAAAACGTGTTTTTAAAGAAATAGTCAAATGAAAGCTTTTCAAAAATATAATAATTTTAGAAAATTTGTGCCAAAATCCGTTTTGGTAGCTCTTTCCAACCAATGCTTGTTAACTTATTGTGATATGTGGATATATTTAAACATTTCAAAAATTCGTGAAATTTGGTATTGTTTTTGATGTGAGGGGGAGGGGATATTTCGGCGTATTTTATTAATGATGTATCCAATAACTAAAGTTAATACCTGTTTGGTGAGCCTGTCTCCTCTGGCTAGTGAGATACTGTGGGCGAGCGCTTTCGATGTAAAGACATCATCGTCTGGCCGTTAAGTCAGTACTAAAGTCGAAGAGAAAGGTAAACAGGATGGTGGAGTGTTGGTGAATGAGTGGGGGGGAGGCATGTACGTCTGGGGAAGTCCTCTAGAAGTGAAAGGAGAAGAATGTAAGTAAAGTACGTCTTAAATAGTCTGTTGATTGTCGATTCTAAGTATTTTTTGTATAGGGTGGTATGTTAATCCGTCAATTGGTTGTTTTCGTTTGAGTGGTGTAAATATGGTATCGCATTTTGTGTTGATTTGTTCATATATCGTCTGTCCACTGAAGTTTTTTTGCTTATAGATTTCCATGTTTTCTAATATGTTCTTCGCCTCACTGCGTGCCATTACTAAGACCACTTGGGGTGTGTGTTACCACGACACTATCCTCATGTATAAGGCCATCTATCTAGGCGTGATTGGCTACTACCCCGTTGTCTGGGGTAGCAAACTAACATTCAATCAAAAGAGAATATTGGCCCAATCCCAGAGATCACCAAGGCCTACAAGACTGTATCAACAGAAGCACTCCAGGTGATCACTGGTCAGTTACCAGTTGATTTGGCTGTTGAGTGCATGGTTGACTAGTGAAGAGTGAAACGGGAGCTTCCCCCGCTTTGGGCTGAACTCCGTGCAGACCTCACCACAGAACAGAAACTTGCCGCCATCAATGAATGGGCTCTAGAGAAATGGCAAGCGAGATGGGAATCCTCGTCAAAGGGATGTGACACGTATGAGCTCTTCCCCAACATCCGTGAACGTCTTTCAAGAAAATGGGTTGAGCCAGACCACTGGTGACTTCGATGCGCGGCTCCACTTCTTTTCTCTGAAAGTCTCTCCATTATGCACGTCTTGTGCCTCCAGTGCGGAGGAAACAAGAAACCATGTGCTGCTCCACTGTAGTTTCTACAACAGTGAGCGACGGTTGTTGGGAGCGCAAACGAACTTAGCAGCATTGACTGCTGCAAAGCAAGCCTATAACCATTTTGCAAAGTTCGCAAAGAAGGTGATGGCTAAGAAACGTGGTCATAGTTGATCTGTCCTTTTGAAACTTGCCACCTAAGTAAATAGTTAGATCAGGTAGGAAACCAGATTAAGAACTCCTCCTAAATGGTACGGGATTCCTCAGGTGGTCACCTCCGGGCGATCACACACGGGCAGCAGCTCTCTACCGGGAGACTGGCTAACGACCAAATACCTGCCGTACCTCCACAGGTCTGAGTTCGGTGGATGCTGCAGGGACCGGCCTCTTGCATATTAGCGAAACCGCAACTTCTATGACTGATATAACCCTCGTCGAAGGTTTAGGTACAGTCATCAAATAAGGAAACAGACCTGTTTATGTAGTAAGGTGGTGCAGTCCTGTATTTTGGTTGGTTCGTGTCCAGTTGTCTTGGTGTGGTTGGTAAAGTTTGAGAACTTCAGTTCGAATCCTCTCTGTGTGTTGGTGCAACAAAATGAATAGGGGAAGACGAATAGAAAAAAACAAAAAGAAAGGCCTTTCCCTTGTGACAAGTCACAGGCATCATTGTAGCGTGTTGCCTGCCGAATCCAGGGGTGTAAAATCAGTTGCGTTGCATTCGCTGCTAAGAGTCAGCGTATTGTTACGTCGCCTCTCAACTTGCCCAATTTTCCTATAAAATCTTGCAGTTATTTAGGGTTGAGCTCACCCTCACAGTCATCATTTCTGTGTTTAACCTGCGTTCGGAAAACATTTTAGTTTCGTTTGGTTGGTGCCCGGGCGAAGTTGTCGAGTCAGGCGCCTACTGTCCCTCTTCATCCAGAACTTCACATCAAGTCGGATCGTTCCTTTTTATTTCTTCAGAGCGTTCTGCAGTTGAATTTTATTTCACGCCGTGTCTTTGGTTTACAGTCCCCTCTCTCCCCCATTTTTCCTTGTGACGGAGCTTCTTTAGGTTTCAATCTGATTGGTTTTATTTGTATCAATTCGAAGTAGCTTTATTTTGGCATTATATTATTCATCTCATCTCATGTATCATATCACCTCAATTTTCTCCCAAGGGTTTTCTTTGATCACGTACGTCCACCGTTTTTATTGTTTACTTTAACGAAATTCGCGTATTGGCGCGAACAATGTACGAGGGACGTCCCAAAAGTAAGTTCCGAAGTGCTGGGAAAAATCGAAAACTCAACCAATTTGAAGAAAAAAAAATTATTCTTAAGGGTACGGATCTACTTTATTTTTCGACGTAGTCGCCATTCCGATCGATGCATTTTTGGTACCGTGGTGCCAGTTTACGTAACCCCTTGTCGTACCATTCTGCGTCTTCCGAGACTGCGGCTTCAAGTTTGGCGTTCGTATGGAACTGCCTTCCGCCCAGGTGGACTTTGAGGAGAGGGAAAAGGAAAACGTCACTTGGTGCAAGGTCTTGTGCGTATGGGGGGGTGGGGGACAACATCCCAATCAAATGTTCCAAGCAAATGTTGGGTGATTTTTGCTGAACCACTTTGCACACACTTTCGAGAACTTGAGATCTTCCCTAATGATTCGGTGTACTGAAGAACGAGTCAATTGATGTTTGTTGTGCACTTTCTCGACAATATCACTTAGAGTAAAGCGCGCATCTTCCTCCAAAAACTTGCGAACTGCAGAAACTGCGTCCTCTCCACGAGAAGTGGAAGGGCGCCCACTTCGCTGTTCATCGTGCACACTTTCCCGCCCTTCCAGGAAACTTCTCTTCCACTTATGGACCATTTCGATGTTCATGACCCCTTCTCCATACGCTGAAGAGAGTCTGCTGTGAATTTCGGGCACAGAAACATTTTCAAAAACTAAAAAACGGATCACCGAACGGATTTCACAATTTGACGGGTTTTTCAATGTAGCAGCCATGTTTACACTGGTGCTGATAAGCCGCAACAAGTGATAGCAACATAAGAAAAATTCAGTGTTGCCACCAGATGTAACACGAAGTATCCCCGTTGGAATTTTTTCCCTACAGCATTTTCCCACGGATTTACAAATGATCTGAACTTACTTTTGAGACGTCCCTCGTACCTTACACGTCCTACATGAGTAATTTACATAAATAACCATTGCGTCATGTTTTACATATTTATGGCGTTTTTTTTATTCAGAATTCAGCGATTTTGCCTGAAGGGAAACTTGGCAACGGCTTTTGCGAAAAGTGCGGGAAGAATGATTCTGAGAAGCCAGTAACAACAAACGGTAGAAAATGCATTTTAAATGTGCATAAGTCGCCTGCGAAAATTAGCACCTGTCCTATGTCTTCGAAGTCAATCAATGGAGCTTTAGGTTGTGATTTTTGTTCCAAACCCAAGGTGAATAAACTACCACTTGAGATCGTATTGTCATTTATTTCTAACGTTAATAAATGAAAGTTTACTTTCAATGAGGTGTTAAATTACAGAAAAAGCTGGAAAAAGTCCGACGAAATTTCGTTTGTGAATACACGCAAGACTGTGGTTATTCTAGTGGCAACAACAACGCTAGTTCCTCAGCGGCCAGCTCACCTGAAGGTTCTGAGGTGGCTTGTTGCGAAGAATTTTGCACCGACGAAGGTGAAGTATTTAAATATTCATGTTGGAATCGTCCTACTACAGCCATGATTTTTATTAAATTTGCAACGTGTATACTAAACAATACCCAACTTTTGTTCTCAATAAATATCACTGTTCAAATACGCTGAAATAAAATATCCCAGTCGAACAACCAGAGGTTCTTAACTTTTTGCAGAAACAGCCTCAGGGTTTAAATTAAACTCATGGGAAATCTTGTATCAGTCATTGTGAACATATTGTAGCATCTAAATGTTCTTCAGACAATCCTTTAAATGGCGATAAAACCTAAAACGTACACACAAAGAACGTGTATTTTACGTTTACACATTAAGCCAATGTCGGTAATTAATGCCCTACAAAATGTGATCAACTTATCAGAATGGTTTCAAGCAACTTACACTCATATTTTATTGCTCACAACTATTTCTGTAATTGGGCATTGAACGGAGATAGAAGCCAACATATTTCTGATAATGAGATGAGACAAGTTGTTTTTCAAATGCTCTTAAAAACGGCTCCAATGATTTGGATCAACTCGCAATGATAACTTAATTTGTAACTTTTTTCCTCCATAGGCGTGTTTGTGTGATGTATGTACTTAGCGTGGTTGCCTCTATACAGCGATGAATCAAACGCCCTGATTTTAAACGAATGGTCATCCAGTGCTTTTTCACTCATTCTCTTTCAGAGCTGTTGCCTTTGATGGTTTGAAGAGTTCTTCTGACCGTTCTAACAGCCATGTCTTCAGCCCCATGACAGAGGGTAGTTTGAGGGATTCCTCTCCCCAGCGGAAGAGATCCAGGAAGCTTTTTCTCAAAGCACCAGGGAGGCTAGAACCCTGCTGCTGTGGAGAATGAGGCACTCTGCTCGAAGAAGGAGGCATGCCATGCCTTGAACTTGTGACGCCTACGTGCCCCAGCCTGAGCAAAGGCAGTGAACCACCGAATGTCTGATGTGATTGCCAGGAACGATCTGGCAGCATCCCACAGAGGAAGACGAGTACACTGTGATAGAGAGGGAAGCGAGTGGGGGGAATCGTCATCTGTTCCCCTGGATATTCGCTAAAAGTGTGGCTTTTAAAAAGAGAGCAGCAATTAAAAGTCCTAGGGCCTGAAAACAGCTTTTAGCGGGGAATGTGTGTGTGATTGTTTGGTTATTCAGAATGCTCTTACAGCCTTGCATGGATGGTGTTTGAAGAATGAGCTTGGACTGAATATTGATAAGTGCTCAGTGGTCACTTTCCGTCGAGGTGTATCCAGCCTGCAGCATGACTACTCGAAAGGAAGGGCGTTGCTCCAGCGTAAAACCCTGGTGCGGGATCTCGGAGTTTTGATTGATTCAGGTTTTACGTTTTCGGCCCATATTGGTGAAATATGCTCGGGAGCAATGAGAAAGCTGGGCTTTCTCAAAAGAAATACGAAGGATTTCAAGGATCCAAACGCCCTTAAGCTGCTATTCACCTCCCTTGTCCGTACACCTCTCGAGTTTTCCTCCCCTGTGTGGTCACTGTGGTATACCAGTGCCAAGAATACCTTGGAGCGTGTTCAGCGCCACTTCCTGCGCTATGTGTCCTCTTTGGAGAGTCGGCGACGTGTGGCGGACATGCTTCTCCTGCATGGGTTGACAGCTTGTCCGTATCTGCTTTCCAAGTTGAACTTCTACGCCCCTCCATACGTTACCAGACTCCATCAGCCTTTTTATGTCTATACCTCTTCGACCAACTATCTCTGCAATAATCCCATGGTGCGCTTCCAGGATGACTTCAATAGGTTGTCACACGGTGTTTCGGAGGACCTACTGTTGTTGTCGAAAGACTCTTTTAGGTCCAACATTCGACGGCTATTATGATCTCCATTAGTTGGCTCGGGATTGCTGCTGATTGATTTGTGCTATTTATTGTGGTTTATATTGTCCTACTTTTATTTATTTTTTGTTTCTCACTGTTAAATTGAGCACTGCCCGTATATGTTATAAATAAATAAATGTGGGTAGCGACCAGTCAAAAGGCAAGTGATAATGCACTGAAGCATATGCAGGTGGCGTGCCGTGCATACAGAGCTCAATCTGTCCTGCCACTGGGCTCACCCTGCACCTTTTCAAGGGCTCCATTGAGTCTGAGCTCAGTTCGTACTGTTACTGCCTAACACCAATTTCGTATTAATTGTACGATTTTTGTATATCTTTTGTTTTCATTTTCCAGGCGTGTGCAGTAAGACTACCAATCCTCCCACTAAGCCAGAACCTAACTGTCAACCCACATTTCCAACTAATCCCAGAGTGATGATGTCTTTGGAGCAAATGTTGGAAGTAAGTTGAACCATAATAATAATGATACCCTGACAATTGAAGCACCTTGAGGTATATCTAGGTATCCTGCAATAAGTGCTGTAAGGTTTAGCACTAACAGGTCTCCTGACTGCCTTGTTCAGTTCTGGAGGGCCCAAGACGTCACTACAAAGTAGTGGTTGGCCAATACTCGATAGTATTTTGATTTCGTCTTACAGGAGCTGCTCACGTTTTTAAATAGTGCGGATTTCGCTGTACTATGATGTG
The DNA here is from genome assembly GCA_020466155.1 of Pachypeltis micranthus. Lineage (NCBI taxonomy): Eukaryota > Metazoa > Arthropoda > Insecta > Hemiptera > Miridae > Pachypeltis > Pachypeltis micranthus. Next base: position 54,879,658 of record CM035771.1, on the reverse strand, counting down.
TGTTGTGCGCTTGGCTATGATTACTTCTGCCTTTTTGTTTCATTTTATAACACTTACGATGGAGTTATTTGTAAATGTGCACTTATCAGTGTAAGCTTGTATGTTGTGAGCTCATGCTCAAATGAATTTATTACTAAAAAACTTTCCTTCCCGTTTGGGGATTGAAAAGTAAAAAACCCTGCAAATTATTACACAACGGTTTATTATTCTCATGAACAGCTTGACCTAGTATTACTGCTTCCCCATCCCATTCGATTCAGCATCAAAAAATACTAGTAAACCATACGAAACATGACCTGACTACAATGGAACTTTTTATGAGACGGGAGGGGGGGAGTACAAACGACGAAACGTTGACTTCCGCTGTAGTTCCCGCGAGTTCTTTCAGTTAGTGGACTTTGGCTCACTATAATGACTGTAATTTCACTATACGCAGTTGTACACGTCTGATACTCATTCCATTCGACCCAGGATGTAGAAATACCTTGAAAACTATACCAAACACAGCGTATTTGCAATTAAACTGCGTTTTGTTAAATTTTTTAACCACTTTTTGCCCATAAAAACCACGAGCTTTGTCCGATCGGATTGCCGAGATGGGGGACACAACTAGATACCAAATGGTTTTTTTGTGCGGAAGAACGGATTTTTTAGAGCATGTTAAAAGGCACAAAACGGCGTGGATGGCGGACGGACATTGCAGGTTTGGAATCCCCATGTCTTGAAACGTAAAGTATCAAATTTTAAGGGTTGTAAAAAATGTTTTCTTACCTACAACAGAATGAAAAATAAACCATAAGTGCCCACGCGCTAGAGTCTCCAATTTTCCTCAAACTTCGACATCAGCAGAAAATCGGCCGCTTTTACTTAGCGTTTATATGTGTAAATGTTAATAAGACGGGGTTGATGTGGTGGAACTTGCCACTCTTAAAATGAAAAGAATTTTCTTTTTTAATATGAAAACATGCACGCTAAATACTAATATCAAAATCTAACCAAAAATCTATGAAAAAAAAAACAAAATGAGAAAGAAACGAAAGAATCTAAAAAAATTGAATCGTATTAAAACCAAAAAAAAATGAAACGAACGAACTATTAAATAAATAAACCAAACATAAGCGAATAAATAAAATAAATGAAAAGTTCAATCGAACATAACAGATATTTTGCTAACGGAAATAGTTGAGACGGAGCGAAACAGTATTCGTGGAGGTGAAGACGAGAACAAGGCAATCGGACGATAAAGAGACAAATCGTAGTGCCAAAGGTTATATACGAAACACGAGTGATTCTAGAGGAAGCGAAAAAACAACTGGCGCCCGTAAACGAACCCGTTGCGGGTCGAGTCAAAAGGGGAGGCGAGCGGTTTCCTTGAGATGGGCAGGAGGGAGGGAGTACTAACGACGAAACGTTGACTTCCGCTGTAGTTCCCGCGTTGTACTGCGTTTCGTTAATTTTTTTAACCGTTTTTTGCTCATAACAATCATGGGCTTCGTCCGATTGGATTGCCGTGATGGCGGGCACAACTAGATACCAAATGGGATTTTTGTGCGAAATAACGAATTTTTTGGACCATGTTAAAGGCCCAAAACGGCCCGGAGGGGGGACGGACATTGTAAATTTGGAATCTCCATGTGTTGAAACGTAAAGTATCAAATTTTGAGGGGGGATTGTAAAAAATGTTTCGTGACCGAAAGCATAGGGTTATTATTCAGAATGAATAATAAACCAATACAGGATTGTGTAACTTGGATCAAAATACGTCACAATTCTCGTGTGCTTGTGCAACGAAGTATTTAATTGCTGAAATTTTTCAGGACGGGGACACCTCCTCAGATGAAGATTGTTATATTCCAATAGAAGACGTACGACTATTCCAATCTCAAGACAACATAATCCAGAAACGCGAAGAGTTGAGGAGGAACCTTCGGGCCAAGTTCGCTCAGATGTGCAGCACTCGAAGCTTGAAGTCTTAAATTGTTAGGCGAAAAATGTTCTCCCATAAATACACATAAATGTATTTTATTTTTTCATTTAATTTCGAAATTATTTATTGAGTTCTTTCTCTCTCTCTCTCTCTCTCTCTCTCTCTCTCTCTCTCTCTCTCCACTGTCAAGTTGGTATTTTTGACTGATGTGCACAAATGATTTTCATTGGTTCCTTCAGATGAATTCGTATCTAGTGAAATGATCCGTAATTCGTTTTAGCATTCATTCACTTAGACATCGAAGCTCGGAAAATAATAGTCAAGTTCCCTTTCCCCACCCTTGAGCTACAATGTTGAACCATTCACTGCCTAGTAGACCGCTTAAACGCGTTTCGTCAGGAGAGTAAGATTTCCTTAATTATCATCAGAACTTAACATTCCTAGAATAAGGTCTGGATTATTTTTTTAACTTAAGTTGAACTTACACAGTCGTCTCGTTTCACCCACATCCCGTTCAGGGTCTAGTTTTTATCAATGGACAATTATTGGATATAAAATGTCAATAGACAGTTTTTTCAATGTTCGTATTGATGTCATTGACTGTAGCTGAGTGTAGTAGTCCTCTCTTCTGTGGGGTTTATGCAATTTTCCTAGAGTACTCAACGTAAAGTTTCTTTCCTACCATTCAAAAGACATAGGTGTACTGATTTTGTTTTGCTCTTTACTTTTTTAAGTGCCTTTCAATTCCTTCTAATTGTATTGTGTAAATTGAATTTTATATCAGTTGCGTTAATTTGCATTCCAGTTATGATGCTACTGTGTAATATAGCGAATTTAAAAAGTATGAAGAATATATGAATATATGTAACTTGTCGTTGTTCATCTGCTAAGAGAATAATTAATGTCTTAGATGTGGATGATCTATTCCTGTTGAATACGTTTGAAATATAAATATTGCTTCTTACTTAAATAAAAAACCTTTCATTCTGTGCCCCCCCCCCCCCCAATCCATTTTTTTTAAAGTAATGAAACCGATAGGGAAATCTTGTCTTGAGAAAAGTCAATGTGATACGATGAATGTGGCGCCCCCCTCCCCCCCTGTTTAATTTGTACTGAATTGGTTGGAGTCGCTGTTGTCAGCTCATGATGAATAATTCTATCTCTTTTATTCCAATTTTGTACTCTTTCGTTGTTTCGTTATCCCTGGCTACTAGAGTGTATATTATTAACTATCAGAAATGTTGATATCGATAAAAAGTGAACTGTTGCTAGATAACGTTGAAAAGTGATATTGTATACAAAAAATATATATTGAAGCTGTTCATTTCAAAACGGTATGATTTTATTATATACCCTGTACACGGTAATGTTACGAGGGGATTGAATTGTTAGTCACTGACATTATGAGACAGCTCCTTCCTCATCCACAGTGAGTGGATAACTTTAATGACTGGATGTATTAGACACTTGGGATAATCCCGCGAATTTCCATTATGTATTCAACGGCTTGTCATTATTATTTTTCGTTTCATGAGCTAGTTGGCATTTGGTACTTACTTGGGGCTAGTTGTTTGTTGGAGAAGCCCTGACATTTGTAGTCATCACTGAACACTAGTCCAACATTCTTACCCACCTCATTCTATTCAGCATCGAAAAATACTTGTAAACCAATACGAAACATGACCTGACTACGACGTAACTGTGCTGACTGACTCCTATTAAAGGCACGGAGTGATCGTGGTCTAGTGGATAAGACATTGTTCATAATTCTCGACGTCAAGTCGAGGATTACAGATCGAAGCTCCGGCACGATTGCCATAATTTTTGCCTGAGTCAGCAGCTCTTCAAGAAGCATCTCCAAACTACCTCAGTACATTGGCGCCCAACGTGGGGTCGAACTTCTTCATTCCAAGAAAAAGAAGAGGCCTGGAGAGAAATAATGAGACGAATTCTCGGGTCCGGGATTCGCTGACGCTGTGAAAGTTCCAGAGCGAAGGGAAATAAAATGGGCGACGCGCCTACTACTAAGTGAAAGAAAAGACTTTCCTTGTAGCCCCCTCGTTTCTCGAATCAAAGATCGCATTTTCCGGGGATTCGCTCAACTCTCATAAATTCGTTAAAAGAGACCGCTCCAGGAGCAGCGGTTAAAAGACGAGGGGAGAGATGTGCTGACTGACTCCTATTAAAGGCACCGGGTGATCGTGGTCTAGTGGATAAGACATTGTTCATAATTCTCGACGTAAGTCGGGGATTGTGGATCGGAGCTTCGGCGCGATTGCCGTAGTTTTTGCCTGAGTCAGCAGCTCTTCAAAAAGCATCTCCAAACTACCTCAGTACATAACAACGAAAGTTGACATTTTGTAGGGGATGCTATGCAATTGGCACGATAAGACGAGTCGAACTGACGAGTGGTTGGAGGAAATAAGCGGCTGAGGAGAAATTATAACTTTCATTACATTGTCCCCACCAGTCTTTAAATATTGTTCTCAAGAAATATTCCTCTGACAGTCCATTGAACAAATAAAAACCAACAAAAAATTTTGAACGCTTTGTTTCAGTTTTTCTCTCTTAGTGTTCTCTTATAACCTATAGCCACATTTTGTTCTCCGCGATTCATTTCGAACTTGTTTGAACGGAAATACATGAGAAAAGTGTGTCGCTACGCACCAGATATTTTCGCTTCGAATAAAAATCAAGCAAAGAACCTGTTCACCTTCAAAGTTGACCACAGACCACGTGCCAAATTTATTATTTTTCAATCCAGAAGGCCTCAAAACCTGAAGACCCGATAAACACTATTTTTTGCCGATTAAGATACTTTTTAGTCTTCAGACTTGTTGGAGACAAACTACTCCTCCTTCATATACATTACAAAACTTTTTACTTTCCTTGGCTCTACGAAGTAGAAAGGAAAGTTATGTAATCGGCTGAAAAAAAAATTTTGAGTTTTCTTCAGATCTTTACGTTTCAGACCCTCCTGAGTCCGAAAAACACTATTTGGGAAAATGGTCTGTGTGTCTGTGAACGATTTTTAGAGAAAACCACCGTACCAAATCAGCTCAAACTTCATATCTCGCCCGCAGGTTACCATGGGACGCCAAAATAAGGGTATGAACAAAATCCATCGTAATTTAACTATAGTTATCATAGTGATCAAAACACAAAATATTTTTTTTCTCAAAAACAACTCTAACGATTTTGATTAAATTTTTTATATTGATAGCTCCTAATATGTCAACTATACCATAGAATTCCCATATACGGGAAAATGACGAGAGCAGCAAAATAAATTACCAAAACTTTCGACGAAATCGATTTTAGCGCGGTTTTAGAGAAAACAACCGTACCAAATTAGCTGTAAAATGATGTCTAGCCTATAGGTTACCATGAGACGCCAAAATAAGGGTATGGGCAAAATCCACCGAAATTTAACTATAGTTATTATAGTGATCAAATACCAATTTTTTGTCAAAAACGGCTCTAACGATTTTGATTAAATTTTATATATAGATAACTCTCAATAAGACAATTATACCATAAAATTTCCATTTGTGGGAAAATGGCGAGAGCAGCACAATAAATTATCAAAATTTTCGACGAAAAGCGTTTTTCGCGCAGTTTTTTCCTTATAAACTCCGCTGGAATTTTTGTAGAATGTTAAAAAAAAATTGGTATTTTAGTCCAATCCAATACCTAAAGGGTTAGTGTTTAAAAACGCTCATGAGATGCATGGGGGTCACTCCAGAAATTCCTGAATTTCCACTACTGCCGTTTCGCTTACTACCAGTTCTAACAGTTATTTTCCAATAACTCTGCAAAACTGATTACTATCCTTTTTTTAAAAAATCGTGTTTACAGCGTCATTAGTTATCTGTGTTCCAATTGCTCAATAATGGTCCTGCAATGAGTACGAGCAGCACAATAAATTCCGGAACTGTAAGCGCTACCGCTTTCTGCTGCTGTAAAGCATTGTTTGACCAAGTTCAAATTAACTGAGTGATAAATGAATTGATTAAATAGAATTAGCCATGTACAAAGTGAATTGTTGTAGAGCTAAGGAAAGTTGTGTGTTGCAATGCACCAGATATTTTTATTGTTCTTTTAATTACTATCCTGTTGTAGCTAACAGAGGTGGTTATGAAGTCAAAAAACCGCAGTAAAGAGTTTATTATACGTCTGTTTGAAAAGAACAACATGAGACAGTACAGTTAGAAAATAGAGATGAGATGGTTTCAGTGCAGCTAACTGCCTATGGCCCAGCACATCAGGGATGCGTCGCTGTGATAATGCGACAAACGAGTTTACACTTAAACTGGTGAAACGAATTGCATTAAAGTCCTCGAAATTGGTTCAGTCCATTCCTCTTGGGTTCATGCGGCGTCTTCATTGTTCAGAAAATGCCACATAAAAGATGGTTGGTCGAAATGCGTAAATGTCTTCCTCTTCTCCCTACCAACAAAACTGGACCCAGTTCTTGACGCGATACCTTCAATTTAATTCACTCAATCCTCAGTAAGCCTCCACAACTGTCACGGGGGAGGCAGGGATTTTTCTCTGGGTTTTTGTGTATAGTGATTTAATAAATTGAAGCGAATAGACTGCAGCAGGCGCTATTCTACTTCACTTCCCACTCGAAGTGCGGTACTTCAAACAAAATACTCTCGTAAAATTGGTCATACAGACATCAGGCTGTGAAGTATAGGGGGCGGTGTGCCAATTCAACATTCTTTGTTTTCTGTTCGTCCAACGTAAAAGTCTGCATGCCCCATTTCTCATAAACAATTGTAAGTTACGCCATAATACGCCAATTCCATTTGTAGGTGATTTTATTCGAAGCGTTTCCATTTTCAATATCAGTTTCATCAACCATCTGGTAGCCTGTTATCAGACAGCCCAAATTATTCATTTCGTCTTGAACTTCAGCAATAAACGTCCTGTCATCCAAATAGCTTTAATCTGACCTATGTGTTTATCGGAAGTTGAGTCTTGGGTAGACCTTGTCAACAAACTTCTTTCCTTAGGAATACATTCTGGATAAGTCCCTGTGGGCACGAAGGAGCCTCCAAGGCTATCATTAGGTATCAAATAGTTTGTGTCACGTAAGTAGGCTAACATTGAAAAGAGACTAATTGGCCTATACAAACTCATTTCATCTTCCATTTTACAACGCTTAGCGATTATAATGCTGGTGTCCTGGAAGTAGCTGAAACGTATGGCGTGTTCAGCACTGGATGAGGTTTAGACACCTACAACAGAGGAATCAGCAAGTATGCAGTGGTTCTTCAATGAATTCAAGTCGAGTGAAAAATAATAGTTTTACTAACGTCACCTGTAATTACCAAAACAAAGACTAGCGTTTGTCCCACCGAAGCCAAATGAGTTTTTCAAAGCTATACGAGTGTCAGAGAGCCAACTTTGTGCAACATGTGGTATAAGATTGAAGTTCTCTCCTTCTTCACACTTGTTCTCTAAATTCACAGTTGGAGGAAGTTGTCCATAAAAGCAACCCAATACTGTGAATAGAGATTCCAGATTTCCCGCAGCTCCTAACAAATGTCCGTGGGCTCCTTTAGTGGAGCTAACTGCTAGGTGTTTGATATCGCTGTTGAAAAGTCTCGAAATTGCTTTGAGTTCTATTCCATCGCCTAATGGAGTCGACGTTGCATGAGCGTTAATATACGAAACGTCTTTGGTAGACACACTAGCGTCTTCCAAGGCTCGACTCATCGCTAAAACAGCTCCTTCCCCATTTTCGTGAGGTGATGTAATGTGAGAAGCATCTCCTGACAACCCGTACCCAAGGAGTTCTGCGTAGATTGACGCTCCTCTGTCCAAAGCGTGGTTTAATTCTTCCAAGACGAGTATTGCAGAACCTTCGCCCATTACAAATCCTTCTCTACATTTGTCAAATGGACGGGATGCTACACTTGGATTATCATTGAATGATGTTGCCAAAGCTCGCAGTCTACAGAACCCAGCAATAGCCAGCGGACTAATACTGGCTTCTGCACCTCCACAGATCATCACGTCGGCATAATTACTCTTTATGAACTTGAAGCCATCTCCAATCGCGTGACATCCTGTGGCACAGGCTGTAGAGACTGCATGATTTGGCCCTAGAACAAAGAATAAAATTACCAACATCAACAAAAACCATTACATCGCATGATGATCGATAATTATATGTACTTCTCCCAACTGCAATGTTTTCATAAGACTGTGAGAGGAAACATGTCAAGATGCACTAACGACATTATTCTGGATGTAACTAAATGGTGTTTATATACAATTAAAATACGGAAACAGCCACAATTAGGAGTGAATGGAAGCTAAGTGAACCATTTAACCTAACCTACTATTACTAGTGGAGTGCCACTTATGGACCCATGTGGCTTGACATAGCAGTCCCTAGAGGATTAACGAACAGAGAACGGGGGTGAAACAAAGAACACGGACCGAGATAACGCTACGACTGCATGTATCGATAGGTTGCTTGACCGATCGCTAGTATCGATATGCGTCACGGAGAAGCTCGGAGACTGCAATGAACTCTGAGAAAGAGTGAGAGCGATAACATAATGAGAAAGAATAATAACCGTAGTTGAGGAGGTTGATTGACCCTTCACCCTTCCACCTTATTCTCTGTTTCCTCCGCCTTTCTGTATTCCTCAGTTTGTTAACGGTTCTCGTGCCGGTAGTTCGTGCCTTTCCTTCATATTTTACCTTTACCACCCTTCAAGTTTGTGCGTTTCTATTTTTTCTACGTTTGAATCGTGTGAAAGTCTTCTGTCCTGCTCTATATTTACTCTTCCCAACTTTATATTCATAAATCATGAGTTCTCAAAGACTTATAACTAACTTTTTCCATCGTTTGAGTGAGAAATCTCTGATCCTACCGCTACCGGCTGAATAATGTTTTGTCATGAAGTATGTATGGAAGTGTGTCAATGGAAGGAGGCGATGGAAAAGTTGTTGAGATTGACGAATCTGAATTTGGTAAGAGGAAGTTCAATAGGAGCAAATCGGTAGACGGACGCTGGGTGTTTGGTGGGGTGGAGCGTGGGTCCCGAAAGTGCTTTTTCCGGGTAGTTGAAAACCGAGGGAAGGAAGTCCTCCTCGCAATCATAAAGGAATTCATTCTTCCGGGCACGACAGTGATCTCTGATTGCTGGAAGGCCTATGATTGCCTGGAGGATTAACCACTCCTTGTTTTTCAAGGCCCACACAAATTCGATCGAGGGAACATGGGCCGCTATCAAGCGAGGGATTCCCTCTAGATCGGTCACAGATCATTTTGATTCGTACCTCTTCGAATATAGTTGGAGAAGGACGAGAGGTGACTTTGATGATCTAATGAGGGCATTTCTGTATGTGGAAGGATAAAGTGAACGGTGGAGGAGAGGAAGCATCCGGCAGTTCATCAGGGACTTCTTAGAACCTGTAAGTACACAATGTCGTTATTTCTAATTTCAAACATGGCGCCAGAGCCTACGATGCGTCATAGGCGCAGTTGGCGGGTTAGAGCCTACGAGCGATGTCGGGCATATCGATAACCTGACCTCGGTCGTCATATATCGATATATTGCCTTATCAGAGGGGTCGGTCCATGTTCTTTGCTTTTACCAATTAACGAACAGAGAACGGTACAGTATCAATCACACGTTTGAAAAGAAGTAGGAACAGAAGATACCCACATGATTGACAAGTCAGCCAGGAGCAACCTCACACTGTTTCTTTTTTCTTTCAGGCGAGGGAATGTGCAGCCTACAAAATTGTAAGCAGCGTCAACAATCCACAAGTGAAAAGACTCTCAGAACATTGCCAATGATACCAGCTGTCTGGCGACGAGGTACCGACGCTATTTGGAAGACCACAGTCACAAAAACACACTCACGTCATTAGTGTTTTTAATAAATATAAATAAGTCACCTTGGAACCCGTACTTCATGCTAACGTGACCTGCTGCCATATTCGGTAGTATCTTCGGAACGAAGTAAGGGCTTACTTTACTATATCCGATCTTCAGGGCGTCAGAAGTCTCGGCGATAGTGGTCAAATCCGCCATACCCATTCCAATGCAAACGCCCGTACGCTGTTTAGACTCTTTTTCCGTAGGTAACCAATTAGAATCCTTAAGGGCTTCTGAAGCAGCCGCAAGAGCAAAAACCGACCCTTTAGACATAGCCCTAACTTCTGATTTAGTCACGTAGTTTAACGCGTTCCATTTTGAATCACCTATGCCTTCTTCCACAGTTGCGGCGATGCGGCACGGTAATTTTTCATAGTCACTTCCGTTCAGCTTCCGAATGCCGCTTTTTCCGGCAAGTAAGTTGGCCCATGCTGTTTTGACATCACACCCGAGGGGAGATATTAGGCCCAAGCCCGTCACAACTACACGGCGGTTCATAATAGTAAGTACTGGTTGACTGGTCTTCAATGATAGCGGAGGAAAAAGATAACAGAATAACAGCTAATGCCGGGGGAGCAGCGACTAGAGGAACTTGTCCCAACCTCAAGAGCCCGTTCAGCTAGTTCGGAGCGAATCAGAGGTGGTAACGGTTCAACTACTTATTTATTATTCATCTTTGTTTACACCTCCCTCCACCACACCCCTTCGAAATTGGACACTTGACATTTCAAGGCATGGGGATTCGAAGTCTTACAATTTCCCTCCATATTTTGCCTTTAGCGCCTAAAACGATCATTCTTCCGTACAAAACTTCCATTTGATATCAAGTTGTGCCCGTCTACTCGATAATTCGATGGGATGAAACTCAAAGTTGTTATGGGCTGAAAGTGAAAATAGTAAGTATTGTGAGGCGAATTCTACTAACTAAAGGAACTCATGGGGCAGAGTAGCGAAAGTTATCCTTTCTCCCTGGCCTGCGCTTCCCAAGCACCCTCCAGTCTCACTACATCCACCCGTCGATTTAACTCGTCACGTCGTGCCAATTGCCTAGCGTCGCCTAGAGATGTCAATTTTAGTCATTGTAGTCAAGTCATCTACCGTACGGTTAACTCGTATTTTTCGATGAGTTGTAGTTTCTCGTGATATATTCCTAATATTTTTCGACGTTTGATAAAATTGGATAGGCCAGACTCATGCTGCGCAAGAGTATAAACAAGAGAATAAACAAACCGTTGAGTAATAATTTGGAAATTTAATCGAAATTGTTAGAGCCGTTCTCCAGAAAACCCGTAGTTTTTGGTACATTTTCGTCCCCTCCCACCACCCATAACCTTGTTTACGCGTCTACAAAAAATCAAGAACAAAACAAAAAAAGAACCGGCTCAATCGGTTCCGCCGTTCCCCCGCAAGAAAACTACAGACACGCGGACCACGCGCCGAAATCAGGTTTTTACTTTCCGCTACCCGAAGGGAAGGAAAGTATTACTTTCCGCTACCCGAAGGGAAGGAAAGTATAGTAACTTTCCGCTACCCGAAGGGAAGGAAAGTATAGTAATCGGCCCAAAAAAAAAATTTGGGTTTTCTTCAGATCTTTACGTTTCAGACCCTACTGAGTCTAAAAAACCTAATTTCGGCGCGTGGTCCGTGTGTATGTGTGTGTGTCTGTAGTTCGATTTGCGGGAGAACGGCTGATCCGATTGAGCTGGTTCTTTTTTTGTTTTGTTCGTTATTTTTTGTAGACACCAAAATAAGGTTATGGACGATTTCGGCCGATGGGAAGGGGGGGTGGTGGACAAAAATGTACCAAAAACTAGGGTTTTTCGCATTTTTCTCGAAAACGGCTCTAACGATTTTGATTAAACTTTCAAATTATCTTCTCCTAATCAATACCTAACTTTTCTTCTCTATACATATCTTCATGAAAATACGGTGAACGGAGATAAGGGCCCCTGAAGCAAAAATAGGTTTTTCACGCTTTTTGGCAAAACGGCTTCAGCGATTTCCACCAAACTCACAGGATGTTTTCAAATAGTTAATAGCTACATATTGTTCTCAATAAATGTTCTTGTGACGGTTCATTGAACAGAGATAAAAATTAAAATGTGTCAAAAATAACGTTTTTTCGAACATTTTCGTAAATTCCAGGGTAACTTTTTCACCAGATGTGATAAATCCTAATGGAATGTCTTTTGGTTACCCATACCAACATTTCGTTCCCCATAATTATTTCTGTATATATATGTTGAACGGAGATATAAGCCAAGTTAACTGAGAAAAGGAGATTCGTCGAACATTAATTGATCGGTATTTCAATTTTCTCAAAAACGGCTCTAACGATTTCGATCAAACTTTCGGAGTACTCTCAGCTAACTAGTCCCTACATTTTGTTCTCTATAAATGTTCCTGTAAAAATGCGTTGAACGAAGATATAGCGCCCGCCTATGTAGGTGGTGTTCGAACTTGAAGGGGTGGCGGAAAGTTGTGTGTTGCTACGCACCAGATATTTTGAATTCAGTCGGCCTCAAAACGTAAAGATCTGAAGAAAACCGGGTTTTTCGGGTAGTGGAAAGTAAAAAGTGTGTGTCTGTAGTTCAATTTACGGGAGAACGGCTGAACCGATTGAACTGGTTCTTTTTTTTTTACTTTGTTCGTGATTTTTTGTAGACGAAAAGTAAGGTTGTGAACGATTTCGGTAGATTGAAAACGGGTCGTGGGAATGTACCATAACTAGGAGTTTTTCGCATTTTCTCGAAAACGGCTCTAACGATTTTAAATATACTTTCAAATTATTTTTCCCAAATTAGTACAAAACCTTTCTTCTCTATAAATATCTCCATGAAAATACGATAAACGGAGATGTAGGCCTATAAAGCAAAAATGGGTATTTTACGCTTTTTGGCAAAACGGCTTCAACGATTTTCACCAAACTCACAGGGAGCTTTCCAATAATTAATACCTACCTATTACTCTCAATAAGTGTCTCTCTCACAGTCCGTTGAAAAAAACCCCAAGAGTATCGAAATAGTGCTTTTGCAAAACTTTTTTGTAATTTGTCGAGTAAGTTAAAGATCTAGCAACCTACTCGTATACCCACATTCTGTTATCTGGGACTATTTCTGTATCTCTATGTTGAACGGAGATACCCATGACAGCCCAGAACGAGATTAATTTACCGTTTTTCCGATTTTTTCAATAGTGGCACAAACGATTTCGATAAAACTTACGGAGTACTCTCAACTAACTGGTACTACATTTTTTTCTCCGTTGAACGATGATGTAGCGCCCTTACCTGTAGCAGGTCGTTGAATTTAAGGGGGTTGTGGAAAGATGTGTATGGCTCCACACCAGATATTTTCTCTTTTGTTTAAATCGACAACCTGAAGATTTTCGTGGCTTTTGTTGGATAATATATGAAAACTTGCGGTACAGATTAAAAAACAACGGTTTAATACGATTCAGAAAACGCAATTCCTTTATCAAGAACATTTACTCCAACACCTCTTCTCCTTGAGTGACTTCTTTTAAACTGAGCAGTTCAAGGTGGCCTATACAGCCCTTCAGCAAGTGGACACCTTCATCCATTTCTCTGTACTTCCCAGGGTCAATCAAGCAAACCTGTAAACAGAAAACGTAACAACATTCTAGTTAAGCCAGTCACACAGAAACGATTTTCTCAAACGGTGTTATTTTGACTCTACGGCATTTGTAACGCGAAAATCTGAAGAAAACCGCAGAAGCCAAGTTAACTCAGAAAAGGAGATTTGTTGAATATTAATTTTTAGGTTTTCCAATTTTCTCAACAACAACATTAACGAGTTCGATCAAACTTACAGTGCACTCTCACCTAACTAGTACCTAAATTTTGTTCTCCATAAATGTTCCTGTAAAAATGCGTTAACACGTCCAGTGTGTGAATCCGGTCGGGTCAGCTAGGTGTATGACACACATGGTGCGTGATGACTTGCTGTTATTTCAAACTTTTCTTAGAAATCGACGCCTGGTGCAAGTCTGTTTTTTTTTTTTATCCGCCCTGAGCAGGTACTATGAACAACCGATAGAATGCGCCGTTTGCAGTTTGGAGATGTATTTCATTCGGAAAATACTGCTTTCCACAGACGCTCCAAATCGGAGTTTTGCATTCGATTATTGTGCGTTCTGGAGTTCTCGTGTGGCTGTTTCTTCTCTCATTCATGGTAAGATCAATGATAAATTAATAATTACTTCATAATGCATGATTACAAACGGGCAGTGACTAAATAAACTTGTTTTTGGCAGCAATATGAAGCGCACCATCCCTGATTTCTGTTCTCTTCCTGCCATTTTGCCCCGTATTTTGGTACAGTATGATGATTAAGATGAGTTCTCTTTATCAAGTATTTTTTTACCCACAGTATTATTTGTATTGGTATTTTAGAATGTCTGATGACGCACAATCGGAACCAAAAATCCCTCGCTTGTCTAAGGAGAAGAAGAAATACTCAGACGAGGATATAGAGAAACTGATTGATATATTCGACTTATTTATAGTTCCTTCATTCACATTTGATTGTGATTGACATTTTCTTGTATGTGATTGACAATTGTGAATGTGATTGGACTGATACCATAAATATAGTAATTGATATTTTCTTCTGACAAGGTAAGAGAAACCTATGGTATAAGCCATGACGTGTATTTTTGCTGATGGAGTAGATATTTATGGAACCAACCCAATAAAACTGATGATACCAACATTTCTTGTTTCTATTTCTATGGGTATTTTCCAAACGAACCTTATAATACACGATTTTCCTATTAGACCCAAGCCGGCGCCGTTCCTCAGGATATCTGTGATCACTTTCACCAGGCGTATCACGCACATGGTGCGTAATGCACAAAATTTAATCAAATTCGACTATTAAGAATAATTACCTATAAATTACTAATATTGGAACCATTTCGGTCAGATTTATGAAAAAAAAAACCAATCCGCCTGGTGGGGTGGGTTGGTTTTGTACATACAACAGAAGTACGCACTGAACGTGTTAAAGGAAGATGTAACGCCCGTTTAAGTAGCAGGTCGTTTTTTTTAAAAAAGAATTATAATAACTTTTCCAGCGTTATGTATACGACATTGAATGAACTAGAGTAGTTTTCATGTTTGCCGCTAGGGTCGCAATGGAAAGTTGAGTCGCGCTTGGATTTGAACAATCAACAACAACTTGGAGAATTTCCGATTCGGACATTGAATGAACTAAAATAGTTGCCGGCTCATTGCTGTTTATGATCTCCTGTTCAAATATCTTTTCCCGAACTGAAACTTCGGGCCAGTTGACTAATCCTATTTAGTGGCAAGTTGTCGCTCCGTCTCTTTGTTAGAATACAGTCGAGCTCTATCAGACATTGAGCGGAATAAAGTAGTTTGGGCGCTCACCATTCGGATCGCATCGGAAGTTTCTGCACTCGAATTTAACGTCCTGAATTTGAAAATTTCCAACTCAGATGAAAGTAAAAGTTTGGTATGGTAATTGAGGAGCTACCAACTATTTTACTTCGCTCAACATCCGATAGATCTCGAGGGCTTGTCCAAATCAGAAATTTCCGAGTTCTGATTATTTAAAGCTGTGTTTTCTTGTCGACGGGTCAGTCCGTCGTTGGGTGGAGAGTGACGTACCAAGCAGCGTGATAATGGTTTTTCTGTGAGCTTCTTGAAAGCCAACGTCACACGGCGAGACAACCAGTTTCTCTTCAGCTCTCCAGAGAATTACGTCATACCGTCGCATTGAGCGTCATGATACTTCCTGAAGCACACCAGCGGGACACATCCTTCGCTCTCTAGGAAAACGTTTGCATTCATTTTCCATTGTTGAACGCGTGGTCGGCATCGCCCCAGCAGCGAACTCCGTTTGATGTAACACAAAAAAACACGTCAATAGGGAAACATGGGACTCGACTGTCCATTGTGACTCAAGCAGCAAACGGGAAAACTACTTGCAGTTCACCCCAATGTCGTATAGATTGCGTGGCTGAGCCCAAATCAGCCGGGTAAAACTTTTCAAAAGTCGAGCATGTAAAATCCGTTTCTGAACTGTTACTGTCAACCTTTGGTTTATTATTCATTCTGAATAATACACCTACAGTTTAGGTTGGAAAATGTTTTTACAACCCCCCCCCACTATACATTTTTCGAGGCAGGGGATTCCAAATCTGCTACACCTGTCCACCATCCAGGCCATATTTTGCTTTTAGCAAAGTCTAAAAAATCCGTCGTTTTATCGCAGTTATGTCATGTTTTGTATCGTTTCCTGCGTATTTTTTTTTATGTGGAGTCGAATAGGATGAGTTTCAAAGGTGTAGAACTTCGTCTAGATGGAAAACAGTGCAATCACAGTACATATAAGTTATGTTTCGTGTATGCCGGAAGGGCTTTTTAAAAAGCAAAACTTTTATTAACACAGAAATAAAGAGCTACAGAACTGACTTAAGACTGATGTGAAAGAGGACTGACTCCCGATGGTTCGGGTACCACTACTTATAGCCTCTGAGTTGCAAACTCAGCTGGTTGCCTGAAGGGTCACATAGTCAGCATTATGTTGTGATATGGGTACAATATAACTCGTCCCTCCCGGAGAGTGAAATTATGGGTTACAAATTTTGAGGTGGTACATTACAATGAATTTACCATTCGTTCATAATCATAGTTTGTGTCGTTTTAGAGTAGAGTCGTACAGTAATATATAATGCAATATAATCATTTACGATATAATATGATATAAGATACAATGGGTACACAGTTATACAATATGTTACAGGTCGTGTTGTACAGCAATTTAGGTGAAAAGGAACGAATTACAATGATATTTAATTTGTTAACATTAATAAAGGTACAGCCTTTGCGAATGGGGTATAATTTTGTTATTGTTAGCTGGGCAATGGGGTTTGACGGTACTTAAGGTATCCTTTGAAGAAGTATATGAGTACCACTGAAAATATGATGTACAAGAGTACGGACCATAAGCTGGTGGTTATTAAGTTGTACACATCGATTTTCCGCAAAGGTTTGGTTTGTTCGATTTTTACTGAGGATAATTCTAGGTCTGTCAAAACAAATTTCGTTTCGGGGATGCGTTGAAAGTAAATTTCGGGTTGGAAGTTGTTCGTTAAGAGCGGTGTGCCTGTTGTACTTTTATGTGCTGCGAATAAGGTTTTGTTGTGGTATTGTAAATGTTTGTCTACAGGTTTCGCGAGGTATATTCCTCGCAGTGTGTATTGTTCGTGTCCAACGTTTGATGATAGGTTTAGAAAGTCTGTGTGGGGGAATACCAGAAGGTATTGGTTTATTTCGGGGAGAAAGGTGACCAGATTATTTGGAATATCGAGTTCCGTATACTTGCATTCCCGTGTTGATTCAGTTCTGAGGAACTCAACTTCGCAAGAAGAGGTTGTTTCAATAATAGACTGGCTAGGGCATAAGTAGTACGTGAGCCCGGAGGGCACTCGTTTTTCAGGGGCAGTACGGTGTTCGCGGATTTGAGAAAGTAGCGAAGCGTAGGGAGAATGGTGATGTAGCCAGGTTCTGAGGCGGCTGGTACCGGTTGTAGGTGGTACAGTTCAAAGCTTTGTGCATTGACGATTGGGACATCGATAAAATAGACTATTTCATTTGTCCCAACGAAGCATTGGATCTTAATGTGATTTTGGATTTCGAACAGGTCTTTGCCTGAATGGTTCAAGAATCGGGATCCGTAAAATTCGGTTAATCGGTTTAATTCCCTTCTGAGTGAGTGGGCTCCGATGATGCTAGGGTGAAGTGTTCCCAGTTTGCAGAACGTAAGGGACGTTTCGATGTCTTGGACCACATCAAGGAGTATATTTAGAGTAACTTGGTAGTGTTCTAACAGGTCGTTGGCTGCTCGGATGTATGTCGCTTCGCCTGATTTTAGCTCTTGAATCGAGGCTAGTTCTTTCATCAGTTGTTGGTTGTTGTGGTTTATTGTTTGTATAGTCTTGTTCAGATTTTCTGCGAATGCTGCGTTAATGGAGTATTCGGAGTTAATCTGCGTTTGTAAGTCTTCCTGTCTGTTTTGTAAACGTTGTATGATTTTGGTGTAACGTTCGTCGTCCTTTGCGTCGAGGTTTCCTGTCACGAATTTTATTAGTGATCCTAGTCCGTCGATCAGTCCACGTTTGGTGCGTTTTGTTTTGTTAGGGTTGTCGACTCTGAAATTTTGTATTTTGTCGTTTAGTATTCCGAAAGTGTGGTTAATTGTGCTCGAGAGCATTTCCGTCTTGTTTACGTAATTTGCGTCGATTTGGATGAGTGTGTCGAGTACTTGGTTGTAATGGTCGGAAAGAGAGTGTATTTGGGTTGTTATCGGTTTGAGGTTGTAGAAGTTTGTGATGGTGTGATATCCTTCAAGGATTTTCGCAGGTTTCATCAGTATTGGAAGGAGTCCGGAGTTATGTGTAATGTTGGTGATGAAGGATCCTATCGACGTTTGCAGAAGGGTGTAAAAGAGAGTGAGTCTGGAACAAGTCATGTTGTTTTGGATTAGTACAATGAATTTCCAATGATTTCGGAACACATCTGTTCTCGGAGACGGGGTACGTCCAGGTGGGAGAACGTGGGTTTTTCGTTAAGGGCCAATGTGTTCGCGAATTGGCATATGAAAACGCCGCAATCATCGGAATTTTGTTGTTGTGGGAAGTCGGTAAGTTGTTGGCATTCCCAGGTGGTGAAGTCTAGAGGGGTTCCTGTTTTGTGTTCGTGTTCCTTTATGAGGTAGTGTTTGATTTGATTTAATATGTCTGTACCGTTTAAACCGAGAGAGTCCATGTACTCAATCCTCTTCTCTTTCATTCGGATCGCAATTAGCCTCCAATGGGACGACTTGAATATAGGAATGATTACTAGGTCTTTTTCGAAAAGGTTGGTCTTGCGCGTATAGTTTCTTACGCGTTCGTACCCTCCGGCTGACAATGACACATATAGGAAAGTGTTGAAACTAAATGTGATTGGGAGATTCTGGCTTTGACGGCTTCTCTGGTCGATTAGTTCCATATAGAAATTGACGATGTTATCGTCAAGCCAGTTGTTGGGCTTCAGAGTGACGAGGTCTTTTCTGGTAATTCAGGTCCGAATTTCGTGACCAAGATTTCCGATTGGTCCAAAGATTCGTCCCAGGCGTTGGCGACTGTTTCGGTGAATTTTTTGGGTCGCCGGATATTTGTAATGTGAATTTTCTCTTTTGTGTTGTGGTGTCGGGGAATTATTCTAGCGATTTTTCTGTCGTAATCGACAGCTTTGACCGTTTCCTTGTTGTATTTCGGTTTAGTTTTCGATTGTTTTTGTATGGTTCGGACAAAGATTTCTGGGGGTATTTTGGGAGGATCTTCTCTGTTTTTGTTTCTTTCGTTAATAAGTTTTTCTTTGTCGGAGCTTAGTTTTTTGTTTGTCAGTGCGTAAAGAATCTTCATTCTGTCTTTGTGGAGGGATAAGTAGTTGTTAGTTAGTATGTAGTCTATGTCCAATTCTAGGAGTGTGTCTTTGTTTGCGTGACCGAAAAGTAGTTCAAATGGTGTGAGTTTAGATGTCGAGTGAATGGAGTTGTTGTAGGCTAGTATGGCGTGTTTGACTTTGGATTTCGTGGATTCGTTTTTAAATTCTGTTCTTTCCTTCAAGATCCTAATATGTTCCACTAAGGTCGAGTGGAACCTTTCGACCAAGCCGTTTGATTCGGGGTGTTGGGAAGCGGTGAAGTGTGCGTTGATCTTATGGAGGAGTAAGAATTCTCGTACTAACGAATTTTGAAATTCGGGGCCGTTGTCGGCGACTAGGTTGGTTGGTGTTCCGTGGTGTGAAAAGTAAGTTAGTAGGGCGTCAGAGATTTCGGTTGCGTTAGTAGATTTTAAAGGGTAAGCTTGTGCGTAGCGCGAAAAAGAGTCAATTATTGTTAAGAATTTCGAACCGTCCAAAGCGACCGAATCAATGTGGATGGTTTCCAATGGGCGTGAGGCTGTTGGTGTTATGTTATATTTCACTCTCAGCGGCTTGCGATCGTATTTGCATTTGGTGCAGATTTCGCAGTTATTGATGCAACGCTGGATAGTAGTCCTCATGTTGGGCCAATAGTGAGACCTTTTCAGGTGTTCGTATGTTTCTTCGATGCCTCTGTGGTGCGTGATCCCTTCATGGTATTTTTGAACTAATGTTTTTCTCTCTGTTTCGTCTAGGACGTCCGTAAGTAGCGTTGTGTATTTGGTAATGTGAATTTCGGAGAATGTGAAATGTTTTGCCATGGTATTGGCGAATTTTTCGTATACGTCATCTTTGAAGAAGATTCCGTACTTCACTCTAGGTATTACGTATTGTTTAATTAAGTTGATTACATCTTTTCAAAGTCACTGAGCGAGATTTGGGCGGTTATTCTAGTTTTATTTCCAAAGAGGTTTTCGACGGTAATCGGTTTATCTAATGGCATTTTTACTGTTTCTATTATTATTTGATGGCAGCAGTTGTTCACTGCTTCGTTTTTTATTGGAATGGTGACTAAAGCGTGTCCTACAACGTTAGAGTGTATAGTATCCCCGGATTCTGTTCTGTGGTCTTGTGTCTCGTTTTCGTCGAAGTTCGCTATTATTGATTCTGTGTCGTCGAATTCGTCAAGTGGCAAGTTAACAATTTTGTCTATTGTGTTGGGGGTGCAAGCGGCAAAGAAGTCGTTAATGGCTTCGTCAATGTTTTCTTGTGGAGAGTCGTTCGTGTCTTCGTTGTTTTGTAATATCTCTATTCGAGAGAGAGCGTCTGCGTTTGTATTTAAGGACCCTTTTTTGTACATGATTTCAAAATCATAAGCGGCTAATTTCGTTCTCCATCTGAACAGTTTAGAGTTCGGTTCTTTGATGGAATACAGCCACTGGAGGGGTTTATGATCGCAGAATATTTTAAACCGTCTACCGAATAGATAGGGTCTAAAATATTCAACTCCCCAGACGACTGCGAGGAGTTCTCGCTCAATGGTGGATAGTCGTCTTTCGGAGTCGTTTAGCGTACGGCTGCTGTACGCTATCGGCAGATCCGCTCCATCTGTTATCTGACTAAGGACGGCTCCGATTGCTATTCCGCTAGCGTCGGTAGTCAGATGAAAGGTCTTATTAAAGTCTGGGTACTGTAATATGGGGTCGTTAGTTAGTAAGTGTTTGCATTTTTCGAAAGCGTCGACATATTCCGGGTCTTTGGGATTTATTTGGCTCCCCTTTTTGAGGGATTTGGTAAGGGGTTTGGTGATAGCGGCAAAGTCCTTTACGAATTTCCTGTAGTAGCCGAATAGGCCAAGGAAGGACTTAATCTCGGTTTTGGTTTTCGGTATCGGATATTCCATTATAGCTGCTATCTTATCCGGGTTGGGTTTGACACCTTTCGACGTTACAACGTGGCCAAGGTACGCGATTTCTCTGCGCAAGAATTCGGTCTTGTCAAGTTGAATTTTGAGATTAGCTTTCCGTAATCGTTTGAAGACCTCTTCCAATCTGATGAGGTGTTCGGACAGACTTGTACTAAAAATAATGATGTCGTCTAGGTAGACGCAACAATATTCATTAGCTATTCCTCTCAGAATAGAGTCCATCATCCTCTGGAAGGTAGAAGGAGAGTTCTTCAGTCCGAACGGCATTCTGTTGAACTCCAGATGATAATTCGGAGTACTGAAAGCCGTCTTCTCGATGCTGTCCGGGTGCATCTCAATTTGATGAAACCCGGATTTCAGATCTATTACGCTGAAGTATTGGCTTCGGCCAAGTCTGTCTAATAGATCCGAAATTTGTGGCAGAGGGTATTTGTCCTCGATTGTCTTTTCGTTTAGTTTCCGATAGTCAATGACTATGCGGAACTTCGGTTTGCCACTAGCATCGGCTTTTTTCGGGACTATCCAGATCGGGGCGTTCCAAGGGCTCTCGCTATGTTTAACGACTCCTTGTTCGAGCATCTCCTCGATCTGGCGGTCAACTTCTCTACGATAAACTTCCGGAAATCTGTAATTTCTTGTGTATATCGGTCTGTCGTCTGTTGTTTTAATTTGGTGTTTAATATTGTTGGTGAATGACAGAGGTTCGTTCTCCCGGTGAAAAATGTCTGCGTATTGTGTAACTAGTTGTGTTATTTTGTCACGTTCTTCATCGTTAGTATGTTCAAGTCTGAGTTTAGTTAAGTCAAATTTAAAATCAAAGTTTTCGTCTACGTAGTTGTTTAGGTTTGTCGAGTCTCGTTCGTTAGTTAGATCGTCTATTGATTCTACTACTATAGGTTTGATTTGAGCAAACCTTTTTTGTGTTTCGGAGGGATTCAGGATGTGTACAAATGTTTCGTTGTCTTTGACGCGTATCAGACTCTCGGGTATTTCTAGGGTTCCGATTTTCGTGTATGGAAGGATGGCGTCTCCGTGTTCGATATTTTTGACCCTGATTCTTACTTGCTGGATTGATCTAGCTTCTATGTGATTCAGATTTGCGAATTTCGAATCTAGATAGTTTAATGGAATATTTACTTCGGGAGTTTTAAGTAAATTCTGATCCAGGTCGATGGAGGCCTTGATAATTTTCAAATTATCTAATCCGAGGAGTAGGTCGAATTTACCGTGGAATTTGAAGACGTTGAATTTTAGATTTAAGTTTCTGATTTTAAACATCTCGCCACAAGGTACTAAGGTAGTGAAATTACCGTTGGATGATCCGTGTGCCGTTTTCACAATAAATGGCTCCTGTTTAAATTTTCCGGGAAAGAAGGTCCTACTGACTGCGCCAGTTATGTTTCGGCTGTTTCTGGATTAATGTAACTTTTAGTGTTTCCGGTGTCTATTAAAATTTTGAGTTTGTGTTTGTGGAATACTATGTAGGGCAGTTCGCTTAAGGTTTTTCTCTCGATATTCATTAATTCGAATCGGGGGGTTTTTGGAGGCATTCGTCCTCTAAAAAAGAGTCGTCTTGGTGTGAATTTACGTTTTCGTCCGGTTCTTGTATTTCATGGTCGGGTGAGTACGGGGTTTCGTCCGTCTCAAGATCCTCATGCTCTTGGTTCCATGTTAGGTGGAAATTTGGGTTAGCGGTGCGCCAGGACATGGGCACGGCGCTTTGAGCGCTAGCCGCTCTTTGAGGTGGACCATTGGGTCTTACTGTGGGTTGGAACGGTTTTTGATAGGACGTTGGTTTTGTGTTCATTGGTGGGCCTTTTGTTGGGGGGTTATAATTGTTCGTTTTGTAAGTCGGTGGTGGGTTTGGTGGTCTAAAGTTACTGTAGTTTTGGGGTTGGAAGTTCTGCTGAGGTCTGAAGTGATTCATTGGTCTAGAGAAAGGTTGCGATTTCGGGTTAGTCTGTAGTTTGGGCTTATGATTTGTTAACGTCTGATAGTCATTAGTCAACCAGGACAGAGCGGTTCCGAGGTCGGGTGGTTGTCGTGTTCGTAGGTGGCTTCCTAGAGGTTCTTTAAGTTGTTGTAAGAAGCACCTCAGGGCGACCTTTTTGTATTTTTCGATAATTGTGTTTGGGTGCTCAGTCTCGTGGTTCTGGACATAGGCTATCATGAGGTTGAGGAGTTTCTGAACCCTATCGTGGAACTTAAATGGGGTTTCTCCTTCCATTTGCCTAAGCCCTACTAATTCGATTAACAACGTGACGTCGTCTCTCCGGTCGGCATATGCGTTGAGGAGAGCGTCTTTTATCTGTTCGTACGTGGACAGACTGCTCGAAAAAATTTGGTTGCTAGCAGGTGGGAGTATTTTGGCTTTAATTGACATTATTAAAGTGTAGTTTTGGAAGCTTTCGGGGTCCGCGGGGTCGTAGAATCTGTCGTAAATCTTTTGCGTGGTTTGGAGGAATTCGTGGAGAGTTTCGGGTTCTCCAGAAAATGGGGGTATGATGTGGAGGTAATCGCGTCGGTTTTCTGTGTTCTCTTGGTGGCGATTGGAGGAATTGTTGTTGTTGCCAACTACTTGGTGCATTACTAGTTGTTGCACCATTTCTTGTAATTGTTGTATTTGATTTTGCTGGTGGTTCATTATTTGGATGTTTTCGTTGTGGGAGTGTTCGGCGGACGTGTTGGCTGTTTGTTCCATTATTGGTGTTTCGTGTACGACGGGAGTGGGTTTTTGTATTTCCCGAGACGGTCGTGCACGTATTGTTTGAGTGTTTTGGGAATTTTGGGGCTTTGTTTAAGACGGTTAGGAAAATTTGTTAAACCAGAATTTCGCGATTAGCTGTGGGGAAAAGGTGGTTAGCAGGTACAAAATTAATTATGAAATGTAAATTAAAAGACTTAGCAACTAGACTTAGTTGGTAAGAAGTGTCAAGAGGAAGTTGAGATGGATGTCCTTCTAGAAGTTCTGAGAAGTATCTACCGGTATGCGGACGGCGAGATAAAACTGCGAGCTTGCGAGGCGGACGGCAAAAGAGATAAAAAGATTATCAGAGAGAAGAGCAGACGTTCGGTCTGCGATGTAAAAGTGTTGAGCCGGTGTTGTCCTGATATGCGGGCAGGGTCCGGTTCGCAGAAAACAGATTCGAGAGCGACAGCGATGAAATTGAGAAGAATAAAGAAGCTGCCGGGATGCTCGAATTTGTACGAAGAAAATTTCTTCTAAAATGAACTGATTTGTTCTTGAAACGTTTTTGGTAATGCAGACGGCGTTTACCAAAGTTTATTGTCCTCGAATGATGGACTGAAGAGATTTGCCACAGGTGGGGCAGATAAATGAAATTTGAATTCAAATTTCTAAATTTACTCACGAGGTAACGAATGGGCTCATTACGGGGTCGTGAGGAGTCGTTTCAACGGAGTCAGTCTTGAAGTCTTGCGTGCTGCGTAGGTTTACACGATGTAGAGTCGAGTACGTTCGAGGGGTCTACAAGTCGTGCTCACTTGACTGCGCCAGTTATGTTTCGTGTATGCCGGAAGGGCTTTTTAAAAAGCAAAACTTTTATTAACACAGAAATAAAGAGCTACAGAACTGACTTAAGACTGATGTGAAAGAGGACTGACTCCCGATGGTTCGGGTACCACTACTTATAGCCTCTGAGTTGCAAACTCAGCTGGTTGCCTGAAGGGTCACATAGTCAGCATTATGTTGTGATATGGGTACAATATAACTTATATAGCAAAGTCTACTACTTAAAGGAACTCACGGGACAATTGCGAATTCTCCTTGGCCTACACTCATTGCCCAAGACTTCCTACCTACCTTCTCACTTCAACCACCTATCTGTTCAAATCGATACGTTGAACCAATTGCCTAGTGTCGCCTAGAAAATGTCAATTTTCCTTGTTCTGTTGTAGCCAGGTCATGTTTTGTATCGTTTATTAGTATTTTTCAATGCTGAATCGAATGGGATGGGTCTAAGAGGTGCAAGACTCTGTTAAGCTGAGCAAGAGAATAATAAACTGTTGTGTAGTAATTTGCAGCGTTTAGGGGTTATGAACACCTTGATGGAGTGATTCACATGCTGGTCCTGCGAGGACTTGTATGTCCATACCTCACAGTCACTTCCCCATCGTGCTTTGGTGTAAAGGAGCTTTGACTTTGTATGATTTTCCATTTCTCTACAGTTCAGTTGTTTCAAGTTAAGCCCCAGCCTGTACCTCTTTACTCTTTAGAGAGTATGGCAGTGCTATCGAAAAAAAACGCTGCAAATTATTACACACGCGATTTATCATTATCTTGAAAAGTAAAACATGAACCATCAATGGAATTACACAACTGTTTACTATTCTCGCGCATGGCTTGACATAGTTTCACACCTCCGAGATCCATCCCATTCGATTCAGCATCGAAAGACACCAGTAAACGATACGAAACATGACCTGACGAAAATTACATATTCCAGGCGCCTGGGAGAGCCTGCAGGCAATTGGCACAACGTGGCGAGCCAATCTGACGGGTGGTTGGACTGAGACGAGACAGAGTGCAAACGATGAAACGATTAGTCGCATGGGTTCCTTGGCTCAGTATAATTACTGTAATTTCACTGTTTTAGAGTTAGACGCAGTCGTACGCCTGTGAGAATCATTCCATTTGACCCAGCATGTAAAAATACCTTGAAAAACGATACCGAACGCCGTGTATATGAGTTAAAACTGCCAAAATTGTTGGCCAACGAATTGTTATTGTTCAGAACGAATAATAAACCAATAGAATGCCAGCAGGGTTTGGATTCTTATCGATTGTGAACTATGAGGACTTGGATCCATACCCTTCTAATGCCTTTTACGCCTGTTGAGAAACTATTCGTGTCTAGGACTCATCCACTCTAGGAGCAGCCAGCAGCAAATAAACGATATTGAACGTTGGTCGCAACAGTGTAGTGGATTAACAAGAAGAATATTTATGAACACACGTTCAGTCTTCAGTATAATTGATGTTTGCTTTGCCAGATTCTCACACCCACTTGACATTGTTCTTATCACTGAACTATGGTTCAAAAACGATGTATTAGTACAGTAGTAATTAATAACGAATAAAAACAATCATAATTACCATCATCAAGTCCCCAGAATCCCACGATTCCGATTCAATGGAAGTAGTCAGTTTAACCAATTTATCCCGCAGCTTACGAGCCTCCTTTCCCGATATTGTAATTTTAACTCTCATCTGTGCCCTTTCAATAGGTAGAACAGCTTTCAGTTGAGGTATGACATCCAACGTCTGTTCCCATCAGAAAAGAAAACCGTATCATTAAAAACCCGAAACATTTAATTGAATAAAACAGCGATAATCTGCAGCTTACCTGTTGTTTAGCATTCCTGTTAGGCTTCACGGAAAAGTGTATGTCTTTCATTGCTTTTTCAATCATTGCCACTGAATAAGGCCTCTTAGTTTCAGGGTTAACGCACTTTTCTAAGTATGAAACGAAATGAATTAAACACGAATTGAACAGAAAGAAGAAAATAATTTGATGAAAGGTGCACAAGTAGCTTTTATTTTATACCTGGGACCTTATTAAAAGAAAGGTTGAGGAAAGGAACCTGAACCTTTGGTGGTACCCCCAAAACACAACACAACAAGGAAGTTTTATTCCTTTATTACGCCAGTGAATTTACAACGCGTTTTAAATCACATTATCTGTTAACACCAGACTCAGAAATGATTAATCTGAGCTCGTTAGGTAAAACTGTGCTAACATTATTTACAGATAAAAATAAGTGTGATGTGGGGTCGTTATTGACTGTAGTAAGTTTACTATGGTGTGAATTCTTGAGAGCCAGTCAGGATGAATGAAAAAACTTCCTCTAGGCCGACGTTTCCCTTAATTTATTAAGCATCATCATGGCTCGGGAAATTGCTGCTACTTTCTTAAAATACTAACATTCGGAGAAACAAATAAAAACAAAACAGACCTTGGACTAGTCCAACCTGTTATTTACCATTAAGGCCAGTTTTGTTTTTGTTTGTTTCTCCGAATGTTAGTATTTTAAGAAAGTAGCAGCAATTTCCCGAGCCATGATGATGCTTAATAAATTAAGGGAAACGTCGGCCTAGAGGAAGTTTTTTTCATTCATCCTGACTGGCACTCAAAAATTCACACCAGGATTAAAATAAGATAATAACCAAGTTGAACGTATGTACAAATTTATTTTGGAAAGAAAATAAAAAAATAAAATTACTGACTTCAAGTATTAAAGAAAGTAAATTAATTTTGGAGAATGTCTTATTTGAGAGATAACTTCGGCCACAGAGGGTAAGAGGGTCTTAGGGAGAAGCGTTCCCCGAAGATTTGGGTCCCTTTTCCGGCAATCCCTCCGGAGAAGTAGATGGGAGTGTGGGATTTATCGACATCTCGAGCACAAAGGAAAAACGTTTGAACGTTCAGATGCAATGACCAAACTGTACGGCACATGGATAGCAAGTCACCCATCTCGAAGAGGGTTGCAGGGGGGTCGTTCTTCTCTCAGCTGGCCGGTGCGAAAAGACGCATAATAACATGACACAGTGAAAGAGTCAATCAAGGATCAGTAACAAAATATCAATTGGTCAATCCTGAACATTGTCAGAGCTGTCAGAATTATATATGAGTTACTAAAACACTTCCAAGTTGAATCTGAAGGAACTATGTACCTTCGCGAAACACTGTAAAAGCTTGGATGGAGAATTTGGTTGAGACTAGATCTGTGAATAAAAACAAATCCTCGTGTGTAACAAGTTAGAGTGCAGAGTGGAGAATTATAAGACTTTGATGGCAACACTACCCAAATATAGGCGAGCTGGCTTTGTTGTATATACCAGAATTACGACGCAGACACTGTCCCAGCTGCAACTGCCTGAAGCCACTTGGTTTCTCCATGGCAAGCATCGTGAAAGCTTACAGTTGCAAAAAATACTTTGCGGCCTGAGTCATCAAAACCAGTTTCTACGTATTCTGGAGATCTGCAGATTTATCAAGCTGCGACTTATCTTTGGGGCTACTCAAAGTCATAGGTTTATATCAACAAAACCAGTTAAACAATATTATACGAAATCTTCGAAATTCCTACGAAAACTTTGCAACAAGTATCAAAGAAAGTTGTAAAAATACTAGAAAGATGTGCTTTATTTACCAAATATTTTCCAAAAAAATGAATATTAACCTTCTCTACAATTTTAAATGTTATTTATAGTTCTTTTAAATTTCTGTAGGAAACTTGGTCTAATTTCAATAATAACGGCTCCCATTCTCAATCTATTCATCAGCCTTGTTACTTTTCTTAGCCGTACTAAATTGGATAAGTCAAATAATTGGCTGAAAAGAAAGGTTTTTTTCTAACGGTTACACTTCATAATCTCAAGTCTAAAAAGCCAATTACGAGCCCGAACTATCTCAAAGAAAAGCAGGGTTGGGATGGGCTGCAGATGACTTTCTGTTGCCTACCAGCCCTTCTATACAAATATCTTGTCTTCAGACGGCTGAGATCACATACTAACAGCATTCCAGCCATTCGTTGAAACTGCTAAGCAGTAAGGATGACTAAGCGTTCCTAACGGGGCTAGCAGGTGGCTTAGTTTTCATCCAATTGCAGTTACAAGGTAAAATTCGAATGCCCGAGTTTCATCATTGATCGACTGATAGGCACCCCTTGGCACTTTTGATGTTGGGAGTCTGAACGGAGCTGTTGTCTCGTGGAGGTGTTATATGTCACCCACACACGCGTTTGCTCCCATCCTATTCTCGGTTTGTGGTCGGAAATCCTCCAACTTGAATTGCGAATAAAACTGGTAGTTATCGGTATTTTATCCTCTCTCACACTTCATACTAAAACGTAACCTTGGTGCCCAACAAGTGGTCGAACTTTCACAAACTTTATTAGTTCGCGATGCCAGTTTATTGTCAAAGATCAGCAAGTAACTTGAAAATACTTTCAACGCAATGGGAGATTCTAACCTCACATCTTCAATTTGTGTCCTTCTGCTTCAACGCCTTCCCTCCTTCAATCGTTGTCCATACTTTATCACCAGTTGGACACAGTTTTGTGCTCAATCAATGACAGTTGGTGAGTGGAAGCAAGACAAATGTTGAGAAGCTTCTCCTCCGACAGCATTATGCAGATTGCTATGTACAGGAGGCTTTTCTTGGTATATCAAAGCAGCACTCAATCATTCCCCATCCCCACCCTATATGTGACAAACATCATGGTGCAAGAAAGTGCTCACGTTTCCTCAAATCTAGCCTGGATGCTCTGAGACTTTACATGGAAATGCACAATCTGTGTACAAAGTGCCTGGCACCTTCATGCACTTGCGGAAGCTGCCACTCAACATACACGTGTGAAATGAGCTAGAACGCCGCCCGTGAGTTTCTAAGACTGCAACTGACCAGTGCGTGATAATCATGCCATCTCCGCACACAACTACCTGAGGGCAAGGAGGGAAGTCTCTACGCACTAAGAAAATCGTCTTACACCTAGAAATGGGCAACTTCTCTTAACCCTGTGTGTTGCAGGTCTGTGGAACGAAGACATACGATCAACATAAGATGTGTGCACCAGAGACAATATTGCAAATTGTGTGGTTTTAAACGATTTTATATTGAGGTTCCATTTTGTTGTGTTGACAGTTGAATTTGATATACGGAGTTTTACGCAAATACAGTTTGTGGTGATACATCTTCTCCAGTGATTGCGTAAAACTCCGTATTCTAATTACATTCGGTAGTTGTTACCATTTATCCTCTCCCACGCTTCGTATTAATGCGGCCTGGGTGTCCTGGCTCTCACCAACACTGTTTCATTATTCTGTACTAAGCAACTTCTTGCTCTACATGTTACACACACTGTAGGTGGCCTTGGGTTTGTACAGGAATAGTTGCAGTGATGTGACCTGGCAACTACATCTGCCTCAAGTCCTTCTGAGTTCAAGGTTGCACAGTATGATTCGGTTGAGGAGAGGAACTAAAAATGGAGGAGGTGCTGACTCCTACTACTCATCAGTTAGGGACCTGCAATTGAATTGTTTGCCCATGAAATATCGATTCCTTTAAAACTCTCTATGGTTGCACTCCACCACCTCTCTTTAGTCGCTACTACTGTCCTATGTGGGCAACTTTTTCCAAAGGCTGGGCTAATTTTAACCCTGGAACAAAATCGACTGGAAAATCCATTCAAAAATTAATTCTCCTCCAGAAGGTTTCAAAGTATAATTATTTTTAATCATTAATTATCATATACCAACATTTTGAGAGTCATGTCGTGTAATTGTTGAACGAATAGCTGATCCTACCTAGTTCAATCTTGGTTGATACATAGTTAATTAATACCTCAAACCTAGAAGTGTTATCGATAGTAATTCAAGTAATTGAGTTTTAAAATAAATATGGTAAAAATAACAATAACTAAAGGAGATCAATATTTGACTGATATAAAGGTTAATATCAAAAGAAACATTTAATGAGCCATATATATAGATATATTGTAGTAATCGATGTTGGGAGTTCAATATTGAGGGAGCAATCCCATGCCTACTGGCAGGTAGCTGGTGCCTTGTTATTCAAAGTATGGGACGAGGAATGGGAGCACCACTGATGAAGTGGGAGACCTGACACCTTACAATGGTGCAAGAGAAGTGCTGAGACATTCTCTGGGCCCACACATTGCTTAGTTTATTACTACTACTGGTAGACGTTCAGTCATTAGGCTCTTACTGTCTTCCCTCCCAATCTTTATAACTCTAGAGATTGCATGAATGGTTTGGTTCTGACGAGAAATCGGCCCAACTTAGAAAAGGATTTCAGCAGAGCGAAGTGCTCTAGCATGTTAAGTAGTTGGAAGAACTAGGCTGTAGGAAGCCAACGTCGAGGATGATTTCAAATACAGAATCAATTATTAAACTATATTTTTAAAATAAACTAACCGCTGACGTTTGTGGCAATATCCTTCAAAATAGCATCTTGCTGTGCATGCCTTTCTTTGTCCGACACTTGCAGTTCCCCTTTTTGAAGAATTTCTTTGCAAACCTCAGTTAAGTCTTCTTTATTGAACGCTTTAGAGACGTCTTCTTTCTTGGCCACCTGTCCTTTAGAAACGTTTGCAAAAACTGTATGTGTCTGAAGCACCTCATCAATATCTTTTTCTCTAGGGTAAAGACAAATAGAAAACTTAGGTTAATACATCAGCAACAATTTAGGGCATGTGGCAGTAATGAGTGACTAATTAGTGGACTACTTTGGATGGAAGCGCATGTAAAGACAAAACGCCTATCAAGTATGCTGTTCAATCACAACCACTGTGGCTGTTAGGTATCTCCCTTACCCAGTAATGTAGTAGTAGATGAGGGAACAGGTTATGGATGCCTCAATCACAAGCCTAGTGGCGTATTTTGCTCCCGGGTATTCTGTGTTAAGTCAAAAAGACCTAGCCCCTGCCGAGGGTTGTTAAGTTTTTACCAATCTATCGTTTAGGGTTTCTCTCGTTGTGGCTTGAGCCCTGAAGAGATCATGGTTACGACATGGTAGATTGTGAGGGAGCTCCGTAGATCTTCGGCATGGAGTGCACACCTTTACTTTGAGGGTTGCCCATTGTTAGATGGTTGTACAATAACCTACGCTGCCCAATTTCAAGTACAATCCTGGGAGGCACAACACTGTACAGTAGACAACGTGTGTCTGGTATAAGCCCCATACTTCAAGTTATCACTTCATGTTCAAATTTTGTAAAGCTGAAAAGACTAACTGCCTCAAGTGGAGAGCTGTCCACAACATGTCTACCGCTTACAAAATATGTGACTGCCCAGTGCTGAGATATGGCAGTAAAGTCGCATCACTAGCAAGCAGCAGCAACCTTGCTAACTATGTCGTAATCCGGAATAAGTCTCAGGCTAATTACTAGAGCCCCCCAATCAATCCTATAGCAGCCACACAACTGAAAATCAAGACGAAACCACAAAACAAATGTAAAAGTTGTCATTGTTCCCATATCATGTATTACGGACTAACTCCTGTGACTATCTCCCCTCAAACCACACAGAAAGATTAATGATTGCGAGAAGCACATGAACGAGAGATGACACTTCCATCCCGTTATTTGGACAAGCAAAATGACACATTGCATTGCGCTTCAAGGGTGGATATCTTCAAAAATGATTTAAATGCGTTCATACTACACGAACTCACAGATTATTTCTCCAAGATAAAACTTTGTTTTTGTAGCACGCTATCTCAAAACGTTTTCCGCCTTTCTTCATGCGAACAACAGCTACATTCGTCAACCTTATTTGATTCGTCGGTGTGAATATTTTCGCCATCCTACAAATTAATTTCACTGACACTTGGTAATTATTTCATTTACTTTTCAAGGTACAACAAAATGCCAAAGTTTAATTCATAGCTACAACATGACTAATACTCAGACTGCACGGGTGCCTAAACGCAGAAGGATCTCATTACGAGCTATATCCTACTTTTTACTTTCCGCTACCCGAAGGGAAGGAAAGTATAGTAATCGGCCCAAAAAAAAAACATTCGGGTTTTCTTCAGATCTTTACGTTTCAGACCCTACTGAGTCCAA
The DNA here is from genome assembly GCA_020466155.1 of Pachypeltis micranthus. Taxonomy (NCBI): domain Eukaryota; kingdom Metazoa; phylum Arthropoda; class Insecta; order Hemiptera; family Miridae; genus Pachypeltis; species Pachypeltis micranthus. Next base: position 54,846,828 of record CM035771.1, on the reverse strand, counting down.
AAAACCTAATTTCGGCGCGTGGTCCGTGTGTATGTGTGTGTGTGTCTGTAGTTCGATTTGCGGGAGAACGGCTGATCCGATTGAGCTGGTTCTTTTTTTGTTTTGTTCGTTATTTTTTGTAGACACCAAAATAAGGTTATGGACGATTTCGGCCGATGTTAAGGGGGTGGGGGGACGAAAATGTACCAAAAACTAAGGTTTTTCGCATTTTTCTCGAAAACGGCTCTAACGATTTTGATTAAACTTTCGAATTATCTTCTACTAATCAATACCTAACTTTTCTTCTCCATGAAAATACGGTGAACGGAGATATGGGCCCCTGAAGCAAAAATAGGTTTTTTACGCTTTTTGGCAAATCGGCTTCAGCGATTTTCATCAAACTCACAGGATGTTTTCAAATAGTCAATACCTACATATTCTTTTCAATAAATGTTCCTGTGACGGTCCATTGAACAGAGATAAAAAGCAAAATGTGTCGAAAATAACGTTTTTTCTAACATTTCCGTAAATTCCAGTGTAACTTTTTCACCAGATGTGATAAATCCTAATGGAGTGTCTTTTAGTCACCGATACCAACATTTCGTTCTCTATAATTATTTCTGTATATATATGTTGAACGGAGATATAAGCCAAGTTAACTCAGAAAAGGAGATTTGTCGAATATTAATTTATCGGTATTCCAATTTTCTCAAAAACGGCTCTAACGATTTCGATCAAACTTTCGGAGTACTCTCAGCTAACTAGTCCCTACATTTTGTTCTCTATAAATGTTCCAGTAAAAATGCGTTGAACGAAGGTATAGCGCTCGCCTATGTAGGTGGTGTTCGAACTTAAAGGGGTGGCGGAAAGTTGTGTGTTGCTACGCACCAGATATTTTACTTTCCGCTACCTCAAGGGAAACGAAAGCATTGTAATCGTGTCAGAAAAAATATTATCGGATTTCTTCAGATCTTTACGTTTTGAGGCCTACTGAACCTAAAAAGCCTAATTTCGGTGTGTGGGTCCCTACTCTTCTGTTTGGTGGTGTGGGCTTCAAAGAGCATTCATGGGAAGGATTACTGCCACTACCTACTACTGTACAATGTGCCGGGATCGTAATGTTGTGAATGCTCGCTGTCGTGCCTATGGTTGCTGGTGCACTGTCATCTGAGGGCTGGGAAAGTGGATAGGGAGCGGCACAACTGGGTTGTCTTTGGAGAACTGTGGCCTGACATCGGTGCTGTTGGTCCCTACCAATCTGCAGTGATCCTGGATGTCCAGGTAGTATCTGGCTGCTGGGATCTTGTGCTAACATGTCAAGCCAAGAAGCGCAGGGAGTGCCAGCAGGCGTTCTCTGCGGTATCATCACCCGCGTGTTGCTTGGGTCGTATTTGAACTGGTTGTAGTTCGATTGTGGAATATCCGTTTATCCTTCTTTCTTTCCCCAACTCAATCCTTCCACCTCTGGAGTATAGGATTGTCTGGGGGCCCTCCCCACTTTCTTAATTTTATTCCTTTAATTTCTCCTTTTTGGATGCTACCGTCCCATTTACGATGAGATTTGAAAAAAAAAAACCAAAAACCCCTGAGTGTCGGTAGTTCGATTTGCGGAAGAACAGGCGATTAAGGTTTGTTCATTCTTTTGTTGACCCCAAAATAAAGTTAAGGGCGATTTCGGTAGATTGTTGAAAACGTGTTGAAAATAATGTTTTTTTCGAACATTTCTATGAATTCTGGTGTGACTACTACACTAGATTTGAACAATCCTTCAGAGTGCCTTCCAGACAGCCATACCCACAAATTTCGTACTCTGTAAATATTTCTGTATATATATGTTGAATGGAGATATAAGCCAAGTTAACTCAGAAAAGGAGATTTGTCGAATATTAATTTATCGGTATTCCAATTTTCTCAAAAACGGCTCTAATGATTTCGATCAAACTTACGAAGTACCCTCAGCTAACTAGTCCCTACATTTTGTTCTCTATACTTGTTCCTGTAAAAATGCGTTGAACGAAGATATTACGCCCGCATCTGTAGGTGGTGTTCGAACTTAAAGGGATTGCGGAAAGTTGTGTGTTGCTACGCACCAGATATTTTTTGAAGATTCTAGTAGTAACACTTCAGCTGAGTTTATAAGGAAAAAACCTCGCTAAAATCGCTAAAATTTGGTATTGTGCTGTTCTCGTTTTACGATATCATTAACTTATTGATAGCTGTCCATATAAAAAATGTAATCTAAATCGTTAGAGCCGTTTTTGAGGAAACTAAATATTCGGTGTTATGATCACTATGATAACTATAGTTAGTTTTAGGCGGATTTTACCCATACCCACAGTTTGGCGTGCCATGATGACCTGCAGGCTATGTATCACGTTTGAGTAGATTTGGTTCAGCCGTTTTCTTTCAAAATCGTTCACAAATGCGCACACACAGGTCTGTTTCCTTATTTGATGACTGTTCCTAAACCCTCGACGAGGGTTATATCAACCATGGAAGTTGCGGTTTTGCTAAGGTGCAAGAGGTACGGCGTTGAGAGCTGTTGCCCGCATGTTACCGCACGGAGGTGACTAGCTGAGGAATCCCGTACCATCTGGGAGGCGTTCTTAATCTGGTTTTCCACCTCCAACTATCTACTTGGGTGGCAAGCTCCAGAGGACAGATCAACTAAGCGAAACGGTTGTAGGCTTGCTTTGTATCAGGCAATGCTGGTAAGTTTGGCTGCTCTTCCAACAAGCGTTGCTCACTGTTGTAGGAACTACAATAGAGCAGGTCGTGGTTTCTTGTTTCTTCCACACTGGAGGTGCAAAACGTGCAGGATGGAGAAAAGTAGTGGAGCCCCGCATTGAAGTAACGATACAGTGGCTGCCTATGTAGTCCACACAGTTTTAGGGCTTATTTTTATAAGTACACGTGGTGCATCAGTCTCTCGAAAAAATGAACGTCAACAACATTCTCTAATTGAAAATTCCTAACATGCATTTTTGCGCTTTTCAACTATTTTTCCTCGACTTTCAAGGATTTTTAGTTAATTTGTCAAGTACTCTCGCTCAATTTTGCAACCATCATCCGAACCACTTTTGACCAAGTTTTAAAATCGAACTCGGCAAAATGGTTGTGTGAAATTCAACGAAAGTATATCGTTACCCTAAGTGTAAATAGAAATGTTAAATTAAAAATAGCGCACTTATTATTTTCTTGGCGGCAGACATTGAGGTATGTGAAATGCTATAATTGATGTCTGTTTGGAAATCATAATATTTGGTGACCCCCTCACGCCCATTGCTCGCATTCACATCAAACCGACATTCATTCATCATAAATAATTGATAAATCAAACCAGCCGAAATGTGTGCTAATTCATGGTGTGTCGGAAAATAACGCGAAGATGGCAGCTGGGGAAACATTAAGCGGAGGAAAAGACAATGCCGCGCAGAAAACATTTTATGAAGATCTTGGCTGGTACTTGACGAAGCGATGGATGATTCTATATTGCAAAATTCAAGTTTCTTAATTTATTTCGACTTTAAAACGACGGTAGAATGAGCTAGTCGGGTAACAGTTGAAAGTAGCAGCTCTCCTCGTGAGAACGTTACGGTCCGGACTGATCACCCGAAAACTGCAGCTCACTGTTCACAACAAACGAAATCTTAAGTAAATCTCATGGCGACATTTTATGACAAACAACGCAATTACGCGGTGAGAATGTAGTTGCATTTTTATTTGGGTTTGAATTACTGTACGCATAAAACAAATTGAAGAATAGAGTAATAAGGCGATTTCTTATTGTGATGTCAGCAGCTGAGGGTTGTTATTGAATGCCTCACAGTTGGCAGCTCTGCTTTAAAACTAGTCCCCCCCCCCCCTCACGCAGAACAGTTATTTGGTTCGCTCCTTCTGACGTTATTCGTTTGTGTGACGTTGAGTTATCAATTCGCTTCCCTGAACGTAAACTTGCTAAAAAATCAAGAATGGGTATCAAAGAAAACGTAAGTAGCGATTTGATCCGACTTTACAAACGACTTATAGTTTTCGTATTTGCAACTCGAAAACGAAGACCCGGGGTCTGTTGTTATCTTTATGTACGGGTTTCAATTGAGAGGGTTGATAGTAATCAGGAATGGGGGATTTCCCAGGATCCGGTTATCCTGCAAAAAGTTTCGCTTCTTGTAAGATCTTAGGTCGCGACTCGCTCAGTCTGTAGTTTGCTTCTGTCAAGTTCGTTTCGCAAGTTGAGGTGTGTACGGTGTTTATAATTTACTTTTCACGGGCATTTTGGATATTAGGGTAATTTTTTTAGTGCTGTGGTTTTTAGCCGGGGTAGGGTTATGTTTTGAAATAATTTGATTCGTTAATAATTATTTATCAAGCATATCAGTTTTTGTGAATAGCTGACATTACGTTGTTAGAATAAAACAAAAAACTGCAGTGTTTACAGTTGTCTTGGGAAAGGGTGGAATTCTTGATGCTTTACATGTGCCTTGTTATTGATCGCCCGCCCTTCCAATGTGTGCACAGATGCTGTCTGGTGGTGACGTGGAAATGATTGAATCCGCCGTCAGGATTTGCAGAGGGTATCTCCATGGAGCCTGGAAAAGAATTGGATCTCAAGATATAACCGTTAAGCGGCTCAGGTAAGAAATTGGAAAATTCTGAGAGACAGCGCCCCTCTAATCGGCTAAAAATACTTCTCCGACGTCGTTTTCTTTGTCTTGACCTATTTTTAGTTCGAGCCAAGAAGTTTTGTTCAATACCTGCCCTCGTTTTTTGTTTAAAAATCTGTTGTCCCGATTGACGATGTATTTGACCTGTTTTGACTTACTAGTCAACACAAATCAGAAGATAAAAATATTTGTTTTTTCTTATAACCTTACCTTGGCGAGGGGGCTTCTCACCAGTCGTAAAATCAATACCTGTCTACGTGACGTTCGTTTTACGGTTTCTGTTCTTTATCGCCGATTATTGTCTCGTTTCTCGATTGGCTGGGAGGGAATTACTGTGAACCCATTATTGTTAATTTAAAAAAGGTTTTTCCGGAATAAGTTCCTGTTCAAACTAATTTGTTTCCTGATGCCTGTATGATTAAACGCTCATCAAGCAGGGGGTTGTGTCCATTCGTTCCGTTCTAAACAGCCATGTTTTAATTTTTTTTTCTGTTACCCTCGTGAACACGCCCTAAGACACTTAGAATTGTTTTCTCTTTCTGCAACGTTGTTCTACTCCGAATTCAAAATCTCACTTGGATTGTTCATTTTAGGTCTTTCTGACCTAGATATCACCTGATCTCAAAAGCCATTATGTGCTAAACAATCGGTTTTAGCCCACTGTGGCTTGATCTATTTTGTGAAACTGGTGCAATTACCTCGACAGTTCACCAAAGAAATAGAGGGCAATGAGCTTAATTTTCTCACTTGCATATAAAATTACACGGGGTAAACATACATTCTCAGTATACGCGGTAATCCTCAATAGCTCCAACCATTCAAGTTCCCATATAAATGCTTTTTTCTATGATAAACCAGTTTTCAGTACATCCAGTGGTAAGTGATGGTTTGAAGTCCGATAATATGGAGTCCCCCAGGGTATGATAGATACGATTGGGGGGGGGGGGCTGTTGATATACTAGTAGACAATTCATAACTAGCATTATGGGCATACGAAAAGGAATTGAACTTTGGGGTGGAAATATGGCATTTGCAGACCATTTGAGGGAGCAACGTCCTGGCTCCGATATCAGGAGAGCCAGAGATAATCCCTCAGTTGAACTGGTTCATGTCTGGGATGAAGCCCCAAACTGGACAACTTGAATCAGTAGACATTCTCCTAATTTATGCATTCGGGATTTCGATCAATACTCGTTTTCTTTTTTTATTTCTCCACAATAAATAAATGAGGTATTTTCAGAACGTTTAAATTTTATTCTTAAACGAGCGGTGCGTAACAACACACAACTTTCCGCAATCCCTTTAAGTTCGAACACCACCTACATATGCAGGCGCTATATCTTCGTTCAACTCATTTTTACAGGAACATTTATAGATAACAAAATGTAGAAAATAGTTATCTGAGAGTGCTCCGTAAGTTTGATCGAAATCGTCTGAGCCGTTTTTGAGAAATTTGGAATACCGATAAATTAATATTCGACAAATCTCCTTTACTGAGTTAACTTGGCTTATACAGGGTGAGCCATAACAAATGGTGCAGTTTCAAAGGGCGATTTTAAAATATCTGGTGCGTAGCAACACACAACTTTCCACCACCCCTTTAAGTTCGAACACCAACAACATATGCGGGTGCTATATCTTCGTTCAACGCATTTCTACAGAAACATTTATTCAGAACTAAATGTAGGGACTCGTTAGTTGAAAGTACTCCGAAAGTTTGATCGAAATCGTTAGAGCCGTTTTTGAGAAAATTGGAATTCCGATAAATCAATATTCGACAAATCTCCTTTTCTGAGTTAACTTGGCTTATATCTCCGTTCAACATATATATACAGAAATAATTATAGAGAATGAAATGTTGGTATGGGTGACTAAAAGACACTCCATTAGAATTTATCACATCTGGTCAGAAGTTACCCTGGAATTTACGGAAATGTTCGAAAAAACGTTATTTTCGACACATTTTCATTTTTATCTCTGTTCAATGGAGTGTCAGAGGAACATTTATTGAGAACAATATGTAGGTATAAACTATTTAAAAACATCCTGTGAGTTTGGTGAAAATCGCTTGAGTCGTTTTGCCAAAAAGCGTAAAAACCTATTTTTGCTTCATAGGCCTATATCTCCGTTCACCGTATTTTCATGGAGATATGTATAGAGAAGAAAAGTTAGATATTGATTGGTAGGAGATAATTTGAAAGTTTAATCAAAATCGTTAGAGCCGTTTTTGAGAAAAATGCGAAACCCCTAGTTTTTGGTACTTTTTCTCTCCCCCCCCCCCTTCCAATCGACCCAAATCGCCCATAACCTTATTTTGATGTCTACAAAAATAAGGAAGAAAACAAAAAAGAACCAGCTCAATCGGATCAGCCGTTCTCCCGCAAATCGAACTACAGACACACACACACACAGACATACACACAGACATACACACAGACATACACACGGACCTCTCTCCGAAATTAGGTTTTTTAGACTCAGTAGGGTCTGAAACGTAAAGATCTGAAGAAAACCCAACTTTTTTTTTTGGGCCGATTACTATACTTTCCTTCCCTTCGGGTAGCGGAAAGTAAAAAACGGTGCAACTTAGAAGATTACGGTTTGTTTTATTGAACGCCATACATCACCCCATTTCGGTAGATTAAGTCCTGAAAATTACATCAGGAAGGTGGGCGCCCTCAGCAGCGACGCACTGATGTAGGCGATTCCTGAAATTTTCAGCCGCTCTCTGGCACATTTCGATGGGAATCGCGGCGATTTCTTCCCTGATTCGAATCTTGAGGTCTTCCAGAGTGTGAGGTCGATGTTTGAACACCTTTTCCTTCAAGTAGCCCCACAGGAAAAAATCACACGCACTCAAATCTGGCGATCTTGCCGGCCACCCCAAGTCACCCCTGAGAGAGACGAGGCGTGCGAGGAACATCTGCCGCAGTTTCACCATTGAGATTTGCGCTGTGTGGGCCGTAGCCCCATCTTGCTGAAACCAAATATCCCCCAGATCCTCTTCTTCAGCTAACTGGTTCAATTCGGGTTCAAAAAATCTTTCCAGCATGAAAAGATAACGCTGAGCATTGACGGTAACAGTCCTTCCATCCTCCTCGAAAAAATAAGGCCCAATCACTTGATTTTGATCAATTGATATATCGCCCGCAGGTCACCATGGGACGCCAAAATAAGGGTTTGAACAAAATCCACTGAAAGTTAACTATAGTTATCATAGTGATCAAAACACCAAATATTTTTTTTCTCAAAAACGGCTCTAACGATTTTGATTAAATTTTTTATATTGATAGCTCTCAATAAGGCAACTATACCATAAAATTCCCATTTGTGGGAAAATGACGAGAGCAGCACAATAAATTACCAAAATTTTCGACGAAATCGATTTTAGCGCGGTTTATAGATAAAACAACCGTACCAAATCAGCTGAAACTCTAGCCTCTAGAATGTCTAGCCTACAGGTTACCATGGGACGCCAAATTAAGTGAATGGGCAAAATCCACTGAAAGTTAACTGTAGTTAGCATAGTGATCAAAATATCAAATTTTGTTTCTCAAAAATGGCTCTAACGATTTTATAAATTACATTTATTATATTGATAGCTCTCAATAAGGCAATGATACCATAAAATTCCCATTTGTGGGAAAATGACGAGAGCAGCACAATAAATTATCAAAATTTTCGATCAAAAGTGTTTTTAGCGCAGTTTTTTCCTTATAAAGTCCGCTGGAATGTTAGTAGAATGCTAAGGAAAGTTGTGTGTTGCAACGCACCAGATATTTGTTATTTTGTTGCGTGGTGGTCTCTCTTGAGAGTCGGCACGCTGAATAAATTTGATCTGAAATAGCGATTAGTTGTGGAGTAACGCTGTATTAATATACTGAACAATTTTGTGAAACCCATGTTGGCAATCTTTCTTTTTGCGGCCAGTCGTGTGCGATCTGCGCTCTAACTTCGACTAAGCATTACAGAAGTACTGTGTGCTCCAAAATAAAATATTCGGAGTCCTACGTCAATCATTTGCAGTTGCTAGGAATTCAGTAACGCTCGCCAGAACTAGGTAATTGTAGTTTACTTGTTACCGTTCCCGCGTTTTCTTGTGATAGAAATTGATCTTTAAGTAAAACGGAAACTAAACAAAGTAGAATGTAAAACTGGCTCCACCGTTTTATTGGAAACTTATTGTTTTAGCAGCCAATATAGACCAGAATAGTTCAAATTCGTGTTTCTCGACTACGGGTCGTACAAAAAAGTGAGCTACTGTTTGTTTTTCTGATTTAGTTCCCCACCCACGAGGCTTCGCGTTGCAAAATATAGTACTGCGTTGTGGAAACACTCGTTTTTCGTTGATCTTTGCATTTCTCGTGCGCTATTCCATCATCTACGCAGCATTTATAGTAAAACGTGTGGCATACATAACGACTTCGCAGTTGTTATCTGTTTTGAGGATGAATCACTGTCCCGGTAGTGTTTTGAGCAGCACCATCATCAGATGATCAGTAGCGTCACTGAAGTGTACTCTGCTGAGTTAAGATCCTTTAGATACCGTTTTGTTAATTGACATCGAAAGTTTCCTGTGTGCAACGTTGGTCGTTCTCATCTCCAATGAAATGTGGCGATTCTGAAACAGCGGAGTCGTTTGGGCGAATGTTCGTCTGGAAATCCTGAAACTTGAGGAATCCTTTGGAGTGTTCACAGTAATAGTGAATGTAAACATGAACTAGTGGACCAACACATCTTTTCCAGTGATACTTAATAATGAAATTAGGAAAATGGTTTATTTTGTAATTTTAGTGTCTCCCTGAATATCAATTGCAGGTTATAAACATTTACTGTGCTACCTAGCAAACATCAGGTATAGTGTCAATTACGACTGAAAGTAATAAATAATGCAATGTCTAAACAGTTTGTCTGTTCGTATGGATCAGAATTATTTCTTGTTTGAGGGTAAATATTATACTCAGCCGGGGGTTGCGATGGGTTCTCCCCTGTCTCCTTTGCTGGCGGACATTTTAGATGGATTATACTGAAAAACAAATTTTCGGAAAATGTAAATCAAACAGCCTCTTGTATTGGTATAGATGGATGATATCATAATCTTATGGACAGGGGCGAAAGACAATTAAATTTCTTTCATGAAAAAATTAATAAACTAGATCCATTCATTCAATTCACCTTTGAATTGGGTGAAGATAAGTTGAATTTTCAAGATTTGTCTATTTCACTAATTAACAAAAAACATGATTTCTCAATTTATAGAAAAGATACGTATAGTGACAACACTATTCATAATACCTCAAATCACCCTCTGGTTCATAAACATGCGGCTTTCCATAGTATGATCAATAGGGCACTGTCTATACCAATGAATAATCAAGATTTATTAAAAGAAAAATCAGTCATTAAAAGTATAGCAGCGAGTAATGGATATGAAGGAGAGCTCATCGACATTATTTGGAATAGGGTTCTTAGGAAAAAAAGTAGGGAAGGGGTCTCAAATTTAGTGACGGAAAATGTGTTAGAAGAGAAAAGAGCTGAACTTGTATTGTCTTCTTGTATTTCTTGTACCATATGAACGGGATTTATGAAGAAAAAACTGGGCTAAAATCGGGATTCTTTGAAATGTTTGACGACACTGGTCAACAAAACTTAGGGGTTTAGTTGGTGTTTTGCACCTTCCCTTCATTTTCCGAAGTATTTTTTGACGTTCAACCTAATTCTGCAGTACGTTAACATTTTTTCAAATCAGGTTTTAGCTGTACAACGATTTTTTCATCTTTTGAGCGCTGCAGTTGCACAGTTCTCTTCCCCGCCCTGGTTCCAATCTGACCTTCGCCTGTGAACCTCCAATCTTCCTTTTCGTTCTTTTCAAAATTCTGTGAAACTATTTCAGATCGGTTTTTCCCATTCATTTCAAGAGTCATGCGAGGAGAGCTGCTACTAGAAATTCCAAGGCCATTAGATACCTATTCCTATTCTATCTCTCTACTTCCTATCCTAATAAATATTTTCTTGCAGGTTTTTCCGGGTAAGGGGTGTTCGATTTGCTCCGTTACGCGTCTTGGAAAAGCTCTCTTAGTTTATTATTCATTCTGAATAATAACCCTTGAAAGTTTGTTCAAAATCCTCTTAAAAATTTGATGCTTTACGTTTCAAGACATCGGGATTCTAAATCTGCAATGTCCGTTCGCCGTTGGGGCCGTTTTGTCCTTTTAACGTTGTATAAAGCATCCGTTCTTTCGTACAAAAATTCCATTTAGTATCTAGTTGTGCCAGCTATCTCGGCAATACGACCGGACGAAAAACGATTACAAAAACGCAATTATGGCTGTTTAATCGCAAATGCGCCGTATTGGTATCGTTTTCAAGATATTTTTAGAGACTAGGGCGAGTGGTATGAGTATCAGACGTGTACAACGGCGTATAGTGACATTACAGTAATTATAGTGAGCCAAAGTCTACTAATTGAAAGAACTCGCGGGACAATGATTACAGCGAAAGTGTTCGTTCCATCGTTTGTACTACCTCCCTCCTCTCAAAACCTACGATTGCCTACAAGCGCCTAAGGGCGACTGGAATATTTAGTTTTCGTCGTTCCATTGCAGTCAGGTCATGTTTCGTATGGTTTACTGGTATTTTTTTCGATGCTGAATCGAATGGGATGGGTCTCTTGATCAGGTGGCCCGTTCCACTTCCCTGATGTTTTTTCTTCTTTTAATCTTCCACAGTATCACACAAAATGTTAGGCAAATTACGCAGGGAAAAGTCGTTGTAAATAAAAAACCCTGCAAATTATTACACAATGGTTTATTAATCTCATGAACAGCTTGACCACGTATTACTGCTCCCCCATCCCATTCGATTCAGCATCGAATACTAGTAAACCATACGAAACATGTCCTGGCTACAATGGAACTACGGAAACAAAACGTCTGATGATTTTGCCCCGTCGGGCGCTTCGAGCGAACCCGTTGCGAGGCGAAAGGGGAGTTGAGCCGCCCGCCCTGCAGCGTTGCCGCCGGTTTTTATTTTGACGGGCGGGAGGGAGGGAGTTCAAACGACGAAACGTTGACTTCCGCTGTAGCTCCCGCGTTGTACTGCGTTTCGTTAATTTTTTTAACCGTTTTTTGCCCATTACAACCACGGGCTTCGTCCGATCGGATTGCCGAGATGGCGGGCACAACTAGATACCAAATCGGATTTTTGTGCGAAAGAACGAATTTTTTAGACCTCGTTAAAGGCACAAAACGGCCCGGACGGCGAACGGACATTGCAAATTTGGAATCTCCAAGTCTTGAAACGTAAAATATCAAATTTTGAGGGGGGGTTGTAAAAAATTTTTCGTGACTGAAAACATAGGGTTATTATTCAGAATGAATAATAAACCAAAATGGATAGGGATACCTTACTATGGGAAAATTTCGTATAAACTTGGCAAAATTCTATCATCTAAAGGTTTCAAAGTAGGTTTTAGAACTAAAAATAGTCGTAAAGCTTTATTGGGTTCTGTTAAGGATAAAATTAACGTTCAGGATAAAAGTGGGGTCTATAAACTAAAATGTTCGTGTGGACTTGAGTATTGTGGTCAAACTGGTCAGAAATTTAGGGAACGAATAAAAGAGCATGAAAAGGATTTTAGGGATAACAAAATGATTCCGCGTTTGCAAGTCATCTTAGTGAATCTAATCATGACTTTCGTTTTGATCTAACAAATAAGCAGTATATAGAATTTATTCACTTTTGCCCAAAAGGAGGTATGTTGGTTGTGCTGGAAAAATTCGAAATTGTTAAAAGTAATCGTGTGGGAAGTCTCTGAATGAGGTAATCCCTCAAAATATTTCACCGCTAATTGGTTCATTTTTACTACAGCTTGGGTTTCCCCTCCACCATTGTCTGAGTTAATTGACGTCGGTTATCCCCCCTGCCCCGCCCCTTTCACTTCTCTGAGCCAATAGGATTCAATATCTCCGTTCACCTGACTATATAAGAGATCCTTTCTATGAGGTACCTTCAATTCATGTTTGTTACTAATGAACCTAACCGTCGAAATCGATTTAACAATTCTGCTCATTATTTCTGTGGAAATATAGACAATTTATCGTTTATTCTGTTTTTTAATGAAATGGGTTTCCACAATGTCGTCACGAATGATTCAGTTCATATTTACCTCGACCTTGTTACAATGAGCGACCCTCAAGTCGCTAAAGTTGGATATTAGTGATCTGTCTGGTCGAATTAGTGATACTTCCGTGCAGTTGTGAAATATGGCATTAAAGTTTAGATGTAATGTACTCGAAAGCACCTGTAGATTTTTTCTCAACGGCTGAACGTTTGATGTTTAGGTTATTGCTGTCGTTTGTAGCAAATGACGAGGGAATAAAAAGCGATAAAAAAGGTGGGAAATATTAGTAAAGCTTTTCAAAAAGCTGAGCTGAGCGTGTTGGAGGAAGCTCTCTCCTCTCATATCTCTCATTCCCAACAGATCGCACACGCGGTCGCAAGTTCATCATCAATCGCGCCGTTTCAAAAGCTTTTTGTTACTTAAAAAACTCTCCATTACATTGAGATAAGATACAAGTACTCTTTCCTGCTGAAATCTCTTAGAAAAACCCGGCACGCACCTATTCACAGTGTTTCATCAAAATTTTTAGTTCTTTTTTGTTGATATGTATGTTTAGGATGCGTGGTTCGGCAGTTTATTTGTAGTATTAGGCGTAGAAATTCCCCGGCGAGAATGGTAATGGTAAGAACGACCATTTTCAGATGGCCGCGACTAACTTTTGAGAGATGTTGGAATTAAACTGTTATCAATCATGATGACTGATTACAGTTTCACAGGGAACTCGTTTTGGTACTATGGTAGCTGAATTTCTGTTAATTATCAAAGAGCAGTCACAGGAATGAATATCATCGTATCAGTATCGGATCGTATTCAAAGGCCGCTGGTGAGCTCTCGAAAAAACGAGGGATTTTCGCAACGTGGCGCATAGAATGGGTTAACTCAGGAAAACAAGCGGTATAATTTGATTAAACTTGAATTAAACAAGTTTTCGACACAGTCCCTACACACACACTCATTTATTAATCTCGGTAATATTAACGAAATAAAACAAAAGAAAATAATTTAACAATAATACGGTAAACGGTAATTGGTAACAAAAAACCTGCGGAGATTGTAAACAATCACAATTCTTCTTCCTTTGAATAATATTGCCCAACGGTAGGCAGAGCCTGTATTGTTGGGCAAAAGTCGGCGAACGTTGATATGTAGGACTTACTTAAGTAATTTATAGTCGTTGTAATTTAAAATTTATAGTATTAGTATGTAGGGATCAGCATGTTAACTTCTCCTACGAATGACATGGTCGGTATGACCAAAAATGAAATTGATAAGGAATATTATTATTTGCCGAAGCTGCACCTGGTATCACTGAGTGTACACACTTCTAAAAAACCTCAAAATAACCTCAGGACCACTCACGACCAACCAAGACAAAATTTTCTTTTTATACAGGCAACGCTTATATTTCGATGGATCTCTCATTTCTGGTGGTAATTGTTTGTGGAGTAAATTCATCATGTAGAGCGTACTCCGCGTTGTCAATGAAATACGGAGTTTGGGGTTGACTACGTTGCCAAGTACTTGAAATCTGGTTTCATATCCATCTGGCTGCGGGACGATTAGATGCGGATGTTTGTGGTAGAGAAGAAGAATGTTTTTTGCAAGGAGTTGCTTAATGCTCAATACTTGCGCTTAGTCGAAAAGCTGTTGGGTGGGGAAACCTTCTGTGGAAATATTTCTATAAAAACGCCTTGAACTAAGATGCGAAGCCTATGTACATAGAGAGTTGTGTCGTACGTCGCAGATATTTAACGATATATAAAAAACTATCAAGCACCAGGTGAGCTACAAGCGTCAGTTTCTTAGTTTTCTCGTTTTAAACTTTTTGTCGTAGCTACGAACCGGTTCGACAAGGTATGACTCACTCAATTCACGTTGTAAACAACTAACTGGGGACTGCCCACAAAAATGACGCAATATTTATCTGGAGTCAAATAATAAGATCCAATCTCTCGTTTTGGAATTCAGTCATTTCCTCGACAAACACAAATCGAGTTGTTATTCTGCGAAATATACCGAGCTCACCACCTGCCTTCGGTAGAAGTGGCCAAGGTCTTGTCAATCACCTTCAAGTGACGAGCTCTCGTGAGTCGTACGCCAGTTGTTGAAATCCCTCAACTACCTCTCACTTCAAGTTCTGCTACTGCAATTCTCCAATGGATTCAGAAGTGGCGATCTTTTTTGACGTTTTTGAACAACTTTACACGGTTGATTCCCGTGAAAACCGTCCAACTCTCGCTTTGTTAGACTACAAAAATTACATTAAGAGCACTTCTTTCAAAAACAGAGCTGCGCACTTTATTTAAATTTGATAATATAATATAGAACAAAATGCATAAGGCTTGATTATGTGTTTATAATAATAGCATAGAATAATGAACATCGAACTTGAATAAAGTTACTAGTCTGTATCTATATTTCTCGATAGTTTTCCTGTACTAGCTTAACAAAATACAAGTTGACCAAAGCCCTCCCTGAGCACGTAGACATTGTGACAATCCAGTTGTCTCCTCCAGAGACTGCTTCGTAGGAGGAACGTACGAGATAAACCCCAATCTCTTCATTTTCTAAGGCAGGTGGTCGTAATTGTCACGGGACTCAGCAAAATGTGAACGAACGTATGTATATTACGGGTTTAAGGGATAATTGCCCGGACAGATCACCAATTTCTTGGGATGGTACTCGTTGCACTCGTTTTTACTCAATCTGCTCAATTTCCAACGTGATGTCACATCCACTCTGTCACTATTTGTTGGGAATTGCGCATCCTTTCAGGACTGTGAGAATAGTATTGCCGGCGCGGCGAATCTGGTAACTAGTCATTACTAAAATCCGCAGGGGATTCATTTCCGTCACGTTTTTCCACTTCTTGCTGAAGTTTAGAAGGGCAGGATGGTGCAATACCGTCCTTACCGACTCTGTCTCAATTTCAACCCCCCCCCCCCCACTCTTGTACTTCTCTAATGATTGCTCTTTAAACGTTTGCGCATTTGTAATGGGCTGATGAATTTGGTGAATCGCAAGTCTCTGAGGTACAGCGCATCATACGGTTGGTCACGATGATTTATTAAGGTGTTTATGATGGAAGTGGGAGCAAAATGTAAGAATTGGTTGATAGAAATTTGGTCTTTCAAACGTTTTCTGTAGCTCATTCTGCTATAAATAAATTATCTTGCAAATCTCAGTTTTCCGGGTTCGTGGTGACCTCAAGAATCGAGGTTCTATTTGACTAACAAACTCGTTTCCGTATCTACGTCATGAAGACGTAGTAAACAGCTACGTCAGTAACGTTTTGAAGGTGGTTTTCTGTCTGAATCATCCTAAATGAGTTGGCTGCAGTTTCCATTGAAATTCGCTATCGTAGCAGTTCGGGTGTGTACTGTTCCCATATCTCGACCACTATTTTGTCCTAATTTTAATTTATTCAACCGAGATCTTCCACGTTTAGCTTTTTCTCTCCGTCATTCTGATTTCATTCAATTCCTTCCATCCTGAAATTAGCGTAGTCAGAAGTTGCCACGTGAATTGTACAATGAAACTCCTTACGCACTCAGCATTCAAACCTCAATAACAGACCGCAAAACCAAATTTTTGAGGTATAGCAAATCTCATGTTGATACAAGTGTTATTGACGAGAGAGAAATGTTAGAAGCCTGTCGGAGAGTGTGCTGGACCGGCGGGTTCTTTTCTCTCGTCGCTTCGTCCTCCAGTATTTTTCCACTGGCTGCAACCGCGCATTGTTTACCTAGTTATTCCGTCGCCGATAATATGTGTCGTCGCTGGCAACGGGTTTACGTATCCTGGAATTTTCTTCCGATAATCTCATTCATTCAACCCTTTTTTTTAAATCAGTTGCCGCTGATTAAAATTGTGTCGTAAGATGAAATTCTTCGTTTGCGAAATAGTAGAACTATTGAAATGAAAAAGTTGGTCTCTTTCTGGATGAGAAGTATTTATGTATTAAGCCGTAGAATATACGCTGCTAAAACAATTTTCAGTCTAGTACGTTTTTGGATGTTTTAAGACTACATTATAGATTAATTATTTATTATTAAACTATTAATACAAATTAATAGTTACTTACTTAATGCTTATGAAGTAGTTACATTTTGGCTTTTTAGAACACTGTTTTCGATTTTGTTCATGCTCCTCTTATTTAAAATAACGAACATTTGTAATAATTTTTTAGGATATAGAAAATTGTGGGTTGGTTTTTGTAGTTTTATCACCTAGATGTAGACTGTGATTGGGGTGGCACTTTTACCATCTTAATATTACGTTTAAATATTGTTAAAATATATTGCCTCCTCTACTTAGTTTTATCACAACTTAACAGTTATATCTCCAACATTAATAACATTAACTTTCGTGCATGATGCGATTTTCCTACACACATTTCTCAACAGTTTTTTAATAAAGAAAACACGTAATTGGTTAAGTTGAGGTTTTCATACAAGGATGCTCAGGTTTTTAAATAAAGAGACGTCAGGTGTCCTGTTTAAGTGCTACTGAACGAGCTTTCCTGGTTGATTTGGAATCTTCTAAGTACTTTCCGCAGCTAGAGTTGAGTTAACTTCTAGGGAACGAAAAAATATGTACGTGATTCGGAAAACACCATTTTCGAAATCAACTTTGACATTTGGTCGCTCGATTGAAAACCTTTTAAATCCGATTTCCTCCCATTCAAATATTTTTCGAACCTTTTTGTTTATTTACCTGTCACATTGGAGCATGTTCGAACTATTTTTGAACAGTTGCAAATCAATTTGGGCAGGTTAGAATTAGTTCCATTAACAATTTTCACTAGGATTTTTTCCAATTCAATTCGAGCATTTTCCAGCCCAACGAGGCATTTCCGATTTGAGCATTTGCCAGAGTGAATTCGGTAGTTTTGGAATCTATTTGGGATTTCCCCAATCGAGTCGGTCTTTTTTCAACCCTTTTGGGTATTTTCGATTTCTGGAGTTGAGTTATTTAAAACCAATCGGTAGCTTCTCCAGTCATATTTAGATATTTTCAAACTTATTTTAGTGTTTTCCAGCCTACTTCGAATATTCGACCACACAATGTGTGGGTCTTGAAGTTTCAGGGGGTATTTTCCGTCACACCTAGAACATTGAGGCAATGGAATGTTTCACGGATCAATTTAGATATTTTCTATCTTGGTTGACTATTTTTCAAACCTATTTGTGCCTTACGTAACGTTAGTTTAATTGCTTGTTTTTCGGAACAATTCCTTTTTACGTGTTTCGTGTTCTATTTTCTAGCGGAGGGCTAAGCAACATCTTGTACCACGTCCAGTTGAACAAACCTGATGAAACTACTCGGCCTAAGCAGGTTCTTCTTCGTCTCTACGGACAAACTCATGGAGAGGGAGCTTTGGAAAATCTCATCACCGAATCTGTTATTTTTACTCTACTTTCGGAACGGAGAATAGGACCTAAGCTTTATGGCGTATTCCCCGGTGGAAGAATTGAAGAGTACATTCCTGTAAGAAAAATGCAATCCACTGCATCTTATGGCTTTTGTTTTCTTCATTTCCGTACTTTTTCCTGTCCGCTACCCTAAGGGTAAGGAAAGTATTGCAATCGCACAAAAGGTTGGGTTCCCTTCAGATCTTTACGTTGTGAGGCCAACTGATTCCAACAAACCTGATTTCGGCATGTGGTCCGCGTGTGTCTGTAGTTAGATTCAGAGAAAGGCTGGACCTGTGAGCTGGTTTTTTTTAAAAATTTTCTTCGTGATTTTTCATAGACGCAAACATAGGGTTATCAGCGATTTCTGTCGATGGGAAAGGGGGGTGGGAGACGAACATGTATCAACCGATGATTTTTCTTGAAAACTGTCAAATTATCTTCTAGTAGTCAGTACAAAACTTTTTTCCTACATAATCATCTCCATGAAACGGATATACAGGCCTAAAACGCAAAGTAGGTCAAACGATTATTACCAAACTCCAAAGACTGTTGACTAGAGGAATCTTGTATATAACTACTGTAAACTTACATGCAAGTTATCTCAGATGTGACGCACATGTATCAGACTAATGCAGTTTTCTTAGGTAGTTGGAAGGTGAGCTGATGGAATTGTAGTATAATAAACTGACTTCATTGTGCTGGCTTTTGCCCTAGATTCTGTTTGGAACGAATTCGTCTAAGGTCTTCGATAATAAAAGTGAGCATTGAATGAAGTAGTAGAGGCTGGCTACTCCATTGAGTACCTACTTGTGGTTGTGGAGGCGGCCCTTACTGAGTACACCAACTGCCAGGCCCTCCTTATGCTTTGGCTCCAAGTCATTGACGTTTTAAGAACATATCTCATCTCTGATGGGATAACCCATTGAACAAGGTTATACCTTGGCATTGGCAGTGGAGCTTCATTCTCCCACTGGAACTTTTCGAGGTTTTCGTCTTGTACATTTTGTTCGGTTTTTAAATGGTTGTAATGACACGTTATGTAATTTCTTTTTTATCTCTTTCCAGGCTTCTCCTTTGAAACTGGAAGAAATGTCTGATCAACTCGTGAGCTCTTTAGTGGCTGAACAAATGGCTGCTGTCCACTGCATGAACGTTCCTATTAACAAGGAGCCTCGGTGGATTTGGGACAGTATTAAAAGGTGAGTTTCTAGTTCATACTTCTCGTTTGTAATCGTTTCCATCTCACCTCGAAGGATAGGTTAGTAGTTGGGCTTTATCAACAAGGATTTGTACGTAGACTCTCAGTATAACGAGATGCCCAGCATCAGTTCGTCTCCAATTACCAAACTGAATGGGATGGGTCTCCGCTCCTAAATACAGTGCACTGTATTTGGACATTAACAGTGGCTCCCACTTTTGGTTTATTACTCGTTCTAAATATTACACCGGTTTTCGAGCAGAATCATTTTTTAACAACCTCCCCCTCAATATTTGACACAGTCACGTTTCAAAACTTGGATGATTCCAAATCTGCAATGTCCTTCTGCCATCCAGGACATATTTATCGTTTAACGTAGTCCACAAAATGCATTCTTTTCATCAAAAATTGAATTTGGTATCTAGTTCTGCCAGCCAACTCTGCAATCCAATCATTAATGGGCAAAATATGGTTTAAAAACATTAGCCAAAAACGAAGTTTTGGTAGTTTTATTGCAATTAGGTCGCGTTTGGTATCGTTTTCTTGGTATTCTCAGGGCTGGCAGGCTGAGTCGAATAGGATGGGTCTCGGAGGTGTAGGAATGCGTCAAGATGGGGAAAAAGTAGTAAACATAGTGAAGTAAATTCTACTACTTGAAGGAACTCGTGGCAACATAGTGAAAGTTATCATTTCTCCCTGGCCTGTACTCATTTCCCGCACTTCCTCTCGTCTAACTCCAACTACCCGTCAGTTAGACTCGTCATATTGTGCCCATTGCTAAGCATAACCTAGAAATTGTCAATTTTCGACGTTCCATTGTGGTCGGGTCATGTTTCATTGCTGAATAAGGTGTGTATAGACACTATGATAACAATCAATTCTCATCTGTGGAAAAAATACAGCCCAGTAAATTACCAAACATTTCAACGAACATCGATTTTAGTGCACTTTTTTCCTTTTAAATTTATTGAATCTTCAGAAAAGTGATAACTCTCAAAAGATATATAGGAACTAATTCAGAAATTCCAGAATTTCCACCCCCACCGTTTCATCTAATACCATTTCTCTCAGTTGTTACCCAATTATTCCAAAATGGTGAACACGATCCTTCTCAAACAAGTCGTGTAGACAATCTCTTAAATCACCTGTGAGGTGATTGCTCAATAATGGGCACGACACAAGTAGGAGCAGCACAATAAATTCCAGAACCATAAGCGCCTCTTGCTGTCCAATCACGTAGCCAGTAAAGAATCAGTTGCTACTTGAACGATATTTTGAGAAGGGGCGGACAAGTGGGCTCTCGATCGCACAAAAACAATATCCACTTTAGTTCCAAGGAGTGTGGTCTGGTTCCTTATCAAATGTCTCTACCTGAACCCTCGAAGGGGGTTATTAGTCTGGTGTAAGTTTGACAATGAAAAGGGTGTGTTTTGAAGATGAGACATGCTGCTTGCAGAAGGAGTTTGAGAACATTCGTTTCTTGTAATTTTCATCGTTCACAAAGTGAAGAGTGTAAATTAGCACTTGAACAGTGAACAGTTCTTTCAGAACCAATGCCAACTCGTAAACACAGCTTACCAGGTGTAACCGTGTCTTGAAATTTAGCGCATGTTCACATATTTCATTACTCATAGACTTCTTCGTTCTGTGATTTTGGATTACAGATGGCTCAATAGCCTAGAGGACACCTCCCCTGTCGGCAATCCTCTTGAACAGCAAGTGCTTGCTAATGATTTACAAGCAGAACTCACCTGGCTCAAGTAAGTAACCATTTAAGGACATGTATTTTTGAATGTCATGTAGAAGGTGCTAGTAGAAGGACGGTCGTTTTCATCTAATGGAGAGTGAATCTGTGTTTGTTGAATCAGAATCCAAACTATTTTCTTTCTCATTTTGCTCAATGTATTGGTAGACAAATACGTGAGATGAAAATTAGCAACAGTACTCAAGCGTTAATCGCTATTCTCTGGCTAAACACGAGAAATCTGTGAAGGGGTAACACTAACAGAGGATGCAGTGTGTGCCCCCCACAGACAGTGTAGTAAACAGCTGGTATGGCACTCTTAGAGGGCGGCCAATTTGTCACTTTCAAATTACAGTCACTTTCAGTTCAGTTTCGGATTGATTTGTGCGCTGAGCCTCTCCAACAATTTCTTCTTGTTTAAAATCCCTCGAGCCGACGAACGTGCATTATGTTTTGATGTCACTCAATGTAAGATGATTCTTACAAAACCAATTTATTGTGGAGACTGCAGTATCGTCCTATTGTGGCATTAGTCTCTCATGTGATTGGACTTGAGGAATGTTTAGTCAGCCTCTATTTCTTCTTTCACTAAAGGAGAGGGAAGCTTGCTTGCTTACAGCTTCAATTCTGCGTATAATTAATTTCCTTGCTACTATTGCCCATCATCATTGTTCTGATCTGTTTAATATTTCAGTACAAACTCTCTGGACTTTTGCAGCCTCGGAGAGTAACATTGTGTCATCTCTGTAACCCAAATTGCTCTCTGCAACCATATTGACCATCATGCCATCATTAGATTGACAAAGAGCTTCACTTGACATTAAATACAAGTACAGACAGACACCTTGCGTCCCCCGATACCTTACCTTAGACTTTTGTGGATGCTCTTGATACCTATACAGGTTTCCAATCATTCTCCCGTAAATTAGAACTGTAACAAAGAGTGTCCATGAGTTTTTTGTTTTTTACTATGTCAAATGTTTTTTAAAATCCATGTGCACGCAAAGACATTTCACATCGCTTGCCCACTGAGTCATGATTTTAATGCCACAGAAAGCGTACGTTCTTTTTAGACCACTCCTAAACCCAAATTGAGTGCGGTCTGTATGCTCTTCTACTTCGTTGTATATTCTCTCGTGAATTATCTTCCTGAGCATTATCAAGACGTGGTACTCACGTCAATTTAGGTGAGAGGCTGCATTTTAGATAACACCTCCAGTCACTCAAAGGCAAGGTCCAAGAAAGGATCCAGGCAAATATAATGGAAGATGGCCGCCAATGGGCTGAACATGTTGAGAGGTCTACATGGAGTTCAGCATGGAGCGAGGGAAGCTCCCTTTTCGCGACGAAGTAGAAGAGCATACGAGCAGCACTCAATTTGGTTTTAGGAGGGATCTAAAAAGAAGGTATGCTTTCTGTGCCATTAAAATGACGATTCAGTGGGCAAGCGACGTGAAATGTACTATTGCACATGGTACTCTTCAAAGTTGGAGTCTTATTTAATAAGCATTAACAGGATTGAAGCTACTGGTCCTAGAAATAAAAATCTATGATTGATTTGAGGTTATTTTTCGTTTTCAGGGGTCACTTATCCAAAATCCCTTCACCAGTCGTTTTCTGTCATAACGACCTTCAACAAGGCAATATCTTGAGGCACAATATGTCCCCCGATAAAATCGTCATTATCGACTTTGAGTATTGTGCTTATAACTATCGTGGTTTCGATTTGGCCAATCATTTGATCGAATGGGGTTACGAGTACAATTCCCCTGAACACCCTAATTTTAGCGTGTTCAGAGACCGCTACTCCAGCCCGCAGCAAATGGTAAGTTCCTTTTTGTCTGGTTGAAACATAAATACCACTTCTGGTTTCAAACGCGGGTATGTTTTTAAATATTTCAACTTTTTATTTTCGTCCCCCATATTCGTGTTTCGGTTCTGTGTGTTTGAAAGATGTTCTGCTCGAGAAAACCCCCTTTTTTTTTAAAACCAAATTTGGGAGTCAACGTCTCCAGTTTTGAACCTTTCACTTCCTCTCTGTTGCATTAGATTCCTCAAGACATTATTGTTACATACCCATTTTTCTATTCGAATTAACGTTTTTTAAAACAATTTCTGAAGTATCTTGCGCATCAGTACGATGAGATTTGATATAATATTTATACATTTATATTTTTAGTGTTACTGCAGCATTTACATTCGTATGCACAAGAATGTGTCGTTCCACGCATGTGCTCGTGGCTGTGTGCCATCACACCTGAGTTTACCTGACCATCTCACCTGCGTACTATAGAGGTGAACCCTCATGTAGTTGTGACTAGTACTCATCACCCATTGTGAGGGAAGTCAAGGGGGATGCTGTTTGGATTGGGATGAGTGGTCAGTGGTGTGGCTGAACTACTCAAACTTATATTGTGCTGGATGTTTCTTGTTTTGGTTTGTTTGGCATCGTCTTCGGTGTGTCTTCTTTGGCTCATATCCCTTATCCTCCCTTTTTTTGAGATCTGCATTGCCAATCTTGCTCTGCTCATAATTAGTTGTCCCGGGTGACGTCAATTCCAAGTCTTGTCAGTGTTGATCTAACCACTAGTACTGGGCTCAGACCACATTGATGAATGAAATAGGTGGAATGGAGGGGGCAGCACAAGTGCACGGGTTCCCCCAAAGTTGCCGCCACAGTGCAAATACAATAGCCACTGAGTACACACACCATGAGCCAAGTGCTGCTCTTCGAAATATTTCTGATACTCCTGCGCTATTTTACTTTACTGTGGCTTGACGCAGTTTGGAGAGTATCTTCAATTTGATTTCTGTTGCAGTGAAGTTAACAATACATAGGTTTATTCTTTGGCTGGCCATCCATTGGACAAGTAGTTGCGCAACTGGGAGTTGTTAATTGGTACATAACTGTGTGTACAACAAACTGAACTTGAACATAATTAAAATGCAGTGCATCCACTGCAAATCATCTTGTCAATGAACTGTTGACAGCTAGAGAAACTTCGTGAAACACAAAAACTCCTCTATTTGTTAGTTTCTATTTTGGCAGACCTATATCTTCAACCCATTAAGAAGCTTTTGGTTCACTCGACCTGAGGTCCTTCATAAGAAGGCTGGAACCTACTTCGGCTTGCGGGTTTTAAATAATGAATCGAATGAGACCACCCTCGTGCAAGCTGCTTAAACTATTGTGATTTTCGCGTTTTTGTTTGTTCTTCACAATTTTAAATGCCGCGAGGAGACCTTTCTATACGTATGGTTATTTGCATTTTCTTTCTCTGATTCTGCTGATCTAATTAATCAAAAAAAATTGGAAGGGCTGTGCATGGACCTTATTTAAATTGCATTCAAAACTACTATGGATAGACTAGCTAGAGACTAACAACAAGTTTTCTGATAGTCTTACAGCCAATGACATAGTTTCTGTATGTGATAGTGGTTAGAGAATGGTGCAGCTAGTGGCACTCCAGTGGCAGTTTTATTATGATACGAGTTAACTGTTGTAAAAGATGTTGATGTGTTGCAAACACTTTTCAATGGATGATTTGAGGTTTGCCTTAACAGATACCAACCAATGAATGTATAGAGCACGTTGGCATTTCTGTGCATTTCTGCTAGTTTCAAGCAACGCCTTGAAGGTCGCCACTAACTAGCCCTTACCAAGTATCTGCTCTTGGATTAATCTCTGTGACCTCGTTCAACTATTAGAACATTTACGCTAACTATACAGTGAATCGTACACACGAGGTCTGTCCAAAAAGTATTCAACCTCCACTCATATCTTCGCAGGAGACACCCAGGCCACCTCTAGAGGATTTGGGCGTCCCCAGGAACTCCTAACCTTCTCGTTAGTAACCCGAGATACTTGTAAAACGCCTTAGTTCTCAAACAGCGTGTATTGGTTCACAGTCACTCTTCTGTGTTCGTCGCAATTGTTCATTGCTAAAAATGGCAAAATGATCCAAACAGCGAATTTTTCGTAAAATTTTGCTGTCATCTCAGTATAAAAAGTTATGTGGAGACTATTAAAATGTCACAAAAGGCCTTTAAAGTCGATTGTATGGACAAAACACAAATAATAGAGTGGAATGAGCTGTTCAAAAGTGATCGCACATCTGTTGAGAGTGATCCTCATTCTGGTCAATTGTCAATGGGAACATCGTCGGATAATGTCGAGCATGTGCGTGTCACAATTGAACAAAAACGTCATTGGCCTATAACAGGCCTGGAAGATGAGCTTGGCATACCAAAAACGACTATTCGGCGAATTTTGACTGAGAATTTGGGAGTATGTGCAAAATTCATTCCAAAAGTGCTCTTAGATCAGCAAAGAAACCTTCAATTAAAAATCGCTCAGGACAATCTGGAATCAGTTGGATCAACCTTGGAATCTGGAAGCGATCAGTAGTGATGAAAACTTTTGTTAAGTATAAAGTGAGAGACATATCGCACTAAGTGAGGAGGGGCGTAAGTACGATATCGTTCGAATAGTAATTGGAACAAGGAGTTTCATTCACAATTACATTCGATAAAGTTTTATCAACAGGAACTGGGTGGAAGCGGGTGAAAGGGCGATGCCTCAATGAGAGAACTACTTAGTTACGGCTGACGATAGCGAGGTTTAGGGCAAATCGGGGCATTTGAGGTCAACACAAATGCCCAGGACGAGCCTTCGCTAAATGGAAGAGTATGTTTCAACCCGGTACACTTTCTTAAAAAGGCCATTACTGCCGATGAATCATGATGATTTTGATCCTAAAACAAAACAATAATCTTCCCAGTAGGAGCTTCCATCCGAGCCTCGACCAAAAAGTGCTCGTCGAGTCGAAGCAATATCATATCAAAATGTTGATTTTTTAATTTTGTATTATTATATTTTATTATGAGCGCGTCGTGCGCTATGAATATGCTCCTAAAGGCCAGTTATTCAACAAAGAGTACTACGTTAACGTTTTGAAAAAATTGCGTGATGTGATCAAGAGAAAACGACCACAATTTTGGGAAACCAGGATGGCTTCTTCATTACGACAGTGCTCCAGTGCACACATCGACCCGTGTGCAGCAGTATTTATTGAAACAGTATTGGGTAACTCCCCTGCCTTTCCATACAGTCCAAATGTAGCTCCCTGCGACTTATGGCTATTTCCTGAATTGAAAATGCCACGTATGGGACATCAATTTAATTATGAAGACACTGTTGAAACTAATGCGAAGAAAATCTGACTTTCAAGAGTGCTTTAATAAGTGGAAACATTGATATGAGCGCTTGTTCAATCTAATGTGGATTACTTTGAAGGATGCCACAAAAATCAAGCGCCGAGAAATCGAAATGGTTCAGATACTTGTGGACAGGCCTCGAAGATGATGGGTTGCACTGGGTAACTTCTTTTCTTTATTGATCTAACAACCACCAAACCAACGTATACGATGGAAGAATTCATCTCCCCTGGTTTGTACTGCCGGCGTGTTTTTTTCAGGCCGTTAGGTTAGTGCTCAGTCAGACGATCCCTTACTTCCAAACCCGACAGACATCTCTCCACACAAATGTATTTTTGACACTGAGGAGCATCAAGCAGAATTACCTTCTTACAATGACACTTGTCTGTTTAATTGTGAGGAGTTGCTCGAGTTAAGGTTAACAACCTAGCACACTTCAATAGGACAAACCTGCTGCATCCAGTTGTAGACTACGCTTCCAATGGATGACTGCCTTTAGTCGGGATTTTCATGAGCTTTTTTTATGCTTATCATCCCACCTGTAATATCTACTGCCTCATCATAAACTTCTGCGCGTTCTTTTGTCAATTCGTCTACCTCTTTCTCTGAGGATGCTCTCATTATTGGGCAGATATGATGTTACACGTTGGATGAAAATGAGGTGTTTGTTGAGGCGGTCTAACTTCGATAAGTTTGTGGTTGAATTCCTCAACAGGCACCTTACAGAAAATCATTGTGCTGATGGCATATTGAATGCATGATTTCTTACACTGGAGTGAGGAATAACTCTTGTTTGTTTATTTCTTGGAGAACAAGACTTACGAAAGGTAGTAAGGGAAAGTTGGCTTATAAAAGATGGATACACTCAGCCGAAAAATATTTCTACAACGCCCCCCCCCCATCCATCTCACTTAATTATTAACACATTATTAACATTACGCCAAACGTTAATTGATCTAATTCTTCTACACTATTTAAAAGCTGATGCTAAGTGCGAGGCGGTGTTGCACACACCTTCCTTATCATCTAGACACGAGACTATCATTAACCGAAACTCCTGAAGTTCTTTTAAGTATTACACTGGGAACATGTTGTAATTCACGGAAGGCTTTTAAAGTGTGAAATCACTGCTGAAGTTTGTCTTAGAGCTTTAATGTACTATCCCTAACAATACCCGTCTAAGTTGGGTCGAGTTTTGCACGTGATAGTTCCGAAGTAATGGTAAAATCGTTCAAAAAATGAATTGAAATTCGTATGGGGCAAATCGTAATGCTTTATCTAAATCTGTTCAAAACCTGATGTGCGGGAAAACGCTCTAATACTCTGATTATTAGGATTTGGGGGCGAACTGTGCAAAACACTTTTTGTGCATTAATCCTAATGAACCCCATCTAAATTGCTACACCAAATTCACGAATTATGCTAAAATGAAGGGATATTTTTTAATAAGACCTTATAATCTTTGAGGTCAACACCCTTGATGAGTGGTCTTGGAATTTTCACGCGTACAGACTAAAAGGCAAAAAAATGTGCTGAAATTCGTGTAAAACCATTTGGGAACCAAGAATAATAATAACCGCCGCTGCCTTCAATTAATAAAATATAAAACGTTTAAATAAAAAATCAGAAAGAAGTGCTGAAATTAATAAATCTCTTTTGGGGCCCTACCAAAATAATCCTTCTTAATTTCCTCATAATCGTTGGTTCCCCCTGGATGTGTCCTATGAATGCTTCTAGTAACGCATTTTGCTAATAAACCACTCCCCCTCCACCCTAAATTGTTTAACCACTTCACTGCAGAACATAAATTGCACACCTTTCATGTTATTTGATGTCAGATGAAGAGTTGATTCCTCACTCCACTCATTCCGTACTGATGCTGCAAAGAATGTCACTCGTAAAGTGAATGGGTATAACTTTTTTCGATGAATATTTTCCATTTGGCGCATACTTCATTAGCCTTCTAAGACTTTGGCGAAATCCCCAGAGGTAGTAGCTTATTATTGGGAAACTGGACGTTACTGGGCCTCTTTCAATGTTGCAGAGTACAAAATGTGATCTGTCAGCGAGAAGTTCTGTCGTACCTTTAATGGACGTGTTCAATGCAGATGAGTGCTGAGGTAGTCTTTTGCTAAGTCTGGGAGCCAGCCTTAATGGTTGGTAATTTAGAGGGTAGGCGAGCTCAAACCCAAAATCTGCTTTACCACGAAGGGTGCAAGCAATGCTTCTAGGAGCTGTAGAATCGGTCTCGTATTTCAAGAGGAAAATACGTCCTTTCTACTGAAGGGTTCATAGATGCAAAATATATCGGCTGGAGGAGAAAATGGTCTAAACGAAGATGTAAAAACATTAAAAAGGGAGGAGGCAATAGTCTCGATTGTGTTGCATCAGTAGAACTGACGGATAGTTGTAGGAGGATGGGGGTCTTGAGATGAGAAGAAGGGAAAGGAGCGGGGATACCTTATCATGTTTGACGCCTTGGAATCACTCGTACAATGGAGACCAGGATCGAACAATAGTGGTTACATCGACGTCACGTAACGCTTTTGAACAATGATAGGGGTGGTGGGAGGCAGGAGAAAATAAGGGAGAAGTGGACTGCCTCTCTTATCACCCTGGTTCCCTCCTAGGCACAGCAACCCAGCAGCATGATGGGGTAGAGGCTTAGTTCCTGACACCATGGGGACTCCAGGAGCTACCTGCTCGAGAAGATAGTACAGGTGGGAAGCTATGTATAGAGGAGAACATATTTTCTGTCTCGGCCACAAGTGCCTCCTCCTCCCTTCACCACTTTGTACCTGCAGGAGGCAGAGCAGACTGCCGCAGTCATCAGCAGACTGTTGTAGAGTGTGGACAGTTGGATGTCTGTGGATTTGTCCGAGCCATGGTCTGTCAGAGAAGGAGAAGGGAGTAGCAAGAATAACCCTTGGAAGTTATGTTGAGGAGAAGAACACAGGGCGAATTTAGCCGTAGTGCGGTGAGAAACTACGATGATTTTTCCACCAAGTTGGCTTTTAAAGAAATATTGTACAATTAAGCCTTTTCTTGGAATAATTATTTCTTGAACCAGTTTTACTCAAGTTCATAATGATCTTTAACCAGTTCCTTAATTTAACAATTTTAATTGAATTTTCAACCATATCAATCAATTTTTCTTTTCATTTCGGATCTCCCAGCAATTTGAACTCGATTCTTGACGGATTTTTCTCGGTTTACCAACCATTTTCAATTTACCTACTATTGTATTTCCAAATTGTTTTTGAAAATTTTTCTGCAAATTATTTGTTTCCAAAACATTTTACTCGAGTTTACAATGAGTAAGTTCTTTAATTTTTCAATGACTCCTCCAACGATTTTCTCTTGGTTTGTAACTGCGACAGACTACTGATAGTGCAGGAGGTTTATTTGCCTAATTTCCCAACTTTTCTGAGTTTGAAATTATGGGGAGGTTCATTTACTGAAGTACTGAGTCAGGTGGTTGAGAGTAACTCTCCCTTAGGGTTGAGAATAACAGTGCCCAGTCTGACCTAGTTGCCTCACGTAGTTCTTTTAATTGGAATACTTGAAGCGTGTATATTTCTTAATGAGTCTCTGTAACATCGATTTTTCCCTGTAGTAACCCAAATGCTACTGGATGGGCTTAACATAATTATTAGATTCAATTTATTCTAATGAGAGTTTCATTTCTGTCTATTTCAAAGGCGTTGAACACAGCCGTGTCTTGTGTGACGAATTTCTTCCATTTTAATGTTGTTTTATAGGCAATGAAGTATGCGCATTCATTAATTGTATGAATTTGAAGCAGTCAGAAGGAGATGAACTTTGCCGAAATACTTCCCCATGACCGCCTGTTGGTGCGGCCAGTTGAGGGATCAATTTACATCTGAGAGGTACTCGTATTCGAGGAGCGAATTCGGAAATGTTCCTTTTTCCGTTTGTGTGTTGTATTTTTCTTTTGTCGGTCCGCCACCATTGGAGATGGGCCTCCTGTCTTCAGAAGCCCTCCGGCCTGCGCTTCAACTGCCAACTCTCTAGTGATAAGACGTTGAAATTCAACGGTAACGTTCAAATGGCTCTCTAAAGCCAAATCTTTGGAGCAAAATTCGTTTATATCAACCATATTTTGATCATTTCTATCATTTTGACTTTCGACCAACTTTGTGATTGTAATTGGTAATTCGATAATTTTGGTCGAAGGTTTTTTAAAAACCCTGACTGTCCCTTATTTGGGATGAGATCTGCAGCCTTAAGTCCTATTGTGATAGTCTTGATATCTCACAGGTCTTCCAGGAATGCCAGGTCCTGCAAGAGTGTTCTTTGATGTAAATTTAATGGCAATAGGCATGTAATTAGTTGGATCGCTGGTGTTAAAAACTTGCTAGGAAGCTGCTCAGTAAGGGTAAGGACTATGTGTGATCTTATCTCTGCTCCTGGTGATTGACTTTCTTCTTGGAAAATTGAATGTGGCGGGGGTTTATGCCCAAGGAAGCGCTGAAGATGTTTCTGTACTCATTCGCCGTAGGTGAAAAGTACTATCTCACAGCTCTGCAGATGGTGTTCTCTTGGTGCATGGAGATGTCATGGCATGGACTGTCTTTGAACCCAGCTAGTCATAGTGCCATTCACAAGACAATTGTCAGGAATGGGACCACAGGAAGTAATGTGCACAATAGTTCAGCTCAGTGAACAGGTCACGTATCTGGATAGTACGTTAACTTGTAAAGAGCTCATCAGATATCTTTGGTATATAGTACCAAACAACGGGGAAGAACGTGGTTTTATGAAGCTGCTCTGAGATCAATAATCTATCAGGGGTCGATTGTATAGTGACACAGAGCTGCCATCAGAGATAAATGTAGCAGCCTGGCCAATGTACAAAGGTTGAGGCAGGAAATACAAAGTGCAACCAAAAAGAAGCCTATAGAACAGCAAAGGATGTCGATTGCAGCCTCCTAATGGTATCAACATCTACACCAATGGATCTAAAACCCTGAAGGTGTTCTGCAACCCAAAGGGTATAGTAAGTATAGTGATTGTGTCAGAAACATTTTGGGTTTTCTTCAGATCTTTACGTCCTGAGGCCTAATGATTCCGAAAAACCACATTTCAGCGCGTGGTCCGTGTGTGCGGGAAAATGAAGTTATGAGCGATTTCCATCCAGCGAAAGGGAGGGAGGGGGTGTACAAAAAACTAAGATTTTACCCATTTTTACTTTCCGCTACCCAAAGGGAAGGAAAGTATAGTAATCGGCCCAAAAAAAAATTTTGGTTTTCTTCAGATCTTTACGTTTCAGACCCTACTGAGTCTAAAAAACCTAATTTCGGCGCGTGGTCCGTGTGTGTGTGTCTGTAGTTCGATTTGCGGGAGAACGGCTGATCCGATTGAGCTGGTTCTTTTTTTTGTTTAGTTCGTTATTTTTTATGGACACCAAAATAAGGTTATGGACAATTTCGGCCGATTGGAAGGGGGGAGGGGGGAAGAAAATGCACCAAAAACTAGGGTTTTTCGCATTTTTCTCGAAAACGGCTCTAACGATTTTGATTAAACTTTCAAATTATCTTCTACTAATCAATACCTAACTTTTCTTCTCCATACATATCTCCATGAAAATACGGTGAACGGAGATATGGGCCCCTGAAGTAAAACTAGGTTTTTTACGCTTTTTGACAAAACGACTTCAGCGATTTTCACCAAACTCACAGGATGTTTTCAAATAGTTAATACCTACATATTCTTTTCAATAAATGTTCCTGTGACGGTCCATTGAACAGAGATAAAAATCAAAATGTGTCAAATATAACATTTTTTCTAACATTTCCGTAAATTCCAGGGTAACTTTTTCACCAGATGTGATAAATCCTAATGAAGTGTCTTATATTCACCCATACCAACATTTCGTTCTCTATAATTATTTCTGTATATATATGTTGAACGAAGATATAAGCCAAGTTAACTCAGAAAAGGAGATTTGTCGAATATTAATTTATCGGTTTTCTCAAAAACGGCTCTAACGATTTCGATCAAACTTACGGAGTACTCTCAGCTAACTAGTCCCTACATTTTGTTCTCTATAAATGTTCCTGTAAAAATGCGTTTGACGAAGATATAGCACCCGCGTATGTAGCTGGTGTTCGAAATTACGGGGGTGGCGGAAAGTTGTGTGTTGCTACGCACCAGATATTTCTCGAAAACGTCTCCAACGATTTTGATCAAACTTATGGAGGACTCTCAACCAACAAGTACCTACATTTTGTTCCTCATAAATATTCCTGTAGAACTGAGTTGAACGAAGATATAGCGCCCCTATATGTAGCAGGTCGTCGAATTTTTGTTCCCAAGAGTTCCAGAGGTGTTAGAAAATTTAAATCTTTAGTAGTAATTAGTAGTATTTTGCTCCACTGATTTGTGCTTTTCACATTCTGGTGTTATTATTAAGTCACTAAGTTGTTTATAGCGTACCAATATCTTGTGGATTGACACCACAGCTTTATTTCATCAATTACACTTGAACTTGACATGCTTCCCAGTTAGTGAGGACTATTTTTATTACATTCGTATGTCCAAAATGATAACCCCCAAACAATTTATTGCTTGTATTTATTTTGTGTGCACCTCCTGTGATTCTATCATGGTTTATCTGTGCATCTTATTTCTGCTTTTGATGTTCGATTCACATCGTCATACATTTTCATCTTCATTCCATTCCATTCAGCTACTTCATATTCGTAACTCCTCCTTTAAGACTCATATCGATTGCAGATGGCAGTCTACTTCAATCCTGGCGGTACCTCTTGAAAGAATGCACTTTCCTTAGTTTGCAATAACGGTGTAGCAAAATATTCAACAGAAGTAAACTAAAAACAGAAATGCATCGGTGGATATAAGGGGTTTCAGTGTCCAGTTCTAGATATATGGGGGCCGTTTTTTTACCCAATAACTCTGCAAAAGTTAATACTATCCTCTTCAAAAAAATCGTGTTTACAGCCTCATTAATTCTCTGTGTACCTATTGCTCAATGGTGGTCCGGGAATGAGTACGAGCAGCACAATAAATTCCGGAACTGTAGGCGCAACTGCCGTGAAGTGTTGTTTGACCATGTTCAAGTGAACTGAGTGATGAATGAATTGAGTAAGTAGAAAAAGCCATGTACACAAGTGAATTGACGTAGAGCTAAGAAAGTTGTGTGTTACAACGCATCAGATATTTTTTGCTGTTAACCACATAGAGTCCTTCCAGATTTGAGCTTAACACGCTTTAGTTCACAATTAGCTGTAGTGATAGACAGGACCTTAAGAAAAGGTGTTTGTGAGTGGCTTCGAATATTTCTTTTCATCCTAAATACTTCTTAGGCGGCTTCTTGGATCATGTCTCCGCTGTTCCCTGCACTGAGTGATGGTAAGGGAAAGTCTGAGGAGCCAACAAGAGACCTCTCACTGTCTGGGGAAAACGAACTGATTTTTGTGAAGTCTCTTCAATTACAATTGCCTGGGCATGTAAGCTTGGTTTCCATTCAATGTTCGTCATTTGAGCCATTTCTTTCACCCCCCCATCTTGTAAGTAATTTCGTACTGTTAATACACCTACTAAGATGAAATGAAAGTACGTCCCCTGTTTATTGGGTTCCGTACGATCCAGAAGATATCCCCCGCTTCATGGCTCGTAAACCTCTTTTACATCAGGGAAAACTTAACAAAACCATCTCTCGCCTCTTGCTTTGCTAGCTCTCAACCTGCCTCTAAAAACTCCCTTCCCCCCTCCCCCTCCTGAAACCATTTTGATTAGGTGCTTTCGTAATAAGCAGAATTGGTAAACATCTAATCATCAGTCTGGCATATTACCTCGTATTTGCCATCCTCTGTTTGAATATGACTCATGTCACAAAGCACCTTCGTCTCTGGAGAAGCAGTGCAGATCCTATTTACACTAATTATCAAGACTCATGAGCAGTAAACAATTTTTAGACATCTGCGACATTTTAAGCATTTATTCCATTGATAATATTCCACAATAGATTGAGTTAGGAGCAGGCACACTTCATTAACGTTGAAAATGTCGCTCCAAAACCCTGTCCCAGAAACCATTAGCAGTTGGTTAGACGTCTGAAGTGTTTTAGTTGGCGTGTAGCTGTGTTACTTTCCTTGCTCTACGAAGTAGAAAGGAAAGTTATGTAATCGGCTGAAAAAAAAATTTTGAGTTCTCTTCAGATCTTTACGTTTCAGACCCTCCTGAGTCCGAAAAACACTATTTGGGAAAATGGTCTGTGTGTCTAGAACGATTTTTAGAGAAAACCACCGTACCAAATCAGCTCAAACTTCATATCTCGCCCGCAGGTTACCATGGGACGCAAAAATAAGGGCATGGGCAAAATCCACCGAAAGTTAACTATAGTTATCATAGTGATCAAAACACCAAATATTTTTTCTCAAAAACGGCTCTAACGATTTTGATTAAATTGTTTACATTGATAGCTCTAAATAAGGCAATTATACCATAAAATTCCCATTTGTGGGAAAATGACGAGAGCAGCACAATAAATTACCAAAACTTTCGACGAAATCGATTTTAGCGCAGTTTTTAGAGAAAACCACCGTACCAAATCAGCTGAAACTTGATGTCTAGCCTACAGGTTACCATGGGACGCAATAATGAGGGTATGGGCAAAATCCACCGAAAGTTAACTATAGTCATCATAGTGATCAAAACACCAAATTTTTTTCTCAAAAACGGCTATAACGATTTTAATTACATTTTTTATATTGATAGCTCTCAATCAGGCAATGATACTATAAAATTCTCATTCGTGGGAAAGTGATGAGAGCGGCACAATAAATTATCAAAATTTTCGACCAAAAGCGTTTTTCGCGCAGTTTTTTCCTTATAAACTCCGCTGGAATTCTTGTAGAACGTTAAAAAAATGTCCAATCCAATACCT
Organism: Pachypeltis micranthus; assembly: GCA_020466155.1. Lineage (NCBI taxonomy): Eukaryota > Metazoa > Arthropoda > Insecta > Hemiptera > Miridae > Pachypeltis > Pachypeltis micranthus. Next base: position 54,811,555 of record CM035771.1, on the reverse strand, counting down.
AAAGGGTGAGTGTTTAAAAACGCTCATGAGATACATGGGGCTCACTCCTGAATTTCAACTACTGCCGTTGCGCTTACTACCAGTTCTAACAGTTATTTTCCAATAACTCTGCTAAAGTGATTACTATCCTTTTTTAAAAAATCGCGTTTACATCCTCATTAATTATATGTGTACCAATCGCTCAATAATGGTCCTGCAATGAGTACGAGCAGCACAATAAAATCTGGAACTGTAAGCGCTACCGCTTTCTGCTGCTGTAAAGCGTTGTTTGACCAAGTTCAAATGAACTGAGTGATAAATGAATTGATTAAATAGAATTAGCCATGTACAAAGTGAATTGACGTAGAGCTAAGGAAAGTTGTGTGTTGCAACGCACCAGATATTTTGAGTTAGCTCGGGTGGCAGCCCAATATTCATTAAGTGTGACTCACAAGTGTTGATAGTCGCCACGCGTAATTGATATGCAGGTTTTAAACATTTTGTTGTGTTTGGTGAACTAATTGTTTATTCAAAGCTTGAACGCAGAAAAGAACGTATGCGCATAAATTAGGAGAACAATAGTTGCGTGAGATAAACCATGATAACTAACCAGAGGGTACTTTTCTTTCACGATCTCAACTTACCATTTCGAGGGATCTGCAGTTACTGTCATCTGTGCGTCTGCCTTAACATAACAGCCAACCTTTTTTCATTACTACGTAAGTGGCTGTAAATTGCATAAGAAAATTAATGCATTGGGATTAGGGCTGGTCTAGCATGCTGCTGGGCGTCAGAAGGAAGTACATTCAACACTCAAAACCAGTTATGTCAAGGGGCGTATGGCAGCCACGCCGACCAGCGTTGACCGGAAGAGGGAAAGAGGTGTCGTATAGCAACTGCGCTTGTTTATTTTTCCTCGCTCCAAACGGACTCTAGCATTTGCGCCGCTCTTTTCTTATCGGTGAATGCGATGGCCCGATATCCTCGTGATTGGCACTGTAGTGTCATAGGTTCAGTTGTTACGTGTTGTAAATCTTGACAACAAAAATTGGGGCAGCAAAGGGGGATATTCGAAATTGGCTTCGTCTCGTTTTCGGTATACTGTTCTTGAATCCAAGTGAGGTCGGTGCTGCATTTTTGGAACATTGTATGACGTCGTTGCCAGATGATACACGGGTTGGAAAGTACGCGGAATACATCATCGATAACTGCGTTGGTGTTCAAGCTAAGTTTCCTCCTGAGTTATGGGCTGCAGCAGAAATTTCTTCGGAAAGAACCACAAACAGTTGTGAATCGTTCCACTCGAAATTCAATGGTCAGTTTTCCCATCCTCATCCTAACATTTTCATGTTTCTCAATGCCTTGAAACGAATGCAAACGGACACCTTCCTCATGATGAATGGCTCGAATGTGCCCAAGCCGGACACAGGGGCGTTCAAAAAACAGAAGAAAATGATTCAGCACCTAATAGTTGAATATCGAGAAGGAAAGATCGATGGAAAATCATTCCTCCACACAGTGGCCAGACATTATGAAAAAAAAGTGACAAAAAACTGCGTGAAAAGTGGAAAAACTGGGAGTGAAAGAACGTATACATAAGTTGCGTGACAGCATGATGAGGTCGGGATCTCCCCGCTGATGAAACGTACGTACCTACCTGCATCATTTCTGTATCAACGTAATAAAGTTTTGAGTGTATAAAGTGGAAATAGAAACCGTAAAGTATGACGGCGCACTTGCTATTGTCTCTACCTCCGGCGCAGTTGCTATGAAGTGCAGTTGTGCTAGGTTTCGGCGCAGTTGCAAGATCCCCATGTCAAGAGTGCATATTTGGGCTGACTGAACCCTCACCTCAACGTGAAGGTCTTCGAAAGATCCTCAGCTTTGGTCAACACCTTGCAGAGTATTCATGGACTCCAACCCTGGCCTAACAGAAATGCACACTTCTGATTTGCCAGTATTGGCAAGTTGCCAGGAATTTGCAAATAGTTCATGTATAATCTGAAGAAAGGGTGGCTCTTTCCAAGGACTTGTTTATGAGTACACCACACTATCTTACTGTTAATGAAACTAAATCATATTTAGAAGATGCACCATTCTCTCTGCGGAATATTCTAGTTGTTGAGTCGCTCCGGCGTGGTTCCTCTAAAATGTATAGGCACCATACACTGCCCACTTTTACAACCTGTAATAGACCAAAAGAGGAGATGTGTATAAGAGAGGGGAACTAACAGAAAAGCAAGTAGGCCTCATTCAGGAAGACATTCAATTCCCTGCCATTCAGAGCTTCGAGATCTCCCTCCATCTACAATGTAAATCACTGCTTCGGTATTATCTCAGGAGCTCGTGAACATTTAGCTTCCTCTTTCATCCAAATTGAAAAATCCCACTAAAGAACTTTTGCCCTCTGAGCTTTTTCTACAACCTGCAACTTCCCAGTTCAGGTCTTCTAACTCTGTTAACGATGAGAATTGGGGGTCACCGCATCCAGTCTGTGGACCCCAGAGCGTCTATTTTCTTAACAATGCTCACATTCACTTAGCACTGCCCTAGAAAGCCCACCTTTCTTACTGCTGGAGAGGATCAATAAGGCAGCTTGTTAAGTGGAAATAGGGCAGATTTCGAAGAGCTAACCATCCATGAACGATGAACGCAGTCAGTAAAAGCGCGTAGACACGATGCTGATGTGTAACTAAGTTATCTTAAATGTACAGATTTTCCAATTATCCAGTGGTTTATTGCTGGAATGGCAGACGAACATACTGGTGCACATGGTTACTCTTCTAACGTAACTAACTGGAAGCATGCTCATTCTATTTCTGCCCTTTCAACGTTAAATTTCGTCCTTAGCTCGACTTGATTTTTCAATGAAACATCAGAATAACTTCTTCAATTAAAATGATCGTGTGTTTATCGTTTTTTGTGCCGTCAATCTTTTCTTTTTTCATGAGGACCTTTGATGCGAGACTTGTCATTGGATAAAGAAGACACTGTTTAAAAGTGAAAGCTTTGTCTAAATTTCTTTCACGTCTCACAAATTGAAGTAGATGAATTCATTTTCTCATCCTTCCATTCATTTTCAACCATCATCTTTTTTTTTCTTTTCTCTTCTCGCGTTTTCATTGCATTCGTTATAATAGGAAATGTTTTTTGTGATTTTTCCCAACAGAAAAATTTTGTCGAGACTTACCTTCAGGCTTTAGTTGCTCAAGGCAGCTCGTCCAAACCTGAAATGAACAACGTCAAATCGATAATGAAGGAAATCAAGCATTACACCTTAGCCTCACATTTGCTTTGGGGAGTGTGGGCTCTCGTACAGTCTCGTGTCTCTAACATCACTTTTGGATACTGCGTAAGTGTGCAATGAATAACTTTTTTACTTCCCTAGGAAGAAGTGTTGTGATCGCCTCTAAAGTCTTCTGCGTCTTCACGTTTCGAAGTCTTCTGAGTGCAAAAGCCACCATTTGAGAAAGTGGTGTGTGTGTGTGTTCGTGCCCCCGCCCAAGAGGGATTGAACCAAAAATTGTGAAACCCCCACAAGCGGTAGTCGGGAGGCCCACTTGCAAGCAGAGAGGGGCTGGTAAAATATGTGCTGTTACTCACAACAATTTGAAATGTGATGAAAATCTTTTAATCCGTTCCAAGTATACTTTGGAGTTACAAGACAAACATGAGCACTCGAATTCCTGAGTTCTTCTATAAGCACTGTACAGAAGCTAGACTTGATGGTCAATGGAGCCATTCTGGCTCGTTCCACTACGATTGGTCTTTTACTAGTTGAGATGGGATCAGGTCCGTAAAGACCCTAACGAAAAAGACAAGCAAAACCGTACTAACATACGAGCATTCAGGCAATTATAAAGTCGAGGCTGCTTGGGTTGTTATCTAATGATCCTCCTGAGACCAATTACTTATCTCCAGGACATTTCCTAGTGGGTTGGAAGTCAATTTCTAATCCTGAACCTTCCATTCATGACTTGAAAGAAAATACCTTAAGTTTGTGGCAACAAGTTCAGAAAATGGCTCAACACTTTTGGACTTGGTGGCAAAATGAATACTTCAAAATAGTCAAGTGGCACGAAATCCTTCCTTAAAGTGAGATGATATTTGCTGTTTAAAGAAGACTACACTGCTATTGGCCATTGACCACCAAATGAAGTCATCGACACTCACCCTGGTTGAGATGGCAAGGTTAGAGTGGTGACTGTTGATGTGATTGAGTTAATGCCACCAGTCAGTATATTATTAAAGTTACTGTTCCTGTTCGGTGGGCCCGTCTTCTCTGGCTGGTGAGGTACTGACTGATGATGTCTTTACATCGAAAGCACTCACCCGCAGTATCTCACCAGCCAGAGAACATGAATCCACCAAACAGGTACGTTAATATGAATTAAATCATTCGCGAGGAAACCCATTTCATTAAAAACAGAATAAACAATAAATTGTCTATATTTCCACAGAAATAATGAGCACAATTGTTGAATCGATTTCGAGGGTTAGGTCATCATCAGTAACACACATGAACCCTCGAAATCGATTTAACAATTGTGCTCATTATTTCTGTGGAAATAGACAATTTATTGTTCATTCTGTTTTTAAAGTACGTTAACTTTAAAAACTGCTGCTCTGTGTATAAAAGACCAGTGGTTAAAGTTATTCCATTCATGCTTGCAAACAGCAATACTTACAACTAAGTACCAATTTTACCTCACAACATGAAAAATTTAGTTGCCTAAATTTTAGTGGGAGGTGTGTTGGCACACCTTACGATTATCTTGCTTTTATAATTCAATTTACTAGAGGATTACATTGTTTTTGTATTCCCAATAAAGCCTATCATTCCTTTGCAGTTTTAATTCTAGTTTCTCGAAACTAAATGACAAACTTAGTGCATAGCAATCTGTGATATGTCCACGAAATTTGCTCACACTTCTCGTCTTCCTTGCTTTGTGGGATCGTGCTGGTAGTACGTAATAAGCTTTAATAATAGTCGTGAAAGAATTGGGCAACAAACCACGATATGCAGACATGTATTAAATTACTGGCACCTCTGACTAACCATTTTTCACAGTATTTTCCTTACAATTCGACGACAGTAAAGATCAATCTTCCACTACAAAAAGAGAAAACCGATTGGCAGTTCCATAAATTACCTTATACGATGTCACTCAATCAAGGTCGTTACAAAAGTGGGGGTAACTCAATACATTTCCGAATTCCAAGCTCTACCAGTTTCTGTGTAGAACGTTTAACTGGGCTTGTACAAACTGGGTGAAAAATATTGGATTATTGGGTTGAGTTTTGAAAATACTCGTAGTTAGATGCATCTATACCACCTGACTCCCTATAAAGGCACCAGGCAATCGAGGTCTAGTGGATGAGACGTTCATAATTCTCGACGTAAAGTCGAGGATTGTGGATCGGAGCTCTGGCGCGATTGCCGTAATTTTTGCCTGAGTCAGCGGATCCCCAAACGTCTCGAAACCCCCCTCGTAACACATCTAAGGCCAAGGAAAGTTGTTCGAAGCGTCACACAAGGTCCCTATTTTATGTGGATTAGGAATCACTACCCGAGTCATTGCCAAAGACTCCTGAAAATGCAATTTGAGTGACGTGTCATACCTGAGGTTTCATAGCCGTTCATGGTCCCAAGCGCCAATCAGAAATTGACGTCCATCTGCTAGTAATTGTGACAGTAATTTTACGTTTAAATTATTAATTGATTTTGTGTTTCAGGAATACGCTCACGAAAGGCTGACGAGTTACTACAAGCTCAAGAACGACATTCTTGCAGGATCGAAAGAACAAAATGCAGCAGTCAAGAGAAAAGCTATTGAGATCGATTAAATAGGCTCTACCTGAAAAGAACGGCTAGATACCAGTCTCGGTTGAAGAAATGGAGCCATCGAGAACTACTCAGGGTTTCCTGATATTTTAGCTCCCGCTCTTTGAGAATCACTGCTGCCAAGCCCTAGAAGCCTTTCACGTTAACATCGCGTCACATGTCGAGGTCCGCTCAACACACAATCAACACGTGATTGCACAGCAACGGAAACGACGAATGTTACTAATTGCACTGCTGTGTACAATTTTAACAGCTTTGATTTTCGACAGATTGGATCTCTCCATGATGTTACAATTATGCTTTAAAAAGCTTTTCAGTTTGGAATTATTTATTCGTTTTATTAATTTTATACTTGATGTAGTCAGTGGCATTTTTATTTACCAACAATCACTTTGCTGTCTGGTGTCGGACCGTGCCATTGGAGGGACTATGACAGTCACTGCTTCATGTCACGAGTTTTAGTTATTCATTTCCTTTGTGATATGGATGAAATCCTTCTTTTTTTTCTCCCAGTCGTCTTGGTCGTACGCTCATGACATTTTGTTGTACTTGTATCGTGTACAAGTAATGTGATATTGTCTGTATCAGTATTATACTACGCATTTTATCCAGTTAAAGCTGAAGATTTGCGAATTTCTGTTTGTTTGATCTCTTCAGTACTTTACGAATTAGACCAGTAGGGTGGTACAACATGACTTTGTTACGAACTTTAAGACTGTAAGTCTAAATATATAGCATTCGTACGTTGACTCGTTCTTTTTCCTGCGTTCTCTTTAATTATTCACGAACACCGCACATCTGAGAACCAGCTAGTGGAAATGCTTTCAATATAGCATTGTAAAAGTGGACTGTTATTTGTTTTTTCTGGAAAACGTAGTTTTGATGTGTTAAAAGAAGTTGTGAAAGTTGACTCCTTTGCCCCAGTTCTTGGCGTACAGACTAACTGCTGTCGTTGAAGTGTTTTCTGTTCGGTACTGTTCAAAATGAGAATAAACGAGACTAGCATTATATTTATTTTACAGCTAGGGGACGTATACATTTCCTTGTGCGTGTAGGCGTTAGCAAAACTATTCTTGTTAAAAACAATGAACAGGAACCGCTGTCACTTAAGTCGCTTGATAACGCTACGACTGCATGAATCTATATGCGTCACTGGTGCATATCGTTTTCGCCAATCCATTAGTTATTTCATATACCCATTCTTAATTTCATTGAATTAACTCCTTTTCATAGTCTGTACATTTAAAATAATTATATAACGGGTTATTACATAATGAACGTTAAATAATTGGCATAATCGTACAGCTGTCGTTATTTCTAATTTCAAACATGGCGAGTCAAGCCTATGATGTTGGGCATATCGATAACCTGACCTCGGTCGTGATATATTGCCTTATCAGAGGGAGCGGTCCATATTCTTTGCTTTTACCTCGGAAAAAAAGAAAGTTGAGTTGATATCAGATTTCCGCGTGTTGAGACCTCCTGAATCAGAAAACCAGTATGTCTTCTTTTTTGTTTAGCATATTATTTCTTCGGGACACGAATAATCAGATAATAGTTTGGAAATGAGGGGATTAGAAATGTTGAAGAATGTGTGAAAAGACCAAAATGTACAGAAAATGGTTCTCTCTTTCCTCTAGAAAACGGTTATAAGCAATTTTTATTTAACTTACGGTTAGCGGTTAATATAACCAACTATCGTTCTCAAGTTTAAAATGCGCTGAGCGAAAGAAGGGGTTTTACTTTTTACAAAAACAGCTTTAACTATATCGAATCACATTGATGCACATTTTCATAGTTTCCAGAGGAACTGCTTCACTGGATTTGATCTGTCTTACACATCTTTCTCTTAAGATGTTCACTGATGTTGAGAAAAAAATCGTGCAAGTCACGTCCCTTTGAAAAGGATTCCCATCTCGCTGGCCATTCAAATAATGCCCACTCATCCAGCATTCTCAAGGAGGAGCCTGTGGTCGCCAAAGCGTATTGTCGGTTGGCTATTTAGTTTTCCCATTAAGAGGATTAATTAAGGTTTCCACCAGCAGCTTGATGTGCTAGCACCACTGGGTGAGGATTTTTCCTTCGGTTTGACAGATCGACTGTACACGGACAGATCATCCACATAGGTGTATGGCTCGCACTCAGTTTCTAAAAGCCTGAGAACACCTATGCAGATGGCATTCCAGAGTGCAGGTCCCAGAACTGAGCCCTTGGGCACCCCTCCTCAACCATTCTCCGGACTGAGACACGCTAGCATTCGATTTTAGCAGTTCTGTCTATCAGGTAACTTCTGATGAGCAATATAGGTTACAGGGAATTGCCTGACCTTTAAGCCATTTTTGTAAGGTTATGAACGATTTTCATTGATTAGAAGGGGCGAGGAAACAAAATGTATGAAAAAATATCTGGTGCGTAGCAACACACTACTTTCCGCCACCCCTTTAAGTTCGAACACCACCTACACATGCGGGCGCTATATCTTCGTTCAACGCATTTTTACAGGAACATTTATACGGAACAAAATGTAGGGACTAGTTAGCTGAGAGCACTCCGAAAGTTTTATCGAAATCGTTGGAGCCGTTTTTGAGAAAATACGAATACCGATAAATTAATATTCGACAAATCTCCTTTTCTGAGTTAACGTGGCTTATATCTCCGTGCAACATATATATACAGAAATAGTTATGGAGAACAAAATGTTGGTATGGGTGACTAAAAGACACTTCATTAGGATTTATCACATCTGGTGTAAGAGTTACCCTGGTACTTTCGGAAATGTTCGAAAAACGTTATTTTCAACACATTTTCATTTTTATCTCTGCTCAATGGACTTTCAGAGGAACATTTATTGAGAACAATATGTAGGTATTAACTATTCGAAAATATCCTGAGAGTTTGATGATAATCGTTGAAGTCATTTTGCCAAAAAGCTTAAAAAACCTATTTTTGCTTCATAGGTCATTATCTCCGTTCACCGTATTTTCATGGAGATATGTATAGAGAAGAAAAGTTAGGTATTGATTAGGAGAAGATAATTTGAAAGTTTAATCAAAATCGTTAGAGCCGTTTTCGAGAAAATGCGAAAAACCCTAGTTTTTGGTACATTTTCGTCCCCCTTCCTATCGGCCGAAATCGTCCATAACCTTACTTTGCTGTCTACAAAACATAACGAACAAAACAAAAAAAGAACCCGCTCAATCGGATCAGCCGTTCTCCCGCAAATCGAACTACAGACACACACACACACACACACACACACACACACATACACGCACACATACACACGGACCACGCGACGAAATTAGGTTTTTTAGACTCAGTAGGGTCTGAAACGTAAAGATCTGAAGAAAACTCAAATTTTTTTTTTGGGCCGATTACTATACTTTCCTTCCCTTCGGGTAGCGGAAAGTAACTAGGAGTTTTCGCATTTTTCTCGAAAAAGGCTGTAATGATTTTGATTTAACCCCACTTTTCTTCTGTATAAATATCCCCATGAAACTTAAGTGAACCAAGATATAGCCTGTGAAACACAAATAAGTTTGTTGTAAAAACAAAGAATATGGACCGCTCCCTGTGGTAATGCAATATATCGATACATCGCGACCGAGGTCAGGTTATCGATATACCAGACATCGCTCATAGGCTCTCCCCCACCAACTGCGCCTGTGACGCATATCGATACTTGCAGTCGTAGCGTTCAAGCGAACTATCGATACATGCAGTCGTAGCGTTATCAAGCGGTCGGTCCATGTTCTTTAGTTCACCCAAGTTTGTTTCACTTTTTGGCTTAACACTTTCAACAATTTTCAGCAAACTTACAGCATGAATATTTTTAGTTAATACTTACATATTGTTCTCAATAAATGTTCCTCCGAGAGTCCATTGAACGGAGATACAAAACAAAATATGTCAAAACTAGGGTTTTTTGTAGCATTTTCCAGAGTAACTTTAGTCTTTTAGTGTGTTCTCGCGATCTATACCCACTTTTTGTACTCCACAATTATTTTTGTATGTATCTGTTGAGTATAAGCCATGATAGCACGGGGAACAAGAGTATTAATTTACCATTTTTTCGATTTTCTCAAAAACGGCTCTCACGATTTCGATCAAACTTCAATTTGATTCGAACTGGTACCCAGGCCCCTTTTATCAGAAAATCCTCGACGATCTCTAGAAGCCTTCCTCTGACATATAAACTGAAAAGAAAAATACGATAATTGTTTTGAATTATTCATTGAAAATAGAAAGCGTGCGTAGTGAAAATGCGAGTGCAATTACTTCTACTCCAACATGACGTAGAATCGTGATGGAATCGGGTATCGGGCGTCAGCATATTGGAGTTCCTCTATCGATTACGGAAGGCACTTCTTTGATGGCGTCACCGTTCTCGAAACTCGACAAGCATTTTCTTTGCAACGCATGGAAATCAAGGACAATTTAAAATATGTCTGAAGCCTTAAAAATTATTAATCAATCTGAAAACGTTTGCTTATCAATCTTTTTCCAACTTTTAACCACCTCACTATTTTATCAACAACCGCAGTTATCTGATAAAGAAAGCAGTGCAACCAAACATGGCCGGCCATTTGTTGTTCTTACATTTTTAAAAATACGTGACACTTGATTTGACAAATTTTCGCGGTTTTTAAATCGTTATGGTTCGGAAAATTCGGGTGAAGTGAAGCTTCACACTTCATTACCCAGGGCTATGGCCTTGGTAACTGTGCAGAGATCGCCGAGCATTGGAAACTCACCTCAAAGCTCTGTAAGTACAGTAAAAGTAGCTTTTTGCATTATACTTCCGACTTTCTTCTCGCTCTAGTTACTCCACAGTCAGCTTTAAATTGAGCAATTTAAATTAAGCGAACTTGCATTGCAGACGCAGTATTTAAGTGCTAAAATTACGGTAATGCCACCGTGGTACTCTTCGAAACAAGTTCATATCACAAGCGCAGCTTCCCACTTCCTGGATAACCATTTTTGGGCAGGGCGTGAATTTTGCCTTATGTACGATCTATTTACGTTAATTATTAGAACTGTTAGGTGGTTTACGAGTTAGATAACCTTTGGGTTGTTGTATATAACCAGTTCTGATTGAGGTGTCGAGTCCGTGACAGGCCGACGTGTTGACCTAGTGCTGCAGTGTATTTCATCAAAAGGTGAATAGAATACTAGTACCAAGCTTTCGGTTAGTTTCTTCAGCTGATAAACAGAATGAGACAGTTCGTAGGTTTGCTAGTTGTATCGACCAATGCATTTGGATCTTTCATAATATTCTTAAAAATAATTCGGTATACCTGTTCTCCATCAAGGTATTGTTTGTTGTGTATTGTTAATTTCGTAAGATTAACTCGCAACTCACTTGTGATCGCTTTTCTTGTCAGTGGAGGAACTGTGCTCTTCCTGCCTGACTATTGTTCTTTATTTTGTTGTTCAAGTATTGCGGCATTAGTTTGAGAAATGTGTAAACTCCTTTGATCGACGAGTGTTACGAGTTTCCATGAAAATCGTTTTTCCTCTTTGAATCTCAATTGACGTGAGACATGTTAGTTGGTGATAGCGCCACTAGATTCCGTCAGCTCTTCAACCCGTTCATAGAGAGATATATTAATCAATTTTAGTTTCTACGCCGGATTTACGGTTGATTCGCCTACCTTAATGAAAAGTTATAAGTGTAAGTATTTGATGTTCAAATAACTCGAGTCAGCTCTTTGAACTAAACGTCGTCCGCCTCGTCGAACTCCGAACTTGAGGTCTATTTTCTTGCACCGAACGTGTGAAATTAAATGACTGCTGCGACGCATGTCACAATTCTTCCATTCCACAACCCTCTGCTTCATGCGAATTCGTCGATTTCAATCAATCCAGCAACTGAATAAAATCTGAGTTTATAAACTTCTACTGTCCAAGCTATACTCACAGAAATAGTTGTGGTAAAGAGTATGCGTGTATAGTTTCCTATAACCCCGCCAAGTTGATCAAATTCAGTTATCTAGTTACTGTTGACATTTTGAAAACTTCCGATATCTGCCATATTTTGCTTGTTATATCTGTTAAACGAACTCTCAGGGGAACGTTTACGGAAACCAGTACACGGATATTAACTAGTTGGAGACAACGTGTGTGTATTTTTTACTTTCCTTGGCTCTACGAAGTAGAAAGGAAAGTTATGTAATCGGCTGAAAAAAAATTTTTGAGTTCTCTTCAGATCTTTACGTTTCAGACCCCCCTGAGTCCGAAAAACACTATTTGGGAAAATGGTCAGTGTGTCGGTGAACGATTTTTCATCGTACCAAATCCACTCAAACTTGATATCTCGCCGGCAAGTTACCATGGGACGCCAAAATAAGGGTATGGACAAAATCCACCGAAAGTTAACTATAGTTATCATAGTGATCAAAACACCAAATATGTTTTTTCTCAAAAATGGCTCTAACGATTTTGATTAAATTTTTTATATTGATAGCTCCCAATATGGCAACTATACCACAAAATTATCATTCGAGGGAAAATGACGAGAGCAGCACAATAAATTACCAAAACTTTCGACGAAATCCATTTTAACGCGGTTTTTAGAGGAAACAGCCGCACCAAATCAGCTGAAACTTGATGTCTAGCCTACAGGTAACCATGGGACGCAAAAATGAGGGTATGGGCAGAATCCACCGAAAGTTAACTATAGTTATCATAGTGATCAAAACACCAAATTTTTTTTCTCAAAAACGGCTCTAACGATTTTGATTACATTTTTTGTATTGATAGCTCTTGATAAGGCAATTATAGCATAAAATTCCCATTCGTGGGAAAATAACGAGAGCAGCACAATAAATTATCAAAATTTTCGACGAAAAGCGTTTTTAGCGCGGTTTTTTCCTTATAAACTCCGCTGGAATTTTTGTAGAATGTTAAAAAACATTGGTATTAGCCCAATCCAATACCTAAAGGGTGAGTGTTTAGAAGCGCCCATGAGATACATGGGGGTTACTCCAGAAATTCGTGAATTTCAACTACCGCTGTTTCGCTTACTACCAGTTCTAAACGATTTTACCCAATAACTCTGCAAAAGTGATTACTATCCTCCTCCAAAAAATTTGTGTTTACAGCCTCATTAATTATCTGTGTACCGATTGCTCAATAATGGTCCTGCAATGAGTACGAGCAGCACAATAAATTCCCGAACTGTTAGCGCTACCGCTTCCTGCTCCCGTAAAGCGTTGTTTGACCAAGTTCAAATTAAATGAGTGATAAATGAATTGATTAAATAGAATTAGCCATGTACAAAGTGAATTGTTGTAGAGCTAAGGAAAGTTGTGTGTTGCAACGCACCAGATATTTTCTTATAAACTCTGCTGAAATGTCACTAGAATGTTGAAACAAATTGGTGTAGTAGTTTAATCCAATACCTATGGGGTGAGCATTTAAAAACACTCATAAGATATAAGGGGGTCACTCCAGAAATTCCGGAATGTCAACTACCGCATTTCACTTACTACCAGTTTTAAATGTTTTGGTTATAATCATTCTCTCGAAAAGTAGAAAAAAATCTCATTTCGCTTCATAGGTCGTCAGATGGCCGAGTTTTCGCGGAGAAATTCGTAAAGAACAGAAGTTGGGCACTGATTTATAACAGATAACTCGAAAGTTTAATCTAAAAGAAACTAGGTTCCCTATCAATGTATGTCTGTAGGGAATGAGGTTATTTTTTCCAAAAAAGGATGTGCTTGGGACTGAACCACTTTCGAGGATTGCTGAAGAAGAGCTGCAACTCGGGCACGAATGGAGATATCGCTTCCCTGATGGGAACATAAAACTAATAGGGAGTATCATTGAAAGGCACAAGGTTGAAAAACGAAAAAATGAATTGAAAGCATCAAAAGTTCGGGTGGCCATGGAATTAAAATAGAAACTGTTTCAAAGTTGCCGTCTCTCAGATGATTTCCGACATCCAAACTATAACGAAGCTGTTGGCTTGGCTCCCGATGACGTGAGACCACATCGTTGTTACGCTGCCTCTGCATCAGCACCTCGATACTTCCTCTAACTCTAACGACCATGTTGTTTTCCCCAAATTGACTCCTCGTCTGAACTGATGTAACGGGAGATAACGGGTTTTGCAGAACGGTTTGCGTTTGAAAACGAAGCACGGTGCCACGCAAAACTGCTAACATGAGAAGCGGAGGTTATTTGAGCCTGAATTCAACGTTCAGTTCGCATTTCAAGTTTCGGTATTCTTTTTAAGAAATCGGCGGTTTTAAGAAATCCATACGAACAACAGTTTTTAATTAATTCCCATTTTGGTTTATTATTCATAACACCCTACGTATTAGTAACCCTACGTTTCAAGACAGAGATTCCAAATTTGCAATGTCCATCCCCCGTCCGCCGTCTGGGCCGTTTTGTGCCTTTAACGTGGTCTAAAAAATTCGTTCTTTCGCACAAAAATCTCATTTGGTATCTAGTTGTGCCCGCCATCTCGGCAATCCGATCGGACGAAGCCCATGGTTGTTATGGGCAAAAAATGGTTAAAAAAATTAACGAAACGCAGTATAGCAGTGGAACTACAGCAGAAGTCAAAGTTTCGTCGTTAGTACTCCCTCCCTCCCTCCTGTCTCATTAAAACCACCCGCCCGCTCGCCCCGCAACGGGTTCGCTGGAAGCCCCCGTTTACAGGCTAGTCAGGTCATGTTTCGTATGGTTTACTAGTATTTGATGCTGAATCGAATGGAATGGGTCTCAGACCAGTAATACTAGGTCAAGCTGTTCATGAGAATAATAAACCATTGTGTAATAATTTGCAGGGTTTTCAATCAATTTCCAACTGGTTCCATCGAATCAAAACTAGTTTTGAAAAAAAAACTTGCCGAAGTACTAAGTACTTCAAAGTAGTTTTTGGCTTTCTTCAGAATGTTTTCTTGCTAAACAATCACTGTAAATGTAAATTATAAGTAGGGGGTTGATTTGAACGTTTAAAAAAAGTAAATTACGTTAATACAAAATCAAAATTTCAACACAGACAGCGTTACATTATGAGAGACGGGATGGAAGTGAAGCTGCTGCTTAATGTTGCAGGGGGTTTGTATAAGTTTTTCTAACAAGGGGTGCATTGTTCATTTCTGCGACGAAGCTGATGAGGCTAGCGAGATCAGCAAAGTCAGCTGGTTGATATAAGTTGTTAACTTGTATATTCGTCTTTACACCGAACTTCAGGTGAAGAATCGTAATGTTAATCGTTCTGCAGTGAATCTCTCTTTTGTATGTTTGTAACTTTACTTTCCTTAGCCTTATGAAGAATAGGCTCAAGTTGTAGAGTTTAGTTTTAAGTGCTCTTCATATCTTTACGCTTTAAAGGCTCCTGTTTCCGAAAAACACCATTGGACTGAATTATATGTGTGCCAGTTAACGAAATTGAGAGAGAAAAGCTCATTTAAATCAGCGTACATATGTGTTCAACTTGTGGATCGACATGGAGCTACATAATAACGGTATGAGCAAAGTCGGTCCAAGACCATCTACAGTTGTTGTAATGGTGAAAACACTGTACAATTTTTTTCTCTCTAAACGGCTCTTTAATGGGTCAAATTCCGGTATTAGGCAATAATAAGGCCACTTCCTTCGTACGAGGGGGGCGGTATGTACGTAATTGGGAGGTATTTCCACACGGTTCATCTCTAAGTTAGTTGATCAGAGGAAGCTGGAATAGAAACAGGATAACTTGACACGCAACATCCACGATTGCAGTCATAAGGTTTACCCTCCCCCACACCATTCTCCGTGAACTGAGTCTTGGCTGACCATCGTTCCATTCCTTGTCACCACATTATCCACTTGTGCCCGTAATGGCTCTAATGTTTTTGATTAAATGTTGTGTGTGCAACATTTCAAATGACTCGACACTACTGTAAATTTTTAATCCGTCGAAAGTGACGAGACTAGCTCAGTTGATTATTAAGTTTCGTCAAAAATCATTACATTTTTATATAGATTTTATTCAGTCCCATAAATATAAACACGAGTGCTTGCCAAAAACATCGCGTTGGTAGTACCGTAAATAACGCTAGTCACTTCATAGCCAGTTTACAACCAACTGAAAAGGAAACACTGTTATATGTATATTGAGAAAAAAACGAGCGGTGCGTAGCAACAACTTTCCGCCACGCCCGTAATTTCGAACACCAGCTACATATCCGGGCGCTATATCTTCGTTCAACGCATTTCTACAGAAACACTTATAGAGAACAAAATGTACGTACTAGTTAGCTGAGAGTACTCCGTAAGTTTGATCGAAATCGTTACAGCCGTTTTTGAGAATATTGAAATACCGATAAATTAATATTCGACAAATCTCCATATCTGAGTTAACTTGGCTTATATCTCCGTTCTACATATATATACAGAAATAATTATACAGAACGAAATGTGGGTATAGGTGACTAAAAGACACTCTGAACGATTGATGCAATTTAGTGAAGCAGTTACCCCATAATTTACGGAAATGTTCGAAAAAACGTTATTTGCGGCACATTTTAATTTTTATCTCTGCTCAATGGACTTTCAGAGGAACATTTATTGAGAACAATATGTAGATATTAACTATACGAAAACATTCTGTGAGTTTGGTGAAAATCGCTGAAGTCGTTTTGCCAAAAAGCGTAAAAAACCTGTTTTTGCTTCATAGGCCCATATCTCCGTTCACCGTATTTTCATGGAGATATGTATAGAGAAGAAAAGTTAGGTATTGATTAGTAGACGATAATTTGAAATAAATAAATAATTTGTTAAATCAAAATCGTCAGAGCCGTTTTCGAGAAAAATGCGAAAAACCCTAGTTTTTGGTGCATTTTCGTCCCCTCCCCCCTTCCCATCGGCGGAAATCGTCCATAACCTTATTTTGGTGTCTACAAAAAATAAACAAAACAAAAAAACAACCAGCTCAAATCGAACTACCGACACACACACGCGGACCACGTGCCGAAATTAGGTTTTTTAGACTCAGTAGGCCTCGAAACGTAAAGATCTGAAGAAAACCCAATTTTATTTTGACACGATTACTATACTTCTCTTTGGGTAGCGGAAAGTAAAAATACGGTAAGGTACGCTACTTGGAGTGACGATTGGGCCTAATGTCCATTGACAGACTGAAGGTGTGCAGTAAAAGAGCTTTGGAGGGGGGGGGGAGTGGCCATGTTCTGTAAAAGGAAGGAAATTTACTGGGACTAAGAGATGTGGGTGAGGGAATTGTGCAGCGTGTATGAAGAAGGATGGATAAATAAATAAATCATGACTGTCAACAATAAAAATTACTGAAATAGTAGTAAAAAATAAACATGATAATATGTTATAACATGATCTGAATTAAAATAAACTCAGTTTCTGAACTCTTATTCAGAAAGAAGTAATCTCAATGTTCCGTTTCTCATCAAAATCCTTCTTCAACTTTAATGTTGTTTTATTGCGTTTCGAGGTACGAATTCAAGTTCAACCTATCTCAACCCTTTGTAAAATTAGTGTGTTCTATCGACGTTGTATGGATAAACATTATGGTAGACAGTAGTCATATTTGTCATTCATAAAAACTAAAATAGTAATAAAGCAAACACTACTTTGAATAACAATAAAGACGTACAAGAAACATTTGAAAAGTAAACCAATACGAGTGGAAAAAACTTACAGGTACCTTTCCAGTGCCTTTTCTCGTGCCTCCGGCGCTGAATTTTTACAACTTCTGACAACGCTGTACTTGAGTTGTTTTTAAATATTTTCAAGTGCCAAGGGCTCGTTCAGAAGGTACAGGGGATTGTCGATTGAGTAGGCCTCCATACATGATCTTGAGAAAACTGTAAACAATTTAACACCATT
The DNA here is from genome assembly GCA_020466155.1 of Pachypeltis micranthus. Lineage (NCBI taxonomy): Eukaryota > Metazoa > Arthropoda > Insecta > Hemiptera > Miridae > Pachypeltis > Pachypeltis micranthus. The sequence continues at coordinate 54,793,875 of CM035771.1, read as the reverse complement.
GCAACACTTCACTACTCTTTGGGTGGCCGTCAGTACTTCTGAAGATTAGTTCGCAGTGGTCCATTTGAATTCGTTAACCAAGAAGCCTATTACCTTGTTTTATATCTTCTTTTCCCACCGTTCGTTACGGGATTTCTCGTTCAATTTCCCAGCGTTTCAACTCAGTTCCCAACTCGCGCTTCAATCCAACTATTTCATCTAATTCACCATTATTCAATCCTGTTCTCAAAATTCCTGAAATCTAAACCAAAAATGACTCACTCTAGTCTGGTTTTCTTCTCATTTCACTTCAAATGAGGCTACCTAGGCATTGATAACTCGAACAATGATGGGGATTATCGCTTAACAATGACACTCCCCTCGATTTTAGACAACTCAAAACAATTCTGGAAATTTCCTTTTTCAAGATCATACCGTATGTCAAGAGTTGTGGGGATGAAGTTTGCAGGAGTTAACAGGTCTGGACTTTGTATAGCGCGTATTTAGATTCAGATTTCGATCAATGCGTGCACTTTGCCGTGGGGTTTGATTCTGCGATGAACTATGAAAATGTGCTCAACAATTTTCAAGCGTTGCGAGAGCTGCCTGTGTTTATTTTTTCTACGGAATCCGTCCCGCTTTATTGAGACTTCTCACCTTGCAGAAAGTGTTACTTTTTTTAGCCGGCGCTATAAACTAAGATTACACGGTGCTGAGCGTTAGTTAATTAGAGAAATTTGAAAGTTTCTTGTGCAATCGACCGCAAATGTTGACAAATGCTTATATTTTAGATTTTTCGCCTGAAAAGGCGGAAGTTGTATGGCTTCAGTTGGTAGAAGCTATTGGAACAAATACATCGGATCAATTCTTAGGGAGCCCATTTGAATTCCGCGTTCCTGGTAGGGCCACGTTGAAAGAATTATCGATTGCTCATTCCGGTACGAGGCGTACCAGCTGTCACCAGCATCTTCAGAGTTTCCTTTGCGATCGAGGCGTGTTTAATTCCATCCGCCCTGCCGAGTTTTTGACTTAGCCTCATGAGTCAGAGCTGAATTTGAGAAAACATCTGCAGGCATTTTGTTCGTTAGTTGGAAAAACGATATAACAGCTTGCTGGAAACAAGTGAACTCTGTGGCTCCTAGAAATCAAATCTCAAGCCTCTAAGCATTTTCTCTAGTTTCACAGTTCCTTATGGAATCTTCACAGTGCGCTGGAAAGATCAACTCAGTATCATTCCGCTTGTGCCCAATCCACAGTGATAAACAAGCCATTTCCTGGCTGTCCTCTGTGAAAACAGGTCTGGTTCCTTATCCAAATAACTGTTCCTGAACCCTCTTGAGAGAGTTGTATCAATCGGTGCACCGGCAAACAATGAACGCTTTTTCCCTGCAACCACGATTGGTGGTACCTAATTTCATATCACTTAATTACGAAACAAAACTGTAAAGCTCCTCATGCCTGGAGATAAGCTTATTTGAGCAAATTTTCTCAACATTGCTGCTCCTAAGAAAACCTAATTTCCTAAGTTTTTGTTTAATCTGAGAATTAATTGCTGAGGAAATTGAGGCCATTTTAAAAAAATATTTGGAAGAGAGTTTCAGAGTTTGGGAATGACAAATTACTTGTTTCAGTAGCTCAAGTGAACTGTTTAAAAGGTATTAAGGAATAGTATCAGCGGAAGCTTCCTGGGTAGCTAAAAAGTATTGGCGGGGAAGTATAATAATTGGCGGAAAGTAATGAGATTTCTACGAAGTCTTTTGAGTCCAGTAAAAACCAATCTTGGCGTGCCATCCGTGTACGTGAATACAACTGCAGTCGAATTCGGGTTCGTTCCCGAAGTGTTTAGTTTGTTTTTAATATACAGAAATAAGGATCGTTCCATTGGCAGGAGATTTGGAGACAAATATATATGGGAACAAATGGAGGTATTCGCCACTGGACGAACCAGTTCTTTACATGGCATGGCGACTTCAACGCGCAGCTTTCTCTTCTTCTTCCAGCTTTCTTTTCTTTTTTCTTTTCTCTCAGACTCTCCAGCCTGCACATCTTGCACTTCCAGTGAAGAGGAAACAAGAAACCACGTGCTGCATCTCTATAGTTTCTACAAAGGTGAGCGGCGGTTGTTGGGACGGCACACGAATTTAGCAGCAGTGGCGGCTACAAAGCAAGCCTATAACCCTTTCGCTGAGTTAGCGAAGAAGGCCATGGAAAAGAAACATGGTCACAGTTGATGTGCCCTTTGAAACTTGCCACACAAGTAAATAGTTGGGCGAGGTGGGAAACCAGATGAAGAACTCTACCTAGATGGTACGGGATTCCTCAGGTGGTCAGATCTCTGCGAGGTATGACGTGAGCAACAACTCTCCTTCAGGATAAAGTATCTGCCGTACCTCCACAGGTCTGGGTTTAGTGGATCTGAGCGATTGGCTGGCCTCTCGCACGATAGCGAAACCACAACCTCCATGAAAGTAGACTGATACAACCCACTTTCAGGGTTCAGGAACAGTCATTTGATAAGAAAACAAGAGCAGAGGGAGGAAGTGTACTGCTACTGGCTACTACTCTGCAACCCACCTAGTTACTGCAACCAGCCCCTCGCCCTTTCCCCGGTAATAAACGAGCGGTGCGTAGCAACACACAACTTTCCACCACCCCCAGAAGTTCGAACACCACCTACATATGCAGGCGCTATATCTTCGTTCAACACATTTCTACAGAAACATTTATAGATAATAAAATGTAGGGACTAGTTAGCTGAGAGTACTCCGTAAGTTTGATCGAAATCGTTGGAGCCGTTTTTGAGAAAAGTGGAATACCGATAAATTAATATTCGACAAATCTCCTTTTCTGAGTTAATTTGGCTTATATCTCCGTTCAACAGATGGATACAGAGATAGTTACGGAGAACAAAATGTGGGTTTAGAATGCTAGAAGACAGTCAGAACGATTGATCGAATTTGGTGAAGCAGTTACTCCAGAATTTACGAAAATGATCCAAAAAACGTTATTTTCGACACATTTTCATTTTTATCTCTGCTCAATGGACTTTCAGAGGAACATTTATTGCGAAAAATATGTAGGTATTAAGTATTCGAAAACATCCTGACAGTTTGGTGAAAATCGTTGAAGTCGTTTTGCCAAAAAGCGTAAAAAACGTTTGCGTCATATAGTCGACGAGCCAAGGGCTAAAAACGTTGACCTTTGAGTTGAAAGTCGGTTACTATTTTTTCTGATAGTTCCCTCAATGTTTGGTAAAACCCCGCTTCTCTGCTCTCTCTGAAGTATGGACTAAGACAATGGCGGCTCATCAAAAAAGTCAAAATTTGACTTATTAGTTGATAGTTACAATATTTACCACAGTTGAGGAATTGGCTTGTACTTTCCAAATTCACAACTCTGCTACCTCCCATGCTTGGCCATTAAGTTGCGGAGTCAATCAAAATTCATCGAATTTTGAACCAAATTTTGACTTATTAGTTGACATCGGAAATTCGTATGGTGGATTCGCATCGAGTAACTGAGTCGAAAAACCCGACTCTGCCGCAATAGTTTCGTGGGCAAAAAATGACCTAAGGAGTTGAAACTTGAAATTTATGTTACGAATAGGTGAAGTGGAGTACTTTGAAAATTGCCTTGTCTGCTCTCCTGATTTTGAGGACTCTTTCGAGCAGACAAAATCAAAATTTGATGAATTTTATGGCTCAAAAATTGACTTACCAAACATTTAGGGAACTATCAGAAAAAATAGTAACCAACTTTCAACTCAACGGTCAACGTTTTTAGCCCTCGGCTCCTGGACTAATATTCCCATATCTCCGTTCACTGTATTTTCATAGAGATATGTATAGAGAAGAAAGTTTAGGTATTGATGAGTAGAAGATACGTTGAAAGTTAAATCAAAATCGTTAGAGCCGTTTTCGAGAAAAATGCGAAAGCCCCTAGTTTTTGGTACATCCCCCCCCCCTTTCCATCGGCCGAAATCGTCCATAACCTTATTTTGGTGTCTACAAAAAATAACAAACAAAACAAAAAAACAACCAGCTCAAATCGAACTACAGACACACACACGCGGACCACGCACCGAAATTAGGTTTTTTAGACTCAGTAGGCCTCAAAACGTGAAGATCTGAAGAAAACCCAAATTTTTTTTGACACGATTACTGTACTTTCCTTTCCCTTCGGGTAGCGGAAAGTAAAAAGGACGATACGGGGGCAGCCCCAATCGCACAGCTTGGCCCATCCGTGCAACCTGTCCAAGCGTCATGACACTTCACTGTAAGTCCCTCAAACCCAGGGCCCTCATATACAATGATGGCTGCAACTAAGGGGATGCAGCAACCAGGGGGTCAAATATGTGGTGCGTAGCGGCTCACAACTTTCTGCAACCTCGCTAACATGGGCGCTGTATCTTCGTTCAACGCATTGTTACGGAAACATTTGTATAGAATAAACTGTAGGGACCAGTTCGTTGAGCGTACTCGTGAACTCGTTACCCCTATTTTTGAGAAAATTAAAAAAACGGTAAATTAATGATCGACATACCTTACTCCGAGCTACCATGGCACTCCAACCGAACAGGTAGTTACAAAAATAATCACCGAGAACAAAATGTGGATATAGGTTGCTTGAAGACACTGTAAGATTGATCGAATCCAGCGAAGAAGATATTTTGGAAATTACAAAAATGGTCAAAAAAACGTTATTTGCGACACGTTTTCATTTTTATCTCTGTTCAATGGACTCTCAGAGGCTCATTTATTCAAAATGATGTATATGTATCAACTATTGTTCGTGCTGGCGAATCGTTCCTCTAGTTTTAAAGAAATTAAAACAAAATAATAGTAAAAACCCTGCAAATTATTACACAATGGTTTATTATTCTTATGAACAGCTTGACCTAGTATTACTGCTCCTAGCATTCGATTCAGCATCCAATACTAGTAAACCATACGAAACATGACCTGACTACAACGGAACTACGGAAATTAAAAATATTCCCCCGGCGCCAGGCGCCTGTAAACGTCTGATCAGATGGAGGGGTGGGACGAGGGCTTCCAGTGAACCCTCGCACGGCAAAGGGCGCTGCGAGTCGAGCGGGCCTTGAAAAACGATACGAAACACGGCTTATTAGCGATTATACTGCGTTTCGTTAATTTATTTAACCATGGGCTTCGTCCGATTGGATTGCCGAGATGGTGGGCACAACTAGATACCAAATGGGATTTTTGTGCGAAAGAACGAATTTTTTAGACCACGTTAAAGGCACAAAACGGCCCGGACGGCGGACGGACATTGCAGATTTGGAATCCTCATGTCTTGAAACGTAAAGTATCAAATTTTAGGGGGGGTTGTAAAAAATGTTTCCTGACTGAAAACATAGGGTTATTATTCAGAATGAATAATAAACCAAAAGCGAGATGAGCCTAACGACGAAGTAAGGCCGCGTCCACGCCTGAGACGGAAGCCTATCTTCGCATTTTATGTTATTATTTCGCCGCAACAACTATTTAATATCATTTTGTGAGTTTGGTGAAAATCGTTAAAGGCGTTAAACCAAAAAGCGTTAGAAAACTTTCTTTGCTTCATAAGCCTGTATCTCCGTTCACTGAATTTTCATGGAGATATTTATAATGAAGAAAAGTGAGGTACTAAGTGGTAGAAGACCATTTGACAGTTTAATCAAAACCTTTAAAGCTGTTTTCGAGATAATGCAAAAACCTCTAGTTTTTGGTACATTTTCGTCCCCACCCCCCTTTCACATCGATGGAAACAGTTATCATAATAGTTCTCAAAAAAAATCGTGTTCAGTCTCATTTAGTTCCGAAATTGGATGGTTTTTTGGATTAAGTAGGCCTCAATTCATAAAAATCTGTAGAAAACTCAACTTTTTTTTACACGATCGCTATTCTTTCTTACCCTTTGATTTTGCGGTCAAACCCACAGTATCTCACTAGCCAGATAAGACGGACCCACCTAACTTTAAAAATACAGGAGTTGTCGGTTTGATAGCAAACACGGTAGTAGTTGTGCCGCGGTGAATTTTGGCTCCTGCCGTATTTTGAAGGGAGCAGTATCCTTTCCTTTCGTTAACAACAATGTGCGAACTAATTCAAGCCAATGACGATGGCGACTGACTGCGACAAAGGTCTTCTCAATTAATATAATAAAATTAACATTGCTTCGGTCTGTCTCGAACGAAGTCCACGTTTTTGTAGAATTGTGTTGAACGAAGATTCTCGCTTGTGGATATTGGGTAAAATGGCATTTACAGGGGGTTGAGGAAAGTTGTGATATATTTTCAGTCAGTTGGTTGTACACATTTCGTTTCCTGAGGATTTGTTATTAGTTTATTAGTAGAGATTAGAGCGACTATCTGAACCAACGAGGTTATTGGAGGTATGACTTTGGTTTACTAGGGTATTATTATTATTATTGTATCATGAAATTGCTACGCAGAACACGTCGCAGGCGGAGGAAGTAAGTTGGCAGTCTCCGAGCGGCGGGGCGGTCCTTTCGACGCCTCACGAGCCGGTTCGACTCCTCAGTCAATCCGCGGCTGGCTCACTGCTGTGGTCTCATGTGATGGCGCGTTGGGGGGAGCCGCGTTGTTGAAACATAATTTTTCGTGACGGAAATCCCTTGTGACGCACCGACCGAATCAAATAAGTGTGTTTTTGTTCAACTTTTTCGACTCCAGACTCTCGTGGGAGCCAACATGTTGTACATTCTGCCGCCTCAGGCTTCGACTCCTGGCGTTTGGTACGGCACCAGTAATCATTCGAGCATCGCCAAACCTCCTGTCACCAAAAAACGGATTCGAAACATACAAGTACGTACTAAATCATTCGCGACGAAGTTATGAGAAACCCATTTCGCTTATAAAACGAAAGAACGATTGTCTATTTCCACTAAATTTGAGTTACAATGTTAGACCGATAACTCCGTAACGTTCTTGTTACTGATGATGACTTAACCGTATATTGTAACTTAAATTAGGTGGAAATAGGCAATCGTCGGTCATCAAACTCCCGTAATACATTTATTCTACGCCTTTGTTACGATTTTTCCTTCACCAACGTCGTGTAGTAGGGAATCTTTCAGAATTCAGTTACGCACTGAACTTGTAAAGTATGTTTACTCACATCACTTACTTGTATGCATCAAATACATCACTCGAATTGAAACGAGTATTAGAACAGCTTGATCACGAGCGCCGTTAAGTGCGCCGAATCCGGCGGTTTACGAGGAGGTACATTTCTGTCGGTGAAACCAGCGGGTACGCTTACTTATTAACACATTCAACCCAACCCTAATACATACCCGTTCTACCGCAGGACTGGAAGTGAAAAAATGCCATTTCATCGCTTTAATACCACACAATGTTGCAAAACTGAATTATTTATCGCAAATTCTCGTTAAAATTGAACTTCTAAATTGTACGCTAATCGGCGTCCTAAGGCACAAGGACTTCCACGATGGCAGCCACAGAAAGTGTGGAAAGTTGTGCGTTAGGAGGCACCAGATGTATTTTTTAAAATCATTTCTTATGTTTTATCCGATGCTGTGTCGCGTTTTCAGTCAGGAAAATGTTTTTACAGCCCCCCTCAAAATTTGATATTTTTGGTTTCAAGACCAAAACCCCGTTCTTTCGCACAAAAAGCCCATTTTGTATCTAGTTGTGTCCGCCTGCTCGGCAAACCGTCGGACGTAACCCGCGGTGGGCAAAAAGTGGTAAACAAAATTAACTAAAACGCAATTTTGACAGTTTCATCGCAAATACGCCGTGTTCGGTGTCCTTTTCTAGATATTTATAGATGCTGGATCAATTCTCAGAGATGTGCGACCGGAAATAGTGAAATCGCAGTAATTATAGTAAACCGAAGTCTACTAATTGAGAGAACTCGCGGGACAGTAACTACAGTGAAAGTAATCGTTTTATCATTTGTACTCCCCCCCCCCGTCCTATACAAAACCACCAATTGCCTACTGGCGCCTGGAATATGTAGTTTTCGTCGTTCCATAGTAGTCAGGCCATGTTTCGCATCGTTTACTCGTATTGTTCGATGCTGAATCGAATTGGATGGGTCTCGAAGGTGTGAGACGACGTCAAGCCATTCTAGAGAATAATAAACCGTTGTGTAATAAGGTTCAGCGTTTTTTAAATCGTTTCTTATGTTTTATCCGATTCTGGGTCGAATAGGACAAGTCTACTTGAAGGAACTCGCACGACAATGTAGCGAAAGTTATCATTTCTCGTTGGCCTTCGCTCATTTCCCGCTCTGCCTCCATCTCCCTCCAACCACCCGTCATTTAGACTAGTCGCGTCGTGCCAATTGCCTAGCATCTCGTAGAAAATGATGGTTTTCGTTGTTCTGTTGTCGTTTGGAGTTTATGTTTTGCATTTCATTTCCACTCCATGCTATTCCAGTGCTTACTATGAACTGCCTGAGTTTACTTTAGTTTTCCTAGCGGTAAACCTCGGTCATACTCGACCCTGTACAACTGTCACACCATCGTAAGCTGCTGCTTTTCCGTTGAATGAATTCTACTTCTTTCTTTGTAATCCACCATTCAACACACCATTCAATTTATAAATGACGTCCATACTCTCACTCAATCATTACTGTAATCTTATTTACTACTAATAATTCAAGTTCATTGTAGACCAACACTTAAATTGCTTTATAATATCCTCATCTGGTAAACAGCCATGAAGGTGAAGTAGCGAGCTCTTGAAGAGCCGAATAATGAGTTGCGAAATTACAGTGTAGGAACAGGAAGAAGAGAGGTGAGATGAGATGAGAGAGAAAGCGTAAGACGTAGCTTTTCTACAGGGGTAACAATCAGTGTACAAACGGTGTATTCGTAATCAACGAATGGAAAGCGTGCATGTTGATTTTTAAACAGATGGACGACAGGTGCAGTCTAAGAATCTACGGCAACCTCTGGAGTGAGGAGGGGAAGATGGTTGAGTTTGACCGTTGCTCGGGTATGCGTGTGTCACATCACTGGCCGATGCTCTGTCCAGCAACCTAATAGTCCATCATGCGTCTCAGTCCATCAGCTTTTCTAGCTCGATTGCCGAATAATGTGGTATGATCCATGGCAATTCTACTCGTGTATAATTTATTGTCAGGGCGAGCACATAGGACTATGGAAGGATAAAAGTGGGGTGAATAGGGGTAATAAAATTGTATGGTCCAATGGTCAGATTAGTTTGCCCCAAGCTATTTTATCGTTTGCAAGGGCCAATACAGTCACCAATGAAATGAATTCGATTAGCGTCATCATATTTTCTTACTGCTCGAACATCGTGCTCTTTGCAGTTCTTCAGCAGCGTTAATTTTCCTTTGAGTAACCGGAAGCCTAAGGAGCTTGCGTAAATAGGAAACCGAACTCTCGGAAAATCTTAATTGTATGCGTCTTTGTGTGGAAGACGACATCCAAAGATCATAGGGTTGACACCGCTGATGAGGGCGTAATCATTGCAGTTCAGATAATTTCCTTGCAGTCGCTAATGGAAGAAAGTTCTTGCTGTTAATGTACTTCAGGGGCTCGAGAGGAAATGAAAAGTAACATTTTTCTACGTTTTGTCATACACACTCTAAAAGCCCGCAACCAACGTGTGCGCGCCCTAAGTAGGCCTCAACAATCCGCACATCACAATCCGATCACGTTCAAATGAAATCTCCGGCAATTGTTGAGTTTGTTAGCGTTCTAAGCTTTTTGTGACCACATGGTGTTTCATCCGCCTGTCGTTCCGCTTGTACTCCCGCATTTTACCATTATTTAATTATTTTATTTTGATGTCACGTTTTAGTTATCCATTTCATCATTTTGTAACACGGCTCGGAGTATCTAATATAGCATCGACCACTACTACGGCCGAGAACACTCGCTTAGAACGTTCACGTCGGTGAATCCTGCTTACGAGTGTATTATTCCGCAGACGAACAGCGGTAATTTATTATATACAGTCTACCATCACCTCAATATTATTGTTAGTGGATTCTTGTTTTATAACACCAGCGTACAAAGTCGCCAGTTTTGGGTGTACTGTAATGTTTGCTGATGTTTATATTTTGACTCGTCGTGGTCCTCTCATACGGAGAATTGATGTATCTATCAGTGTCCGTCTTATGCCTTTAACTTGGTCTAAAAACTCAGTTCTTTTGTACAAAAATCCGATTTGGTATCTAGTTGTGCCCGCCGGCTCGGCAATCCGATCGTACGAAATCCATGATTGTTAAGGGCAAAAAATGGTTACAAGAATGAAATTTTGGCAGTTTTATCGCAATTACGTCGTGTTTCGTATCGTTTTCTAGGTATTTTTCGATGAGTCGAATGGAAAGATTCTCAGAGGTGGACGACTGCGTCTCAACCGAAAAGAGTCTCAAGCTCAAGGTAAAACTGTGAAGGTAATCCCCTGTCAGCTCGATTCTTCCAGTCTTGCTGTTTGCGTAATGACGCCTAGAATATGTCAATTTACGTTGTTCCATTGTAGTCAGGTCATGTTTCGTATCGTTAACTAGCATTTTCCGCTGCTGAGTTGAATGTGATAGGTCTCGAATGTGCTTTACATTGTCGCTTGAATGTGAGTTGTCGATTCCCGTGCTGTTGGTATAGCCATGTTATATTCTTGATACTTTCCAATTTCAATTTCAATAGTATACGCCACGCTGTGAAGAAAATTATTGTCTTCTAAATCTAATATTTCTTTTTAGTTTCCTGGGCACCGAAGTAGAAAGGAAAGCTACGTAATCTTCTCTTCAGATCTTCACGTTTCAGACTTCAGTGAGAAAAATAGTCAGTGTGTGTGATTCTGCATACAGTGCTGTCCCTGGCCCAGAAAAAAAGAAGCAATTACATGTGCTTGACGTGGACGTTGCTAAGGCTTTTAACACAGTAAGCCACCAGGACTTAGCCGAATGCCTCTGTAGTATCCTGATCGACTCATCGACTATGTGAGCTCTTCGTACTGGAGGGGTGAGACGTCTCTGCAGATTGGAGGGGACCTGTCTGCGGACGTGGTAATAGGGCGTGGCGTCTGTTAGGGGGACCTTCTGTTTCCTATACTCTTCAATTTTGTGATTGATACTGCACTGGGTAAGCTGCCTCAAGAAGTAAGTTTTGATCTCGCCCCAAGTGTGTGGGTGGGCTCATTACCCTTCGCGGATGATGTCCTTCTCCTCACAGCTACCAAGCAGGGCTAACCAGCCCTTGATAGGTTTGTAAGGCAGCTGGGCATTAGGTGGTGGATTGGGGGTGAATCCTGAGAAGTGCGGTACGGTTTTCTTGGTGGCGTCCTGTGAAGGTCGTAGAAGCAGGGTCAATAGCGAATCCCAGGCCCTGGATAGAGGCGTCCTCGAGATGTGGGAGGATCGAGTTTGCTTGATGCAACCTCCTCGGACTGAAGCCGCGTGTACCTTGGTGATTATCTTCGGAAAGTTGCCAAGGCTCCACTGAAGCCACAGCTGAAGCTGCGCCTTCTTTCAACATACTTGCTCCCAAAGCTGACCTGTGGCTAGTTTTTGGGTGGTTGACCGTCTGAAGGCTAATAAGTCCGGATAGAATGGTGCACTCTGCTGTGCGTGCTTGACTTGGGCGCCCCCATAGCGTCCCATGTGCGTACATTTACTTTCTGGTTTGATCTGATGGACTCCGGGTTTCATCTAACTCTACCAGTATTCCGTTCTTGCACCGTAAGCGCCTGCTTGCTTTGCAGGCATCTGTCTGGGGATGTCACACGTGCTGTGGTTGGTCTTGGATTCGTTTAGGTTTAATTGTGATCTGATGATTATCAATATTGAATAGCTGCCATTTTTAAACAAAACGAATTGATCTGGAAAACGTTCCATATGAGTAACTATAATCTCAATACTGTCATTCACATTCATAGCTAACCACTAAATTTTGTTATTCATCAAATGAGAATGTTCGGAAACTATTTAGTTTATCTTCGTTAACGTTTAGCATTCATGTAATGAGGAGGGGGGAACAAAAATATGTATGTTATAAATATCTCAGTGGACTTACGGTGGACGGAGATAAAAAATAGGTCACGTGGTCAACGAGTATTTGGTGTTTTCCCGCAGAAGATTCCTATAGTAGCCCGCTGAAGAGTCAGGGGAGTTATATTTATTTTGATTAGGCGTACGACCTATTTTCTGCTGAACAATGCCTAGGTTTGGTTCTCCACAAGTTTCTGTGAAACGCAATTCAACTTGCTGTTATTGGAAGATGTCCCACTGTGTGAAGATTTCCCACTGTGTGAAGCCAACAACTACCCTGACACATAGTTGTAAGTTGTCAATTACCGGAATTGAAATTGACTCTGCTGACTGAACTTGAAATTGACGCTGCGGAATGAAACAGTCAACAGTGGGCGTTGTGTGGGTGACCAACATTTACGCATGGAATTTGCTGTTGTACTTTTTGCAAAACGAGCTTTAACGAGTTAGATCAACCCTCCGTGTTTCTTCATCAAGTCAGTGCTGATATATTATTTTCCAACAACGTTCCTATGAATTTCCTAGGAACGGATATAAACTCCAAAATGTACTTAACGCGTTTACAGTAATTTTAAAGTAAATGTGAAACCTGAGAACGACGTCTCTAGCAACCTACGTCCACGTATTGTTCTTCGCGACTATTTTTGTACCCACCCATCGAATGGATTTGTAGGCCAAGATAAATAGGAAAATGAGTTTTCTCGAACATTGAAAGTTCGTATTTCAAATATTATCTTATTCGTCACCGTCTCCGGAAAATATCATAACGCGAAAAGATGTGTAGCGCATTGTCGAATTTATGGGAATTGTGTGATGCTTTGTACGAAAGTTTTTGATTTTGAATTTTATTACGTTATTTAGAATGAACGTAATTCCACTGAAATAGTAACTATCTTACGTGCCAACTTAGTTACTTCCCAGAAATCTGATAGAGCTAGGACTAGTCCTTACACAATGCTAATCGAACACCCTTCGGTTCCTTATACCCACAATTTTACGGCTCTTTGATACGTTTCCTGTCGTTTCAAAAGCGTTCAGTGGACCGTGGAAAGCGCGAAAACGTCTTCGATATGGTTCCACTTTCTCTGACAATCACTTCCCGACGAGGGAGAACTCGGCCGTTCCACGGAAAGCGGCCAATAGGTCGCGCAAGGCTTGGGGTCCCCTCTGTCTGCGCCCGAATACAACGACAACCACAACGACTCGATTCCTTTCCAGAAGACCGAGGTAAACAGATATATAAAGGTAGGAAGGAGGTGCTGGGCGGTGCCAACCAACTTGGTCCGGGGCAGCGTTGTTTCTCTTTCTTTGGTCCACGAGGCCACGGTCCCATTGTCACTTGACGATTTTGAAAGGCGAGTTTTAAGAGATTCTATAAGGGAGCGCTAGTCTTGTTGACTCAGCGTAAATAAAACTTCCAACAGCGCTGCCGCTACACTTTAATGACTCAATGTGAAACAAATCCCTCAAGTTGGTATAACATTTGGCATTTTCTCTGATGTGATCAGTACAAAACAGTAAATACACCTGGTGCGACGCCTCTCCCTACTTCACCAACTAATCTAATCAGCTCTTCACATAGTTCACGTGAACCTGGTTACACGATAAACACCAAATACGAGCCGAATCGGTTTAGCTGCTTTCTGTCTCGTTCGCACACATACTCACTTTGTAGGGATAAGTTAATATAGTGAGTTAGGTGTGTGTTTAGGTTGTAGGTAGTTTTGGATTAGGTTGCCAATAACCGTATATTGTACGCAGCATTTTACGTTTGCTGATTGTTCAATTTCATCTAATTTCGTCCAGTCGTTATATCCCCAGGGCATAGTTAATTAACGAAATATATCTCAGTTTGGTTGCGTGAACTGTGAGTTTCAAAATTGATGAAATGGGGGGCGATAAACTAGTTAGAAACATATGACAAGGGAATTGTCGACAGAAATATACAGTTCCCTCTTCATACAGGCCTCTTCAACCGACATTGTTATGTATATTTGTGTGTGTGTAAGGATTATACTTTTGCGAGTAATTTTGAAGCCACTGCGGCAAGAATGAAATGAAAATAAACAGAGCAATTGTAAATTTTTCGGTCAACTAGTCTGTTTCCTTATAAAATGACTGTTCCTAAACCCTCGACGAGGGTTATGTCAGTCACGAAAGTTGTGATTTCGCTAATATGCAAGAGGCAGGCTCCTGTAGCATCCACTGTACTCAGACCTGTGGCAGCTACATGGTCGTTTACCATTGTCCCGGTAGAGAGCTGTTGCCTGTGTGTTACTACAACCACGAGGGTAACCGGAGGGATCTCGTACCATCTGGGAGTTCTTAATCTCGGTCCCTACTAGATAGAACTATTCACTTGGGTGGCAAGTTTCAACGGGACAGATCAACTGTGACTACGTTTCTTAGCCACCACCTTCTTTGCTAACTCTTATAGGCTTGCTTTGTTGCAGGCAATGCAGCTAAGCTCGTCTGCCCTCCCAACAACCGTCGTTCACTGTTGTAGAAATAGAGTAGAGCAGTACGTGGATTCTTGTTTCCTCCGTACTGGTGGCGCAAGACGTGCATGATGGAGAGTCTTTGAGAGAAAAAGAAATAGAGCCCCACATTGACGGCGCCATGCCCTGTAAGGAACTAGCTCGTCCAGTGCTCTGGCTCAACCTGCCCTCTCTCAAGACATTCAGAGATGTTGGAGAAGAACTCATACGTGTCACATCCCTTCTATAGTGAGATTCGCACAGAGTTTGGCCCAGGGTAGGGGAAGCTTCCGTTTCACTCTCCACTTGTCAACCATGCACTTGTTACAGGGGGATTAATATTGAAAGCAGTATCGCACTAGGTGAGTCGGGAAGTAGTACGATAGAAGCCGAGTGCAATTCGAACTAGGAGTTTTATTCGTGAATTACATTCGGAGATGTTTTACCACAACAAACTGGGAGCTGGGTGGGAGCGAACACGGGGGACATGGCAACGAGGGAACCAGCTCGGTTACAACTGACAGCAGCGAAGTCTTGAGTGAATCGGGGCATTTGAGGTGTCAGCATAAATGCCCCAGACGAGCCTCCGCTGAATCGAAGGTTGTGGTTCGCCCCGTTACACCACTCCGCCCTTGATGAAGTGCCTGTCCTCAGGTACTCATGTGCACTGCAGTTCAGGGCGTTGCTGTACACCTCCACCCAATGGCCGGGCCAACTAACGTCGTTTTGGCTGTTTATGCTGTGATTCACCAATAATTCCTGAACTGTTAACACGTACTGGTTAGAATCGGGGTGAAAATTTCCCGATCTGAGGCCCATCCATTTCTGCGCTCTCCTTATTAATGGCTTCTCTACTTCTTCGGCTCACACCAACAAGGGGCAGCAAACAAATGTGACCTTGAAAACCTTGAACACCCAATGCCCATCAAGACACACCAAAACAAGCATCAACCACCGACTACTTTCCTCCTTCTGTTGAACAAGTACTGTTCTGCATCCCCTGTAGTTTTTAACGTTCGATCCGGACGAACTTTTCCGGGCTCCGCCATTTATTTGTGCTTCATCCCAATCTTTCCTTCTATCATCTGTGCGGCTTCTAATCACTTTCCACCGGTAAGATCATTCCAAATTTCTTCTGCTTTTCATGCCGCCACATTCACCGCATTTTTCACAAACAACGCATCATCTCATCAAGGGCTCTAACGATAGTTGAATTCATTTATTTATTTATTTGCTCGAGCTTTCATAGTATATTCATTTCCTGAAGACTTGAGATTTCCTTATTTTAATACAAACAACTTTATCCTTTTTACTTTCCGCTACCCGAAGGGAAGGACACCAAAATAAGGTTATGGACGATTTCGGCTGATTGGAAGGGGGGGTGGGGGACGAAAATGTACCAAAAACCAGAAATGCGTTGAACGAAGATATAGCGCCCGGATATGTAGCTGGTGTTCGAAATTACGGGCGTGGCGGAAAGTTGTTGCTACGCACCGCTCGTTTTTTACTTTCCGCTACCCGAAGGGAAGGAAAGTATAGTAATCGGCCCAAAAAAAAAATTTGAGTTTTCTTCAGATCTTTACGTTTCAGACCCTACTGAGTCTAATAAACCTAATTTCGGCGCGTGGTCCGTGTGTGTGTATGTGAGTGTGTATGTGTATGTGTGTGTGTTCACCCTGCAGTTGGGGGTCCAGAATACCGCTGACGTATTCCCTGCGTGTCGTATGAGCCGAACTAAAAGGGAAAGCCGGGTGGGCCCAGCTTGAAAGACAACCTCACCTCTATGAGGTCCCCGCAGGATTACATCCAACGAGGCTTAACTGTGGCTGGGCGTCACAGTGTACTCTGTCGCCACACTGTGCTCACCCTGCAGTTGGGGGTCCAGAATTCCACTGCCGTACTCCCTGCGTGTTCGTATAAGCCGAACTAAAAGGGACACAACTTACACTTCATTCACATACATGACACACTGGGAACCCCCTACCTTTAGCTGGGATCGCAGAACACACCCCCCGCAGGAAGGGGGACAGAATTCTCCTGCCGTATCCTCTGCGTGGTCGTTAAACCGGCCTTAAAGGGGCTTAAAGCTCACGACACTGACACACACAACACATTCCAGATACTAAATACACTGCAACGGCTTGCATGGCAGAACACGCTCACTTGAAACACTCATAATGAGCGAAAGACAGTCCTGGAAGTAGCTCACTAACACCTTTGAGCGATCCCCTATATAGGTGCGGCCTGAATGAGGAGGGGGAAACCAGGTTTGAGCGTTCCTGGGGCGGCTGATAGCGTGTGTCCCGCTCACCACATCACCAGTGGCCGAGGGCTGACTCTGAGCAGCAGCCGAAAATCCTCATGCGTCTTAGTCCCGGTGGGTGGCCGGACTGGCAGCTGCGGCGCATGTGGGGCCTCCTTTGACCTCAACGGACCAGCGAAAGGGGCTAGAATCAATATGCCTGAGGGGAGCTTCCAGGACACAGCCTCGAGCACCTCTCGCTCATACCACTAACACACACAACAAATGAACTCACAAGGATACACTACACCAGTCCGCTTCTTTAATCTCCCCTCAAAATTAAGTAAAAAACATGACAAAGTCAACTAAAACTTGCAGGTAATAAAAACGCCACCTGCGCCTCTTCCTCGGGCTCGCCAAGCTCGACTCCCTCCCTCTTCGGACGATGAGCAACCTACTCGTCGTCCAAACAAACAAGGGCGGAAAGAACCGGGCAAACCGCGTTCATCTCCCCTTCTCCCCTAGTAGCCCGGGCAACCCGGCTACTACAAGCACACGACACAGCCGTTGACCCTAAACTGTCGGACATGGAGCAAATTTGCGCATATGTCCAAATCATCCACAGCCAGCTGGCACGGATGAGGGTCAACGCGACAGGACCTATGCGGACCTCATCACTAGTTGCCTCTTCGAAATTTCGAAGCTGGCTATAAAGCTAATGCCCCCAACGACATCGCCCCCTGCCACTCCCCTGCGGAAACTGTGGCGGCTGTCGTGAGGAAGAGCCGCGTAGGGCAATTGCCCAGCAGCCAGTGCCACCAGCCCCAAACTCGAGGAGCAACAACGAGCCAGGTAGTACCCCAGGCCCTCATATGCGGCAGTAGCCGCTACTGCGCCTCCTCCCCCTCATGGAGCTGAGGCGGAATGGCAGCCTGCCAGAGCCAGGAAGCGCAGAGGGAAGCAGAAACAGGCCCCAACTACAGGAAGTGCAGGCCGAGGGCAGCGCCCCGCCTATGCCTCCGCCCAAAAACAAGGGCAATAATAAAAATAAAAACCAAAATAAAAAGCCTCCACCGCTTGCCAAACTCCCCCCTAAAAACCCACGACAAAACGTGGTAGTGGTTAGGCATACATGTAAGGAAGGAGAGGCTGGTCCCTCCAACCCTGATACAATGAAAGCGCTTATGCGGGGAGTCCCTGCTACGGACCTCCAAGCTCTGAGTGTCCGAAAGTGCTAGACATCCGCACCGCAGTAGGAGGTGGCGCCGTCATTGTGACGGAAACGCCAGAAATGGCCAAGGCGCTCACGAGCCACATTTCCACAAAAAGGAGTTGAAGCTCCAGCGTCAGCCCCTGGGTCGTTTCCCACGCCTGCTGCTGTGCGGCGTGCGGACTGACCTTCAAAAAGAGGACTTGGCCCAACAAGTTGTTGAGCACAACCCTGCGTTAGGCTTGCAGCCGCAGGATGTCAGGCCTCTTCACCAAACAGCGTGGAAGGCAGAAGGATTGGGTGATTGAGGTATCACCCAGCCTATACAAAAACTAGAGGGGCAAGGCACCTCCAAATAGCCTGGCAGCGGTGCGCCATACGAAAGTACCAAGCCCCCACTCAGTGCTACAAATGCCAGCGCTTATGGCTACCTGGCAGTGGCCTGTACAAGACCTGTTGTGTGCGCCTGGTGCGCCTTTGCCACATCTGAGTAAGGAATGCAAGCGTGATGCTCCCCTCAAGTGTGCCAATTGCGTCGAACGCAAAATCCAACAGGTCTCACACTCTACACGAGACGCACGCTGTACCATTCAGCGAGCCGATTGCCCTCCAGGAGTCACGAGTGGATTATGAATAGGTCAAAACAGTTCGAATCCTTCAGCACAACACAAATAAGAGTTGCCCAGTTATGGCTGAGTTGCTGCAAAATGCACTCAAGAAACGCTGCAGTGTCCTCGCCATACAAGAACCGTACGTAGGTTCCAAAACCCTTGGTCGGGATCGCAGGCAGCAGTGGTGGCTGGAGCAAGAAGGGGAGCCAAAGCAGCAGTAGCCTACAATGACCCGTCCATAGACATGCTCGCACTCACCCGCCTGAACAGCCAGCACTTGGCCGCTGTGCTCATCCGAGCCGGTGGCTTTGAGCTGGTTGTAATATCATTTTACAGGCAATTTGGCGCACCAGTTGCCAACAGCCTTGAACCACTCGAGCGGGCTCTAGCAGGCCTATCAGGACGCCCCTGCGTAGTCTGTGCTGATGCAAACGCCAGATCACCATTGTGGGGATCCCCAACCCTGGATGGGGCGGGCGAGGCGTATATAGAGCTGCTCACCAGGTACAACTTGGTTGTTGCCAACGACCCCATGACTGAGGCGACCTAAGATGGTCCAGGAGGAAGGTCGTGTATAGACGCCACAGCCGTGTCTCACACCCTGCTACTCAAATTGCAAGGTTGGCGAGTCGTACCAGGTGCAACGCAGAGCGATCACATGGTTATTGACTTTGCCATCACGGATGACAACATCCTCTGCAAAGACATGCGTGAAAAGCGATTCCGCACAAAAAATGCTGACTGGCCACAATTCTGTAGGGTACTGCAAGGTGAACTGCGTGCCGCAGACACCGACCTAATAGTGCAAGCATCCACACCTGAAGAGGTGGACAGCAAAGTGGACACATTTACCACAGCACTGCACTCTGCTGGGCTCTCTGTACTTGGCCAACAGAAGCACAGGGCGATCAAAGTCCCATGGTGGACTGAGGAACTTAATCCCCTCAAGCAAAGTGCAAATAGAGCCAGAAGGATGTACCAAAACACTCGTGACACTGATGCCAGAGCAACACTCCGAACTGCCTTCATCCAAGAGAAGAAGGTTTCCACCGCGCCATCAAACGAGCCAAACGGCAAGGCTGGCGAAATTTTGTGGAAGCGAGAGCTCTGAGAACCCCTGGGGCAGACACTACAAGTCCTCCATAGGAAAAGCAAATGTAGAGCAGGTCTTAGCTGCGATGCAAAATGAGTCAGGCTGGGCCTGCAGTATCGAACGCTCACTGGAAACCCTCCCTGAGAAGGCGTTCCCAGATGACCAACTAGCTCGAGACACTGAAGCCCAGAGGACAGCAAGGAGCTGATCATGGACCCTCCGAACGAGCCCGACATCCCATTGTGGACAACAGGCGACCTCGGCAGGGCTCTTGCGACCTTAAAGCCCAACAAATCTCCTGGGCCAGACAAAATAGAAAGCAATATGCTAAGGAAGGCTGAGCGGACAATCTCCAGCGGTCTCCTTAATTTATTTAATGACTGTCTGCAGGTCGGACAGTTCCCCACTCAGTGGAAGTCTGCGCGCGTTGTCACTCTTCAAAAGGGAGGCGACCGCAATCAGTCAGACCCGCGATCATGGAGACCACTCAGCCTTCTTTCCATATTAGGCAAAACACTAGAAATCTTGATGTTGCAGTCCCTCGAAGGAGTCTTTGGCCGCAACCTCACAGGCAGGCAATACGGGTGTACCAAAGGAAGGTCCACGCAGGATGTCATTGTCGAGATTCGGCGTGTTTCCCTGCTGGCACCGGCTAAGTACGTCGTAGCAGTTCTGATTGACATCAGAGGAGCGTTTGACAACCTTTGGTGGCCAGCGCTCCTTAATGAACTCAAAGGTAGGGGAATCCCCCGCAACCTGTACTCGCTCGTCAGAAGTTACCTGACAGACAGAACTGCTACGATCGAAAGTAGGCATGTCTCCGTCCGGAGAAAGATTGAGAAGGGGTGCCCACAGGGCTCGGTCCTAGGACCAGCACTCTGGAATGCCTTCTTCAAGGTCTTCTCAGGAAACTAATGGAGACTGACTGCGAGCCGTACGCCTATGTGGATGACTTGACTGTGCTGATCTTTGCAGAGTCAGTCCGCCAAATTGAAGAAAAAAACTCACCACGTGCTCCGCACTGTCAACCAATGGTGCGAGCATGTCAAGATGCAGGTGGCTGAGGAAAAACCCAGCTAATCCTCTTGAAGGGGAAAGTGAATAATCCACCCACAATACGCTTTGGCGGCCACAGGCTCCTTCTTGAAAAGCACGTCAAGTATTTAGGAGTGAATATAGGTGAGAGGTGGGGTTTCAACCAACACCTCCAGTCCCTTAAAGGCACTACCATTGCAAGGTTTGCCTCACTGCGTGCCATTAGCAAGGCCACTTGGGGTGTGTGTTACCACGACACCATCCTCATGTATAAGGCCATCTATTTAGGTGTGATTGGCTACTGCCCCGTTGTCTGGGGTAGCAAACTAACAGTCAATCAAAAGAGAGTATTGGCCCAATCCCAGAGAGCTGCGCTCCTGTGGATCACCAAGGCCTACAAGACTGTATCAACGGAAGCACTCCAGGTGATCACTGGTCAGTTACCAGTTGATTTGGCTGTCGAGTGCATGATTGACAAGTGGAGAGTGAAACGGAGCTTCCCCGCTTTGGGCTGAACTCCGTGCGGATCTCACCACAGAACAGAAACTTGCCGCCATCGACGAATGGGCGTTAGGGAAATGGCAAGTGAGATGGGAATCTTCGTCAAAGGGTCGTGACACGTTTGAGTTCTTCCCCAACATCCGTGAACGTCCTGGAAGAAAATGGGTTGAGCCAGACCACTGGACGAGCCAATTCCTCATGGGACATGGTGACTTCAATGCGCGGCTCCACTTCTTTTCTCTGAAAGACTCTCCATTATGCACGTCTTGTGCCTCCAGTGCAGAGGAAACAATAAACCACGTGCTGCTCCACTGTAGTTTCTACAACAGTGAGCGACGGCTGTTGGGAGAGCAAATGAACTTAGCAGCATTGACTGCTACAAAGCAAGCCTATAACCATTTTGCAGAGTTCGCGAAAAAGGTGATGGCTAAGAAACGTGGTCATAGTTGATCTGTCCTTTTGAAACTTGCCACCCAAGTAAACAGTTAGATCAGGTGGGAAACCAGATTAAGAAATCCTCCCAGATGGTACGGGATATCTCAGGTGGTCAACCTCCGCGCGTAACACACGGGCAACAGCTCTCTACGGTGAGACTGGCTAACGACCAAATACCTGCCGTACCTCCACAGGTCTGAGTTCGGTGGATGCTGCAGGGCCGGCCTCTTGCATATTAGCGAAACCGCAACTTCTATGACTGATATAATCCTCGTCGAGGGTTTAGGTACAGTCACCAATAAAGAAACAGATCTGTGTGTGTGTGTCTGTAGTTCGATTTGCGGAGAACGGCTGATCCGATTGAGCTGGTTCTTTTTTTGTTTTGTTCGTTATTTTTTGTAGACACCAAAATAAGGTTATGGACGATTTCGGCCGATGGGAAGGGGGGTGGGGGACGAAAATGTACCAAAAACTAGGGTTTTTCGCATTTTTCTCGAAAACGGCTCTAACGAGTTTGATTAGACTTTCAAATTATCTTCTCCTAATCAATACCTAACTTTTCTTCTCTATACATATCTCCATGAAAGTACGGTGAACGGAGATATGGGCCTATGAAGCAAAAATAGGTTTTTTACGCTTTTTGGCAAAACGGCTTCAGCGACCAAACTCACAGGATGTTTTCAAATAGTTAATACCTACATACTCTTTTCAATAAATGTTCCATTGAACAGAGATAAAAATTAAAACGTGTCAAAAATAACGTTTTTTCGAACATTTCCGTAAATTCCAGGGTAACTTTCTCACCAGATGTGATAAATCCTAATGGAGTGTCTTTTAGTCACCCATACCAACATTTCGTTCTCTATAATTATTTCTGTATATATATGTTGAACGGAGATATAAGCCAAGTTAACTCAGAAAAGGAGATTTGTCGAATATTAATTTATCGGTATTCCAATTTTCTCAAAAACGGCTCTAACGATTTCGATCAAACTTTCGGAGTACTCTCAGCTAACTAGTCCCTAC
This sequence comes from Pachypeltis micranthus, assembly GCA_020466155.1. NCBI lineage: Eukaryota > Metazoa > Arthropoda > Insecta > Hemiptera > Miridae > Pachypeltis > Pachypeltis micranthus. The sequence goes on along the minus strand of CM035771.1, from coordinate 54,771,255 downwards.
ATTTTGTTCTCCATAAATGTTCCTGTAAAATTGCGTTGAACGAAGATATAGCGCCCGCCTATGTAGGTGGTGTTCGAACTTAAAGGGGTGGCGGAAAGTTGTGTGTTGCTACGCACCAGATATTTTTAATTTCGAATTACTTTCCTTATTGTTCCTCTCTCATTCAACTTCCCCTTTTCACCCCTTTTTTTCGTTCCCATTTCATTTATCGGTATTTCTACCGTAGTCCTTCAATCCAGTCCATGTGTGGTGTTTCTGGGAAACACGAAATTTTCATTCCCGTACACCTTAACACGTTTCTTTCTAGAAAAATGATGTTGATAGCCTCATCAACTATTCGTACGTTGATTCATAAATAAAGGCGCTACCATTCCTGTTCTGCTAAGGCCGAAGTATTTGGGATCTTGAGCTCAGGCCTTTCCGAGGTGCGTTCAATCCAACTATTTCGAACCCTTTTCCATGTTAGCCTGGAATGGCTTCTCCTCTCGACAAAGGGCTTTCATGTTTGCTGCAGGGAAGTTCGAACTGCCCTTTCAGCCGGCTTCTCCTCCGAATGAAGGGATTAAGTTTGGTTTAACTTCTGAAGCGACAACGGATTTTCCCTTTTTGGACTTTCCAAAATATCCTTCCCTCCCTTTGATTTGCCTCCTTCTCCAAAACACACAGCTCTCCCCAGACACTTGTCTCCCAGTGCTCACTATAGACATTCCTCTATCAACTCTCGGACCAGGCACAGCTCTACTCACTCTCTTTCCTATCTAATTTCACGCACAACCAGTCCACTCACATTCAGAGCCCCATTGTGTTTGTGCTTATATACTCAACATCATATCGCTATTCTGTTAAAGCTCAATATAATCCTCTCTCGTGCGCCCAACAACTCTTACGTATAATGTTAGGTTACAAATTACCCAGTTCATATCAATTGAGGGAGACATAGATTGGATTAGTAGCGAGAGTGATAAAAATCGCTGAATGCAAGTGAGGCTGAGGAATGTTGTGTGTATGCATGGCACCAGATATTTTCTTCCTCCGTTGTAGATTTTTTTTTCTTCGGTAATCCCTCTCTTTATTTCAGTACATATACAAGGTACTAAATTAGCTCGTAGCTCTTGACATCGGAACAAAGAAATCAGTAGAACGGTGTTTCCCAACCTTTTTTGTGCTACGTCCCACTTTTAGCATTTCTAAATATGTCTTTTTGCCCTCCACACATAAATTATTTGTTACTTAAGTAACATAAATGATGGATTTTTGTATACCTAATAATTGTTTACAGCACTGTTGAAAAAGTTGCTTTTTTTGGTAAATGTTGTACCTGTATTACACATTTCATTTAAATAACAAGGAGCGAAAGTCGTGTCAAAAAGAATTCTAATTCCCCCCCCCCCCCGTGGGGCATGGGCCCCACGTTGGGAAACACTGCAGTATAATAGCCACCGACCGCCTTCTTATGGTGACGGAATCTCAAAAGAATCTACTAAACGATTTATATTTTCATGCTCATACACAAATACGAGTACTTCCATGGACTTTCAAATCAATGATTCGTTGGGCGAGGTGAATAAAAATTATTTTAGCGCAAAATCCTTTTGAAAATCTTTTGTGTTTGACGTGAATGCCGTGACTTCAGTCTGTATTAACATAACGTTTGCTCAAGGTTTTGCTCAGAATTGTCTATCCGCGCGAAACCCTCGGGAAAGGTCAGTTGTTGATAGTAACCATCAGGGGAACGTGAAATTTTAATTAACAGTTGAGATTTTGAATAGTTGAATTGGCAACAACCTCATCCCGTGTTCCCATTCCATTCCTCGTGTGCCCTTCGACTAACTTTATATTAGGCTTCAGTAGAAAAATGTTCCCTCCTCTTGTTGCGCAGTTGAACAATGGAAACTTCGATCTGGTGAGAGCGGCACGCTGTTGGTCTTGTGTAATAACGGACCTCACCGGACGAAACCCGTTGCAGGGGCCTTAATGTTGAGATCCTTGTGATTCACAAACTATAATGTAATTTTTACGTGAATGATTCGTTGGGATGATTCGTCTCGCTTTGTAATCGTCTTTGTAAGTTTAGTCCCATCCACTTTCATTCTCATTCGGGTTGAGTTGCGAAGGACACTGTTGTTATGTTAAAGAAATTGGGTTGTGTCCGCCAGTAGGCAAATTACTAAAGTTAACGTACCTGTTAGGTGAGTCCGTCTCCTCTAACTCACCAGTAACTCTCCGTAACTCACCAGCCAGAGGAGACGGACTCACCTAACAGGTACGTTAACTTTAGTTGTTATGTTGCCTAACTATCATATCTGTTGGTGGCATATATTTTTTTCTTTTTTTGTCGGATGTATAAGCAGGAGCGCGAAAGCTCGAAAAATCGCTTTTAGATGGAAAATGTTTTGTTTGCACGTGCAAAAAATGCAAAAATTAAAAAAGTGCCCTTATATCTTCATTGATCGAAATTTCATGAAGATGTTTACGGGGGGAGAGTTGATTAGTGATTACCTTCTGTTATTAATTGTCAAAGGTCGTTTAGGATTCGTTTGAGCCGTTAAAAAGAACGGAAAACCCCAATTTTAGTACCTCCCCTCTCACCACAAATGGATGACGACTGTTAACAACCTTCTATTCGCGTCCCCAAGAATTAAGTAACCTAACTAATCGGTGTTTAGCCGTTCTTTCGCTAAGTAGATAACGGCGCTTAGAAATTTCTTTTGGATTCAAAATGTTAAGTGCTGATGGAAACTTAATTTTCATTTTTGACGGATTGCCAGGAATTATCTTATCTTTTGTGTTTGCAGAAAGTTAAAACAGCACAGAAGTTATACCTAACTAAAACTGGGCCTCCCGATTTCTCAATACCATAAGCTGAGAATTAAATACGTGTAAACCATAAGCTGAGAATTAAATACGTGTAAACGTGTTTCCATTATTGGTTTTGATTATGCTGTGGTACAGTGCTAGATTGTAGTAGTTTCAGTCGTAGTGCAAGTTCGATGAGACCCGCAGATGGCAGCTGGCTTCAACTCTTAAGCGTAGCGCAGCTCACCTACGTGCATTGCCGCGTTTAAGTTAATGATGATGCCTCTGTAGCCGCTATCAGCTCTGAAACGCCCCAAATGGGGGGTGTCCTGTAGAGTCTTTTGCCTGTGTACGCTGGCACGGCAATGCATTTGCTGGCATCGCTTTGGCGTTTCGACTTCAGAAATCGTACAGTTCCAGTACAACTATCATCGTTGAGTAGTAATACCCCGCGCGAATGTGTTGGCCTCTCACTACCGCGACGACGTCTCGTCTCAACTCCCAACTGTTCAGTGTGTGAACAACGAGAAAGTGTTTCTATGATGGGGAAAGGTTATTAGTTTTGGTTTTTGCCAGCACTCCGAAGCCCCATTCATCTTCTAAGAGACCCTACTTGTCAACTTCCCGGGTAAACGGGTGATGCGGTCTTCCTTCTTTTCTTTCATTACTTTGTGTATGAGTCTAAATTAAGGTTATCAAGATGATTGAAGGAATGGGGGCAGACGAGAAATTTTCAACTAATCAACAGCTGTCTCTTCCTCTCCATAACATTTCTGTATGAACACCTTCAACGAAAATAATGGGGTTTTTTTTTTGACCCAAGGGCGTGTGGGACAAGTCCCTTTGTCGCTGCGGCCGCATATGGGCCTATTGTGACGCTGGCCCTTTCTTAGTAGAAGGCGTCGTACATACCCGCCCCCCTTAGGAAGCCGAGTATGTCCTTCACCGCAGAGTCCGCTACGGTTTGGGGTTCAGTGGTCTCCTGACCGAAGTATTCAAAGCGTTTTGCTGCCAAGGCAGGGCATTCACATAGGATATGCTCTGCTGTCTCGTCCTCCTCACCGCAGAGTCTGCATTCCACCGCCTCTGAGATGCCCATCTTGTTGAGGTGATACCTTAGTGGGCAGTGCCCGGTGAGGAAGCTTATCAGTACTCTCAGATCTTGTCTAGAGAGTGTCAGCATCGCCTTCGCCCTTTGACAGGAAGGCGTGACAAGCCTTTTCGCCTGTCTTAGTCGTGGCTGGCGATGCCAATGGGCGCCATTTTCCTGTATCTCCCATCGAGCAACCAGGCGGTTCAGGTGACTTTTCGTCAGACCCACGTGTGGTTCAGGCACGATGGGTAGGGATTCTGTACCCCTTTTCAAGAGGCGGTCAGCCTTTTCATTGCCCTCATGCCCCCTGTGAGCCGGCACCCAAATGAGGGAGAGCCTGTTACTGGCGCCGAGCTGCTTGAGTGCATGGAGGCATTCCCATGCCAGCTTAGACCTAAAACTATAGGCTGCGATGGCCTTTAAGGCGGTCTGGATGTCTGAGAAAATGTAGATCCGCTTGCCCTTGAGCCCTTTGTTCAGGATCTCTTCTGCGATCTCTTGGGTTTTGCCCATTGTTCGCGGCTGCTTATTCAGTCAGCATGCTGACCTTATTCACAGCTGGCCGCAGACATGCCCCTGGGGGCAATACCGTGGCTATCCACAACCCGTGGTCGGGCCTGGTAGCATGGGCCTGCTCCTGGGAAGATAACCCAGAACCAGGGGAAAAAAAAGAAGAAATTTTCAACTAGTCAACAGCTGTCTCTTCCTCTCCATAACATTTCTGTATGAACACCTTCAACGAAAATAATGGTTTAAAAAATTGTTAACGTCTCATCGGCTTCGACGACACTAGTCAAATTCACCGGTACTTTAAACCCTTCAATACCTATTTAATTTTCTGTATAAATATTTTTCTGACAACCCGTAGACCGGTAACGGCGAAAACGTTAGAAAAATCATGTTCGTGTGCATTTGTCACCAAAATTGCCAAACCTGTTTCAAACAAACGAGTTCCTGTACCACTTCGTTTTGTTCTTGACGCATATTTCTCTCTCTCAAACATATGTTGAACGGAGAGAAAAGCTAAATACTTCAGAAAATTAATTTCATTGTGTGTTGCGTAAGTTCTCCGCGTCTATAGTTTTATAATAGGATTTACATCGGATGGAGGAAAACTGCGATCCTTCATGTTTTGAAATGTAGTTGTGTAAATTGAACAAGTGTGATATTGTAAAACGATGGAAAATAATTTAATATTACTTGGGCTGTAAATACTGAAGATTCAAATTTGTTCGGCATTTACGCTTTAGTGCAGTTTAACCATTCACCCATCTGTTGATCCAAGTGTTTTAGATTATGCACACAAACTGATGACGTGCGCCTTCTACATCTGGAATATTTACTATCTGCTATTGGCACCCTGCGTTGATTGTTCTTGACAGTTTTTCAAGTTCATCTACTGCCGATTGTGTTTATCGTTCTATCGCCTCTAAAATGCATTTTCCGTGGTTTTACGGCCGAACGGAGCGGCAATTATGGCATTGTTTGTAGAGTGTGAACACCTACTCTTTTAAGACGCTTCACTATTTCCTTCTTCGGTTTACTTCTCGTTATTGAAGTCGTTTTCATCGTTAGCAGCTTAGAATGGCGCGCTGAGTTGGTTGTTGAAGAAGCATTTTTTTTCTTTAGGGGAGCTTTACTTTCCATCAACTCTTCTTGAAAAGCTGTCGTCTGTTGTCAATCTCTGTTCAAAATCTTCGGAGATAAGTACCACCTGTATTTGTTCTGCCAGACGGGAAAGCAGTGCAGGAAATGAGCGCAGGCCGGGAAGAAACGATAAATTTTGCTCGATTGTCCTGTAAGTACCTTCAAGTGGTAGATATTGTCTTACTACATTTACTGAAATTTCACTTTTTTCCTTGTAGACGCAGTCCTACACCTCCGAGACCCGTCCTATTCGACTCGACACCTTACAAAATAATACGTGGGTAACAGGGTCGTCGAAGCCTGTCGTTTGGTCCTAAATTGGAAGCTAGACTGATTTCTTCATTAAACCCTGTTGTGTGAATACTGAGCCAATTAAAGTTGAGTCTTGAGCGCTCGGTCAATGCTCTCTCATCTTTTCTACGACTGACTCATCTCTTGGCTGCTTCCTCTTGCTCTTGATTAGTGAGATAGTTGAAGGGCCTTTCGCAACATCCCACTTGTCTGGAATTGCATTAATTTTTACATCCTTTCCTCAGGATATGTTTTGTTAGGAATTGCTTTTCTTCATAGCCTAAACGTGAAACCAGGTCAGCCGCCAATTACGAGTAAAAAATGACGTTTTGCTTATTTTTACCGTTCTGGTTGTTACAGCTCTCGCTGAGATTATGATCACGGCGTACATTGGCTCTGAATAATGAGATAGGGGTTGTGTATTGGACGTAAATTTTGACAAACATGAATTGATTACGCTTGATCTTCAACTACAAGATCGTTACTCGTGTTCGATCATTCGTAAAACTTTTAATGTACCAGGTTTTTAAATTTCTCCCCACTGCCTTCCTACAATTCCCTCTAAATGCGAATGAAGGCCACCAAGATTATTCAAACGTCAGAAGTTATTGACACGTAATTACTCCGCTTAAAGCTCACAGGAAGTTTTACTTTTTAGGCCTGCTTGTCTTTTACCCCACCCTCAGATTATCAAATCGGTGCATGCATGTGACGTGTGGCGACGGTCTTTTATAACGATCCCTGAATATCGTACGGAGTCAAAATAAATGTAAATGGTGGTCAACTGTAGATTTTTGAGAAAATCACTTCATCCCTTTGAGGTGGAAATCCACGTAACGAGACGTGAGACGTACGATCTTTGCCCCATCTTCTGAAAATGCCTTATGAGTAATTGGCTTGACCCAGACTATTTGACGAGCCAGCTCCTTGCAGGACATGAGGACTTTGATCGATGCTTCATGTTTTCTCTCTCAAAGACTCCCAATTTGGCACGTGGGGCAACAGTGGGGGTTTGTATCGGTCACCGTTACTTTCGCTGTGTACCACCTTACTCCCATTGTAGGCACCCAGTGATCGTAGTCTAGTGGTCAAAGACAAAGATTTATATTCCGAGGAAATTTGGGCATTGAATTGGGGCTCGGGGTTGCTTTAATTTTACCTGAGTCCGCATCAGATGTTCCTTCATTACCAGAGTTTCCTTGGAATGTGAATCTTTGTCTTTGAGCACTAGACTACGATCACTGGGTGCCTATAGTGGGAGTCAGCTGGTACAGCTGTCTCCTCTCGCGAGATCTTAAGACCCCCCCCCCTCACCATTTCAAAATTTTACACTGCTCAGGAAGATTTGGTGCTGGGCTCCTTAGGCATAACAGCGAGAGAAGACACAACCGAGGATTAAAACAACTTGAAACCCTCAATGTCATGATGAATCCATTCTATAAGCAGTTGGAACCAATTCTGTTATTTAATCTATGTGCAGGGCAGTCCGCTGGTTTAAATGTTTCCACTTTTTTGAAAGAGGTTCCCCTCAGAGAACAGGAGCAACATTTACAATTTAGACCACGGACCACAGGTACGCAGATTCTTCAAGAAGTTTCAGTTCTGCGCCCCCATACCAGTCTGGTTCTCAACCTCGTCCACCGAAACATCACGACCAGAAACAGCCCTCCTAGCCAGTCTCTGCAATTGAGAATTCTCACTCTTCACAAGCTCCCTATATTTTGGCTTTAGTGGCTGCTGCAGTAGGGGAGGGAAATCGCTTTGCCAGATGTTTATTGCGTAGCGTACCCCCTCCCTCGCAGCCAGCACCTTAGCAACTGCGATGAGACGCATCTTCTCAGAAGCATACTTTTATACAGTCATATCGACATTTATATTTTCATTGCTTTCGACGGAATGCTTCTGCCAGACGTGGGCCCTTAGAGAACGGTGAAACCGATTGAGCTGGAAATTTGGAGGAGTCCTGCTCTACCACGAGGAGATTGGTGATGGCTAGGGTCGCCTGGTAACCAAGACTGCTGCACCCCTTTAGGTCGGACACACACACACACACACACACACACACACACACACACACACACACACACACACACACACACACACACACACACACACACACACACACACACACACACACACACACACACACACACACACACACACACACACACACACAAATATATTCTATTTTGTCTGACTAGACGTCGAAACGTAAAGATTGGACGAAAGTACTTCACATATCCGTTGGATTGAGGGGAGTACTATCCCTCGATCGATCGTTATAAAGTGGTTCGAAATGATGAATATTCAGACAATAGTTGGCACCGCCTCCCCGGATTTAGCAGTCGTTGGTTGTACACGACTCTTGCGCATTAATCCTTCAGAGTAAAAGTAGAAGACTCGACTCGACCTCCATTCGTTGCTTGAGGCAGTAGACCGAGTACAGCATCTCGTCACAGGTCAGCCACTTGTTCGGTGCAAGGACACCCCTTCTCTCAACGCTTGGCATCTGTGGCCTTTTAATGGTAATAGCTGTTCCAGCAGTTGGCTTGAACTTCTGCCTCCTCTTTCGCCGTTCTTGGGATTGATTTTATGATCCTCGTAGAAATTATTATTAGTCTTATTATCGTTACTGTAATTCCACTTAATTAAGGTACGTAAGGATGTTGCGGATTGAGGAACGTAAAAGTGTTGCGATGGGGATTTGGAAGTGTACGCTGGCCTAAACTACTGCACATCCGGTATTATCTGTGGTACAAGACAGAAACTTCAATATCTCGTGCAATCGACTTATGCCAATGCTGCGTAAGCATCCGATGTAGTAATCGGTTACTATTTCTGATCAACTCACGAGACTCACCGGTGCCTGCACTTTTTGTGTGGACTGGTTGTCTGGAACTATCTACCTTGCTGGCATTGAAGGGACTACAGTGAGGGTAAACAGAGTTCCTCGTGTTTACCAACACTAAATACACGGCGTATATGACGTGAAAAAATGGGGCAGTAAATGACCATATCTCGTGATGTACTGACTGCACGAGTAGTGGATCAGCATTCCCTTCGTCCAGATTTGTTGTAGGATGTTGGGGGAAAACTCGTAAGTTCCCCAATTCGTATTGTGTTATCTACTGAGCACCCTTCAGTGCTGCGAGCTGTGGTATAGAGTATTAGTGATATCAGAATTTATCTTCAAGTAGCGTGCCACTCTTTTTCGCTTTCCACTTTATAGTCTTGTATACTGGTCTTTTATTTTGGTCGACTGTGCTTTTGTTACTCAACAATCCGCGTCTTTTGTATACAATATGGAACAGAAATATTTCGTCTGTATGATGAGGCAGTCGCTGATTGGGCCACCTGATATCCGTTCCGCCATGCCCATCTTCTTTAGGGGGGAAAGCGTGGCTTCAGCATTGAACTCAGTGTCGTCCTTAGGCCACAATATCACTCTGCTGAGTAGTACAACTAGATCCAACAACCTCGCACATACAGAGTATGTCTTCGGTCTTTTCCTCGCTTTATCGCTTCTCGCATACAGCCGTCATTTGCCAGCTCTGGGCCTTGTTTACTCGGACATGCACCTAATGTCACTCCTCTGAAGGGTGTTGAAGTACTTTGACTGCTTCATACTAGACCTCCATTGTCACGCTTTGCTTCCATCAATTAATTGCTGTAAGTAGCAGCCAGGCGATCACTTTACCTTCCAAGCACCCCCTCCCCACAACCATTTACTATGAGTCCTCGACTCTGCAAGTGATACAAATATAATCGAACGTATTTATTCGAAAAATTGAAGCTGACAAGTTTTAACAGGTGGGGGGGGGGACGTCCAATATTATTATGGAGAGTCAGCAGTCAATTAAACGGTTTACTGAAAGTGATAGTTGTAGCCAAACGCCTTCAGTTTTAGTGTTACGCATAACCCTTAGGTTCTGACACTAAGGGCCGGTTTATCAATGTCATTTTCAGGCCCAAACAAAGGTCGAATAAGTCAAATCTTCGAATAACTCCTAATCAATTCACTCATCAGTATCGGCATCCCGCTGTTTCCATTGTCCAAATATCGTTGACCGACAGCTGCCAATTCGACATTTTGAGTGGAGAATCGATAAACCGGCCCTCAGTCGGAGTTGTTGCTGAGTCAGTTAAAGCGCCTTCGACTTGTACTTAAACAAAACTAGCGGTGAGGTGAAAAACTGAAACCGAAAGCGATTCGCCAAAACTGAGGCGCTTCTGCTCAACCACTGGGGCTGAACGTCAGTTGCCAGTTGCGGGAGACTGCTTCCAAAGGAATGATTCCATACCACTAAACGGTACGAAACATGACCTGACTACAGTGGAACTACGGAAATTATGTATTCCAGACGTCTGTGGGTGCCTGTAGGCAATTCGCACGACGTAAGGAGTCGAGCTGATAAGTGGTTGCACTGAGACGAGCGGGAGTTCTTTCAATTAGTAGACTTGGGCTCACTATAATTACTATGATTTCACCGTTTTCGGTCTAGACGCATCGTACACCTCTGAGAATCGTTCCGCTCGACCCAGCATTTAAAAATACCTAGAAAACGATGCCAACGACGGCGTATTTGTGATCAAACTGCCAAAATTGCGTTTTTCTTAATTTGTTAACCATTTTTTGCCCGCAACATCCGTGGGCTGCTTGCCTAACAGGCTGGCACAACTAGATATCAAATGAGATTTTTGTCCGAAAGAACGGATCTTTCAGACCACGTTAAAGGCATAAAACGACGGCGGATGGACATTACAGATTTGGAATCCCGTTGTCTTGAAACGTAATGTGCCATATTTTGAGGGGGGGGGGAAGCTAAAAAACGTTCCTGACTGAAAAACACATGTGTATTATTTGGAATGAATAATAGCCCAAAAGAGAAGAGAGGAATGGTTTTGATAGTTACTGCATCTGAAGCTGACGGTTGTTAACATCCAGTGAACTGCTGGCCGATGTAAGACCATCCAAGGGTTTTTGTTGAGTTAGGCCTTTGAGAGACTATAGGTAGTTGGGGTTAACCCTTTTTTTCTACACCGCGCTCTCATAATAATACGGTAAGTTGGGTTGTAATCAGACTGGGGCGTTTTATTTGAGAGCTGTTGCTCTCAACTCGACGGTCTATGTATATCGTGTGTCACGCTACACGATACGCTCTTCACGCTCACGCCTCACTCGTGATTAGTACTTGTACTCGTATTAACTTGAACCTTGTCTAAAATATCTGGGCGTGACGGATCGCACACCTTCCCTTACCGGGAGAATTAATCCGGCGCGGTGTACAGAAGGATACTATAGAAAAGTTGACGCTGAGCAAAATGTAGCTATTCAGTAAGTTATTTGAGGTAGATGTAGAAAGTGTGATATAACTTTCTGGAAGGTAGAGTGAATCACATGTTCTGATCTGCTTTGGCTCCATCTATGTGCACATTAATTTAAGGGTATCAGTCGCCAATAAACACAGTTTTGTAAACGGAATAATACTACGTATTGCCTAGTTATTAATATTTGAAGAATTATGTAACGGCAGTGCTTTGTGGATCTCGTGTATTTACGCTGAATGATAGTTCATTCCATCAGTTCGAAGGTAAGAGGTCAGTACGTTCATTTCGTTTGGTTGGATTGTAGTTAGTTATTATACTGAATACTCGAGCATTGAATACGTTCGGTTTGTTCGAGGATCAACTATTAAAAGGTTGCATTTGAAAAACCTGAGAACCTAATCAGTTTCATCTGTACGAAATCTGTTCCTTATCTGATCAGCTTTCTACCTCGTAAATTTCAAACCGAAGTGCTCCAATGACTCCCCTCTAACTCATGTTTATGGATGTCGGAATAGAAATACAATAAGATTTGTATGTTACGATATCGCACTAAGTGAGGAGGGGTGTGTGCACGATATCGACCAAATGCAATTGGAACAAGGAGTTTTTTCGCAATGGCAGTTATACTTCGATGAGACAACAAACTGGGGATTCCCATGTTTGAGGTGCCTAGTCAACACAAATACCCCGGACGAGCCGTCGCTAGTTCGAATAGTTCGGTTGTCCCAGTACGTGTATACTAAATTACTGAACGTGAACAAAAACGTTCGTAAGTGTAAACAAACAGCAATAAAATTGCTGGTAGAAGTGGCAAATCGTCTATTTAGATCGCTGACCGCTCAAAATCTACGATTTTCCATCTGATCATCGATTAATCTTGAAACATCGTTGGTGAAGCCTAACATCACCGTTCAACACACGAACTTCCCGATTTAATCGTTCAATAACGTTGGCTGTAACCGGCCTTTGATAAGGGTTTCTTACCGCCTTTCACTGTAGAGCCTTCCCTAAATTGATTCGACTTCCTTCGGAGCTTTTTTTAAACTTACTTTTTTTTTTGGCTAGGGCAAGCGTATTATAATATGGATTTAAGTTCTCTAACGTTCGGTTCTTGTGTAGGTTGCAATCCCAGGGGGTATTACAATTTCCCGTATGTTAGTTAGGTATTATGAATGATCCTCAAATTAAGAAAGCGCAGACTTGTGATGCGTTGACGTTCGTTCTATTTCGGGTTCAATATAGAATATAAATAAAAGAGTGAATACATCGCCACGTCACTTGTATGAGGGGAATAGCCAGTTTTAAGAGCTTCATCGTTTAATGTCAAGATCGAAAAAAATGATTGCCAATGGGAGAAGATGAATGGGCAAGATGGAGGCAACGAACCCATCAAGATTTCCATCTTAGCTGACATCGTCGGGGTTCTTGTGAAAGATTAGTTGACTGCGTCGCAGAACTCGCCCGATCTACAACTGCAATTCAGGTTTATTTTCAGAGACTGTACATGTCATAAAACTGCTCAGCTTTACGAACTGTAGGTGATAAGTTTTGAGGGGTCATTAAAAATGGATTGTAATTCGGCTAATAGTAGTGGGACTGGGATTGTTCTGGCTAGGGACAAGTTTTCCAATCCGTCCTAGAAGCGGATATAGTGAGTACTGTGAGGTATTGCTATGATGTTGTGTATCCAACGTGACAATGATGGTAAAATTACATCGTTCTGATGTATACGCGCTACTGCAGCGCTGGCAGATTTTTAAACGACCAACTGCTCGATAGCAGTTGCTATCAAACGCTATCAAAATTTTCCTGAGCGTGCCCCATCTGCATCTTGTAGTTCTGCCCACGGTGTTGGCGTTCCCCGCCTGGCAAACTCTTTGTCAATTGCGGAAATTTCACGTTTTGCTCGTGCTCTGCTAGCTGAACGTGTGTCCACGTCCCTGGTGCGCTATTTCTGGCAGCTATCGATCATAATTCAGTAATTAGGTAGTTATAAAATTATTGCGGGGAAAAATGAAAGATAGAACTTGAATGGCAGTTGTTCGATAAAATAATTGACATTAATTTGGTCTAAACATGGTTAAAATTCGATGCGTGCTGACTATAATTCGTCGTAACCCGTCAAAACACTAAGTCTTAATTATTTATTATTCGTGGCGTCGCTGGCAGTCGCCGATGAGTTCACAGGAGCTTGACATTTTGCCGCGAGCCAGCTTTTTTGTATTCTGCGGGCTAACTGCCAGGAATCGCCGTTCTATCAATTTGTCGTATAGAAAATGGAACTCTTGGCACCGTTCAAAAGGCCGAAATGATTTGGTGGCAGGTTAGAAATGCACTTCCGCAACATTCTGAGCTTAATTCACCCCGTGAGTTTTGGCCAAGTTTGTTTTTCCCGGTCGGCCACCTCGCGACGATCTCGAGGGCTCTGAACGTTCTGGCAAGGTCTTTGAACTTATTCATTTGAATTTGAAATGATTTATTTACAGTCGAAAGACATGTGAAATTTTGTCAGTTACCTGATGGCTTCGGGAACACAATTTTCCTCCAATAATACTATAAAATCAGTTCCATTGTTCAATCCTTCCTTTCTTTTGCACTGTACTTTTCATAGGGTTGTTTGTTATGAATATTTGGAGACCGCTAAGGAGAGTAAAACAAGAAAAAAAATTTGTAGAGGATCCGTATGGGATCCCGGATGGGAATTTGACATTAGGGTGATCCAAAGAGTCAACTAGAGCGTGAAAGTGCCAAATTACGCGAAATCTAATGTTTCGAGAAGCTCGTGGGATTGAACACAGGGCAGTTTTAGACAAAGTTGAGCGTCCTAAGTAGACGGAATCACAGTAACAACCTTAGAATGCGAGAGAAATGGATGGGGACGAACTGAATTTGAATATCACTCTGAAAGGAAAAGGAGGTAGAGGTGGCGGTTACAGCAACCCAGGAGGTGAGTGCAATAGTGGGACGTACAGTTGGTTTGATGGAGAGACTGTGAGAGTATGCGCCTGAGACCATAGTGGGTGAGTTCAAGTAGCAGGTTTCCTAGGTGGCAGTGACGGTGGTGAAACTTGCAGCCAGGAATGCCCTTCTGGCAGGCAAGTTGCAAGGGAGTCTGTAAGGTGCAACATCAGTCTTGAAATTAGGATGGCTCCAAAGTAACTCCTCGGTAGTACATTCACGGAATCAGGTCTCATTGAAAGTGAATGAGAAGGCATAGGAAGTAGAGAGAGAGCTGGGTGATGCTGATGGCGCCATGCAAAAGAGCGTAAGACCACTGTCATATGTAATGGTTTTGGCGGCGGACTGCGCGAGGTGGCAACACTGACCGTCACCCGTGCAGCCCGCGGCTGTTTATATTAGCAAGAGGAGCCAGTCGGTTATCATAACGGCTAGCGGCGCCTCAAGCGAATCTGTTCTCCTGAAAGTCAGTGTTTAATTTCCCCTTTTTGGTTTGTGAAGTAAGGTAAGCGATCAGAGCTTTGTGTTTCATTTTCCCCATTGTCCCTTTTATTGTCATTTAATACAATCCGAGCATAGGTTATTTATTTCATTTTAAAAGGAGTTCGTTTCGTTTCATTCATTTCGAGTTTTGCCGATTAAATTCAAGTGGGTCTTAATTGCTTTATAATTTCATTTCCCATTACCTTCTTGAGAGTTATTATTTTATTTATTTGATCGAGTGAGCATTATTGAGCGTATTTGATTTATTCTTTTCTTTTGGGCCCAGACACGGTCTTCACGAGTGTTCTGTACGCCGGAATTGGAACACAATTCCGCAAGTACGTCACACATATGCGGGTGTAACCAGGGCAGGAAACCCATCCCAAGTACTAGACAAGTCAGGGGGTAGAACCACCCAGCGATGGATGGATGGCAGATACAGGCTCTTGGACGCCGTCGCTCGCAGGCTAAGCTACCGAAGACAATTGCAGCAATCAAGGCCGAGCTGAGTAGGTAGTATCCCCCAGAAACGTGAGCATGCTGTTTTGCTGGTTGCAAGGGACAGCTCAGATGCAATGGCTGTAGAAGTCAAGCAGAAGGACGTCTAGCAAAGGTGAGCAACGTACGACTAGCTCGTGGAGGGAAAGTGATGATGGTCCTACCATCAGGAGGCAATTGTGGCCAACGACCTCCCTGGGATCGTCTGTGGAAGAAAGGAGGAGGGATCTGCTATTTAAGGTCGGCCCTAGATTCCAGGTAGTAGCAAAGAGGGTGGTTCAAGTGTCACCAAAGTTCAGGTAGGGCCTCCTAAAAGAGGAATGGAGGTTCAGCTGCAAGGTGGTACACCACGTCACTGTGACTAGCCAATGCCAATACCACCACAAGTTCGAAGGGCAATGAAATGTGTGGATGGTGTGCGAACAGCGACCATTCCTTCAAGGCATGCCCAAATAAAGAGAATTAGCCACAGTGTATAAACTGCAGGATGAGTGGCCTGCCAGCAGATCACAATGAGGGCAGTGCTAGTTGTCCTTGTATGACGAGATCCTTGGAACTGTAGATAATGGCGTCACACTACAGAAAGCAATTGGGAGAAAAATCGAAATAGTGCAGCACAAAATGAATAGGCAGGGCCTTGTCACGAAAACAGCTGAGGCAGCTGGGTTCAGAAAACAAAATTTCGCTCGCAACAGTGCATGAGCCAAAGCTGGCGTACAAAAAGTTTGTCATTGAAATGATTCAATAACTGCTTATTCACCTATGTCAAAAACGCGTTGTGTAAAATGAAACGTTCTGACCGTGGCACAGACGAGCTTCGAAAGTCTTTCTTGAGACGATGGCGAAGAAAAGAAGAAGGGTGTGAGAACTAATTTGGAAATGTCCGATTGCTCCTGCTGCGATTTGGTGTCAGGATTATAGGATCCACGATACACGACAATACGGTAAAATACAGTTAAAACTGACTTTTTCCGCATACTATTATTTATAAGTGAAAAATAAAAATCAAAATATCAAAAGGGTTTAATAATCAAGTCAAGTATCAACAAAATTAAGCATGTTAATTACCTTGCGTTAGTAGCACTTTTTAATTCCAATTTCTACAGATAGACGACAACATGGTAAAATCGCTTATCCTTCCTAGGTTACTTTTCATCCATAGGGAGTGGAGTGAGGTTTGATCTTGCTTGAACGTTATTTTAAAAAGGCGATTAAGCACTTGATTTAACGAAGTTGTAAAAAATTTAAAGTGTGTTTGAACAATAAGCACACTATGTCCTGAAACTAATTCTACTTGTTGCTCTGCTCAGAACTCTATCGTTCTAATCAAGTTTAAATCCTGTGTCTCTCGTGCGTCCCATTCATCAATTAGTCAAATCTGCATTTCAGCCTCACCTGCACCCATCACTTACTGATATCGAAGTTAATAGTTTTGCCTTTATATATATATCTAGTGTGACGCTAGAGTTTTCACGAAAATGGTTTCGTCAGTTCAATAAGCCACTTACACAATGGTTAGGTAAGTTGTAATTCAATAATTAGCAATGACCCTCGAAATTCCGGGAATCGAACTACTGCCGTCTGTTTCGTTCTTCTCTCACTATATTTTCTGTAGTATGAGGAAACAGTTAAAATTAACCATTCCAAAAAAGTTAACGAAATTAACGATTCCACAACTTCCCTGTGGTTGGTATTTCAATATATCTCGAGACATAAGTGAAGGCTACCCAAGTAATTTTGAACATTGAGCACTAAGAGATCCTATTAAGTGCTACCAAGTCTGTGTAAAGTGAGTGAACAGTACAAGAGATTCGTTGATAAGGCGATACAACTGTAAGAACTGTTTTCTTGTGTGTTCACTAACGGAAAGGCCTAGAAATTCCAGAAGGCAACATGATTTTGAAACATACCAATTAGATTTCGGGTTCCTTCTCAATGTGTGTACACATTTTGACATTTTATGTCTTTACTTTGCTACATAAGCTCGAAAATGTAACGCCGGAGGAATTTTTCAACCCGAGTTGCAACCACATCCCCTGTGGCCTAATGGAGAAGGCATCGGTCTCCTAAACTGGAGGTTGTGGGTTCGAGTCTCACCAGGGTTACGATTATTTTTTTTACTTTGTTACATAAACGCGATGTTACGCGGGATATGTAACAGAGAAGCGTCACGAAATTTGTGTTGGGTTAAGTGCATGGTAACGTCTGTTACAAAATCTATTTACTTTCACATTTTGGCTGGAAGAATCTCGTGAAATAATCTGAAAAATTATGTTATTGAATCCTCTCTGCTGGTATCAAGTGCAGTGGAGTTTACATATTATCCGTGAAATTTAATACGCTATGCGTATGGCAACGATGACATCAAAAATTAGGTTACTATTGTAATGATATAATGACACTGTAGGTACAAACGAAGTGTGATACTCAACCTCAGGGAGTACTCATTAATAATTTCGAAAGTTAGTTAATTCGTCGTATATCTGAGGCAAAGATATTGGCACAGAATATTTACCGGCGATTTGAAGAAACCCCTTATTTATGGGTCCGATAAATTGAGTTTCAATTCCTTAGATGTCGCCGGAGGTGTGTTGTAGTAGATGCTATGACAATCAATTTTAGTAAACACGTTTTCTGCTTAGGCAGTACTTTCAGAGAGGTTCCTTGTACTTATATATGACGCGCAATTTCTTGAGATATTTTACGTTTAATTTGAAGAAAAAAATCGAAAGAGACACGTTTTATTGGTTTACTCCCGTCAACATCTAGTTTTACTCTCTCGTGTTTGTTTTCTGTTGAACACTCATAGTTGGCAGGGGGCGTTAAGAACCTGACTTATCTCGAAAAGTAAGTCTCGCCGATAGCATTTGGTTATACCTCAAGATTGTACTCGTACGCGACTCCTAAAACATTCGCACAACTCCTCAAGTGCTTATAATTAACGATAATTGCTCTAATGAGCATAACTAGTCATGTGTTTTGCAGCAATCGCTTTCGAGTTGAATGCACATCGAACACAGCTTGGACGGAAGGTTATAAGATAACGAAAACGCGCATTACTCTTGTAATCGTAGCCGCTCCGTTGTGAAGTAGATGATTCGTAAGATTATGTGCGCGGTCAACAACCGTGAAAGGACATCGCCTAATTCGCGGAGATCTGGTCAAGGTTAACTCCCTGGTCATTACCTCCGCCTCAATCACCTTGTAGATAAGGGGTTTCCGTTAAAAATGCATAAAGAAAACTAATTATTCATCAAATTTAATTATTGAATTCTAAACGCAAATATTGTTTTAGAGAAAATTTTCTAGTTCCCTATTTTTAATGATCAAAATCCAATAAAACTTCTATTCGTAACACTATCGGAGTTTACTAAATTTGAATCCCTGCGATTTTGAAAGCTCAATAATGCAATTTTCGTAGTGTAAGAGATAGAAAAGTACAATACCACCATTAAAACACCATGATGTGTATCACACTGTAGTTGTGGTTCCAGAATTCCTCTGCTGTATCCCTTGTGTGTCTGTAAGAGACACCATTTAGACAGTCCTGGGAATGATCCCTATATAGGGGCAGTCTGTAAAATGAGGAGAAGGGAAAACTGGGTGGCTGATAGCGTGTGTCGCACTCTCCACACCACCAGTGGCGCAGTGCTGACTCTCAGCAGCAATAGAATCATCCCTAATGCATCATACCCCTGATGGGTGCCCTGACTGGCAGATGTGGCACTTGGGGGCTCATCTTGACCCTCAATGGACCAGCGAAAGGGGCTATAGCCAATATGCCTGAGTAGGTGTTCCCAGGACCCTTCCCACCGCTGCTCCCTGGGCACTGCTTCGAGCAGATTTCACTCATACAGTTAACACAAACAGCGATTGAACTCACGAAGGTGTACGAGTACATCAGTCCGCTTTTCTCCCTCAATAAAGTAAAAACACGACACTCGCAAAATAAACAAGCTGGTAATAAAAACGTCACCTGTGTCCTGTCCTCAGGCTTGCCATCCCCTCTTCCCTCTTTAGATGAGGAACATTCTGCTCATCATCCAAAGAAGCCAAGGAGGAAGGGATCTAGCAATGCCGACTACTACATGTACACCCAATCTACGTGCGGTGAACCCAAATTTACTCGAAATGGATCAAATTTGAGGCTATGTCCAGCTGATCCACTGTGAGCTGGCACGCACGAGAGTAAACCCTACGGGTCCTATGCGAGACTAACAACCTGGCACACAAAAGCCAGTAGCTCCCAGCCATCTAGCTACCGGCTGTTGCCCTTGCGAGAAACTGTGACAACAGTTGTAAGGGAGGAGCTGCAGTTCGAAGCGCAAATGAAAGAGCTAAAACCCTGCATCATCGTACTTGGCAGTATCCACTGCCGAGCCCCCCTCCCACCTAAAGGGGTCACAGACCGAATGGCAGCTAAGGAAAAAAAGGTAACAAACCGCTCAACTCAATAAAAATCAACCGAATAAATTCAATATCTTGAACAGTTACTGTCTGCAGCGTTAACCAACCTCCACCGATGTCATGTAAACTTCGTAAAAAACAAATATGATTAGTCGCCAGACAGATAAAAAATCTAATCTAAATTTACAACCAACAGTAATCGATTGTCAAGTCTCTATTGAAACATCGATTTTTTGACAAGTACTTCAGTTAAAAATTCATTGAAACTCGAGGTTCTTTGTACTTCAACAACAAAATATTTTTAATTATTTACGATTAAGAGAAAAAAACTAGA
Source organism: Pachypeltis micranthus (assembly GCA_020466155.1). Lineage (NCBI taxonomy): Eukaryota > Metazoa > Arthropoda > Insecta > Hemiptera > Miridae > Pachypeltis > Pachypeltis micranthus. The sequence continues at coordinate 54,751,420 of CM035771.1, read as the reverse complement.
AAAGTGAAACATCAGCCATCAATGGAATTACACAACTGTTTATTATTCTCGCGCACGGCTTGACGCAGTTTTACACTCCTGAGACTCGTCCCATTCGATTCAGCATCGAAAAATACCAGTAAACCATACGACACATGACCTGACAACAATGGAACGACGGAAACTAAATATTTCAGACGCCTGTAGGCAATTGGCACGACGTGGCGAGTTGAGCTGGCGGGTGGTTTTGAATGTGATGGGGGAGGGGAGTACAAATGACGAAACGATTACTACTTTCGATTTAAACGCAGTTGTACACCTCTGAGAATTGTCCGATTCGAGCCAGCATCTAAAAATACCTAGAAAACGATACCGACCACGGCGTATTTGCGATTTCTTAATTTTTTTAAACCTTTTTTTGCACATAAGAACCATGGGCTGCTTGCCGAACAGACGGGCACAACTAGATACCGAATGGGATTTTCGTGCAAAAGAACGGATTTTTAGACCACATTAAAGGCTCAAAACGGCCCATACAGCGGACGAACATTGAAGATTTGGAATCCCGATGTGTTGAAAGGCAAAGTGTCAAGTTTTGAGTGGTAGGTTCCGACCGAAAACAGGTGTATTATTCAGGATGAATAATAAACCAAAACACCCTACTGAACAGTATGTGCATAAAATTGGCTGGTGGTTAAACAGGTGGAACTAAAGACCCTCCTGGTTATCAGATTTAGCAGTCGTCAGAAACTACTTGAATCGATCTAGTGGACAATGCCACTAGGCTTGACAGCTTCGTTGTCTTCCAACACATCTATGGAACTGCTGATACTTTTGGGTTCAAATGGACTACGTAAATTGTCGATTAATGACTGCTTTTATTAAAAATAGTTTATAGGTAAATTCTGAACAAATGTGGCAAAAAGAAACAGAGGAAAACCGCTGACAGAACGAATTGGTGTAGGAAACTCAGGTGAGTGTCGGAAAAAACAGCCTCAGATTAGTGAATGGGGTGTAGATTTGTGTTCTCTTGTGACGCGGCAGCCGGATGATGGGACTGGCACGTCGTGTGATGATCGGTGATGGAAAAGCAGTGCCCTGTTTAGGTGCGTTTCTTTGAACTGCCAATGCACACATATTTGCCTTAAAACTGCGCAAGAAACCTCCCGAGGGAGTCGCAATTCTTTCTTTTTCAATCCAGTCTCATCTTGGGTTTTATTCTGTGCAGCATCGCTTTGTACTGAGTAATGATGAATTGTTCTTGTGATAGTGTAGTGGTGGTGGGATAAGAGGGTACGTGGTTGACGTCAATAAAACAGTAAGAACTGGTAACAAACGGTTATGTAATAATTCTGTAAGTAGTATGTTTCTATTTACTCGAGCCATTTCCTCATAGAAATTGAATGGCTGGATAAATTGTGTTGTGTGGAGACCCGGATGTTCCTTGCGATGAAAGTGGACCTCTCAAAGGGACTCCACCTACGGATAATTTTTCTTTTTCTTGCTCGGTGATCCGTAGAGCTCGAACGGAGGATGACTCGCCGCTGAATTGAGGGCGTTTACGGTACATGGCATATTTCCGGGATAGCAGGTTTACTATCACGACGTTGAGTCTTCTCGATTCGCGTCTCAGCCGCCCTTTGACCGTTCGGCCTTGGCATGAATCAGTCTATTTACTTTTCCCAACCAACCGGTTTCTCGTGTTGCTATTTTCCGCAACCCGAAGAGAAAATCAGTCAAAAATTCAAGTTTAGTTTGCACTAAATCTGCAGATTGTGAAATTTCGGTGTGTGTTATGTTTGCGTGTGTTTCAGAGTAGTCGTACAACGGTTGAACCCATTGAGCTCATTATTTTTTGAGGCGTGAAAGCAAGGTTTTTATCAATGATTGTGAGCGTTCGAATGGCACGTATGAGTTCTTCCCCGACATTCGTGAACGTCTTGGAAGAAAATGGGTAAGCCAACATACTGGACGAGCCACTTCCTTACGGGCAGCGGCTCCACTTCTTTTATCTCAAAGACTCTCCGTTATGTACATCTTGCGCCTCCAGTGCAGAGGACAAGAAACCAGGTGCTGCTCCACAAGGGTTCTACAACAGTGAGCGACGGTTGATGGGAGGGCAGACGAACTTACCAGCATTGGCTGCTACCAAGCAAGCCTATAACCGATTCGCCAAGTTCACAAAGAAGGTGATGGCTAAGACAAGTAGTCACAATTGATCCGTCCCTTTGAAACTTGCCACTCAAGTAAATGGCTAAAACGACCAAATACCTGCTCTACCTCTGTAGGTCTGAGTTCGGTGGATGCTGTAGGGGCTGGCCTCTTGCATATTAGCAAAACTGTAACTTCCATGACTGCTATAACTCTCGTCGAGGGTTTAGGAACATTTAATAAGGAATTAAGGACTTGTCAAGCGTCATGATTGGTGCAAGGTCATCTGAGGACTGGAAAGTGGAGAGGGAGCGGCACTACCGGGTCGTCTCTAGAGAGGGACTGAGGCCTGACATCGTCGCATGGTGACCAGTGTTCGATGATTGTAGATGTCCTGGTAGTATCTGGCAGCTGCGATCTTGCGTTAACCAAGAGGGGCAAGTATGAAAGGAGGAATCTTCGTGTACTGGTTTCGGAAACTCGTGGAGTGAAGGCAGGTAACAACATCAGGGTTGCAGCATTGACCATGTCCTGGCGCAGTTTATGGTGGACGAAAGTGCTGAGGAGATGCGTCGGCTGGGTGTGTTAGCAGGTGTTCTCCGAGGTATCACCACACGCGCTCGGGTCGTATCTAAACTGGTGGTTGTCCTGTCGTGGAACATCCTCTTATCCTTCTTTCCTCCTCCTCCCCCCCCCCCATTTCCTTAATTTTGTTTACTTAGTTTCTCCTTCAGAAAAAAAAGAAGTGTATGTGTGTGTCTGTAGTTCGATTTGAGCGGGAACGGGTGAACTTTTTTTTTTTTTTTTGTAGACCCGAAAAATGGTTATGGGCAATTTCAGTTGATGGGAAAGTGGGTAAGGAGGCGAAAATGTACGGAAAACTACTGTTTTTTAAATTTTTCTCGAAAAAGGCTCGATGATATTGAGTGAACTTTCAACTTATCTTTTACTAGTCAATAGCTAACTTTTCTTCTTCATAATTGTCTCTATGAAAATAAGGTGAACGGAGATATAGGCCCAAAAAAGCACAACGGCTACAACGATTTTCACCTGACTCACAGAGTGTTTTCAAATGGTTAATACTTGTATATTTTTCTGAATAAATGCTCCTCTGACAGACAGTCCATTGAGCAGGGATAAAAATGAAAATGTGTCGAAAATAATGTTTTTCTTGAACATTTTTGTAATTTCCCAAGTAACTAACTGAGTCACAGGATTTGATCAATCTCACGGAGTGTGTTCTTGCAATCTATACGCACATTTTGTTCTCCGCAACTACTGTATATATCTGTTGAACGGAGATATAAGCCGTGCAGCTCGGAAAACAAGATTTGTCGAATATTAGTTTATCGGTTTTCCAATTTTCTCAAAAACTTATAGAGTACTGTCAACTAACTAGTACCTACATTTTGTTTTCCATAAATGTTCCTGTAAAAATGCGTTTGAGGATGATATAGCGGCCGTAAAAGTAGCAGGTCGTCGAATTTACGGGGGTTGCGGAAAGTTGTGCGTTAATACGCACAAGGTATTTATTTGAGCAATACACCAAAATCGCGAGGTTCTGAAGAGCTTCTGACGTTCATTGCATTTACGGAACAACCGCTGGAAAGGATTTTTTTTATGGAGTTCAAATATAACAATGCTCAGTTGATGAACTTGACGTAATTTTCCTCTCAAGTAACTTTTTCTCTTGTTTTTAATTGGGAGGGTATTATCATGGTACCCCTACGAATTTACGTGCGCTACAACACGTTCGAATAAGATACGATGTCATCGCTCTTAAATTCAAGCCCATAGAATCGTGGTTAAATAGAGCAAGGTCCCCAACTGCGACTCTGTAAAATGTAGAATTCTCTCGTTGGATCTGCTAGCCCCCCCCCCCCAAGTTGGTATCTGGTCATGTAGGCTTATTAATTGTTTTTCCCTGAGTACAACGAAGTGTTCGGCTAAAACAGCTAAGACGATCTTATTATATGGCAGTGTACTGCGTTATTTTTTCCCAGCAGTATTCATGGAAAATCGTAGTAGAAATCAATTTCAGAACTTCAACTGAAACTCGCAACTTCCTCTGTCGTAGTTCGTCGAAAAAATTTAGATCGTTGTAATGGAAATTTAGTTCCTCAATATGCTCGACTTTCCTGATGTTCTCGGCACACGAAACAACTCGAGAGTTGGTTATTTTCTGCGTTGCCGAAAATGGTAAAAATTCTGGTTTGAATTACTGGCTCAGCTTGAAGTGAATTCCGTCTTGATTCGCACCATTGGTAACTTGTCATCGGCTTCGAGTAGTTATGTGTAATAAATCCAACTTTTATGATTCAATGATGAGGCTTTAGTTTGTTATTGGACTGAGTATTCTCATCCCGTCTTCTAATTGTTGATTAGATTTGTTATTGAACTGAACGGCAAAACTATTCTCAATCCCTTCCTATGTCTTCATTATATTTGTTTCATCGCTGGGAAAAAATTCAGTCTCATCAACTTGAGATTAAATGCGATAAGAACGGGAGGTGTCGAAACTGTAAAACCCCTCAGTTGCATCAGACGGTTTCGTAAAGTGAGTTCGCAGACGAGATATGCGATGATTTCATTGTTCAGTATCGTTTAGTGCAGCGACGAGTGTACTCTGGTTTCTTGAGCCTTTGTGAATTTCGTATCAATTATTGTTATCGTTTTAGGAATTGGTTGGGTTGTTTGCCTTTACATTTCGCGCGTCACGCCGGTAAGATGAAGGCCATTAAGCGACCTTCCTCGGAATTCTTCAAATATGATCGCATATCGATTCTCAAATTGCGATTGTTCATGCACAATGACGAATGCAGCTGGAAATATTCCACGTTTCAGAACGCCCGCTTCAATGTGAGTGCAGTGTGTTACATAAAGAAATGCGAAATATGATTCAGTGTGAATATCTTTTCCAGAGATCGATTTCGATCTTTACAAAGCAAACTGTGCCAGAGTTATCACTTGGCGGGTTCTATCCCACATTTTCTGATGACTGGATGGACCATTCCTCTCGTTAAGGGTTTCAAACGAGTAATGGGATTGCGGAATTCCTTCTTAGCTGAAAAAAACGATCTCTTAAATTAGCGCTTTTCACACAACGGGTCCCACTGGTTAGATTTGTGCTCATTTGAGACTTCGCCAGGTGCTTATGGCCTGGAACCAGCTATGCCAATTAATGCTCTGCTAGTTTTTCTATTCCCCACTCAATGAACGGTCCCAGACTCACAAATCTTCTCATCTATCGGAGTCACTCTCGTCTCTGTGTTGTAGTAATAAACCGTGTTACTATTGCATTTGCTCCCTTGCTAATATTCATTCGCTCTTTAAGCTTCTAGACATTCGATAACTAAGCTGTCAGTTAGCCAGGGGGGAGGGGGCATTGGTTTGTGTGTTCATGTATCAGGGACATGTGTTAGGACGAGTAGTTTAGGTCTACATCAGGAACGTCACAAGTCTTTTAGACTGAAAGATCGAAAATGAACATAACATTTGTGTTACACATAAGAGTAATGGCCGTTAATGGGGTAGACCTTTAACTTACGTTTGGAGAAAACCCCTGGATCCCTTTCAGCCGAACGTCGTACACAGATCCCCCTGTTAGCTTGAAAAATTGCGTTAAAATGTTTTCAGAGTGCCAGATTTTTTGTTGAGAGAGTTTCGTGCTGTTATTGCTGTTTCTTCACTTGAAGGAGAGTGACATCATATCGTGGAATAGTGAGTAAGATATCTTACTCCGCCACTCAAAAGATTGTTATTCATACTGTTGCCACTTATTCCCTTCTAATATTTAACCGTTAATTATCAGCACTTTCCGATTCAGGCATTAGCTCGGAGTAAGCGATACTGAAGGTGGCAATTAACTTAGTTAACGCTTTTGACATATTATGTCTTTACTTTGCTACATAAACTCGAAAATGTACCGCGGGAGATGTTACGGAGAAGCGTCACGAAATTTGTAACCCGAGTAGCAAGCAACAGCCGCTGTGGCCTAATGGATAAGGCATCGGTCTCCTTAACCGGGGGTTGTGGGTTCGAGTCCCACCAGGGTTACGATTATTTTGTGTTTTTGATATTTTGACATTTTATGTCAAATTTTAATTTAATTTAATCTAACGCTTGGTAGCATCACACGTTTTAATAACCTCAGTGACTAAGTGATGATGTCAATTGCAATTGACGCGGCCATTATATCGAAACCAACAATGAGCACAATCAAACGTAGTTATCATTGCATTAAAAAAAAAAACAAAAATAAAAGACATAAAATGTTCCTAGTGGTTCCGTACTTGTACGAAAGCTGTACCCAACGTTTGTGTAAAGGTATCGGAGGAAATCGAGGTTTAGATTTAACTTACACCTGAAGCCGCTCCAAAACAATGGGCCCACTTTCTAGCAATCATGGCTTATATGTTCGTTCAACATATAGATACGGAAGTAACAACAGAGGACGGTATAGGTTGCTAGAAGACACTTTTTTCGAGTTGTTTAATTAATGAACTGCGAGCATGAATGAGTGAAGTTTCATACGTTAAATTTCATCATTTTTACATTGTACACGATGCCCGTCTGTTCTAAAGATGACGTTCATTAAGTTTTTGAATAGTTAAGTGGCTCTCTAGTCTTCTTGAGTTCTCTCAAAGAGCTCTGCATTTTGTGTAATTATTGTGTATAGATATCGCTTATTCAAAATAGATTTCTGTAGAAAGCCCGATTGTTAACAAAAGTAAAGTGAACACTACCGAGTACTATATGATATTGATTGATTATGACGTTGTTCGGTATAATTTAGTGCAGCTATGTATACATTTTTGTTCATCTTTGGAGTTACCTAAAGGCTCGGAACTGGCGTTCGAACATGGCACTTCACAGGGCAGGTCCAACAATCGCGCCCTGCACCATCCCTTCTCGATGATTCTTAAGGAGGAGACGTGTCAGAGTAGAGGGGTTCTACTCAGAGAACGCGTGGGGGAGATCGTAGAGGTTGGGAAGGATTCACCGTTCTTATTTTGCTTCCGTTGTCTGTATGTTTTTCTCAGCAAATTGGGCACTTGTGCAGATGCCAAAAGGACATGCTTTTGGAACAGCCATACACTGTTCTGTTAGATTGCCTTGTTGCTGTATCCACCCTAGACTTGCAAAGAGGGTCAGTTGGCTTTTCAGTCACAATGGCAGGGAGTTGTCTGATTTGTTTGTTCATTTGTTTGTACTTGATGAGAATGAAAAAGTAAAAAAAACAAACAAGAATTTAATAAGAGTTGAAGCATAGTTGGCCAATCTAAAATTACCGCGTCTGAAATCATTGCAAAACTAATCACAACTTATTTGTTACTTTTATAATGTATTTCCACCTTAAAGCGGAACAAAATAAAAGCTTGATGCCCGTCGGCTGTTGAATTTGTTGTAAGAGCTTGTTCCACTTACCAAAACTATAATTTCTGCGTCCGATTTTTCACTCGAAGGCGCGGAGATGTGCACAGTCAATAACCGAGAGGCGAAGAACCCGTTTCAAAATATTGCCTACGGAGTACTGAGACAAACATCGACAAATTACCTCGAGCTTTAGTCGTCGGGGCCTCTTGAAGCATTTGGGTATCGAACTGCCTTGTAAGGTAATCGCCTCTTGAACGAGAACTATCTCTGCATCGCCGACGTCTCACCCAGGGCCTGTTTACTGGGATTTACGTGTTGCTGAATGCATTGACGTTGCTCATCGCTCCTAACGAAATCAGAATAGTTTTTCCCCCTTCAAAAACGTCCCAGACCCCAGCAGTTTGTAATAGTTTTGATATTGCTTCCTCCTGCTACCTTCAATATTTCGTGGTTATTACACAGGATCGTCAGACCACAAGTCGGTGAAGACACCGTGTGCTGCTCCACTGTAGTTTCTACAACAGTGAGCGACGGTTGTTGAGAGGGCAAACGAACTTAGCAGCATTAACTGCTACAAAGGAAGCCTATAACCATTTTGCAAAGTTCGCAAAGAAGGTAATGGCTAAGAAACGTGGTTATAGTTGATCAGTCCTTTTGAAACTTGCCACCCAAGTAAACAGTAAGATCAGGTAGGGAACCAGATTAAGAACTACTCCCAGATGGTACGGGATTCCTCAGGTGGTCACCTCCGCTGGTAACACACGGGCAACAGCTCTCACGGTGAGACTGGCTAACGACCACATACCTGCCGTACCTCCACAGATCTGAGTTCGGTGGATGCTGCAGGGGCCGGCCTCTTGCATATTAGCAAAACCGCAACTTCTATGACTGATATAATCCTCGTCGAGGGTTTAGGTACAGTCATCAAATAAAGAAACAGATCTGTGTGTCTGTAGTTCGATTTGCGGGAGAACGGCTGATCCGATTGAACTGGTTCTTTTTTTGTTTTGTTCGTTATTCTTTGTAGACACCAAAATAAGGTTATGAACGATTTCGGCCAATGAGAGGGGGTGGGGGTGGGGGACGAAAATGTACCAAAAACTAGGGTTTTTCGCATTTTTCTCGAAAACGGCTCTAACGATTTTGATTAAACTTTCAAATTATCTTCTACTAATCAATACCTAACTTTTCTTCTCTATACATATCTCCATGAAAATACGGTGAACGGAGATTTGGGCCCCTGAAGCAAAAATAGGTTTTTTACGCTTTTTGTCAAAACGGCTTCAACGATTATCACCAAACTTTAGAGATGTTTTCGAATAGTTAATACCTACATATTGTTCTCAATAAATGTTCCTCTGACAGTCCATTGAACAGAGATAAAAATCAAAATGTGTCGAAAATAACGTTATTTCGAACATTTCCGTAAATTCCAGGGTAACTTTTTCACCAGATGTGATAAATCCTAATGAAATGTCGTTTAGTCACCCATACCAACATTTCGTTCTCCATAATTATTTCTGTATATATATGTTGAACAGAGATATAAGCCAAGTTAACTCAGAAAAGGAGATTTGTCGAATATTGATTTATCGGTATTCCAATTTCCTCAAAAACGGCTCAAAAGATTTCGATCAAACTTTCGAAGTACTCTCAGCTAATTAGTCCCAACATTTTGTTCTACATAAATGTTCCTGTAAAAATGCGTTGAACGAAGATATAGCGCCCGCCTATGTAGCTGGTGTTCGAACTTAAAGGGGTGGTGGAAAGTTGTGTGTTGCTACGCACCAGATATTTTTGAATATTTTAGTTTTCTTCAGTTCTTCTTGTTTCATGGTCTGTTGAGCCCAAAGCGTTTGAGGAAACGGTCTTTGTATCTGTTAACATTCAGGCACCTTCTTAACTTAAGGCTTTAATCGAATAATGAACTTCACACATTGAAATTGAATGGTAAGAATCAAAGTTACAAAGTACGCGGTTGAGTAAACGAGCGTTCCTATCAACTGAGTCATAATAAAACTCAGCTATATTTTGAATTGTTTATGACATTCACGCATCCAACAGGTATCTGGGGGGACGAACTTTCCATATTGCCTGCTGAGGTTTCATTGTTGAGCGCCTATGCGCACGCATTTCTCCTTAGATACAGAGCGCGAGAACATCACCCTGGGGACTCTTCGTGCGTAAACACGATACACCATTTCGTTAGAGTGTAATTCCAGGACTCCTCGACTACATTTCAATGAACAATTATATGGTTTCCTTGTACTCAAAATAACTTTACTTTTGCAGGACTCTGGCGCTGGCGGTTCTTTAGATGATGATGAAACGGCTAAAAACGGGCGCAGGTATGAACAGAAAATTATTTTGAACTCTTAAGAAGTGTGCTGTCAACTTGGCAGAATCGTTTTATTTTCGGGAGATTTTATACCTTTTGTACACTACGCCTCATTGGCAGGGTATAATCACGTTAATTAAAAATTTGGCTGTGGCACAGGCAGCATAGATTTATGTACCTTGAGGAATGAGTTCTTGGACTACCATTGGATTGAAGTCAGTTGTGGAAGAAGCTAGTTGCGAGTTCATTTAACACGGTCCGTTACAAAATAAGGTTTTGTTATGTGTGTATCTTTTCAATACGTTGTCGTTGACCAAGAAATTACTACTTTTTCGTCTATAAACTTAAAGTGAGACTTACAAACATTGTTTTGAGACATTTCCATAAGAATCCTAGATTTTGAGAGACTGACAAAGGAGAGTCGTAAAAGCGCTTTATAGTAGAGTACAGTAGAGTTAGACTGGTATGACCTCAAGAATAGTGTGGGGAAAATGCAGATGTGCAGAACTGTGTGTAGGAACTACTTGAAGACACATCGTGAATTTGTCTAAATCGTTGAAGTGGTAATTCCAAAAAGCTGAAAACCCCTTGTTAAGAAGACCTCCTGGTGTTCGTCCCCTCCCATTTTACTTACGTCTGAACAATTAAGCCGCTGCTCCCTCTTTTAATTTCCCTATCATCGATTACCAGATCGAAAGACATTATACTTCATGGGAGTATTATCCAACATCCTCGCGATTTAGGGCCGTTTTCACCAACTGCGTTGATCTCGTTTAGAGTCGATTAACAGCACCTAACCCGCTCCCACCACAAAAAACGGTCTTCGCCAGACTGGGTTAAGCTCTAGCCCTGATCAAACCCAAAAAATTGGGCGGTTTGGCCCGGTTAGCTCTTATCTTTCTTTATCATGTGCTGATATTTGTCCGCCATTACCGTACTCTGCCGAGTATTCTCTTCTATTATTGTGAATAATTTACGTATATTTTGGAATAATGATAATAAACAAACATACTGTTTACTAGTGCGCAGTTGTTTCAGTTACTATTCCACTACGATGATAATCTAATGTTGGGTTATCGTCATCTCACCCGGCGCCTCAGATGGCTATGAGCGGGGTCCGACGACTTGTAGAAGTATGAATTTAAATTCTGTTGCGAACAAAAGTATTACGATCGTCGAAAACAAGTTGTTGTTGGCGTAAAATGTGTGCTGAGCAGTTTCTGAAAAAACCAGTCGTCATATTGCCGTGTTAGAAAACCCAAACGGCTTACCTGGGTGGATTTTGTAGCAGATAAGTAGGAAATATTAAATAATACCACGCTTTTACACGCACATTAAACAACTTTTATTAAACACGACAATTCTCCCTTCCTCATTAAAGTTTCTTGCTTGTAAAAGTTGTAACATCACAATTTCGGTTTTTATTATTTCTTGCTCAGTTCTTATTTTCTTGTGCCGCTTCCGATTTTTCCTTAACGCACAAACCATTCTCCCGGACTAATTTGGGGTTTTCCCGCAGCTCTTGCAGTTGTAGTACGCGTGTTTACACTTGATGCTCCTCACAAGTTTCAGCTTCGGCAGAGGTTAATGCGGCCGCTTTTTTGTCTGACTATAATTAGAAACAATAATTTGGTCAAATCCGGATTGTTGAGCATTGGGCATCTACGGGATACACGACTACGCGGCAGTTTACGTTTACATGACACTTGTTAACGAGACGGATTGTCAAACAGATGCCCAATTTCCTTACTTTACTATAACCTCATTAGTTCACTGCCTTCTCGATGTGGCTTAATCGCAGCGTAATCACGTCTATGCTAACCGCATACCACTAGCGTGGGGGGCACGAAAATGGCTAGCCTTGATTTACTTAACAGTTGGATCACGATCAGCGGCGTTTTGGTGAACACGGCCCTTATTGTGCTTCGCGTGTGCTGTTTTCCAGGATTCGCACGCCGGAGCCGATCAAATCAGTACGTTCCACCAGCGTCTTTCATTCTTTTCTGTTATTAATTATTCCGTACCATACACCCCCTCCTTTCTCTATAGCCTCTACCCCCCCACCCTCGTTCCATAAGATGTTTACAGAGGTACAGGTTAGTATTTGCGAAAGTTTAATCAAAATCGTCTTTGCCGTTTTTGACATAACAATACCCTTTACAATTCATCATGTGACTGTCAAACGTTTGCGTCACAAGAAAACTGACGGAATGTACGGTAGGATTACGAATGCGTTGCTCGTGTTCAAAATGCTGCGATGTGAGGGCTTAGCAGAGTGACTGCGCGAGTTGCGCTGCCTACCGCACTCTAGTTATGACGCGAGGTTCTGAATAGATTCGCTTCGCTTTTTCCAATCAGAGCAGAAGTTTGGGGTTCCTCCGGATCGCGTCGACCTTATTGTCTCGCTTCGCGGGAAGTTTTACTTTTCATCGGTTTTTCGACAGTTTTGAGTTTCTAGAATGACAACGCTTGAAAGCACCCTTTTCTCTGCTAAGAACCCGAAATCAAAAGTGTTTTTTTTCCTCCAATTTCCCTTTTGTGGAAAGGAGTTGTTCTTTTTTGCTGTAAACAAGGGCGAAGGAGAATTGGCGATTGTTGTATAAAATTCACAATAACTCGGTTATTCGAGAGAAAAGAAGACCGAGCCCCGCAGTTGAGTAAGGCGAAGAAGGAGATGTTATTTCGATACGCTAAGGCAACCCCTTAAAAATTGAGTAACTACCGTCTCAAATTACTATACTATTGAAATTCACGGTTCATCGATTACCGAAAGGGCATAAATCTCTTAAGTATCTGTCCTGGAACCTGGCCGTTTTTTTCAGATGTGGTTAGTAGGGTGAAATGGGGGAGCGAAACCGGAAATGCCGGTTTTGGCTCAATTTTCCCCACTACCACCACCACAACTATTAACCAATCGTACTGTAGTACAACCTTTTTTTACCCCCACCCGACCCCCTGCACAGATTTCTGGAAGTTGGCCACCTCTCCTTCCATCTTTCCCAACCACCAAACTATTACGTCGTAGTCCGTTTCTCTCTCGTACTACAGTTGAAGAATGAATCGTTGAAGAATAGTGTCAACTCGTGGTATAAGAACGCCAAAAGGGGCAGGCGTGACATTATCCTTGTGGGACGCTAGGTAGAGACGTGTGTTCACAACGACCGTTCATGGATCTGACACAATAGCAGCTGCTCCAAGCCACTGCGTAGTATTCTCGTAATTAAAGTAATTGGGTTAGTTCTGCCAACAGGTAAATGACTAAAGTTAGCGTACCTGTTTGGTGGGTCTGTCTCCTATGGGTGGTGAGATACTGTGGGCGAGCGCTTTCGATGTAAAGACGTCATCGTCTGGCCGTTAAGTCAGTACTAAAGTCAGTTAGTTGGTCGTGGTCCGTAAACAGGGTGGTGGAGCGTCGGGGAAGGGGGGAGGGAAGGAAGGTACCTCAACAGGTACGTTAACTTTAGTAATTTTCGTAATTGTTCGAAAGCCGAGGTGTTTCAAAATATGTTGCAATAGCGTGACGTGTTCACGTGGTTGTTCAACGTTGCTGACGCTCCTCAGTCTATATAAACTGAACGGATTCATCCACCACTTCAGTTCTCGAAGTTAACCTTCAACATGAATGAATTAAGTGCAATTACGGTAATTTAGTGACAGTGTCGCTCGACAAATTTGTTGAAAAGTTTGAGATTGGTGAAACTATCGATGTCATCTCGGCGTTATCGAAATATAAAGATGAATTATGCGGGAAATTGACTCAACCTCTTGGTAGATTGGCTGGTCTAAAGTGGCACATTGCTGTTCGTGAGAAGTTTAGCAAGACTAAACAGCGAAGAAATATTCTCCACTCCCACATTTCACGGCAAAGTACGATCTCTACTTGGTCGCACGAATTGGGGAGCTTGAAACTTAGAAATATATGAATGTGGTGAGCGTGAGTGGGTATTACACTTGACAGAATAGCAATATACGGTTGGTAATGAGTATATAAACGCGCACGAGGGACTTTCAATACGTGTGAAACTGGTTGTGAGATACTAAGTGGAGGAAGAGGGACAGAGAGAGAGCAGAGATGGAGTGAGAGAGGGTGAGAGGTGAGAGAGAGAGAGAGAGAGAGAGAGAGAGAGAGAGAGAGAGAGAGAGAGAGAGAGAGAGAGAGAGAGAGAGAGAGAGAGAGAGAGAGAGAGAGAGAGAGAGAGAGAGAGAGAGAGGGAGAGAGAGAATGCATGAATGGGAACAACCAGGGAGAATTAGGGCAGCAGACTCGCTTACAATGTGCGAAATACCCGCTAATTCATTCACATAAATCACACATTCATACCAGATAAATAACATTCGTGCAAAATAAATTACTTTCACTCCAAATAAATAACTAACACTCACAGTCACACACCATTCATACCAGCTGGTTGAGGTGGGTCAAAAACCCCAGCCAGCCTCGAGCCCACCCTCCTACGGCCCTCCTCTGAACTCGACATGCAGAGCGCTGGACAGTGGAGGTCCTGAGACGGTACCTAAAAATTAATAGAAAGGCAAAACAACTCATAGTAAAATATAAATCAATAAAAAATAAAACAATTCGGAAACAACATAAAAAATAAAATTACTGAGCCCCAGTCTAATCCTATCACCGCCTCCCCGAACTGGCCGGGGCCACCCACTCACTCGCTGTCATTCATCCATCCACCCTTTCACACAGTACACTGAAACTAAGACACTTAATCTTAGATGGTAAGAAGGGTGAGTACTCAATATTCCTCCCCTTCTTAGTCTAAGGCCTTTACACACTAGACATACAAAAACGCAATACTTAAGAAATACAAATATTATCACTAGACAATTGAAATACTAAGAAAAGCTAACAACAAAGTACATTTAACATTCACAACGCTTCTCCATTAACATCATTTTGGGCGCGTAGGTGTTTCCGGAACTTGTCTCTGAATACCCCTGTTTTAAGTCGTAAATCAAACAATTCCCTACATTCATTGTATAAACGTGCTCCTTGAACGGCGAACGATCGGTTATATAAACAGGTTCTATGCAACGGAATCTGCAACAAATCTCCCACATTGCAACAGAGCAGCGATTGCCAGCTTTTTCTCAGAGAGAGAGAGAGAGAGAGAGAGAGAGAGAGAGAGAGAGAGAGAGAGAGAGAGAGAGAGAGAGAGAGAGAGAGAGAGAGAGAGAGAGAGAGAGAGAGAGAGAGAGAGAGAGAGAGAGAGAGAGAGAGAGAGAGAGAGAGAGAGAGAGAGAGAGAGAGAGAGAGAGAGAGAGAGAGAGAGAGAGAGAGAGAGAGAGAGAGAGAGAGAGAGAGAGAGAGAGAGAGAGAGAGAGAGAGAGAGAGAGAGAGAGAGAGAGAGAGAGAGAGATATCCATGGGGAACAATATGTAGTCGTGTGTGCTTCTTAGCCTTATTTCGGTTTAATGTTTTTACCGAAACGTTTATGGGGAACTAATGGTCGGGGTCGGTTAGAAGAAGATATTCCGTAAATAAAAGGGTGAGGGGACGTCCCTTTAATTTGTATCCACTGCCCTTAACGTTTTAACAAATGTTATCAGAAATGCAGTTTCTCAAACTTTTATTCAGCCGTAGACTCGCTGCATTCGGTATTTTTAAAGAAGCGACCTCAAAAAGTAACGACCATGAAAACTCTCCAATACCTAACCTACTCTGCCAAAAGTTTGTTTATGTGCGACGCGAGCTGCTTTATTTCGACGTTTCATGAACTCGACCTTCCGTATGTTCGCCCAAAAATACTTCTAGCCGACGTTTACGTTGTAACTTGAGTTAACTAGCAGTTACTGGAAATTGCGATCGCTCGCCCCATACCTAGACAGAGCACGCCGGCAGTCGGTCGTTTCTTTCAGTCGAAGAAGGGGTTTTTTGAAGCGCGGTAGTATTGAAACGTCGCCACGTTTACGGAGCTATTTTTAAACGAAATGATCGTATATTGCGCGGAACTCGGCCACACATAGCCCCTGTGGAGAAAGCTATGGTGCTTTTTGGTCCTCTGACCTTCTCCTCTTCGTGACAGTTGTTTTTTTTTCAAATTTGACGAATAGAGCGTTTTTCTATTTTGGTGGCGTCAAGGAGAGAGAGATTTTGTAAATGGCGAGCAGAATATACATTAATCACTTTTGTCACCTCAATAAACTTATCGTTTTTCGCCTCTAAATCAGGTTTGCCGTATTTTCCAACTAGTCCATATATGTATATGGCGACCTCATTCGAATTGTATTTTCGTTAGGCTATTAATATCCTTCAATAGATTAATATTTTCTTTCTCGTCAAGGACCTTATGTCGCTACTCAAGCAACGACGAAAGAAAATCACATTTCTGCATTTGCGATTTAGAATTTCGCTTTGTCCATGTGAGTAGTAAATAAAGTGTTTTGATGTGGAAGCGAATAAATATTAAGCAAAGCCAGTACTTGTTTATCATGTTAAAATGTGTACATGAGTAGAATCGGTTCAATGAATAGCTGAGCACCTATGGTGAGGTTATGTCCTTTGAATCGTTGCCCTTCAATCAGTTCAAAGTATGTTAATTGAATTGTTGCTATTAGTTAATTACGCTCTTCGTTGTATGTTTGTAACGGGTTTTCGGAGATTATTGCCGCGTTTCCCTCTTCTGTACGTGTGATTGTTGGTGAGTGCTGATGAAGATGCTCGGTCCTTGGACGAGCACTCTGTAACGCTTCGAAGGTATTCTCAGCAGGCTCATGGAGACTGACCGCGAGCCGTACTTGACTGTGCTGATCTTTGCAGAGTCGGTCCGCCAAATCGAAGCAAAAACCCACTACGTGCTCCGCACGTAAAGTATTTAGGAGTGAATATAGATAAGAGGTTGAGCTTCAGCCAGCACCTCCAGTCCATCAAAGGCACTACCATTGAATGGTTAGGCTCACTGCGTGCCATTACTAAGGCCACTTGGGGTGTGTTACCATGACACTATCCTCATGTACAAGGCCATTTACCTAGGCGTGATTAGCTATTGCCCCGTTGTGTGGGGTAGCAAACTAACAGTCAATCAAAAGAGAGTAGTAGCCCAATCCCAGAGAGCTGCGCTCCTGTGGATCACCAAGGCCTACAAGACTGTATCAACAGAAGCACTCCAGGTGATCACTGGTCAGTTACCAGTTGATTTGGCTGTTGAGTGCATGGTTGACAAGTGGAGAGTGAAACGAAGCATCCCCCACTTTGGACTGAACTCTGTGATGTCAATGGAAGAGTCTGGCAGCCAGGATCTTGCGCTAACTTGGCATGCCAAAAAGCGCAAATACGACAGAAACTTCACAAGGCGGTGGAACGTCGTGGAGGCAGGTAACATTAGGGTTGCGTCATTCTCCATGTCCTGGCGAGATGGGTCAGCTGGGTATGCCAGCAGGCGTTCTCCGAGGTATCACCATCCGCATGTTCTATTGTGGAGCATCCTCTTATCCGTCTTTCTGTTCCCATTCCAATCCTTCTATCCGTAGGGTAATCTGGGCGCCCTCTCCATTTCCTTAACTTAATTTATCTAGTGTGTCCCATTCATGGCGAGCTTTGAGTTTTTCATGGGGCATAGCGACTTCAATGCGCGGCTCCACTTCTTTTCTTTCAAAGACTCTCCATCATGCAGGTCTTGCGCCTCCAGTGCGAAGGAAACACGCTGGAGGAACATGCTGCTCCACTGTACTTTTTACAACAGTGAGCAACGTTTGTTGGGAGGGCAAACGAACTTAGCAGCATTGACTGCTACGAAGCAAGCCTATAACCATTTCGCCGAGTATACAAAGAAGGTGGTGGCCGAGAGACGTGATTACAGTTGATCTGTCCCTTTGAAACTTGCCCCCCAAGTTAGATCAAGTGGGAAACCAGATTGAGAACTCCTCCCAGATGGTACGGGATTCCTCAGGTGGTCACCTCCATGAGGTAACACGCGGGCGACTAAATACCTGCCATACCTTCGCAGGTCTGAGTTCGGTGGATGCTGCAGGGGCCAGCCTCTTGCATATTACCACAACTTCCATGACTGATATAACGCTCGTCGAGAGTTTAGGAACAGTCATCAAATAAGGAAACAGACCTTCTGATAAGTGATAAGTGAACTCTCCTCGTGGATTCAATATTTACTCCCTTTCTTTTCCCCAATGAGATATCGACCTTTCAATACGTCTCATCGCTGCGTTCTCGCTCAACTGAGTTATAACGTGAGCCACCTCCCACTATTTCCGATTGTGAAATGGTTAGAAGAGCAATTTTCATTTATCGAAAATGGGTGGGTCTGAAAACTGTCGATTCCTCTTCCCTCTCGCTTGCTCCTCTGAATTGAATAGCTTTATCGTTTTTAAACAGTGAGTCGTCCCACGGCAAGAGACTTCAGTCACACCTATTTCGGCTCGTTGCTTTCAAGTGGATCCGCCGCAGTTAGTTATTTTTTATCTGCCGTCAAACAACATTCATGTCCTGCCGTATTGTGATCTACCGCGATGGCGTTTTCCCGTGTCGTAGAAAGCGGTATGTAATAATATTTCACGTATTGTTCTTTTTTACTCATAACACAGCAGTGCATTCGGAAGCCATAGGAGGAGAAAGGGAAACAACAATTCTGAACAATGAAATTTCACATTTTGGTTTTCACGCCGCTTTGAGTTCAAAATTCTTAGCAGAGCAGCGTTTTCAATTTAAATATTGGTAGCACTACCTCTTATAATTAAATAATTATTGCAATAGAGTAATTTGGCAAATTACTTGATGGAATTTTACTTGCAGCGTTGTTGGAAAATGTTTTGGGGAGAAGCAATATTCCTCAGCCACGAGACTGTGTATTTTCCTTCGACGCGTTTATACGTCTCATTCACTTTTGTTCACTAAGCCTGTAAGTTTGATCATAACATTACTGCTGGTTTGGTGAAAACCTTTTGATGCCAGGAAAATCTAATTTGCTGGTGCGTTCTGCGTTACGTTCCCGTTCAATGGGAAATAGTTACGGGTTGCCGGTGATATTCAGATTAACTAAGTTCAACTTCGGTTCAGTTCAGTTTACTGTGTCCGTAAAGAAGAAAAAATATTTGTTGCTCCGCTTCGGTCGCTATTATTCAACGGACTCAGATGAAAATGTATGCGGACATATGTGAGACCTGTGACAGGCTTTTTCAAAAAGCTACATGATCGTCAAAGCCAGTAGTACAAAAAGCGAAACCTCTTATATTTGATTCTTAGGCCTATGCAATACAAATGTTAGATATTGATTAGTGAAAGATACTTAGAAAGTTTAATCGAAATCTTAAGAACCGTTATTGAAAAACGTGTGAAAAGTCATAAATATGTGGTGCAACGAACGCATCTCACAACTTTCCTCTGCTCCACGCGCACTCGGCGATTCCTTCTCCTTTCCGTGTCCAGATCCACCGTTTAAACTTTGTATTTCCAGTATTCAGCCGCTTGGATCGCTTCGTCATTACGTGCTAAAATATATTCTTACGTGCAGGGTGAAGTTAGTAAGTCACATCGTAGAAGATGATCGTAATCTTGCTCTACCCCACAGTCGCAGGTTGTGCAGCCCCACTTAACCAGATTGGTTTTGCACCTGGTTACTTTTGTACGAAGTCCGTTTAGTGATTTCCAGGGGGTAAAGGGAAGTTCAAAACCACCACTTTTTTTTTGGCATTATTTTTCTCCATACAGCCATATTTACAGATATATTACTACAACATTACTTCATTTAGTATTATACAATATTATATAGTATTATAAAATATTATTTTATTATACTATTTTCTTTTAACATAATTATCGATTTCATTATAAGTTATGTCCAACGTCATTAAAAAATTTCGTTATTTTTTCATATACGAGTACATCTGGTCTAACCAATATAGACGTGACGTTAAATGGCCGACTTAAATGTTCCCCAAGATGGTCTAAGAGTGTTGTTCTTCGTCTTTCGAACTTTTTGCATGTTAAAAGCACATGCCCCAAGTCATCCACCTCACGGCATACGTCACATTGGTCAGACTTCTCTACATGGATTTTGTGCAGATAAGCTCGGCAGACTCCGTGACCCGTTCTAAGTCTTGAAATGCTTGAATAAAAAGGCTTTTCGTGCCCTGTCATTTCTGCACGCCATGGTCTCAGTGAGATATTAGGAAACATGAATTTATATTTATTTCCCGCAGGATCGCCATGGTATTTTTAAAGAGGGAATTCAAATCCTTGTATGGGATTAAGGCATTGCTTTTCTCTTCGCAGAAACATCCCCGGTTCGCCGCTTGGTCTACTTTCTCATTGCCCCTTACTCCCATACAAATTTTATTGTTATATTCGCATTGCTTCTTCTGGTGAACCGCCTGGTTCTTCTTTTAGTTCCAGTATTGGAGCCTGTAATTTCTCTTGCCACAAGTTCAGCCTTCTTTGTTCTGGAGTCATGCTTAAAGGTTCTGTCGATTTCCTGTCTTTCCTGAACTTAAGTTTTGTTCGTTGTTGTTGGTGATTGAACAGAGGATGTCTTGGATCACTGGCTTGTTTTTTCCGCTCTATTTCAGATGCAACTGTTCGTCGAATAGGTGGGGGAGCTTTACCTATAAGGTAAAAGCTATACTAAAGCTTTAGTATAAGGTATTTTGGCGTACTACAATGCTCAATCTCCTGTTGTCTCTATATTATTTTCCTCCAGGCTTCTTTGTTCTTCAGCACAAACTTGGGTTTTTGTCGGGTTAGGCTTAAGGTGCTTGTTTGAACCACAGAGGAAGGGTTTTCATTTAATTTGGCAACTAATTACCCAAGTGGTAAACGAAAAAAGGAAAAAGTTTATAATAAAAGATTTGTAACAAGTATATACAGGGAAATGAAATTAGGAGCTCCTACTATACTAATAATAAATTTAAATGAAACTAATCTAAGGTATGATTTGAGTAGAAGAAATGTTCGTAAGGTATAATTGTATTAGAAAGAACGTTTCGTCTGACCGTTGTTGCTGAGACGTTGGGATGGCGGAGGAAAGCGATCAGGCGAGCTAGCCGGTCAGATGAAGGTGTAGCAGCGTATGGGGTGCTGCACAAGGAGTGATGCAGATCGCTGATTCCCAAATTGCAATAGAGGATAATAGTGGGATACTGATGACCCAACCATTTCAAGAAGTTGGCCAAATGTGAGAAGCACGCGTGCGGGTTAATGAAAAGGCGAACAACGTTGGTGTGTAGGCGAGGGCAGTTGAGCGTTGGAACGACTTGATGAAGAAGGAGTAGGCACGTTCAATCCAGACGCATTTTGGTTATCGTTCTCAAGTACACAGCACTTCTTACGTCTACATTATTATTATTAGATAAAAACCATTACCTCCGGCGTTAACAGTGGTTTCGGTCGTAATATGTTCCAAGGGTTTCAAGGTAGAGTCCGAGAGTTTCTTCTACCTCTTCAAAGGTGTTTCCCCGGGCGGCTACTGCTGTTTCGTCTGCATAAATGAACTGTTTTACTGTGGGGCTGTGCGGTTGGTCGTTGGAGTAAATATTATATAGTAAGGTAGCCAAAACACTTCCTTGTGCAAGTCCGTTTTTTTTAAATTCGCCACTGGCTGGTTTTGTCTTGAAGTCTAACATAAAATCTTCTGTTCTGTAGGATAGATTCAATAAATTTGGTTACTAACACCAAGTGACCCCCCCTCCTCGCCATCACCGCATATATTCAAACTGTTAGTTCCATCTAATTATTCGTATAACAACCGTGCTACTCCCATTCGCGTCTTGAAATGTTGACGAGTTCGTCAACAAGAAATTTTCTCATAAGACGGCGATTTTTTCATTTTGTTTTAATGGTTGTTGGAGATAAACGAAAGAACCGACTAGGGACGTAAAAATGCGTATTCCATGAAATAATTGAGTAAGTCGGTACACGTGGTAAATCACCTAGTTAATCCCCTCAAAAGAAATGAGCAGTTCGCTCCTCGAAGAAATAACGAACACAACTAAGAAAGAAAGAGCGATTAAGTCATTCTCTCGCAAATCTAACTTCGCGCAGAAATGAGGTTGCTCTATTCAGGAAGCCTCAGAACGAGAAGATCTGATGTTTCGATTTATTACTAAAGCCTGCGGACGTGGAAGATGAAAACTTGAATTTTTTCGCTCAATTACAACACATTCATTAAGAAATGATGTGTCAAATCTTCACTCGAGTGACCTCCTCATCTGAGTTTCTAAACCTAATGCACAAAATCGCGGGGGTGTTTCAGAACTATTGAAATGATATATTCCTCTTAGTGGGCTGGATTCAGGCTTGCTTACTGCTGTTTCGTCTGCATAAATGAACTGTTTAACTGTGGGGCTGTGCAGTTGGTCGTTAGTGTAAATATTATATAGTAAAGGAGCATATAATTTATGTTATATCATTCTGGCTACTACTCAAAGCTGTTTTCCATTCGGTTTATATTAACTTGGCTCAACGTTCTATATAGAAATTGTTGGTGCTTAAGGTTCAGAAATTTATTATTTATGGCCCCTATCAATCTCACGGCCTCCACTGCATGGGTAAATTCATAAGACTGTCAACATATGTATATTTTAGGAAACATTAAGTCAATAGTTCTGAAATTGTTGGGCGGGTGGGAGCTGTGACAAATATCTGGTGTGACGGTCCTGTGCTGTTTCCATTATAGAGAGATGGAACTTTCAAGCCCATGGTCTTACTTCCGCATGATTCATGTAGATACTGTTAAAACTCTAGCTAGAATCCATGATGCTGCATCTTCAGCGTTTCGTACAGGAAAGAAACGAATATGTTGGAAAAGGAAATGTGTAAATGTAGAATGGAGGGATATATTGTATTATAATGGAAGCGGGGTGTGTGAGAATCAGGGAAATAAAAACGAGGAGACTTCAATTGAAATTATCATCTGAATTTGGCAATTTGGCTTTTGCAATAGCCAACTTACTTGAGTGATGATTGTGGGAGGTATGAAACAAAAATCGCGAGCAATGATTTGAGGAGCCATGTTTGGAGTGGTGAGAAAATATCAATTGATGAGGAATTCCACAAATTAACTGCTATATCTGGGAAAATCAAACTAGGTACATGGGGAAGACTATTGACTGTAGTTTATGAAAGGGAGAAGTTTAAGAGTGGAAAAGGAAGACTCGTTCTTGTTTCTGGTGCACCACTGAATTGCGTCTGAAGGACTTTGAGATTTTAAAATTATGCTCAAGTTGCTGTCGATGAAAGTAAATATAGAATTGCCCATATTAAGTCATTTGACAATCGGCTTAAAAGAAGGGTAAGTATGCGCTACTATACAACGTCGCCAACGGTACAGCTGGAGAACCAGATTGTTAAATCCCTGTAGCTGGACGAATTACCTCAAGCTTGGGATCCTCGGGGTCTAAGGAGGGGATAGCTGGCTCTATTGATAGCGCGGTTGGTTCGTTTCAGTCGCGCCTGACGTGCCGTGGGATATTGAGGGTTCCCCCCTGGGCTCCCATTGCCTCTCAAGAAACGCTCTCGTGCCTGTGAATTGTCTTCTGATAAAGGGCAACGCTTCGCTTCGGTCTAACGCATCCAGCCCGGGGATTTATACGTAATCAGTATCCTGTGCTTCGCCGTGATACGGTGTAGCGTGCGTGTCCTCAAGTTGGGGTGTTCTGTCCTCATGGTTTTGCATTGTGATTTGAAAATTCGGTTTATAGTTCAAATCACAAATCTAATCAATCCTAATAAACGCTTCAGTCGTTATAGATTATATAAAATAGTTGGCTCGGGTTTTTATTTCGAAGTGTATTCGTGCGATGTCGATGACGTCTTCTCGTCCGGTAGCGCGCATGAAATTGCGCAGGAGATTCAAAAACGACGAGAACAACCCCAACTGTTACAACCTAAAGTGCGGATGGCCTCACAAGAAACTCCCTAGGAGAGTGTCAGTGGAAAAACTACCTTCTAACACGCCGTGAGTTGTATACCAATTCTTTGCATTTGCCCTCCTGCCGTCCCACTTCTTAACTTAGTATATTTTCTGGTCAGTTTGCACTACTGGTGGTTCGAAAAAGTGTCGTAATTCATCCAATATTGGTATTTATTCGAGGAGAAATAAATTAAGGCAATGCACACAGCTAGGTGAACAATATGAAAACTATCAGGCGCGCAGCATCTCTTAGCTCTACATAAAGTCATTGGTTTTCACGGCTTAAACTCCTAATTCAAGTTATTTTTAACTAAGTCCATTTGTATTCTGTAAACATCACTTCACGCTGGCGGAAAGCAGTAAAACTTGCAGTTCCGGAATTTGTGGTGCTGCTCGTGTAGTTATGTCTTGATCATGACTGAGTAATTCTTACACAGCGAGTTAATGAGGCTGCACACACAATGTTTTTGAGAAGGATAGTAATAACTTCTCCAGAGTTATTGGGTATGGTAGAGTTAAACGGCAGCGGTTGAAATTTCGGAATTTCTTGAGTAGCCTCGGTATATCTTATAAGCGTTATTAAATGCTCATCGTACAGGAACTTGATTGGTCATTTGAATTTCTGTGAAGATTGATCGTTTGACTTCAGTGCCTTCTAAATGCGGGGTCAAGGTCGAAATGAAGTGCCATTACATCCCCAGCATACTCGCTTCCGACGAGATGGTTTTTCTATAGATGTTTCCTGAATTCAGAGTCTTCAATTTCTTCATTTTGAAAGCGGTGCCAGTAATATGCTATAGTCCGAATATACGTGAGAGGGGTTGCTACGTCGGTCACAGAAACGTCTGTAAGCTGCAATGAAGGCAGAGGCGGATAAGGCTGAAGCGAACACGAGGTTCATATCCTTTGATGAGAACACACAAAGGAGAAACCCTCAAAGGCAACGAGATTTTTGGTTGGGGTGTCGAGAAGGGGCCTTGACCTGCCAGAATTGTTGGGAAGCACGAATGGCCCATGGGAGGCTCAAAGGGTCGAGACTTTAAGGAGTAGCAAAGGTTGCATGCTTTCCATCTGCTATCCAGTAGCGCTGAAAACTCTGGGTTGCCAAAGGTCCGTGTAGGTTTGACTCGAGAGCCTCTCGAATTAGCGCGTCAGAGGCCGATCACTAGGAAGAAGAGCTAGGTGACACACAGAATACTCTTCAGGGGAACGCAATACCCCTGATTCGTCCAGGAAGGCTCCTAGAGATCAGGCTAGGTCGGATTTGAGGGAACTGTTGTGATCTTCCATCAGCAAGGAAGGCCTTTGACCTCGATGAATGAGCAGTTCTTCTGCCTAAGCCAGTTCTTGCCCTGTCAGGGTTGGCCCCCTAGTCAGTGAATGTCGGCTCAGTTCCTGAGAACATGGAATCGAACAATCCAATCAACAGTCCGGAGAAGGCGAGAAAAGGAAGACGCTCTAGCCTCCAACTCCTCGAAAGAGTCCTCAGCCAGGGGAGCAGTACCAATGTTGGAGCAGTATGAAGGACTTCAATAATAGCGTTACAGGAGTAAGCAGACAAAGGGGATCATACAGTCGGGCTACTGTCGACAACACAGCTCGCTTTGTGCAACGGGCTAATGGACTCAATAAAAAATGAATCATCCTCTGGATCCCATCGTAGGCCAAGAATTTTTACAGAAAGGTCTTTTTTCGCTGCCAGGAATATGGGGGAGTTGTCACAATCTCGTGCAATCCCATGCAGAATCTCCTTACAGTTGGATGCCCACTAACTCAATTGGAAACCTCTACTTCTTATGACTTGTGTTGCTGCAACTCTCATACTTCTTCAACAGTTTCGTCTCCGGTGATCCAGTCATCGACATAGAAGTCATGTGTGAGAACTCACAGAGCCAAAGGGAATTTGTGACCCTCCTCGTTCTCTAGCCATTTTATAACCCGAACAGCGAGGAAGGGAGAACAACTCAAACCAAATGTTACTGTCTGCATGTGTGGGAGAAAATCTCCAGTATATATATTGGTATGGACAATCTGATTGATCTAGTAAAATCATGCATACCATCTTGACGATGTCTGTGTTGAAGGCGTATTGATGATTGCGAAACCCCAGAAGTATATCGCGGATGTCTGTTAGCCGTTTCGGTCCAGTCATTAGCTGCCATATATTGTGGTGTTACTCTTACTTAGACTGTTCCACCTTCTTAAATAGTGGTAGAAAAGAAATTAATTGAACCTCCACAAAAAAAAATAAAAAACGCCACGGAGGAAAACAGGGGGTGGTCCTGTACAGGGCTTTCGAGGGAAATGGGCACTTAAGAAAATTTAAGGAGAAAACTAATTTAATACTTCCAGGCAAATCAATAGAAAAAAAGGAGGAAATCACTCACTGGGGGGGATGTGATGTTTCTTTCGTCACACGAGTCGTTGTCGCTTCAGCCTCTTCGTTCCGCTCCGTCTTTGTGCGCCCTTCCTCCACCTTCTTTGTTGTGAGTGCGATTTATCGCCATCTAGCCGAATGTTCTTAAAACGATCCTCCACAATATATAATCTTCTGACTGTAGTCCCAGTGATGGGATGTGCACCGCGGCCAGATGGCCTACTGTGCCAGTCCTAGTGTCTTACAGGTCGATGCCTAGCTTTCTGAGGAAAGCCAGGTAGTTCCTGAAGGAGTCATCGTTGGTATCCATCCTGGGAGAAGTGGTGCCAAAGACCAAAAGTCGCTCCCTCTCAAGTCTCTGGCACTGGGCCAGGACATGGTGGGGAGTTTCTTCATCCATGCCACACCACCAGCATAGAGGAGTTTCGGCTATACCCATAACATACATGTGTTTGTTCATTCTGCAGTGCCCTATTATGATCCCAACAACCTGCCTTAAGTCCTTCCTCTCCATCCTCAGAAGGGTGTGTTTTGTCTCACAAGATTGCTCTGAGACAAAGCGTTTGGAGTGTCTTACTCCTGCAGCTTTCCAGATTGTCTGATGCAGTCTTCTGGCATGTTCTCTCACAGTCCTTTTAACTAGTGACAGAGAAATCCCACAGTGGGGCAGTGGCCCAATAGGAACCATAGACGAACCGTGTCTGGCCAGATGGTCCGTCCTCTCATTTCCAATGATAGGAGTGGAACCTAGGGCAATATACGTCCCACTCCTTCCAGAGCCACTTATCCACACCCTGGATCCTGTCCCCTCCGGGGTTTTCGATCCATCTGTGAAGATGTTGACGCCATTGGGAGGCCGAAACTGGCGGCTCTCGCTGTTCCATGGTCCTCCCAATAGCTGAACATTTTATTTCCTCTCGAGCTCATACATGGGCACAATTGCGTCTGTGATCATGCTGAGCTCCTTGAAGGTCTCCAAGTCTCTAAATATAGCCAGGTGTCCATTAGTCGCCAGTGGCAGCTTAGTTATTCCGAGCTTAGTGAGTCTGTAAGCCACCTTCATCGCCTCTGCCTTGACATAAATGTCCAGGGGAAGAAGGTCGAACAGTTTCTCCATGGTGGGTGTAGTCTTCATCACCCCCGTTATAAGTAGGCACCCCAGCCTTTGTACTTTGGCTAGACTGCTGCCATTCACTCCAATGGCAGCTCTATGCCACCACACGATCGACCCATATGAGATTATTGGTCTCACTATGGCTTCGTAGAACCAGCAGGCCATTCTGGGCTTTAGGCCCCATGTCCTCCCGCACATTCTCTGACACGTCCAAAGGGCCGTTGTCGCCTTCTTGGTCACGTATCTGATGTGCTCGTTCCAGACTAATTTCTGATCTAGAATTACACCCAGATACTTGACTTGCTCGCTGAGCTGAATTTCTTTGCCCATCACCAACTGCGGCCTCAGTCCTGACAGTTGCCTTAGCCTTGTGAACGGCACAATGACCGTCTTGGCTGGGTTGATGGATAACCCCATCTCCCCACACCACAGGCACACCATCCGCAAGGCCGCCCCCATCAGGTCCGACAGCACGCTTTGCACCCTGCCCCGAATGAGCACTACCACATCATCAGCGTATCCTTGGGCGTAAAACCCCGCCGCATTAAGTCTCCCCGTAGGGACATTAGCTGCCATATGGTTCATGTCTTAGTATTCCTACATCAATTCAAGATATTTTGACCGGATCACTGGGTTACGTTCTAGTCTGCGCTCAAGGTGCTGAAAACGATAAAGGGCGAGTGCGACATGTTGCGTTACTTTTCCCAAAATCGTTGGTGAGGGAATAGAGGGTGACACGCTGCCTAACATCGACCAGGCATTTACATTACAGAAGATTTAAAATAATCGGAGCACATATCAATCTTTAAGAGAGTAATTTAGCATCGGTGTGTGGATATTGTTTGTGATCATAGTGCAACGTTGGACAGAAAAGCGTCAGGGTAGCACCCTGGGATGATATTCGGATAAGAGTGAGACTCTTGAGCCAAATTTAGTGGGGATTAACCATTATTGTTTGTGGTAAGATTTTTAAGGGCTTCCCGTGGTTGAAAAAGTGCTCACTGAGGGATTAACAAACTCAGCTTCGAAATGAGAGATTAAGAATAAGTTAGTCAATAATTTGTCAACACAAATAACATGAAACTCGATAAATCCGCGAGACGCTGTTTTTCTAGCCGCCTCTGGCACAGCAGCCCTGTCCAAGTGTGCGTGTCAGTAATTGACTACTCGCTTTTATCCCTGGTTCAGCCACTCCTCTTTTTTTGCCACCGTCTCCTGTACTTACTTTAAATGGCGTCTGCAGCCGATGAAGTGGCCCAATTAAAATACTTGCACCTCCGTGAGAGGTTGCTCCTTCGTCTTTGTAGGAGCCTCAAAGGGCTGCTTCAGCTGCTGGTTCGTTTCAAATAGTTCGAAAGAAAATGCACCGAGTTTCATCAAACTGACTAAAGGGCCTTTCGTTAATCGTTCTGCATGACTATTTCTTCACCCGTTATGTGGAAATATTAGCCTAAACACATCAGAAAACTAGATCTCTGGGGTGTCTAAAAATAGTTTGACATTTCTCATAATCGGCGTTCATAGGGTGAATTAGTTGAAACCCAAACTTGCCCCTATTGGATAGTTCTTATTTTGGGCCTTCCTCAAACATCCATGTTTGTAGCTGCGGGAAAGTCCCAACTGCCCGTTAAGTTATTTCCTAAGTCGTTAACGGATTCCCCTCTCGTGTACCTAACAATCGGTTTAACCATTTTCTTCAAATTCGCAATGTAGTTTTCCTGGCGTGATACCTGTATCCTGGTCTCCGTGGGCATTTCGGTTGAATTGTGTTGACTGAAGCACTTGCATACGCACACACGCTGAACGATTTCTCAAGCAGGCGTTTTTGGATTCAAAGGCCTAGAAAAGTAAAATTCTGAAGAAAACTCAAAAGAAAATCTTTTGGGAAAAAAGAGGGCACCTCTTCTGAGAGACGATTTTCGCTTTTTGGAATGAGTTTCAGAAAAAACAAAATCCATAAATATTTCATTATGTTTAGTTGGTTTCCTAACAAATGTGAGGAGAACCCGGTGACACGGAGAATAGTTGCGAAAACGGCCGTCAATACTTTAATCAGCCGTATGCATTTTTATTAAATCTTTGATGCATTAACTGCGCAGATCCCGCTTATTGTCTTTATAGGATGTTCACTGTAGCAAATGTGTCCTGTGCCTATTACAGGGACGCTAATATAGCCCACTCTGTGATATCAAAAAAGTCCTTTCAGACCATTTTGAAACTGAATCCGTGAAAAACCGTGTCGCATTATTAATTTTTTGGTAGATTCATTTGCAGGTATTGTTCGGGAAACTATTGCTTCCTTTAAAAATGTGAGTTTTCCCCAAAAGTGTTCGCTTTGAGGCGTACTAATTCGAAAAAATTTAATATTAATTGCAAAAATTGAGGGATCTCTTTGTTTTGCTGTATTATTTATGTTTTGAAGGCATGAAAATAAGGTTATGTGCAGTTTCCGTAGGTCAGAGAGAGGGTGGGGGTACAAAGAACTGACGGGGGTTTCACGTTTTTCGAAAACGGCTTGAGAGATTTTGACCAAACTTTCCCCGTATTTTCTATTAATCGATACCCAACTTTCGTTTTCTGTTAACAAATCAGTGAAATGTCAGAAGGATTTAGTGAGTTACGGCCAAGACACTATAATGCCTTCAAATAATCCAGTAATTCATTCCCTATAAATGTTCCTCTGGCAATCTGTTAAACCGGGGGCTCTCAAATTGTCCAGACTAAACGTGAAACTGAACTTAATCAAACTGACTGAGTGTCCACTTTAGCTTCGTTCCCCGTCACTATTTCTGTGAGCATTCGTTGAACGGGGAAATTTGCGATCATTAATAATTAGATTTTTAGTTTTGGGTTCAAGAGCGGCTAACGTCCGGTAGTCAGCTAATCATTATCTAGAGTTTTCTTGTAAAAACGCGCTCTCTGAGCGCCTGTGTATGCGTGATATCACAGAGTGAACAGAACTTGAGAGAAGTTGCGGGATGGTGGTTCGCACTAGGTATTTCGTACCCGTGTCGAGTTATAAGCACAACAAAGCATCGAGTCACACGTTTGGAGGGTAGCGTTGATAGTTCGTCTATTTCTCAAATGCCTACTAATTGTCGTTGACCGAACTGTGTCTTTTCTATTACGAACTCAATAGAGGCAGCCTGGCTCCAGAGCAGCCCGAGCTACCTCAGGAAGTGCTACCTAACTGTGCAGTTCCGAGGACGGTTTATCGCCCCATTGTTCCCGTTTTACTGTTGCTAACGAGCAACCAGAGCGTCTTCCCCGCCCAGGTCATCCATGTCCGTCTCCGTTTCGCTTCGTAATGAAACAAAAAGTAGATAACGACAAAAAAGGCCATTGAACTTTATCGCGATATTTAAGTGTATTAGCTAAATATTATTTTTTGGAGTAAGAGACCTTTTTTTGTCAATCGACGACGCCAAATAACAACGAATTATCAGGATCGTCTATAATTATAACTATAAATTATACTAAATTTTTTTATTATACAAATTAATTATAATTGGAACATTGCGAACTTGAGAAATGGGAAGTGCAAAACTAACTAATCTGCTGAAGAATTAAAAGCGGATAATGTTCTGAAGAAAAAAAAGGTAACATAAAAGGCTGGCCTGATCGAGGTTCGAACGAGTGCTGCATCCAAGAGTTTGTGCTGGGATGGTGAGCGCTGGTTAGCGGGAGATTTGGTGGATCGTTCCAACAGCAGGTGTCGAAGTAGTCGATTCTGTCTGCCGACGGCCTGATCTGAGGTACGAGGGACGTCCCAAAAGTAAGTTCCGAAGTGCTGGGAAAAATCGAAAACTCAACCAATTTGAAAAAAAAAAAAGATTCTTAAAGGTACGGATCTACTTTATTTTTCGACGTAGCCGCCATTCCGATCGATGCATTTTTGGTACCGTGGTGCCAGTTTACGTAACCCCTTGTCGTACCATTCTGCGTCATTTTGTTTGAAGAATTCCGAGACCGCGGCTTCGAGTTCGGCGTTCGTACGGAACTTTCTTTCGCCCAGGTGGACTTTGAGGAGGGGGAAAAGGAAAAAGTCACTCGGTGCAAGGTCTGGAGAGTATGGGGGGTGGGGGAAAACATCCCAATCAAATGTTCCAAGCAAATGTTGGGTGATTTTTGGTCAAGAGGCGAGGCACCCACCTTGCACACACTTTCGATAACTTGAGATCTTCCCTAATGATTCGGTGTACTGAAGAATGAGTCAATTAATGTTTGTTGTGCACTTTCTCGACAATATCACTTAGAGTAAAGCGCGCATCTTCCTCCAAAAGCTTGCGAACTGCAGAAACTGCGTCCTCTCCACGAGAAGTGGAAGGGCGCCCACTTCGCTGTTCATCACTTTCCCGCCCTTCCAGGAAACTTATCTTCCACTTACGGACCATTTCGATGCTCATGACCCCTTCTCCATACGTTGAAGAGAGTCTGCGGTGAATTTCGGGCACAGAAACATTCTCAAAAACTAAAAAACGGATCACCGAACGGATTTCACAATTTGACGGGGTTTTCAATGTAGCAGCCATGTTTACGCTGATAAGCCGCAACAAGTGATAGCAACATAAGAAAAATTCAGTGTTGCCACCAGATGTAACACGAAGTATCCGCGTTGGAATTTTTTCCCTACGGCATTTTCCCACAGATTTACAAATGATCGAAACTTACTTTTGGGACGTCCCTCGTATGTCGAGTCGGACGTCGGCGGACCCAACGAAGACGAAATTCGGTACGCCTTTGTGACAAAGTAGCCGAATTTTGTGGTGAATATTCGGCTGGTTTGAAGATTAGGAAGCAAGCAGCAAGGTCAGAGCGATCGCAATATCGATACTGAGCCCGTCGACAGCGGCGATGAGTGTCGTGAAGCCTTCGATTCAAGTCGCTTCTTGTAGAGGATACTAAAAAGGGGACAATCGGGCACGGCTGCCGAGCACGTAAATAAACGGTCGAAATCGAACTAAAATATCTTGAACACCACGTGGTGACACATCTTGATAAGGTAATAGCTATGTTGACTAGTTCTAACTAGCCCTAAATCAAAGTATATGAAGGGTAGGCTTGCCCGATC
Organism: Pachypeltis micranthus; assembly: GCA_020466155.1. NCBI lineage: Eukaryota > Metazoa > Arthropoda > Insecta > Hemiptera > Miridae > Pachypeltis > Pachypeltis micranthus. The sequence goes on along the minus strand of CM035771.1, from coordinate 54,719,143 downwards.
ACAGTTAGTCATACAGTCATTTGAGTTATGCATTTCAGGATGTAATGGTTTGCGGCGGACTGCCGAAGGCGGCAACACTGTCGCCACCACCTGTGCAGTTCGCTGCTGTTTATATTAGCGCTGGAGCCACGTTTTTAGATCAGAATGGCTACCAACTTCGCAGACGAATCGTCCCCTTTTCCTAAGCCAGTGAATCAGTATTTAAACGTCCCTTTATATTGTGTGAAGTAAGGTAAGCGATCAGAGCTTGGTGTTTCATTTTCCCCATTGTCCCTTTATTGTCATTTAATACAATCCGAGCATAGGTTATTTGTTTCATTCTGAAAGGAGTTCATTTCATTTCTATTTTTCCCTGATTAAATTCAAGTGGGTCTTATTCGGTTTATAATTTCATTCCCCATTACCTTCTTGAGAGGCATTATTTTATTTATTTCATCAAGCGAGTATAATTGAGTGTATTTAATTTGTTCTTTTCTTTTCGACCCGGACACGACTTTCACTCGTGATCCGTACGTGGGTGATAAGTAGAATAATTCCCCAAGTACGTCATAAGGAACAGAAATTTCTATTACTATTATTCTTGATATTTCAAAACTTACAAACACCGTTTCAATTGCTGTTTTTGAGGAAAATGTGAAACTCCCTCGCCGTTCTCCTGCAAATCTGACTACAGACTCCCAGAAGTTAGCGCTTTCCAATTTAGTAGACCTCAGCTGACGAAAACAATGTTTTTAATATGTTCCCAATAATTGCTTCAGCCCTTCAATTATTTTCTTACTCGCTTCTGCTCCGAGTCCGCATTTTGACGTCTCGTGCTGTCCATGGAGGTTAAGACGATGCTCCATTTCTAACAAATTGTTGGAAATTTCGACGAAACCCTGCGTTTTTACATTTTTCTCTATAACTCCAGCAGCAGGCTCCCGGCGGTAGACTTGTACTACCTGAGTTTGATAGGAATTATTCGAGCCGTTTTTCGAAAAAGTCGAAAAAACCTCATTTCCTCCGTTCCCCAAATTTTCTCTTACATTTTCATAGAGGATACAAGTTTGGTATTGTTTAGTGGAAAATATCCTGAATGTTTAATTGAAATGACTATTGCTGTTTTTGAGGAAAATGTGAAACTCCCTCGCCGTCCTCCGGCGAATCTGACTACAGACAGCCTCCCAGAAGTTGGCGCTTTCCAATTTTGTAGACCTCAGCTGATGAAAACGACGATGTTCGTAATAATTGCCTTACCTAAGTATAAAAAACCGTAGGAGTATGTGCGTGGTGTTCAGGCCGCATTTCTAACCCGATTCAAATGGTTGTCTTCAGTTCGTTTCAGTTACCGGTCGTATTGTGCTACAAACCTCAGTAGTTCTAATGCTCGTCACTTAAAGAGTGGAATTGAGGGGGTAAATTAATTAAAATCGCGCTAGCCGCACAATTGTTAGTTCTAATCACATTCGGATTAGATATAGCAGTGTACGGAATGTTGAGTTTTTTTTAATGAAGGGGCGCAATAAATGTCATATTATGATATATATTATTATGAATTGATTTTGATGATTAGCTCTACGTTTCTTCACTCTGCGCAGTAGAAAGAAAAATTATATAATCGGCTGAAATTTTCTTCAGACAATCACGTTTGGGGAACATTTTCTGTCTGAACACGATCGAGGGAAAACTGGCAGAACCAAATCAACTCAAATTTGTATTTTTTCTGCAGACCATAAACAACCAGCAAAATTGGTCAAAATATCTGGTGCGTTGCAACACACAACTTTCCTTAGCTCTACGTCAATGCACTTCGTACATGGCTAATTCTATTTAATCGATTCATTTATCACTCAGTTCCTTTGAACTTGGTCAAACAACACTTCACAGCAGCAGGAAGCGGTAGCGCCTACAGTTCTGGAATTTATTGTGCCGCTCGTACTCATTGCAGGACCATTATTGAGCAATAGGTACGCAGAAAATTAATGTGCTGTAAACACGAATTTTTGAAGAAGGACAGTAATCACTTTTGCAGAGTTTTTATCCGATAATTCAAAAACAGGGAACACGATGCTTTTCAGAAAAATCTTATTGACAGTCTCATAAATCGCCGATGCACTAATTGGCCTTGGCATAAGTAGGAGCAACTCGATTAGTTCTTAGCACCACCAGTTTCTAAGTACAACATGTAGGTTGTACTCATGACTGAGGAAAGTTGTGTGATGTGCCTGTGCACAAATTGGCAATCTCGATGCTTGAAGTAGAATCTGACAGTTGCATGGGTAGGCGAGAAGATACCACTGGCAGATACCTGACAGAGCGATAGGATGTACGGGTAGTCGTAGAATTAAGAGACGGGAGGCGTTCGGCTCAGCCAACGGGTGTTCGGCGTCCAGGATGGGCGTAGGCCACGGAGCGATGGGCCTGAGAAATCCAGCAGTAGTTCAGCGTCTGTGCAGAGTCTTGGCTGTGGAGCGATGGGCCTGGGACAGGCCAGTGTTCGTGGAGATCTTAGGCCACAGAGGGATGTAGGGCTGGAGGGATCTTTATTTAGGGTCAGTATTGTACCGCCTGACTCCCTATAAAGGCAAGCGGTTGATCGTGGTCTAGTGGATAAGACAGTTGATTCGTAAGTCGAGGATTGTGGATCGAGCTCCGGCGCGATTGCCGTAATTTTTGCCTGAGTCAGCGGATTCCCAAAAGCGTCTCCAAACCCCCCTCGTAACAGTATCGTACAAAAGAACTTAATGGACGCGTCCTATGGTAAGTGATGTAATACAAGGACAGGAAGCAGGACAGGAGAGCAGAACCAACAAAGTAGCGAGAAATAAGTAGAGTACAGGGAAGCCTAGAATTAAAAATAAGAAACGGGGTAGAGTAGAAAGTGCAGATCGGCAATGGAATATACTGAAGGCCATGGAATGAAAGTACACGTTCCAGTAACCTTCGAATATATTCAAATCCACTTCCATCTTTACTCTTGCTGTCCGAAGTTTCCAGGAGTGGTTCCAATGAGCTAAACCTCGTGCTCCGCAGGTTCCAATCTTTCCCTAACAGATGCGTCACACCAGATATTTTCGGTTGATTCTATTTCCAATCTCTTTGCACGCCTCGGATGTGGCATAATTGATTACTGGAGTGAATAGGGGCAATGGTAAGTAGTATCAGAAGGAGGCAGAAATGTGTAGCTGAATTTGCTACTGTATCGATGCCCTTGCAGTAAACACTAAGTTGAATCGAACAGAAATAAAAAATGAGTTCAATGCCGATTGATTCACTCACATAGTGAAATTTGGGAAATTAGTATATTATGACCGGTCTGTAAACCCGCTGAAGAAACATGCAGCGCGTATATTACGAGTACTTAGCTATAATTTGTTGTTTACTTCGTTTGATTACGTTTTGCGCCGAGCTTCTTGATTTCGACTCTCCAGATAGTTTGTTGTAAAATGCTCTTCGTCGCGTTCAGTACGGCGAGAACCGTGTGTCAGGTGACATGGTACTGGTTTTCTCATCGAGGCAAAGCTGAGCGCCATCTAAGGGCTGGTGCAGATGGATGACGAGGCTTGCACGGGTCAGAGAAGCTCGTGTCGGAATGCGGCTGCTCTCTACGGAGTGTAGCCATTGATCATTTTGATCTTCACGGGCACAGAGATGTTCCGTGATCAGAAAGTCACGTCTTTAACTGTGCCGCTTAATGTTCTTTGACATCTGAAAAGTAAATTTAGTTTTCGCGATTGAAATAATCCGGGAAGAACTCGCGAAGACGGACGTGAATCTTCCAAGAGTTCAGCAGCCGGTTTTGATTTATTATTCTGAATAATACACCTATGTTTTCGGCCAGGAATATTTTTTTACATCCCCCCCCCCTTTCAAAACTTGACAGTTAACGTTTCAAGGCATCAGGATTCCAAATCTGCACTGTTCATCCCCGTCCAGGCCATATTTAGCCTTAAACGTGGTCGTCTAAAAAATCCGTTCTTTCGCACAAAAATCCCGTTTGGTATCTTGTTGTACTCGCCTGCTCGGCAATCCGATTGGACGAATCCCGTGGTGTATGGGCAAAAAAGATGGTTTAAAAAGTTAACGAGAGCGAAATTTTGACAGTTTTATTGCAATTACATCGTGTTTGGTACCGTCTTTCTGATATTTTTCGATTTTTGGCCTCAAGAGTGTACGACTGCGTCTCAACTGAAAACAGTGAAATCAATGTAATTATAGGGAACCAAAGTCTACTGATTGAAAGAACTGATGGGACAATACAGGCAAAGTTATCGTTTAACTTGCACTCCTTCCCGTCTCACCCCAACTACCTAACTCGCCATATCGCGCCTATTTCCTATTTGAATATGTAATTTTAGTTGTTGCGTTGTAGTCAGATCATGTTTCGTATCGTGGAAACACAATCTTATCGTATCGAAGAAAAAGAAGTACTTACATGCGGTTGCGCTGGACGTTGCTAAGGCTTTACATGTTTGACACCAGGCCTTGGCCGATTGCCTCTGCAGTAGGGGTTAAGATGTTTCAAGAAGTAGGTTTGATCTCGCCACAGGTGTGCAGATGGCCAGATTAGCCTTTACGAATGATGTCACCTTCCTCGCAGGTACCAAGCAGGGCTTGCAGACCCTGGTACCATGTGATCGGGTTCGCTGGTTCAACCCTCTTAGCTGGAAGTTGCGTGGACCTTGGTGATCATCTTTGGAAAGTTACAAAGGCTTCACAGAAGCCGTAGTAGAAGCTGTGCCTCTCTCGGACGTACCTGCTCCCATGGCTGACCTAAGAGCTGGTTTTTGGGATGTTGATCGGATTTGGTGTTCTATCTGCCTCTACCACTATTCCGGTCTAACACTGCAAGTGCCTGCATCTGGTTGGGATGTCGCACACCCTGTGGCTGTTCTTAGGTTCGTTCGGGATCAGCTGCGGGGCTGTGACGTGGCGACTCCATCTTCCTCTAAGGTCAGTAAGCCTTCGGAGTTAGTTCAAATTTCAAACGAAAATATAACGGCCCCGGAAAAAGGAATATTTGGGGGTGCTCCCCGAATTTTCGGGTGAACCTGGTGAATCGATCTTACCTCGGTTCTTAGAGCGTACAAGATTTGATAGGGTTCTTCTACGACCGCAACAACCCGACAACCTTCCGTAACAAATACCTAATTACGTCAATTTTTGCAAAAATGAAAGGTCCAGCGGTCAAAATCTTGTGTGGCTGCGACTATAATAATTGGGAAACATTATAAAACACACTAATTAGAGGGTACGCTGACAGACGTGATTTGTACACATTAACCTTGGAAATGACAGATCTCAAGCCACAACAATGAAACACCATTTCAATTCTCCGAACGAATAACATCTGAACCTTCAGATCGCTTACTAAGCCAACAATTTGTTCCCCAATATCAGCCAACAAAAACGATTCTTTCAAGGACTTGCACTACGAGCGTTCCTAAGAGGATTAAAAGAACCACTCGTTTGTCCATTACAGGCTCGAAATCCTCCAGATTGGTCATTTGTTCTTAGCCTCATGTGTACGTTCAATATACGTTCGGTAAACCGGGCGGCAGTAATTCGAATACCAGCAATTCTAATTTTATTCCTCCTCGGAAAGGTTCGCCTCCAGCAGCGTCTGCATCTTTCCAACAACGCCGGCTGTTCCCACAGTCTCAAAACCCACAACCAGCACATTCTTTTATGAGGAGTCAACAGAATCCCAACAAACCGTTATCTTTTCCGCAACGAACTCTTCATCAGCGCAATAACATCCCTCCGCGAAATTAGTATCAACCACGACAAGTCTCCGCAACTAAATTATTCACCAACTCCTATGAGCATGTCATCAAATAATACGTACAGACCTCAATGTTATTCACGTAACACCGAAATTGAACCGCTCGATACCCCATACGATAATGTCGACGAAGGTTACGAGGACATTCAATATGAAGATCCTCCAATTTCCGCGATACCCCAAGATCCAACAATTGAAGAAGAAAATGCGTTTTTAGTTTCCTTGATAGGAATAGGATCGAGTCTTCAACTTGTATCCAGAAAAATTAAAAACCGATCTTTTCGAAGTTATAACCGCAAACGCTCGGAATCGCTAAATTTTCGGAACAAAAACAAAAATCACTGTGGGTTATTTTTTTAAACGATCTAGAACAGCGAACCGTTAACTTTGTTGAAGGATTTGTAAAGCCTGGTGAACGTTACAGACTCAATTTCGTTACTTATATCTCCGAGATATTTGCTAAACCGAACACTTTGGGACTAGCCAAATTAATTGTGCAAGTTTACCTCTAAATTAATGTACATAGAAGGTCTGTACGAACAAAAGGAAATCATCGAAAACTAACCATAGGAGAATTAATGAAACCTACGAACATGTTGAACGACATTATTATTGTACAAATTTGAACAAAAATTTTGAAAACACCGTCAACCAATCAAAATCATTCACAAATCAAATCATTCTTCACAGTTGCAAGATCACAATAGACGGAAACAAATTGCTAACCATCGTTGATAAAGTTTCCAGATATACACAGGGCTATGTTATGAAATCATCCGCAAGTATCGAAACAGTAAACAAGCTACTCCAACTCATGACTCACCACGGAGTTCCAGACCAAATCGTTTGCGATAATGAAACTAACTTTAACAACTTTCTGTCGATAGAACTTTTGTCAACTCGCAAAATAAACATTGAACGTCTACATTCAACACTAATTGAACACCTGAAATTAATAACCAACAACTCTCTGTATAAATATCTGGTGCGTAGCAACACACAACTTTCTGCCACCTCCGTAAGTTCGAACACCAGCTACATATGCGGGTGCTATATCTTCGTTCTACGCATTTATACAGAAACATTTATAGAGAACAAAATGTACGTACTAGTTAGCTGAGAGTACTCCGTAAGTTTGATCGAAATCGTTAGAACCGTTTTTGAGAAAATTGAAATACCGATAAATTAATATTCGACAAATCTCCTTTCCTGAGTTAACTTGGCTTACATCTCCGCTCAACTTATATATACAGAAATAGTTACGGAGAAAAAAATGTGGGTGTGGGTGACTAAAACACACTCGGTAAGATTGATCCCGACTTGTGGAATAGTTACCCCAGGATTTACGGAAATGTTCGAAAAAATGTTATTTTCGACACATTTTGATTTTTATCTCTATTCAATGGGCTGTCAGAGGAACATTTATAGAGAAAACTATATAGGTATTAACTATTTGAAAACATCTTGAAAGTTTGGTGATAATCGTTGGAGCCGTTTTGCCAAAAAGCGTAAAAAACCTATTTTTGCTTCATAGGCCTATATCTTCGCTCACCGTATTTTCATGGAGATATGTATGGAGAAGGAAAGTTAGGTATTGATTAGTAGAAGATGATTTGAAAGTTTAATCAACATCGTTAGAGCCGTTTTCGAGAAAAAGGCGAAAAACCAAAGTTTTTGGTACACTTTCGTCCCCCACCTCCCCTTGTCATCGGCCGAAATCGTCCATAACCTTATTTCGGTGTCTACAAAAAGTAACAAACAAAACAAAAAAGAACCAGCTCAATCGGATCAGCAGTTCTCCCGCAAATCAAACTACATACACACACACACACACACGGGCCACGCCAAAATTAGGTTTTTTAGACTCATTAGGCCTCAAAACGTAAAGATCTGAAGAAAACCCTGTTTTTTTTGACACGTTTACTATACTCTTTCCCTGCGGGTAGCGAAAAGTAATAATGATTTGAGGGCAAAATAGCACAAGCAACAACAGCATTCACAGTGCTACAAACTGCACGCCCCATGAACTCATCAGTGGTCATATCGCATCATGAGAAACTATATCAACGTTCACAAAAAACAAATTGTCGTTGCTTTACGAAAAATCTAAGCAACAGAAATAGAGAGAAAACCCAAGACAATCGACAAGCTGAACAAACCTGGAAAGACGCCCCTAATATACCGGAAAACATCTATGTCTGAACTAAACAAATTCAGAGTAAAACTAACCCGTTATATAATAAAGGAACTCTACTCCGTCAAGAAAATCCAAAATACAGGAAAAATCAAACCACGGCCTCACAATACTAAAACCAAAATTCACCCATAAAAGTACGGCCTTACTGCGCCCAGTACTTCAATAGCAACTCCTGTAGAATCAGCCACTGAGAGTTATTATGCTACAGATCAGCCATAATAACAACTTGACGATAATTATCGCGTTTATTGCCGTAACAGATTACACCTACATCAGAAAAATTCCAAGTCTCTTTCAGCTAATGTTAAATTCGCTAAATGTTTCATGAAACAAAATTAAGTTGAATGAAATTGATCTGATACAGTTGGATGTTTTCGACATTTCTCAACCCACAAAACTCACGTGTACAATCAAACGTATAGTATTCGTTATATTAGGTATAATGGTTTCGTATACCATATTAACTGTTTTTTTCAACAAATAACCCGTTTTAAAACCTCATAACAATTGTGGGACAAATTAATTTCAACAATTTGTTTAATATAAGAGGGAAGGAGTTACGTGACGATATTGGCGTACTATTTAACTTCTATTCTCGGAATTAGAACACTTGCTCGGCAGTATGCACCTACCTACCAGGTTTCATTAAATCTTCATTGCTTAGAAGACTTCATTCTTGCGCCAGTTGTGTCACACTAATGTACCATTGTACATTTTGTGTTCCGAAATAAAGTTAACTTAATTTATATGTAATAAAAGTGTATGTTGCAAGAGAAGAGAGATCCGAAGTTCATAACGAGTTGACGAATGAGATGAAAGAGAGAGAGAGAGAGGACTGCATTCTTAGACTTGAGAACGATGGAGATATGAGTTTGAGTGGGCACAAGGGGTCTCTGGATAGGTGAACTGCTGTAGGGATGTGGGGGGTTGAGAGCGAAGTGCTGGAGAAGCTGGCAAGTAAGAGCTGAGAAGTAGGTGAGGGAAGCCCCACTACAGAATGTCAAAGAGTCGATTGATAGGTTCTAGGGAACCAACATTGGAGGCTACAGATGGCAGATGAGGAAGATTTTGAGCTCAGGTTTTTCTATTAAGGTCAAGGCACTGAACTGATTTAGCTTGACCTGAGCCGACCGACCCATAGTGGTAATCTGTTGCAACCATTCACACTAGATGTCGAACTGGACGTATTGAGTACGCAACCTTTATGAGTGTACTGTCCTGCTCCTAATGCAGCGTTAATTATGAAGCTCTACCACAACGCTATTGTGGAACCCTTGCAATGAAGCCAGGGTAGCAAGGAAACCTAGACCAACCTCACGGATTAGGGGCCACTAACCGTGTAAACCCTAGTTAGACTCGGTTAATGCTCCTAAACCGGCCCTAACTGCTCCACTCCATGACAATGGTTTTTACCATCTTCGCTCAAGCTTTAACCCTATGATTTACCACCCATCCTAACCACAAAGAATTGGGCGGTTAGCTCATTCCTTTTTTCGTCATATCGATTATACTCTTCTATCATTAGATGTAACTGGGTATCGTAATCGTGATAGCCATTTTTTAGAATACCAAATCTAGCGTTTCTTCGATCAATGCACATACCATTATTTTGGCGTATCATAGTGACCGTTTTGGTTCTGCTGTTTTCTTTTAATCACATTCACAGATACACACATACGCCATTTCTCCAATTACCGTTTTTTGGACTCATTAGGCTCTGAAACGTAAGATCTGAGGAGAACTCTTATATTTTTTTCAGCCGTTGCATAACTTTCCTATCTACTTCATAGGTCCAAGGAAAGCAATACACAACGTTTTAGGCTTGTGTATAACTTACGACTTTTTGAAATTTAAAAATCAAATGTGAAGTACTTCTCATTATCCGAATTGGCCCGCGTTGGGCGCCAATTGTTAAGGTGGAAGGTTTGGAGGTGTTAGAACAGCTGCTGCCTCAGGCAAAAACTAACAGCAATCGTGCGAAGCTCTGATCCATAACTCCCGACTTTCCTCGAGAATTATGAACCACTGTCTTAACCACTAGACCACGATTGCCCGGTGCCTTTAAAGGGAATCAGGCGGTACACTATTTAACCATAGAGAAGTACAAGTACTACTTCATGCCAATTCCGCTATTTTTACTTTCCTTGGCTCTACAAAGTAGAAAGGAAAGTTATGTAATCGGCTGAAAAAAAAAAATTTGAGTTTTCTTCAGATCTTGAAGCAATTGGGTTATGTCCGCCAGTAGGCAAATTATTAATAAAGTTAACGTATCTGTTAGGTGAGTCCGTCTCCTCTGGCTGGTGAGTTGCTGTGGGCGAGCGCTTTCGATGTAAAGACATCATCGTCTGGCCGTTAAGTCAGTACTGACAGTGAGACGGACTCACCTAACAGATACGTTAACTTTATTAATTTCTTCAGATCTTTACGTTTCAGACCCTCCTGAGTCCAAAAAACACTATTTGGGAAAATGGTCTGTGTGTGTGTGTCTGTGAACGATTTTTAGAGAAAATCACCGTACCAAATCAGCTCAAACATCATATCTCGCCCGCAGGTTACCATGGGACGCCAAAATAAGAATATGGGCAAAATCCATTAAAAGTTAACTGTAGTTATCATAGTGATCAAAACACCAATTTTTTCCTCAAAAACAGCTCTAACGATTTTGATTGAATTTTTTATATTGGAAGCTCTCAATAAGGCAATTATACCATGAAATTCCCATTCGTGGGAAAATGACGAGAGCAGCACAATAAATTATCAAAATTTTCGACGAAAAGCGTTTTTAGCGCAGTTTTTTCCTTATAAACTCCGCTGGAATTTTTGTAGAATGTTAAAAAAAATTGGTATTGTAGTCCAATCCAATACCTAAAGTGTGAGTGTTTAAAAACGCTCATGAGATACATGGGGGTTACTCCAGAAATTCCTGAATATCAACTACTGCCGTTTCGCTTACTACCAGTTCTAAAAGTGTTTACCCAATAACTCTGCAAAAGTAATTACTATCCTTCTTCAAAAAATTTGTGTTTATAGCCTCATTAATTATCTGTGTACCAATTGCTCAATAATGATCCTGAAATGAGTACGAGCAGCACAATAAATTCCGGAACTGTAAGCGCTACTGCTTCCTGCTGCTGTGAAGTGTTGTTTGACCAAGTTCAAAGGAACTGAGTGATAAATGAATTGATTAAATAGAATTAGCCATGTACACAAGTGAATTGACGTAGAGCTAAGGAAAGTTGTGTGTTGCGACGCACCAGATATTTTTCTTAAAGGTGTCCCAAAATTAACGCAAGGGTGGAATTAATTGTGGATTGTTGTTTTTTATTGAATCATAAATTACGTTGGATAGGGTTATTATGAAATACACCTTGGACATACGCACTATTTTGTTGAAACTGGTAGAATTACGTTGACGCATGATGGACGAATTAGGCCTCCAGCCTGAAGTCTAGAGCACGCAATGGGTGCGTTACGGACGTTAAGGGTGCATTCATTGTTCGGCACCTACATGGCAATTTTGGCCATGAACGAAGTCATCAATGTGAAGAGGTGCTTCGTTGCTAAAGGCGTGATTGCTCGAAAATTGAGCATCCCCTCGTTGATGCGCAATATAATCCATTTTACCAACTTTGTTCGCCGTTGATGTTCATTAGGCTTCAGTTGGTGAATCGCAAGATAGTATAGTGCAATTTGCAGTTATTGTCCACAACTCCCAATTGGTGTTGTTGTTATTGGTTTTTCACCTACACTCGCACACCGTTTCGATGTTTTTGTTGGCCCGTGTGTTTATCATCTCCAACTGATCCAGGACCCCAGAATTACTTTGGGGTCTTGAATAATTATTATGATTACTCATTTCTCAATTGACTCGACGAAAACACTTTGGTCCGTATTATATGTAATATTTTCTAACTGCCGAACGTTTATTAGTGTTTAAATATCGTTCAATTGTGAGAGCATGTTGTTGGATCACATAAAGCACCTTTTTACTAACCCTAAAATCTCAGCCGTCGAATTGTTCTTTTGAATTGTTTTCAGGCAAATACAAATTTCAATTTTTGGGTCAAAATGGGTTAAAATATTCGATGCCTTGAGAAATACCGTGAAACGGACTAAGGTGCAAACATTTTTTGAAAGTGAGCGCACTAACCTGTGTGACACAATAGCCTCAGTTTATAATAAAATTCGCTTATACGTGTCTTACGGGCTGCGAGTGTTGCGTATTTTTTATTCAATGATTTTAATACGCTAATTGGAGGATTAAGGTAAGCCATACTTATTGGAGAATGAGTAGAAAATGACGGAGGTTTTCATCCAAAATTAAGGTGGCGGTGCGAAGTGGGGCGTTCCACTGAACTAGGACGTCTGCCAATGTTCTCCTACTCCATTTAACTCGTAACGCTCTTCCATCCGACCAAACTCAGTAAGGTTTGTGAGCGAAGAGCCTGTTAGGGCGGCTGGTTTCAGGCCTTTGCCAATCACAGTTTGCTATCGTAATGTACTAATAATAGCTCCTTCTTCTCGGAAGATCGAAGTAAATTATAAGACGGTTCGCCGCTTCCCAACGCTGGCCAGACCAACCGAATTTCCGCTGGTGAACTCTGATTTCTACACTTCCGGGACGAAGTGTCGCGAGAGGCAGTTGCCCCACTGGAGCTGTGTTAATCACTAAAAACACGGATTTATTATTTATTAATTGATGTTATTCGGATTACTTGGTGTCCATGATTGGTGGGTTCTCTCATGTTTCTATTTCCAAACACAATATGCTACTGAGCATTTCACATCATTAATGTTACCATCTTTCTTCAACTCACAACGTTGATATTGCTGAATTCAATTTCATTAATACATTGCGAGCGTACTAGTTTGTCTGCCCAAATGGTTCTTTTGTTAGCTACCATGCCACCGTGATTTCTGTCAGTTGCAATTGATTGGTTTGATCAGCCATTAACGTTGTTACCATGCTTATTATCCCAGTTGGCATAGCTTTTAAGGTTGGTATTGTGTTCACCCCTCGTGACTTATGCCCTCTTAATAGTTTGTTTTCTTGTCAATTGTTGTTATCTTGTAAAGTTATACTTATGCAATGTAGTTGTTGACATTTTATGTCTTTACTTTGCTACATAAACTCGAAAATGTAAAGCGGGAGATGTTACGCGGGATATGTAACGGAGAAGCATTTCGAAATTTAACCTGTGGCCTAATAGAGAAGGCATCGGTCTCCTAAACCGGAGGTTGTGGGTTCGAGTCCCACTAGGGTTACGATTATTTTTGACATTTTGACCTTTTATGTCTTTACTTTTCTACATAAACTCGAAAATGTAACGCGGGAGATGTTTAACAGATGTTTTAAAGAAAAATACATAAAATGTCCCTCCTGGTTGCGTACTTGTACGAAAGCTGTACCCACCGTTTGTGTTTTGTTCAATTTTGTTGGTTGAAACCTCGGGATTTTCAAAATACATGGGGGAGATAAGTACAGAAAAAATCATGCTGCTCTCACAGTTCTTTCTGACTATTTGAATGGCGATTTGACAATAGTATCACAGAACGTTCTCGAATTTTCTTTCACCTCCTGCTGCTTAACAAGATCGCACCGTTCGGTGATGCATTGGAGCAAGCAATTGTTCCCATCACATTCATTTAGGTTGCGTGGCTAGTTTCAGGGCCAGCTCTGTCGTCCAAGCTTTTAACAGATTTTTTAAAGGAAAAGACATAAAATGTCCCTCCTGGTTGCGTACTTGTACGAAAGCTGTACCCACCGTTTGTGTTAGTTGTATTGGCTGCTGCGACCATTCAGGACGGTTGGGCCAACGGTCAAACTATCGATTATGAATATGTATCTAACTTCAGCCTAGTATACGTTTAGGCGTTCATTCATGTCCTGGTCTCCTGACCAGCTCTTTGCTCTCTTCAGCTCTTTTTGGTTTATTATTCATTCTAAATAATAACCCTATGTTTTCTGTCACGAAACATTTTTTACAACCCCCCCCCCCTCAAAATTTGATACTTTACGTTTCAAGACATGGAGATTCCATGTGATCTGCAATGTCCGTCCGCCATCCCTTGTCCCCCGTCCGGGCTGATTTGTGCCTTTAACGTGGTCTAAAAAATTCGTTCTTTCGCAAAAAAATCCCCTTTGGTATCTAGTTGTGCCCGCCATCTCGGCAATCCGATCGGACGAAGACCATGATTGTTATGTGCAAAAAATTAATGAAACGCAGTATAATCGCGTGTTTTGTATCGTTTTCAAGGCCAGCTCGACCCGCAGCGCCCTTTGGACTCGCAATGTCCTGCCGATTGAGGAGCGAGGGTTCACTGGAAGCCCTCTTCCCACCCCTCCATGGGATCAGAAGTTTACGGGCGCCAGGCGCCCGGGGGAATATTTAGTTTCCGTAGTTCCATTGTAGTCAGGTCATGTTTCGTATGGTTTACTAGTATTCGGTGCTGAATCGAATGGGATGGGGGAGCAGTAATACTATGTCAAGCTGTTCATGAGAATAATATACCATTGTGTAATAATTTGCAGGGTTTTTTATATTGATCTAGATCTTGCACCTGCTGGCTGAGTTCCTCATGACGATCCCACGCAACCGGTATATTGGCTTCCCTAATCTTTTGTCCGTTTTTGTTTTCCCGGGTGGAAGTGCTCATTTATTGTTAAATGCTACCAACAGACTTCTCAACATGAATTACATGTATTGTGTATGTTGGAGGACGTGAAGATGCATCGGTTTTTTCTTCAGTTGAGGGGCTCTTTAGTCGAGAGGATATTGCTCTCTTAGCCTTTCCTTTTGATCACCAGATACCTCAGGGCTCTCTCCGTCTCCCTTTCTGTGTTCCGTTCTATCCAAGTGCCAAGTCATGTGGCTTCTTGCACAGTAAATCTATCCCTATTTATTATTAATCGTTTTCACGCGCCACTTGCGGGTTGTGTTCCTTGTGAATCGGACCTTCGTGGCTATCTTAGTGTGAAGCACGGAGTAGCCCTCCTAGAGTTCGACATTACTCCACCTTTAGTCTGGCTAAATTCAACGTTGATAATACCAATGACGAAATATTGATGTTTTCACGGCCTTCAGTCTGTTCATTTCTCTGAAGCTGTGGGTGATTTCATCTGATATGCGTGTACATGTTCCGGCAACTCTTTTCCTTTCTTCTAATGGCCACGTAGTCCCATCTTTGTACGCTTGCAACCTGTGCCGTCAAGGTACGAGTTCATTACCCTCGTGGGGAGGAACCAATGTGCTTTGGTAAATTCCAACAAATAAAAATTATACGGTTTAATAAAATAAATTAGGCTAATTTAATTAAACAAAAAAAAATATAACTCTGTTCGACAAGTAAAAGGAATGGCACTAATAATAAAAATATAAAAGAAAGTGAACAACTGATAATGAAATGAAAACAAACAAGCGGCTTAGAAAATACATGTCTTTTGGGCCTACTTATTTGGCATGCCAATAAAATAAACACCTCACCGGAGTCGTAGTGTTCGGTACCTAACGAAATTTTATAAATTCTGGATGCGGGGAACTGGAGGATTTGTTGCCGGACGACGGACGAAAGCAGAATAATCGGAAGAAAAGAAAAGATGATATCGTATCGCCCTGTTTCGCGGCAAATAGCTTGGTGGGTTTTGAAGACACGAGTGATAGCTCCAAGACGCTCTCTGACGCTAGCGATTTGTACAACTCATCGGAGTCGTAGTGTTCGGTACCAAACGAAATTTTATAAACTCGGGATGCAGGGAACTGGAGGATTTGTTGCCGGACGACGGACGAAAGCAGAATAATCGGAAGAAAAGAAAAGATGATATCGTATCGCCCTGTTTCGCGGCATATAGCTTGGTGGGTTTTGAAGGGACGACTGATAGCTCCAAGGCGCTCTCTGACGCTAGCGATTTACTGCCCATCGATCCCCGCATTCGTCCTGATCCTTTAATTTCACGTTACAAACCACATATACAGGTATACTGATGTTGGTACGATGTAGTAATCAGTGTTACACATCCTTTTCAATGTATGCAGTTACACCCAAGAAGGTTCGTATTTTTTTAACGTATGTACTTTATGATTCTGCGTACGCAAGGTTTCTCGTCGTTAATCAGCCATTAGATTAGCTAGACTTGGATGTTATCAACTCCCTCTGCTCTAAATCTAAATCAAACTCTTCAGCGTATTATTCCCGTAAAAATTAATATATCTCCAACTCCTTGATCAAATCCCCCCGTTGGCAAACTTATTGCATCATGATTCCTTGTTAGTTTTTAAAACTCAGTTTTATGGCGCCCTCCAGTCATCACTGATACGTGATGAGTCTTATTTTTCTGGTTTACAATGCGAGATCTGCATCGCGCGTTCCTTTAAATTGCCACTGATTAAATTGTTGTTGAAATGTTTTAGGTAATATCCATTTTATAAATAAGATATTTTGATTGAGATGATTTAAAATCAACGTCTCAAAAGTCTTTAAAGCTTTTCTATCGTGTTCATCGCTAGCTTGGTATTTTTACGAGCTTCGCGGATGTACTTCGGATGTGGCATTAATTTTGATACGTAGACAAGTAAAAACTAGGCCTTGGTTTCTCTCAGAGCTTTGTGAAACCTACATACCTTATAAGAACGATTGAATGACCAAAACTGGTAGTTCTGACCTCGAAATCCTGATTACCTACTGCAGTGTTTCACATGACAAGGAAAGACAATCTTCTCTCTTTGAGCTCGATGAGTTTCAACAGCAATAACAACATCAAGCGGGATCAATGCCTTCTGGACAAATGCTCTGATGAATCCCGCGTTCCGACGCGAATCCTTGATTTTTTGAAATTTGATGGTACTTGTCCCCTCTGCTCACTTGAAGTTTCTGTCTCAGGGCCTAAATAGGCGAAGTGCGTACTCTTCATGCATTAGTATCCTTCGTATAGAACCGTTTCAGTTTTCCCACACAAATTTCGCAAAATTGATGTCGCACCTAATCCAGAAATACAATTAAGACGTTTGAGAAAACAACACGTTTGATGTTTATTCAACACCGTATTCTGTCGCACCATAGGGGGCACCGAGTCCCTAAGGGCTAAGTAACGCGTACCATTTCGAATTCATAGAGGTGCTATTGTGATGAATTTTACTTCAGGTTCATGAGTATTGTGTGTATCTAATTGATTGAGTGGGAGATTAGATTTAAATTAATTAGTTATCTCCGTACATTTCAGAACTGTGACGGAATAAAAACTTTAAACACAACACCGTGTGGGGATGAAGCCCACGATGCAAAGTCATTGATAGTATTATTTTAGAAGAAATAAATATATTTAAGGAAAAGAAAACAGAAGGGAAAGAGCTGGGTGATAAAAATGAATATATATTTAAATATCTGTTGCGTAGCAACACACTACTTTCCGCCACCCCCGTAAGTTCAAACGCCACCTACATATGCGGGCGCTATATCTTCGTTCAACGCATTCCTACAGAAACATTTATGGAGAACAAAATGAAGGGACTAATTAGCTGAGAGTACTCCGTAAGTTTAATCGAAATCGTTAGAGCCGTTTTTGTGAAAATTGGAAAACCAATAAATTAATATTCGAAAAATCTCATTTTCTGAGTTAACTTGACTTATATCTCCGTTCAACATATGAATACAGAAATAATTATACAGAACGAAATGTGGGTATAGGTGACTAAAAGACACTCCATTAGAATTTATCACATCTGGTGAAGAAGCTACCCTGGAATTTACGGAAATGTTCGAAAAAACGTTATTTTCGACACATTTTGATTTTTATCTCTGTTCAATGGACCGTCACAGGAAGATTTATTGAAAAGAATATGGAGGTATTAACTATTTGAAAACACCCTGTGAGTTTGGTGAAAATCGCTGAAGTCGTTTTGCCAAAAAGCGTAAAAAACCTATTTTTGCTTCATAGGCCTATATCTCCGTTCACCGTATTTTCATGGAGATATGTATAGAGAAGAAAAGTTAGGTATTGATTAGTAGAAGATAATTTGAAAGTTTAATCAAAATCGTTAGAGCCGTTTTCGAGAAAAAGGCGAATACCCCTATTTTTTGGTACATTTTCGTCCCCCACCCCCCTTCCCATCGGCCGAAATCGTCTATAACCTTATTTTGGTGTCTAGAAAAAATAACAAACAAAACAAAAAAAGAACCGGCTCAATCGGATCAGCCGTTCTCCCGCAAATCGAACTACAGACACACACACGGACCACGCGCCGAAATTAGGTTTTTTAGACTCTGTAGGCCTCAAAACGTAAAGATCTGACGAAAACCCAAATTTTTTTTTGGGCCGATTACTGTACTTTCCTTCCCTTCGGGTAGCGGAAAGTAAAAAAACAACCCTGACTTCTCCTTCAAACCATAATACTAACGGAATGAAAGATAAAATAAAATTAAAACGTCTTTCTATCCTACTTAATCAATGCATGCAAATTAAAAAATGCGAAAAACCCTAGTTTTTGGTACATTTTCGTCCCCCCCCCCCCTCCCATCGGCCGAAATCGTCCATTACCTTATTTTGTTGTCTACAAAAAATAACGAACAAAACAAAAAAGAACCAGCTCAATCGGATCAGCCGTTCTCCCGCAAATCGAACTACAGACACACACACACGCACATACACACGGACCACGCGCCGAAATTAGGTTTTTTATACTCAGTAGGGTCTGAAACGTAAAGATCTGAAGAAAACCCAAATTTTTTTTGGGCCGATTACTATACTTTCCTTCCCTTCGGGTAGCGGAAAGTAAAAAGGCGCCGCTAAATATTATACAACAGTTTATTATTCTCTTGAACAGCTTGATGTAGTCTCAAACCTCCGAGACCCACCTGTTCGAGTGAGCATTTGTCGACGATACTAACCATGACCTGACTACAACGGAACGACGAAAATTACATATTCCAGGCACCTGTAAGCAATTGACACGACGTGACGATTCGAGCTGGCGGGTGTGGTTGGAGTGAGACTGCTGAGAGTCTGCCAATGATGAAACGCTGTATCGCCCCGTGAGTTCTTGCAATTAGTAGAGTTTGGCCCACTATAACTACTGTTATTTCACTGGTTCCGGTCAAGATGAGGTCGTCCACCTATGGCCCAATAACTGTCTGGTCAAAGCGCCCGACAACCACTTAATAACTTCGTAAATATTTCTGACGATCTTGCTGGCAATACGGGTATGCGACGACTTGAGTGAAAAAAGAAACAAAATAAAAAACTAACAAAGCAATTTCGACGTAGCTTCGTTATAGTTTTCACAACACGCCGGATATTTATACGAGAATCGCGATTTTCGTAGTTGTGCCACCTTAAGGAAACCGTATGAACACTTCCAAACTGAACAAAAAATCGTGCTACCATTCAGCTACCTGAGTGTTGTCAGTTTCAAATTTTCGTAGAAAATGAAACTATAGTAAAAACGCTGCAAATTATTACAGAACGGTTTATTATACTCTTGCACCGCTTGACGCAGTCTCACACTTCCAAGACAGACCCCATTCGATTCAGCACCGAAAAATACCAACAAAACGACACCAAACACGACGTAATTGCAACGACACTGCCAAAAATGCGTTAACGTTAATTTTTTAACCATTTTCGCTCATATCAACCATGAGCAAGTGGACACAACTGATACCAAATGCGATTTTTGTACGGAGTAATGGATTTTTTAGACCACGTTAAACGCTAACTACGGCCTGGACGGCGGACTTGTCTTACGGCGATGTCTTGAAGCGTTAAGTGTCAAATTTTGAAGGGTTGTATTAACATTTTCCGGGCCGAAAACATAGATGTATTATTCAGAATGAATAATAAACCAAAACAGAAGAAAATAAACGAATTCTTGCAACAAAGTATGTTCTTCCTTCGTTCGAACGTGAAGCTCTCGAGAAGAACGCGGAGCCCTCTTCTAACGGGAAGCAAGAACACTCCGTAGAACCCAAATCCCCGGGAAGTGAAGAAAAACATGCTCCGAGAACTACCACCTCTCCCAAACCTTCCATCCGGTTTTCACAACGGAGGTATAGTTTCACCCCAGACGCTCAACCGCACTTGAAAAATCTCTCGTCGTTTGTATTACTACAAATATATTTCACACTGCTGTGGTGTCGCCCTTTTTCGTTTTTCCATCCGAATAATGATGAAATTACAAAAATTGTAACACGTCCGCCGATGGACTGACCGATTGAGAACACACAACCTCCCATTAGGGGGGTTGAGCGCCATCAAGTGAAGCTCGGTGCTACTTATGATATGAAAATAACGTCCAACCCTTGTGTTATGTCGACACACCACTCGCTATCGATACGCCCGGTAAATTGTACTCTGACCATAGGGATTGTCAACGCGTGATTTTGTGTTAGTGAAAAGGAGATGGGGCGTTGTTAGTTAGCATTGTCTAGTGAAGAGCAGCAGGATTTCAAATAGTCGAATTATCGTCTGTAAGTGTGTGTAAGAAGCCTTATTCACGTTGAGCGTCCAAAGCCGGTTTCACACAGGGAGCCGTACGGCTCTCGCTCGCGAAGAGGAGGACGGCGCGTGAGACTGAAAGACGCGAGTGATCAAGGCTCAGCACTTCGAGCCGTGAGTCTCGGGCTCTTGGACGAAATACAAAGAGGGGGATGAGAGCGTTCACACGACGAGCGAAAACGGCTCCCGCTTCTCAGTTTATTGCCAGCTATCCATCTACACGGTTGCTGTTCATATTTTTGTGACGAGGCAAGCGTTCAGGATGAAATCGAAATTTCTGGAAATATAAATCCAGAAAACATTGCCACCCCACAAACTCCTATCAGTTCAAAAAAAAGAATGAACGCAGCAAACCTCACCCATTTGAACAGAAAATGTTACAGCTTTTGGAAACCCCCAGTAGACACGTGTCATTCGTACAAGGGCTCCTCCCGACGCTGGGCACTTTCTCGGAAGATGAAGTTCTGAAATTCCAAGTTGGCTGTCTACAGTTGATACAGCAAATAAAATCTACAAGGATTTCAGCTCATGTCGGATGGGGACATTCCAGCACTCCTATTCAGCATTCCCAGTGTCATCCCTTGCACTCTTCGCACGCTTTTCCCTTCTCGGCGTGTTTATTCGTCTCCATCTCCATCTCAATATTCAATAACAACCCTGGCGAATTCCAAGAACTCAGCTTCTCCTTCTCCTTGTACCACTCCATTTCCACAGAATATATATGGAAATGTGCACTTACAGCTGCAGTGAGTACCTACGTAAATAAAAAAATAGAAAGTGCCTAGTCTAGCCTTCCTTAATACCGTATTTTCCCCTTGTTACTGTACTTCAACATTTTCATGTACCTACATTGCTACTAATTTTTTCTTAATAAATAATGCTACAAAAGTATGGGTATACTCTATTCCCTAATCAAAATGATTTAAAGGTTCATAATTTCAACCATTCACGCAGATATTTGGAGTTTTACATGGAAATATGTGAATTGAAAACATAGCAACTTAACTTACTTCAATGTTATTACAAGCCTTAATTTAGTCTTAAGTTGGTATCTTCAAGTTGAATGGCATTCTTCACCTTGCTGAGGAGCTCAACAAATGTGTCGATTGACATCCGGAAGAAGTTGAAAAATTACGACACACGATCGAGGAACGCTGTTCACAAACATTGCATGTCGCGAGTGAGCGGCTACATAGCGCAAGCACCACATTACGAACTCCATTTGGAACTGTCCACCTTTGAAGAATAGTGTTTCCGTGTGTAATTGTTGCCTACCTACACACAAGATGGCTGGTCGTATTCTTCGCCGATCACTTCATCGATATCTAGTGAATAATGGTATAAACTCACAAAATACCAACCCTCGTGTGAATATTCAAAATGTGATGATGGGATCGTGAGTGGAAATCTTCCAAATGGTGGACAACCATAGTTCTGCTTGTATTTCTCATTTCTCATTGTTAGTTTTGATGGTAAAACTAGTTTCCTTTTCACAATCAATTCTTCTCATCTCTCCGATTTCTGTGTCATTTACTTCCGGCAGGGGAATAATTGAGGCGAACCTTGAACAGACTGCTCCCGGTCCTTTTGTTCCGTCTTGTTTCCTGCGCTTATTTTTTGTGGCATCAACCGGCCTTAGTGATTATTTCCGTTTTATGAGGCGAGACGCCCACCCGTTTGAATGACACTTCTAAACCTTCCAAACACTTTCTCCGGAAGCTGCGAAAAAACGCTCGGTGCAATGTCAATTAGGATCCTCCATGAACTTTTGCGGTCGAATAGCTGCATAACAAGTAAGTCCATACGACGTGTCTTTGAGCTCATAAGCTATGAAGGAGCTACTCCAGAAATTCTGGAATTTCAACCACTGCCGTATCACTCACCAGCCATTTCTAAAATTGTTTACCCATTAGCTCTGATTATTATCTTTCTCATTGAAATAAACCGTGTGTGCAGCCTCATTAATTCCCTGTGTACGAATTACTCAATAATGATCGGAGCATGAGCACCACCAGCACAATAAATTCCGGAACTGTTAAGTTCTGCCGCTTTCTGCCGCCGTGAAGTAGTATTAACCCCGAGTTCAATAGAGCTAAATGAAAAATACATTGAATTAGCAGCAAAAGCCGTGAAAACCAGTGAATTTATGTACAGGAAAGTTCTGTGATGCGGCGCACCTGTTATTTTTAAGTTATCAGAATGTCACGGTTGTTTTCTTATTTTTTTCACTTGCGGAATCTTATCGCGCTTGAATCTGAAGTTCAAATCACTATAGAACAACTTATCACACTTATTTCAAACTCTTCCTTTCGTATTTGAGTACAATATCATTTTAGCGCTCTTTCACGCATCGCGTAATTTTTTGTTTTTTTGCTTCAAACCCTTTGGATCTGGTAAAAAATGGAGAAGTTAGATTATTGGGAATCAAAATAAATAACATTATGTGATACATTTCTTGCTTTCTTAAGAGAGTATGAATTAGTAAATAAACTGTTGTATAAACATTTATAAATAAAGTTGTAGAAAAAAGTCTGCTCAATATTTGCTTCATCTGAAATTGTTTTGCCTTCAGCAGTTGGGGACAGTAGTTAATTTCTGGGCATCACAATCTAAATAATGAAGTAATTAAATAAATAAGGAATGAACTAATTAAATATGAAATTCCTTAATAATTAGCTACTGATATTTTTAATAACCGACTAGGCATCTGAAAGTGGCTCGGAAGAGAAAGATAAAGTTGTCAAAGGCAAGCAATGTATATTACACCCAGGCCTACGAGCATCTAGAAACACAAGCTCGAATATTACGTCCCTTTACTTAATTCAACACGCACCAATGAGAAGTGTCTCAGCATTTTCACTTTCCTTGGCTCTACAAAGTAGAAAGGAAAGTTATGTAAACGACTGAATATTTTTTTGAATTTTCTTCAGATCTTGTGAGTTCGAAAAACACTATTTGGGAAAATGGTCAGTGTGTCGGTGTGTGGTTGTGTCTGTGAACGATTTTCAGAGAAAACGACCGTTCCAAATCCACTCAAACTTGATATCTCGCCCGCAAGTTACCATGAACACCAAAATAAGGGTAGGAGCAAAATCCACCGAAAGTTAACTATAGTTATCATAGTGATCAAACACTAAACTTTTTTTTCTCAAAAACGGCTCTAACGATTTTGATTAAATTTTTTATATTGATAACTCTCAATAAGGCAATTACACCGTAAAATTCCCATTCGTGGGAAAATGACGAGAGCGGTACAATAAATTATAAAAATTTTCAACGAAAATCGTTTTTAGCGCGGTTTTTACTTTCCGCTACCCGAAGGGAAGGAAAGTATAGTAATCGGCCCAAAAAAAAAAATTTGAGTTTTCTTCAGATCTTTACTTTACCCTACTGAGTCTAAAAAACCTAATTTCGGCGCGTGGTCCGTGTGTGTGTATGTGTGTGTGTATGTGTGTGTGTCTGTAGTTCGATTTGCGGGAGAACGGCTCATCCGATTGAGCTGGTTCTTTTTTTGTTTTGATCGTTATTTTTTGTAGACACCAAAATAAGGTTATGGACAATTTCGGTCGATGGGAAGGGGGGGTGGGGGACGAAAATGTACCAAAAACTAGGGTTTTTCGCATTTTTCTCGAAAACGGCTCTAACGATTTTGATTAAACTTTCAAATTATCTTCTACTAATCAATACCTAACTTTTCTTCTCCATACATATCTCCATGAAAATACGGTGAACGGAGATATGGGCCCCTGAAGCAAAAATAGGTTTTTTACGCTTTTTGGCAAAACGACTTCAGCGATTTTCACCAAACTCACAGGCTGTTTTCAAATAGTCAATACCTACATATTCTTTCCAGTAAATGTTCCTGTGACGGTCCATTGAACAGAGATAAAAAGCAAAATGTGTCGAAAATAACGTTTTTTCTAACATTTCCGTAAATTCCAGGGTAACTTTTTCACCAGATGTGATAAATCCTAATGGAGTGTCTTTTAGTTACCCATACCCACATTTCGTTCTCTATAATTATTTCTGTATATATATGTTGAAAGGGATATAAGCCAAGTTAACTCAGAAAAGGAGATTTGTCGAATATTAATTTATCGGTATTCCGATTTTCTCAAAAACGGCTCTAACGATTTTGATCAAACTTTCGGAGTACTCTCAGCTAACTAGCCCCTACATTGTGTCCCGTATAAATGTTTCTGTAGAAATGCGTCGAACGAAGATATAGCGCCCGCCTGTGTAGCTGGTGTTCTAACTTAAAGGGGTGGCGGAAAGTTGTGTGTTGCTACGCACCAGATATTTTCCTTATAAACTCCGCTAAAATGTTACTAGAATGTTTAAAAAAATTGGTATTGTAGTCCAATCCAATACCTATCGGGTGAGTATTGAAAAACGCTCATGAGATACATGGGGCTCACTCCAGAAATTTCTGAATTTCAACTACCGCCGTTTCAAGTTTTTACCCAATAACTCTGCAAAAGTTATTACTATCCTTCTTCAAATAAATCGTGTTTGCAGCCTCATCAATTCTCAATTGCTCAATTATGCTCCGGGAATGAGTACGAGCAGGCCAACAAATTACGGAACTGTAAGCGCTACCAATTGTCAGACAGCATAGTGTTGTTTGACCAAGTTCAAATGAACTGAGTGATAAATGAATTGAGTAAATAGAAAAAGCCATGCACAAAGTGAATTGACGTAGAGCTAAGGAAAGTTGTGTGTTGCAACGCACCAGATATTTTAAGAAGTGCACATAGTTAGAATGGTGGACAGTTCTGTTTGTTCCGGGTTTTTTGACGTAGTTAAAAAAGACAACGGTGGTGGTTTAGAGTTGAAAAAATTATCGTGGTACTGATTATTGAAGTATATCATTTATTGGAAAATGACCCTGCGAAACGTATTAAAAAAAACTTCTTAGATGGAATTTTGAAACGTTTCGGCAGTATAGGGTTTTGCAATCTAATACGCCGTTGACAAGTCATTTAGACGATATGAACTCAAGTAAATTTTCGCACGACCGAGAAAGTTGGTTACTAATCTCTCTATTTATAAGTGAACTGAGAAATAATAATCGGATCGATCGGAAAAAACATGTTGAAAAACGCAGTTTTTAGATAATAATTTCTCTGCCTATATAATGTGAAACTAAAACAATAGACATACAAAAATAAGATTTTGCAAACATTAAACTTTTTATAAAATGGCGTAGCGATGTTTTTCACATTTAGGTACTGGGTATTTTCAGCTAACAAACTACACCCCTCGTAAACATTCATTGAGAGTGCGTTGAACGGTCATATACTGCAAACCAACGTATTTAGAAAGTGGGGAGGAAAAATATGTGCTACGTGTATTAATCGGTTTTTGAACATTTAAAGTTTACCGTTAGGTAAGTTATTGATGCATCAGGACCAAGTTGCACTGTCCATATAAGGCTGGCGTAGAAACGAAAAATGCCAACGGTTTCGTCGCAGGCTCGAATGAATAATCGCGTGTGAACTGTGCCAGTTCTCGTTGTAACATCTTGTGCAAGTATCTAAAGGGTTATTAGTTCCCACCGGTGATGTATTTCTCCGTGATTACATAGTAGAGCGTCACACTCACGATTCGGGCTGCACCGAGTTTAAGTCCTTGAAATCGCTTTTCTATGGACGGAGTTGGTCCGGAACGTCACCGTCATTCGTGAATCGCAACAAATAGTTTCTAGCAAACCATTTTTAAATTGGGTTTCACGTAGTTATTAGTGTCCTATTAGTAGTGAAGATGATAACGATGGCAATGGCCCACGTATCACCTGCTACTAACAAGACGAGCTAATTATACTAGAATTTTTTTTTTATCGCCACGCTCACGAAACAAACTCTAATGCAGTGAGTACCTATATCTCGAAGCGATAACCGAATGCCCAAATATCTATCTGGTTAACGCGCCCAACAACCACTTAATAACTTCGTAAATATTTTTGATGCTCTTGACGTGAATGAAAAATAACGAGCCAAGCAATTTCGACGTAGCTTCGTTATAGTTTTCACAACACGCCAAATATGTATACGAGAATCGCAATTTTTGAAGAACCGTATTTCCGTATGAACACTTCCAAACTGAACAAAAAATCGTGCTGCCATTCAGCTACCTGAATGTTGTCAGTTTCGTAAACGTTAAAATTGCTGCGCGCTTTCAACGAAGCGAATTTTCGTAGAAAATGAAACTATAGTAAAAATGCTGCAAATTATTACAGAACGGTTTATTATGCTCTTGGACCGCTTTGACGTAGTCTCACACTTCCAAGACAGATCCCATTCGATTCAGCATCGAGAAATACCAGTAAACCATACGAAACATGACCTGACTACAACGGAACTACGAAATCTAAATATTCCAGGCGCCTGTAGGCAATTGGCACGACGTGACCAGTCGAGCTGGCGGTTGGTTTTAATGAGACGGGAGACAGGAAGTACACATTGTGAAACGATTACTTTCCCTGCATTCTCCCGCGAGTTCATTCAATTAGTAGACTTGGGCCCACCATAATTAATGTGATTTCACTGATCATATTCGACCCAGCATCTAAAAATACCTAAAAACGATACCAAACACGACGTTATTGCGGTAAAACTGCCAAAATTGCGTTTTTAACCATATTTTGCCCATAACGTTCATTGGGTTCGTCTGATCGAATTGCCGAGAAGGCGGGCACAACTAAATAGGATTTTTGTGCGAAAGAACGGATTTTTCATACCACGGTAGAGACGGACAACGGTGAACGGACATTGCAGATTTGAAATCTCGATGCCTTGGAAGGTTGAGTATCAAATTTTGAAGGGGGTTGTAAAATAATGTTCCTGGCCGAAAACATAGGTGTATTATACTGAATGTTGCAAATTATTGCACAACCCTTTAATATTTTCTTGTACAGTGTGGTTGAGGGGACCTAACCTATTCAACGTTAAAGAAATATTAAGAATACGCATAGCTGTATGAACAATCCGAGAAACGTCAACTCATGTATGTAAGTACATAACATCCTGGTGTTCCAATGAATATTTCTTACAATGTTCTACTTATCCAGCTTGACACAATCACATACCTCCGAACCCACCCCATGCGATTCATCATCGACAAATACTACTAAATGACACGAACCATGGGCAACGAAAATTGACATATTTTCGGCGGTGTTAAGGTGATCCGGCACGACGCGACGAGGCTCAATGAGACGGGAAATGAACGTGACGACAAAACAACACTTGCGTTTGAATAACACTGCAAATTGTTATACAGCGGTTTATTGCTCTAACTTATGCTATCCAATCCAAAGTTGAAAAATATTAAGAGTATAACATGGTTACATCAACAACAGCTTATATGCCAACGACTATTTTTGTATAGCACCTTCCGAGAGCCATCCCATTCGGTTCGGCATCAAAAAATACTAGTACACGAAATAAAACATGTCCTGACCACAACGTAATGACCAAAACTAAATATTTCAGGCGCCTGTAGGCTATGGTCGAATGGTGGAGACGAGTCGAATTGACGAGTAGTTTGAGTGAGACGGGAGGCAATGAGAGGAAATGAGCGCAGGACGAGGAGAAACAGTAACTTGTGCTACATTCTTCGAGAAAACGACCCTACCAAATCAGCTCAAACTTGATATCTAGCCCGCAGGTTACCATGAGACGCCAAAATAAGGGTACGAGCAAAATCCACCGGAAGTTAACTATAGTTATCATAGTGATCAAAACACCGAATATTTTTTTCTCAAAAATGGCTCTAACGATTTAGATTTAATTTTTTATATTGGTAGCTCCCAATATGGCAACTTTACCATAAAATCAATAATACCATAAAATTCTCATTCGTGGGAAAATGACGAGAGCAGCACAATAAATTACCAAAATTTTCAACGAATTCGATTTTAGCGCGCGGTTTTTAGAGAAAACGACAGTACCAAATCAGCTCAAACTTGATATCTAGCCCGCAGGTTACCATGAGACGCCAAAATAAGGGTACGAGCAAAATCCACCGGAAGTTAACTGTAGTTATCATAGTCATCAAAACACCAAATTTTTTTCTCAAAAATGGCTCTAACGATTATGATTTAATTTTTTATATTGGTAGCTCCCAATATGTCAACTATACCGTAAAATTCTCATTTGTGAGAAAATGACGAGAGCAGCACAATAAATTATCAAAATTTTCGACGAAAATCGTTTTTAGCGCGGGTTTTTCCTTATAAACTCCGCTGGAATGTTACTAGAATGTTAAGAAAAATTGGTATTGTAGTCCAATCCAATACCTATAGGGTGAGTGTTAAAGAACGCTCATAAGATACATGGGGCTCACTCCAGAAATTCCTGAATTTCAACTACCGCCGTCTCGCTCACTACCAGTTGTACCGGTTTTACTCAATAACTCTGCAAAAGTGAGTACTACCCTCTTTTAAAAAATCGTATTACAGCCTCATTAATTCGCGGTGTACCAATTGCTCAATAATGGTCCGGGAATGAATACGAGCAGCACAATAAATTCCGGAATCCTTAGCGCTACCGCTTCCTGCTGCTGTGACGTGTTGTTTGACCAAGTTCGAATGAACTGCGTGATAAATGAATTGATTAAGTAGACAAAGCCATATACAAAGTGAATTGACGTGAAGCTAAGGAAAGTTGTGTGTTGCAACGCACCAGATACGTTTTTAGTATTTTTGATATAACCGTGTTATACTCTTGATTTTATCGAAGTCGTATTGATTAGAACAGGTCAAAATCATGCTGTGTAAGAGAACAATATACCGTTGTGCTATACTTTGCATCGATTTTCTTTTTTAAATTGTGTTCAACCGCATTTCATTGACTAGTTCAGACGTTGAAGATAATTTGGTCCGTCACGGCCTTCATCGTCACCTTGCCAAAACCTCGTCCTCGTTCTTGATCTTTCTCTTCGTTGTGCCCATACTGTCTTCACCTAGTTGACGTCCAGATAAGCTTTCTTAATTTGCCCCCTCAGGTCTATTTTGGCTGCATAAATTTTGGATCAGCCTAAGCGGCTAATTTGTGCTCTGATAATAAATTCCTTGTAATATTTTCCGCTTCTCAATTCAAGAAAAATGGGTTCCTGATTTTGGTTTATTATTCATTCTGAACCTATGTTTTCGGCCAGCAAGTCTTTTACACCCCCCACCCCTCCCTCTCTCCTCTCATAATTTGATACTTTACGTTTCAAGACATCGCGGTTCCAAGTCTGCAATGGCCATCCGCTGTCCGCGCAGTTTTATGCCTTTAACGTGGTCTACAAAATCCTTTCTTTCGCACAAAAATCCCATTTGGTATCTAGTTGTGCCCAGTTAAAACTCAACAAACACGCAATGCTATGAAATACAGAGCCAAATAAGTGTCTGAGGGTCCCATTGCTCACTTCAAATGACCCGATTGTAAATATTTAAATAAATGCAAACGTATCAAGTCATCTTTTGACATTTTGTGTTCATTGTATGACTGTATGCGTGTGACAATAATTACCGTAGGATTTATATTTATTTTTCTTTTGTTTCAGCTTGAGTGAATGTTATTTTGCTGGCAAAGGTGCCGCCGTGGTGCTTCCCCAACATGACAGACTTCCACAGTCGCCTGCTCTTCCCGTTCTTCCCAGCACCAGTTCCGACATACAGTACCACCTTCAGTCTATGTTCTACCTCCTCCGACCTGAGGAAACGCTCAAGATGGTTTGTTACATTTTATTCACTCAAGTAACATGCATTCGAATATTTAAATTAATTTTATTACTTTCCTTGGCTGTATGAAGTAGAAAGGAAAGTTATGTAATGGTCTGTGTCTGTGAACGCGATTGAAGGAAGTGCAGAGGGGAAAAGAGCAAAAAGAGCAAAAAGAGCGGGACTGCCAGGGCGAGGGCAGTTCCTCCCATGCGCCACCACCCAGAAATAACTTGCCTCCACCTAAAAAGAAGAGTAAGAGGGTTTCCTTCTCTGGAACTACTCCCACCAACCACGAGACCACATGTAAAAACGTGGTAGTCGTGAGGCCGATTTGCGAGGAAGGAGAGGCTGGTCCTTCCAACAAAATGTGTGCTTGACATCCACGCCGCAATGGTGGGGGGGGGGGGCAGTTATTCTGTCAGAAACCCCAGAAGTGCCTAAGGCGCATATATTTGCACTAAAAGGGAGTTGAAGCTCCTAGCATCAGCCCCCCAAGGTTGCTTCCCACGCCTGCTTTTGTGGGATATGCAGATTGACCTACAAAAAGAGGACCTGCCCAACAGCCTGTCGAGCACAACCGTGCACTAGGCTTGCAGCTGCAGGAGGTTAGACATAAGTTCAGGGTGATCAAAGTGTCACCCAGCCTGCACGAAAAGCTAGAGGGTACAAAGCACCACCGAATTGCCTAGCAGTGGTGCGCTATTCGCATGTGCCAAGCGCCCATGCAGTGGTACAAATGCCAGAAGCCTGCATGAGACCTGTGGTGCGTGCGTGGTGTGCCATGCGACATCTTAGTTAGAGATTTACGCGTGAGACCCAAAAGTGTGCCAACTGCAACACGCAAACTAGAGTAGCTCTCTGCACTGCACCATTTGTCAGCAACTCCTTCCCCTCTAGGAGTCACAAGTGGACTATGAATAAGCTAACATTGTCAGCTTGGGCTGGATGGCAATTGGCCTGCGTAGCTCCTCCCTGACAACACCCGCCATGGTTTCCCAAACAGAGGCTGCAGTTGAGGGAGTGGTGGCATCTGCTTTAACCGTCAGCGTGGTGATCTCGGACAGGTACCTTGTGACCCACCTTGTGGGCACCCTTTCTCAATCGTTCTCTCGACGGAGACATACCTGCATTCGATCGCAGATGCACACATTAGCCCAAATCAGGATTAACCTGGTTGGATTCGGTAACCTTCAAAACGTAAAGATCTGAAGAAAACCCAACTATTTTTGTCACGATGACAATACTTCCCTTAGCCTTTGGGTAGCGGAACGTAAAAGTCACGTAACATGGTGAGAATCAGCGTTGAAAAACGGGTTATACACATCCTAAAATAATGTAACGTTTTTTCTTTTGACTAAGCGATAAAGTTGTATGATGCCAAAGAGGAGAAGAGAGCGAAGAATGTTTCCTTCGAGAACGAGACATCGAGGTCACGAAGTGAAGGTATCAAGGTCTCTAGAACGTTATAATGACGGGAGACTATGGCAGGTCACTACTTCGACAAATGCGAGAGCCTTCAATTACAAGAAAGACCTCTCCGCATCGAGTCCGAAGGAAAATGGCAGGCAGCCGAATTACCATGACGGATTCTTGGAGAGGGTGAGAGTCCGGGACGCTTTGTGCCTTTATCGTAGTCTAAAAAACATCGTTCTTTCCCACAAAAATCCCATTTGTCATCTAGTTGTGCTCGCCAGCTTGGCAATCCGATAGGATGAAACAATTCTCAGAGGAGTACAACTGGTTCTAGACGGAAAATAGTGAAATCACAGTAATTATAATGAGCCAAAGTCTACTAATTGTTTCATCGTTTGTACTCCTTCAATACCCGTCAGCAATGTCAATTTTCGTCGTATCGCAGTTGGGTATTTCATATCGTTTGCAGGTATTTTTCGATGCTTCGAATGAGGCGGGTCTCTGAGGTGTGAGACTAGGTCAAGTTGTTCAAGAGAATAATAAACCGTTGTCTCTCTATTGTTTCCCAATTTCTTGAAAACTTTGGTATCGTTTGCTGGGAAAGGGAGGCGCTGTTTCGTTTTCCGGTAGGATTTTACGCCATTTGTTTGTCGTCAATGCACCCATAAAACTGGGCGGGCGTGAGTTGGAATTTACTGAATTTACTTTGCTTGAAAGTGTTGTTTGGAAATGTAATGGAGTGTGCGAACTTTGAAGCTGAGAACTTGGAAACAAAGTAGTTTTCATTCCGCTCCATTTCATACTGAAACTACAACGTAAATTACCGCTTTCTGCATCTTCAAATGGAATTTCGTTTTGTTATGTTTTCAAGTATGACGAAGACATTCAAGGACGACAAATCACCGTTTCTAGAAATTTATTATTTGTTCACACGATACAACAACGAAAATTGGCATTTTATAGGCGACGCTAGGCTATCGCCATGACGTGACGAGCCGTACTGACGGGTGGTTGGAGTGAGACGAGAGACAGACCTGGGAATGAGTTTAGGCTGTGTAGAAACGATAACTGTGGCTGTACAGTCCCGCGAGTTCATTCAACTAATAGAATTTGCCTCACAATATTTACTGTGTAATTTCACTCTTTCCATCTAGACTCAGTCCTATATCCTTGACCCGTTCTATTTAAACCATTTTTTGCTCGAATGGAATTTTTGGGCGAAGTAACGGGTTTTGTAGACCACGTTAAACGCCAGAAAGATTTGTTGGCATTGCATCTTGAAACGTAATGTCTCAGATTTTGAGTGGGGGTTGTAAAACAATTTCCCTCGCGGAAAACATAGGTGTATTATTCAGAATGAATAATAATCAAAATGGGGAATCAATTTAGTCAATTTTTTCTTTCTTAGAAAACATCAACAAACAAACGAAAAGAACTTCGGTTTCAATGCATATCATGCAAAAGGCATGAAAATATCTTTTGTGTTGCAATGACTATCGATTGGTTGGCTGAATGTTACCCGACAAAAGGGGAAAACGTCAATTTCAATCTGAGACCATTCTTATGTTAATCTCTCGGCTTAGCTGTTCGACAGATGGTCACAGAAGTAGTTACGTAGTACAGAACGTGGATAAATGTTCCTAAAAACGTTTCGAGTTTGGTCTTTTTGTGAAAAATTATCAACATTCAGATGAAGGTTTGGTTGTTTTCTCGATTCAGCAGTCAGTCATACAAACAATCAAGGAGAACGATATGTAGATATTGACAATTTGAAGGCACTCTGTGATTTTGATGAACGTCGTTTCAATCATTCTTCGAAAATGTCAATTAAGTCGGTTGTGATTACTAGGTTTTCTCTCCTTTCACCGATGTTTTGCTGATATATTTACTGAAGGAGACAGTTTTCCAGAAAAGTTCGTAAACCGGCAACGATTGTTTTTGGTGGGTTTTGGTTCCCCCTACGCTCCCCGAAACTGCCCATAATGTACTCATTCGCTCAGCTTGCCCATGTTCACGCCTGCGAAAAATAATGAATTCGCAATTCTGACTACAGCCATGCGCAGACACTGGTCACTCGCCAAAATTAGGTTTCCTAAATCCCGTATTCCTTACTCTATTTATTTATTATAAATGAATGGGCGATTGAAACAAAAGTATGTAATGAGAAGAGTTCTACATATTTTTGACTAAAGAGAATTAGACTATAGTGCCGCAATCGGAAGGAAAAAGAGAAGAAAGAAAACACGAAAAAAAGGCTCAAACGCATCAGAAATGGCTGATCTAAAAGTATTAAAAGAACCAGAGAAGAGTCCAACTGGGCATAGTTTTAAAGAAGGAAGTTAGCATCGCGGTGAGTACGCTGTAGTGGCTGGTAGTAGAAGTAATTGGTAGACGAAAACGATCGCGAGAACAGGAGCTTGGAACGCGTCCGCAAGCGATGCAAGGCAAAGTGGATTGACGAAATAAGAGCAGGGCAATAGAGGACACCAGCTTGTGCAGAAAGAAAACATCCTGCAACATCAAACGACAATGCTGTTGTAGAGTGGTGAGGCTACAGCGCTCCATCAATAACTGGTTGTTAATGTCTGAACCGGGGATGGAAAGTTTGAAGGCAACGTACCTCAAAAACTTAAGCTGGACTCGTTCAATTTGGGAAATCGACAATGTTTAGGAAGGAGACCAGACCACTGAAGCATACTCTATGGGGTGGCCGGGCAGGCAATTAGTACAGGAGGGTGGCGTCAACGTCCCTTGTATGCCCTGTAAACCCAATGCACGCATCCCATTTCTACAGATGGAGTCAACGTGCTCGTTAATTGATGTGTCAAGTAGCACACTGAGGTCTGTGAATGACTCCTGCCAAGAGAGTAGTCAAAGACCAGAGGCAGCGCTGACCTTGACAGGGCCGCGACTGCACATTTGCTGTGGTTGAGACGCAAGCCGTATGTACACCACCATTCTTCAAGCCTAAACAGGCAGTCCTGAAGGGTCTCACAGTCAGCATCCGAGTTAACTCTCTTGTAGAGCTCACAGTCGTCAGCAAATACGAGGCAGAAAGCATCAGGGGCGACTGAAGGGTTGAGAGCAGAAGGAAGAGGAGTGGTTCAATGTGCGAGCCCTGAGGGACACCGGAGGAGGCAGCGAATGGCAAGGACGTGGAGCCCCTCAACCTGACTGTAAGCCGTCGATCACGAAGATGGTCAGCCAACCATTAGAGCAAGGCACCATGCAACCCCAGAGAATGAAGCAATACGATGAGATGCTTGTGAGAAGTAAAATAAAACGGATAAAAAATATATATAACGATTGTCTATTTCAACTAAATTTGAGTTACAGTATTAGATCGATTTGGACGGTCAAGTCATGATCAGTAACAAAAAAGGCAACTAAAAGGGGAACAGCAGAGAGGTTCTCTTATACACAGAACGTTGGGTCGGGTTTTCCCAGTGGCAGGTACATCGTAGCGGGATAGCGGAAAAGGAAAAGTTAATAAGGGGTTATTGTACTAAGGTCAAACAAGGTCTCATAAAAATGAAGCCATCAATGGAGGAATGCTTTGAGGGATCACCTCATTTAAACACCTATCTAACCCGTTTCTTTTGATGATTTCGAATTTCTCAAGTACATCCAACATACGTCCCTTGGGGCAAAAATGGAGAAATTCGATGTATTGCTTATCTGTTAGATTAAAAGAGAAGGAGTGGATGGATTCGGTCAGGTGATTTGCAAGAGCTGAACCACCTTGGTTATCCCTATAATCCTTTTCGTGCTCCCTAATTCTTTCCGTGAATTTCCGTCCTGTTTGTCCACAATACTCTAGCCCACAAGAACATTTTAATTTATACACCCCACTTTTATTCTGAATTTGTATTTTATCTTCAACCGACCCTAATGAAGATTGAAGGCTGCTTTGATTTTTAAACCCAACCTTATACCCTCTAGATGATAAAATTTTGGATATTTTGTCGGAAACAGGCCCAAAGTATAGTATGCTAATCCAATTCCTACTTTCAACTACAAGAGACTTGTGAGAAGCTGTCGAGATGGCCATTCTCCAAAAAGCATCGATGAACGAACTCCTGGAAGACCAATAAACCTCATATCAGAAAATGCTGAACTT
Source organism: Pachypeltis micranthus (assembly GCA_020466155.1). Taxonomy (NCBI): domain Eukaryota; kingdom Metazoa; phylum Arthropoda; class Insecta; order Hemiptera; family Miridae; genus Pachypeltis; species Pachypeltis micranthus. The sequence goes on along the minus strand of CM035771.1, from coordinate 54,683,450 downwards.
TTTTGTGCACAATGGCAATAGTTTTCTTACTCTTTGTGTCGTGGAAAGTAAGAAGTGCTAAAGGCCCTGCTGTTTGACTTCTGGAATTAGTTTGGTGTTACCTTGGAAGCATCTTGAAGGAGGCTAAATTTATAACTGCCCTGGAGTTGAATGATTCATTGAGAGTGACCTGGGAGTCCCTATGATTTACATATCTCTCCTTCAACATCTTTCTATTGTTTGTATACCTGTCTCAAAGAAAAAATTCGGTCTCGTTTCAATCTCGCGGGAAAAAGTCTTGCGGTGAAACTAACGATGCAGTCTGTTTCTGTTGTATTTGTGATGTTGTCTCATAGAGGAGTAAGGCAATTCTCTGACCTCCTCAATAAGGTAGGTTGTTTTGAGGTTTGTCATGATGGAGAGGAAATACGTATAAATTATTTCACAGTTCGTCCTTTTGCCTACTCGGTTACCGTTATTATGCTCCCACCGTGTATTGCACTACCAATGTGATTTTTGTGAGAGAGTGCGCGTGTGAGAGTGGTCCTATGTGTGGGAAAGAACATAGAAACTAGTAGTTCTTCAGATCCTAAAATGTATTGGATTTCCCTTATTCATGCCATGACTTTCAGTGTTGTCATCTTTCAGGTAAGTTATGGGGCTGTCAAAACTGTTTGGTTTTTTACTTTCCGCTACAGTATAGTAATCGGGTCAACAAAAAAAAATTGGGTTTTCTTCAGATCTTTACGTTATGAGGCCTACTGAGTCTAAAAAACCTAATTTCGGCGCGTGGTCCGTGTGTGTCCGAAGTTCGATTTGCGGGAGAACGGCTGATCTGATTGAGCTGGTTCTTTTTTTGTTTTGTTCGTTATTTTTTGTGGACACCAACATAAGGTTATGGACGATTTCGACTGATGGGAAGGGGGGTGGGGGACGAAAATGTACCAAAAAATAGGGGTTTTCGCATTTTTCTCGAAAACGGCACTAACGATTTCGATTAAACTTTCAAATTATCTTCTACTAATCAATACCAAACTAAACTTTTCTTCTCTATACATATCTCCATGAAAATACGGTGAACGGAGATATAGGCCCATGAAGCAAAATTAGGTTTTTTACGCGTTTTGGCAAAAGGGCTTCAACGATTATCACCAAACTTTAGAGATGTTTTCGAATAGTTAATACCTACATATTGTTCTCAATAAATGTTCCTCTGACAGTCCATTGAACAGAGATAAAAATCAAAATGTGTCGTAAATAACGTTTTTTCGTAAATTCCAGGGTAACTCGTTCACCAGATGTCATAAATCCTAATGTAGTGTCTTTTAGTCTCCCATACCCACATTTCGTTCTTCATAATTATTTCTGTATATTTATGTTGAACGGAGATATAAACCAAGTTAACTCAGAAAAGGAGATTTGTCGAATATTAATTTATCGGTATTCCAATTTTCTCAAAAACGGCTCTAACGATTTCGATCAAACTAACGGAGTACTCTCAGCTAACTAGTCCCTACATTTTGTTCTCCATAAATGGTCCTGAAAAATGCGTTGAACGAAGATATTGCGCCCGCATATGTAGCTGGTGTTCGAAATTACGGCGGTAGCGGAAAGTTGTGTGTTGCTACGCACCAGATATTTTCCTTAGATACTCTTTTGTTTTTGGTAAGGAAATGTGAACAAATTTACTCTAAGCAACGACAATGGTTATAATCCTGGGATTTCGTGTGATGTCCCTTATCATTTCATAGCTTTTCGTCAAACTGTGTTTGCGTTTTGGTGACTTACTAGACTACTACTGTTTTTTTAGAACTCTGGTATCATATACGCGGTGTTAATACAAGAAATATTTGGTGCGTTGCAACACACAACTTTCCTTAGCTCTACAACAATTCACTTTGTTCATGGCTAATTCTATTTAATAAATTCATTTATCACTCAGTTCATTTGAACTTGGTCAAACAACACTTTACGGCAGCAGAAAGCGGTAGCGCTTACAGTTCCAGATTTTATTGTGCTGCTCGTATTCATTGCAGGACCATTATTGAGCAATTGGTACACAGATAATTAATGGGGACGTAAACCCAAATTTTTTGAAGAAGGATAGTAATTACTTTTGCAGAGTTATTGGGTATTAACTGTTAGAACTGGTAGTAAGCGAAACGGCGGTAGTTGAAATACAGGAATTTCTGGAGTGAGCCCCATGTATCTCATGAGTGTTTTTAAACACTCACCCTTTAGGTATTGGATTGGACTACAATACCAATTTTGTTTAACATCCTACAAAAATTTCAGCGGAGTTTATAAGGAAAAAACTGCGCTAAAAACGCTTTTCGTCTAAAAGTTTGATAATTCTAAAAGTCTAAAAGTTGGGAATTTTATGGTATAGTTGCCTTATTGAGAGCTATCAATATAAGAAATTTGATCAAAATCGTTAGAGTTGTTTTTGAGAAACAAAATTTGGTGTTTTGATCACTATGATAACTATAGTTAACTTTCGGTGGATTTGGCCCATACCCTTATTTTTGCGTCCTATGGTGTGGCTAGTCATCAAGTTTAGCTGATTGGGTACGGTTGTTTTCTCTAAAAATCGTTCACACACACACACACCATTTTCCCAAATAGTGTTTTTCGGACTCAGGAGGGTCTGAAACGTGAAGATCTTAAGAAAACTCAGAATTTTTTGTTCAGCCGATTACATAACTTTCCTTTCTACTTTGTAGAGCCAAGGAAAGTAAAAACTACTAAAATCGAATTTGACATTATTGATATTTTATTGTGCTGCTCTAGTCATTTTCCCACGGATGTTTTAGTACCGTCAACATCTGAAACTTTCTTACAGAAAACTTTAGCAAATCCTTAGAGCCGTTTTGAGAAGAAAAAAAAATTGGTGTTTTGGTCACTATGATAACTATAGTTAGTTTTGTACCGATTTTGGCCCAAACCCTGCCGGCTGAATATTGAGCCGATTTGGTTTAACTGTTTGCTCTTAATCGCTCCCCCAGACACAGAACATTTTGTTAAACGTTTTTCGAACTCGGAAGTTGAAGTCTTCTTGAGAAGGCGTTTGAACCGTATTTTAGATGCCACAGGGCTCTTACAGTGGCTTGTGCACACGTAATACGCTCTTAGTACGTTCTGCATTATCAGTTTCTAGCAAAATAACTCTGCGTCAAGTTCTAACCGTCTCGCTAGAACTGAATGATTGACAAAGTTTGCATAAACATCGCTATTTGTACAGGTGTGCAAGGAAAAGTTGTAAAATGCGTTGCACCAAATACCTATTTTGCTGACCGCGCCACAGAAATGACCAATTTCGGTCCAAGATCAAATTACGATTTCGTCAAGATCTACGAAAATTTGCCAATCGGACGCTCCACGACTCGAGCATAGTATTTTGTTCTGTTTTGTGCAAGTTAAGGTCGGAAAAACTATAAAAATGTATCATACGGGTATTCCTAACTTGTTTAATTACACGTAGGAGCGAAAGACGCCAAATTGTTCTTTAAATATGGTGTCAAAGCTGATCTGATCTTAGTTAACCTGTCGCCTTGTGTGCATTCACCACAAAACGGTTCACGAATGCCGACAAATTTACTTTTCCTGGAGAACGGAGATCAGAATATGTTTGAATTCAGTTCGCGGGATAAGAGCGGCGAGTCCGTGACCTACAAGCAAGATGTTGGAGAACGGGGTCCTCAGAGGAAATCGAGTTTAAATTACGAGAGGACTATTTCGTATGAGACCCGCCAAGTTCAACCCGTTTTTCGAGCCTGGTAACGATACCCAACGAACGACAACTCGTGGTAGCGAATGAAGAAATCTATGAAGATTTGGAGTAGTTGCTATTAAACGTTTCGGTTATTAGACACTATATCACACAGTCACGATGTTAATTGGTATTCACAGATCGTTGGCATATACACGTACGAGGAGTAGAACAAGCACAGTTGGATAGCAACTGAAGATGAAAATTACCATCATGCGTGGTGGTTTAGTATGTTTGACAAACTACTACTAACCCAAGGACATCCAGACTTTCTCTCCTCTGGGAATTGCTGTTATATTCTCAATGACCTCATCGCAGAATTCCCCAAATTTTTGGTAGGTTTTTCCTACTTATGGGACTGTCATCTTTGGCATGTTCATCGGAAAGGTAGGAACTGGCGTTTTCATGATCAAAAAGTCCCGGTTTTTTATTTTCAAATTTCTAATCTTGTGACAATCCTTCTCTTCCCTCTATATTTTTCTCTACTTTCATTTTGGACCTCTCTTGACTTCCCACTAATTTCCGTGACAATACCGTCATTTATACGGGTTTTGGCTGATTTTGACTTATCGTCGAGTGTACTTATCATCCAGCTGGACTGCGACGCCATGTGCCACCTCATTAAAACCAATGGCCTGGCGTCGTAAGAAGGTTCGCTGGAAGGGTGCTCCGCGAGGGCTCAATGTTTGACTTGTAACGAATAATTATGCACTTCTATTCTGTGGAAGTTTCAGGATGTGTGTTATGTTGCAGGCGGTGAAGCTGGAATCTGTGCATTCTGGAAGGACGAGGTACCTGGTCGTGGTGAGCAGGTTAGGTCGACAGGGGACGGAAGAGTCTTGCCTCCTCGGAATCGATTGCAATCACTCAACCACAGTTGGCCTGGTCCTCAAAGTTCTTGCCGACACCGCCATCACCCTCGACGGCGATGGGTAACGCCTTTCTTGTCAATTACTCATTTCTTGAATTGGAAATTTAAATTACTGATTCATAGTTTATAATTATTTCATGTCAAAGCTGCATCCCCACATTAATTTGCTCATTTTTATCTTTATTTTTGTAAGTCGTCTAGGGAGAACTTTTTTGTTTGAACTACAACAGCAAATGTATCTGGGATGATGTAGAAAGGGGTAAGATGGATGAAAGCTAACACTAAATATCATGTATGCTCTAGAATAATTAGGATTGTTCAATTTGTTGTTTCGAATATGAATCAGTGTGTATGAGGGGGATAGTGTGATGTAAATTAATAATGACTGATATAGCTCTCGTCGAGGGTTTAGGAACAGTCGTCAAATAAGCAAACAGACCTGATGAAAGTTAATGAAACAATCGTTACACCCGGTTGTTCCATGCTGTTACTGTATTAATATTGAAAGCGATATCGCACTAAGAGAGTTGGGGAGTTAGTACGATATCAAACCGAATGCGCAAGCGCGGTCGACACGGAGACGAGGGAACCAGCTCAGTTACAACTGACAGCAGCGAAGTCTCGAGCGAATCGGAACATTTGAGGAGCCCAGTCAGCATAAATGCCCCGGACGAGCCTCCGCTGAATCGAAGGGGTTGGTTTGTCCCGTTACACCCCCCTTGATGAAGTTCATGAACACTGCAGTTCAGGGCGTTGCCGTTCACCCAACAAAGGGAAACCTAATCTTGACCAACTTCCACGTTGGTTCTTCGAGCCTCCTGGCTGGAGTTGAAGAAACGTGGGCACTTTTTTTTACCCCATGATGTTTGCCGCCGATAGGGCAGGGATGGAGTTCTGGCAATGGAGTTTTGTTTTCACCAGGCCATTTTGAAGGCACGTGGTTTCCCCGGACTCGTTGTTTGAGAGGCCGTTCAGGTACCGACACACGGGAAGATGTCGATGTTGATGCATGATGGGATTTGTTGTGAGATAAATGGTCCGTAGGTGTCCACTGACTACTAGGTTTATGGTGCGATGCTAGGTAAGACGTGCGTGAGATGCTGGTAGATCAGAAGCTCCTTTACATCTGTCCTGCTTTCCTCAAAGCAGCCGTCATCGATTGAACACAAAGCAGCGTTCAACTGTTCGTCAAGAACTGACAACGTTCAAACATAATGTCGGGCGAGAGAGTAGGTCACAGCAGTAGGGCAGAAAAGTTGAAGGTGGGGGGTCAAACATTCCCATCGCATTAGGAGAACCTTCAACTATCTCGAACTAATGTAGGGGAAGTTCGACCACTAGTTGGGCGCCAATATTACGGGGGAGATTAATATTGAAAGTGGTATTGCACTAAGAGAGTTGGGGAGTTAGTACGATATCAAGTCGAATGCAATTGGAACAGAGTTTTATTCTCAATTACAATCGAGGAAGTTTTACCACCACAAACAGGGAACTGGGTGGGAGCAAACGCGAGCGCTGACGACACAGCGACGAGGGTACCAGCTCGGTTACAACTGACGGCAGCGAAGTCTCGAGCGAATCGGGGCATTTGAGGTGCCCAGTCAGCACAAATGCCCCGGACGAGCCTCCACTGAATCGAAGGGTTTGGTTAGTCCCATTACAGAGCTGCCAAATGACCAACTAGACTAAGATTTGCTACTGAAGCGTATTGGTGTAATGGAACGGTTTCGGGTCAACAGTATGAAAACGCTTCTTCCTTTCTGTACGTTCCACTCGTACCTGGAACACAGATAACCGACAGTTGAGGATAACTGAACAGACACTCATCATTGGTGCACCTCTTGCTTTATACCCTTTTCAGTTAGGTAACTTTGTAAAATCGTACTGCCACGGTTATCGAATTGCGTTTTTCGATGAAACATTGGTCGTTAAAGTAAAATACGTAGTGGGATGCATCACACAACTTTCCTCGTTCCTCTTAAATTTGATTTTAAGCTGCACCTTCATTTAAACGCTGCGGCCTCACTGGTTAGTTAGAGGTGCCCTGTGAGTATCAACAAACTTCAGAACAATAGATACAGGGTTTTCTAATCCACTCCACGATGTATCTCATTTTCTGATGTGCTTTTTCCTACATCTCTGTTAGAGAAGAATTTGTGACTACGAAGTGTAGTGATAGGTGACAGATATTCTGTTAATTCAACAGTTCAATAGTTGACCCCATCTCCCCAAGAATGGCTTGCTAGGCACTCACTCCTCCGTCTTTGCTGACATTCGTAAACAAATTTAGAGTTAGGTATTGCTTAATTTAAGTTCGTAAATATAATCGAAACGTGCATTGCAGATTTCGACAGTCGTACGGACTGTTATCAATATCCAATAGTAGTGTGCGTATTTCCTCGCGTAAAAATCGTTTAATCCATCAACTGAGTTCCTACTTCGTACTACTCGGTCGGAAAAAATTGATTTTTGGTTTATCATATATTTTGAACGATACTCCAGTTGTAGGCCAGTAACATTTTTATACCCATTCTACACTTTACGTTTCAAGGCAAGAGGACGGCCATATTTTGCCTTTATCGTGGCCTAAAACTCCATTCCACAAAAATGTCTGATCTAATTGCTCCTGCCTAGTGGGCAATCCGATGAGACGAAATCGACGGTTGTTATGGTTGAAAAAAGGTTTTAAAAAGTTGGGCAGTTGTATGCCAATTACGTCGTGTTCGGTATCGTTTACTTGGTATTCTTCGATGCTGAATCGAATGAGACGAGTTGCAGAGCTGTAGGACTGAGTTTGTATGGAAAACAGTTAGTATAGTGAAACAAATAAGCAAATTCTACTACCTCAAGCAACGACGGGACGACATAGAGAAAGTTATCGTCTCTCCCTAGCCTGTGCACATTTCACGCGCTACCTCCCGTCTCGCTCCAACCACCCTTCTTTTCGATTCGCCACAACGTGCCAATTGCCTAGCGTCGCCTAGAAAAGGTCAATTTGTTCAGTTGTAGTCAGGTGTACAGCTTACTAGTATTTTTCGATGCTGAATCGAATAGGAGGTGTGAGACTGAGTCAAGTTGTAAAAGAGTTATGAACTTGTGTAATACTTTTCAGCATCTTCTTTCTAAATCTCGCTTATAAAGCACTACCGTTCTGATGAAATCTCGTTGGTAGTTCAAGTAATGACATTGACGCAGTGATAGTTTAGTGACGGTTATAAAATAATTAGGGACATTCTAAAAAATTCCGGAACTCAAACCTCTATCGTTTAGTTACTTTCCTTGGCTCTACAAAGTAGAAAGGAAAATCATGTAATCGGCTGAATTTGTTTTTGAGTTTTCTTCAAATCTTTATGCTTCAGACCCTCCCAAGTCCGAAAAACACTATTTGGGAAGATGGTCTGTGTGTCTGTGAACGATTTTTAGAGAAAACCACCGTACCAAATCAGCTCAAACTTGACATCTAACCCGCACGTTACCATGGGACGCCAAAATAAGGGAAAGAACAAAATCCACTGGAAGTTAACTATAGTTATCATAGTAATCAAAACCCCAAATATTTTTTTCTCAAAAATGTCTCTAACGATTTTGGTTAAATTTATTATATTGATAACTCTCAATAATGCAACTATTCCATAAAATTCCCATTTATGGGAATCTGTCGAGAGCAACATAATAAATTACCAACATTTTCGACGTACTCTATTTTAGAGTGGTTTTTTGAGAAAACGACTGAACCAAATAAGCTCAAACTTGATGTCTAGCCGGCAGGTTACCATGGGACGCCAAAATAAGGGTATGAGCAAAATCCACAGAAAGTTAACTATACTCATCGTAGTGATCAAAACACCAATTTTCTTTCTCAAAAACAGCTCTAACGATTTTGATTTCATTTTTACTTTCCGCTACCCGAAGGGAAGGAAAGTATAGTAATCGGCCCAAAAAAAAAATTTGGGTTTTCTTCAGATCTTAACGTTTCAGACCCTACTGAGTCTAAAAAACCTAATTTCGGCGCGTGGTCCGTGTGTATGTGTGTTTGTGTGTGTGTGTGTAGTTCGATTTGTGTGTGAACGGCTCATCCGATTGCGGGGAGCTGATCCGTTCTTTTTTGTTCTGTTCTTTATTTTTCGTAGACACCAAAATAAGGTTATGGACGATTTCGGCCGATGGGAAGGGGGTGGGGACGAAAAAGTACCAAAAACTAGGTTTTTCGCATTTTTCTCGAAAACAGCTGTAACGATTTTGATTAAACTTTCAAATTATCTTCTCCTAATCAATACCTAACTTTTCTTTTCCATACATATCTCCATGAAAATACGGTGAACGGAGATATGGGCCCCTGAAGCAAAAATAGGATTTTTACGGTTTTTGGCAAAACGGCTCCAGCGATTTTCACCAAACTCACAGGGTGTTTTTGAATAGTTAATACCTACATATTCTTCTCAATAAATGTTCCTGTGACGGTCCATTGAACAGAGATAAAAATCAAAATGTGTCGAAAATAACGTTTTTCGGACATTTCCGTAAATTCCAGGGTAACTTTTTCACCAGATGTGATAAATCCTGATGAAGTGTCTTTGAGTCACCCATACCAACATTTCGTTCTGTATAGTTATTTCTGTATATATATGTTGAACGGAGATATAAGCCAAGTTAACTCAGAAAAGGAGACTTGTCGAATATTAATTTATCGGTATTCCAATTTTCTCAAAAACGGCTCTAACGATTTCGATCAAACTTTTGGAGTACTCTCAGCTAACTAGTCCCTACATTTTGTTTTCTATAAATGTTCCTGTAAAAATGCGTTGAACGAAGATATAGCACCCGCCTATGTAGGTGGTGTTCGAACTTAAAGGGGTGGCGGAAAGTTGTGTGTTGCTACGCACCAGATATTTTATATTGATAGGTCTCAATACGGCAATTATACCATAAAATGTCCGTTCGTGAGAAAATGACGAGAGTAGCACAATAAATTATCAAAATTATCTACGAAAATCGGTTTTAGCGCGGTTTTTTTCCTTTTTATTAAACTCCATTGAAATGTAACTAGAATGTTTAAAAAAAAAATCTGGTGCGTTGCTTTCCTTAGCTCTACGTCAATTCACTCGGGTACATGGCTTTTAATCTACTTTTTTTTAAACAGTTTTCATCAAGTCCGGAATAGTGAAGAAGAACGTTCACAAAAAAAAAAATTTGCGGTAAATCTTTATGTAATGGAAATTTAACAAAGGTCATGGTATAGATTTCAGAACCCTAAGCTCTAAAAATTTCTATTTAGAACATTGGGCGTCCGCGTTCATATAAAGTTATAGGAAATCCGTCGACCAACGTTTACTTAGTTCTTGAACGGAAAAAAATGGCTAAATGCTGTTGTATGGGGGTTGCATGCCATCTAAAGAGCTGATGAAAACTCCCCCCTTTTGTTCCCCTAGTCGTTCGAATTAAGGAGGAAAATAGTGAGAACGATTGGAGTTTCATTATTTTGCAGTTAAACTAAAAAATAACTTTTTTTAATTCTCTTTGTATATTTGTGTACGAGAATCATTGAGAGTAAACTGCTAAACCAAATTAGATCGAATGTGGTGTTTAGCCAGTACGTCAACGCGCACACGACCCAATACTTACTATTTTTACCTTTGAGGTGTGGAAAGGGGTAAAATTGTCATCTGTGGTCAATGCGCAGCTAATTAAAGTTCAATTATTTTGGCGTGAATACATTATTTTGGTTTTCAACCTACAAATGCCACCTACAATTTCAGTGTTTTCCTGCTAATTCGGAGCTACGCTACACAACTTTTTTTAAAAAATCACCCTGGCTGGCCAATAAATTACCAGTACGCTGGTTATTCGGTAAATGACGCGACATTAGTAGATCCAAATGTGTCAATTTGTTTTCGTGAATGTTGTAGAAATGTTTACCGGTTGGCACATTGTACCCTCTGTATAAACAGAGCTGTGGGTTGTTTAGTACGCCCTTACTAGTGACTGGTTGCGTGAGGGCTGGAGACAAGTGGGGATTGCGTTTGATGTTTTTTTTTCTGATAGATTACTATGCTGTCCGCCCTGTTGACGCGAAGAGCATAATGGAAATACTTTTTCCGACTTGGACGATTACAAAATATCTACTACAAGGCAGCAATCTGTCCAGGATGACGAAAAAGACAGTTGAAAAAGGTAATCGTTAGTGGGGAGCCAACAATGCTAATAAGCAAATTAGTGGGTCAATGTCTGGAAACCGCGATGACGAAGGGGCCCTCGGGAGAATTCCCAGAGATTGCCAACACTCCCGACGTCTCGTTTTTCTTATCGGAAGACCTTAGAGCGTGAGAATTAATAACTGCTCCCGAAACTGCCCAGGGGCTTTAAAGCCGTCTTTTTCGAACCGCTGCGTCCTCAGGAACAACCGTTTCTCGATTAAAATTATCCCACCTGGTTTGAACGATCTCTAGTTTTCACTGAGCTTTTATTAACAATTACGCTATTGCAATTGTATCCAAAGAGTTGGAGCACGAATTTTATAAATATTTCATCGAAATTCACGGTTTTACAGCGTTCCATAATCAATCGAAGATCGAGCTATAGTCATTAACTTCTTGAACACTGTGTTCGTTAACCTGCTAAATCTTAACCGGCTTAATTCTTACATTCCTCAGCCTCTCAGAGTAAGAAGCAAAGATATTTGTTATATGCTGATGCTTCAGATTTTTACGTTTTAAGGGCTTCCGAGTCTGAAAACACCACTATATTTGAAATTCGTGAACTAAATAGCTGAAAAATGGGATATTTTTCCTGTGTATCAGCCCAAAACGAACTATAGTTTAGTAATCGAAAGAATAAAAACTTTTTTTCATTAACGATTTTGATTTAATTTTTTTGTATGGACCGTTCCAAAAGGTATAAAGTACCGTGTGTGTTGAATTTGTTGAGAAATGACGAGAGCAGCACGATACTTTATGAATAATTTCGACTGCTAAAAAATGGATGTTAGTGCAGTTTATTATCTGTAAATTCCTCGCATGTAACAGTAACATCCTGCTATATTCAACAAGTGCATGTGAGCTTTGCGAAATATCTGATGGGTTGCAACACACAACTTTCCTTAGCTCTACAACAATTCACTTTGTACATGGCTAATTCTACTTACTCAATTCATTTATCACTCAGTTCCTTTGAACTTGGTCAAACACGTCACAGCAGCAGGAAGCGGTAGCGCTTAAAGTTCCGGAATTTATTGTGCTGCTCATACTCATTATAGGACGATTATTGAGTAATTGGTACACACAAAATTAATGAGGCTGTACACGAATTTTTTGAAGAGGGATAATAATCACTTTTGCAGAGTTAATGGGTAATAACTGTTAGAACTGGCAGTAAGCGAAACGGCGGTAGTTGAAACTCAGGAATTTCTGAAGTGAGCCTCATGTACCTCATGAGCGTTTTTAAACACTCACACATTAGATATTGGATTGGACTACAATACCAATTTTCTTTAACTTTCTACTAACATCACAGCGGAGTTTATAAGGAAAAAACTGCGCTAAAAACGCTTTTCGTCGAAAATTTTGATTATTTATTGTGCTGCTCTCGTAATTTTCCCGCGAATGGGAATTTCATGGTGTGATTGCCATATTGAGAGCTATCAATATAAAAAATTTAATCAAAATCGTTAGAGCCGGTTTTGAGAATAAAAATTTGGTGTTTTGATCACTATGATGACTATAGTTAACTTTCGGTGGATTTTGCTCATACCCTTATTTTGGCGTCCCATAGTAACCTGCGGGCTAGATATCAAGTTTGAGGGGATTTGGTTCGGTCGTTTTCTCTAAAAACCACTCTAAAATCGATTACGTCGAAAGTTTTGGAAATTTATTGTGCTGCTGTCATCATTTTCCCATAAATGGGAATTTTATGGTATAGTTGACATATTAGGAGCTATCAATATAAAAAATCTAATCAAAATCGTTAGAGCCGTTTTTGAGAAAAAAAATATTTGGTGTTTTGGTCACTATGATAACTATAATTAAATTTCGGTGGATTTTGTTCATACCCTTATTTTGGTGTCTCATGATGACCTGCGGGCGAGATATGAAGTTTGAGCTGATTTGGTACGGTGGTTTTCTCTAAAAATCGTTCACAGACACACATACCATTTTCCTAAATAGTGTTTTTCGGACTCAGGAGGGTCTGAAACGTAAAGATCTGAAGAAAACTCAAAATTTTTTTTCAGCCGATTACATAACTTTCCTTTCTACTTTGTAGAGCCATGGAAAGTAAAAATGCCTTGGATTAGTAGCTCGGATGACTGGGGCTAAGGAAAGTTGTGTGATGCGTCGCTTCTGATGATTTAATTACTAATCTAGTTTTTGATTATCTCGTTGTTGTCTCGGACAGAAGAAGGTTCGCTCATTTTAATATATGAAGCAACCAAGATTTTTCCCTAAGCTTCCCTCACGTCTCTCAAACCTTTTGCTGTATGGTACGAATTTAGAAAGCAAATTGATTTATTGATGTGCAGAGAAACGTTTTGCAGTCATGTAGGAGGAAGAGAGTAAGAGTGCTGAAAATTCAATAAAATTAAAAAATGCCCCAACCGAACTGGAATAGTCGGAACTGTGAACAGCTGCCGAAGACACGATGAGGAGACACGCAGCAACGTTCTCTCTTGCAAATCCCTTGACGGAGAGTGTTAACCAGCAAAAAATCAGGTGATGGAACGCGCTCCGAATTGGATTTATAAAATCATAGGGATTAGCAGAGCGAGAGGAGTGTCTGCGACTTGGATGGTTTGTGTATGCGATCTATTAAATATCATTTGGAGTGCTGCAGAACTGGAAATATCCCTGTATCCGTCATGCTGATTTTTTATATTCACTTTTCACTTGAAACGCAAGCGAACGTCTTTCTGTATTTTTCCACTGCACCAACGACATTTGCGAAAATGTTTAAAGCACTTGACTCAGTTGTATTTAGTTGACCGCAGTGATCGCTTTCAATAAGCGCCTAGGAACTGTTTGTCAGGCCTCTTAATGGGCAGAGTGACGAACCAAGCTCTTCATTTAGAACAGAGGGTCGTCGTTCAGGTCTTTTCGCCGATAGAGCACCTCTGACTACAGTGTTCCGATAAAAAAAGGATCCATATGAAGTTTTCGGGAGCTCTGTTAATACGAAGGGCACGTAGGGGTAGAGTTATTGTCCTTTTTAAAAGAGTAGTTTAGACACTTGTCAGTGGAGCGGACCTCAATTTGAAGCTTGCGCTGTTTTCTCAGTCTAATCGCGAGAAGCTGTCAATGTCGACGGTGTAGCTATCGACTCAGGAATTGAAACTAATCCATTGTTTACATTTTACGCTCGAGGTTTCATAACACTCTACTGCGAAAAGCGTTTTCTCGTTCGATTGACACGAAAGCGCATTTCCATTCGTTGGCTCCGGTCAAGTTTCCCTCGGCCAGTCACGTCGTTAGATCGTTCGGGTTGGGCTAAAGCAGACGCCGGACTATCTCTGACGTTATTCGATTGACGGAATAAACTACGTGATTCGAATGAGTCTCCGAACGACTCCTTTGCTTCTCGTCTTCAATGTATTGTATAAAACTGTTGGCGCTTCCAAATATAATGGCTCGCTCCGCTTTCTAATAGTCGTCGACGAGGACCTACAAATCACTCTTTGGATGATGTAGCAAATCCTCCATTTCTTCTCCCTTTTTACCCCTCGGACGAGCGACTTGGAAGCACTGCCCTTGTAACGACGAACTACAAATCTCACGCTCGAATACATTTTTGTAACTCCTTAGAATTATTTTATATTTTATATCGGAATTCATCAAATGTTAGGGGGTTGTAAGTAGTACTTAAGAAAACATAAGTATAGTCCCAAACACTTGTTATGTTCTGTCAAAGATAAAATTCGTGTTCAGGACCAGAGTGGGGTTTCTATATTAGAATGTTGTCGTGCTGTATTGTAGTTGTTATTTCTTGCGCTAATATTTTGTTGAAAGCAAAACTTGTTACTGACGGCTCACCTGTTGTCGGCGAAGGCGCGAAGACGGTTCCAGTGAGCTGTCAGTTTGGTCGTGTAGGGCAGAAAATATTTGCTTTAATTTGAAAAAAAAAAACAGAACTAAATCAAAATCGAACAAAACCTCTTCGGATAGCGACTTATTCGTTGTAAGCGGGAGTGCTATCTAACTGAGACGAGAGGCAAACGAAGAAATGAAAAATTAGAGGGAAAAAGAGAGCAGCAACAACGGCCAGCGGGATATTCGGGAACATAAAATATCTTCTGTATGGCCTAAGGGATTTGTAACTGAACATTTCAGCCCACCCCTAAATAGGTTTTTACTTTCCTTGGCTCTACGAAGTAGAAAGGAAAGTTATGTAATCGGCTGAAAAAAAAAATTTTGAGTTTGCTTCACATCTTTACGTTTCAGACCCTCCTGAGTCCGAAAAACCCTATTTGGGAAAATGGTCTGTGTGTATGTGTGTCTGTGAACGGTTTTTAGAGAAAACCACCGTACCAAATCAGCTCATGGTTACGCCCATAAATCAGTTGGTTACCTGAAAGGTGGAGGTTGAGACGGAAATCGTCGTGACTCATGCGCAGGAGACAAAATGCTGACTGGTGGCGTGAATCGTATGCACGACAGAGACAGTATCTGCTTATATCCTTTGGATGATGTATTTTGACTCGCTTTAGTAGTCACTTTGTTTTACTTTCCTTGGCTCTACAAAGTAAAAAGGAAAGTTATGTAATCGGCTGAAAAAAGTTTTTTGAGTGCTCTTCAGATCTTTACGTTTCAGACCCCCCTGAGTCCGAAAAACACTATTTTGGAAAATGGTCTGTTTGTCTGTGTGTGTGAACGACTTTTAGAGAAAACCACCGTACCAAATCAGCTCAAACAAGATATCTCGCCCGCAGGTTACCATGGGACGCGAAAATAAGGGTATGAACAAAATCCACCGAAATTTAACTATAGTTATCATAGTGATCAAAACCCCAAATATTTTTTTTTCTCAAAAACGGCTCTAACGATTTTGATTAAATTGTTTACATTGATAGCTCTCAATAAGGCAACTATACCATAAAACTCACATTTGTGGGAAAATGACGAGAGCAGCACAATAAATTATCAAAACTTTCGTCGAAATCGAATTTAGCGCGGTTTTTAGAGAAAACAACCGTACCAAATCAGCTGAAACGTGATGTCTAGCCTACAGGCTACCATGGGACGCCAAAATAAGGGTATGGACAAAATCCACTGAAAGTTAACTATAGTTATCATAGTGATCAAAACCCCAATTTTTTTTTCTCAAAAACGGCTCTCACGATTTTCATTAAATTTTTTATATTGATAGCTCTCAATAAGGCAATGCTACCATAAAATTCCCATTCGTGGGAAAATGACGAGAGCAGCACAATAAATTATCAAAATTTTCGACGAAAAGCGTTTTTAGCGCAGTTTTACCCTTATAAACTCCGCTGAAGTTTTTGTAGAATGTTAAAAAAAAATTGGTGTAGTAGTCCAACCCAATACCTAAAGGGTGAGTGTTTAAAAATGCTCATGAGATACATGGGGCTCACTCCAGAAATTCCTGAATTTCAACTACTGCCGTTGCGCTTACTACCAGTTCAAACGTTTTTACCCAATAACTCTGCAAAAGTAATTACTATCCTTCTTCAAAAAATTTGTGTTTACAGCCTCATTAATTATCTGTCTACCAATTGCTCAATAATGGTCCTGCAGTGAGTACGAGCAGCACAATAAAATCTGGAACTGTAAGCGCTACCGCTTCCTGCTGCCGTAAAGCGTTGTTTGACCAAGTTCAAATTAACTGAATGATAAATGAATTGATTTAATAGAATTAGCCATGTACAAAGTGAATTGACGTAGAGCTAAGGAAAGTTGTGTGTTGCAACGCACCAGATATTTTTGGCAACGAAAACACGAAAGTAAACAGCATAAGGCTTGTTGCGTATGTAATGATAAAGCATAGAGGGGCCAAGGCTTGCAAGAAGGGAAATCAAAAGATAATACTGCGTTCAAGGGAGGAAGAAAAGAGAAGAAAAAATTTATCATGAGCACTTCTAAAGGAATAGCGATAGGAAGGCTTGGGGTCAAGGAAGGAGAGTTGTTTGGCTGTCCAAGAGTTACATTGCGAACCACGCTGTCTGATCCTGGGTAAACCTCTTCGACTCTCCAAGTCCCTTTGTCACTGCGGCCGCATATGGGCCTATTGTGACGCTGGCCCTTTCTTAGTAGAAGGCGTCGTACATACCTGCCCCCCTTAGGAAGCTGAGTATGTCCTTCACCGCAGAGTCCGCTACGGTTTGGGGTTCAGTGGTCCCCTGACCGAAGTATTCAAAGCGTTTTGCTGCCAAGGCAGGGCATTCACACAGGATATGCTCTGCTGTCTCGTCTTCCTCACCGCAGAGTCTGCATTCCACCGCCCATCTTGTTGAGGTGATATCTGAGTGGGCAGTGCCCGGTGAGGAAGCTTATCAGTACTCTCAGATCTTGTCTAGAGAGTGTCAGCATCGCGTTCGCCCTTTGACAGGAAGGCGTGACAAGCCTTTTCGTCTGTCTTAGTCGTGGCTGGCGATGCCAATGGGCGCCATTTTCCTGTATCTCCCATCGAGCAACCAGACGGTTCAGGCGACTTTTCGTCAGACCGACGTGTGGTTCAGGCCTGATGGGTAGGGATTCTGTACCCCTTTTCGCGAGGCGGTCAGCCTTTTCATTGCCTTCATGCCCCCTGTGAGCCGGCACCCAAATGAGGGAGAGCCTGTTATGGGCGCCGAGCTGCTTGAGCGCATGGAGGCATTCCCATGCCAGCTTAGACCTAAAACTATAGGCTGCGATGGCCTTTATGGCGGCCTGGCTGTCTGAGAAAATGTAGATCCGCTTGCCCTTGAGTCTTTTGTTCAGGATCTCTTCTGCGATCTCTTGGGTTTTGCCCATCGTTCACGGCTGCTTATTCAGTCAGCATGCTGACCTTATTCACAGCTGGCCGCAGACATGCCCCTGGGGACAATGCTGTGACCGTTCCACTATCCACAACCCGTGGTCGCGCCTGGTAGCATGGGCATGCTCCTGGGAAGATAACCCAGAATCAGGGGACTAAATTAACTCGGGTCTGAGCCCATTTTCCGCGCGGAATAAGGGTCTGCAGATAATCCCTCGACCATCTCTTCCAGAAGCACTGAACGGCCTGCTGGAGAATTCGATACCTGTCACGAAGATTACGGATAGAGTCATCGATGTTGACTTCTGGTGTCGAGAGGAGAGGGCCGGGTGTGAGATAGTCGCTACCATCGTTTGGATCCGATGATATTGCACCTAGTGGTCTGCTGTTTAGGACGGCCTCACTGCGAGCAAGAACGGTTGCCATTTCCTCGAAGGTTAGCACGAGAGGTCCCAATTAGATGGTGTTTAGCAGATTTTATTCCGGCCTCCCATAGTCCACTTGATGGAGCGTTGAGCGAGGTGGTTGGCTATTTCAATGTCACTGGAGCGAAGAAAGCGTTGTACGAAGTGGAAGTGATTGGCTGCACCCTGAAAATTGGTACCACAATCACTGTAACAGTAGTATTGTAGTCAATGATGTGGGGATAACAGCAGTGTGTCGGCTTTTCAAAGTAAATCTCACCTTAATTTCAATTTCACACATTACAAATACGCAGCTCGTTGAGACGTAGTTTGTCGTCTTGAGGGAAGCATGTTGAATGTACAAAAGAAGCAACTAATATTAATTAGAAAGACAAATATCTAAATGAAGCAATTACTTGTTGCGGATCGCGCTGGTTTTTCCTCAGAGTTTATGGACTGTATAAAGAATATGAGGGAATTTAACTCTGCTTACATGAAATGCAACTCTATGAGTACTCACGACACTGGGAGCTGGAGTTGCAGACCACCGGCCGACGGGAGAGACGAGGAGACGAGTAGGGCGATGTTGCAGGCCGAACGGATAAATCAATTTAGCGCAGAGTGACGGAGGGGATTTTAGACACCCTTAGACAGCCGACAACTCCCTAAGTTAAATAACTAATAAATAAATAAATAAATAATACGGAAATAGCGAAGAAAGGCGTGATAGCACGAAAGATACAACTGAGGGAAACCGATAAGGCGAGAGACATGAGAGCGAAAGCGGCGCTGAGCGACTTGATGAAGGGGGTCAGCGGGCCCCTCTGTGTTAACTTCCTCAGTTTGCCAAAACCTTTGGAACGACTCGTCCAGGGACATGGAGCTAGTCAACATACACAATCTAGTTGGCGGAGGATCTGCCGTCCCGACCTTACCGACGATAGCCCACCCAAAAATTGTTTTAATGGCTGCTGGGTGGCCATGGATAACGTCTCCACGATCCTGCCACACATCGCTCATGAGCTCCGCTCCAATGAGGAAATCTATTTTTCCAGCTTCGTGGAACGCTCAATCAGCCAATTCCAAGTGTGCAAACTGGTAATACAGTTCCAGAGAGAGAGTGTGCTTCGGTTGATTGTGGCAAATGCGGGAAACTACCGCTGCCTGGGTATGCATTTGAGTGTTAGGGGACAATCGAGAAGCAAGCACACAAGCAATTATACCTCCGGAAGTGCCCACTGGCTGCTGCATCGCACCACAAAGTTCCTGACGGAATGATGTAACAGGAAGTCCAAGGCGTTGCTGACAGTCGCCAGTAATCATATGATCTCCAATCCCGGATCGATTATACAGCGAATGGGGACCCATTGGCAGTAGCGATTGAGAACCAGCGCCTGGATTGTAGCCAGGACGACCGTGGGTCTTAACAAGGACTCCGTTTGGACATTGCAAGGCACAGCTGAAGCCGGGTCACTTGGAGACGTCTGGGAGAGAGCCGGTGAACTGGAGGCATGCTGCACTGGATCGTTGGCAACGTGGAGAGATGAGTGATGGGACGCACTTTTACAGGTGCTACACCGTCCACGAGATTTACACTGTGGTGAAGTGTGGGTACCCAAGCATTTGAAGCACCGCTTGTGTTCCACCAACCATGCACGTTTTTCAGCGTGGGAGAGGTTGAAGTATGATGGGCATTCGTAAATTTTGTGACGGCCAACCTTGCTGTGCGGGCACTCGGATGAGGGCTGAGGAACAATAGTCTGCCTATATAGAATTTATTTCTACAATTGCTTATCCTCCTCCTGAATGTTATTTACGTCAATGGTAAAGCTCATCCTCAGTGACTTGTCATCAGTCCTACCCTCTTCTCTGATACACTGTTCTCCCTATGCAATTGGGAACTTTCCACGAATTCCTTCAATTTCACAGTGTCTCGCCCAAATAACAGAACCAATTGCCAATCGTCGCTTAGAAAATGTTAGTTTTCGTTGTAATAATTCGCAGCGTTTTTGCAAGTTTTAGTTCTTTCCCCGTCCCATCGTTGAAAACTGCCCGTAACCTTCTTTTTACACATTTAAAAAAAATTACGAATAAAATCAGGAAATCACTAGCTCAATCGGTAGAGCCGTTCTCCTTAAAATCTATCTGCAACCTCCGAAATTATTTTCTTATTGGGCTCAGTAGTAGATTTCAAAATATAACGCTGAATTGGGAGGGGGGACACAATCCTTGTCGCAGAAAACGTGTGTTTTGCGTGTTTTGTTTCGTACCTTGCTTAACATTCCGTACGTAAAATTGTGATCTTTTTTATTTTTAGTGGCTTCTCAGTCTGCGTTTGCGGAAGGCAGCACATCTTCAAACCCGTATCCGTGCAGGCGATGTGGTGAGTTACAGTCACATTTTTCCAAGTTATAACTGAAACTTCTAATTTGAAAAAGCGTATTTATTCACTTATTCATCTTTGCTTGTTTATCTGTATGACGACCAAGGCTCTACATCTAGAATCTGTTTCAAACCTATCCACTGACGCCTTTCTCACTTTGGCGGATTGTGGGAGGCTGGGGTAAAAAGTGTAAAGACATTGTTCTATCGTGTGGCTGGCACTACTCCTCTTACCTTTGAAGAGCTAGGCACATTGTTTTGTAAGATTGAGGCTGTTCTCAATTCTCGTCCACTCTGTCCCCTCTCTGCAGACCCAGGAGAGTCAGATTTTTTAACGCCTGGGCACTTCTTATTCGGCGGCCACTTAACATCTAACCCGGAACCCACTCTTCTCGATATCACGGAGAGTAGATTAAATCGTTGGCAGCTCGTGAAGAGAATTTCCGAGAAGATCTGGAAGAGGTGGCATCTGGAATACTTGTCAACCTTGCAGTCACGGACCAAGTGGAGAAAGCCATCAGATAATTTGCCAGTGGGGGATCTGGTACTCCTTAAATCCGCGGAGTCGCCAATCCTTCAATGGCCCACTGCTCGTGTTGAGTCTGTACACCCAGGAAATGATGGTGTTGTACGTGTGGTCACCCTTGGTACACCCAGCTCTACCTACAAAAGATCGGTGACCAACCTCATACCGCTATTTCCACTTCACTCGCCATCCTTTCCTACTTCACATGACCATTAACTAATTATGCAAAGCGAGTAAGAGCATATTTCCAAAAAAAAACCCTGATCAATCTAAGTTTCAAATGTAAATAGTAGTGTGTGTGTGTGTGTACATATATGAACACGTTTGTCTTCTTCTTTTTTTTAATCTTTATGACACAAATTTTTTTGTAAAATTTTTGGGGCGAGCATGTTTAGAACTCTAAACAATAAGTAATATTTTAAATTACTAGTGCGCGAGTGTTGTCATCGGAACATTTGGTGCTCGCTCGGTCGACCCCTGAGTGATCGCGCTCTTGTCGCTACAAGCTCTCCGCTCCAACCTCGATGAAGCCCGTTCCAGCACCCGCCAGTCTGTCTTACGCCGAAACCCTCAACGGTCGTCTGCCGAATTCACAAATTTTCCAACTGGGTCATCAGTATCCCACGTTTCCCGTTTTTCTATACCTCACTTACTCAGTCTACTACCCTTCATCTCTCTTTCTGTCTCTATTGGAACCCTCCATCGGCCAGACATAATCAGCAGCCCTACTAAAGGTCTTCCACTTCTCGGAAAGCCTGATCTTCCAGCCGTCTCGGGGGATCGTCGTCGAATTCGTCTTTCATCTGCCAACTTCTCTCCGTCTGTCCAAGTAAAGTCGTGAAAATCCCATTTTGGTGGCCCCGGCGTGTTGTCACTTGAGTATTGACGGGAAAGAAGATCAGGAAGGCGAGTTGATGTCGTTGTTATTCAGATTATTGAAGTTGACGAGAGGTTTTTCTTGTTATTGTGTTTTCATTTTACAAGAAGTGTCCGTATTTTCAGACGACTGAACTTATTTCTTGCCATTATATTGTCGACTAACGGCCTAGGTTGAGGTTCTACGGAGAAGTTATCAGCATTGTGAGAACCCCACTGCAGAACAGAGCGGTGGCGCGTTAGATTAGTCAGCAATCCTGGAATTCCACCAGGTCATCTCGTTTGCGATCTGCTTCTGATTTATTAGCTCTTCAGTTTATCCCAAAACTGTCATTACTCTTTGAGTGTCTCCGGTTAATAGCGGCGCTCAATGGAGTTCGAGGCGATTAGACTTAGAAGAAGACATTTCAAGCTGCTGGGTAACTCTAAATCATACAGCTACCAGACTAATAGCTAAATTATGGTTCGGCTGACGTTAGGTAAAGTTTGAAACTGCGGTTTTGAGGAGAAGCCAATCATTCTGGGGGCTCAGAAATCAGAAATGAAAAGTTCAAATTTAGTTGTAAACCAACAATTCTTCCTTTGATGCGAACTTTCTTGAAGGCATCTTAATCGACTGTTCGCTCATTATACAAGTGAGGTTGAACAACCCTGCTGGAGGTTCGAAAAGTGAAATGAGGTTCGCCTACGTGAAAGCAATTGCCCTCCCCGCGATCACGAAGTTTCGAAAAAACAAGGCACGATCGCTGGTTGGAAGCCCTTCATATATGCACACAACGCAACTAGCGCACGGCGGCTTCTGTGGAGATGAGTGGGGGTGGGGGAGGTCGCTTTTATTTTCCTTAATTTTTATTCCAGACCAATAGGTCATGGGGACAGTATTCAGGATTCTGTTTTCTTGGCGAGTAATGAGCTTTCACCGGGACGGATTCTAAGGGTCGTGATGCCGTAAACGTGATTTGCGTTTTTCCGTTCAG
Source organism: Pachypeltis micranthus (assembly GCA_020466155.1). NCBI lineage: Eukaryota > Metazoa > Arthropoda > Insecta > Hemiptera > Miridae > Pachypeltis > Pachypeltis micranthus. The sequence goes on along the minus strand of CM035771.1, from coordinate 54,660,709 downwards.
TTGGCGCGAAAATGGATTTGTCACTAACGTACCTCTGTGTTGTCGAATGCGCCAAGCAATCTTGACACATATTGGCGCATTCTTTATGAAGTCAATTCCTGGATATTCCGTTAGCCACTTTAGACCGTTAGCCTTTGACTGCTGAAGCACCTGTTCGATCCATTATTTTTCCACTCACCCGCGCCTCAATTTTTTACGGTGTGTTCAAGTCAACATATTCGACTCTCGACTCCTTTGATCATACCTTTTTCCGTATTGAAGTGCTTTGAACAAAGAAAATGCTGCGCTCATTTGTGTAGCAGATTTTATGAATTTACGGGGCGGGGGGTTCTTAAAGTCGTGTATTGCTACGCACCAGATATTTCTATGATCTTTATTGAACTGCTTACTTTCCTCAGCCTTAAACACTAAAAATAAAAGTTATATAAACAAATTTTTATTTTTTCGCGTTTTAAAGACTACAAAGTCAATCGCTGTTGAATAAATCCACGTATATTATCTATAATTTCACCCCCTCCTTACAACCTCAGTGTGCCCCTTTTGCACCACCCCTGTAAAGCCCACCTATTGTACTTCTCCATGTGCTTACCCTTTTGCCTCAGCATTTGGAAAATATTCCTATTTGACCCTACCTTGATCCTTCTCACTTAATGTCTCACTGTTCTTCCACTCTCTTTGAACCACCCCCTGTGATTCTCCTGGTGCTCACTCATTCACCCTCGCTATAGTCCCTGAGCTCATGTGTTTGTTTCAACACCCCATCATTCGTCTCCCAATAATTCCCCAAGCGTCATTCCCCTGTGCTTTAGCCCTTCCACGCACTAGCAATCTGGATCAGCCATGGCACGTCCTAGCCATCCTGCCCTGTCATTTTGTGGGCTAGGCCCTCGGCCCAGGTGAACCACCGCCTGCTAAATGGGTAAACACTTCAAGCGTTATTTTCCTCCTGCAGCACAGGGGAGAATGTTCGGCCCAGGTCGAATCCGTTGAAATCGTGAGCTCAGAACTTCTGAACTTGCCCCTAACGGGGATTCTTGTTTCGAGCCTTCCGCGAACATCGAGTCCAGCTCTTTTTGTGACCTGAAGCCTTTTGTTTGGAGCTGCAGGAAAGTCTAAACTGCCTAAAAGTTTATTTTTGAACCCGACAACGGATTTCCTCTTTTGGACTTTCCACATTATCCACTTCCCGCCACTTGGTTTACCTCTCCTCCAACTCTCAGCTTCTCTTCTTGCCTAGACCCAATACAAAAACACTCACTCGTTTCTCAATTCTAGCTCTACTCGCTCACACTCAGCTCTCGTACCCACAGCCCAGATCACCTTTCCATTGACCCCCTTGTTTGTGTTTAAATACTCAATCAAACTTATATCGCTATTCTGTCTCTAAAGGGTTAATGCAGACCTCACTCACGCTCACCACGTTCGTTCATTTATTTCTTTTACTCTACGTCAGGCTCCCCCACTCGTGCACCCAACAATCGCTATCAGTAACACCAAAAATTTTGTTCCTCAAAAACGTACCTTATGACTAAAATCGCTTAATACGTGCGAGGCTGAGGAAAGTTGTCTCACCGGATATTTACGATCTTTGATTATCTTCAAAGATACTGCCTGCAATCGCAATGTGTCATAAAAAGGAGAACCACTGGACATATTGTCATCATTAAAATCCAAACTTCAAGGTCAACAATCGATGTTTACTAAAGCTAATATTGAGAGCGAAGATCAAAGCGTAAATCAAGTTTTATTATTCCATTAGAAATCGAGAAGGAATCAAACCCGTGATTTTATGACAGACTATTTATTGAAAGTAGTCGATGTTTCATTTCCATTTCAAGAGTCAATAATTCGAAATATTTCGCTCTCAAGAAACAGCGTTGCTTTAAGAATAAATCATTCATCTCAAAATTTGGTTCATCAAATGAAGAAGAAAATTTAGGAATTTTCAAACTTTTCACTGGCTGATGGCAGACAGACGGAGACAGCTCTGATACTGATGATATTGCTCAACTTGCTGTTTTTGTACGAGGTATTAACAGTAGCTTTGAAATAACTGAAGAACTATTAACGCGCCTTCCATTGACAGGTATTACAACATCAAATGGTATTTATTCTGCAATTGAGCTTGTTTGAGATATCGTACTCGACCGGAATATACTTAGCAGCACAACTACCAACGGCGCTCCTGGCATGGCTGACAAACATTCGGGGGTTGTAAGTAAATTAAAACAGAAAACATCAGGGGGTTGTAAGTAAATTAAAACAGAAAACATCAGGTAATTTTGTGGGATTTCGCTGTATGATTCTTCAGGAATTATGGGCATCCAAACATTCAAAAATTGATTGTGTCATGCAACCTATAATTAAAAAAGGTCAACTAAATCACTGAGGACTAAATCACCGACAGTTTTTACAAGATTTGGACGAATAATGTTCTATGTTCCCTGTTTCACCTAAGTTTGTTGGCCCAGTCGAAAAGTAGTTTTGGAGAGATTTTTTGGATTACCCTATTCAAGCTTTTATGTTGGAAAATGGCATCCCAATTGGGAGTGACTGGCGGGTTGAGTGTGTAGTTTTGGTACATATGAATAAACATTTGACTGGTCTGAATGTTAAGTCATAGGGTGAAAATCAGATAGGCTCTAAAACGGATTCATGTATTCAAGTCCTTGAAACAAACTTGAGGCTGTAGGAAAATCAAACTTCAATTCCCTCATTTAAAATCGTTTGACACAGCGAAGCAAACAAAATTTGATCAATATTCTCAACTTCTGCACAATCTGATGACAGATTTTGCTGGGCACAGGCAGAATTAGTTAGCATATCGAGCTTGAAACTTCCGTACTTGAGTTGAACATCGAGTCCACCTATTTCTGGCGCCTCAAGCCCTTTGTAGCTGCGGGAAAGTCTGCTTCCTCCTCAATTATTTTCAAGTGGCAACCAGTTTTCCCCTTTCTGGACTTGCCAAATTTCCTGCTCCCACCTCTCCATTTATTTCCTCTCCACAATACACAGCCCTTCACAGATATTCATTTGTCTCCCAGTTCTCGAGATAGACACTAGTTTCATCGGTCTCTCTCCATCCTCGTACAGCCAGTTCACCCAGTCAGAGCCCCCTTGTTCGCGCTTATGTAGCCACACTCATATCATGATCTAGTCACTTCTTCTTTTTACCTGTACGTGCTCTAGTCGTATTGTGATCTCCCAACTCTTCAATTTACAAGTCTCCGTGGTTCTCTCAAGTCAAACCTAGTCAAAACGGAATTCAACAATCGTTTTGAAGAGTTTCACAAAATTAATGCAACGAAATTCCCGATTTTCCACAATCCATTCAATTTTGAAGCTTCAAAAGCGCCAGTTCATTTGCAAATGGAGCTGATAGATCTTCAATAAGACAGTATTTTAGAAAGCAATTTTTAAGAGGTTAACGCTTTTACATTTCATGCACAGTATGTCAAGAGTTTGGAAAAAAGTATGCTGCACGCATTCTGGGCATGTTTGGTAGCACCTATTTATGTGGGCAGATGTTTTCTGCCATGAAAATAAATAACAAACATCGCACAAGACTCACGGATAGACATCTCTAATCGATTCTTAAAATAGTTACGACTAATATGATACCTGACGTCAATAAGCTTGTCAAAAACAAGAGAAGTCAGGTATCTGGATCCTCGAACGTAAAATAATTACCTTCTTTTATGACTATGATATGATTTTTAACAACCATGCTATTATATACTATACATTGATTGGAAAAACACGAGGAATGGGTTGACAGAACGTTTTGAGACTAGAAAATAATAATTTGATGAAATCCAGATCGTAATAGATTTGTTGAAAGCAATGTAATTAAACAACAAACAAAAAATTGTCTTCTTAACAATATATATAATTAAATAAACAAAACGTTATGATAATTCATTACATTTTTTAACTTCGAATCCGGTTAGTCTACACATTCTAAATTTAATGTGTGGCCCTCTGCAAAATTCTGGAAACGTTTGTATTGGGTTCGTTCGTAAATATTTGGTTTGGTGCATCAAATAACTGTCCTCGCCTCCGGAAGTGTACAAGTCGATATCTTCAATGTTCGAATTTCCACAGAAATGCTTCTAAATAACAAATTTTTGGTAATAGTTCTGCTAGTCCAATCTCTATTTCCCCTGAAATTGATAGAACTGGCCTGAACGCTCTGTGTAAAACTTTTTTCATGACATTTATTGAGCAACCAGTGTATAAGTAGTTTATCGAACTGCCAACCTGATCTGTATATCTTATGGGCGTTATTAACAACTCAACGTATAGGCACATGATTGTACTATCATCGAAATCCAGAAGATGCTATTAACATTGAGTGGAGTTTATAAGGAACAAAACTGCGCTAGAATCGTTCGGGAAGATTTTGCTCACACTCGCATTTTGGCGTCCCATGGTGATGCGAGGGCTATATATCAAGTTTGAGCTGATTCGGTTCATCCGTTTTCTCCTAACCGCGTTCATAGACACACACGCAGACCATTTTCCGAAACAGGGTTTTTCGGGCTCGATAGGGTGTGAAGTGTGAAGATCTTAAGAGAAGTTGAAAATGTTTTTTCAGCCGACTACATAAGTTTCCTATGTACTTCGCAGAGTAAAGGAAAGTAAACATTGAAAGTGTGTCAGGTATTGTTATGTCATGTGGAACTGTCCTCGCACAAAATTTAATCGAAATCCGTAGAGCCGTTTTCAGAAAAATGTTGGATGTTTTGACTACTGTGATCCTTAGTTTTGAACCGAATTAACTCACATGCGAGGTCTGAGTTACTTATATACTCATTTTGTGACATTATTGGCAGTCTGTCAAGATGACACTTTCTGACAGTTACGTAGGTGAAGGGTCAAGCATGCTAAATGCTAAAAATTGGCGCCTGTTACATCATTTTCCTTGTTTGCTGCGTAAGGCGAAGAAACTAAAATATCAGGTTCGCCGCATTATACATCTTTCTTTAGCTCTACGTCAGTTCACTTGTGTTCATGGCTTATTTTACTGACTCAATTTATTTTAATCTCAGTTCATTGGAAACCACTTCACGACAGAAAACTAGCGCTTACAGCTCTGCAATTTATTGTGCTTCTCATAATCATCATCCGATCATTATTGACCAATTGGCATAAAGAGAATTAATGAGCGTTTAAACCCGATTTTTTTGAAAAGGATAATAATCACTTTTCTAGAGTTGTCGGGTAAAAATATTTAGAAATGCTAGTAACTAAAACGGGGGTAGTTGAAATTCCAGAATTTCTGAAGTAGCCCCCGTGTATTTTATGAACGTTACTTAAGACTCATCTTATAGGTACGCGGTTGGAGTACCACCTGAATTTTTCCGAAGAACCTCGTAACATTTGAGCGGAGTTTATACGGAAACAATCACGCTAAACTCGTTTTTCTTCGAAATGTTTGGTAGTTTATTGTGCTACACTCGTCAGTGTTATGGTATAGTTGCATTATTGGGAGCTGTCCATTCGAAAAAATGGAATCAAAATCGTTACCGCCGTTTTCGGGGAAAACAATATTTGGTGTTAAACACGATGACTTGTATTGAAACGTTAAATATCCAATTATGGAGGGGGTTTGTAAAAACATTTTCCGGACCGAAAACATGTGTGTATTATTCAGAATGAATAATACACCAAAAGGAGACGTTTTGATCTTAATTTATTGTTGTTGGTGGGTTGTATGCCAGTAATATATACAGATCTCAAAGTCGAAATACTGGAATTGGATTGCGAGAGTTTTCATTCCAGATGTGCCAATTAATTGTGAAATAAATGTCAGATTTTGAAGGCAGAGAACATCAATAGCTTAACAGATGGTTGCACGGCGACGGGGATGTGCGTGTGCACGACGAAATGTTGATTGATGTCTTTTGGTTTGATATCGTGGTCTTCAGCGGTAAACCTCGCATATTGAAGGTCCCCGAGTGAAATCAATTGATTCTTCTTCGTGAAAGGTTTAACCCACTTAAAGGACAGATCAGTGGCGAATAGACACTGATTGCTGCATGACCTTTGCTGGACGAACGATGCTCGACCTTTTAGCTGGTTAGCCGAGGTACGCGTTCTGAGAGCTCTGCACCTCGCGAAAAAAACGTGCCACTGAGGTTATGGCATTTTCTTCTGGGCGGTCGTCAAGTAAAGCGAAGGGTCTTGAAGTAGCTGACAGAAAGGGGGAGGGGGGTGACCGTGAAAGTGACGTAGAGCATCTGCTTCGTTCTCAAAGTTTTCCATTGGGACGTGCGTTCTCGAAATTCCGGGCCCGCAATGCGATTTGTAGGATGGTAGAGAGTGTGGCATGATCTTGTGGATAAGAAAGGTCGACTTGGAACTGCGGCGCGATGACATTACTTGACTGGTTGAAAGACTTTCCTTGTCATCACCTTGCTGTAGCAGAAGTGTAATGGAGAAAAATATCAATCAAACTGTCAGCTCTCATTACTCTTCACACCTTCACTAGTCGCCACTTCTCACGTCGAACGACTCTAGCTTTGTGTTTGTTGTGTTTTTTACTTTCCTTGGTACAAAGTAGAAAGGAAAGTTATGTAATCGGCTGAAAAAAAAATTTGGAGTTTTCTTCAGATCTTTACGTTTCAGACCCTCCTGAGTCCGACAAATACTATTTGGGAAAATGGTTTGTGTGTGTGTCTGTGAACGATTTTTAGAGAGAACCACCGTACCAAATCCACTCAAACTTGATATCTAGCGCACAGGTTACCATGGGTCGCCAAAATAAGGGTATGAGCAAAATCCACCGAATGCTAACCATAGTTATCATAGTGATCAAAACACCAAATATATTTTTTTCTCAAAAACGGCTCAAACGATTTTGATTAAAAATTTTATATTGGTAGCTCCAAATACGGCAACTATACCATAAAATTCCCATCTATGGGAAAATGACGAGAGCAGCACAATAAATTACCAAAACTTTAGACGAAATCGGTTTTAGCGCGGTTTTTAGAGAAAACAACCGTACCAAATCAGCTGAAACATGATGTCTAGCCTACAGGTTACCATGGGACGCCAAAATAAGAGTATGGACAAAATCTACCGAATGTTAACTACAGTGATCATAGTGATCAAAACACCAAATTTTTTTTCTCAAAAACGGCTCTAACGATTTTTATTAAATTTTTTATATACATAGCTCTCAATAAGACAATTACACCATAAAATTCCCATTCTTGGAAAAATGACGAGAGCAGTACAATAAATTATCAAAATTTTCGACGTAAAGCGTTTTTAGCGCAGTTTTTCCTTAAGAACTCTGCTGAAATTTTTGTAGAACCCAATAACTCTGCAAAAGTAATTACTATCCTTCTCAAAAAAATTTGTGTTTACAGCCTCATTAATTATCTGTGTACCAATTGCTCAATAATGGTGTTGCAATGAGTACGAGCAGCACAATAAAATCTGGAACTGTAAGCGCTACCGCTTCCTGCAGCCGTAAAGCGTTGTTTGACCAAGTTCAAATTAACTGAGTGATAAATGAATTGATTAAATAGAATTAGCCATGTACAAAGTGAATTGACGTAGAGCTAAGGAAAGTTGTGTGTTGCAACGCACCAGATATTTTTTACCGACATAATTGAATTGTGTTTCCCACAAACACGCAATCACATCACAAGATGATGTGATATTTGTTATTCGCAAATCTTATCTAGCGAGGTGGCTTATTGCCATCTTGTTTTGTAAGGTAATGTCGATCAGAGGACAGCAAGAGGCAAGAATACTGAATTCATCTCAAGGCTTCCCGTACACTCCACGTAGATTTAGTTGTAGTTCGTGATTGAGCTTGTTACATCAAGTACTGGTCTCTGCTCAATTCCAACATATTTTTCAGCCCTTGTTATGCGAACGTTTGCCACAAAACTAGAATAATATTTGAGAGGCTCTTCGAGTGATGATTGGTGTGGCTGTTCACATTTCAGACGGGACCACACATAAAATGGCAACTTAGGAAAGAAGGAGACATTTTATTTTTAATTTCACAAATACAACCAAATGTTTTGTTTATCCGTTTTCTCTTTTATTATTATTATGGAACAATTTGTGACGGGATGTAGTAGTTCGTAGTGTCATCGATTCCGTAGACTCGCCCGCCACTGACGAAAACAATCCAGAGGAGAAACCTTCCTTTTTTATCATCATCATCGTATCTACCATCGCCGTGTTTGCTTCATACCTTTTACACATACCGCTTTACCTTTTTTTAGCACCGCCAACCATACCTACTACCGACTTCAGTCTTCGACATCGTTCATATCCACCTTTTTCAACACCAACCTCATCCGCAAGCCTATAAAAACTTTTAGCTGCTGTGAGTACGTGGGTGGAAGACGAAAATTTAACCAACCAACTGTCTCCAAAGCACTGTTTTATTTTATTAATTTATATATTTAATCGGAAAATTGAAGTGTTTATTTTGTTTCGTTTCTGTTCGATTATATCTCGTTTTCCCATCTAGCTTTCCCGTTCTCCCACACCAGCCGTATCTTTGTTTTTGTTAAATGTTCATTAACGGAATTATTATTATGAAGAGTCACGAGCAACTTTTCTCGGAAGTAAAAGCTAAGCGATGAATCAAGTATCAATGCACTCGAGTAATATTGAATGCAAAAGACTGTCGGAATGCTTTTATAGCGGCATATTATAATTAGCCCCCTGTTCATCAGGACAAGGCTCTTAATAGCCCAACCATGATACTGTCACGTTTATCATAGCAAATTTCTGATGAAATAGGAAGTAAATTATATATGACTCACTGGTGTGGTCAGTAATAAGCAGTGGAGACTTCGTCTCGCAATAATTTTCAATGTCGATGTCATTTCTTGGTTGGTATCTGCGACCGTGTTATGCGAAGATCTTGAAATGTCCTGGTTGGTAGCCTTGTGAGCATTGCGTATGGCAGTGAACTAACAATGGCGAACATGATGTAGCGTTACGGCAATTATCGGAGTGTTTATTTGCTGTGGGGCTGGGCGCTTATAGCCTCTGGATATTTTGCCATTTCCCGAAAGGCGGTTCTCAACTCTTTGTTGCTTGTTAGAAATTCAAGTGATTGGCCCGTAATTTGAATGTTGGTTAATCGCGTCAAAATAGCTGTGCTCCGCCGATCGGCTCATGAGCGACGCCCGCAGTACACAAAAGACTTGTGGACAATGTCTACGCTTGGCGCCGTTTGCTCTGCGTGTGGCATACTATCGATTCGAGACGGTAGTTCAGTCGAGCCTTTTGTCTCATTCCGACAGCCTTTTACATTCATTATTACTCGAGTGCATTGATACTTAATTCATCGCTTAGCTTTTACTTCCGAGAAAAGTTGCTCGTGACTCTTCATTTATTCTTCGTAACGCCACGGCCGACGGTGCATCATGACTGAAGTCAATAACGTCGAGAACGCCTCAGTAACACGAAAGATGAGAAAGTGCAGTTTGGAGCATTCTACAATTGTGGGCTTGACCGCTTCAAGTTGAACCTTTCATCATTGTACTCATGTGGAAATTAGCGATAGAACTGTTTGATAGTTGGGTGGATGCCTCTAAAAGACCGAAGAAGTCGTATAAATTAACATGGTCACAAAGCCAGTAGGACGTTTTTCACAGCTATAGAAAATGTAGCTATTTTCCTACTTGAGGCCTGAAAACACCTTCTTGTCCAATTTGCATCAAGTTCAAGTGCAGTACCTACAATAGTTTTGTTGAACCCTCTCACACTTACAAATGATTCACCCAATGTCTCTACCACTAACCCAGTGTAAGCTACCGGATTCGAAGCTTTCCCTAACTTGGGTGATCCAATTGACCGCCAAATTTTCTCGCTGATGACTGACTTAGATGCTCCTGAATCAAAAAGCATATTAACAGAAACGTTGTTGATTTCCACCGTTATAAAAGCTTCGCAGCCTCTCTCAATTTTTCGAATAAGTTCAACTTGATCTTCATCCGAGTCTGAATTTGCATGTTTTCCGATCTGCCGAGCCTTCAATTGCTTCTTTTTTAATGTTACTTTCCCAGTTTTTATACAGACGCGAGCGAAATGGTTCGAAATATTCCCAATGGAGAAAATTACATCGTTCAAGACCATTCAGCTTTTAAGAGAACTGTTTGCAAGAACTGGGCTCGCTAAAACTATCGTAAGTGACAATGGACCACAGTACACCAGTTCCGAATTCAAATCGTTCTGCCAGTCGAATTGTATACATCACATAACTTCAACTCCATATCACCCGAAAACCAATGGGTTGGCGGAGAGGGAAGTAAAGACATTCAAACAACGAATGAAAGCGATGAGTGGAGTAAACGATGTTAATCTCAGGCTACAACAATTTCTGTTTTCATATCGCGTCACTCCCCAGCGTACCACTGGACGTTCACCAGCAGAACTATTTTATGGCCGGCGAATCAACTCAAGACTAGACTTGTTGCGTCCCAACGTAGAGTCGAAAATAGATAAGGCTCTAGTCCAACAGAAAATCCAGCATGACAGCAACGTGAAACAACGTTCATTTGAGGAGGGAGAAACGGTGTGGGTCCAGGATCCACATAATGACAAATCCAATCCAGGATTCATCAAAACACAAACGGGACCGTATTCATACATTGTTGATGTCGGTGGAGTCGAAAAGAGGAAACGCCCCGATCAGTTGAGGAGAAGACGAGGACTTTCCAAAGGGGGAGAAGATGTAGTATCACAAGATTAACGACGAGAACTTCCAACCATAAAAGTTATAGTTTCCAATCATCCGTTACACGTTACCACGGAGTATGTTCACTTTTGTAAATTGATTTTACATTCTTAAATAAAATGTCTTCCGTTCATCAACCTGGAAATTCACTATACTAAAATCAGGAACACGTAGGTACGTGATACTACAAGTATCATATGTGATTACTGAGCTTTCATTCTAGTTCCTACTTCAACTTAGTTTATTCGCACGAATTCACGAAGTTTACTTCTCCCGTCACGCGTTTCTCGCTCATGTGCTCAACAATTGTTGAACTGAAAAGACACAGACGATATCTGTTGGGTGCACGATGGAGAGAGATGGTAATAAGTACGGGCGAAAAATAAGTCGATGAATGAGGCGAAAGAACTTTTATTATTCGGGATAGTGACACTGGTTAATCGCTTGAGACACGATAGAGATTGAGTTCACAGTAAAGTATGGAAGAGTCAGAGTTAACGCGGGTCTTTGGATTGGTGATCTGCTGCGATCAGGGACGAGAGCTCAGTGTGAACAAGTGAACTGGATGAAAGGGGGTAATGAAAAACCCAACTAGGGAAACCATAAAATTTGCTACTAGGCACGTCGAGGTGTCGTCTGCCGCCTGTGCTCGCATCGCTCCCACCCAGTTTTCGGTTTGTGGTGGTAAATTGGGAATAAAACGCCGTATTCCAATTACATTCGATCGTGATCTACACACTCCCCCCACACTACGTAAAATATCGTAACAGTGCCATCAAATCCCAATTTCTCCGAACATTACGAGAGCAGCTCTGTCAAGTCCAAAAGCGGGCGAAGAAAAACTAACGACTGAGTTTAGTGAGATAAAGCACAAGCGGGTCTCGAGATATGTGTAGGCACGAGAGCTCAAAGAATGTTGCAATAAGAGAAGCACACTGACAAAGAAAGGAGGAGTGTGATAGTGATCCTGATTAAATAAGCAGGATCTAGGAACGTTTGAATAGGAGTATATTACTAGGGAAACTATGAGCGGGAAAATACATTATCGGCTCGGGTCAAAAAAGGGAAAGAAAGAGAATCGTTGACATTGGTAGTTTGTGTTGAAAATGATTAGATACAACAAACAAATATTGCAGTCACAAACGAAGACGCATTTTTTGTTTAATAAATAAATTCAACATGTTGTTATGCTTCCAACAATCAACATGTGTTACAGCCAGGATTCAAAAAATGATAATTTAGTGCACACGCGTGCTTTGACATCCCCCCAAATCAGATATTGTTAAACCCCAATTTAGGATCAATTTTTCCCAACATCGACGATCACCAGCTTCTCTCGGAGTAGGCGAAGTCTAACACATCCAAGAGACTTTGATAGTATGTCGGCGAGTTGGTCCACTGAGTCCACCTGGCATTGAAACGTTCAACCGTACCATCTGGGTTCATTTTAACTTTATATACCCATTTGGTTAAGTTCTCTTTCCTGCAGGTAGTTGAGTAAGTGACCAAGTATTATTGGCATTTAACTAATCGATTTCATTTCGCATCGTACTTTTTCAACTTTCTTTGGTTTTACTATGCACAGCTTTCCAATCTCTTCCAGGCTCTTCGGTTCATATAATTTTAGAATTTCATTTTCGCAAAACGTACCTAATGCGTCAAAACCATACCTTTCGGGTGGCCTGAGAGTTTCACGATATCTTAATACTCGATTAAAATCTTCATTATTTCAATTTTATTTTTCCTCCTCTTCTGGTTCTTATGTGGCTGGTCGCATTTCCGGGCTCGTATGATTTTTGGCTTCTTTAATTTCTGAAAAATGACAAAAATCAGCGACAGATTCTTCTGATCCATCTTTATCATTTTTGTCTGAGTTTCCTTTCACTTGCAACAGTCTTTCATCAAACGCTACGTCCCTGGACCTCATCAACTTTATCCTTCCAGTAGACCAAATTCTATATCCGCCATTTTCATCATATTCTACCAAAATGCATTTATCGGCTTTCTTACTCATTTTTACTTCCTTGGCTTTACGAAGTAGAAAGAAAAGTTATGTAATCGGCTGAAAAAAAAAGTTTTCTTCAGATCTTTACGTTTCAGACCCTCCTGAGTCCGAAAAACACTATTTGGGAAAATGGTCTGTGAGTGTGTGTGTGTCTGTGAACGATTTTTAGAGAAAACCACCGTATCAAATCAGCTCAAACTTCATATCTCGCCCGCAGGTTACCATGGGACGCGAAAATAAGGGTATGAACAAAATCCACCGAAATTTAACTATAGTTAGCATAGTGATCAAAACACCAAATTTTTTTTTTCTCAAAAACGGCTCTAACGATTTTGATTAAATTTTTTATATTGATAGCTCCTAATATTTCAACTATACCATAAAATTCCCATATACGGGAAAATGACGAGAGCAGCACAATAAATTACCAAAACTTTCAACGAAATCGGTTTTAGCGCGGTTTATAGAGAAAACAACCGTATCAAATCAGCTGAAACATGATGTCTAGCCTACAGGTTACCATAGGACGCCAAAATAAGGGTATGGGCAAAATCCACCGAAATTTAACTATAGTTATCATAGTGATCAAAACACCAAATTTTTTTCTCAAAAACGGCTCTAACGATTTTAATAACATTTTTTATGTAGATAGCTCTCAATCAGGCAATGAAACAATAAAATTCTCATTCGTGGGAAAATGACGAGAGCAGCACAATAAATTATCAAAATTTTCGACCAAAAGCGTTTTTCGCGTAGTTTTTTCCTTATAAACTCCGCTGGAATTCTTGTAGAATGTTTTAAAAAAATTGGTATTGTAGTCCAATCCAATACCTAAACTTCATATCTCGCCCGCAGGTCATCATGGGACGCCAAAATAAGGGTATGAACAAAATTCACCGAAATTTAACAATAGTTATCATAGTGATCAAAACACCAAATTTTTTTTTTCTCAAAAACGGCACAAACGATTTTGATTAAATTTTTTATATAGATAGCTCTCAATAAGACAATTATACCATGATATTCCCATTCGTGGGAAAATGACGAAAGCAGCACAATAAATTATCAAAACTTTCAACGAAAAGCGTTTTTAGCGCAGTTTTTTCCTCATAAACTCCGCTGGAATTTTTGTAGAATGTTAAAAAAAACTCTGCAAAAGTAATTACTATCCTTCTTCAAAAAATTTGTGTTTACAGCCTCATTAATTATCTGTGTACCAATTGCTCAATAATGATCCTGCAGTGAGTACGAGCAGCACAATAAAATCTGGAACTGTAAGCGCTACCGCTCCCTGCTGCCGTAAAGCAAATTAACTGAGTGATAAATGAATTGATTAAATAGAATTAGCCATGTACAAAGTGAATTTTTGTAGAGCTAAGGAAAGTTGTGTGTTGCAACGCACCAGATATTTCCTCTTAATTTCTTTAACATATGAGCGGAACGTGTACATCCTATAATTCGTCGATTTTTAATATAGGCTTTTTTCCAACCCACAATTCACTAGGAGAGATTCCCTCAACACGAGATTCCCTCCTCAGCGGTATTTATCATTTCAGTCCTCGAACCCTGTGGTATATTCTCATGAGCATACATCCAGGATTCTGGCAGCTTCAGCTGTTGTTCTATGGTCGCGTTCGCAGCACCCATTTTGTTCAGGAGTGTAAGGCATTGTGAGCCTCTGCTCTATGCCATTTTTGTGTAACATAGCCCTCTCAGCTCCGCAATCAAATTCACCACTATTGTCGTGCAAAATTTCTTTGATAGCCTGGCCCCTAGTACTTTTGTTTCAGAAATAAATTGTTTCAATTTTTCAAAAACTTTTTCATTTCATGAAGTAAATGGTACGATCTTTAGTGTAGGTATCTTTAAAACAAACATAATACCTATGTAAACCAATTGACTGCAGAAATGGTCCTACTACGTCACGTGAAACGATCTCACCTGGGGTGGTTGTATTTGTTCGAGTTCTTAACTCACGCCTGTGAGCCTTGCTGTACATGCAAGTTATGGATCCCTAACCCGCTGAGTATTAACAAATAAATGCTGTGTAAGCACCCTTCAGGTGCTAACTGCTGACTACCCACTTACGAGTAGTTGAATAGCAGTGTCACCTTGTAACTTGTGGTGTAAATAAAAGTTAAATCCTTTTCAAAAAGTTCAACGCCCATTCATCGAACATAACTGGTGCAATCGACACAGGACCAGTTCGGAAAGAAACACCCTGAACGTATTCAGCTTTCTACGACGAGTGGAACCTATGAACACACGCAAGGGACACCACCGTCTGAAGAACAAACTCCTCGCAGCACCCGCGCGATGTACGAAATCTACACCCTGTGAGTAAATTTAGAAATTTGAACTCCAAATTTCACATTTTTGCCCCACCCGCGGCAACTTTATTGAGTATATCTTTCAAGAACAATAATTTTTGGTAAACCCCGTCTGCGTTACCAAAACCTTTGAATAACTACCAGTTTAAATGAGAAGAAGTTTTCTTCGAACAATTCGAGCATCCCTCAACATTCTTCGACATCGCAGATATTCTCTTAGATAATTTTATCTCTCTTTAACGTCCGCCTTTGGGTAACCTCGCAGTTTTATCTCGCCGCCCGCACACCGGTAGATACTTCTCAGAACTTCTAGAAGGGCATCCATCTCAGCAAACTCACTTGGTTTGGCTTCCCTTCGACTCCAACTTACCGACTAAGATTACCTCCTAAGTCTCGTCAATTTATATTTTTTGAAATAAATATTTGTATTCTTCTCCCACAGCACGTAATTCATAAAATTCCGTTATACAAATTTTTTAAAAAGAAACTGTCTCTAACATGAGATCAAAATTCCGTAAACACTTGAGTAGTGCGTGCACGATCGTCTCGGAAAATACAAAAATCCTATCATGGAACACACCGAACATACTCTCAACGAGAACATTTTAATTATATCGCACCAACAGACACAAATAAATCAACTCCATTAGATGGTGCAACAATTTCAAGTAAATCAATTCGTAACCAACCTCAACTCTCCTGCTCCAACTAGAGAAAACCTTAATTCCGACTAAGATAACAGACTTGAATACCTCCACTTGATTCCCATTCACCGGGGAACCCGAAACGTTACATGAATTTTTACAAGTTACAAAAACGGTCCACAAAACATTTTTTAATCCTAAAAACCCTGGATGCTTCCAAAGTTACACACTAATTTTGGCAACCAAAGCCAAAATATTACCACCTGCCCCCGCAGAGATTTTCTCTAGCAGCCTGTCGACCTGCGATCAAATTAGAGAAGGACCCCGTGATGGAACTAACTAACTCCTGACAGACTGAGGGAGAAAACCCACTTAAATTTCAAAATTTCATACAAAATCACGAAACCGAAAAAGCTTCAGTCCTCACAGAAAAATATAAGAAATGCGCGCCCAGAAGTTCTTGCAACAATTAAAGGATCCTCTGGAAAGCAATTTGCGAACCTGACAACCACCTGACCTAGGCACAGCTTTATCATGGTTAACCAATAATTACTAGCTGCTGCAAAACAATAAACCAAAACTTCAAATAAACTTCAAACCTTCCCCAACCCTACGAATAATGTCCGGCCTCAACATTACAACCACAATAATTTTAGACCGAACCCTTCCTTTGGAGCTAACTCGAATAATTCCCCCAACAACCACAACAACCTGCTGCTAGCTCGCAAAGTGCCGTCCCGATGTCCTGCCGTACATCAACAAACCCCAATTTTCACCCGACTCTCAATTTTGCCCCAGAAACTCCACAACAACTAAACGACAAAGATTACAATACCGAATACTTAGGAATTGCGGAACCCGATGATCAAAACTCCGAAACGGAAATCCTTATTTTAGAACCTGTAAGTACAGTATAGCATTGTTCCAACTTTTGGTTAAATGTACGTTTTCGCCAATCCGTTAGTTATCTCATATTTATTTCATATACCCATTCTTAATTTCATTGAATTAACTCCTTTTCATAGTCTTTTAAAATAAAAGTACAGCTGTCGTTGTTTCTAACTTCAAACATGGCGCCAGAGCCTACGATGTCGGGCATATTGATAACCTGACCTCGGTCGTGATATATCGATATATTGCCTTATCAGAGGAAGCGGTGACAGCGGTCCCTGTTCTTTTGGTTTATTATTCATTCTGAATAATAACCCTATGTTTTCGGTCACGAAAAATTTTTTACAACCCCCCCTCAAAATTTGATACTTTACGTTTCAAGACTTGGAGATTCCAAATTTGCAATGTCCGTCCCCCGTCCCCCGTCTGGGCCATTTTGTGCCTTTAACGTGGTCTAGAAAATCCGTTCTTCCGCACAAAAATCCGATTTAGTATCTAGTTGTGCCCGCCATCTCGGCAATCGGATCGGACGAAGCCCGTGGTTGTAATGGGCAAAAAATGGTTAAAAAAATTAACGAAACGCAGTACAACGCGGGAACTACAGCGTCCCTCCCTCCCTCCCGTCTGAATAAAAAACAACCGGTGGCGGGGCGTCCTCGCCTCGCGGGCGGGCGGCTCAACTCCCCTTTCGCCTCCCAACGGCGCTGCCACTCAACTCCCCTTTCGCCTCCCAACGGCGCTGCCACTCAACTCCCCTTTCGCCTCGGAACGGGTTTGCTTTCCTCGACCCGATGCGGCAATATCATCAGACGTTTTGTTTCCGTGGTTCCATTGTAGCCAGGACATGTTTCGTATGGTTTAAAAGTATTCGATGCTGAATCGAATGGGATGGGGGAGCACTAATACTAGGTCAAACTGTTCATGAGAATAATAAACCATTGTGTAATAATTTGCAGGGTTTTTGAAGTGAAACTTCTATATAGACGGTGTCTTAGGATTTTCGAGTCACGAAAAATTGTGTTACCGGTCACGTGGTACGTCAAGACGACGTTGAACACACCGGTTCTCGAATTCCGATTGCCGAAGTTAAGCAACGTCGGGCGTGGTTAGTACTTGGATGGGTGACCGCGTGCCGTTAGTGTCTTATTTTTCCTTGAACTATTCTTTGTTAGAACAATAAAACAAGTGTAAGTCTGAATTTGATCAACCGGCCGTATTCCAGTAACATATACCGTCATTTTGTTACCCGCAACTATTTCTGTAGCTGTCCATTGAACGGAAATATAAACCAACATACATCAGGGACCTAGATTTTTTTCCCCGGACTGTATTCTGTTTTCTTGTTTAATAAAATAAAATACGTTTAAATAATATAAAAAATGCATTCATTACAATTTACCTACCCTAACCAAATCATAATTTGCAGTAAACCTGTGAATAAAGAAATGTGTGACAGTCACACATGGTAGAAGTGAAACTTTAACGTGCAAAAGCGAATCGCAACGGACAAGTGGAAAAACGAATCACAACGGAAAAGTGGAAAAATGCATCGCAAAAAAATTTTTACTCGAAGTTTTACGGGCAGGTTTTCAAATTCGACAAGTACATTAATTGTTTCACCCCCAATGATGTTTTGGAACATTACCAAATTACCCTGAGCTTACTCCTTAACGTAGCTCAAGATATAGAAACATCTCGCACATTTTGTGAACTTGGTAAATTACATCCCAGCATAATCGACGCGCATTCATTACGAACCGAACCTTCCCGCCTCTTAAATTTCACAGGAAAGGATTTATTTGTAATTCAGTCACACATGAAAGTCCAATGCTTTGTTGGTGCAGGAGAGATAGTGTAGTTCCTAGACATTCCTCTGGTTGAGCCGAGAGTCTGACTATGTCACTGTTGTCCCCGCAGTCCGTCACTTGCTGAAAACACACGACAGCAAGCTCTTCGTGACGCATGTCTCTACTGGTTGTGCCTACTTAATTTTATCACGGTGGAACCATGACGTAACGAACTTTGAGAAACCTTGACTGGCCACTTACTATCATCGTCATCGCAAACACCGACCGGATCGTTCTCCTTTTCTTTTTCTGTTCGCTAAATTTGAAGTTAGTTTTAATTTTCCTTCGTGTAACTATCAAACCTAGCTGACAGCTCGCCAAATAAACCCCGGCAAACGTTGCTCGAGAGTCGCGCTACTTGTTTGTCTCAATCTCACCGCTGCACCGACCACAGAGCGTCAAAATCGTATAATCGAAATAAAATTCCCTTCCCATCAAATCCTTCACATCCACATTTTCTCCCCATTACGAATTTTACTAGATTCCGCATCTTTTATCTTTACCCAGTAGTAAAGCTGTTTTCAACAAAACAAATTGTTTTCGATTTTTTACTTTTATTTCATATCATATTGATCATAAGGGTATTAGCAAACTAAATAATAATAAATGCGTGGACGATAATAATGAGGAAGCTGTTTTGTCTGTTCAAGTAAGCAGGCTTTTTGAGTGTGAATTACTTCAGTTACAGTAGATTATCAATAAAAGTTGAAAGCCTTTCTAGCGTTTAATGCGGTTCTCTTCGTCGTGTTACCAATTGTCGTCCGCTGACGTACAATTTACCTCTCCCATCTTCACAATAGAGCCGCCGAACGCGTTCAATTGAACCTGATTCCGCCTCTTTTCTAAATGCGTGTATTTGATGACTGGTGTTTCGGACTTGGTAAATATGAGTTTCCAGTGATAGCGTATTTGAGATGAAGTTGAGTCCTGGTACGGGATGTTACGGCTGGGAGGATCCCACTGCTCAACCTTGACCCGCCCCCCACAGTTGTTAGATAATGTAACTCTTCCAGCGTGTCTGGAGTCACGGCCATTCAAATGCGACTAGAGACGGGACATCGTTATTAACGCATTAGCTGTATCTTCTCTTTTGTAAAATGTTCAGTCTTGTTTCCATTTGAGATCTTCCGTTATACTTCTACTGATGCATCATTTTACAAGAGGGCCAGGCCAATAAAACCCGTATTTGACTGCGAAGCAGCCAGTCTCTCATCCTTGCCGTCTCATTTTCTTTGATTTTCCAGTCTATTTTGTTCAGTTGTGTCGGCTTTCTACACATATTCCACAGGAAGCAAAACGGCCATCACTACTCACAAACGACGTATCCCCTTTGCCGGGTCAGCACGGCAAGTTTCCAGGTGAGTGAGGAAAAAACTTGCGTGAGCCAGGAAAACAATTTTCCTGACCAAAAACATACGCGTATTATTCAGAATGAATAATTAACCAAAAGAACTTCGTCTTCTCTGGCTGGTGAGTTGCTGTGGTGCCCCGACGCTCCATCAACCCGTTTACCTTCCTTTCGTATATAAAGACCACGACCAACTGACTGACTCCAGTACTGACTTAACGTCCAGACGATGATGTCTTTACATCGAAAGCGCTTGCCCACAGCAACTCATCAGCCAGAGAAGACGGACTCACCTAACAGATACGTTAACTTTAATCATTTGCCTACTGGCGGACATAACCCAGTTGCTTTAATACCTGACACAGCCAGTCCGGCTAAGGTACTACTAACAGGACTGACCAACAAGACGCTACAACTACACAAAACAATCGCTAACGTACGCTACAACAAACAATGCCTCACTCACAACATAACACCAAAATACGCACTCATACAGATCAACAGACAGTCATACTCTGCACAAAAAACAAAACACTTAGCTCAAAAACTTTGGATTAGGACAGAAATACGGACGCTATACATTAAAAAAGACGAACTTAATAGGGAAATATACAAAATACATTTAGAATCAGCCAACATAATGACGAAAAATAACTTACACGACATATTCATAGATTTCCTAGACTACCTACGTACAAAGACGAATACAATCATGACTAACAAGTACAAGAATATGGACAGAAAACTCGACAAACTCAAGAAAAAACTAGACCCTATCTCGAAACCTACTACAACATTTCATGGTAGAACAGTTAACTTGACGGACGTACAATTCGCAACTATTAGAAAGAGGACTCAAACATAACTTACCTTCAACTGACTTACAAAAAGAAATTGAAACTAACATCTTGGACGCTGAGACAGCCATACAATACCTACCAATTGAAAACCAAGAACGCATACGCCACAAAATAGCGGACCATCAAAGAATACAGAAAAAACAGGACGGACCACAAAGACGTACAAACAGCTAAACAAATTAGGACCAAACTCAACAAAAATAATTTAATTTTGACAAAAGCAGACAAAGGAAACGTCATTGGTATACTAGAAAAACAGAAATACATAAACAAGACGGCCGACTTCATCAACCAAACACAATGCACTGCGTTCTGGGCGAAATCCGCAGGAGTTGTGGTCCATTGGGCTCGAGTGGGATACGCTTCTGCTCAGCAACATAGCTACTAAGTGGGCGGAGTTTTCCGTAGGGTTGGAGACACTCTCGATTGTAAGGGTTCAACGACTTGCTGTTTCCACTACTCTTTTCATCAGACAGCTCATAGGCTCCTGTAATAGTTCCCTGATGTGCCTCACAGAGTGAATCAAAGGTAACGGTCCGATTCCTATCAGCAAAAACGAAGGTGGCTCCATTATAAACGCAAACGATTCCGAAGCTAGAGTTGAATGGTGCTTTACTGTTGGATAAATTGATCAAGGCCTTCGAGTGCGTGCAAACCGAAATGAGGATTGAGATAATTATATTATTCCCCGATGCAACCACGGTTCCTGAGTGGCTGGGCACTCCTACTCATCAACTAAAAACGTACATTGCCAACAGAATCTCATCCATTCTTCCCCCCCCCCCTTTGGGTCAACGGAGAAATGTTCCGTCAGCGTCAGCCTGCAGGTACAATGGTGCTGTTTGTGCATTTAAAGGACAAACCCCTGAGAGACTTTTTTGAAATTGCTCACAGCGGGCGCGGCCTTCATTTTTGCTTTTGCCAATAACTGAGTGGCCTCAAGTGGAATCCCCCGTATTATCCTGAACGTCATACACGGCCGAACTCAAGTGTAAAACGAACAAGCAGATTTGGAAGACCACGGGGACGGCCAACAGAACTCGATCCTTCGTTTTATCTCAAAATTGTCATCTCTTACTAAAGTTTCTTCCGCTTTAGCTTTCTTTCCCTATTGGGCAAAACAGTAGACATCTCGATGTTGCAGTCCCTCGAAGAAGTTCATGGCAACAACCTCACAGGCAGGCAATAGGTGTGCCAAAGGAATGCCCACGTAGAATGTTATTGTCGAAATTCGATATGTTTCCCTGTTGGCACTGGCTAT
This sequence comes from Pachypeltis micranthus, assembly GCA_020466155.1. Taxonomy (NCBI): domain Eukaryota; kingdom Metazoa; phylum Arthropoda; class Insecta; order Hemiptera; family Miridae; genus Pachypeltis; species Pachypeltis micranthus. Next base: position 54,638,800 of record CM035771.1, on the reverse strand, counting down.
GTACGTCGTAGCAGTTCTGATTGACATCAGGGGAGCGTTTTTCCACCTCACAGGCTGACAATGCGGGTGTACCAACGGAATGCCCTGCGCTGCTTAAAGAGCTTAAAGGTAGCGGAATCACCTGCCACCTGTACATGCTCGTCAGATGTTAGCTGACAGACAACTGCTTCGATCGAATGCAGGCGATGCTCAGTCCTTGGACCACACCCTGGAACGCCTTCTTCGAAGGCCTTCTCAGGAGGCTCATGGAGACTGACTGCGAGCCATACGCCTATGTGCATGACTTGACTGTGCTGATCATTTCAGGGTCGTTCCGCCACTGTCACCCAATGGTGCGAGCGTGTCACGATGCAGGTGGCTCCGACCCCCACTACGCCTTTTGCCGATACAGGCACATTCTTGAAAAACTTATTAAAAATATTTAGTAGTAAGTATAGGTGAGAGGTGAGGCTGCTGCCGACACCTCCAGTCCCTCAAACGCACTACCATTGCAAGGTTTGCCTCACTGCGTTCAATTTATAGTAAGGCCACTTGGGGTGTGTTATCATGACACTATCCTCATTATAAGGCCATATATCTAGGCGTGATTAGTTACTGCCCCGTTGTCTGAGGTAGCAAACTAACAGTCGATCAGACGAGAGTATTGTCCCAATCCCAGAGAGCTGGGCTCCTGTGGATTACTAAGGCCTATAAGCCTGTATCAACTTTCAGGTCTAAGCACTCCAGGTGATCACCCGTCAGCTACGGTTGAGTGCATGGTTGACAAGTGGAGACTGCGATGGTAGCGCCCCAGACCCTGGGCTGAACTCCTTGCGCATCTCACCACAGAACGAAAACTTGCTTCTATCGACAAATGGGCTTTAGGGAAATGGCAAAACGAATGGTTCTTGTGTGACGAGAATGATGCATCGTTTTTTCAGCGCACTTTGCAGCAACTCAGCGATAACCAGGATTTGAACAGTTTTTAGTCCGTTCATAGTTCACTCTTGACTCCTGGAGGGCAATTGCTCGCTGTCGGTTGGAGCAGCATGCGTCTTGTGTAGAGTGAAAGACCTGCTGTAGTTTGCGATCACAGTTGACGCACTTGAGGGAAGCTTCACTCTCGCATTCACTGGTGAGGTCTAGCATTGCGCACCAGGCGCACTCTTGAAGGCTACTACCAAGTGTCTATAATGTAGGCATTTGTTGCACTGCGCAAGAGCTTGGTACTTCCTGATGACGCACCACTGCTACACTATTTGGCAGCGCTTGGCGCCCATTAATTATTTGTGTAGGCTGTGTTACAATTTCAATCACCCAGGCCTTTGCCAATCCCGGTTTTTGGTGAAAATGGGACTAATATCTTCTGGCCACAAGGCAAGCCCCAGGACGTGCTCGACTAGTTGTTAGGCGAGGGTTTCATTGTTGGTTTGCACGTTGACGGTTTGAGATGCGACCTAGGAGGGCTGTTGCTTGGAGCCTCAACTCTCACGCGGTGGAGATGTGGCTCGCAAGTGCTTGACCATTTCTAAAGTTTCCGTCACAGAGATGGCTCTAACCCCTACAGCAGTGTGGATGCCCAGTACCGAAGATCCATCGCCCGTATATATAGCAGGTCGTCGAGTTTACGGGCATTGCTGAAAATTGTGTTATCGGCTGAAACGTATTTGTTGAGTTCTCTTCTGAGTCCAAAAAACATCTTTTTGTGTGTGTTAGTGAAGGTTATTGAGAGATAACGGCTGAACTAAATCAACTCAAAATTCCATATTTAGCCTGAAGGTCGCTGTAGCGTATAGATTCACCAGATTTCTAGAATGTCCAGATGATTGGTGGATTTGTGAGACACAACATGAACACCTATGTGTACGTTCAGGATATGCACAATTTGGAAATAAATAACCGCTTCATGGGGATGGGTTGAAGCATGGGTGAACGTTTATAATAAACAGCGTAATCATACAACAACAATAATATAAGTTATCTCGATATAGAGTCTGGTCCAGGTACAACACAAAGCGAATCGCATGATAAAAATAAATGTTGAGATGAAGAAGTCCCTTGAATGTCACAGTGACAATGGTGCCGCAGAAGTAACTGAAAGAAAAGGAACCGGGATTGGGAATAAAAACCCTGCAAATTATTATTATTATTCTCATGAACAGCTTGACCTAGTATTACTGCTCTGAGACTCATCCCATTCAATTTAGCATTGAATACTAGTAAAAAATACGAAACATGACCTGGCTACAAAGGAACTACGGAAACTAAATATTCCCTCGGCGCCAGGCGCCCGTAAGCGGGGGCTTCCAGCGAACCCGTTGCGAGTCGAGCGGGTGGGTGATTGAGTTTGATATGACGGGATGGAGGGAGGGAGTACTAACGACGAAACGTTGACTTCCGCTGTAGTTCCCGCGTTATACTGCGTTGCGTTAATTTTTTTAACCATTTTCTGCCCATAACAACCATGGGCTTCGTCCGATCGGATTGCCGAGATTGCGGGCACAACTAGATACCAAATGGGATTTTTGTGCGAAAAAACGAATTTTTTAGACCACGTTAAAGGCACTAAACGGCCTGGACAGGGGACGGCGGACGGACATTGCAAATTTGGAATCTCCATGTCTTGAAACGTAAAGTATCAAATTTTGAGGGGGGGTTGTAAAAATTTTTCGTGACTGAAAACAACGGATACTACGGAGCGCACAGAAAACATGAGGTCGGGGAACGATCGCAAAAACGGGAATAATAATAGGCAGGTAGCAACAACAACCACAACGACAATAATGAAAATGAAAAGGACGGCAATTGATAACGGGGTAAACAGTTTGTTATCGCTGCTTCCAGTGGTTTTTAAGAGATAAGTGCGGCTATGAGTGAGTTCCATTTGTTAAAATATACGGCGGAAACAGTCGCCGAAATAAAATTATGATCAAAAACGGCTCAAAACTAGGAGGAAGTCACCAAAACGGCTCTAACGATTATGATTCAATTGTTTGTATGGTCAGCTCCAAATAACACAACAGTCCCATGTAATTCTCATGAGTGAGAAAATTATAACAATAATTGACCTAAAATTTCGAAGAAAAGTAGTTAACTTAGTTGATTCCTTATAAATTCAACTCAAGAGGTCAGGGTGGTCATTCTCAGAAGGATCAGGGTGGTAGTCTAACCAACCACCTGAGGAGAGTGGGAGTAACGCTCAATAGATAATTAGGAGGAACCCCAGAAATTCCTGACACCAACCACCTATGTTTTACTTACTACCAATTCTACTAGTTTTTACCCGATAATTCCTAAACAACGGGTTGAAAGAGTCTTATGAAACGTCTGTGCATTGAGAGCTCCATAATAGTCGAGGCATGAGAAGGAACGACAGAATAAAATCTGTAATTTTGACCGCGACCACATTCTACGCCAAGCATTCAAACTATCAATTGAGGTAAAACTATCATTTCTGCTATCGTATCGCTATGCATCCGCTATTAGTTAGTTTATTGAACCTAACGGACGCAATGTGGACGACTAATCCACGGCCCAGTCCATCACGCAACTGTTACGCAGGAGGGCGAACATCATAATGCAAAACACACGGGAGAGCGGGATTCAGAATAAGTAAGCAGTCACTACATTCAGGACGACAACTCATTTTGCAATCTAACTCATCAGAATATCAATGCAAGGCCTAAAGCAAGAGGAAGAGGATGAACATAACGACTGTTTCAGATACTGCTAGTCAATTTTCGTCAAATCGGTATGAAATTTTCGTTTGGAACCCGTAATTAACAGAAAATTAATTGCCCACCCCTGAGACGGCAGCGGCCAGTAACAGAATTAACGCTGATTTTCGACCTCGTGGGTTTGAATAGTCTTTGAGAGTATTAAAATTAACGTACTTACCCCGTCACCTAAATAGTAATTGAGAGCTGGTGTTTGCGAGCCACATTCGTGTACTCACAGCGGGCAAACGAACTTAGCAGCATTGTCTGCTACAAAGCAAGCCTATAACCATTTTGCAGAGTTTGCAAAGAAGGTGCTGGCTAAGAAGCGTGGTCACAGTTGATCTGTCTCGTTGAAATTTGCCACCTAGGTTGTCGTGACTGATTCGGGGTATCTAATTGAACCAATTAAATCAGTCACTTACTTTAATATCGGAAGTATGAAGATTTAAAAAATACAAAACAAAAGGATATGTTCACATCTGATCTAAGTTGCTGCGAGGCTGTCGAATTCAGATGTTCCGTTTGATTTCAATCCTACTCTCCAGGAACACCAGGAAGACCGAACGATAAAATTAACGCACAATCGCAGAATGTTCAAAGAGATGAAAAACGAAACAAAAAAGGAGATTGATGATGAGATGTTCAATGGTTGTACTATGATGATGATGATGATGACGATGATGATAATAGTAAGGTGATGAGATAAGTAATAAGATAATGTAACTTAAATCGATTCTGTTGGAGGAGAATGGCGCAGGGTTGTCTGTCTTGTTGATGATAAAGAAAAGAAAATGGCATAAAGTAAAAAGAAGAAACGAATGCTGGATGGGGTTGAAAATGAAGGTAAATAAAACCAGCGAGGTGAGAAACCAGATTAAGAACTCCCAGATGATACGGTATTCCTCAGGTGGTCCCTCCCCTTCATGCGGTGACACACGGGCAATATCTCTCTACTGGGAAACTGTCCAACGACCTGCTGTACCTCCGCAGGTTTTGATTTTGGTGGATATTAGCGAAACTGTAACTTCCATGATTGGTATAAACCTCGTTGTGGGTTTAGAAACAGGAAGGAAACAGACCTGTATATTTTGGAATCAATATATCCAAATATTCTAAAAATATAGTTGGAAACAGACCAAAATATCTGGTGCGTTGCAACACACAACTTTCCTTAGCTCTACAACAATTCACTTTTTACATGGCTAATTCTATTTAATCAATTCATTTATCACTCAGTTAATTTAAACTTAGTCAATCAACGCTGTACGGTAGCAGCAAGCGGTAGCGCTTAAAGTTCCAGATTTTATCGTGCTGCTCGTACTCATTGCAGGACCATTATTGAGCAATTGGTACACAGAGAATTAATGGGGCTGTAAACAAGAATTTTTTGAAGAAGGATAGTAATTACTTTTGCAGAGTTATTGGGTAAAAACGTTTAGAACTGGTAGTAAGCGAAACGGCAGTAGTTGAAATTCAGGAATTTCTGGAGTGAGCCCCATGTATCTCATGAGCCTTTTTAAACACTCACCCTTTAGGTACTGGATTGGACTACAATACCGATTTTTTTTTAACATTCTTCAAAAATTCCAGCGGAGTTTATAAGGAAAAAACTGCGCTAAAAACGGTTTTCGTCGAAAATTTTGATAATTTATTGTGATGCTCTCGTCATATTCCCACAAATGCGAATTTTATGGTATAATTGTCTTATTGAGAGCTATCTATATAAAAAATTTAATCAAAATCGTTAGAGCCGTTTTTGAGAAAAACAAGCGAGTACACAAGAACACGAACGAAACGAAAATAAAAGTTAGTCAAACCAAACTTGAATATTAAAGTAAAATCAAACCAAACTTGAATATTAAAGTAAATAAAATAATTGGAACGAACACGTAGTAAGAATAGCGCAGAGGATGGTTGTTGTCAGTAGAATTCGAAGCTCGATAGTAAGGTTTAGGGGGCAACAGGTCATTCGTAAAGGTTTGGCGGCAATGAAGCTGCGACGAGAGAAAAAAAAATATCTGGTGCGTTGCAACACACAACTTTCCTTAGCTCTACGTCAATTCACTTTGTACATGGCTAATTCTATTTAATCACTTCTTTTATCACTCAGTTAATTTGAACTTGGTCAAACAACGCTTTACGGCAGCAGGAAGCGGTAGCGCTTACAGTTCCAGATTTTATTGTGCTGTTCGTACTCATTGCAGCACCCATATTGAGCAATTGGTACACAGATAATTAATGAGGCGGTAAACACAAATTTTTTTGAGAAGGATAGTAATTACTTTTGCAGAGTTATTGGGTAAAAAGTTTAGAACTGGTAGTAAGCGAAACGGCAAAAGTTGAAATTCAGGAATTTCTGGAGTGAGCCCCATGTATCTCATGAGCGTTTTTAAACACTCAATAGTTAGGTGTTGGATTGGACTACAATACTAATTTATTTTAACATTCTACAAAAATTCCAGCGGAGTTTATGAGAAAAAAACTGCGCTAGAAACGCTTTTCGTCGAAAATTTTGATAATTTATTGTGCTGCTCTCGTCATTTTCCCACGAATGGGAATTTTATGGTATAGTTGTATTATTAAGACCTATCTATATAAAAAATTTAATCAAAATCGTTAGAGCCGTTTTTGAGAAAATAAATTTGGTGTTTTGATCACTATGATAACTATAGTTAACTTTCGGTAGATTTTGTCCATACCCTTATTTTGGCGTCCCATGGTAACCTGCGGGCGAGATGTGAAGTTTGAGCTGATTTGGTTTCGGTGGTTTTCTCTAAAAATCGTTCACAGAATAGTGTTTTTCGGACTCAGGAGGGTCTGAAACGTAAAGATCTGAAGAAAACTCAAAAAAAAAAAATTTCAGCCGATTACATAACTTTCCTTTCTACTTCGTAGAGCCAAGGAAAGTAAAAAGGAAAATCCGTCGTCGGCTTTGGAAATAACGTTAATAAACTGAGCCGCTTGTTGCGTAAAGAAGTCTACCGAGTCTACCAAGCTCAATTAATCAGCTGAACACTATATGAGACCGTAGTTCCGAAAAAATAATCGTTGTTAACACTATTCGTTTTTGATAGCGATGATCACATGCGCCCTAAGTAGTTAATTTCGAATCGAAATAATTACAGTTAATGCACATTGAGATTGGTTTGATAGGTCGGTTTTGCACTGAAGACTTATAGTAGGTTTGAGAGAAGTTCCGAAGTAATAGCCGTGTTCTTGTCACAATAGCAAGGCTCCGCGTACTATTGACCTGCTTTGCGGAAACGTCGTTCCGCGTGCGCCTATTAAACTGGAGAATCGAAGGGTTTTTTGACCTCTCTCCAGCGGAAAGGCCTCTGCAGGCAGGAGCTTCGAGTTGGCGCCGCTCAACTTTGGTGGCTCCTCACGCGAACCCAGTAAAGTACTTCGATTATTTAACCTACCTTTCCCGCCAGTTGCGTGTTACAGCTCATGTTTGAAACACCGGTGGTAGAGGATGGTAGTAGTTGAGCACGTGGGAGGCTCTCGTTTGAGTGTAGCTAGGAGGCCCACCAATGAGAGGAAGGGGCAGGGTCGAAGAAGGTTAGTGTTTGGTGCATATTGTTGAGAATCGCATTTCACGTGGAACGCTAACTGCACCATCAATCTTTTTAAGGAACCATCACCTCTTCATCACCTCTCCGCGTGACTAAATCACGAATTTGTTTTGTTGCGAACACCCATCACAACATGAGAATCACATGCAATTTTTGGACTATCCTTATTTTTTGCCCTGTACCATTTATGTAGCGTTCCTTGGGGCTTTGTGGTACTGCGTAGTTCTAGTTCCCAACAGATTTTCTCACTTTTTTACGTACTCGATAAAATAAATGCTGATTAACCAATAATATTTTAGAACGATTCAAAATCCTGTTTAGAGATTTCACTTTATATTAGTTCGTGCGTTAACTGAAAGATGATAAGTCTCATTAGTAGAGTTGTGTTTTGGAAATCAAATTCGTGATGTACAATAAACTAAAATTATATCCGCCTCGAAGCTGGACACAAAACACTTTTTTTCTCTTTTCTTTCGTTCTGTTCTGTCTCTCGGAAATGTCAAACGGTTGACCGGAGACCTCGAAAATACGATTTGACGCGGTGGCAGCATTTCCGTTCAACTCGAAGGCATCGAAGACTAAAATGGAGGTACACAAATCGTCGTAGTAGGAACTCTCCAGCTTCTAATGCCTCAATACTTTATGAGCGTTCTATTATCCGTAATAACTTACAGGTTTCTCGAAAGTTCTAACAAAGGCTGAGGTCGAGCCAGAGTTTCCGGTCTCTCACTTGATGATATCACGGCCGATTTATAAAAAAAAGCGACCCTCGAGCTTACGGTTGCTTTAAGCCCAAACAATATTCCCCACGTATTTCGACGGAGCATGGTAGACATATTTATGAAAGTGTATCCACTCTGCATCTTCGCCAATACATAATGAACAATGTATGATAAATAGAAAATTATGTACGAATCCTGTAAATTCACTGTGAGATGTTTGCCTAATGAAAGAAGATCGGAGAAAATATGGAGTACTCAGTGTGACCTAAATTGAAGTTGAAAACGGCCTAAAATTCGGATTTAAATTAAAACGTGCTAACAACGAAAATGCGACTTCACTAGTATACGTTACAGTAGATATAAATGTCTATGTCTTTCACTGTTAAATACATTGACACATTTTCCGTTTTCTATAGTCATTGAACAATTGTGTAACATGAAAACCCATTCGTGCTGTAACTTTAATGTAGCGCAAAGTTTATTTTGATGCAATTCTACGTTTTCTTTCCCAATGAGAGTTTGCTTTGAGCGCGCAGCACGCATTTGTTGTATGTTTGATTGTATTGAGCACTAACCTCGTTCTCTCCGGTATGTGAATCGATGAGTTGCCGGATGAATGAATAAAACAGGTGCCTACAGGTCCCGTGAGGTGGGCTTTCAAGCACACCTTCCGTCGTCGATGCTAATGACTCTTGACACTCGATCACCACTAAAAATAATCTCCGAACATCCAACATTTCTTCTTTTACCGCTGGATCTTCGCGAAGCAAATAACGGTCGAACGATCAGATTTTGCTTCAAAACCTAATAAAATAGAGACTACGTTATTCGTCGCCGGTTTCGGATTTTTATGTGTACAAATTGGGTTTGTGGCAGAAGTCTGTCCTTGTGAACATTTCCACTCAAGTGCGGAGTTTGATGGCTCCCCCACCCCAAGTGTTGCCTTTTTTGTGCGATGCAGAACTTCATTGTCGGTTTGCATTAAGTGAGGCCTTTCGTCTGGGGAGGGGGTTAATGAAATGCGATTTTACGGGTCATGAGACGAATTTGTAAATTACAGTTCACTTATCGCTCGAAGCAACCTTTTCAGCTGCACCACAAGGATGGCGATCGCTACACTGGGTGATAGCTAATTGCCCGGTAACATGTTCCTAGGTAGCAGTTAACTGGCGATAATGCGCTCCTTTTAGAATAATAACCAGCGGTTTAAGTATCAATTAATCAGATTAACCAAAAAAACGTGAACATATGCAAAGTTGAATTGTAGATTTCATCGCTTCTAGCTAATGTGCGAAACTTGTGTTAGCTCAGAGGAACACATCTTAAGAAGAGGCTGAAGGAATGGTGCCTGGAGAGTAGCAGAGGATGGACAGTGCAGCTCATGGCCAGGGCTGCAATGTCGACACAGTGTGTTGAGCTACTACCTCACCTAGATGCTCACATGCCATGTCATGTCCGAGGGGTTCCTATCCCGCGTACATCAGGTGCAGGAGGCGAGGTGTGGCTACTGCGACACAGAGTGGGTTGATGCAGAGCACTCCTTCTTCCAGTGCTGCTGCTGGAGGGAAGAGTCAGCTGCGCCCCTCGGACTATGTCGGGGAGATGAGCCCTGACACTATGCTCCATGGTCCAGACAACTGGAGCAGGTTCTCTGTGTTTCCATTGAGCAGGTGCTCTGAACAAAGAGACGCGAAGAGGACACTGACGTGGAAGGACAATGAAGGGAGGGGCGCATGTGGGAGCACCCCAAGTGGTGGAAACGTAATCCCCATGGCCCCAGCGAGTAAGATAACGCTCCTGAACCTCCCTAGTTGGGGACGCGGGGAAAGGGCGTAGAGATCGAGACTTTGACGCCACCTTGTACCTTGTCTAGGCAGGGTGTCTTGCAGGTTCATACACCCTCCCCCCCCCCTCCCACAAGCGTGAACCGGATGGTTACAAAATTAATAGAATGGACCAAATATTTAACCAAACCGACTTATAGGTGATGGAAGGGCTCGTTAATGGCAAGTTAAGACGTGAACATTTAAAAGGGAACGCTACAGGAGAATTCATACTCCGCCGATACTTTACGTTTCAAGACATGGAGATTCCAAATTTGCAATGTCCGTCCGCCGTCCGGGCCGTTTTGTGCCTTCAACGTGGTCTAAAAAATTCGTTCTTTCGCCCAAAAATCCGATTTGGTATCTAGTTGTGCCCGCCATCTCCGTCCGGCAATCCGATCGGACGAAGCCCGTGGTTGTAATGGGCAAAAACGGTTAATAAAATTAACGAAACACAGTACAACGCGGGAGCTACAGCGTTTCGTCGTTTGAACTCCCTCCCGTCCCACCCGTCTGTCTTCCCTCCCACTCAACTCCCCTTTCGCCTTTCGCTTCTAGCGCCCCCGTTCCAATTTCCCCGACGTTTTGGTTTTAATACGATTCAATTTTTTTAGATTCTTTCGTTTCATTCTCATTTTGGTTTTTTTAAATAGATTTTTGGTTGAATTTTGATATTAGTATTTAGCGTGCATGTTTTCATATTAAAATTCAGTTTTTTCTAGATACTTTCGTTTTTTTTTGTTTATTTTAATATTACGATTCAGTTCTTTTCGACCTTTTTTTGGGATTCATTATGATATTTTTCGATGCTGATTCTAACAGGATGGGTCCCGGAGCATTAATGCTAGGTCAAGCTGATTATCCGAATAATAAACCGTTGTGTAATAATTTGCGGGTTTTAAAGTGCCGAGTCAGCTTAATTTTTTTTCGAAATGTAACTTGATTTTTATTTAATTTATTGCATTTTTTTATTCCTGATTCATGGGAATGACAATTTATTTATTGTCTTAATTTGCGTTTCACAATTAATTTCGCAACTATTTTCTCTCTAATAGAGTCGTGTATCTTCGTCCACAGTTTTTTCTCTGAGATATTACTGGGCCGCGGACATTAGGTATCGATGATTGCAGAAGATATGTTGTATCAGAACACCCCACCCACCTCCTATCATTAATTCATTCACTTTTCTGGCTGATTTCAATCGTCAGGAATCAAGATGGCAATCGGGGGGGGGGGTGAGTCGAGACACATGCGTACGAAGCTCTCGGAGAATGAAGCAGTTTTATCAGATAACAAAACTTTCCACCAGATTGTCCTTCTGAAAAGCTGTACAGACTAAACAATAAGATCGACGAAACGCTCTGGAATAAAACGACGGGAATCTTATTCATTAATTGGCGGCAGAAGGATGTTGCTCTTATCGGATCAGTTAACGACGGGCTTATTCCTTCACCATACGACGAGTTAAAAGGAGGCAAAGTTGTACCGTTAACCGAACCGAATGACTGGGAAGTAAATGACTTATTGTGACGTGAGAGATTGTGTGAGAGTGAATGTTGGTTGAGGTTGGAGGAATGAAGAGGGCAAACAAACAGGGCGGGAAAAGATAATTCTTCGCCGTTGTACGTAGATCTGCCCGGTGTCATGGTCAAATGATTTCAAAATTGAATCAATAAGCGATGTAAATATTGTTCGATCAACGCCCGGACAATGGAAAACGGTCTAGGAAGATTGATAGCACCCACACGTGTTTATTCGTTCATTTTCTCTCTGAACTATTCTGAAAAATGGCTTCAACTCCAAGAAAGTCGTTCATTCAACCATTGTCGCGTCTGTTCCACTTCGTCTTACACTCTCCCATTATAAATGAGTATTCTATTGAGTTGGGAACTAGTGATGAACCCGAATGAGCACAACAAAGCACAATGCTCTAAATGGGATTTACGTAAAACGAGAATCGATTTTATTGTTCCCGAGAATTGAAAAAAAAATTGAGAGGTGAGGGGAAGGAAGCGTGGATTTATGTTGGGTTTGAGGGGTTACTGTCATCGAACCTCTTGTTGACTGCATTGCTCTTCTCTTTTTCAATACAAATTATTTCTTTGAGCTCTAGTTTAAATTTGATTATTCATAGCACAAAACATTGACGTCACAGCATCGATATTTATGACCATTTAATCGAAAATGTGTGGTTAGAGTCGAGGGGCCGACTTCATTCGGGGGTTCTGGAGTGTATTGAAATTGTATAAATGTTGGTAGGAGCAGGATTTTAGACACGTTGGTTGGCACCGAATGGTCCTTGTGTAGACCCACGTGGGGGGCCTCATTGCACGCCCGCTGCACCTATTACCAGGCAGTTTTTCTGCCGATCATGCTTTATGCAGCGGCGGTTTGGTGGATTGCCCCCTCAGAACGTGACCACGCAGAGGGACGTCCTACTCGCCATGCTACTGGCCTATCGAACGACCTCCCACCCAGCCCTACAGTTACTAGCGGGTACCCCCCCTCTGGATCTCGCTCTAGACCTGGCCGTGTTACGGTCAAGCATCCACTGCAGATCGCTCACCACCTATCGAGGCAACTACAAGGCGCTGGTCCCGATGCTTCAACAGGAGAACTCCACCGAGCGCCAGCTTGAGCTCACGATGGAGGCCATCCCGGACACTTGGCAGGCACGATGGGACGAAGGTCCAACAGCCCGACACCTCCACGCCCTCATCCCCTCCATCTGAGGCTGCCTGGGAATGAGAGGATGGCACCCCTCCTTCCCTGCGGTCCAATTGCTTTCTGGGCTCGTGGCTTTTAACCAGCGCCTCTCATTTTTCAAACGTCGCACATTCGACCTTTGCCCCTGTGGAGGGGACATCAATGAGGACGCAGCGCAGTCATGTACAAATGCCCCCTCTAGGAGGACGTGCGGGCCAGAACACGTACCCCCCCCCCCCAGGAGAGCAGCTGCTCTCCTCTCTTGCAGCTCAGCGAGGCGAAGATTCGCTACATTCGCTCAAGCCTGGGCAGCTCGGCGGCAGCGTCCAGAAACATGGATCCCCACTGTCGCACACCACACGGATCCCCCCCCCCCCACCGCACACTAAGGCCTCCACGCTTTGTCCTCTGCCAGGACTTGAGGATGTGCCCGCGGAACTAGAGGCAGTCACAAAAGACTGACGACCTTTGCCTACGAGCCAGTAGGCCATAGCTGGTCCGGTTCATTTCCCCATCAGGTTGGCACCGAACTTTCTTGTTTCCAACACCTCCAGTCCCTTAAAGGCACTACCATTGCAAGGTTAGCCTCACTGCGTGCAATTACTAAGGCCATTTGGGGTGTGTTATCATGACACTATCTCATGTATTACGCATTATACCTAGTCTGGGGTAAACTAACAGTCAATCAGACGAGAAAATTGACCCAATTCCAAAGAGCTGCGCCCTGTGGATCACCAAGGCCAAAAGACTGTATCTACAGAAGCACTCCAGCTGATCACTGGTCAGTTACCAATTGACTTGGCCTTTGAGTGCATGGTTGACTAGTGGAGAGTGGAACGAAGCTTCCCTCACTTTGGACTGAACTCTGTGGTGTCCATGGAAGAGTCTGGCAGCCAGGATCTTGCGCTAACTTGGCATGCCAAAAAGCGCAAATATGGCAGGGCAGATCTTCGTAAGGCAGTGTCAAAACCTCGTCGAGTGGAGGGAGGTAACATTAGGGGGTTTTTTTTTTTTTTTTTTTTTACCCGAGGGCGTGTGGGACAAGTCCCTTTGTCACTGCGGCCACATATGGGCCTATTGTGACACTGGCCCTTTCTTAGTAGAAGGCGTCGTACATACCCGCCCCCCTTAGGAAGCCGAGTATGTCCTTCACCGCAGAATCCGCTACGGTTTGGGGTTCAGTGGTCCCCTGACCGAAGTATTCAAAGCGTTTTGCTGCCAGAGCAGGGCATTCACATAGGATATGCTCTGCTGTCTCATCCTCCTCAAATGTGTACATGAGTAGAATCGCCTCTGAATAGATGCCCATCTTGTTGAGGTGATATCTGAGTGGGCAGTGCCCTTCAATCAGTACTCTCAGATCTTAATTGAATTGTTGCTATTAGTTAATTACGCTCTTCGTTGTATGTTTGTAAGGCGTGACAAGCCTTTGCCTGTTGTAGTCGTGGCTGGCGATGCCAATGAAGATGCTCTCCCATCGAGCAACCAGACGGTTTAGGTGACTTTTCGTCAATCCCACGTGTGGCTCAGGCCCGATGGGTAGGGTTTCTGTACTGATCTTTGCAGAGGCGGTCAGCCTTTTCATTGCCCTCATGCCCACTGTGAGCCGGCACCCAAATGAGGAGAGAATATAGATAAGAGGTTGAGCTTCAGCCAGCACCTTGAGTCCATGGAGGCATTCCCATTGACAGCTTAGACCTAAAACTATAGGCTGCAATGGCCAGTTGATTTGGCTGTTGAGTGCCTGGCTGTCTGAGAAAATGTAGATCCCCACTTTGGACTGAGTCCTTTGTTCAGGATCTCAATGCGCAGAGTCTTGCAGCTAGGATTTCCGCTTGAAATATCGTGGCATGCCAGCGGCTTTGCAAATACGACTGTAGAAATTACAATGCGGTGGAACGTCCTTAACTGACCCATCATTAGGGTTGCGTCATTGTCCATGTCCTGGCGAGATGGGTCAGCTGGGTATGCCAGCAGGCGTTCTCCGAAGTATCACCATCCGCATGTCATATTGTGGAGCATCCTCTTATCCTTCTTTCTATTCCCGTTCCAATCCTTCTACCCATAGAGCCAGCGTAGGGTAATCAGGGCCCCCTCCCCATTTCCTCAATTTAATTTATTTAGTGTGTGAAAATCTGCGTAGCAACTTTCCGCAAACTCTGTTAGTTCGACGAACTGCGACTACAGCTATCTTCGTCCAACGCATTTTAACAGGAACAGAAAGTAGTTACTAGCCAGTTGAGAGTCCTCCGTTTCATCGAAATCGTTAGAGCGGTATAAAATAAAATTTTGAAATCGATAAACTAATTTTCGACACATTTCGTTTTCTTAGTATATCTTCGTTCAACAGATGAATACAGAAATAATTACGTATAACAATATGTGGATATAGTTTGCTAGAAGACGAAGTTCGAAAAAAATACGAAAACCCTAGCTTTTGGTACATTTTTGTTCCGGATTCCCCTTTCCACTCGACAAATACTATATCTCACCCTACAACACATTGTTCAGTTACCTACCCCACTGAAAAATCCGCTCGATTACCCCTATTTATTCTATTCATAATCAGTTATTGATTCAATTCTAGTCATCTCCCTCTGCCACCACTATTCATCGTCTATTTATTCAATTTTCGCCGTCATTATTTATTAATTGTTAATCCGCCTTCATTTTGCACCGATTTCTTCCCTCTTGGCCTTTCTATTCATTCAAATTATGTTTACCCGAAGGGAAACCGAGTTTTAAAAAAAAACTTTAAAACTTTATTACGGAATTACTTGGTTTACAAAGGGTACAATCGTTGGAGACTGCTAACACAAAAGTAAAGTTTCTCAAGTGCTTTATTTCTAAGGACACCTCGTAGGGAGGTGGATACTGCTGAGCTAACCTTTTAATCCCGAGAATCTTCGGGTTAAAAGTTACATACTACGCAAATATCTTCTCGTAACTCCTCCCCTTTTAGATTAAACAAATTATTGAAATTAATTTGTTTCACAATTGTTATGAGGCTTTACAATGTTACATTTGTTGAGAAGTACAGTTAGCATAGTATGCGAAACCAATATACCAAGTATAATGAACATAATTACAATCCATGTTTGGATTTGCAAGGAGGAATGGAAGGAAAGAAAGGGAGGTGGTGTTGAATTGGAGTGCGTTGAATAGAGATGGTGGTGGTACCTGGGTTGGCGTTCTCGTTGGTTGCTCCTGGCCAGGAGGGATGCGATGATTCCAGCTCAAACCCGTTTATGCACCGCACTGAAGAAAAAAAATAAAGTTCGCGTGCGCGCAGTGCTCGCGTACACGGAAAAAAAAAACGCGCAGAAAAGCCGAAAATAGTAAGGATTTTGGTTCACAAAAGGGACAGGTGGTTGGTGATAGTAAATACGGCGGATAATAACAATTGTGATAAGTGAATTGTGATAGCGATTAAAGTAAAAAGGCGGTAAGAAATCTCAGGTGAGAAGACAGCAGAGGCTCTTCCAAGGTCGCTATCCTTGCTATCTCTGTGTCCGACTCCAACTCAATAAGGAATAAATAATTGGTAAACGAAAAGGAGGGCCAGGTGATAGGAAGGGGAGTGTGGGGTAAATTTTCTGACTCAAACAATCCATTTTGTTCCAACTTTTTGATTGTACACGTGAGTTATAGTAGGTTTGGATATGTCGAAAACATCCAACTGCTCCAAGTCAATTTCCTTTAACTTAATTTTGTTTTCCGAAACATTTAGCGAATTTAACTTTAGCTGAGGGAAACTAAGAAGCTTCGGGCTTCCTTTCGAGTTTTTCTGTTCTAAGAGTAATTTGTTATGATAATAAACTCGATCATTAGCGGGTTTAATAAGGTGGATACCTTTAAGTGTTATTGTTTCTATTTGGCTGCTAATTCTTATTTCAATGTTGTCCTCATTAGGGATTACTAATAAAAGTTGATTAGTTTCGGGTAGAAGAGTAAAATAATTTTCTGATATTTCTAGTTGAGCAAATTTACAATGTTGCGTTGAACTATTAATCATTATTTTGGTCTCACACAGTAGTTTTTCGTGGAATATTATATTGTTACTGCAATAATGGCACTCGTATTATCTTCGGTGTTAGAAAGGACAACCCTGTATTTGGGGACAACAGTTACGTATTGGTCGTTTGTCTACCAAGGGATGGAGAATAAGTAAAGAGGTTGAATTTGGTTTCTTTGTAGAGTGGGATATTGAGAAAATATATTATTTTGTCGTTTGTAATTCTACAGTTGACTTTTATGAGCGCTTCGTATTCGACGGGGTTAATTTCTGATAGTGCGTGCCTTGAACGAATGCTTTTTATTTCACTTCGTGTTGATTATGCTCGGGTGTAACGTCCCGAGTTTACAAAAGGTGACAGAAGTCTCGATTTCCTGGACAAGGTTTAAAATCAGATTTAACGTCACCTGAAAATGGGACATAATATCTCTGTGTCGTATGCTCGAAGAACCTGAATTAAGGACGCTGTTTAAGTGGTACAATTTGGCTTTAATTTGTTTATTGTTAAAGTCTAACGTTTTGAGGGTTTTATTATGGGATTTCATTAATTTGACCGAGAGAGAATATTGGGAGTTTACTGTGGATTGCATTTCCTTTTGTTCGGATTGTATATTCACCAGAATATCGTCGTCGTCCAAATTGCCGGTGATGGCTTTTACTAAGGAGCCTAAACCGTTTATTAATCCTTTTTTAATTCGGCATTGTGAGTTCGGAGGTGTGATAGTTTTTGATTGAGAATTTCGTAGGTGTGATTAAATATACGGCAATACTCGTCAATTTCGTTTAGTATTCCTGTATCGGATTTGATGCTTCGTAGGTAGGCAGTATAGGGAAGGTTTAGTTTGTCAGTTTCGTCATAAATCCCTTTTAAGTCATAGTAGTGAGTAAGTATGTGTTCTGAGTCCTCCAGTTTCGCAAGTCCTATGTTGATCGGAATTATTCCGCCGGTTCTAGTCAGGTCTTTGATTTCGGCGCATAATGAGGTTGTTATTATGGCTGATGAGAAGGCGGCGATCATAGTCGTCTTCTTCGTATGGTTTCCAATTCTTCACAAATTGGGTCAGAGCCGGTGCCCTTCTGGTTTATTGGTGAATTCGTCTTCAGGTGGGTCGAAGCCGATGTCCTCAAGACGATTTCAGAGAAGTTTGATTTTTGCGAGGTGCGTCGGAGCCGGTGTCCTCTTAAACGGTGGTGAATTGTCTTTAGGTGGGTGTCATAAGACAATTCGGAGAAGTTCGATTTGCGAGGTGGGTCGGAGCCGGTGTCATAAGACAATTCGGAGAAGTTCGATTTGCGAGGTGGGTCGGAGCCGGTGTCCTCAGAAATCTGGATAACAACATTTGCTACGAGGTGAGACGACACTGTCCTCGTTGGCAGTGTGTGAAATTTTGATTTTTTTTGTGACTAGTGGGTAGCCGTCCTCCTTTTTCCCGATGGTTTGTGGAAAAAGGTGAAGTCCGAGTGAAACTAGTAGATCCGTGGGCAAGTTGTAAATCGTAGAGACGATCCGCTGATATGCCTTCGACGTCAACTTGTCCTACCGACTGCGCCAATTATGTTTGCCCGAAGGGAAACCGAGTTAAAAAAAAAAAAACTTTAAAACTTTATTACGGAATTACTTGGTTTACAAAGGGTACAATCGTTGGAGACTGCTAACACAAAAGTAAAGTTTCTCAAGTGCTTTATTTCTAAGGACACCTCTTAGGGAGGTGGATACTGCTGAGATAGCCTTTTAATCCCGAGAATCTTCGGGTTGTAAAGTTACATACTACGCAAATATCTTCTCGTAACTTTCATTAAAGCAATGCCACAACTTGCCAGTTTTCTTATCCTCTTTTTCATCTTACCAACCGATACTATAACCAGTCGCCCAACTTGATGCCGTGATGCGCGTACGTTTGACGACGTATTCCGTAAATGATGTCCAGATATTTTGTACATCCTGTCAGTTGAGTCAGAGTTCTTCACCACCTCCGAGTTCTTCATCGCTGAGTCTCGAAAGTCAACCCCGCAGAATTCCCCATTGTCAGGGTTAAGCCTTAGGCTTCGAACCGTCGATGAATGCTTATGGAAAGTGGTCCCTTCCAAGTTATTTGTTTGGACTGCGGTCATATTTTCCCGAACAATCGTTTTTTGAATGTAGCTAATATCCAACAATACCTCCTACTTTCTCTCTCACTTTGTCTTTCTCTCGTCCTCTCTTATCCTTTAAGGACTTCCTCGTAAGAGAGTTGCACGTGATACTCGAATATTTTTACATTCCTATTTCTTTAGCGGACATAATGTACTACTACAATTATTTTAATACAAGTTTTAATAGTAGTTTGTTCACGCTCAATGCTGAAGACTGACATTTCCTCATAATTCATCTTATAGTATTTCCAGTAAATCATCTGTGGCTACTCCCATCAAATTAGATAATGGCAATGAGAGAAATATCCACAGATCTCAACCCACAAGTGCCTTTAACACCGTATTGAAAATCCGTTGAATTTCGTTATATCTGGCAATGCTTTTTAAATGTGACTATTACAATTTTCATTTTTTGTAATAAGGGAAAATAATTTAAAATATCTGGTGCGCTGCAACACACAACTTTCCTTACCTCTACGTCAATTCACTTTGTACATGGCCAATTCGATTTAATCAATTCATTTATCACTCAGTTAATTTGAACTTGGTCAAATAACGCTTTACGGCAGCAGGAAGCGGTAGTGCTTACAGTTCCAGATTTTATTGTGCTGCTCGTACTCATTGCAGCACCCATATTGAGCAATTGGTACACAGATAATTAATGAGGCTGTAAACACGAATTTTTTGAAGTGGATAGTAATCACTTTTGTGGAGTTATTGGGTAATAACTGTTAGAAGTGGTAGTAAGCGAAACGGGCGTAGTTGAAATTCAGGAATTTCTGGAGTGAGCCCCATGTATCTCATGAGCGTTTTCAAACACCCACCCTTTAGGTATTGAATTGGACTACAATACCAATTTTTTTTAGCATTCTACTAACATTCCAGCGGACTTTATATGGAAAAAACTGCGCTAAAAACGCTTTTGGTCGAAAATGTTGATAATTTATTGTGCTGCTCTCGTCATTTTCCCAAGAATGGGAATTGTATGGTATCATTGCCTTATTGAGAGCTATCAATATAAAAAATTTAATCAAAATCGTTAGAGCCGTTTTTGAGAAAAAAAATTTGGTATTTTGATCACTATGATAACTATAGTTAACTTTCGGTGGATTTTTCCCATACCCTTATTTTTGCGTCCCATGGTAATTTGTAGGCTAGACATCAAGTTTCAGCTGGTTTGGTACGGTTGTTTTCTCTAAAAACCGCGCTAAAATCGATTTGGTAATTTATTGTGCTGCTCTCGTCATTTTCCCACGAATGAGAATTTTATGGTATAGTTGGCATATTGAGAGCTATCCATGTAAAAAATTTAATCAAAATCGTTAGAGCCGTTTTTGAGAAAAAAATATTTGGTGTTTTGATCACTGATAACTATAGTTAACTTTCGGTGGAATTTGTTCCAACCCTTATTTTGGCGTCCCATGGTAACTTGTGGGCGAGATATCAAGTTTGAGTGGATTTGTTACGGTGGTTCTCTCTAAAAATCGTTCACAGACACACAGACCATTTTCCCAAATAGTGTTTTTCGGACTCAGGAGGGTCTGAAACGTAAAGATCTGAAGAGAACTCAAATTTTTTTTTTCAGCCGATTACATAACTTTTCTTTCTACTTCGTAGAGCCAAGGAAAGTAAAAAAAAGACGTAGTGAACAGTTTACTTTGCCAGAAGTAAGATGTAGAAGAAACAATTTACTTGGTTGTTTTCAATTTTTAAGACTGAAAATTATTATTTGTATTCAGGTCATACAAATAGTAATGTCTCTGTAGTAATGGCCTTATGGTTTAATTGTACGCCTGGCGATATAAATAAAGTGGTCTCTTCTCTTTTCACTGTAATACCCCACTTAAGAGTGTTGTTCGACTTCTCTTCAACTTTTCATTCTTCCTCTCTCGTGTTAACAATTTTTGTTCAAACAAGGAAATTAAGTAAGTTGTGAGAGTTGTTAAGATGTGTGCCACAGACTGACAATCGCAAAGCCAAACTTGTTCGGGAAGCTCTACGACGTAATTGCGCAATTGAAATTTGGATCGTGTGCTTCCTTCAGGCTCAGGTTGTGACGAAGCAACCGTGTTTTTATAATCTCACGAAACCTCCTTAAATGTCGAGTCAGAATCCTCTCGAGCGTTCATTTTGTGATCGTAACCAAACTATCAGTCTCGAGCGCGACCTTCTTGACATTTCGCATGTAAACATGAAGCGTCATGCCGTGACTGAAAAAATTAAACACGACCCGCGATGGGCAGTCATCACGTATTGAAATTAATTTTGCCTCATCATTCAAAAAAAGGACTGTGTCGAGTGCCCCCCAAAAACCAGTAACGATTTATTTTTGAAACGAAGAAAGTCACGATTTAACTTTCTGCTGTGCAGAAATGTTTCAGATAAGTAGCTAAGAGGCTGAACGGGGGGGAGTAAATCCTCTCGGAAGCTGACTTGCAAATGTAAGTAACGAGTGAAATAAAGTGAAGGCGAAAGTTTCGAGACAATGAAAATTCGAAAGGTAGATATTTTTTTGATCGGCAACTTTTTTCTGCCCCTCTATTGTTTTGTCGGGATTCGCAGAACAAACTGACTAAGACCTCCATCAGGTAATGCAATCTGCAACGAAGACAAAATAAACAGCCGGATGAGAGTTGGTACAATAGCAAATCACCAGCTAATTCCTGGACGTTGCCGAAAGGGAAATCGCCTTCATTATTTTGAAAAATAAGTTGGTCATCAAATCACCTAATGCGTTCATTTCCCATCTCATTCGAACCGCCGTCGTGCCAATTGCCTAGCGTCACCTGGAAAATGTCAATTTTCGTTGTTCCGTTCTAGTCAGGTTTCGCATCATTTACTGCTATTTTGCGACGCTGAATCGAGTGGGATGAGTCTCGGGGCAGCCTGAGCTAGTGAATAATAAACTGTTGCGTTTTTTTAAAGACAACAAATAATCAAGATTATGAGCAATTAGGAACATAAACTGCAGCAAAAAAAACAGGGTTCTTGTATTTCTCTTGAAACCGGCTTTTAACAATTTTGATTGAACTTTAAAATCATATTTTACTAATCAGTCCCAAACTGTTGCTTTCTATGAATATCTAAATGAAAATTCGGTGGAGGGAAGTGCCTACAAAGCAACATATCTGGTGCGAAACAACACACAACCTTCCGCAACCCCCGTAAATTCCTTCGGCAATTCCCGTAAAACGACCAGCTACAGATACGTGCGCTATATCTTCGTTCAACGAATTTCTAAAGGAACATTTACTCGTATGGTTAACAAAATTTAGGTGCTAGTTGGTTGAAAGTACTCCGTGAGTATGATGGGAATTGTTAAAGCCGTTTTGTGAGATAATTGGAGAGCGGGAAATTATTATTCGACAAATCAAGTTTTCCGAAACTATCATTGCTTATGTTCAACGAATAGATATAAAAGTAATCACGGAGAACATAGTGTGGCTAGGACTGTTTGTCAATCCAGACAAAACGAGCCTGATCCCATTCACCAGAAGGCGCAGCCTTACGCTGCGAGAACTCAGGCTGGGTGGCAAGGTGGTGAAGATCCAGCATGAGATCAAGTACTTGGGAGTCTTTCTTGATGGGAAGCTCTCTTGGGCCACACACGTGAAAAAAGCCTTACAGCGGGCGTCGGTGGTGATGCGGGCAGCTTAAAAAGTGGTGGGGAAGACATGGGGGCTGAGGCCTGGGATGATCCGGTGGTTGTACACTGCGGTTGTTAGGCCTGTAGTCACCTATGGAGCCCTGGTCTGGTGGACTAGGGTGGAAAACAAAACAGTGCAGTTGCAGCTAAATAAACTGCAGCGTAGGGCGTGTCTAGCCATTACAGGCTGTATGACAACATGCCCTACGGCTGCACTGGAGGTCTTGCTAGATTTAGCTCCACTCCACATACATGTTAAAAGGATGGCGTTCCTCCAGGCTGCGCGTATGTTGGAGTTGGGTCTGATCATGCGGGGAGGAGGAGTTCCTGCCACTTGATCCTTGACAAGGTGAAGGTGGGGGCCTGAACTGCATGTGGTAGACTCAATGCCCGCGAGGTTCAACCAGCTACCCTTTCGGATACTCATTCATGGGCGATCCAGGTGGGTAGGGGAGCTCCGCTTTCGAAGCTGGGGCCTGGTATACTACACTGATGGCTCGGTGCAGGGTGGCCTTGCAGGGGCAGGCATCTTTGGGCCGAGGATCAGAGCAGCGATCCCATTGGGGTCGCTGGCCCGCGATGTTCCAGGCAGAGGTGGCTGCGGTGACAGTCTGTGTGTAGCGGCTGCTGCAGAGGGGACTGAAGCGGCAGAGAATCTACATCATGGTGGACAGTCAGGCCACTCTCAAGGCCTTAGCCTCATACTGTCTTACATCGCGGCAGGTGTGGGAGTGTCTGACTGGACTGAAGGCCCTGGCCGAGGACAACAGTGTAAGACTGTGTTGGGTGCCAGGGCATCAGGATATACAGGGAAACGAACGGGCTGATAGGTTGGCTAAGAAGGGATCAGAGCAGATCCCTATTGGCCCTGAGCCCTTTGTTGGGACTACCAGGAGCCATCTACGTAGAGAGGTTGGCAAATGGGAGGATAGGTGCAGGGCAGCTCATTGGCAGGGGCTGCCCGGCCTTAGACAGTCAAAACTCTTCATCCGGCTCTCCAGAGCGAGGTCCAAGGAGGTGCTTGCACTGGGGAGGAAGGATATGAGGATCATATGTGGCCTGTTCACAGGCCACTGTCCGCTGAGGTACCACCTTGCAAATATTGGCAAGTGCGAGGTACAGGTATGCAGGTTCTGCGAGGTAGGGCTAGAGACGGCAGAGCACGTGCTGTGCGTATGCGATGGACTCGCGGCATCGCGCCATTCTGTGTTTGGGTGGCCCTTCCTTCAGCCCGAGGAGGTGGCAAATGCAGAACTTGCGGAAATCCTCCGCTTTGTCTTGAGGGGTGGTGGGGGCGCATAGGTGACGTCACACCAAGTGAGACCAGTGCCGTGGGGCCTGGGGGTGGTGCAGGTGGGCCATGATCCGAGTATCATAGACGCCCTTGCAATAGGCCCTTTTGTGGCTGCAGTGAGGGTATTGCCTGCATCCACCGTTTAAAAAAAAAAAAAAAACATAGTGTGGCTATAGGTTGCTAGTAGATATTTAGTCAGATTGATCAAATCCGGTGACGCAGTTACTCGGGAAATTACAAAAATGTAAAAAAAAATTTTCGACACATTTTCATTTTTATTTCTGCTCAATGGACCTGATAAATGTCAGAGGGACTTTGACAACGATTTATACGTATAGGTTAATGCGCAGTAGGTATTAACTATTTTTTAAAATTCTTTGAGTTTTGTGAAAAGCGTTGAAGCCGCTTTGACAAAAGCGTTTAAAACCTATTTTTTCTTCTCAGGCCTATATCACCGTTCATCGTGTTTATTGAAGAAAAAATATTGGTGGCCAACTAGTAGAAGAAAGTTTAAAAATTTGATCAAATCCGTTATAGCCATTTACGAGAAAACTGCGAAAACCTCTAGATTCGGGTACATTTGTGTTTCCCACCCCTTTCCCCTCCCCTCCCATGGAAATCGCTCATAATCTTATTTTGTCGTGGGACGGTGGCACTCAAAAAGGAGAAACTAAATAACGAAATTAAGGAATGATGAATAATGAAATTTATCCACACATGCGCAGTATCAATAACATGATTGAAGAGTATAGTAGACAGAGGCCCCTCCTCCCTCTACCAAACGTCACGCCCCCAGCCATCTCCCCTGCAACCTGCAAGGCTGTCAGTTCAGGTACAAGACCCAGATACCTCCATCACAACTTCTGGGCCCACGGGCACTCCACTCGCCTCATCCTCTTAACTGCGCTTCAACCACTTGCTGGGAAATGTCGGTTCTGTGCCCACACTCACCAGTTGGGTTCTCAACTCTGGAGAAAATGCAGCGCAGATAATTTGGAACCTCATTCGCAGAAACACCATGACCAGAAACAGCCCTCCTTGCGAGACTGCAGTTGTGGATCCTCATACCCTTTCTCTCTACTCACCTGCTTAGCAAGCCACAGAACGTGACTCTCCAAAAGGGGTAAGGCTGCTAGGTCTGGCCGCCTATCTGGGGTGGGTCCTGCTGGCCCACGTCATCAACGGGAGCCTGGTCGTTATTTGCGGGTTATTTATAATACAGGATTGACCCTCTACGAGCTGCCTATACTCGGGCTTCTGGGCAGGGCTTTAATGGCTGCTGCAGTACGGGAGGATAATCGCTCTGCCAGATGTTTATTAACTTGGTGTACCCGCCTGTGCCGCAGCAACTGCGATGAGGCGCATCTCCTCAGAAGCATACCTTCACATACATACATACACACACGCGCGCGTGCTCTCGCGAAATTAGGGTTTTCAGACTCAGCAGGCCACAAATCGTAAAGATATGTAGAAAACCCATCTAATTTTGTCTTTGTGACACAATCACTATACTTTCCTTACTCTTTGGGTAGCAGAAAGTAAAAATAACTTCAAATAGTTTCTTCGAACTCCTTGGGGATCTTTTTTCTTTTTTTTAAAATTACAACGTACATGCAGGCGATACCCTCACTGCAGCCACAAACGGGCCTATTGTAAGGGCGTCCATGATCCTCAGATCATGGCCAATCTGCAACACCTCCAGGCCCCACGGCACTGGTCTCACTTGGTGTGACGTCACCGATGCGCCCCCACCACCCCCGCACAAAGCGGAGGATATCCGCAAGTTCTGCATTTGCCACCTCTTCGGGCTGAAGAAAGGGCCTCCCAAACACAGAACGGCGCGATGCCGCGAGTCCATCGCATATGCACAGCACATGCTCCGCAGTCTCTAGCCCTACCTCGCAGAACCTGCATACTTGTACCTCGCACTTGCCAATATTTGCAAGGTGGTACCTCAGCAGACAGAGACAGAGACCTGTGAACAGGCCACATATGATCCTCATATCCTTCCTCCCCAGTGCAAGCACCTCCTTGGACCTCTCTCCGGAGAGCCGGATGAAGAGTTTTGACTGTCTAAGGCCAGGCAGCCCCTGCCAATGAGCAGCCCTGCACCGGCTCCCATTTGCCAACCTCTCTACGTAGGTGGCTCCTGGTAGTCCCAACAAAGGGCTCAGGCCCAATAGGGATCTGCGCTGATCCCTTCTTAGCCAACCTATCAGCCCGTTCGTTTCCCTGTATATCCTGATGCCCTGGCACCCAACACAGTCTTACACTGTTGTCCTCTGCCAGGGCCTTCAGTCCAGTCAGACACTCCCCTTGGGGATCTTAAACTAGTCCTGTGGTCTCCTATAAGCCCGTGTGACGGTTTGTTGAACAGAGATAACGACCAACATTTTCACAGTAACTGCATATTTGAGTTTGATCAACCTGATCCTAATGGATTGCTTTATAGCAACTCACTTTTTTGTTCTTATCAACTATTGCGATGAGTATCCGTGGAAACAAACTTAATCGTTTTTGTGATTTGAATCAAACTACTCTGAACTAACTAACTTTACTAACTTAAAATTGTCCGTTGATAGTCTCCTGATATTTCATGCACACTGTTCCAAATATTTTTATATTATCGGCACAATGCTTCATTTGCAAACGCTTTAGCTCCATTTCAACGAAATGATCGTTTAATTTATTTCCTGTTCAAAATTCATGACTTCTCTAACGGATCTTGAAGCTGTGGAGCGAAAGGCACCGCGAATGGAATCGACCTTGTAGTGGCATTCTTCGTCCTTTAATGGAACCTTGCCCCTTCATCCAATTTCCAACGGACCTCGGGACGCTGAGCGAAGGCGTTAGACATTTTGGAAGTGAAGTTATTCAAACAAATTTAATAATTGACTAATTTGAGCTCCGAAATAAATGAGTTCCTATAAATGGAATTTGATAAAGAAATGGCGGAGAAGTTTTTGTGAGTCACGTTCCCTCCCGAGATCACTATGAAATATCTAGATTTCATTTTTGGACCAGATGAATGATGAATTATCTTGAGACATTGTTTTTGATAAAATACCAAGTAACTATTAACTTTTGAGGCTGGTCCGAAAGAAGAACTTACCAATTTGTATTTATAGCGGGTGATGAATACTATGAAGAGTTACTTACCGACATTCTCATTAAATAAATTCTGTCAATCAAATAAACTACTTCTTTTCAGACTACTTAATTGTTTAATGAGCCAAAGTACACGTATTTCTTATTATTAAACAAAACTTTCGAATGACGTTGTTTCTAATCAGCGGGTTTTCTTATGTTTCAGGTGAGTACCAAGTTATGTGCTCAACGTTCTTCATTTTACGTAAGTCCTGATACAGATATGTCCGTAAATTACCAGTCGTGCGATTTAATGATTCTCCTAGAAGTTCGTCAGACGTTGAAGAGGTGACTTGTTCAATACGTGCTGATCCAAAAATATAGTTTTCGTAGTGTATTTTCAATTAATATATTGTTACTCTGATTATCGCTCACGTAACTGTGTGCTTTTCCAATGTGGTGCACTGATGATTTGTTGGAGTTCGATATTACGCCAAAATTAACATGATTAATTTGATTCAAAGGGAAAATTCTATAAATCTTTCACTCAGTTCACGTGAACCTGTAGAACGTGGCGTTCTACGTAGTAACTTATACTGGTATGTATAGTTCCGTAATTCTTTGGGCTGTTACTACTGTCGCCACAATCTTAATTGAAGGCTTACGTATGGGTAATTGATCCAACTGTCTTCGTGATATTTCGGAGTGCACAGCTCTGTAATTGTGGAGTAAGGTCGCTCTTGATTATTTTATGGCTATCAATAAACTTATACCACACAGACAACAGCTTATTAGACTAAGTAAAAACAAGAAGCATCAGTGGTAGAAAATCAAACAGTAAGCGTGTATTCAAAAGCAAAAACCGAATGAAAACTCGAGAAAAATGAAGAGCTGAATGGATTTGTCGAGACTGACAATGCGAATGTTCTGAACAATATCTATTTTCAAACGCACGATTTTGAATGCCAAAATATCATAATCGCGGAGAGGCCATTGGACAAAATCTTCAAAGCTTCCCCTTCAATTGAACCCCCGATTGATCTCGCAATGCCGTGAGTCTAGATAGAACGAGAAGCGAGGAGATGCACGTAACACAATTCTCCATTTTAGATACACAAGTCCTTATGATTACAAGGCTTCAGGGGTGGCTGGGCGTCTTGCGAATGGAGGTTCTCTTTGTCTCTTCAGTGAGGAGGCTCGTCTGGTGGCTGCGCGGACAGGTGAGAAGGTACGTCGGTGGTTGCAGGGCACAGATGAGAGCAGGTTGGGGCTGGTCGTAGTGTTTAGGAGCGTGAGGCGTTGGGCTTAGGCAGCAGACGTTCGGTGTAGAGCCAAAGCCAGGTGACTGTAACTCAGCATACATGAAGGGTATGGGACCTGAGACAGTCGATCGGAGGTAGGCGTCCATGGAGAAGTGTAGGCCATTGAGCGCTAGGCCTGGTTCGGTTGGTAGGAGGTTGGCGTCCATGGAAAGGGTAGGCCACAGCGCAATGGGCTGGAGATGAGCAGGAAGAGGAGGGGTTGATTTCGGTGAGGGACGGACAAGCGGTAGCGGAACGGACGCGCCCCAATGTACCCCCCTACTAATAAGTACAGAAGTGTAATATTAGAGGGATGTTTTACAATAGTGGAGTCTTGCAATAATACATACAAGAAAGAAAGTGACAGGAGAGTAGTACCGACAAGAATGTAGTAACGCGGAAATAGGTAGAGTACAGAACAAGGTTAAAGTAGAAAGCACAGGTGGATGTCCCTACTGAAGGTGATAACCCGAAACAAGTTTCGATGTCATGCTAACAATAAATACGTTACCTGGACTGTTCCACAAGTACTAATGTTGCCTTCATACTCTAATTTCCTTATGGTACTACGAGGCATATCCACAAAGTAAGTGTACTGAAGCTCCCGTAGGCCGTAGGGAATTTTTTTTGCTATGTTGGGCACACTGTCGTGTAACGTGACTCCTCCCCTCCGAAACAAGACCGAAATGAGGTCAGTACGTTGAAAACTATGGTCTCAGGAGCATTTCTCGTGAAAGATGTCGATCGACTCTGCCGCCAAGTGCGAAATCCGCGCGGTCATCCGGTACCTCGTTGTTAAGGAGAAATCCCCGATTGAAATGTTTAATGAGGTAAAGGCAATTTTTGGTGAAGGACACATGAATCGTACGAGTGTGTACAAGTGGTGTAGAGAGTTTAAGAACGGTCGTACGAACGTGCATGACGAATTGTGGAGTGGGAGACCGTCGATTGTGACTGACAAACTTGTGGAAAAGATTGAGAATGCGGTCCGTGACGATCGCAGATTGACTCTGGACGAAATTTCGACGAAGTTTCCTGAAATATCCAGATCTTTGCTGCACGAAACAATAACAGAAACCCTCGGATTTCATAAACTGTGTGCAAGATGGGTCCCAAAACAACTGACTGAACAACTCAAGTTGAATCGAGTGCAGACCTCTAAAGAGATTTTGGAACGGTATGAACTGGAGGGTGATGATTTCCTCAAGTGTATTGTTACTGGAGATGCGACTTGGGTTGCACACTATACTCCAGAAACCAAGAGACAGTCCGAACAGTGGCGTCACACCACTTCACCCTCAGCCAAAAAGTTCAAAACCACAATTTCTGGGAAAAACGTCATGGCATCAGTGTGTTGGGACCACAAAGGCATCATACTGATCGATTATTTGCCTCAGGGGGAGCTGTTAGCTCCAAGCCCCAGGCAGAGTGGCTTTCCTGGAGCTAATTGTCCATGGTTATCTCCCTGGAAATCCACTTATTAATTAACATAAGTGGACCCAAAACTGTAGAAGGGTGAAGAAGAGATGTAGGGTGTTGGGGTTGTTGTACACCTGAAACAGAACGTGTACACGTCCAAAACAAATTGGCCTTATAATAAAAATTTCCCCAAAAGAAAACATTCTCATAAACAAGGTACCCGTCCCTGAGTTGCTATGACTATCAGTTGTTCAGTGAGCTGGAAAAGTATGGCTGGTCACTGACATTAGAGTTAAATTTAGCTGTTGCCCAGGGCGTCTGGCACTACGGAGTTTGTAGCGTGCCACCCCGAATTGCTGTGCAGGTCCCTTATTGGAGTGTTTGGCGTTCTGAGGATGAGGAGAGCACGTGTGCAATAGCGTCCACAGCAGCTGTGGGTTCTGCGAGGTACAGTACCAAGGGGTGGTTCCCATCGCCAGTGGATGTTCTATCAATGTGGTACCAGTTAGCCTAGTTTGCTAAATTCAAGATAGAATTTGGATTGCGAGGGGTCAGTGTCCAAGTTAGGAGTCAAAGTTTGGTGGAGAATCACTAAATTCTTCCCCCCTGCGATTCGTTTGGAGCTTGCGTGCCCATATTTTGGACCATCCACCCGGTTATCATATTTCGATGGTCTATGTCCCCACCTCTTCCAGTTTGCAATGTGTGGGGAGAGGGTCTTCATTGAGATCCATCTGCAGAGACTGACGCCTGGGTATGTTCTGTCGAGGCGAAGCCCACTGGGTTGTGCCGTGTCGAGGCGAGGAATTCGAGTTGGATTGCCTCGATGAGGAAGTCTAATCGGATTGCCGAGGCAATTGGAACTAGAAAGCCTCGGTTTCCCTCAAGTCAGTTTGGGCCACTGCAGTACAGGGGCCGCAAGTGACTGGCTCCCAGAATTGTGACCCTTCACATATGCGAACATTAAGCGGGCTGTGCCAATTGGATCGCCTGAGAGATGGTCTTAGGGCTTACCATAGCTGTACTCACAGCTATCTGCAGTGGCAACCCTTGGATACAGGCCTGCAGAGCGACAAAACTCATGTTGGGATCCTCCGACGTATCCACATGCTCGGCCAACGTCTTCACTCTTTCTCCATACTGTGTTATAGTTTCCTTTGCGCCCATCCTCAGTCCTCAAACCTAAGAGTCAGGGCAGATTGCTACTCGTCGAGGGTTGTAAAGGAGTGCTGGTGGCGGTGCAGAAAGATGGCCGTGTTACGAAAGGAAGTTTGGAGATTGTTCGCGCGTCAAAGTTTCCGTCTCTATTGAGAGGGAGTTAACTCTGAGCGAGGTATTGAGGTATTGAGGTAAAAACAATTAATTTTAAATGAACCTGACGGGACACGGAAAGCGGCGGAGAAGGAATCGGATTTGAAATTAGTAAGAAGTCTGTGGCAAATTATTACTAAAATGCACTCACCAAAGGAAGAGGAGAAGACGACGGTCCCAGCCGGGAGTCCTGCTGCTGGTTCATGCGGTAGAGGGTCGTGCGTACGATAATAATTTGCCACCCGATAGAAAATGGTATGCGGGAAACACTCAATGTCCAAAAAACAAAATAAACTTATTAAAATGGAAGGACTTCACTGATTTGAATTTACTTCACTCTGAGAGAGCGGGAATCAAAAATATAAGGAAGCGGAGCAGTAAGCGGTTCACACGGGAGCTCGAGAAATAGTAATTCGCCCAAGTGCCGCGAAGGGCTCTTTACCTTCACAGTCAACAGGGGGCAGCACCTCCTGGACCTAACTTTGGCCGAAACAGATATGCTTTTTGAAGAGCTGCTGACTCAGGCAAAAATTACGGCAATCGCGCTGGAGATTCGATCCACAAAATCCTCCACTTACGTCGAGAATTATGAATCGACTGTCTTATCCACTAGACCACGATCAACCAGTTGCCTCTAATAGGAGTCAGTCAGCACAGCTGCATCATCTCGTGTTCGACTGATAACTTCCTCGGAAAACTGTTGTTTCCTGTCTCCTTCAACCTCTTTCTAGAGAGGATCTGCGCAATCTATACTTCCGCTGCTTTGGGTTTCTGAAAGCTGTTAACCACGACAGGCCAGATAATGCCCGGGAAATTATTGCTGAAGAGTCGCAAGGTAGTGCAAAGGGGAGGTGGTGGGCCATTCAGTGGGATGAGATGGCATAATTCAATCGTGCCCCTAGCACTATAGTTTCTATCTACCAGTTTGATGGTGAGAAAAGGAGCAACTGTTCAGGAAGACCGAATTATTCTTTTCACCAGCTGAAGTGAACCATGCACGAGGAATCTAGGAATATTAAAACCACTGAGTACAATACGTGTATGAAAATAACTTACATCGATCTGAATGCACTAATATGCCGCAGCTTAAGAAAAAATATCAAACGTTTCGACGTTTACTTGTTTCTAAACAAATAAACGACATTCTTCATTGGAAGATGTGCACGGTACGCAAATGAGAAACGCAAGGCTTATATAAAACTCAATCAGCCTGCGCAACTTAATCTTTTGCTGTCCAAGGAGCTCGGTTATAGAATACCTATAAAGGAAGAAGCACGTTCAGCCTTGGATAACGGTGAGAAGGTTCTGGTGGTGTTTAAGGACATGACCAAGGCCTTCGACACTATTCCTCACTTGGGCGTTTTTGAGACACTCTCAGATCTGAAATTCGATCCATCATTTATCGAGTAGACTGCCAGCTATTTGTCTAACCGAGAACAACACGCTGGATCTTAGAGGACCCCTAATCACATTCAAATTCATATCAATGAAGTAATGCATCCAAATCTGATATGGTCGAGCCATCCTCTATGAATCGTGTTCATAGGCCATTTTCTGCTGTTTTTCGTACTAAGGCTTTTGGGAGTGTAGAGAACTTTTTTTGAGCTGATTACACAACCTTCATCCATACTTCAGAGAGCTAAGTAAACTAACAATCCCCAGCATTGGTTGTTGTGTAAGGGGAGGGGGGTTAGCGCGTGTCTAAAACACAAACGGTGGGTACAGCTTTCGTACAGTACGGAACCACTAAGGACATTTTATGTCTTTTATTTTCGTTTTTTTTTTAATTTATACCATGATAAATAACTACGTTTGATTGTGCTCGTTAATGGTTTCGATATAATGGCCGCGTCAATTGCAATTGACATCATCACTTAGTCACCGAGGTTATTAAAACGTGTGATGTTACCAAGCGTTAGATTTTGTAACAGACGTTACCATGCACCTAACCCACCACAAATTTCGTGATGCTTCTCCGTTACATATCCCGCGTAACGTTTTTCGAGTTTATGTAGCAAAGTAGAGACATAAAATGTCAAAAGTAATTAATTAGATAGTAATTAGACGCTATTCATTGTCTTTTGTATAGTATGATGTACATTACTTTATTCTATTCAACATTTTTGTCATATTTGATGTGTTCCGTTTTATGTTCTCTTTTTACTTTCCTTGGCTCTACATAGTAGAAAGAAAAGTTATGTAATCGGCTGAAAAAAAAATCTTGAGTTTTCTTCTGATCTTTACGTTTCAGACCCCCCTGAGTCCAAAAAACACTATTTGGGAAAATGGTCTCTGTGTCTGTGTGTCTGTGAACGATTTTTAGAAAAAACGACCGTATCAAATCCGCTCAAACTTGATATCTAGCCCGCAGGTTGCCATGGGACGCTAAAATAAGGGTATGAACAAAATCCACCGAAAGTTAACTTTGGTTATCATAGTGATCAAAACACCAAATATTTTTTTCCTCAAAAACCGCTCTAACGATTTTAATTAAATTTTTTATGTTGATAGCTCTCAATAAGGCAATGATACTGTAAAATTCTCATTTGTGGGAAAATGACGAGAGCAGCACAATAAATTACCAAAACTTACGACGAAATCAATTTTAGCGCGGTTTTAAGAGAAAACAGCCGTACCAAATCAGCTGAAACTTGATGTCTAGCCTACAGGTTACCATGGGACGCAAAAATAAGGGTATGAGCAAAATCCACCGAAAGTTAACTATAGGTATCATAGTGGTCAAAACACCAAATTTTTTTTTTCTCAAAAACAGCTCTAACGATTTTGATTAAATTTTTTATATTAATAGCTCTCAATAAGACAATTATACCATAAAATTCCCATTCGTGGGAAAATGACGAGAGCAGCACAATAAATTATCGAAATTTTCGACCAAAAGCGTTTTTCGCGAAGTTTTTTCCTTATAAACTCCGCTGAAATGTTAGTAGAATGTTTTAAAAAATTGGTATTTGTAGTCCAATCCAATACCTAAAGGATTAGTGTTTGAAAACGCTCATGAGATACATGGGGCTCACACCAGAAATTCCTGAATTTCGCTTACTACCAGTTCTAAACGTTTTTACCCAATAAGTCTGCAAAAGTAATTACTACCCTTGTTGAAAAAATTGTTGTTTACAGTCTCATTAATTATCTGTGTACCAGTTGCTCAATAATGTTCCTGCAATGAGTACGAGCAGCACAATAAATTCCAGAACTGTAGGCGCTACCGCTTTCTGCTGCTGTGTTCTGTTGTTTGACCAAGTTCAAAGGAACTGAGTGGTAAATGAATTGATTAAATAGAATTAGCCATGTACAATGTGAATTGTTGTAGAGCTAAGGAAAGTTGTGTGTTGCAACGCACCAGATATTTAGTTCATTATTCATTCTGAATATTACACCTATGTTTTCAGTTAGGAAAATTTTTTACAACTCCCTCTCAATATTTGGTTCTTAACGATTCTTGACCTCGGGATTCTAAATGTACAATGTCCATCCGCCGTGTCGTTTTATACCTTTACGTGGTCTAAAAAATCCGTTCTTTCGCACTAAAATCCAATTTGGTATCTAGTTGTGGCCACTTGCTCGACAATCCGGTGACGAAGCTCATCGTTGTTACGGGCAAACTTGGTCAAAGAAATCAACAAAAATTTGGACAGTTTTGTCGCTAATACGCCCGCCCTGTCCAGTATAGTTTGCCAGGTATTTTTAGATGCTGGGTCGAATGGAAATATTCTCAAAGGTCCAGACCGCAAATGGCGAAATCGCAGAAATTATAGTGAGTCTACTAGTTGAAAGAACTCGCGGGACAATACAGCGGAAAGTAGTCGTTTCAGTGTCTCACTTGCCAGCTCGACTCGCCACGTCGTGCCAATTGTTTCGTTCTATGATTGTTGGGGTTTTGTTTTTGCGAAAGTTATTCTGTTTATTTTCTTTACTTTGTTTGGTTTCTGCTTTTAATCCATGATAATCAACTTTACACGTTGAATGGAGGCCAAGGACGGGGATGCTCTGTAGGAATCTCTGCTGACAACGGTCCAGATCGATGGGAATAATTCGAGTGCTTCAACATTGCCCAATTATAAACAAAGGTAGAGCTTGCGTAGTCCAATCACCTACGCGTTCGTTTCCCGTATCGTTAGGTAACTTAGTTAATCGCCCTCTCGTCATTAATTTGATTTGGGTTTTCAGTCTATCAAATGGATATTAGCGTTCTGCCCTCTTCCGTCTTGTTTGCCTGAAACCCACCTTCGTTGACACGACCGGCTTTATTATTCAACGACGACCGTCGTCGCACTAACTCTCCCTTCATCTTATTAGAGCGGCGTTGTGTCTCTCCACCGACTGTGTCGTAAATCTTATGAAGGGGCCGAAAGAAAGGTCGACCTAACCGTAAGCTTCTTTTTTTTTCGTGAGCCGAGAAAGTTGTTCCTGATACTTCTTCGGCTCTTCTCTTGGATTCAGCCTTTGGCTTGTAGCCAGTGTTGGTGGGCCTTCAGTAAATGCTGCTAACCGATTAGTGTTCATCGCCCAGTTCTTAGATATTTATTACTCTCCGGCCGGTGTTCTCCAAATAAGAGTTAACTCCGCGTTGATTGACCGGAAGGAGTTGTACTTTCTGGAGCGTCTCAATATCTCAAAACCTGAAAAGTCAAAAAATAGTCACCAACTATTCCTGGCACGGTCTATTTCTGCTCACCAGAGCAGGGAAAATGCGTAAAAAGTATATTTGGCGCATTTGGTTGTTATATCTGGTCAACAGGCTGTCATGGGAACATTTATGGAAAACAACACATACTGACTACGAACTAAATCACTCGCGACGAGTTTGTGGAAACTCATTTCAATAATAAAACTTAGAAAGAACGGTTTTATATTTCCACTAAATTTAAATTACGGTGTTGACGCGATTTCGACGGTTTAGTCATCATCAGTAACATGAATGAAACTCCGCGGTTTCGTTCTTGTTACTGATGATGACTTAACTGTCGAAATCTAACATTGTAACTCAAATTTAGTGGGAGTAGACAATCGTTTCTTATCCGTTTAATGATTTTTTAAGTACTGACTAGTTGAAGATATCCTGAATTACGAATGAGTATTGCAGGGTAAAGAGTGTTTGAGAAAATATCTGGTGCGTTGCAACACACAACTTTCCTTAGCTCTACAACAATTCACTTTCTAACATTTCTGCGGAGTTTAAAAGGACAAAAAAACGCGCTTAAACCGATTTTCGTCGAAAGTTTTGGTAATTTATTGTGCTGCTCTCGTCATTTTCCCATAAATGGGAATTTTATAGTATAGTTGCCATATTGGGAACTACCAATATAGAAAATTTAATCAAAATCGTTAGAGTCGTTTCTGAGAAAAAAAATATTTGGTGTTTCGATCACTATGATAACCAAAGTTAAATTTCGATGGATTTTGTTCAAACCCTTATTTTGGCGTCCCATGGTAACCTGCAGGCTAGATATCAAGTTTGAGCGGATTTGATACGGTCGTTTTTTCTAAAAATCGTTCAGAGACACACACACACAGACCATTTTCCCAAATAGTGTTTTTCGGACTCAGGGGGGTCTGAAACGTACAGATATAAAGAAAACTCAATTTTTTTTTTCAGCCGATTACATAACTTTCCTTTCTACTTCGTAGAGCCAAGGAAAGTAAAAAGAAGTTGAGCTGCGTGTTGAAGTCATCACGTGCCATAAGGAACTGGCTCGTTCAGTGGTCTGGCTCTACTCACTTTCTCTCTATACATTTGCGGATCCCCCCATACGTGTCACGTCCCTTTGACTTCCCACACACCTAGCGCTAGAAGTTTTGGTTCGATATGGAGGTCTACAGGGAATTCAGCCCAGGTTGGGAGAAGCTCCCTTTGCATTCTCCACTCTTTGGCCATTCGGTACTCTCCTTTGATTCACTGTGAGGTTGCTTCCACAGACAAATCGAACTATACACACACAGATGGCGCGCCAAAACTAGGTTTTGGTTTATTATTCATTCTGAATAATAACCCTACGTTTTCGGTCTGGAACAATTTTTTACAACCCCCCCCCCCCCAATATTTGATACTTTACGTTTCAAGACATGGGGATTCCAAATTTGCAATGTCCGTCCGCCGTCCGGGCCGTTTTGTGCCTTTAATGTGGTCTAAAAAATCCGTTCTTTCGCACAAAAATCCCATTTGGTATCTAGTTGTGCCCGCCATCTCAGCAATTCGATCGGACGAAGGCCATGGTTGTTATAGACAAAAGTGGTTAAAAAAATTAACGAAACGCAGTATAATCGCAAATACGCCGTGTTTCGTATCGATTTCAAGGTATTTTTATATCTTGGGTCGAATAGAATGAGTATCACACATGTACAACAGGTGAATGGTGAAATTACAGTAATTGTAGTGAGCCAAAATCAACTAATTGAAAGAACTTGCGGGAACTACAGCGGAAGTCAACGTTTCGTCGTTAGTACTCCCTCCCTCCCTCCCGTCTCATTTACAACCCGCCCGCTAGACTCTCAACGTCGTGCCAATTGCCTAGAGGCGCTTAGTATTTTTCAATGCTGAATCGAATGGGATGGGTCTCGGAGCAAGCTGTTCATGAGAATAATAAACCGTTGTGTAATAATTTGCAGGTGTTTCGGATTTAGTAGACCTTAAAACCTTATGATTTAAAGAAATCACAATTTTTTTACACGTTTGCAATACTTTTTTTACTCGTTCAGTAGCGGATAATGAGACGAAGTATTTTGTCTGTTTTTACAAAAGTTCTGATTGATAACCTCGGACCCCAAACCCCTATGTTGTAGATGGATCTTCCGTTGAGGTGGAATTTGATTCTGTGGATTTGAAGTAGGAGATTATCAATAGGGTTATGTCCGCCAGTAGGCAAATTATTAAAGTTTACGTTTTTTGTAATTTTGTTCGGATAGTGGGATAGTTTTTAGTCTTCGTATCATGAGTATCTTAGTAGGAACAAAGACGATTCAAACTTTGCCAACCACCTCAAAACAACTGGACATGAACCCACCAAAATACAGGACTGCACCACCTTACTACACAAACAATACAAAGGACGAAAACTGAACATATTAGAAAACATGGAAATTTATAAACAAAAAACTTCAATGGACAGATCATAAATGAACAAATCAACACAAAATGCGACACCATATTTACACCACTCAAAACACTACACAAACGAAAACAACCAACTGACGGATTTACAGACCACCCTACACAAAAAAGACGGAAATTCCACAATTGACAGATCATTCAAGACGTTCCATTCACCTTAGGGGGTTTTCCCCCTGAGGTACATGACCTCCTCTCCCCGACCCTTCCCCGACGTTCCATCATCCCGATTACCTTCCTTTCATATATAAAGACCAAGACCAACTGACTGACTCCAGTACTGACTTAACGGCCAGACGATGATGTCTTTACATCGAAAGCGCTTGCCCACAGCAACTCACCAGCCAGAGGAGACGGACTCACCTAACAGACACGTAAACATTAATAGGAGATTATCTTTGAATTTTGTGGAGGCTTTTAGAGCTTTCTCAATGGAGGGACTACTTAGCGAAGGTTGGTAATTGAAATTTTCACGTACCAACTATAAGGTCAATGTTCTTGACGGGATTTTACTTGCAAATGCGTATATGAAGTTCTCGACGAATGCTCTAATTTAAGAAACATCTTCTTAGGCCGAATTCAAGTTATCAGCCGTCTACGGGACTTCGGAGTAAGGTGTTAATTAAATATGAAGAATATCAAAGTACACTATCAACGTTATGTCAAGCAAAACGTGAATTGATATTGTATTATTGAATTCCAACAAAATGGGTAATGCCTCTCTTCCAGGATCTGGAATGAAGTTGAACGTTTGGCAATCAGTAAGTTTGGCAATTAGTTTTCCGGGTAATTTATTATGAACGCCTGGGACGCCTGGGTTCATACTCTCAGTGCTTCCTCAAATATAAATTCTAGCGGCCCATCTTTGGTTCAACTTGAACGACATGAGCGTTAACCTTGTGCGCACGTCTCTGAATTTGGCGTGCCAACGGGGACTTTCACACCAGACCTGTGCAGCCGAGCAATTTCCTTTAGTAAGGAGTAAAAGTGGAGTGAAACAGGTAATGAAGGGAACAAAAGACGAGAAAAAGTTCAACAGTGACTCAAGTAACGCAGCGCTGGAGGACCCCAAGCGACCTAATTTTCGTGCTGTGTCTGTGACTTCTTGAGGTATTTGATAAAGGTCATATCAACACAAAAGACGTTTTAGTGACTATGTTGTGGATTGTATTCCAGTTAAGAATACAGAAGGGCAGCATCTCATCTAACAATGCACGTCAACTCAAAAATGTGTTCGGTACAATTCTTGCGTTGTAATCTTTCAATAAATCGGAAAATGCTAATTCAGCCATTCCACATCAAAGGGAGGTTGATGTCACATAAACCTCCTCGCGCATGATTAGAACGTTTTTGACCGAAGTTGCCCGATACCGAGGGGGCGGACCTGAGCGTGTTGTTACGGACACGATTGGAACCTGCAGTGACAAGAAATATAACAGGGGTTCAGCTCATCGCAGTCGTTCCTGACATTACTGAATCAAAAGTGAAGACCAAGTCGATGTCGAAAGGAGGGGGGGGGGCTCGTGACTGCCATCGAGGGGGTTATGCATCCGTGATCACATCATAAGATTCATTCTTAATTTTGGTTCTGCCTGTGATGGCAGACGAGGTTCGAGGTGTATTCTATTATACTTTGAGATGGACCTTGTGGAAGTAATCGGTGGAGAAAATGCGAAGACACGATGCGCAAACCTCGCAGAAACTAACTTTGGCATCACGCGATCTAGTAAAACGTAAAGTTCGATCGATTTTGAATTTATGAAGCATCAATCAAGGCAGAAACGTGGAGCGACATGTCAAACTCTATGTTATCCTACAAGGGAACAAGTGCAGTTCAAAGGTTAATTTCCCCTCATTTACGTCTTACACTCGAGATATTATTCAAGTTATGTGCATTTGAAATATTAAACGGTTGTGTGACAGTTTATGCGAAGTCTCACAAAGTTTACTTAGTTTCACACCAGTTTTCAGTTAACCACTACGCACTCAACACTGTTTCGCACACAATTTTCACTCGGTTTCTTATATTCTTTTTTTACAATTATAAATCAGTATTTTAAAAATGTCGGTGTTTCTAGTCAGTTTTGATACTTGATTTTTTTTTCTTCTTGTTTTAATCGGTTCATTGACAATTATTTAGTTTTCTAGTCGTTTTACGTACTTCCCAATAATGTGAACTTCGTGTCTTCATGTTTGTACTAGCCTTCCTCCCTGCTCCTAGTTCAAGACACGTTCAAATCAATCTGTCAACGTTCTGTACTAATTACTCTTTATCAACGGATGTAATTCGAACAAGTACAATCCAAAGTTCCACCCATTTGTACACAATTCCCAATACGTTTTCTTTCCGTTTTTACTTTCCTTGGCTCCTTAGTTTTCTTCAGATCTTTACGTTTCGGACCCCCCCCCCCCCTCACGAGTCCGAAAAACAATATTTGGGAAAATGGTCTGTGTGTATGTGTGTCTGTGAACGATTTTTAGAGAGAACCACCGTACCAAATCCACTCAAACTTGATATCTCGCGCGCAGGCCTCCATGGGACGCCGAAATAAGGGTATGAACAAAATCCGCCGAAATTGAACTATAGTTATCATAGTGATCAAAACACTAAATTTTTTTCTCAAAAACGGCTCTAACGATTTTGATTAAATTTTTTATATTGATAGCTCCCAATATGGCAAGCATACCATAAAATTCCCATTTGTGGGAAAATGACGAGAGCAGCACAATAAATTGCCAAAACTTTCGACGTAATCGATTTTAGAGTGGTTTTTAGAGAAAACGACCGTACCAAATCCCCTCAAACTTGATATCTAGCCCGCAGTTTACGATGGGACGCCAAAATAAAGGTATGAGCAAAATCCACCGAAAGTTAACTATAGTCATCATAGTGATCAAAACACAAAAATTTTTTCTCAAAAACGGCTCTAACGATTTTGATTAAATTTTTTATATTGATAGCTCCCAATATGACAATCACATCATGAAGTTCCCATTCGTGGGAAAATGACGAGAGCAGCACAATAAATTACCATAACTTACGATAAAATCGATTTTAGCGCAGTTTTTAGAGAAAACCACCGTACTAAATCAGCTGAAACTTGATGTCTAGCGTACAGGTTACCATGGGACGCAATAATGACGGTATGGGCAAAATCCACCGAAAGTTAACTATAGTCATCATAGTGATCAAAACACCAAATTTTGTTTCTCAAGAACGGCTCTAACGATTTTAATTACATTTTTTATGTTGATAGCTCTCAATAAGGCAATGATACTGTAAAATTCCCATTTGTGGGAAAATGACGAGAGCAGCACAATAAATTATCAAAATTTTCGACGAAAAGCGTTTCTGCCGCGGTTTTTTCCTTTTAAACTCCGCTGGAATGTTACTAGAATGTTGAAGAAAATTGGTGTAGTAGTCCAATTCAATACCTATAGGGTGAGAGTTTAAAAATGCTCTTGAGATATATGGGGCTCACTGCAGAAATTCCTGAATTTCAACTACCGCCGTTTCGCTTAATACCAGTTCTAACAATTATCACCCAATAACTCTGCAAAAGTAATTACTATCCTCCTTCAAAAAATCCGTGTTTACAGCCTCATTAATTTTCTGTATACCAATTGCTCAATAATGGTCATGCAATGAGTACGAGCAGCACAATAAATTCCAGAACTGTAGGCGCTACCGCTTTCTGCTGCTGTGAACTGTTGTTTGACCGAGTTCAAATGAACTGCTTGGTAAATGAATTGATTAAATAGAATCAGCCATGTACAAAGTGAATTGACGTAGAGCTATTAAAGTTGTGTGTTGCAACGCACCATATATTTATTTGTTTTGTGAATGATTTCTGTTCCTTTCACGCACTGTGCTCAACATTTTAACCCAAATATTTTGTTCTGAAATTTCCAATGCTTTTTTGGTGGGCACGTATTTTGCTTAATTCGTGAGCAAATCAACATATTCCAAATAATTTCTTCAACCCTCTCGTTTTTCACTCTCAAGCCAACGATTTATTCACTTTGCAACGAACTTCGGACAATATTTTTACTTTTCGCTACTCAAAGAGTAAGGACAATTTTGGAAGTATATTCTACTAATCAGTAAGCAGCGTTTTCTCTCCATAAATATCTCTGTGAAAATACCATGAGATGGAAGCCTATGAATAAAAAATAGTGGAAACATTTTGGAAAAGCGACGTTATTACTTTTAACATTGTTCACTTAGTCTTCTTTGCGTGCCGGTTGTTTTGTGTGCTAAAAATGAAACTTTTTTGAAAGAAAGCGCTGCTGTGGAAAATCCCAGGGATTGCTCAACAAAAGTAGAAAGTAATAGCGGCGGGCTGGGCTGAGTTTGTTAGCCGCCAGACGTGCTTGAATTAGAAAATATGGCGGGATGTTGTTTCCCTCCCAAGTTAAGAAAACAGTCGCGAAGAGGAGAACAAGGGTTCCCTTAAGAAGGCGCTCGAGTGTGCAAATTGAAACGAGCCAACCTTGCGTCTCCGCTATTTTGTCTGCATAACGTTTAGTTTTCACTTTCATTTGCTAGTATGCCTCCTTTTTTGGCTTATTATTCACTTCAAGACATCGGGATTTCAAATCTGCTATATCCGTCCGCCGGGACGTTTTATGCCTTTAACGCGGTCTAAAAAATCCGTCCTTTCGCACAATTGTCCCATTTCGTATCCAGTTGTGCGCGCCTGCTCGGCGATCCAATCGGGCGAAGCTAATGGTTGTTATGGGCAAAAAATGGTTAAAGAAATCAACACAAATGTAATTTTGGCAGTTTTATCACAAATACGGCGATTGTTGTTTTCAGGTATTTTTAGATGCTGGGTCGAATGGAACAACTCGTAGAGGGTACGACTTCGTCTACTTATTGAAAGAGCTCATGGACAATAACTATAGCGAAAGTAATCGTTTCCTTATTTGTACTCCATCCCTCTCGGCTCGTTACCTGCCAGCTAGTTGTAGTCAGGTCATGTTTCGTATCGTTTACTGGTTTTATTCGTGGCTGAATCGAATGGGATGGGGCTCGGAGATATGAGTGATAAATCGTTGTGTAATAATTTGCAACGTTTTTTCGTGATATTTCTCTTCCTCTCAAAGTCCGTTGTGTAGATCGTAGATTGTTGTGATTATTGCGCTGCTGCGTAGGAGCCGATCACATTCTCATCCCACGCACCTTCGTTGAGATAAATAACGCAGAATTAAATCCTCCTGCCAACTCTCAATTATTCCAAGCTCAACGGCGCATAATCAGGGCTGAGTTGTACTCGACCACTGTTGTTTAATTCTCTCATGGGCTTCAAGGATCGCCCATGCAATTGGATGGTGAGGACTGCGATTAAATAGCTGGAAACTGAACGGCAGATGCCGGGCGAGCGAATGAAATTATACTTAAAGGACCGTCATACGCATCTCATTATTTCCCAAAATAAAATGTTTGTCATATCAGAGTTCTGAACATTTTCCTAAAACATTTCATGACATTTCTGAGCTGTAAGTTCAACTGCCAACTCGCACTTTGAACAATAAAGCCATTGTTTGTAAAATAT
Organism: Pachypeltis micranthus; assembly: GCA_020466155.1. Taxonomy (NCBI): domain Eukaryota; kingdom Metazoa; phylum Arthropoda; class Insecta; order Hemiptera; family Miridae; genus Pachypeltis; species Pachypeltis micranthus. The sequence goes on along the minus strand of CM035771.1, from coordinate 54,595,386 downwards.
TCCAGGTTCGACTGGCTGGGGGTCGGATGAGACAGCTTCATTGTTTGCTCTTATTAGTTCTACGAAGTATTAAGGAGGAACGCTACGATATCGCCTTAGCAACTTTTTCTACTTGTTTTTTCTGATCTTTGCGCTTCAATATTTTGTGAGTCCGAAAAGCACCACGTGGGAATATCGTCAGCGTGACCAACCAAACCTGTTCTAATTTAATAATTAGTTTCCACTTTCATATGAGACGTCACTGTGGAATTATGGGCAATATCGACCCAAAACTACAAAATTATGGTAATCGTAGTGATCAAACCGACGATTTTTCTCTCGAAAGCTGCTATAACGATCTTTATTAAAATTTTTCACGTAGGTCATACGATTGCTCAATGTGATCAACATTTCATTCGACGACAGCGTTTTGAAATTAATTAATGTCTTACTTATAAAAGTGTGCTGACTGACTCCTATTAAAGGCAAGCGGTTGATCGTGGTCTTGTGGTTAAGTCAGACGATTCATAATTCTCGACGTAAGTTGAGGATTGTGGATCGAATCTCCGGCGCGATTGCCGTAATTTTTGCCTTAGTCAACAGCTCTTCAAAGCATCTCCAAACTTCCTCAGTATAAAAGCAGTTTAATTGACGCTAGTCGAGTCCAACGAACTACCTACACCTTGAGAGTGTAATAAATAATATCAAATGAAATAGAGTCAGCCCACGAAATCCCGGGATGAACGCTACAATTGATTTCTCGACTAACATTTTTCTGCCTTATCCGTGTAATTAAAAAACAGTAAACGCGAAAATTTCTTCGTTCTTCAATAAAGGTTGTAAGACTAGTAGAGGCGACCCAGTGACTTCTGCCCAATTACCCGCTATCGGTTAGTGATATTGTACCCACGTTCCGCTATTTGTAGCAAGGAATGATCACATAAGCCTTCACGCAAAAAGCTAATGTCGAACAGGCTGCATAGTAACTGTTCAGCAGAACACGAAAATCAACACGAGGTCGTGTTCGCATGAGATGGTCGAAGTTGTAAGGTTTAGGAGTCACTACTAAATCCACAGTAACTGCCAAATTTCACTTCCTTTTTATGTGTTGCTTCTGAAAGGAAAAGTTCTTCGCCTAATGGGAAGTTCCGTAAACAACCACCTGCAGTCAGTCCCAATCCTATAAGGTCCCTTACTTCCTCCCGGCCTTTCGCCCTATACCCAGGCATTAATCTTTGAATTACTTCTTCATTCTGTTCCTGCGCCATCTATTCCCAGTCCTTACCAATTGGAGACAAACCTCTACGCGTTGTGTGTAAAATTTGACTCTTGTCTACCGTTAACGACTAGTTTCTTCGTCGAACAGTGACATAGCACCCTTCATAGAGAAAAACGGATTATATTGGTTCTCGGAACAATCTAAATCTTTGTGTGTACGTGGGACTAAGACAGGCTGTGTTATCGTGTCTCAATAAGTATTTACTTCACTCAATCCTGAGTTTTCACCGAAAGTACTGTATCGCTTTTGATCAAACTGACGAAATGTCTTCGTCTTGTTTGTTGTGCTCAACCAGTCCTCGTCGGACAGTTGCTGTTAATGCAATTTTTAGACTGCAACCCGCACATTTTCTGTAAAGCTTTTTCATACAGTTTCTGCTATTTCTGCTTCATAAGGATCTCAATATACCATTCGTACGTGAGGTACTCCGTCAAAACTATATCCAACTCCACAGATCAATGGAAAGCCACCCCAATAGCCTGATGACGGAAATGCTAACCAATTTACCTCATCCACGAAATCAGCGAAGGCTAAAGCGAAAGCGACCGTCAGACTTTCTCCACTAGCCACTTTTATTTTTATTTTTCTCTCTTTTTTGGTAAATTATTATTCTGTGTAAATATTTGTAAACTATTATCACTACTTCTGTACATATTCAATATGTCTATCTTATATTAACGCGTTGTTGTAAATCTCACAAAGTCAGGTCTGCTAATGAGCTGTTCCTGCTACATGCTTCATGTTAATTAGGAATTTCAATTCCTACTATATATCTTGTTTTCATTAGTGTAATGTTTATAAAGTGAACAATAAAGTTATATTTAAAAAAATACAGTTTCTGTAACCAGCTATTGTTGATAGGTGAAGTACCCGTCAATCTTGTTGCTGTACTTCAATTTAAACGAAAAGACGAATTTATAAATGTGGTGAACTAAACACTTGAAGGGTTTGTGAATGGATTTGCACATATGGAACAAGGGAAGGAGTAGTCAAGTTACTCTGACGTTGAGCTATCAAGAATATTATCAAAACCGGACCACACGGCCCCAAAACGTATTGTTCCCGATAGTACATTTCTAATTTTTGTTGGATTACTATCGAACATAATTATCGGTTCAATTTGTGCGCACTGATCATCATCGTATATCATTCTGACGGGGCAATTTCATATGTTAGGTAGTAATCACTTTTTGTTAATACGAGTTCTGTCGAGTATGAATTCCTGGTGAAGCAAAAAGGAGAAAAAACTTAGAAGAAAAGAAAATATCTGGTGCGTTGCAACACACAACTTTCCTTAGCTCTACAACAATTCACTTTGTACATGGCTAATCCTATTTAATCAATTCATTCATCACTCGGTTAATTTGAACATGGTCAAACAACGCTTTACGGCAGCAGGAAGCGGTAGCGCTTACAGTTCCGGAATTTATTGTGCTGCTCGTACTCATTGCCGGACCATTATTCAGCAATTGGTACACAGATAATTAATGAGGCTGTAAACACGATTTAAAAAAAAAGGATAGTAATCACTCTTGCAGAGTTATTGGAAAATAACTGTCAGAACTGGTAGTAAGCGAAACGGCGGTAGTTGAAATTCAGGAATTTCTGGAGTGAGCCCCATGTATCTCATGAGCGTTTTTAAACACTCACCCTTTAGGTATTGGATTGGACTACAATAGCAATTTTTTTTAAACATTCTACAAGAATTCCAGCGGAGTTTATAAGGAAAAAAAAACTGCGCTAAAAACGCTTTTCGTCGAAAATTATGATAATTTATTGTGCTGCTCTCGTCATTTTCCCACGAATGGGAATTTTATGGTATAATTGTCTTATTGAGAGCTATCTATATAAACAATTTAATCAAAATCGTTAGAGCCGTTTTTGAGAAAAAAAATTTGGTGTTTTGATCACTATGATAACACTATAGTTAACTTTCGATGGATTTTGCCCATACCCTTATTTTTGCGTCCCATGGTAACCTGTAGGCTAGAGATCAAGTTTCAGCTGATTTGGTACGGTTGTTTTCTCTAAAAACCGCGCTAAAATCGATTTCGTCGAAAGTTTTGGTAATTTATTGTGCTGCTCTCGTCATTTTCCCACAAATGAGAATTTGATGGTATAGTTGCCATATTGGGAGCTATCAATATAAAAAAGTTAATCAAAATGGTTAGAGCCGTTTTGAGAAAAAAAATATTCGGTGTTTTGATCACTATGATAACTATAGTTAACTTTCGGTGGATTTTGTTCATACCCTTATTTTGGCGTCCCATGGTAACTTGTGGGCGAGATATCAAGTTTGAGTGGATTTGGTACGGTGGTTCTCTCTAAAAATCGTTCACAGACACACATACCATTTTCCCAAATAGTGTTTTTCGGACTCAGGGGGTCTGAAACGTGAAGTTTTGAAGAGAACTCAAAATTTTTTTTTCAGCCGACTATATAACTTTCCTTTCTATTTTGTAGAGCCAAGGAAAGTAAAAAAGCCAGAACGACTCACGGTGTGAACAGGCAGAGTGAAGGCATGCTCATAATAATAACAATAATGTACAAAGTGAAAAAGAGAAACCTTTCAGTCTCATTGAGGGGCGATATCTTGACGGAGGAGGCTAGTTGGGTGGGCAGAAGTGAGAGAGTCGTCCGGTTGTAAACAATCGTATCAATTCACTCTGCCAATAAGTTGATAAGATAAACGTTCGGAACATGTTTGTCTTGTGGTGGTTCAAAATGAATGGAAATCGGTTTGTGAGTGCTAAGGCACCGTGAGTATTGGGTAAGCTCGAAAATGGTAAGCTCCCCCCAATTCGCTCGCATCATGGTTGGGAAGCAGACACAGGATGGTCAAGGCGCAGCCGAACCAGTTTTACTGAAGGACGCCATCAGCACCCGGGTGCACCTCCAGAATCCTGGGCATTGGGTTAAACAGCATCGCTAAGCAGCACAAGATCACCGACTTTCAAGTTGGGAGTTTTCTTGGGCCATTTTAGGCGTACCTGGAGCCTGGAGGCCACGTACGTATTCTTCCTTCAAGATTCCAGAAGCACTCAATCCTCTCTCTGATGAGCTGCCAGCGGTTGAGGCGATTCTGTGGAACGCTGAAGTCTTCCTCCTGTAGTACATTGAGAGGCTGGAGGAGGCTTGATGGAGTTGAGCACTGCCTCGATCTTGGTAAAGATGGTGAAAAGCTTCGGAAGGGTGAATGGTTGATTTCCGAAAGACCTGTGCAGCAAGCCGTTAACCGACCTTACAGACACCTTCCAGCCACCCCCAAAATGTGGTGGTGCAGGTGGGTTGGAAGCCCACTTGATACAAAGGCTCTGTGAAATTGGTTCCGCCATCAGACAGAATTTGCTCAGGTAACCCTCGTCTAGCGACAAATCGGTCCAATGCATCAGGAAATCCTTCAACCGACAAGGAAATAGCCACATCAAAGTGTAGTGCGCGAGAGGACATACAAAAAAATAGACATAAGCACGTCTTGAAGCTCCTAGATCTCCTTCCTGTAGTTTCTCGGCAGAGAAAGGGCCCTGCAAAATCAACTCCCGACACCCGCAAATCTCGATTTTAGGAGGTTTCCGATGAAGGGTGTGGCTCTTGCTTAGGAGAATCGCGTGCACACAGCACAGTTGTGTCTTTAAGACCTCAAAAGATTCTTCACTCGTGGTAATATGGGGTGTCCAGGCGTGAAATAGGAAGGAGGAACTTTATAAGCTCCTAGTTATCCTAGTGCCTTTCTTAAATTGGTTGAAGGTGAAATTAGGTAAGACAGCCAAGTTCGTCAGGTAGGTTTAATTTTATCAAAAACTATAGACAAGGAAATGATAGTGGAAGCATACGGTAGAAATATGTGAGTGAGGGTCTGTATCCAGATTGGAAATTGGTAGGCGAGTGGATGTGGTGGTTGAAGATTGAAACGGGCTGACCTCTAAACTTCTCCTTGGGTAATAAAGCAATGGGGTAGGAGTGGTAGCTTGACGGGGAAGTATTTGGCCAAAGATGTCGAATTTTCAATCGAGCAACAAGGCTGAATTCGATACTTCGACGTACGAGAGTCGATGGCGGAACGTAGCCTTGCGTACGTGAAAAATAGGAAGCAAAAATGGCAAAGGTTTCGGAAGGCAGTCAAACTCGCGACTGAATCATTGGTTGAGTCATTCATGGAGATAAAAGGGCGCGTGAAGCAGGTTGTACAGGCGGGCGTAGACTTGAGAAGGGATCGGTAGACACGTCGCCTGGGTTTGACCTATCAACTGTCCGTTGTTTACCATTTGGCGTAAACATGGGGTACTTCTGTTCCTCCGGCAGGGAATACGAATGATTCTTTCATGGTCAATAAAAATAGCGAGACGTCTGAGCTCCAACGGTATGTGGTTGAAATTTTGAGAACTGAAGGCTTCCTTAATGTAAATATGTTGTAAAAGTCTTAAGATCGACATTTGGCCTGCTTGAAGTCGACTAGTGAGACAGAGCCAGTATTGCGGGGATAAGAGAGGAAGATCAGAGCGCCGCCACTGAGGGACATTAAGAGACAATGGCTCAGCTGATATGGGTCATTCAGAGTGGGGCTTAATAGCCCAAGGAGGTCCACCCCACCGTAGTGAGTGTTGGTGCCACCACTCAATCTGTGTCATTGTCAGTATCTGCTGAACTCTGTTGGCCACTAATGTCTGTAATCGTTGAGGTGAGATTTTCGACCTTGCGAGAACAATCATTGAGTCTGTTAAACGGTAGACTTGGGTGATGTCGAGATTCAGTACCAGGTTGTCAAGCGACTTAAGCAGCAGTGCCCCACACAACTCCAGACGCGGTACTGTCAAAGTTTTGAGTGGAGCCAACTTAATGTTGGACTTGATGAGAGTCGCTGGCCCCTCAGCAGATCTGAGGTAGATTACTGCACCATAACCGCGCTCTGAGGCATCTGAGAATCATAATAGTTGGTAGCTGGCATTAGATCGGGGGAGTGTGCGAGGGATTCTTATGGCGGTAAGATTGGGAAGTTCAGTGAGGAACTGAGCCCAGGCTACCTTCCTCATTCCATCCGAATTTATGCTGCCAAGCACTTTACATGATATACTTGGCATGAAAAATTCCGGTATAGCCAAGCGGATCAAATAATCTTGCAATGGTCGCCAGCAAGCAAGGGTGGTTAGTTTGAGCACCACTTGACAAGTTCAAATCCATGTTGTAGAAGTTCTACCGGTGTCTCAAGGATAGTAGGTGCTCTGGAGTCACTTCCCCCTACTATGTCATCTACATATGTGTTGTGTAGCAGAATTTTAAGGCAAGCCTCCAAAGAACAACTAGACAGTTCATACTGAAAGAGGCAGTGGTCCTTGCTACCGACGTCATGTCAGAGCGAAAGAACTTTCGGCTGCCATTTAGGGTAAGTATCCACTCGCGGGAACGATGGGAGCAGGAGACGTTCCGGACCGAGGTGGGCGCCCTGCGGTGGTACACCGATGGTTCAGTCATGTGAGGCAGAGCTGGACTGGGTATTGTTGGGCCCAACTACAGTCTGGCTATGCCGCTGGGAGAGTACACCACAATATTCCAAGCTGAAATCCAAGCTATAAATAACTGCGCGGAAGAGATCCAGTCCAAAGGACTCAAGGGCAAGCGGATATACATATTCTCGGACAGCAGGCCACATTAAAGGCCATTGCAGCCTATAGCTTCAGGCCCAGGCTGGCATGGGAATGCCTTCATGCGCTCAAGCAGCTCGGCGCCCACAATAGGCTTTCCCTCATCTGGGTGCCGACTCTCAGGGGGCATGAGGGCAATGAAAAGGCTGACCGCCTTGCGAAGAGGGCACAGAAACCCTACCCATTGGGCCTGAACCTCACGTAGGTATGACTAAAAGTCACCTGAACCGTTTGGTGGCCCGATGGGAGATACAGGAAAATAGCGCCCATTGGCATCGCCAGCCACGACTTAGACAATCGAAAAGGCTTGTTACGCCTTCCGGTCCAAGGGCAAAGGCGATGCAGACACTCTCCAGGAGGGATCTGAGGGTCTTGATTAGCTTCCTCACCGGACACTGTTCACTCAGGTATCACCTCAACAAGATAGGCATCTCAGAGGCGGTGGAATGCAGACTCTGTGGTGAGGAGGACGAGACGGCGGAGCACATCCTATGTGAGTGCCCTGCCTTAGCAGTCAAACGCTTTGAATATTTTGCTCAGGGGATTATTGAGCCCCATATCATAGCGGAATCTGCGGTGAAGGACATACTTGGCTTCATAAAGGGGGCGGGTATGTACGACGCCTTCTACTAAGAAAGGGCCAGCGTCACAATAGGCCCATATGCGGCCGCAGTGACAAAGAGACCATGTTCCGCATGCCCTCGGGGGAAAAAAAAAATCTTCTACTAGTTAGTACAAAACTTGTCTTCTGTGTTCATATCTCCATGAAAAAACCGTGAACGGAGTTATGCCCTAAAAGCACAAACAGGTTTTTTACGGTTTCAACAATGTTCACCAAACTCACAGGATGTTTTCAAATAGTTGATACCTATATACTGTTCTTAATAAATGTGCTCTGACTGTCCATTGAATAGAGATAAAAATCAAAATATGTCAAAAATAATGATTTTCGAACATTTTCATAACTTTTGGGGTAACTACTTCACCCGAGTTGATCGATTTCACAGAGTGTCTTCTAGCCGCCCATACCCACATTTTGTTCTTCGTAATTATTTCTGTGTATATCTGTTGAACAGAGATATAAGCCAAGTTAACTTGGAAAAGGAGAGTGGTCGAATATTAATGCATCGGTTTTCCAATTTTCTCAGAAACTGCTTTAACGATTTCTATCGAACTGACGTAGGACTCTCAACTAAATAGGAGCTACATTTTGTTCTCAATAAATGTTCCTGTAGTAATGCGTTGAACGAATATATAGCGCCCGTATATGTAGCAGGTCATCGAAATAACGGGGGTGGAGGAAAGGTACGTGTTACGTGTTGCTACGCACCACATATTCTTATCTTCTAATGTTGACTATTGCAAGTTTGAATTGATGATGAGCCTGAATGGCTGGAATGAAAGTTATGGAAAGCCATATCAAATAATAAAACGGATACACAAAAATGTTGAACAGCCGCATCATTGATATCGTTGTAACTTTGTGTGTAGCCCTACGGAGAACGTCAAGAATGTCGGGCTAACTTGGCAAATAAGGGGAAGTAGCGTTAAAGGGAAAGTTTGGTGTAGCAACGACCGACCTGCTCGACTGATAGGAGCTCAGCGTGGCACAGCAATAGCCTTCCTCACCCTGCCTTATACGGCGACGTCTCAATTCATACGTTAGTCTCAAATAAAAGAAGACTACAAGATTGGTACGATAAGGTATTTGAAGAACTCCCATTGGCATAAGAGCTGACCTATTAGGTGGATGAGAGCCTTGACAACATAACAAGTAGTTTTCGCAATATTATGTTACTTGACGTCATTCCACTTCATCACGTTGCTTTGGTATCAAGTACATCCTCATTAAACCCAGTGCTCCGAAATCAGATTTCTCGTCAAATATCACATTTGCGTTTCGATGATCTTAACCAAATGCCTTCCCCTCACGATAATCAGGTGGTCTTGACGTCTCACCAATTTTCTCTGGTGATCGTTTAGTCAGCATTTTGAAATCTCTTGTTGTTTAAGTTTATCGTAATAGCATCTCATATCCTTTTCTACGGCCTCTTAGAAACCAATTCTGCGCGGAAGTATCGGCATTTACGTGCCCACAGGACGCATACTTGCCACTTCGCTACAACCTGATGGGTTTGTAGAATATGATGTTTAAGAAAAACATCGTTACAGAGGTTTCTGATGCTATTACGTAACATAGCAGATGGTTCGTTGGTTCAGTATAGAGCACTAAGATTTGTGATAGCTTATCGTTCATGCCTGGGGCATGTGCCATCTGAAGATTTATCTACCAACATAAGACCGTTTCCTCTTCTCTCTCTCTCAACCCCCCTCCTTCACTCTTCAATGCCTTCTGTTTGAGAACCCATTAAACAATACTATAAGTGGTAGACGTTGCTTATTAATTTAGGTGTCTGTTTGATCGGTTGGAGATAATAGGATGATAACCCACGTAGGTGTCTTTGTTGCATGTATCTCTCGCCACATGATTTTCTGCGTATCGAGTCTCGTCAGGTTGGAGAAAGTCGTTGGCGTCTCGAGAGATGAAGCGGACTTCCAGGAAGTGGGCTTCGCCTTACAAAATGATAGCGGATCCTGACACAGTTTTCTCCTTCTGTAGGTTCGTTCTTATCTCGATCGTTTTAAAAATAACTGGTTTTTGAGGGAGCATTAATCCCGCGCTTACTTTGATAATTGTCTCGGATTCGTTCCGGTTCCTGGATGAAAATAGTTCGCCGTCAACATCTAAATTCGCCATCTTGTCCTCCGAATTACGGAATGAATTTGAACTGTTACGAAATGAACGAATGCCCCACAATTTTGAGCTCTTCGGGTCTTAATTATATTGCTCAGTTGGAGACTATTACGTTAGATTCCGCCGGATGTTGTTTGATGACCCCTTCAATCTCACGCACTATTAATTGTCTTGTTACAGCGGTTTCCCTGCTGAGTGAAGATTTTCTGTGGCGGGGTCATCTCAGTTATGAAGAGCAGCTGACTTCCAAACCATCCGTTAAATAACTATGGGACTGTTCAGCGGGTGGGCTCCATTATTGATACAGCCGAGCCCCAAAAGAACTATCACCGTCTCAATTTTCAAGGGCTTTCACCAGTTGTGACGACTCCAACCTTTTTACTTTCCTTGGCTCTACAAAGTAGAAAGGAAAGTTATGTAATCGGCTGAAAAAAAAGAGTTTTCTTCAGATCTTTACGTTTCAGACCCTCCTGAGTCCGAAAAACACTATTTGGGAAAAGGGTCTGTGTGTCTGTGAACGATTTTTAGAGAAAACCACCGTACCAAATCAGCTCAAAGTTCATATCTCGCCCGCAGGTCATCATGGGACGCCAAAATAGGGGTATGAACAAAATTCACCGAAATTTAACTATAGTTATCATAGTGATCAAAACACCAAATATTTTTCTCAAAAACGGCTCTAACGATTTTGATTAAATTTTTTATTTTGATAGCTCCCAATATGGCAATCACACCATGAAATTCCCATTCGTGGGAAAATGACGAGAGCAGCACAATAAACCATCAAACATTTCGACGAAAAGCGTTTTTAGCGCAGTTTTTCCCTATAAACTACGCTGGGATGTTAGTAGAAAGTTAAAGAAAATTGGTATTGTAGTCCAATCCAATACCTAAAGTGTGAGTGTTTAAAAACGCTCATGAGGTACTAGAGGCTTACTTCAGAAATTCCTGAATTTCAACTACCGCCGTTTCGCTTACTGCCAGTTCTAACAGTTATTACCCATTAACTCTGCAAAAGTGATTATTATCCCTCTTCAAAAAATTCGTGTACAGCCTCATTAATTTTCTGTGTACCAATTGCTCAATAATGGTCCTATAATGAGTATGAGCAACTGTAAGCGCTACAGCTTCCTGCTGCTGTGACGTGTTGTTTGACCAAGTTCAAAGGTTCTGAGTGATAAATGAATTGAGTAAGTAGACAAAGCCATGTACACAAGTGAATTGTTGTAGAGCTAAGGAAAGTTGTGTGTTGCAACGCACCAGATATTTCTCCATAATGTGCTACTTTCCTGACTCGACCTAATCGTTTTACTCGTATTATACAGCTGTGATGTTTCAAAAGGGTTGTATGTGAAATCGTTTTGATACACCAGCCCTAATCAGGTTTCTTGTCGAATTACATGATTGTAACCGTTTTGCTTAATCATACGTAAAGTTTACAGCACCCTACGTCGGGCTGCCCGATTGTATTAACCTGTAAGCATTTCAACTTCATTTCAACGGTTTATGTCCTCAGCACCACCTAGTGGGGAGCTGTATGACATAAATATATCGTAACCCTGGTTCCTTAGGATGGAAGTGTTTGCTGCCTGTACACACTTCCTATGTTCGCACGCTTAACGCCATTACCTCCAACGACTTGACCTATCAACAACATGAAATTGCATTGGAAAGGAGGGCGGGGTTGTCAGGTCTGTTTCAAGTCATAGTAACTACGTTAAAAACGAATCCGTATTCCTCACGTTTTGCGAATCATGCTCTATGTGAGCAGATCGTGATGTTTGCGAATTTATAAACGAGGTTCGGCGGTCGGGGAGCGTCGTTATTATCATAACATAAGGATGTACCCGTTGAACTCGGCCTCAACTTGGTAAACCCTCAAGACCACGTTCCGAATCTTTAATAAAACCGCCAGCTTCTATTTTAGTAAATGACGATGTACTCCAGTCTAAGAATAATTTTTAGTACTGGAAATTATTGCTTTATTTTCTTGAATGATATTTCAATGGGCTGATGAAGTCATTCGTTCCTTCCTCTAGTCCGTTTATTATTAGAGGCGCATCTCGGCATTAGTCGTTCAGATATTTTAATCGCACGCTTGATGCCAACAAGGGCGGTTCGTCAGTTTCATTCAAGAATGCGTAATTTTACTTTCGAGAAACTCAAGAGGTATAGCGAGCGAGCGTCGTAATCAAATCGTAAATTTTTCTCATAACGTTTGTTTCCGCCGTATATTTTAGCAAATGGAACTCACTCAAAACTGCAATCATCTCTTAACTCAACAAGGAGGTGCGATATCAAACTGTTTACCCCGTTATCAATCGCCGTCCTTTTCGGTTTCATTATTATCGTTGTAGTTGTTGTTGTTACCTTTCTATTTACATCCCGTTTTGGTTTATTATTCATTCTGAATAATAACCCTATGTTTTCGGTCACGAAAAAAAGAACTCGCAGGAACTACTACAGCGTTTCGTCGTTTGAACTCTCTCCCTCCCGCCCGTCTCATTAAAAAAGCAACCGCGCTCGAGGCTCGCTTGCCTCCCAACAACGCCGCCACTCAACTCCCCTTTCGCCTTTCGCTTCGAGCACCCCCGTTTCAATTTCCCCGACATTTTGGTTTTAATACGATTCAATTTTCTTAGATTCTTTCGTTTCATTCTCATTTTGGTTTTTTTCATAGATTTTTGGTTAAATTTTGATATTAGTATTTAGCGTGCATGTTTTCATATTAAAATTCAGTTTTTTCTAGATACTTTCGTTTTTTTTTTGTTTTTTTTAATATTCAGATTCAGTTCTTTTCGACCTTTTTTTGAGTTTCATTATGATATTTTTCGATGCTGAATCGAACAAGATGGGTCTCGGAGCATTAATGCTAGGTCAAGCTGATTATCCAAATAATAAACCGTTGTGTAATAATTTGCAGGGTTTTTGCGATCGTTCCCCGACCTCGTGTTTCCGTGCGCTCCGCAGTCTTTTAATTCCCAATCCCGGTTCCTTTCAACATTTTAGGTTCCTTACGCGGCACCGTCGTCACCGCGACATCTAAAAGACTGGTTTGAACATTCGTTCTCTCACTATTTATTTCTATCTGTCGATTTGTTTTGTGTTGTGCCTGGACCAGAGAGACTCTATATCGAGATAAATCATATTTGGACCTAGTTATATCACGCTGTTCATTAAAAACGTTCATTCACGCATCAACCTATCACCAAGAAGCTGTTATTGATTTCCAAAGTTTGCCATATCTTGAACGTACACAGGTGTTCGCTAATGTATACGCTACAACGTTCATTGAACAGAGATAGCAGCCAAAATGTGTTAGAAATCGTGTTCTTTGATCTTTGAATGTTTTCGAAATGTTCAGAGTAACTCAATAGCTGAATTTGATTAACTTGGCAGAGTTTCTTCCAGATCTGTTGATATATATGCGATAATAGCTTGGGAAACGGGATTTGTCGAAATTTTGTTGTCAATTTTTGTCTTTCTAATTTCAACGAAGATACAGAGCCATGTATAGCAGATCGTCAAATTTAGGTGTTGCGTAGAGTTGTGTATTGTTAAGCACCTGAATAATACGGCTACGTTTTCAGTCAGAAAAATTTATTTACGAATCTTTTTGGAAATTTTATGGCAATTGCGTAGTATTTGGTATCATTTTGTAAGTATTTTAAGATGCTACGCCGAATGTGACGGGTATCAAAGGTGGACGACTGCGTCTAGACTGAAAACAGTGAAATAACAGTAATTTTATTAAGCCAAAGTCTACTAATTGAAAGAACTCGCAAGACGATGTAGCGAAAATAATCGTTTCATCATTTGCACTTCCTCCAGTCGCACTCCAACCACCCATCGACTCATCAGGTCGGGCCAATCGATTATAGAAGCCTGGAATAGGTAATTTTCGTTAGATCGTTCATTGTTATTTTTCGATGCTGAATCGAGTGGGGTGAGTATCGTAAGTGCGGGTGTACGTCAAGCCATGAAAGAGAATAACAAACCGTTGTGTAATAATTTTCAGCTTTATTACTTGCCTTGGCTCCACGTAGTAGAAATGAAAGTTGTTTTTCACGCGATCGCAATACTTTTCTTGCGCTTTGGGTTGCAGAAAGTTAGAAGGAATGAAATGAATCCAAAGAAATTAACGGCTGTCAGTTACACTTATAAAACCCACTCAGTACTACCTATGTATGGCATCCAATCCCTAATAATAATAAATCACGTGGAACTTTGGAATTATCCTGAACTTTCGTCTCACCTTTGCATATGAAACAGATCCAGTCAACTCAAGTATTTTTTTAATAACCTTAATACTAGCTGGTTCAATAAGGTCTATAAGTGTAAGGTCCTTTCCGGAACTACGGCTTTCCACTTGGAGGTACCTGCTCTCTGTCTCATATTCGAAGATTGGAAGGACAACAAAACCGAACGATTCATAACTTCGTTCTACAAACACCATTTGTTCGTAGCGTGACAGGCTGCCATAATTTCAAGATCCCCTTTCCAACAAACTCCTAGTCAAATAGACGTTGTTTGTCAATCGAAACCTAAATCACATAAAATATCAATGCTTTCACAGACTTGAACCTATTGGAAGTTGGTCGTTTGACGCCCGCGGCTCATCCAGCCCGCGCATAAAGCATAAAGGGCATAAGGGACATAAAGCAGTGGATGCTGGTAGATCCAAAGTAACTTCAGCTACTTCTTTTGGCACAAAAGGCGAGTTATCAAGTCGCCAGCATTGTCCAAGAATTTGATGCTCAAAAAATGCCTCTTGGACGCCCAGTTGACGTTTTTCAGGGTTCCCTGATTTCAAGAAATAATCAACTTCTGGCTTGAACATATGCAGAACAATATGTTTGCCCCTGGAAGTCTTCTGAACCTATCTATATATATGCTAGATCAGAGCTAGGACTGCATTTCCCGAACATGATATTCTGTGATTGAGCTGCATTATAAACTTTAATGTAGTCTTCAAATTTCCTGCACGTAACAACATACGCAAAGTCACTCTTAATCGTTTGCAGCGGTGATAGTATGCTTTTCGGGGAGGTACGTTTCAATTTTAAAACTCGCGAGGGTTTATTGGCAAAATAAGTGTAGGCTAGACCAAATAGAACACATAATAATACTCGAAGGGTGAAATTCGTTGAAATGATTTCATTCACTGCTGGGTAGAGCAGATAAGATTACATACCCACTATCCCACCCCCTACCATCATCGAATACATGTTTCTCATAGTTAATAAGGAAAACGGTGCACGGAGTGTACAAACGAAGATATTGGGTTGGAAAACCCTTGAAGTTGGTTACTAATTATAGTTTGTATGTTGGCATTACTGCTCGTGAGTGGTGCCCAAAAAACCTCGCGTTATGGCGCTAATTCAGTTGGTAATTAGTCGCGTTTTAATGGCGACAATTAGGCGCTCCATTGCGAAGCCCTTGTTTGGTAAATGACTGTGCCCCAGTCATTAGATGTTGGGGACGCCGAAGGTAGTTCTTTGATTCGTATAGACGGATACTGATGACCTTAAATGGCGAAATTCAGCCAGACTTCCTCTCGCAAAGGTCCGTTCACCCCGAACCCCTAGCCTGGGCTGAGTATATCACCAAGGTTATGGCAGAAGTGAGAGGGCCTTTGCTTGCAACTCCCGTGGAAAAAACTGCGGAGCTCCCACAGTTGTAAGAGGAGCTGCCGAATGAAACACTGCTATCTATGGGCATGCAAGTCGGCAGGCGCTCCACGGGTACTCGACCGTCCGGAACACGCTCTTCTGAGCCGCTCAACCTCGTGAAAAAGCTGGCTTATCTTGACCCATCCATGAGTCTCTTAAACGTAGTAGCAAGCGTGAAACTTGAACGAGAACCCGAATTTTCAGCCTGAAACAATTCTTTAACAGTTTCCTATTTTTGGTTCATTATTCATTCTGAAAAATAATCCTATTTTTTCGGTCATGACCAATTTTTTACCACCCCCCCTCAAAATTTGATACTTTACGTTTCAAGACATGGGGATTCCAAATATGCAATGTCCGTCCGCCGTCCGGGCCGTTTTGTGCCTTTAACGTGGTCTAAAAAAATCGTTCTTTCGCACAAAAATCCCATTTGGTATCTAGTTGTGCCCGCCATCTCGGCAATCCGATCGGACGAAGCCCATGGTTGTTATGGACAAAAAATGCTTTAAAAATATGAACGAAACGCAGCATTCATCGATGGCGGCAAGTTTCTGTTCTGTGGTGAGATCCGCACGGAGTTCATCCCAAAGCGGGGGAAGCTCCCGTTTCACTCTCCACTTGTCAACCATGCACCCAACGGCCAAATGAACTGGTAACTGACCAGTGATCACCTGGAGTGCTTCTGTTGATACAGTTTTGTAGGCCTTGGTGATCCACAGGAGGGCTGCCCTCTGGGATTGGGCCAATACTCACTTTTGATTGACTGTTAGTTTGCTACCCCAGATAACGGGGCAGTTGCCAATCACACCTAGATAGATGGCCTTATATACGAGGATAGTGTCATGGTAACACACACCCCAAGTGGCATTACTAATTGTATGAAGTGAGGCAAACCTTGCAATGGTAGCGCCTATAAGGGACTGGAGGTGTTGGTTGATGCCCCACCTCTCACCTTTATTCACTTCTAAATACTTGATGTGCTTTTCAAGAAGGAGCCTGTGGCTGCCAAATCGTATTGATGGTAAGCTATTTACTTTTCCTTTCAAGAGGATTAGCTGAATTTTCCCTCAGCCACGTGCATCTTGACATGCTCGCACCACTGATTGCAGTCATCTCCCTTTTGAAGAGTGACGACACGCGCAGACTTAAGACCTACGTTAAGGAGGCCGCTAGAGATCGTCCGCTGAGCCCTCCTTAGCATATTGCTTTCTTTTCTATCTGGCCGAGGAGATTTGTCATGCTTTTGTTGCTTTAAGGTCGCAAGGGCCTTCCCGAGGTCGCCTGTCGTCCACAATGGGATGTCGGGCTCGGGTCTATGATCAGCTCCCTTGCCCCTCTCTGGGCTTCAGCATCTCGACTTCATTGAGTTTTGATAGAACACGTGCTGCCTCGACTTCCCCTCGACGTTTGTCGTATCAAATGAGAGATATCCCATCAAACTGTGTCTGTGTCATCTTATTCTTTGGCTCCTGATTCCTGATTTCACCCACAGACGAGTGGAAATGGAAAGGACGCCGCCTGAATGCTGCTCAGGAACGTAATGTTATTTCAATCAAACTTGGCCTTGTTCTGTGAAATTAACAGCCGGCTCCGAGTCTTAATAGAAAACCGCGATGATTCATGCAAAGCAATCCGCGATCGCGCGTGAGTTCACCCACAATCGTGAACTACCGGCCATTTTGAGTTATCTTGCGTGTAATTGATATCATTCCGAAAACAAACTTCAAGGTAATGACTTAATGCTTTGGCGTGTACTCTGATGAGATCGATCCGATCGAAATCTGAGTAAAACTACAAGAAACGTGACTGGAATGATACTCCCAAATAATCTTACGCGTAGCAACACATGAACTTTCCGCAACCCTCCGTAAATTCAACTATCTGCTATTCGCGCTATATCTTCGTTCAACGCATTCCTGCAGAAACATTCATTGAGTACAAAATGTAGGTATTAGTTAGTTGAGAGTACCACGATGTGTTTGATCAAAATCATTAGAGCAATTCTTGACAAAGTTAGAGAAAATGTGAGAAGATTTTTGGCACATATCCTATCCCGACATATCTTTATAGCTGCATTAGGTGGTTAGCACAGGATAGTTGGAAAGATAAATATATGGGTAAAAGGCACTCAGTCAGGTTGTAACGAGTTGTTTTTCCAGTACAGTTGGGCGTCTGAGCCGGAGGGTGAACGCTGTGCTGCCACTAGGAACTGTGTCTTCAAATGTGGAACCCGGATTGATGGTTTGGGAGAGGTTGATCTTGAGGCTTTTTGTTTTGGCTTTATCCGTATTTTGTTAGTTTCCATAAAAGAGATCTCCCATCTTCGCGTTCCTATTTCCGTTCCCGTTCTCCTGGGGATCTTCAGGTGCGAAAGAAGAAAGAATGCCTGGTAGCAAGTTTTCGTTTATTTTCTTCTGTTTTTACTCTTCTTGGCTCTACAAAGTAGAAAGGAAAGTTATGTAATCGTGTGTGTGTGTGTATGTGTGTCTGTGAACGATTTATAGAGAGAACCACCGTACCAAATCCACTCAAACTTGATATCTAGCCCGCAGGTTAACATGGGACGCCAAAATAAGGGTATGAGAAAAATCCACCAAAAGCTAACTATAGTTATCATAGTGATCAAAACACCAAATATTTTTTTCTCAAAAACGGCTCTGATGATTTTGATTAAATTGTTTATATTGATAGCTCTCAATAAGACAATTATACCATAAAATTCCCATTCGTGGAAAAATGACGAGAGCAGCACAATAAATTATCAAAATATCGACGAAAAGCGTTTTTAGCGCGGTTTTTTCCTTATAAACTCCGTTGGAATGTTAGTAGAATGTTTAAATAAAATTGGTATTGTAGTCCAATCCAATACCTATAAGGTGAGTGTTTTAAAACACTCATGAGATACATAGGGCTCACTGCAGAAATTCCTGAGTTTCAACTACCGCCGTTTCGCTTAGTACCAGTTCTAAAAGTTTTTACTCAAAAACTCTGCAAAAGTAATAACTGCCATTCTTAAAAAAATTTGTGTTTACAGCCTCATTAAGCATCTATGCACAAATTGCTCAATAATGGTCCTGGAATGAGTACGAGCAGGACAATAAATTACCAACATTTTCGACGAAATCGATTTTATCGCGGTTTTTGGAGAAAACGACCTACCAAATCAGCTGAAACTTGATATCTAGCCCGCAGGTTACCATGGGACGCCAAAATAAGGGTATGAGAAAAATCCACCGAAAGTTAATTATAGTTATCATAGTGATCAAAACACCAAATATTTTTTCACTCAAAAACGGCTCCAACGATTTTGCTTAAATTGTTTATATTGATAGCTCTCAATAAGACAATTATACCATAAAATTCCCATTCGTGGGAAAGTTACGAGAGCAGCACAATAAATTATCAAAATTTTCTAGGAAAATCGGTTTTAGCGCGGTTTATTATTTATTCTGAATAATAACCCTATGTTTTCGGTCAGGAAAAATTTTTTACAACCCCCCTCAAAATTGGATACTTTACGTTTCAAGACACGCCTTTAACGTGGTCTCAAAAATCCGTTCTTTCGGAAAAAATCCAATTAGGTATCTAGTTGTGCCCGCCATCTCGGCAGTCCGATCGGACGAAACCCATGGTTGTTATGGACAGCAAATTCACAAAACGCAGTATGATCGCAAATACGCCGTGTTTTGTATCGTTTTGAAGGTATTTTTACATTCTGGGTCGAATAAATGAATTGAGTAAGTAGGAAAAAACCATGTACCCGAGTGAATTGACGTACCAGATATTTTTATTTTTAATATATGTATTTTCACGTCTTGACGAAAAGTGGCGTCCACCTGAAGAAGGGGTTTTTTCTCCAAAGTTTTCACATTTCTTCGCTTATTGAAAGTGATTCCTTGAAGTTAATTCCCCGTCTTGTTCTTTCAAATTCGGCACGTTCAGTAGGTGTACGAATATACGCCGTGCATACTCCGCATAAAATGACTTCCTTTCATAATGCGGCGGAATTGGCGTTCACAACAACAGAAGCCCACTCTTCGAACTCTTTAAATTGAACTGAAGACTGATCTCTTTGATCGGCCGATTGGCCGTGTCCTCGTGGCTTAGTGCTCTTGAAATAATTTCAACTTCTCACTTCCAAGTCAAATTTCTTTCTTCGCGTTTTGGAGTATGCCGAATACGACTTACAAATCAGAAAATTGTTATAGGGCACCGTTGATGCCCTCTACATTCCTTAGCACTTCATAGTATAGGATTTTATAGTTACTATAAATAATCAATTGATCAATATCAAACCCCAAAATAATTTTTTTTTCAAAAGCGCCTGTGAGGAAGTTATGATTACATTTTTTATGTCAACAGATCAAAATGATGTAAGATTATTATAGAATTTTCACTCGTGAGATATTGACAGCAGCACGATAAAATAACAATTGTTCGATATAACTCAATTTTACTGCAGTTTGTTCTCTATAAACACATGACAGTAATGATTTTATCAAAATCGGTATGAGGGTACAATTAGACTGCACTGTCCAACATACCTATAGGATGGCCGTTTAATTATGTACATAATAAAATCGGGAGCAACTACAGAAATTTCGGAACTCAACCTAACGTCGTTTTTTCTTCCGACTTTTTCGCAGTTTTACGTCAATAATTTCAGCACCCTAACGACTAGCGTTACCAAAATCGACCTGTGCAATGAATCAACATACCTGTCTTCCACATTACCACATTTACGGACAAGTGAATGTGAAATGCATCTGAATTAAATTCTTTCCCAACTGGACGGAAATGGGAGCGTGAGTACCAAGACTTCTGTTACGGCCAAGAGAGTGTCAGTTACTTTGTTTTCGTTTCCTTTCTTTATTTATTTATTTGGTTCTTGATCCCACAAGGATCGCCGGCGCATCGAAGACCGGACCGGACCGGACCTGACAGCCCCTCCTCTCGAGTACGTTCGCCGGCCTGGTGGGCTCGAATCTCCGGCCGTGTGCGCTTGATAGCTACGAGTAAGAGGTTGATCGAAATTAACCCCTTTTTCTTTCTGTTTCTCAACGCGACCGTACTAATAGTGCTCCGAAGAGACATTTACATTTGGTATACCCTCCAAATTCTGCACGTCGCGCACTGCTGTCACGCCACATTTGAGCCGACTCTCCTTCGTTGTCATCGATCCAACAATGTCTGAACTGCCCGATTTATACGTTCCGTGCCGAAGAAGAATTTTAATTTATTTATTTACGGACAGAAATTTTCTAGTATTAATTTTCAAATATTATTGTATCAGTACAGCCTTATTCATTTCATTTCAATTGTCATTTCCCAATATTACACTATCAACACGAGGCTCTCATTTAACGTGCTCGCCCAAATTAATTGGTGTCAATATCATCACCCCTATTTGTGCGCGAACAACTTTTAACCAGCCTGAAAAAGATGACAACTTTTTTCAGCCGATTACATTACTTTCCTTTCTACTTTGTAGAGCCAAGGAAAGTAAACCCTCCAAAATCGTGTCAAAATTTAAAATCACTAACACAAACGGTGGGTACAGCTTTCGTACAAGTACGCAACCACGAGGAACATTTTATGTATTTTTCTTTAAAAAATCTGTTAATAAAAAATCGTAACCCTGGTGGGGCTCGAACCCACAATTCCCGGTTTAGGAGACTGATGCCTTCTCCATTAGGCCACAGGGGATGTAGCTTGCAACTCGAGTTAATAAATTTCGTGACGCTTCTCCGTTACATCTCCGGCGTTACATTTTCGAGTTTATGTAGCAAAGTAAACACATAAAATGTTAAAAATTTACGTTTCTAGTCCCACCGCTTGCTCATACTTTAGTATTTCAGTGAACGTCGTGCGATTTGTAGCAACAGCCTAATAAAGTTTGGATCGATAAGCGCCGCCAGCCCCCTCTTATAGAACATGAAGTTGAAACAGGCATGTGTTGAATGAAGAGCATATCGAATCAGTAACTTGGGCGGTAAAAATCGTGGATTGTACGTGGAGCTAAGGAAAGTGTGTGATACGTCGAACCAGGTATTTTTAATTGGATGCTGATGCAGATAATTCATAGTTTGTAATTGATTTCAAAGAAAATTCTATTTTTATTCAACAGTAGGGGAGAAGTGGTATACTTGATCCCTGCTTTGGTTTTCTTTTAGTAATTCGAAACATTTTAATAAATCTGATTTTTTTTAAATTTCACATGTATCCCCGTTTCATAATACCGATTATGCACCAATACAGACCTTCCTATTTATTGAACAAAAACGACAAAAAGGGGTTTTTTTAAAGTCCGACACAAGGATCCTCCCTATGGGGATACTTGATCCCGGTGAGTGGGTTGTATGATCCCAGAGAATCAACCATCCCACCCGCCAAAGTTTCAGTCGTAGGCCTACCTAAATATGGAAATTAAATTAACTCAGGCATACAATTAATAAGCTGTAATTAACTATTCGAATGGTAGAGTAGGTACAAAACGAAAAGAACATAAAAAATTGAAAACACAGACAAAAAAGAAAATTATTCGAGCAGTGGCACGGAATAAATCTCACCGGCTCCGGTAAGTGTCCCAAAATATCACCCCATACATAAAATATTTCGTCTTCCCTTGCTGGCCACTTCCAAAGCCGTCCACTTTTTTCCATTGCTTTTATTGTAGCCCCGTTTGCATGTATTTTTGTCATTTTTCCTGGGTATGACAAACCATAGTAAATCGCAGCTACAAATTCCCCTACTTCTTTTCTGATGGGCTCAAAAGCCCATATGAACAAGATACGCTCCCAGTTCATCGTCGTCACGTTTGAAGAAAAATTGTCGATTGGCGAAACCTGGTTGAACATAAAGAGTCCCGACGGCATAGCCTTTTAAGTGTCATGACATTAATTTTAAATTCTCTTGCGACGGTTTCGTACCCAGCTCCATCTTTAACAGCTTGGACCGCATTTTTCAAGGCCTCCGGATCGTACGGTACCCGTTTCATGGCCCCTTGCTTCGATACATACTTCCGCGGCATGTAAAAGAACGGAAAAAATACTTCGTATTGTAGGTGAAAACAAACAAAAGAATTATAGGTGGGATAATTGATTCCGGGATCAAGCATCCCCCTAGCAGAAGGGATCAACTATCCCGAACCAGCAACTCTTTTTAAATGGAAAAAAAAAATCAACAAGATAAAAACGTTTGAATCGGAAATACTGAATTTATACAGCGAAATAGACACAATATTTCATAAACGCAAACAAAATATTATAAAGCACACTTACCAGAAGTTTTTCTATTTGCCTTACACTAAACAATACAAGTAGGATGTGGTGAAAAACATAAATTACCAATTATTTTTGCAACAAGCTATTGTTTCTGTATGATGTTTACACTTTGTGCTAGCCATCATGGCGGCGTCCCAATGTAGTCAACCGAACAACTTTAAACACGTTTTGGCGGTAGTTATAGATGGAGGATCATGTATCCTCGGGGATTAAGTATACCACCTCTCCCCTATGTTTTTTCATTGTCATTTGGTGTTCAATTTAGTTTAAAACGATTTGGCATTACCCCGTTATATTGTCCTGGAAAAATAGCGTTTTTATTCTGAAAAAGTATAGTTAAATTTATAATCATGTCTTAAGTGGGAGTGAAGAAAGTGGTGAGATACTTCGCACTTCATGTTTTGTACTTCATTCGCGCCTTTAGCTGAGTAGTGAAGACACGTTGTTGATTTGTTCTTGGCACAAATGAGGTTATTTCGTCTCATCTTCTCATATTAGTGTCTGTTCGATGTATTCGGTTTGATTAGTCTTTCGGAGGGTTATAAAGAAATGAAATTCTCCGGGATTTCGAATGGCCCAGCCAGATCTGCGGCTCGCTACCGAATATGGGACGTCGGTGGCCTGTTCCCCCTCTTATTGGAAGGAGGCTCAAGGCTTCGATGCCGTCAGCCCAACTACTGCCCTGCTCTTAGCTTAGTCTGCGTTTAGCTCTGCTCTGAATCGGTTCATGCGTTCCTAGAGCGAATCTTAATTGTGATCGTGCTGTGCTGTCTTTATTTTTTCACACTGTGGAGTTGTCTACGGCCGTCCAGTCGTTCGGCATCGTGAAATGGGCCGCCAATTTCGGTGAGTGGTGTTCATCCTACGTGAGGTCGCAGTTGTTATTAAGGGCTCTTGCCAGTCCTCCAGTTGTTGTTTTGCATAAATTAGGCACGTTTCGCAGTTCGAACAAAATATACAAACGCAGTGGACAGAAAGATGAGAAAATTAAATACCGCAAAGAACGCGGTTATTGAAATCTTCGTTTTGTCTATTTTTCGTGCTCTTTTCTTTTCTCGTGTTAGTTCACAACGCATTTTTTGGAGATGGCCGTAACTTATTGATAAGGCTGCATCTAAACTTGTTTCAAAATCGCCAGCGAACCCCATTTTATTTAACAAACATACAAAGAGCCTCTTCTGCGTACTTTTGAATATTGTTGCTTTAATGTTCTTACTGTTGCATAATTCATGTACTTGTTGCACATACAACACTTTTACATTTTTATAAGACTGGTTTTGATTTATATGTTAACATTTACGTTATTTAACTTATTTTTGAATAAGTGAAAAAGTGAAGCCACTAAAAAAAATCTGTTTTTCTCGGAGTTTCGGAAAGTAGAGCGCCTAATGTTCAGGAATATGTTAAGCTGCTCCTAGTTATCTCACGATCATTATTGAATCATCAGTACATAGGTGACGATACTGCCAAAATGATTTTCCAAAGAGGTTCGTGTTTATTGTTTTATTGCTTTGCGTTGCCAATAGAGTGAAACTGTAAGAAATCCCAGGAAGTAAAACGGCAGTGACTTGAATTCCGGAATAGTCACACTCGCATAAGCCGTTTTCTCAAACGTAGGTTTTTCTACTCAGAAGCCATTGAAGAAATTGATAATGACTATCGCGTGTAGTTTAAACTATGCTCCCTGTTTGCAGTGCAATGCGAGTTATCTCGTCATATCAAATCGATCAAACTGTACGTCACGTAATATGTTTGTATTTTCGTAGGAAATGGAGCTATTTGCGAAAATACGCTCATATCGATGATGATTACTGCTGGAAAAGTCTTATACGTCTGATGAGTGTTTCGATTTATATGCTCTTGACTGCCCTAGACTGTTTGTCCCTTATTTGGGATGAGCATCGTGACCTTAAGTCCTATTGTGCCAGTCCTAATGCCCCACGGGACCCGTGACTGAGGCGACTTAGGATGGGACGGGAGGAAGGTTGTGCATAGAGGTCACAGCAATGTCTCACACCCTGCTACTCAACACACCCTGTGCTCTGTTGCTCAAGTAGAGTGCAGTGCTTTGGGAAGTATCTCCACATTGTTGTGCACCTCTACGTGGGCCGCAGCTTGCACTATCAGATTGGAGTCTGTAGCACGCAGCGCACGTGCGGAATTCGCTGTTCACGTGTGTTTTTGCAGAGAAGGTTGTCATCTGCAAGTCTCCTCTGTCATGGTGTCGGTGGCAACAAACAAGTTATACTTGGTGAGCAACTATATGTACGCTTCGCCCTCCCAGACTATGCAGGGTCGTCTTGATAGTCCTGCTAGAGCCTGCTCGAGCGGTTGTTTCCTGTAAAATGATATTACAACCAGCTCAACGCCACCAGCATGGATGCTAGCTGTTCTGGTGGGTAAGGACGGGCATGTCTAAAGACGTGTTAGTGCAGGCCTTGCGCGTGTTCTTGCTCCATCCACCACTCGTGCCTTCAATGCCATACCAAGGGGTTCAGAACCTATGTGCGGTTCTTGTAAAGCGTGAACGCTGCAGTGTTTTTTTTAGTGCACTTTGCTGCAACTCAGTCGTAACTGTGAACTCTTTATCTGTGTTTGGCTGAAGGATTCGAACTGTTTTTAGACTATTCATAACCCACTCGTGACTCCTGGAGGGCAATTGCTCGCTGACGAATGCAATTTTCATTCTACGCACTCTTCAAAGGACCCTCATGCTTGCACTCCTTGCTAATATATGGCATGGCGCGCCAGGCGCACACCACAGGTCTCGTGCAGGCTATTGCCAGGTGTCCATAACCCTGTTTAACTGGTTTGGCATGCTTATTTGATTTTGACACTGACGAGTGACCCGACTGGCTTTATCCGGGAAAAACACTGGAATTCCGGAGTCTACCTAACGTCTGGTTCTTTGATCTAGGCCTATGAGCCTATGGAGTAAGAAACCTGGTGCCCCTGGTGGACCCAGTTAGGAACCCTATGACGTCATCTCGGGTTGGCAGGATCGTACTTCAATCGAACGGCCCAAAAGAGATCAAATTGCTTGTGGCTGCGATAGACAGTAAGTGCCAAAGCGGCAAAAGCACCGCCCGCGGCTGATTTATAACATCCGCAACATCCACAATTTTCCACATGAGGTGGAAAAAGATAATGCTGCTGAGATTATACGGAAACAGAACGAAGGACTAATAGGCGATGACAACAATTACGAAGTGAAGGCTTCACTAACTGGAGGCGCGTTTAGTGGTTGAGGTGGATCCAAAATTGTGGTGGAAGGTGCTCAGGGCTAGGATAAAGATTCGTGTCTTCATGCGTTTTGTGCGTGATAACGTATCTCTTAGAAGATGTTACCATTGATTGCAGTTTCACTGGGGACGGGCTTACGCACGGAGGTGCAAAATGGCCAGCCCCATTTGCTCAATCTTGCATAAATATGCTGAATGCCCCTGTAATCGCACACATCATAGCTGTATCAGTTGCATCACAATTCCCGGGCGCAGAACGCGAATAAAGTTGACAAAAAACACCCGGCGTTTGACCGAAACTGCCCGACCTATTACGCCCGGTGTCGCTAGGATTCGACAGATGATCGACTATGAAAGTGACGATGGCAGCCGCTTGAAATTAGCTCACTCCACGTCAGCAAGGCAGTCAAGCTGCCTCGGCCAGTCTGAAGGAACTGATTGAAAGGCGAAAAATGGAAATTATGGCTTTGCAGGAATTGTACTGTAAGGGTTTAGTTGTTTCGGGCATTCATATGGTTCTAGACTACTATACTTCTCAAAAATGTCACTGCGGCTGTTGAGGGGCTCAACTAATTAAGGGCTAATTGTAAATAATGTCGAGAGTTTATTTGCTTGTAAAGAAGGGGCCACACCATTATGGTATTAATGGTGTCCTTCATGCACAGGGTGTTGATCCTTGGAAAAATGCTGAGCCGCTCCTGTGCACCAAATCCCGGTTATTATTGTTAATCTTAGAAAACTTCCATCTCTCGTGTTCTTTCTAGTCTCGTGGAAAGATTGATAATCTAATAACAAGCATATCCGTAGGTTGTGCAACCGATCTAAATACCAGTTTCTGAGGATCTCGCGATCGTCTTTTCTGGGGCGATAATTTGAACAGGCCTCTTATCGTCATCTACACTCATACAAATAGAATAGTTGGCTCCCAGGCCAGACCGTTTGTTGTTGATGCGGTGTACGGTGAGTTTCTAGTTCAAATTTAAACGCCGCTCACGGAAACTTTCTCTCTCCTAATTAGCAACGGAAATCCTTCGGTCGAAGACGAGCTTGTTGCGTAACTCCCATTTGACAGCGAGGAAATGATGTCTACGTAACTAAATTTTGTAGTATTGACTTGTGACGACGTTTATCATAACATCGCGAGGTTATTCAAGAGGACCAGATAAACCCACTCAAAATGGAGCTAAAATCTGAATCACTAAATATATACGATCTTTATTCATTAAGGAGTCGGTATATTGAATGATTCATTCGCGTTCGTCGCTTTTCTTCAGATGAAATGTCATGAAATATTGGTGCATTGCCATCTACTAGAAAGGGAAAGTACAATTTGACGTGACCTTTAAGACAAGTCATTCGTAATTCCGCATAATTGTGCAAGATATCAATATTTCATCTTGCAACAGGATATTAAGTGTTGTGCTCCTCCAAACATGCAAGGATAAATTGTTTAAGAGAAGCCCGAGCAATTTACTTTTTACTTTCCTTGTTCTACGAAATAGAAAGGAAAGTTATGTAATCGGCTGAAAAAAAAATTTTGAGTTCTTTCAGATCTTTACGTTTCAGACCCCCCTGAGTCCGAAAAACACTATTTGGGAAAATGGTCTGTGTGTGTGTGTCTGTGAACGATTTTTAGAGAAAACCACCGTACCAAATCAGCTCAAACTTCATATCTCGCCCGCAGGCTACCAAGGGACGCCAAAATAAGGGTTTGAAAAAAATCCACCGAAAGTTAACTATAGTTATCATAGTGATCAAAATACCAAATATTTTTTTTCTCAAAAACGGCTCTAACGATTTTGATTAAATTGTTTATATTGATAGCTCTCAATAAGGCAATTATACCGTAAAATTCCCATTAATGCGAAAATGACGAGAGCAGCACAATAAATTACCAAAATTTTCTACCAAAAGCGTTTTTCGCGCAGTTTTTTCCTTATAAACTCCGCTGGAATTCTTGTAGAATGTTAAAATAAATTAGTATTGTAGTCCAATCCAATACCTAAAGATTGAGTGTTTAAAAACGCTCATGAGATACATGGGGCTCACTCCAGAAATTCCTGAATTTCAACTTTTGCCGTTTCGCTTACTACCAGTTTTAAACTTTTTACCCAATAACTCTGCAAAAGTAATTACTATCCTTCTCAAAAAAATTTTTGTTTACAGCCTCATTAGTTATCTGTGTACAAATTGCTCAATAATGGTGTTTCAATGAGTACGAGCAGCACTATAAATTCCGGAACTGTGAGCGCCACCGCTTTTTGCTACCGTGAAATGTTGTTCGAACAAGTTCAAATTAACTGAGTGATAAATGAATTGATTAAATAGAATTAGCCATGTACAAAGTGAATTGACGTAGAGTTAAGGAAAGTTGTGTGTTGCAACGCACCAGATATTTGACTATCAAATAAATCACGATGGATGCTGTACGCGACCAAAGAACGAAAAAATCTGGTGGTGTCCAAAAGAGATTATTGGTTCATATTCGTTTAATTTACCGAAAGTGCCCAGTAAATGGTAAATGTTATCCTCGCGGATTTCCAGGTTATTATGTAGTTATTCATTGTGATAAACATAATACTGGGGGGAGGGGGGGGCAACTGATCGTAAGATGCTGCTGCGTTTGTGAGAAACAAGTTACATTTCTTCTTCTGTATTTAAGAGAAAGTAATATATTTCTAGTTCTCCTTGTTCATCGATCTAAAGTTGGATTGAGATCGATCACTTTCTCTACTCCTTTCGTATTCTCGATGGTTACTTCCCTTCAGGATTTCTTCAAACTTCCTGGCTCTTCCATTTCTGGCTGTCTGCTCAGACTGGCCCTTGATGCCACTGTTACGGGCACGATTGGATTATGCGGTGGCAAAGAGCTAAGAGCTGTTCCGCATGAAACTGGAAGAAGACAAATGAAGTCAACCGAGATTAGTGGTGGGGACTCAGCGTGGCCTCGTTGGTAGACTATTCGCTTCTGAGCGCCTTCCTTACGACTTCTCTCTCGCCTCTCGATCTTATTTTGTGGGCTATTGTATACCTATTGGAACGAACTTGGGAAATATATCGCAATAGTGAAGGAAGGGGAAGGTCTATTGTGTGACGCCCCGATCTATCCCCCATTACGCCACATTAGCTCGAATATGGAAGCAACCTGCTCGTCTGACCGAAGGTTGGCTTGACCCTCGCCGTTGGTTTACCTGTGAATCTGCTCAGTTACGAGGAAGCTGTTACTTGCGGCTTCCGAAGGCACTCAGCAGGATCCCTTTTATAATCCCTGCGCACTTTACTTTGTTCCTTATCCGAGTGAAATTTGTATTAAAAAGGGAAGCAACGATCACCTCGACTACTCGTCGTGGCTTCAGAGTTATTTGTAGCCCGAATGCAGAACCTATTTCCATCTTTCTTCTTTGTTCCGCTAAGGTTCACATTTTGTGGGCATTGAAATATCTTGTAGAGTCTGAATTCATCCAATAATTCAACCGAGACAGCAATGGTGCTGGGAGTGCTGAACTGCTACGGTTGCCTTCTGAATTGTGTTGGAAAAAAGAAATTTAAGACCATGAGAGGTTCGACTGAGGGGTTAAAGTTGGAGAAAACGAGCGGTGCGTAGCAACACACAACTTTCCGCCATCCCTTTAAGTTCGAACACCACCTACATATGCGGGCGCTATATCTTCGTTCAACGCATTTCTACCGAAACATTTATGCAGAACTAAATGTACGGAATAGTTAGCTGAGCGTACTCCGTAAGTTTGATGGAAATCGTTAGAGCCGTTTTTGAGAAAATTGGACTACCAATAAATTAATATTCGACAAATCTCCTTTTCTGTGTTAACTTGGCTTATATCTCCGTTCAACATATACATACAGAACGAAATGTTGGTATGGGTGACTAAAAGACACTCCATTAGGATTTATCACATCTGGTGAAGAAGTTACCCTGGAATTTACGGAAATGTTCGAAAAAACGTTATTTTCGACACATTTTGATCTTTATCTCTGTTCAATGGACTGTCGGAGGAACATTTATTGAGAACTCCGTTCACCGTATTTTCATCGAGATATGTATAGAGAAGAAAAGTTAGGTATTAATCAGTAGAAGATAGTTTGAAACTTAAATCAAAATCGTTATAGCCGTTTTCGAGAAAAATGCGAAAACCCCTAGTTTTTGGTACATTTCCGTCCCCCACCCCCCTTTCCATCGGCCGAAATCGCCCATAACCTTATTTTGGTGTGTACGAAATAACGAACAAAACAAAAAAAGAACCAGCTCAATCGGATCAACCGTTCTCCCGCAAATCTAACTACACCCACACACACACACGGACCACGCGCCGAAATTAGCTTTTTAGACTCAGTAGGCCTCAAAACGTAAAGATCTGAAGAAAACCCAAATTTTTTTTGACCCGATTCCTTCCTTCGGGTAGCGGAAAGTAAAAAGGAGTTCCTTAGCTCACCCGTGCTTTGGAAAAACTACTGTAGTTTCCTCAATCAAGAACTGGAATATGACTCTTGGAAAACGTGCCAGTAGTGCACATTATTCTGGCACTAAAACACCTTTATTTGAATATGGACGAGCAGTTTCTCTGGTGGTTTGATTTGTCGGCGTTGAATTTCGGCAAGGAAGTATATTACAGGAGCTAATGGGGCCTTGTTTTTGGCCTAGCAGCGCTTGTGCCCGTCCTGCTAATGTGGGGAATACTGATGTGTTCAGCTCAATAGGTTTCTTCAATGACACCAGCATCCGTTTCATTCTTCTATCCAGATGCTGTTGTTAATGCTTCGTTGTCTGCTAGACCACGACGTCAGTGACATAGCAAGTGGTAGGGGTTCAACTAGTGACATCAATATTGCTCGTTTGTCAAAGATGGGCTCCTGAACGCCAGAACGAACCTGGCTCTTCCCACAATTCCCGTGCAGAGTTTATCTAATTACTGCCATCTATTGAACTGCTTGATTGATGTGTTCTAAATAACAATCTTAAACCCAATTGACTTTGTTCTGCGACAATTCATGTGGCGAAAGAAGTATTTGGACCTCTGCAGTAATGCACTGCGCATGATGTTAACATAGAGCCTCATGATTCAGAGACAGCAGTTAGTACGTCTCGTTGGAATATAACTGGAACCCCTCCACCACACCTTTGAATTGGTCTTGTCCGTCATTTCATCATTTTCCTTTTATGTGATTGAAAGGCCAGTTCAGTTCAAACCATTTGTTCTGCGTTTTCATTCATGTTCTGGAGAAAGACAACTATCTGCACGTCAGTTTAAGAGCCTGGATCAATTAGTAGTTCACTTCAAACGACTGATCAAGAGAAATCCAAGCTTTCACCGCCTTTTTGAACCCATTGTTCCTGGGTTGGGTTATCAACCAATTTCAAGCCGGGAGCAGTTTAATTGTTCTTTTATTCAACGCTAATTGGTTTCGCTTGTTGCCGCCCTCATCCTCCGGCTTCAATGAATGCTCGAATTGGAACTGCCACTCCATATTCCAGGACCCCCCTTTTTCTCGACCGATTTTGATTTTTCTGTTGGTTTCTCCTCAATCAACCCCAAGAATTTCGAATTTGCTCACTGGCCCTTCCTGGTTATTGGTCCTTCAGAGCGGCTGTTCCCAATTCGTTCGACGCTGACTCGACTTAAAGTCTACCCTAGGCCGCAATCATTCTATGCAATTCATCGTTTTACGATTGATCCGTTGTGCTCATTGGTCCACAAAAGTTAATCTACTTCCACCGCGATAATCTACTTCTGCCGCTGTTCTGCTTTACGCATGAACAGTCGTAGTTGATTTCGAAAGAGGTAGACTTCCATTTGTAATGTTGAATATTGGTGATCCTCTTGGTAATCAGACTCTGGCTCTAGCTCCGAGAGCAAAGGCCTTCACGATAACCGCGGATGCATTGAGCTACCTACTTTCGAGCAGCGGGAACCCTTTGGAAATTGCTCCCTCTCCCCCTTCATCCTGCTTTTAATGCTGTCGAACGTAAACATTATTTGTACCTTCCGATACACTGTAGTTGTGTTACACCGATTTGGGGTAGTTCATGGAATGTACTAATTGACATGAGACGTTTGCACGATTGCTGCCCATTAGCAAGATGCTCTTTTTCAGTAGTTATAATTAATCAAGATAACAAAATCACACAAAGTAGATACAGATCAACTCACGAGAATAATTTAACGAGTAACAAATGGTCGGCTTCTTGTGTGGCGTAGTTTAATATAGCTCTTGCGATTTGATTGGGGCGATTATTAATGGCTCTATACAGTGGTTGGTAGCAGGACGTAAGTGTTGCTGCGTTCTGGACATACCACGGTGCATCCACCATAAGGTGTACATCTGTTTTATGGTTTGAATTATGTTGACTTGTGATTTCGAAGCTGAACCCCATTACCAGAAGTCGTAGGGCCAAATCGGTGACCAAATCAGTGAAATGTAGACCAGTCTTTTTAAGCTTGAGGGGAAGACCCGATGCTGGAGAGACGCAGGCGTACTAGCAGGCCTTCATGCCAAATCTATCAAAGGCCTGGTAAGTGTCCTAAGCAAGTAGTCTTGTCTTCAAACGCGTTCAGAATCAGATCTACAACTCTATGCAGTTGTTGCGGGCAAGAGTGTGATTTCCAGTTCAAGCGTGGAAAAATATACTTTGGCAGAAAGTAGAACGGTCTGCACGACCGAAGTTTCGAGTCGACTAGACTACCCTGTAAAATCGACATAAAAACGATGATTTAAAAAATAATGGGCATTTCAAGTAGAAACCAGTTTATCCTCAGCGCTTGTCGTAATTGGAATGAAGATTATCTGTAGTTGCAACCACCACCTGCTTGCCACCCGCCATCGAGCCTGGAACTCTATCAACATTGCTCTTTCAACAACCAGCATCCTCTTGCTCTTCCTTTCTGGGCACTTCTTCTTTCTCCAACGCGGTTCGGAAAACCCCCAACTCCAATGGCCAAGGGTGAAGTAGCGAAACACCAGCCCACCAAACCTGTCGCCACACACAACACAGTCCTCTGACACCAAAAACAGGCCTGTTCCTGAACCTTTGGAGAGGCTGAAGAAGAAGAAGGGCTGTTTTCCCTTCATGTCCGATCGTTTATGTGCTATAATGCACTGTGTATGAGAGCGCTTTTATCAATCTTCAATGGTGGGAAGGAGTTTGGTGAGCAGTGTTTTGTGGAGGAGGTTCCCAGGTTTTCTACACCTGTTTGCCTATGTGAATCGAAACACGGCCGCCCTTTTGGCTAGCCAAGGGGGGATATGTCAATCTAGGACCACTACTAACTACTATGGGTCTGTAGACAATGATCTATCAATCCTGGTGCTTCGTTGGGACCCCTAGTGACAGCGACAACCTCAGCAGCCCCTTCACAAGTTACTAGGATGGTAGCCGCAGCCCATACCATGGGTGGGGGGGTCACAGCCATGGTATGCCCCTCATGTCTGCCACAAATGCTGTAACGGGGGGGGGGGACATTGCACCTAGAGGCACAAGACCTAGTCAAAAGCTCCTGCTAGGACAACTCCCACATAATTGCAGTTGGTGTCCACCTGACCACCTGACACTGGCCAGCGCAACCAACCCCCTCCTTCATGGTTGGTGGACGTCTCCCAGGCACAATGTCTGTGCCTACTGTAGAACACCAAGGTCAGGTTAGGCTGGCTGGTATTACCAGTTAGAGACCACGTCCCCCTGACCACCTGCAACAGATGCCAAGGTTTAGGGCATTCCCCGAGCAAGTGCACTGGCCTCAAGAGTGTGCCTGGCAGGGACACCAAGATTAAAGGTGTTCCGCAATGAGCGGTCCCGATGGCGCCAACTGCACCAAATCTAGGCGCCCAGCAAACCATCAAGCCTCAGCCAGTACCTGTGCAAGTCACCTACCTGTCTGCATCGAATGCCTCTGTGCGGAAGGTAGATTAAAGCTCTGCATTGTATCACATGGTGGTCCCAGAAGTCCATGAAGTGCAGGCTCGAGCCCAGCCGAACCCAACCGACCTGTGGTTGACTAGGGCGAATAGAAAGACCGACATTTACAAGGCCTCAAGGGTCTTCCTACGTAGATACATTGACTGCTCGTGGATCTGGAGGGCTCTAGCCAGTCTGAAGTGCCTGGAGCTGGGCCACAGAACGGCTGGACCGAATGAGCTGGTGTTTTTGTTGTGTTTGTTATTTTTTTTAGACGTGAAAATAAAGTTATGGGCGATTTTCATCGTTGAGAAGGGGGGAGGGACGACTAGGGTTTTTCGCATTTTGCTCAAAAACGGCTCTAACGATTTTGATTAATCTTTCAGATTATCTTCTACTAATTAGTTCAAACCTTTCTTCTCTATAAATATGAATATATTCTCTCCATGAAAATGAGGTGAACGGAGATATAGGGCTATGAAACAAAAATCGATTTTTTACGCTTTTCGCAAAACTGCTTCGAACATTACAGGATGCTTTCAATAGTTAATACCTATATATTTTTCTCATTAAATATTCGTCTGACAGTCCATTGAGTAGATAAAAGTCAAAATGTGTCGAAAATAATGTTTTTTATTACATTTTGTAATTTCCCGAGTAACTGCGTCACTGGATTTGATCAACAATTTGGTCTTACAACAGCCTATGTTAGGTGCAAGAATGGGGGAGCTGGGGATCGCAATGAAACTGAAACTCGGTGAGCGTGAGGAGGACTGTATTTTACGTGCATGTGGAATTGAGTAGAATTGAAATTGAGGTGAGATGGAGTACAACTGGGCGACACAAGGGCAATACTCGGAACGCGTGAACTGGCGCAGGCAACTTTATGAGAAAGTGAGAAGTTACTGGGATGATAGTTGGAAGCAGAATGATTTTAGAAGAGCTCTGTCATCGATAGGAAAATGAAATTGGGAGAAAGAAATAAAGAAAGGGGAAAACCTAGAAAAGGGGGTTAGGGGGCCGGCAGCTGAGGGATTCCCGCAGGTGAGGGGCAGGTATGGAAATAGTTGGAAACAATTAGGCGGTCGGAGAGAAAATGACGCGGGGAAGTCCGAGGTCAACGACTCTGACAACTTCGACGCTTTGCGTCGAACAGCCTATACCCACATTTTGTTCTCGGTGATCATTTCTATATCTATGTGTTGAACGGAGATATAAGCCACGATAGCTCGGAAAACGAGATTTGTCGAATCGGGTTTCCAATTTTCTGAAAAACGGTTCTAACGATTTCGATCAAATTAATGGGGTACTCTTATTGAACTAGTTGGTACATTTCGTTCTCCTTAAATGTTCCTGTAGAAATACACGCAGTCCCGTGTATGGACCAGGTCGTCGAATTTACGATGGTGCGAAAAGTTGTGTGTTTAGATATTTACTCCTGACTCCTGGGTTCACTGGAGGACGAGAGTAAAACTGAAGTCGAGAGTTGAGGACCACATGTCAGTTGGAAAGGGGAGGTTGTACGAACCTCGTTCACCCGTCTCAACCCTCCTCGTGAGACGAAACTATTAGCCGGGAAGCTTTACAAATGCCTCTTTGTAAAAAAAAGTCACCCCTGGTTTTTGAAGCGAACGCCCCAGTCGATATTGTTAAGGGTGTATAGCAGGGGTGAGTTTAAGGGACTGGTGGGATTGAGCCATGTAATTGGGCCTCGTGGGAACACAAGTAACGAGGCGAACTAAGGGGTGAACACAATCGTTTTTTCAATGGTCAGGGAGGGTTATTACCCAAAGACCCGGCCAGACGACACCTTTAGTAGTTAGATAAGTCGGTAATTCAGTGCAGGTGGATTGCTTTTGAGCAGAGTTTGCGAAGGTGTTGAATCTGGGTGTACCGTTACTTCCTCTGCTGAAACGAGATGCTGGTACATTCCACTCCAGAAATGATTCGTCTGCTATAATTGCTGTAAAACAACTACGACGGTCGACAACAGGAGGTTTCCCTCTACTTGTCGACTGGGATTTCACGGCGTTGGCAGCGTCTTTTTCTACTGTCCGCTTTTCGACTTTTCTTCAACAGATCCTCTTCGATAATTGTGGTGAAATTCATGTTATATCGCTACAGGGAGCGAAAGGGAATTTGCAAATTCCTACTAAAATTGAACGGTTTGACCTGCCAACAACCTAACTAAATCACTCGGCATTCTGATCAACTTATGCGTGTTTGTGGAGTAAAATGATAATTCGGAACTTGGTAACATGCGAAGACTCAACATAAGCAGGTAATGAGTGTACATTTCAAAGTTGCTTCGAAAAGGTCGTTGTGGATAGTCGACTCATGGGAGTGAATCTGACTTACAAATCCGGCCAAGCTCATCACTGACGATATCGTAACTGCCTTTTCGTTTCTAATCCGTTGCCAAACAACTGAATCGAAATGAAATTGAAGAGATGAGGCGCGCATTAATATTTAAGGTGAATAAAAAGTTGTTGGAAATTGAATTTCACGCTGCTGTAATCTGAAGCACGCCAAGAGTAATGCAAAGTATTACGTAACATTGCTCTGTTAAGACTAATTTACGTGAATAGTGTAGAGTCTCGATGATAAAGTGTACAGCTATTTCTTTTAACATCTTCCGGGCCCATTTGCACGTTCTGTAATTGAGGACCGCTTCTTCCAGGTATACTACCGTTCTGTACACGTCCTTGCATGCTCGAAGGTACGGTAACTGGTCCCTTTGTGTCACCTGCTTGGAAAAAGGGGGGAAGATGTTTTATGAACTCTCTGCCGCAGGAACCAAAATGTTGCCCCTCTTGAAGATTGAAAAGGTTGTTTTTTCTCCTCCAACCTCTTCCTGAATGTTCTTGGATCAAGTGAACAGAAGAGAAGTTCGAATGGGCGTAGTTTACCTCGTCTTGTCCATTAAACTATTTTTGGGCTACTTTTGTAAGGGCAGCTATCTGAGACGCCTTCTCTCACATAAGGGCGTGCCGCGTTCGCGTTCAGACAAGGAGTTCGGCTGTGAAGAGGGCTAGACTCAAGGGCGGAAGGCTTCTTTTGTTCTCGTTGTTTGAGAGGTCGTTCGGGGGCAGACACTCAGAAACATGCCGATCTTCAGGATGAGACATTTGAGGCTTGCTCTTGAAACGTTCTGCACGTCTCCAAGTCGCAGGCCATCTGGTTGTGGCGTAGAACGAGATGGGAGGTTAGCAAGTAGTTTGCTGAACTGCCATTCTCACCGTGAATTTCTGAGTATGACGGTATTGAATTATCATAAGAGCCTCACCATCAGACGGGTTGTCCATTAGGGTATTCATGCCAGACTGAGGACCAGCCTTCGCTGAATACAAGAGTTTGGTTCGTCCGGGTACACTTGTGTTTTTTTAGTGCCCTTTGTAACAACTCAACCATAACGGGAGAACTCTTACTTATATTGTGCTGAAGACTTTAAACAGTTTTTAGCCTATTCATAGTCCACCCATGACTCCTTGAAGGCAATTACACAGGCACACTGCCCGTTATTTCAAATAGTGTTTTTCGCCATCAGTAGGCCTTATAACGTAAAAGAAATTGAAAGCGTTCAGTGAAACAATAGAAAACGTCTAATGAAAAAAATCGAAAATTTTAGTGCCATTTATCAAAAATGACTATTAGTCAAAAACCGTTATAGCCGAGGTTGGGGAAGAAGATCGTTGTACGTAGGAGCTTGGAGATTACCCTGTGGACTAACTCAAAATCAAGATAATGAGTTGAAAGAGTCGATTTTCTGGTCTGTCCTGGCGTATCTTACCTTCTAAGAATTGTGAGAAAAAATATCTGGTGCGTAGCAACACACAACTTTCCGCCACCCCCGTAATTTCGAACACCATATACATAGGCGGGTGCTATATCTTCGTTCAACGCATTTTTACAGGAACATTTATAAAGAACAAAATGTAAGGACTAGTTAGCTGAGAGTACTCCGTAAGTTTGATCGAAATCGTTAAAGCCGTTTTTGAGGAAATTGGAAAACCAATAAATTAATATTCGAAAAATCTCCTCTTCTGTGTTAACTTGGCTTATATCTCCGTTCAACATATGAATACAGAAATAATTACAGAGAACGAAATGTGGGTATGGGAGACTAAAAGACACTCCAGTAGAATTTATCACATCTGGTGAATGAGTTACCCTGGAATTTACGGAAATGTTCGAAAAAACGTTATTTTCGACACATTTTGATTTTCATCTCTGTTCAATGGACTGTCAGAGCAACACTTATCGAGAACAATATGTAGGTATTAACTATTTGAAAACACCCTGTTAGTTTGGTGAAAATCGCTGAAGTCGTTTTGCCTAAAAGCGTAAAAAAACGATTTTTGCTTCATAGGCCTATATCTCCGTTCACCGTATTTTCATGGAGATGTGTATAGAGAAGACAAGTTAGGTATTGATTAGTAGAAGGTAATTTGAAAGTTTCATCAAAATCGTTGGAGCCGTTTTCGAGAAAAATGCGAAAAACTTTAGTTTTTGGTACATTTTTGTCCCCCACCCCCCTTCCCACCGGCCGAAATCGTCCATAACCTTATTTTGGTGTCAACAAAAAATAACAAACAAAACAAAAAAAGAACCAGCTCAATCGGATCAGCCGTTCTTCCGCAAATCGAACTACAGACACACACACACGGACCACGCACACAAATTAGGTTTTTTAGACTCAGTAGGCCTCAAAACGTAAAGATCTGAAGAAAACCAAAATTTTTTTTTTTGGCCGATTACTATACTTCCCTTCCCTTCGGGTAGCGGAAAGTAAAAATAGTTACGTAGATACAAATAAAATAAACCTCGTCAGCAGCGCCATACTTGCATGACTTGTGTCTCCCTACGAGGGCTTGCTGGAAAAATATCTACGTAGAACAATATATTGTCAATTGAGTAATTGAAAACATGGTGTTAGTTCGATCGACGCGTTTGTCAAAAGTAAAACAGTTTGGGCAGTCATTGTACAAGTGGGCAACGAGTTGTCAAGATGGACTAAATTGGTTGGAGGAATGCTTCATACAATCTCTCGAACAGAAAAGAGTTACAGCAGCAAAAAAAGTATTGAAAATATCATTGCAGAACCGTGTCGCTCCTCAGGAAATGACCAGCGAATTCATTCTAAAGCCCTACAATTTCTCCAATGCTCTAGTGTAACGTGTTAGATTGTATAATTGATGATAGAGCTAACATTTTTATGTTCTTTTTGTTGCAGGTCGGCGCTTCAGACGTTGCACAAAGTGAGCGGCAAAGCTCGAGAGCACAATTATTTTTTGGGTGGGTTAACGCATGACTGGGTTTCATATTATGAGGGCTGCATCAAGAGTGACCGCTCTTGCCTCAATGAATGGCACGCAATGGACAACCTCGAGTCGAGGAGACCTCCCAGCCCCGACTCTGTTCGTCATAAGTACGTATTACTTTAACCTAAAATTGTACTACGCATTCGTTTTATGTCTTAGCCTCCACACTAGGTGGCATTTGGTTGTGTCGGATATGCCGTTATGGGCTAAGAGCGCAACGACCCTATTTATTTTGTCCCGAGATAGCAAATTATAGCTTCTGCTTGTTCATTACACCTTCGAATTTTTACTTTCCTTGGCTTTACGGAGTGGAAAAATTACTAAATTTGAGTTCTCCTCAGATCTTTATGTTTTAAGGGTTCCGAGTACGAAAAGACGCCCCCATCGAGGAATTCCCCAAGCGAAAAATGGAGGTTCCAGCCCTAATAACCCTCGCCAAAATGTGGTAGTCGAAAGGCCCATGTGCAAGGAGAGAGAGGCTGGGCCCTAAGTCTGCCGCGTAGACCTTCATGCGTAGTGTCCCTATAAAAGGACCTTCAAGTCCTCAGTGTCTGGGTGTTGGACATCCGTGCTGCAGGAAGGTGGAGCCGTCATTGTGGATGGCCCAAGCGCTCATGCGCCAATCTCCACTAAACGAGAGTAAAAGCTCAACCCGCGAGTCAGTCCAGGTTGGTACACCTGCTCTTGTGTGATGTGCTGGCTGACCTATAAAAAGAGGACCTGGCCCAATAGGTCATTGAGCACAACCCTGTGCTTGGCTTGCTACAATAGAGCGTTAGGCCCCAGTTTATCAAAAATTGAGGTGAGCAGAAGGCGGTGTTAATCATACGGACTAGTCGCTGTCCTGCTAGCTTAAATGAGCCTAGAGTTTTAAGACATCTTTATTTTTGAGGAGAAATGCAGGTTATGTGTTTGACATCTTTCTTCACAAGGATCTAGTTAACACGTAATTCTATTGCTTGAACCGATCATTTAATTTATATGTTTTCGGTTTTGACGGATGACTTTAAAAAAAACTTTTATTGATTTCAAGAGAACAATTGAAGTATGATACAGACTGGAATGATGGATGTAATATGTGAGGAGTAACACATTGAGAAATCCCTGCCTTGGACTGAGTAATACTGGGGAGGCAAGAGGGGTGTTGTTGAAGATAAAAAGCTAAGATGTGTTAACGGCTGCAGTTCCTCTCCTGGAGGAGCGAGGTGCAGTGTGATCTGAATCAAAACAAGGGGTTTCTGGTTATGCATCTCCTTCTAATTACGCCTACACAACTTTCGTGCATTTATAGCTGTGTCATGTCAGCTGTGGAACTTGATTCGGGGGGCGTCAAGTGAATGCGACCCCCACTCGAAGGGGT
This sequence comes from Pachypeltis micranthus, assembly GCA_020466155.1. NCBI lineage: Eukaryota > Metazoa > Arthropoda > Insecta > Hemiptera > Miridae > Pachypeltis > Pachypeltis micranthus. The sequence continues at coordinate 54,554,947 of CM035771.1, read as the reverse complement.
CACAGTAGATGTCAGAACCTCAGAAGAAGTTACTAGGCTGGTAGCTAGAGCCCATACCATGGGGGGCGTCACAACCATGGTACGCCCCTCATGTCTGCCACAAATTTTGACGCGGTGGGGGAGGGGCACATTGCACCTAGAGGCACAAGACCTAGTCAAAAGCTCCTGCCAGGACAACTCCCACATAATTGCAGTTGTTGTCCACCTGACACTGGCCAGCGCAACCAACCCCCTCCTTCATGGTTGGTGGACGTCGCCCAGGCATAATGTCTCTGCCTACTGTAGAACACCAAGGTCAGGTTAGGCTGGCTGGTATTACCAGTTAGAGACCACGTCTTTCTGAGTACCTGCCACAGATGCCAAGGGTTAGGGCACTCCCCGAGCAAGTGCACTGGCCTCAAGAGTGACTGGTATGCTGGCAAAGACACCTAGTGAGCACACTTGAGTGGTCGCGATGCAACTGCACCAAATCTAGGCGCCAAGCAACCCATCAAGCCTCAGCCTGGGGCGTTTATAAATTTATTATGCGTTTATATATACATCGAGGACTTAAGTGAATATAAACATAGCATTAAACAAGGAAAACACTTTATAGATAAAATCACACCGAACTCAACTCAATCTATACTCAGATCTCAAACGCTGCATCCACAGCTTTCATGATAGCCTTCAGCCAAAAGCTCCGTGATATGCTCAAATGTCCCCTCTTTCGTATTTATCCCCATGTTTACATACGTGTGCATGTTTTGATTTAGCTGGTATTCAAAGTATATCGGCAATAAGCGGATTTTGTTTTTCATAGCGATAAAAAAAACGCCATATTTTTTCTACAAAAAAAGCTCGGACGATTTCGATAAAATTGCGTGTGAGAACAGTTCCAGTCAACTCAATGGTAACTTAAATATCTGGTGCGTTGCAACACACAACTTTCCTTAGCTCTACATCAATTCACTTTGTACATGGCTAATTCTATTTAATCAATTCATTTATCACTCAGTTAATTTGAACTTTGTCAAACAACGTTTTACAGCAGCAGGAAGCGGTAGCGCTTACAGTTCCAGATTTTATTGTGCTGCTCGTACTCATTGCAACACCATTATTGAGCAATTGGTACACAGATAATTAATGAGGCTGTGAACACAAATTTTTTGATTGATAGTAATTACTTTTGCAAAGTTATTGGGTAAACACTTATAGAACTGGTAGTAAGCGAAACGGCAGTAGTTGAAATTCTGGAATTTCTGGAGTGAGCCCCATGTATCTCATTAGCGTTTTTAAACACTCAATCTTTAGGTATTGGATTGGACTACAATACTAATTTATTATAACATTCTACAAAAATTCCCGCGGAGTTTATAAGAAAAAAACTGCGCTAAAAACGCTTTTCGTCGAAAATTTTGATAATTTATTGTGCTGCACTCGTCATTTTCCCACGAATGGGAATTTTATGGTATAATTGTCTTATTGAGAGCTATCTATATAAACAATTTAATCAAAATCGTTAGAGCCGTTTTGAGAAAAAAAATTTGGTGTTTTACTCACTATGATAACTATAGTTAACTTTCGGTAGATTTTGTCGATACCCTTATTTTGGCGTCCCATGGTAACCTGTAGGTTAGACATCAAGTTTCAGCGGATTTGGTACGTACGGTTGTTTTCTCTAAAAACCGCGCTAAAACCGATTTCGGTAATTTATAGTTTTGGTAATTTATTGTGCTGCTCTCGTCATTTTCCCACAAATAGGAATTTCATGGTATAGTTGCCATATTTGGAGCTACCAATATAAAAAATTTAATCAAAATCGTTGGAGCCGTTTTCGAGAAAAAAAATATTTGGTGTTTTGATCACTATGATAACTATAGTTAAATTTCGGTGGATTTTGTTCATACCCTTATTTTGGCGTCCCATAGTGACTTCCAGGCTAGATATCAAGTTTGAGCTGATTTGGTACGGTGGTTTTCTCTAAAAACCGTTCACAGACAAACACACACACACAGACCATTTTCCCAAATAGTGTTTTTCGGACTCAGGGGGGTCTGAAACGTAAAGATCTGAAGAGAACTCAAAATTTTTTTTCAGCCGATTACATAACTTTCCTTTCTATTTCGTAGAGCAAGGAAAGTAAAAAGGCCCGTGAGACAATGACGAGAGCAGCACAGTAAATCATCAAACATTTCGATAAAAGCTATATTAGTGTGGTTTTTCATTCTCTTATATTCCCGGTTCATGATATCAGCTTTCTCATAAAAAAAAATTGTGCCGGTAGTCCAATAAGTTACAGAGACAATGGTAGTTTAATAACTATTGTAAAATAATTAAGGACGTTACGGTATTTTTCTATGATTCCAGAACGATAAATATAAACGTTTTAAAAACCCTATGGCGGTGTTATAAATTACCTATGCAATGGTCACTGAATGATCTTGATACATAATTAAGTATGTTGGTACATAATCAATCCCGGAACATATAAGTACAACCAGTTTACGTATGGAGAGTTATAGTTATAGTTCATATTAGGAAGGTTGTGCGCTTACCTCTGTTATATTCGTGGATTAACTCATTTCATTTTATGTCCCGTACAGGCCGACGGAAAGGGAAGAAACGGAAAGGGTGATCCGTTCAGCTCTCAAAGAAATAATGATGAGCGTCGATCTTGACGAAGTGACGTCAAAACAAGTCAGAGCCAAACTCGAGGAATCGCTGGACGTTGATTTGGGCGAATTTAAAAGCTTCATAGACGAAGAAATGTTGATCATTCTGGGACAAATGGACGCGGCCACCGAAATTTTTCCTCACGTCTACCTCGGCTCTGAGTGGAACGCCTCTAACTTGGAGGAACTTAACAAAAATGGGTTAGTCATTCTCGCTTTCCGTCGAGGAAACTCTTGTGTAAATTGGTTGTCCAGTGAAACATAACGCAGATGAATTACATTTGAGCTATTTTTAGTTAAATTTCGCAATTGGAATGATAATTTTTACGTCCATCTCATACCCCATTCTAGGTTTGGACGTTTTTGGTAATACGTTTGTTGTTGAGTTGTAGTATTTTAATTTGACTCGTCACGAGCAATTTTTTTAATTTTTAAGTTGGCACATTTGGATTAATTGTTATAGCGGCGAAAATCGTTAAATGTGCTTAGGTCAAAACCCATGATTTGTCTATGGGTTGAAACACTCTTGATATACAGCAAGTTTCACGTTTGGAGTATTGGACACAATTTGTTAACAAGCTAATAGTTACGTATTAGAAGTTCTATTTTTCACTTACAGAAGTCTCCTCCTCCCATAAAGGCACTGGTAAACCCCACACTACAGCCACAACTGGACCTATTGTGTGGGCTGGTGTTCTTTGATGGAGCGTCCCCACCATTCTCACACAAAACGCTAGACAACCTTGAGAGGTCCATCCCTGCAACCTCCTCCTGTTGCAGCTGATGAACTCCAAGTACCAGCTTCGCCTCGCAGGATCGGCTATTGTGTACCACTGGTCTACCAATTTTGGCCAGCTGGTACCTTAGTGACCTGTAAACAGGCCACATATCATATGCATACTATCTCTCTCTATACTGAGGATCTCTCCTGTTGACTCTCTGGAGAGTTAAATAAACAGCCTTGACTGCCTTTGGCCAGGCACATCCTGCCAATAGGCAGCCCTACACTTCTCCTCCCACTTTTTTTTTTCTTTTCCGAGGCCGTGCGGGACAAGTCCCTTTGTCACTGCGGCCACGTGCGGGCCTATTGTGACTCTAGCCCTTCCTTAGTAAAAGGCGTCGTACATACCCGCCCCCTTTATGAAGCCGAGTATGTCCTTCACCGCAGCTTCCGCTACGATATGGGGCTCAATAATCCCCTGGGCAAAGTATCCAAAGCGTTTGACTGCTAAGGCAGGGCACTCACCTAGTATGTGCTTCGCCGTCTCGTCCTCCTCACCACAGAGTCTGCATTCCACCGCCTCTGAGATGCCCATTTTGTGGAGGTGATACCTGAGTGGGCAGTGTCCGGTGATGAAGCTAATCAAGACCCTCAAATCCCTCCTGGAGAGTGTCAGCATCGCCTTTGCCCTTTGACCAGAAGGCGTAACAAGCCTTTTTGATTGTCTAAGTCGTGGCTGGCGATGCCAATGGGCACTATTTTCCTGTGTCTCCCATTGAGCCACCAAACGGTTCAGGTGACTTTTGGTCATACCTACGTGAGGTTCAGGCCCAATGGGTAGGGCTTCTGTGCCCTTCTTCGCGAAAGGTCAGCCTTTTCATTGCCCTCATGCCCCTTGTCAGCTGGCACCCGGATGAGAGAAAGCCTATTGTGGGCGCTGAGCTGCTAGAGCACATGAAGGCATGCCAGCGTGGACCTAAAACTATAGGCTGCGATGGCCTTTGATGCGGCCTGGCTGTCCGAGAATATGTAGATCTGCTTGCCCTTGAGTCCCTTAGACAGGATCTCTTCCGCGCAGATCTTTATAGCTAGGATTTCAGCTTGGAAAATCGTGGCGTACTCCCCCAGCAGCTTAGCCAGACTGTAGTTGGGCCCAACAATGCCCAGTCCAGCTCTGCCTCCCATGACTGAACCATCGGAGTACCACCGCAGGGCGCCCACCTCGGTCGGGAACGTCTCCTGCTCCCATCGTTCCCGCGAGTGGATACTTACCCTGAATGGCCTCCTCCCACTTACCAAGCGCCTTGATCAAGTGGCCCTTGGTGGTCCCTACGAGGAAGCAGTGGCTCAATTCTATTCCCGAGAGCCCATGAAACAGTCTAGCTTTGTGGCCAGATTTATCGATCTTTATTATATTTATATTTATCGATTTATGATATTTATTTGGTTTGATTTAAATTATTTCAGTAGCGTTTCGGGCGCCAAGGTTACAGGTACATTCGGGCGTCTCACAGTAATAGGCAATCCTCCTTCCAAATATAATATCCGTTTGGTGAAGTTCCGCAAATATAGGTTGTGTAGCCCAAAGTGGAAGGATAGACTGAAGAGCGAAGTGATGCGAAAGGCGTCCAGAGGAGAAATAGGCGACGTGATCACGGGATTCCTAACTTCTCAATTGTGACCCCCCCCCCCCATGGTCCTTCGGCCAAGTTCGTCTTCCCCTTTTTGCCAAAACGGTGCTGTTTTCAAACAATGGCTCCGTATTCCAGGTCACTGATGAATCCAACCGTGCCCATAATTGTATTTTCATTTATGCCTGTAATTGGAACGCCCTAATTTGTATTTCGATCTCATATGAGGTAATTGCAAAATCAGGGGATCAGGTGGCTGCGGATCTAGAATTTTCTTCCTGTTATTTCTAAGTTGCTAAATCAATTTCAAGCTCTTTCATTCTCCTCTCTCATGCGTACTTAGACCAACCATTGATGATTTCAATTTCCTGGCTACATTAGAGATGCGTTCTCATCCCATGTGTTTTCTGATATAAATTCTGATTGTTCGTTGTACGTGCTCTGTGTAGTGTCTGCCATATCCTCAACGTTACCAGGGAGATCGACAATTTCTTCCCAGGATCCTTTGACTACCTCAACATCAGGGTTTACGACGATGAGGTGACGGACCTGTTGAAACATTGGGACAACACTTTTAAATTTATTACAAAGGCCAAGTAAGTTGCATAGGCTTTCACTACTGTATTTGCTTCGTTCATTAGGAGCTGGTGTTCACATTATTTCCAAGACTCTCGCGAAGTGATTGTAAATTGGCTCTAGTGCAGTTGTACTGGTTTGAGTAACACTTATGGCTACTTTTATCTGAATGCAGTCTGTTTGGTTTTGAGGAGAGATTGTAAATTGGCTCTAGTGCAGTTGTACTGGTTTGAGTAACACTTATGGCTACTTTTATCTGAATGCAGTCGGTTTGGTTTTGAGGAGAGATTCTTCTACGGCAACTTTTGGTTTATTATTCATTCTGAATAATAACCCTATGTTTTCGGTCACGAAAAATTTTTTACAACCCCCCCTCAAAATTTGATACTTTTTCGTTTCAAGACATGGAGATTCCAAATTTGCAATGTCCGTCCCCCGTCCCCCGTCCGGGCCATTTTGTGTCTTTAACGTGGTCTAAAAAATTCGTTCTTGCGCCCAAAAAACCGATTTGGTATCTAGTTGTGCCCGCCATCTCAGCAATCCGATCGGATGAAGCCCGTGGTTGTAATGGGCAAAAAACGGTTAAAAAAATTAACGAAATGCAGTACAACGCGGGAACTACAGCGTTTCGTCGTTTGAACTCCCTCCTGCCCTGCCCGTCTCATTAAAAAAGCAACCGCTCTCGATCGAGGCTCGCTTCCCTCCCAACGACTCCGCCTCCCGCTCGCCGCTCAACTCCCCTTTCGCCTTTCGCTTCGAGCGCCCCCATTCCAATTTCCCCGACGTTTTGGTTTTAATACGATTCAATTTTTTTAGATTCTTTTGTTTCATTCTCATTTTGGTTTTTTTCATAGATTTTTGGTTAACTTTTGATATTAGTATTTAGCGTGCATGTTTTCATATTAAAATTCAGTTTTTTCTAGATACTTAAGTTTTTTTTTTTTTGTTTATTTTAATATTACGATTCAGTTCTTTTCATTATATTTTTTGATGCTGAATCGAACAGGATGGGTCTCGGAGCATTAATGCTGGGTCAAGCTGATTATCCGAATAATAAACCGTTGTGTAATAATTTGCAGGGTTTTTTATTACTGGAGGTCTCAGTTCCTTACTTTCTTTCATCCGTGTGCTGAATGAGAGAATTTCCAAATCTAACTCGTGTGCTGCTTTACATATGTTTTTACTTTCCTTGGCTCTACAAGGTAGAACGGAAAGTTATGTAATCAGCTGAAAGAAAATTTTTGATTTTTCTTTAGATTTTTAGCCAGATTTTTTATGAATGTGGGGGGGTCAAGAGAGTGTACTCGTCTAGTTCGATGGGTTTTGAGTTGTAGGGGAACCTTTATATATGTGCAGTTAATTTATAGACCAGGAAGGTTGTTTTCTTTTGAAGTTAACATGCCTTCATTTAGAAGTATTTTGTTAGTATTTGTTATTTAATGGCATAAACCTGTTTTAAAGTTTGAGTATTCATTCGCATGCTCATTGTTCCTTGCGGTATGACGTTTTGGAGTATTTTGTGTGAGCTAGAATCGGATGCGAGAGAACTTATTTAGGGCTGCGACTTGGAAAGAGATGAAAGTACACCATCCAGAGTCATTATCAGTGGATAATAAATTCAGATAACAAAGTGAGAAAAAGATAAGCTCTGCTCGAGCTGATAACTGTTCCACAGTTAGAACACAACTGAAGGATCTAAAAGGGTGAAAGAAGTTTCTTTATGACTCCTCACATTTCCACCTCTCACTTAATGGCCGTGTGTGGAATAAGCTGGCTACTAATCACATGTGATGTCTTAATGGGCGTAGTGTTGTATGCCTTGGTAATCCACTGGAGCGGAGTCCTGCTGTACACAATAGCCAAATCACGACAACGTTCATAAACCCACAGCATGGCCGATCTTAATTTCTAGACTATAACGGCCTGCTTAGCCTGACTACTGCAAGCTGATCCAGCCTCACCTAACTTACATTCAACACCTTCGCTCAGTTTAATCTTTTTTTTTTTTTGACCCGAGGGCGTGTGGGACAAGACCCTTTGTCACTGCGGCCGCATATGGTCCTATTGTGACGCTGGCCCTTTCTTAGTAGAAGGCGTCGTACATACCCGCCCCCCTTAGGAAGCCGAATATGTCCTTCACCGCAGAGTCCGCTACGGTTTGGGGTTCAGTGGTCCCCTGACCGAAGTATTCAAAGCGTTTTGCTGCCAAGGCAGGGCATTCACATTGGATATGCTCTGCTGTTTCGTCCTCCTCACCGCAGAGTCTGTGTGCTGACTAAGGCAAAAATTATGGCAATCGCGCCGGACATTCAATCCACAATCCTCAACTTACGTCGAGGATTATGAGTCGTGTGTGGAAACTACTAGACCACGATCAACCGCTTGCCTTTAACAGGAGTCAGTCAGCACATCTGCATTCCACCGCCTCTGAGATGCCCATCTTGTTGAGGTGATATCTGAGTGGGCAGTGCCTGGTGAGGAAGCTTATCAGTACTCTCAGATCTTGTCTAGAGAGTGTCAGCATCGCCTTCGCCCTTTGACAGGAAGGCGTGACAAGCCTTTTCGACCTGTCTTAGTCGTGGCTGGCGATGCCAATGGGCGCCATTTTCCTGTATCTCCCATCGAGCAACCAGACGGTTCAGGTGACTTTTCGTCAGACCCACGTGTGGTTCAGGCCCGAGGGGTAGGGATTCTGGACTCCTTTTGTACTCCTTTTCGTGAGGCGGTCAGCCTTTTCATTGCCCTCATGCCCCCTGTGAGCCGGCACCCAAATGAGGGAGAGCCTGTTACAGGCGCCGACCTGCTTGAGCGCATGGAGGCATTCCCATGCCAGCTTAGACCTAAAACTGTAGGCTGCGATGACCTTTAAGGCTGTCTGAGAAAATGTAGATCCGCTTGCCCTTGAGTCCTTTGTTCAGGATCTCTTCTGCGATCTCTTGGGTTTTGCCCATTGTTCGCAGCTGCTTATTCAGTCAGCATGCTGACCTTATTCACAGCTGGCCGCAGACATGCCCCTGGGGACAATGCTGTGGCCGTTCCACTATCCACAACCCGTGGTCGCGCCTGGTAGCATGGGCATCCTCCTGGGAAGATAACCCAGAACCAGGCTGTTTAATCATTAGTGGTGTAGCAAAATGCTCCTTCAACGCATTTTCCATTGCTGCTGTTTCAAGCCAATTTCTTCACCAATTTCTTGTTTACAGTATTTTCCGTTTTGTTTTCAGGAAAGCCAATTCAAAAGTTTTAGTTCACTGTAAAATGGGCATTAGTCGATCAGCTTCTGTGGTGATAGCATATGCAATGAAGGCTTACTGCTGGGATCTCAAAAAAGCGCTCACCTACGTACAGAATAAACGCCAATGCATCAAACCTAACTCTAATTTCATCTCGCAATTAGAAACTTACCAGGTAATTTATTTAAGATTATGCGTAAATTATTGTCACTTCAGCTACTTTAAGATTAATTGTAGTGGTAATACCTTTTGCCGAGTAGAAACGGTTAATTCTGTGACCACGTTAACCCTTTCAATGGTATGAGGCGATCGGTGTCTGCAAAATTCATTTGTCTATCGTCACTTCAATTTTCCTCTCGTACTGGACAAGCTCCAGCTTTTGGCTTTAAATTGACTAGTTAGGGTATTCCACTCAGTTATTGAGAAATCCTGCAACAAAGTTTGTAATCCTTACGACATCAAGTTCAAATTTTGCGTATACGAAACGTTGCTGTGGTATTTTGAAAAATAAGTAAATTCACTGATGACATAATGGTAGCCATCATCCCAAGATTTTTAATTCTACTTTCCTACCCCTATTTAGTAAAAAGGAATGGTACCTAATTGGCGAAAAAACAAAATTTGGTTTCTCTTTAGATCTTGTATGTTATAATCCCACTTTCGTTTGAAGCTGCTTCCTGAAGGGCCTACTTACTCATAAGTGCTCATGATTATCTGGCCCTGCAAGACTCCAGCTGGCAACAAGAGACTTGCCTTTGACATAGTAGAAATAGTCCTGGTCTGCTAAAGCCTTACCGCACCCAGGTATGTAGTCCGTTGAATGTGTATGTAGAGAAGTGAGTTATTCAATAGGACTATAGGCAAACCTGCCTCTGGAGCTTATGGTGCATTCCATGAACTGCCAAACGGCTTGTTGCCTTCCACCATATGGTGGAGGCGTATGAAGCACGAATTGTTATTATCCACTTGTAGAGCCATTCCACATTTTCGGAGTGACACCCCATGTTTACTGCACGTCCTCCTGCATTCAAACAGAGCTGTGATTGCCTTGTGCAGCGCATATTCAACAGGTGAGTTGAAGAGGAGAAGAGAATGAGGTCAACGTCTTTGTCTGGTGTGACCCTGTGCGCCTCCCTGAAAACCCTGGGAGTTTGTGGGCAGTGACGGGGTGGTGGTCTATGAGACTGATCGTGCTGTTGGCTTATGGCTGAAGAAGGGATATGCAGAAGACGGGGAACCCAATGGCAAGGGTCTTCTCCTTGTTCTCCAAAGCAGGAAAAATTTGATTACAACCCCCCCCCCCCCATCTAAATTTTATACTTTACGTTTCAAGGCATCGGTATTACAAATCTGCACTGTCGGTCCACCGTCCGGGCCGTTTTGAGCCTTTAACGTTGTCAAAAAAACCAGTTCTTTAACAACTAAAAATCCCATTAGGTATCTAGTTGTGCCCACCAGCTCGTCAATCTGATCGGACGAAGCCTATGGTTGTTATGGGCTAAAAATGGTTTAAAAAATTAACAAAAACGAAATTTTGGCAGTTCTAAATGGCAGAATGAAATTAAATGGTTAGCTCTGAAATAATTAAAATATTAAACTTAAAGCAACATACTGAAAATAAAACTACTCCTGAGTAAATTAAAACGGCGAATTAAAAGTGTCCAATTTTCGAAAATAACTCATCAAATCCGACCTGAAGGAATTGCCATTGACTTGAGGTATTTTCTTCCAAGCCAAGAACAGAAGGCTTAGGATTACCAACTAAGTGGGCCACTAGGGAATGTCCCGGAGATTAATTGGTCTCAGAAGGATCAGGACATGGGTGGTAGAATCCTTAAACCATTCCCAAAATTCTCTCAATTTATTCGCTGCTCCTATGTACGTGGATCCATTATCGGAATCGGAGAGAATATAATTATAAGGTGTGCCAACACTCCCGCCTCATTAAAACCACCCGCCAGCTCGACTCGCAACGTCATGCCAATTGCCTACGGGCTATTGTATTGAGAATTCAGTTGTATTCAAGCCATTTTCTTTTGTATTTTTTAAAATATGTTTTTCTCCCGAACGAATTTAAATTGGGAGGAATGTAATGAACAAGGTCCTGTTCTCCCCTTTTATTGACTGTCGGCTAACAGCGGTCAGAGCTCAGTTACCGTTCTTTGTTCAGAAGCAGAATACACGCCTCTGTAGTCTTGTTCGTATGCTTGTTTGCCCTCGTACACTTCAAACCTCAACTGAATCTTTCGTTCCAGGGTATTTTGGATGCAATGAAGAATCGAGAGAAGCTGATAAGAAGTAAATCTGAGACAAACCTGAAACTGAAGTTCGGAAGTAGGGGAAAAGAGACGATGACGATTGAAGTAGAATGCGGAGGAAGTAGAAGCATCAGTGAAGGGGAAACGGAGCAAGATGGTGAGGAAGAGCGATTGCCACCTCTGCATGGTCTTTGCCGACCAAAATCGTGGTCACCTGACCACATTACTGCCGCTCACATCTTCACCAGCCACCCTAGTAAGTATTTAATTACGATCGTCCCAAATTTTTGACGTGGTTTGTCCCACTTCTACAGATGGTATCGAAGAAGCAGGAGTTTTTTTTTTCTCATGGGTTACTTGTTTAGTTCAGCTCCCTGTTTCAGCAGTTAACATTCTGGCTGGTACCCTTCTTCTTCTTACCTTTCTTATCTATTTCAATAACCCCCGAGAGCTAACGTCAACTGATTCACGTTTGGGAGGGTTCCAAAAAAAAAAATCTGGTGCGTTGCAACATACGTTTCCTTAGCTCTACGTCAATTCACTTTGTACATGGCTAATTCTATTTAATCGATTCATTTATCACTCAGTTCCTTTGAACTTGGTCAAACAACACGTCACAGCAGCAGGAAGCGGTAGCGCTTACAGTTCTGGAGTTTATTGTGCTGCTCCTACTCATTGCAGGACCATTATTGAGCAATTGGTACACAGAAAATTAATGAGGCTGTAAACACAAATTTTTTGGTGGAGGATAGTAATCACTTTTGCAGAGTTATTGGGTAATAACTGTTGGAACTGGTATTAAGCGAAACGGCGGTAGTTGAAATTCAGGAATTTCTGAAGTGAGCCCCATGTATCTCATGAGCGGTTTTAAACACTCACCCTATAGGTATTGGATTGGACTACAACACGAATTTTTTTTAAACATTCTAGTAACATTCCAGCGGAGTTTAAAAGGAAAAAACCGCGGCAAAAACGCTTTTCGTCGAAAGGTTTTATAATTTATTGTGCTGTTCTCGTCTTTTTCCCATAAATGGGAATTTCATGGTATAATTATCTTACCAAGAGCTATCTATATAAATAATCAAAATCGTTAGAGCCGTTTATGAGAAAAAAAATTTGGTGTTTTGATCACTATGATAACTATAGTTAACTTGCGTTGGATTTTCCTCATACCCATATTGTTGCGTCCCATGGTAACCTGTAGGCTAGACATCAAGTTTCAGCTGATTTGATACGGTTGTTTTCTCTAAAAACCGCGCTAAAATCGATTTCGTCGAAAATTTTGAGAATTTATTGTGCTGCTCTCGTCATTTTTCCACAAATGGGAATTTTATGGTATATTCATCTTATCAAGAGCTATCCACATAAAAAATTTAATCAAAATCGTTGGAGCCATTTTTGAGAAAAAAAATATTTGGTGTTTTGATCACTATGATAACTATAGTTAACTTTCGGTGGATTTGGTTCATACCCTTATTTTAGCGTCCCATGGTAGCCTGCAAGCGAGATATCAAGTTTGAGCTGATTTGGTACGGTGGTTTTCTCTAAAAATCGTTCACAGACACACAGACCATTTTCCTTCATTATTTACCAAAATATCTTGCAAATAGGCCCTAGTTGTGCCCGCCTGTACGGCAATCCGATCGGACGAAGCCTGCGGTTGTTATGGGAAACAATAGTTTAAAAAATTCCGTACTGTTGTAGTCAGGTCATGATTCGTATGGTTTACCGGTACTTTTTGGTGTCATATGTGATGGGATGGGTCTCGGAGATGTGACTTTACGTATATCTGTGCAAGAGAATAGTAAAACGTCGTGTAATAATTCGCAGAACTTTTCAAACTGTACCTCGCCGTTACAATGGTTTCATACCTACTTACAGATAACGGGAGTTTGATGTCTCTCGACAAGGAGCCGTCGGATGATGTGGAAATGGAAAGGTGCGACAGCCCAGCTCTGATGCCACCTCCTCCGCCTCCTCCTTTGCCCCCCCTGCTGGTGCCAGAAGCTCGGAATTATAATCTCAACGTACGAATGCCTTGCGGAAATGGTCTCGCTTATTCCGTTTCCCAGAATAAAATACTCCACCTCCCTTGTACGCAAAGGTGAGTTATCGACTGTTTTTCTTTTGTGAAGCACTTGAATACTAGAAACTTAAATCCTTATTAGGCAAAGGCTGAGACTCCTTCCTAGCAAACGCATGCCGTAATTATAGTGGATAGCCGTTGTGGGGAATTCTTCGCTGTTTTTCAGTCTTTTTGTTTATTTTCATTTCATTGAAGAGAACTTAAGTTTTTTTCTTTTGCTGCATTGCTTCTTTTTTTATTCTTATTCATAATATTCATTTCTTATTTTCTCAAATATATTTTATGTGAGAGGTAATAGGTTTATTTTATTCTCTGTTGAAAGTTTGAAGCCCACCTCTGGCAATTTTAAACAGTGGCACACAAGTGCTGTGTAAGTAACTCCACTTCAGCTGGTTCCGATGGTATTTCGCCTTACAGATGGAGTAAGGCCCCAAAGGCTGTTAAGCTGCTGGTTCTCAACTTATCCCTCTTCATGGAAACCATTCTCTGGATTTCCCATATCTGAACTGTATTTGTTCCCATGGAAAGTGGTGATGGGCTGGGGGACTACAGACCGAGATCAGTATCGCCTGTGGTCTTTCGGAACTTCCAGAATGCGCTGGCATCTCGTCTCCTGGTGGCTGGTGTCATTGGCAATGTCCATTGAGCAGTTGATAGCTTTGCCGAGAATCTCTTGATTCTGCAGACAGTGCTGTCCCTGGCCTGGAAGAATAAGAAGCAATTATAGCTGTTGATACGGTAATCCACTAGGCCTTAGCTGATTGCCTCCGCGGTCTGGGGACTCCTGATTGACTCATCGATTATGTGAGCTCTCCGTACTGCGGGGGTGTGGACTGCCTTGCAGGTTGGAGCAGAGATGTCTGGGGACGTGGCATTCAGCAGGCAGACCCTCTCTCTCCTATAATCTTGTGATTGATACTGCACTAGGTAAGCTGCCTCAAGTAGTCACGTTTCGCCCTAGATGTGCGGGTGGGCGCATTAGCCTTTGCGGATGATTTCGTCCTCCTCACAGGTACTAAGCAGGGCTTGCAGATCACCCTTAACAAGTTTGTTAACCAGCTAGGCATTTGTGGAGCCTCTACACCCCTCAGACCGTGAAGTTTAAAAACGAATTAAGGGATGGGATGACTACCCTCCAGCGACTCCACGACCACCACGATGTCAGCAGAGCAAGCGCATTTTCCAGCATTGTCAGGCCTTGCCCTGAGTAGGAGTTGGATTGCTCCGTTCTATCTACTTTGCCCTGCAGAGGCTGCCGCCTATCATGGCTACCCATTGTGCTGACTGACTCCTATTAAAGGCACCGGGCGATCGTGGTCTAGTGGTTAAGACAGTTGTTCATAATTCTCGACATTAGTCGGGGATTGTGGATCGGAGCTCTGGCGAGATTGTCGTAATTTTTGCCTAAGTCAGCAGCTCTTCAAAAGCATCTCCAACCTACCTCAATACAATTGGCGCCCAACTAGTGGTCTAACTTTTTCATTCCAAGAAAAATAAGAGGCCCAGAGAGAAAAATTAGAAAATTAAGAGAGAAATATTGAGAAGAATTCTCTCTCGGGTCTGGGATTCGCTGACGCTGTGATAGTTCCAGCGCGAAGGGAAATAAAATGGGCGACGCGCCTACTACAATGTGAAAGAAAAGGGCTTTCCTTGTAGCCCCCTCGTTTCTCGAATCAAAGATCGGATTTTCCGGGGATTCGCTCTACTCTCATAAATTCGTTGCTGAAAAGAGTCCGCTCCAGGAGCAGCGGCTAAAGACGAGGAGGAGATGTACTGACTGACTCCTATTAAAGGAACTGGGCGATCGTGGTCTAGTGGTTAAGACACTGGTTCATAATTCGCGAAGTAAGTCGGGGATTGTGGATCGGAGCTCCGAGAAGTCAGCAGCTCTTCAAAAGCATCTCCAACCTACCTCAGTACACCATAGTGCACCTGGGCAAGGCCGCAAGCTGTGCATTCCTGTGGTACCATGTTTGGGTGAAACAACCCTTACGGCCAGATGGTCGCGGGCTCACCCCATCTTTTGATGGCACTTACGGCATTTCCTCATCGCAGAGCGAAACAGTTTGGACTCGCTGGCCTCCCTGAGGTTTGGATGGACCTGGGAAGCTGCGGCAGAGGAAGTGGGGCAGGCAGAAGGTTAGATGATCGAGGTGTCACTCAGCCAACACAAAAAACTAGAGGAGGCAAGGCACCTCCAAATATCCTGGCAGCTTTTCCTATGGTGGACCTGTAATGCCTGCCCCAGGGGTTTTAGAACTCTCAGCGAAATAGTGTCCACTTTGCTGTCCATCTCTTCGGGCAAGGCTGACATTAATTTTTCTGCACATTTTCATGATTTCCAAAATAACTGCTTCACTGAATGATCAATATTACGAAGTGTCTTCTAGCAACCTGTACCCATATTGTATGTATCCATCTTGAATGGAAGTAATAGCCAGGACATCTCGGACAAGATTTGTAGAATATTAATCTGTGGTTTTTCCAATGCTCCCAAATACGGCTATAACGATTTCAATGAAATTTACTTTCCTTACGAACTAGTACTGACATTCTCAATAAATGTTTGCGTAGAAATATGTTCAATGAAGATACATTGCCGATTTTACGGGGGTTGTGGAAAGATGTGTGTTGCTACGCACCAAATATTTCGTTTGTTATATCGGATAGTAGCATTGTTCTCTAAATCAGTGGATAAACTACATAAATAAGTGTTTCTCACCTCACAAAACCTTTGACATTATTTTGCATTTGCAGCCCAGATAATGGTCTGTCTTCAGTTAAACACAGAGTGTGTGCTCTTGAATCCCAGAGTTTCGCAGTTGTACGGCCTCGATCAGACCGCAAAGGGCTTGTTCTCAACCTAACAACTCAATTTGAGGATGAGAAACTGGCGCAGGAGCCACTCCAAGCTGCGACAGAGAAGAAGAGAGATGTCTTCTCTTCGCAGCTTGATCGAGTTTTCGAAAAAGAAGAAACTATCACCCACGACGTAAGTACCTAAATTTTATTGAAGACTATGTTTGAGGCTTTAGTAACAGTCTAGTTATCACATTGCTTTCTATGATGCTTCAGGTATCTCGACAATCGTCGTGGAGTTCGTTTGACAGTGGAATGACGGCAGGCGAAGGCGAGGGAGTCTCCAGGCAGAGCAGTTGGGGCTCCGGCGACAACCGCCACAGCGTCGCTCCCTCGCGAAACAGTTCCTGGGGCTCCTACGACATTAGGACCCAATCCGAAGTCCGACCTCCCGAAGTTGGGAAAGTCAAGAACCTTAAAAAAGAGTTCGAAGCTAAAAGTAGTAGCGTTAGTAGCAAAACGGCTGAAAGGGATGAAAACCACAGCGATTTGGCGCAGAGCCTCCCGTCGTCCCCAATCAGCGACAGATGTGAAAGGCCCAGTCCATCGGGGTCTCTCGAAGAATTATCCGTTCGAAAACTAGTCGGTCGATACGAAAAACCTCCCCAGGTAATTGCTACGAACGTAATAATTCTGTTGTAACGAATCAAATAACTCATTGGTGTGCGGCAACACATTGTGCGTCCTTTTCTCAGCTACTTGGCTACTAAACGCTTTTCGCGTCAATACCCTGACAGCTAAACCACCACTAGGCCTGAGACAAGTGAATTCAGGACTGAATAGTGTACAAATTGAGTTGAGTTGCAAGAGGTGCTTAAGCCGACGAGCTCAGTAGCTACTGGCAGAGTGGCAAAACGCCGATGCATTTTTAGACCTTTCTGCTGAGGGGAGATGAAATGCCCCTAAAACGTTAGGTTGTTTAACCTTTGGTTAGGCGTGAGGGAAGTTAATGGTTAAGCCTCCTGGTTCAATGGCTGAAGTGTATAGGGCCGGAGGAGCAAGGCTGCTGCCTGAATGAGAATATAAATAAATAAGTAAATGAGATAGAAAATAAATGGAAGTCAAAGGCAAGGAAAATCAGGAAATACAACTAATCCGGAAATAAAGTATGGCTTCTATTATAAGGAATTGAATGAAAATGAAATCGAACTGAACGAAAATAAATTAGAGCTCAAGAATAAAAATCAAGAGATTGCGTTGGGGCCCTTGAAGATCAGAGGCCGAGCAATGAAAGTTTGCTTACCGGAAACAGAAGGACGTCGGAGGTGCACACAATCGCGAATGAATGGAAAAAGGTGAGATGAGATCGAGCGAAATGGGGTGATGAAGGTAGTGGGGCAATGCTTGGGTTAAGTCCCAGAATAGTGTACGCGGGTACTTTTGTCCGGTTCTTCGGTTCGCGATTCGGAACGTTTAGTAGCGTCACTGATACTGGTGAATGTAACGGTAGTGGTAAGAGTTGAGCGAAGTTTTGTCGTTAAAATGAATGTAAACAAAGCGCTCGAAAGAAACAGGACGAATGTAAACAAAGGAAAGCGCGCAAAACTGAGCCAACGTGGACAAACAGTGCGCGCCTAATGCAACAGACATTAATGACCACAACAATAATGAATATCACTCGCGTAGTGCAACAGAACACACATTGACGACCACAAAAATAAATAAAAATCTCACTCACCTCTCAATTTACGTACCCGAACTTTGCGGGGGATAGGCTCGTTTTATAGCCTCGAAGAAAGCCTTCGTGAGGTTGGCAGGCAGATGTTGTCACCGCCATACGTATTCGTACAGGTACGAATCGAAGCTCTCATCCCCCGCACACGCCTGTGTTGGCAATCTCCTCTTTATTGCCGACCATGTACCCTCTATAGAGTTGGTGTGAGCTCCGCTTTCAGGGTCCTTGAAGTGGAGGGAGTGATTCATACGCAGGTGTTGGAACAACCTTGGTCATACGACTTCCAACAGTCCGAAACAATAATTGTTCCGGGCCGGGTATGAGCCTGTATGACTGCCAATAGTGTATCCCCCCCCCCTGTCTTCAACAACTCCGAAAAAGCAGTTATTGGATCCTCGCTCGATCCCACCAAACACCCATTTCCCCTCGACCCTTCTACCCTGATTAAATTTGCGCTTGCCGAACTTTGATTCATCAATTTCAACGACAACACCGTGGCCCCCAGTCATACGCTGAGAACTAGTAATATCAATAATGCACACTTCTCTACAAAAACTCATCCAATCAGTCACGGTGTTCTTTGAAACATCCAAATCGATCGCACACATTTCAGCCGGCAATCTCATAACCCAATTAAGGGTGAGAAGCATGATGTCACACATACTCAGCTTACTCAGGCTGAACCACAACCCCTTACGAATAGATTGCTCTGAAGTAGTGGCCGCCCAATCTACGTCTCCATTCAAACCCATCCAAGGAACCAGCCTTTTCACACAATTTCATCCATCCACCACATTCAGGACACTCATACTTGTCAGAGATAAAACCGTAACTCATACACCAATCCACAACACTCCTCGGGCCTTTCTCTCTTAATTGATGAATCAAAGTCGTATTAATTCGCCTATCCATGGCTGGTCGAAATTGATCAAAAAAATAAATGCGGTAGAGGGCAGTGGGGAAAGCTCTAAAGCAGGAGAAGCCGGACGGGCGCGAAAAATATTGGATACGTAACGAACGACGAAGGAGGAAGAACGCATACGGTGGCGGCAACTCGACAACTGAAGGACGATATTTCGGTTACAACGGAAATTTACCGAAGGGTGCGATTCGCAGAATGATTCCATAGTTCAAGGGTTAGTCGAACGATCTAAGTCATGTTTTGAAGAATACTAGCGCTAGGAAATTGCCAGTGAAGAAAGTTGTAACTAGCGCTACTGTTACGTTCACCAGTATCAGTGACGCCACTAAACGATCCGAATTGAAAAACCGAAGAACCGGACAAATGTACCCGCGTACACTATTCTGGGATTTTACCCAATGCTTGGTTTGAACTTGTTAAGGTGAATGTTGCTGTTGTGTTGCTGCTGTTGATGAGGAGAGTTGTCTGGGTTGGGCATTGTCGCTCAGAATCGACCGATCGGGCCCTTAACTAAACAGGCCCAGTTAAGGGGGCCAGACGCAAGAACCTTTTCGCTTGTGATTTCAACCAACCTATCTCTATCTTCATCAAACGTCCAACATATATTTTCTTCTTAACGATACAACTGTTATTCTCTATTAACATCTCTGTAATGCAATGAGCAAAAGAAGCTTACAGAGGTGTTCATTGAAGATTCTCCAAAACTTCTTTAAGCGATTTAAATGAAACTTACAGAGCGTTGCCAACAGGTCAATTGCAACAACACGTCAACACGTGTTTCTTTGACAGCTCGTTGAACGGATATCCAAGTCAAAATCTACCAAAAAACGCGATTTTCAGTACGTTTTCAAATGTTGTGCTCAGAATACCGAAATGAGTTTGATATATCTGTGGAGTATCTTCTAACAAATTATACTCATTACTCACAGTTAGTTCTCTGCGTTTATTTCGATAAAAATCGAAATATACCTCATCTTTCTATTATCTTTTCTGTAGAAATAGGTCGAGCGAAACTTGCCATTGAATTTATGTGGGTTTGACGAAAGTGATGTGAAGCGTTACTCCAGATATGGTTTTTACACACAACTGTGTTCATTAATTGATTCATGTTCCTCCTGGTTTAACAAATTGTGTTTCGTTAGTAACATTTTGGTGTAGCCCACACTTTAGTAGTGTTGTTCAGCAGTGTTCATCACAGATCTGATTGAGCGTGTGTTTCGGATGTTGCAGGTGCCCCCTCCTCGTCGCCCTCCCCTCGTTCCTGTCGTAAAGGCTGTGCCTCCGTCTCCCCAAGAGATCGTCAGCAACGTTTTAGCCAAAGCGCAACACAAAAAGCTCCAGCAGGGCAAAACTCATCCCCTTGCCAGACTGACTCGCCACCACCCCAACCCCGTGTACAATACCATGTAATATTCTTGTCGTCTTTGCTCTGAACTGACCATTACCCTCTAGACTTTTTTTAAATTCTCTCTTTTTATGAAATTTATTTTTATATTTAACCTAAAGTGTACATGCTGAGCCCACTGCCGCTTGTTTTCTCTTCGAAGTGTAGTTTTTCGTTCGTTTTTTTTAAAAGTTTATTTTATTTTGTTTTTAATCCATACATCACAACTGGCTTGCCATCTTTCGTGTTAGAATCTCTAGCTGTGGTCTCGAAATGCCCTTGTATCTAGTCTCACCTCAGCGGTAACTAATTGTTATTCGCCAGGTCATTTATGTTACGCGAAGTGTAAATTTTTGTATTATATAGAATCTATGAATTAAGTGGAGAATATAGCTTGATCGTTCGCGAGTCTTTCTCTCTCGCCAAATTCCTCAAAATCCTTTTTCTCTTTTGGTTCTCAGAGTTCTCGCAATAAATTGACTATCTAGCTTCCTCCTCCTACACCTGGGAACTGAAATTTATTTGTTGGTATATTCGATAAGATTGGCAGGGAGTGTAAATAGTTGGCGAGGAAAAACGGATTACAAACGTTATTTATGTTGGTAATCTCTCGGGGGTTTCCTATACGAACCTAGTGTTATTTAATTCTTGAAGAGACTTTTGGTTTGGAATATGGTGGCTTTCATCGGCATTGACGTACTTGTTTGAAGAGTGTGAAACTTTTCGTCGATGCGAATCTGGCGTACTAAGCAGGGAAGACATGAAAATGAAAGGGAATTGAGAACTAAGAGCCAGGTCTACACCCTGTGCAGCCAAGAAGGTGAGTGAAGACTAAGTGAACGCCCAAGGGCATAGATACTGTTTTTGCGTTAACCTGAAACGGGAGTTAACTTCTCCATACGTCCCAAACAACACTGACATTTTAATATTTCTAACAAGGCGAGCAACAATTGAATATAACACGCACTGGTAATGTACTGTTGTTCTGGTTCGCTGAGTTGGACGAGATGAAGGCGTGAGGCGCAAATAGAAATTCTCGCCTTACCTGGCACCGAAGTAGTTGAGTTATAGTCACTGGGAAGTAAGATTGGCTTGATTTGAGTTGAATTGTCGGCTCAGTTTGAAGTTCTCGATGTCGTTCGACGCGAAGTTCCAACGAGCATCTATACGTGACCAACTTTATGGAAACGAGGAATATGGGATCCTTGAGATAAAACGTGGTGCACAAAAAGAGACAATGGGAGTAAAATAGAAAAACCCTGCAAATTATTACACAATGGTTTATTATTCTCATAAACAGCTTGACCTAGCATTACTGCTCCACCATCCCATTCGATTCAGCATCGAATACTAGTAAACCATACGAAACATGTCCTCGCTACAATGGAACTACGGAAACAAAACGTCTGATGATTTTGCCCCGTTGTCGGGGAAATTGGAATGGGAGCGCTCGAAGCGAACCCGTTCCGAGGCGAAAGGGGAGTTGAGTGGTGGCATCGTTGGGAGGCGAGCGAGCGCGGTTGCCTTTTTAATGTGATGGGCGGGGAGGGAGGGAGTTCAAACGACGAAACGCTGTAGCTCCCGCGTTGTTCTACGTTTCGTTAATTTTTTTAACCGTTTTTTGCCCATTACAACCACGGGCTTTGCCCGATCGGATTGCCGAGATGGCGGGCACAACTAGATACCAAATCAGATTTTTGGGCGAAAGAACGAAATTTTTAGACCACGTTAAAGGCGCAAAACGGCGGACGGACATTGCAAATTTGGAATCTCCATGTCTTGAAACGTAAAGTATCAAATTTTGAGGGGGGGTTGTAAAAAATGTTTCTTGACCGAAACATAGGGTTATTATTCAGAATGAATAATAAACCAAAAGAGAATTAATGAGATCGTAAACACAATTTTTTGAGAAGGATGATAATCACTGTTCCATTATTATCGGAATAAAACTGTGAGAAATGGTAGAAAGTGAAACAATGAGGGTTGAAACTCCAGGATTTCTGAAGTATCTCCTATATATCTTCTTTTTACTTTCCTTGGCTCTACAAAGTAGAAAGGGAAGTTATGTAATCGGCTGAAATTTTTTTTTTTTTTTCGAGTTTCTTCAGATCTTTACGTTTCAGACCCTCCTGAGTCCGAAAAACACAATTTGGGAAAATGGTCTGTGTGTGTGTCACTAAAGTGTGCCTGTATACGATTTTTAGAGAGAACCACCGTACCAAATCAGCTGAAAATTGATATCTAGCCCGCAGGTTACCATGGGACGCCAAAATAAGGGTATGAACAAAATCCATCGAAAGTTAACTATAGTTATCACAGTAATCAAAACACCAAATTTTTTACTCAAAAATGGCTGTAACGATTTTGATGAAAATTTTTATATTGGTAGCTCTCAATAAAGCAATTATACCATACAATTCCCATTCGTGGGAAAATGATGAGAACAGCACAATAAATTATCAAAATTGTCGACGAAAAGCGTTTTTAGCGCGGTTTTTTCCTTATAAACTCCGCTAGAATATAGAAGAATGTTTTTAAAAAATTGGTATTGTAGTCCAATCCAATACCTAAAGGGTGAGTGTTTAAAAACGCTCATGAGATACATGGGTCTCACTCCAGAAATTCTTGAATATCAACTACTGCCATTTCGCTTACTACCAGTTCTAAAAGTTTTTACCCAATAACTCTGCCAAAGTGATTACTCCTTCAAAAAATTCGTTTTTACAGTCTCATTAATTATCTGTGTACCAATTGCTCAATAAAGGTCCTGTAATGGGTACGAGCTGCACAATAAATTCCGGAACTGGAAGCGCTACCTCTTCCTGCTGCCGTAAAGCGTTGTTTGACCAAGTTCAAATTAACTGAGTGATAAATGAATTGATTAAATAAAATTAGTCATGTACAAAGTGAATTGAGCTAAGGAAAGTTGTGTGTTGCAATGCACCAGATATTTTTCCTTGGTTTTACAGGGAAAACCCCACACTGTGGCCATAGCTTCACTGGATTTCATCAATCTTATGGAATGTATTTTAGCGACCTCTACCCACATGTTGTTGCCCGTGATTATTTTCCTGTACCTATCTGTTGAATGGAGGTATAAGCCACGATAGCTCGGCAAAAGAGATTTGTCGGATATTAATTTTCAAATTTTCACAAAAACAGTTCTAACGATTTCGATCAAACTTACGACGTGCTCTTAACTATGTTCTCAGTGTTACCTTAGAAACACATTAAAGGAAGATCTGGCGCTTGTAATACGGTAGAATATACGGCAGTGGCGGAAAGTTGTGTGTTGCTACGCACCAGATATTTTTTAAAACGGGATTCCCCTCTAGAATCACTCTAACTCCCACCACTAACGAAGGTATTACAGTCCTAGGGAAGTTAAAACGAAAAACTAAGGGTTGTAGGCTTTCCATCCAGCGGATGTTGAGTAAGGTTCAACTGGCTATAGTTGCTTACTTCCTGGAGCATTAAAGCGTTCTTGAGGCTCCCACTACTAAGTTGGAAATCAGAGGGGAATGCCTCCACACTAATTAAACGCTACTGTTGTTGTAGCCCCCCCCCCCACCACCACCACCCGTGATGCTATTCCAAACCGCAAAATTAAAGTTGATATCTTACAGGAGTTTAATAAAAGTAGGTTCTACTCTTCATCTCAATTGGTTTGACTCTGTAAGAGCTAATAATTTATCATTGAATTTCAACCGAAACGTAATACAAGAACTTCTTCAAACGTACGTTTATTTATGTTAATTTCTGTCAGTACTAAGTATCAATTCTCAAATGTTTAGAAAGGAAAGCGAAGGCAACAAGGTCCATTTTCCCGCCTCAACAGCAACTTTTCTCATTCGTCTCTTCAAGCGTGAATGAATTTCAAGTCGAGTTCAGAGATACTTTCTCCGGCAGCCATAAGAATCCGGGCGTTGATGGTGTTTTCTCTCTTATCGCCGGTTCTCTGGTACACGTCGACACAGTAAACGCCCAACGCTCCCGTTTTGTGGAGCAAAACAGTCTGCACAAAAATGAATGATTTGCTTTCGTTCATTCAAATCTAATAGAGCTGTCAACAAGCGAATTTGTTTAATTTTTTTGAGAAGGATAATAAATACCGTCATTATACTCGAAGGATAAAAACTGTGAAAAATGGTAGTAGGTGATCAGCGGCTGTGATTGAAATTCTGGAATTACTGGAGTAGCCTCGATATCTTAGAGCGTTATTAAACACTCATCCTCTAGGATATTGGATGCCTACCTCAATTTTTCTGAATATTCTAGTTATAAAAAAAAAGTTTTCAAACCTTTTAAAAAAATTAAAATTATCTGTTGCGTAGCAACGCACAACTTTCCGCCACCCCCGTAAGTTCGAAAACCAGCTACATATGCGGGTGCTATATCTTCGTTCAACGCATTTCTACAGGAACATTTAGGAAGAACAACATGTAGGGACTAGTTAGCTGAGAGTACTCCGTGAGTTTGATCGAAATCGTTGAAGCCATTTTTGAGGAAATTGGAATACCGATAAATTAATATTCGACAAATCTCCTTTTCTGTGTTAACTTGGCTTATATCTCCGTTCAATAGATATATACAGAAATAATTATAGAGAACGAAATGTTGGTATGGGAGACTAAAAGACACTCCATTAGAATTTATCACATCTGGTGCAGAAGTTACCCTGGAATTTACGGAAAAACGTTATTTTCGATACATTTTCATTTTTATCTCTGTTCAATGGACTGTCAGAGGAACATTTATTGAGATCAATATGTAGGTATTAACTATTCAAAAACACCCTGAGAGTTTGGTGAAAATCGTTGAAGCCGTTTCGCCAAAAAGCGTAAAAAACCTATTTTTGCTTCAGGGGCCAATATCTTCGTTCACCGTATTTTCATGGAGATATGTATAGAAAAGAAAAGTTAGGTATTGATTAGTAGAAGATAATGTGAAAGTTTAATCAAAATCTTCAGAGCCGTTTTCGAGAAAAAGGCGAAAATCCCTAGTTTTTGGTACATTTTGGTTCCCCGCCCCCCTTCCCCTCGGTCGAAATCGTCCATAACCTTATTTTGGTGTCTACAAAAAATAACGAACAAAACAAAAAAAGAACCAGCTCAATCGGATCAGCCGTTCTCCCGCAAATCGAACTACAGACACACCCATACACGAACCACGCACCAAAATTAGGTTTTTACTTTCCTTGGCTCTACGAAGTAGAAAGGAAAGTTATGTAATCGGCTGAAAAAAAATTTTTGAGTTCTCTTCAGATCCCCCTGAGTCCGAAAAACACTATTTGGGAAAATGGTCTGTGTGTGTGTCTGTGAACGATTTTTAGAAAAAACCACCGTACCAAATCTGCTCAAACTTGATGTCTAGCCCGCAGGTCACCATGGGGCGCCAAAATAAGGGTTTGAACAAAATTCACCGAAAGTTAACTATAGTTATAATAGTGATCAAAACACCAAATATTTTTTTTCTCAAAAACGGCTCTAACGATTTTGATTAAATTTTTGATATTGATAGCTCTCAATAAGGCAATCATATCATAAAATTCCCATTTGTGGGAAAATGACGATAGCAGCACCATAAATTACCAAAACTTTCGACGAAATCGATTTTAGCGCGGTTTTTAGAGAAAACAACCGTACCAAATCAGCTGAAACTTGATGTCTAGCCTACAGGTTACCATGGGACGCAATAATGAGGGTATGGGCAAAATCCATCGAAAGTTAACTATAGTCATCATAGTGATCAAAACACCAAATTTTTTTTTCTCAAAAATGGCTCTAACGATTTTAATTACATTTTTTATGTTGATAGCTCACAATAGTTCTCATTCGTGGGAAAATGACGAGAGCAGCACAATAAATTATAAAATCTTTCGACGAAAAGCGTTTTTGCCGCGGTTTTTTCCTTTTAAACTCCGCTGGAATTGTTGTAGAATGTTAAAAAAAATTGGTATTGTAGTCCAATCCAATACCTAAAGGGTGAGTGTTTAAAAACGCTCATGAGATACATGGGGCTCACTCCAGAAATTCCTGAATTTCAACTACTGCCGTTTCGCTTACTACCAATTCTAACAGTTATTTTCCAATAACTCTGCAAAAGTGATTACTATCCTTTTTTTTAAAATCGTGTTTAGAGCCTCATTAGTTATCTGTGTACCAATTGCTCAATAATGGTCCTGCAACGAGTACGAGCAGCACAATAAATTCCGGAACTGTAAGCGCTACCGCTTCATGCTGCCGTAAAGCGTTGTTTGACCAAGTTCAAATTAACTGAGTGATAAATGAATTGATTAAATAGAATTAGCCATGTACAAAGTGAATTGACGTAGAGCTAAGGAAAGTTGTGTGTTGCAACGCACCAGATATTTTAGACTCAGTAGGCCTCAAAACGTAAGGATCTGAAGAAAACCAAATTTTTTTTTCGACACGATTACTATACGTTCCTTTCCCTTTGGGGTAGCGGAAAGTAAAAAGAACCAAATGTGAGAAATTGAAGAAAACCCAACTTTCGTTTTTGACTGGATCGCAATACGTTTCTTACTCTCAGGGTAGGAAAAAGTAATAAAGTACCCATATAGTCATGTTAGACCTTACCCCCATTGTGAAGAGGTTGATAACCCTCACATTTCCAGGATCTGAGCTTCCTGTTATGAGAAACTTTTGACCAAGGTATCTTCCGCAGTAGAGCTGAAAAAAAGAGTGTTGCAGTTGTTTTCCTTCGTGAATATTTCAATTGATTGAAGAAGTGGTAATTTAAGAAATATTGTTTCCAGTCTTACATAGTTGACATAGCTATGATCCCTCCCTAATAGTTCATCGAATAGGGCCTTGTCTGCATTCCACTGTGAGAGCTTGGGAGCACTGTATGGGAAGTATAGATTGTGAGGCCTTTGTGAGGCGCGAACCAACATATTCGCGATCAACACCGCATCAGTAGAAACATTGCAGAACACGTTGACAGAAATATACTCATAATGAGCCGAAGGAAGTTGTGGTGTAGCCCACTAACATCTACGATGCGATCCTTTATAGTGACGCTAATATTAACTGACCTTCGAGGTTTCAGTCCCCAGCACCATATAAGGTTGAGTCGTTGCGTAGTTCCACAACTTGCACACGCTCGTGTGTTGGTAAGAGCATGTCAGTACCTGCACATCAAAGAATACACTGAAACATTAAAGCAAATATACGCTCGTTGCCCTCATGCCAGAGCCACACTCCAAACAGCCTTCATTCATGAGAAAAAGGCCTTCCAACGCATCATTCAAAGAGCCAAACAGCAAGGCAGAGGGAATATTTTGAAAGCGGAGAGCTGCGAGAACCCCATGTGCTTTGAGGCATTATATGTCTGTTTAATGTACAGCACTGTACCGGAGAAAGAATTTAAGGGAGGCTGTACAGCGCTGGTGAAAAACAACCCCAACATAATAAAACCAAATAAATCAATAGGAAAGTAATAATTAACAGGAGGGGGACTCGAATAGTTCTGTAGGCAATTGAGCCCGCAAAGCGCAACTCGCGCGTACAACAAAGCCGACGTACCTGTGAGCTGGGTCGTGGTAGTTTCCCGTCAACGGGTTTGCGGCACTGAAACTGCTTTCCACATACAATTTTAATTTTCGTGAGGTAAATGACACTGGTGGTTGGTGATCGGCGACAGACGTAAAAACTGACATGAACTGAAGGGATATGGGCTTAGAAGAATGAGGAAGTGGGGGGCGTTATCGCGAATGCGAACACGGAATGAGCTTTGCTCTGAACGTCAACAACAGAACTAAACAATGTCCTATGTAGGACAAGCGAATGAAGAACAGGTTTTAGATTCAGTCCAATATGAGTTAGGCTGGCTCTGTAGCATCGAATGTTCACCCTTTCGAAGACACCTTCCCTTTAATAAAGACGTTTCCTAGCGACCTCTTCACCCAAACAATCTCCTGGGTCAGGTGGTCTCCTTAATTTATTTAAGTTATGTATTCAGGCAGTTCCCTTCCCATTATTCAAAATCGAGGCGACTGCAACCTGTCAGACTCGCGATTATGGGGACCCCTCAGCCTTCTTTACACATTAAGCAAACCGATAATTTTGCTGTTGCAGTCCCTCAAGGAGTTTTTGCCTGCAATCTCACAGGCAGACAATATGGGTGTACTAAAGGAAAGTCGTTTCGTCGTTAGTACTCCCTCCTCCTGTCTCATCGAAACCACCCGCCCGCTCGACTTGCAACATCGTGCCAATTGCCGAGGGTTCGTTGGAAGTCCCCGTTCCCCGGCTCTTTGCCCAACGGGGCGGAGGAATGTTATGGCCGATGAGGCCACTTCCTCTGCACACCCCTAAATCGGATCATAAATGCCTACAGACGTTTACGGGCGCCTGGCGCCGGGGGAATATTTAGTTTCCATAGTTCCATTGTAGTCAGGTCATGTTTTGTATGGTTTACTAGTGTTTTTTGATGCTGAATCGAATGGAATGGGTCTTGGAGCAGTAATACTAGGTCAAGCTGTTTATGAGAATAATAAACCGTTGTGTAATAATTTGCAGGGTTTTTATGCTCTAAACCGCGTGTGGCATCCCTAGAAGTAGGTACAGCCCTTCATTTGAAACTCCTGCTGCCTCAGCTGCTCAAATCCAACCAGCCATTGATTTCTCAGTTAGCTGTTTCAGACATCTTGTTCATAGACATAGAATTTGGTTCTTGTTCATAGTATTTGGTTGGTTGAATACGGCAACCCACCTTTTACATACTCAAGTTGCAAACCAGGTGATAAATAACCTTCACAGATCAATGGTTGCTCAGTGGCACCAACGCATTTTCATCTCTTGCAACGTCCCTGTTTCTCCTTCTAGAGGCCTCCTTCCTACCGAACTCTAAACAATTCCTCATTGAGGGTGGGACTGCGCCTTCTCTATGAACCAGTTGCAGTTGGGCCCACGCATTGTCCTTCTCCCGCTGGAGACACGCAAGAATTGAATACTTGCCTTGCGTTGCTGATCTGGTAACATCCCATTTGATGGTTTTAAATTTAGGCGCTTGATAGCAGCGCTCCGTGAATCTAGTGGTGTAACTACTATCTTACGACTTCGTTTGTGTCCCCATGTTGATCTTCGTTAGCTGTGACTAAATGCTTTTAGTTGAGTCATCATAATTTTGGTCTTTTTCTTTCTCAGTCTTCTTCCATTTGCGTTAAAATTCTAATTCAGGAGTCACCTCACCCACAAGTGCCTATAATCATCATATCTTTCATCAGACGGTTCTCTTTGTTGTTCAAACTCAAGGAGGTGGTGGCTTGGCTGTTGATATTTATTAAGAATCCTCAATGCCTGCAGGATGGTCGTTCACTAGCTCCACTCAACTTGTAGAAGCTTCTGAGCTGTGAGAGGGTCTCCTGTTATGCGTAGGTGCCACAGAAGTTCAACTTGTCAATCGACATCATCATTGTTTTTAAAACTCATCTTACTTGGAGTATTGAGCCGACGATCGAGTTACTGGGACACTGAGGCGTTGTGTTGATGACTGAGTCACTTTTCACTTCACTAAAACAAGTCCTACAGTTTTCACGTTGGGTCGTACACGTCCCTATAACCTGATGAGGTTCATGTAGCGAAGGCAACAACTTTTATTATAAGAGGAACTGCGAGTGAATTAACACACGCATAACAATCTGAGCTGGGATCTGAAGAAGGAACTGCATAAAACCTTAAGACCCGTGGAGGTTGACCAATGGGGTTCGAGAATAAGTGCAGGATATTCAAATGCAAAATTATCGTCGGATTTAGTTGGTCTAAATCTCAACGTGAACAAGGTCAAACCTCTTTCCTGCATGCTTATGCCATTTATTCAGGATGATCGTATCAGATTAGGTGGGCGTTTGGTTTACTCTTTGTTGCCTGGACCAGTGAAACATCTCTTGCTTCTCCTATCAGACAGAGACCTGTATTTTATCCTCGCCAGCGTCTGTTGCTTTTTAATAAATGCTTGGCTTGTTACAGCTACAAAATTAAGGTTGTACATACACTAACGATGGACATACCCCTGTCTGATATCCCAAGAGCACCTTTGGCTAGGACTGCAGTGGATTTTTCTGGGCCACTGATGAAACAGAGCACAAGGCGTAATTCACTGGTAGTTAAGGCCTATAAGTGCATATTTGTACGTATGACTACAAAGGCCATACATACTCGAAGCTCGAAGTGGCTCAATTATTCCAAAATGGAGTTCCACTAAATCTCATGAATCGCCTTTGCACATAAGTAGGAGCAACTCAATAAAGTCGGGAAACTTTGGTGCCACCAAGTCCTATGTAGAAGGTTGAGCTACGTCCATGTTAACAGAATGAAAAATGTATTTCAGTACTTGCTAGAGCGTTAAAAATAGCCGAATATACGAGGCATATCCACAAAGTAAGTGTACTGAAGCTCCCGTAGGCCGTAGGGAATTTTTTTTGCTATGTTGGGCACACTGTCGTGTAGCGTGACTCCTCCCCTCCGAAACAAGACCAAAATGAGGTCAGTACGTTGAAAACAGTGGTCTCAGGAGCATTTCTCGTGAAAGATGTCGATCGACTCTGCCGCCAAGTGCGAAATCCGTGCAGTCATCCGGTACCTCGTTGTTAAGGAGAAATCCCCGATTGAAATTTTTAATGAGGTAAAGGCAATTTATAGTAAAGGACACATGAATCGTACGAGTGTGTACAAGTGGTGTAGGGAGTTTAAGAACGGTCGTACGAATGTGCATGACGAATTGAGGAGTGGGAGACCGTCGATTGTGACTGACAAACTTGTGGAAAAGATTGAGAATGCGGTCCGTGACGATCGCAGATTGACTCTGGACGAAATTTCTACGAAGTTTCCTGAAATATCCAGATCTTTGCTGCACGAAACAATAACAGAAACCCTCGGATTTCATAAACTGTGTGCAAGATGGGTCCCAAAACAACTGACTGAACAACACAAGTTGAATCGAGTGCAGACCTCTAAAGAGATTTTGGAACGGTATGAACAAAGGCATCATACTGATCGATTATTTGCCTCAGGGGGAGACCATAAACGCGGCAAGGTATTGTGAGACCCTGAAAAAATTGAGAAGAGCCATTAAAAATCGAAGGAGGGGTCTTTTGACGAAGGGCGTTTGCTTGCTCCATGACAATGCCCGACCTCACACGGCCAACTTCACGAAGGAACTGTTGGATTCTTTTGGATGGGATGTTTTAGACCACCCCCCTTATTCCCCCAACCTGGCGCCTTCAGACTATCATCTTTTCACTTCTCTGAAGACGCACATGGGTGGAAAAAAATTTTCAACCGACGAGGAGGGGAAGAGGGAGGTCGACAAGTGGACGAAGGAGGTGGCGGCAGATTTCTACGAGGCAGGCATAAAAAAATTGATCCCCCGCCTAACTACCTGCATCGAGAGAAATGGCGACTACGTAGAAAAATAGCTTAAATGTATACCTACGTAAGCACGTATTTTTTTTTGTTTTAATAAATTTTTTTGATCCCTAAAAAAATCGAGTACACTTACTTTGTGGATATGCCTCGTACGAAGGACTGAAGAAAGTGGTGTGATACATCTGGCCAATAGGAAAGGGTTACAAGCTAACTTAAAGTATCGCTTCCAAAAAAAAAGTAGCATGACTCACCAATTCGCCAAATGGGTCCATGTCTAGCCCCTCTCCGCAGATGTGAGCTCCCGCAAAATATCTATTAGAGTGGCTCTTCCGAATATCCCAAAACTGCACAGTATCGTCCCAACCTCCGGAAATAAACTCATTGTGATTTTTTGGGTGAAATTTAGCTGCAAATATTTTTGAGTCGTGGCCAGTCATTTTGTCTTTAGTGTAGCTGCAAATATTTTAGGTAATTGGGACATTGAACGTAATCAATCTAAGTAACTTATCTGGGAAAAAAGTGACTTAGGAATTTGTGGCACATGGTGAGCTCTGGGATGTTCACTGTTGCTAAGTGACAAGAAAATTGTGCATAAGGAGTTAACTATTAAAACTAGAAAAAAATAAGAACTTTTCTCCATCATATTCTTTAAACTTGTCTGCCATAATAAATGTACAGTATGTTTTCAACAATTATAACATTAAGGAGAACAAGAATATTTTTCATTGCAGGGATGAAGCAAAGGTCTGTCTCCCTTAATTCATTCTTCAGCATTCACACTCCTGTAGATCGTCAATCTCCAATTATGCAAGATCTTGAATGACTTACGATGAATCAAGTTCAGATTCGATTAAGTGATTGTCTGTCGAGGAATTATCTTCTTTGATTACCTTTCCACCTTCATCAGTTGTGCGTGGGACGCATTGAGATAATGGGTAAGCCAACTTCTACCTGGGTAATACCACTGAGAGGGTTATTTAGAAGGTTTCTCTTCAACATGGGAAAAATGAAGTAATCTGTAAACTGGTTAGTAAGTAACACCTGGCACAGGCTTTTAGCGAGCGTGTTGAAAGGATGATGCAGGAAGGCCGGCAGAAGGCACAGATAATACTCTTTACATTCACCATAGTGCAGACATACTATACGAAGAAGTGGGATACAGATTTAATGAATGCGTAGTACGAGAAATGAAAGTAAAATATGAGCTCTAACTAGTTTATGTTCCTTTTGCTATATTTATCCCTGATCCAGAGTTTGAAGAAATGTATAAAACAGTTGTAGGATGGATTATACTAAGTTTCACAAAGGCCACTAAGGAATAGCAAACGACCCTTGAAAAAATCAATCTGGTGCTTTGCAACACACAACTTTCCTTAGCTCTACAACAATTCACTTCGTACATGGCTAATTCTATTTAATTAATTCATTTATCACTCAGTTCCTTTGAACTTGGTCAAACAACACTTCACAGCAGCAGGAAGCGGTAGCGCTTACAGTTCTGGAATTTATTGTGCAGCCCGTACTGATTCCAGGACCTTTATTGAGCAATTGGTACACAGATAATTAATGAGACTGTGAACACGAATTTTTTGAAGAAGGATAATAATCACTTTTGCAGAGTTATTGGGTAATAACTGTTAGAACTGGCAGTAAGCGAAATGGCGGTAGTTGATATTCAGGAATTTCTGGAGTGATCCCCGTGTATCTTAAGAGCATTTTCAAACACTCACCCTTTAGGTATTGGATTGGACTACAATACCAATTTTTTTAAACATTCTATCAACATTCTAGCGGAGTTTATAAGGAAAAAACCGCGCTAAAAACGCTTTTCGTCGACAATTTTGATAATTTATTGTGCTGCTCTCGTCATTTTCCCACGAGTGAGAATTTTATAGTATCATTGCCTTATTGAGAGCTATCAACATAAAAAATGTAGTTAAAATCGTTAGAGCCATTTTTGAGAAAAAAAAATTTGGTGTTTTGATCACTATGATAACTATAGTTAACTTTCGATGGATTTTGCCCATACGCTCATTATTGCGTCCCATGGTAACCTGTAGGCTAGACATTAAGTTTCAGCTGATTTGGTACGGTGGTTTTCTCTAAAAGATGCGCTAAAATCGATTTCGTCGAAAGTTTTGGTAATTTATTGTGCTGCTCTCGTCATTTTCCCACAAATAGGAATTTCATGGTATAATTGCCATATGGAGAGCTATCAATATAAAAAATTTAATCAAAATCGTTAGAGCCGTTTTTGAGAAAAAAAATATTTGGTGTTTTGATCACTATGATAACTGTAGTTAGCTTTCGGTGGATTTTGTTCATACCCTTATTTTGGCGTCCAATGATAACTTGCGGGCGAGATATGAAGTTTGAGCTGATTTGGTTAGGTGGTTTTCTCTAAAAATCGTTCACAGTCACACACACACAGACCATTTTCCCGAATAGTGTTTTTTGGACTCAGGAGGGTCTGAAACGTAAAGATCTGAAGAAAACTCAAAATTTTTTTTTCAACTGATTACATAACTTTCCTTTCTACTTCGTAGAGCCAAGGAAAGTAAAAATTGCTTGCATCCCTTTCAGAGCTTTTGGTCAACTAAAAAAAATTCTTTGTCCGATTTTTTGACAACATTTCAATTAGAACATGGTAATTTCACCAAAACCTAATAAAGAGGTCACAGACCTGTTTTCGAATGTAGTAACCAGTTGAGACGTTTTCATGTCGTACAATCTCATTTTCGCATCTTCCCCAAGAGTCAAGACTTTGTCTTTTTTAGGATGCGGAACGACTCCCAAAATTTGATTCTTTTCTTTGATCGTGTTCAGACAAGTTGACCCGTCTGCATTCCAAATCTTCACCCAACCACTTACATCTGCAACAGTTAGATTTGGAGCAGGAGTATCGTGTCATCATAGCTCATGTTGCTCCGTAGCAAGTCATAAGAAACATACACATTTCACAAGCTTATGAGCCAGTCAAGAATGGGTTTTGCTCTTACAGTGTTGTTTAAATTTTCAAAATTTCTTCAACTGATTAGTACCTATCTTCCCCTCCCTCTAAAAATATCTATGGAAAAATTCAATAAACGGGGCATAGGCCTATGTAGCAAACGAATGTGTCGCTTTTACTTCTTGGGAAAATTCGACGACCTGCTACATATACAGGGGCGGTTAGAACAATTTATTATGGAACAACGAAAATTAATATTTTCTAGGCGATGCTCGGCAACAGGCACTATCCGACGAGTCGAATTGATGGGTGGTTGGAGTGAGATGGGTGGCAGTCTGAGTAAATGAGAGCAGGCTAGGGAGAAACTATAGCAATTCAATTGAAAGAACGAATTTTTTAAACCACGTTAAATGCAAAATACAGTGCGCGTGGACAGATTTGGAATCTCCATGCCTCAAAACATTGTGTCAAATGAGGGGGTTTGTAAAAATAATTTTCCCAGATCGAAAAATGGATGCACTATTCAAAATTAATAATAAACCGAAACGCATAGATTATGTTCATATAGAAAATACCTATATATCGTTCCCCTTAAACGTACTTCTATCAATCCATTGAATCTGCCAAAAATAATATTTTTTAAAGGTTTTCTATACCCCACAGTAAACTCAAAACTGAATTTAATCAACATGACAGACGTCTAGCAATCTACACGTTGAAAAGAGATAGTCAAAATGGACTGGTATAATAGATTTGTCATAAAAGTCACAATAGTCTACATCAATCATAAGACGTGATTTTGGCTAACTAGTACCGTTGAATTTAGAGGGGTGGTGGAAGATTGTATGATGCTTCGCAGCAGATGTTTACTTGGTGATCATGATACTAAATGCAGATAGCTGTGCAGGGCATTAAATTTTTTGTACGCATTTAGCGAATATTCTGTTTGCGCGACAGCCAGGTTATGAGTACTATAGATACATATGAGGCAACGCAACTGTTATCCACCTACTAAGCACACTTATAACCGTCTCATAAAGTTAGCAAGGAAGGTTAGGACAAAAATACGTGGCCACCGCTGATCTGTCCCTATGAAACTTGCCACGCAACTAAATAATTGGATCACATGTGAGAGACCAGATTAAGAATTCCAAGATGGTACTGATTCCCAAGGGTACCTCAGCTGGGCATAATACGTACTCAGATCTGGGCTTGAGCACTTGCATGATAGCAAAACTGCAACTTCAATGACTTGACTGATATAACTCTCTTATGAGGGTTAAGTAATAGTCATTTTACTGAAGTTAACGTACCTGTTTGGAGAGTCCGTCTCCTTTGGCTGGTCAGATACTGTAGGCGAGCGCTTTCAATGTAAACACATCATCATTTAGCCGTTAAGTTAATTCTCCATTCATCCTCCTCACCAGCCAAAGGAGACGAACTCACCATACAGGAATGTTAACTTTAGTAATTTACCAACTGGCGGAATCAACCCAATTATAAATCCCCTTTTGTTCAAGAAATAAGGATAAAGCACATTAAAGTCTGAAGTCCACCTTCGTCTGCCACCCGTGTAGTCCGAGCAGTTTTAACATACCAATCAGCAGGGCAATCAACTTGTTTGTTCGAACAGAACACATGTAGAGGATGACTCAGATATAATATGTTACACAGACGGATCGAAGGACCAAATACATGGAAACACGGGTTTGGGTATATACATCCCTGCAATACATTGGAAAGAATCCAGATCTCTAGGCACCAAAACAACGGTCTTCCAGAGTGAACTTTTAGCAATCAACCACTGTATTGACAAACTGATCACATTGAACACCAGCAATAAGACAATAACAATTTACACAGACAACCAATCGTCAATAAAAACGCTGGCCAATCCAACAGTAAGGAGCCTACTAGTTGAGGACACAAATAACAAGGGGAAAGAACTTGTACTCAGGGGAAATACCTTGACGGTGAAATGGATTCCGGGACACAAAGGATACAGTGGGAATGAAAGAGCGGACATACTGGCCAAAGAGGGATCGACCGATCACTTCTATGGACCAGAACCCTATACGGCGGTTACGATGGCAACAGTCAAGAAGGCCATAAATAATACCCTATGGAGTAAAGTTAACAATTACATAAACAATAATAGAGGTCTTGAATTCTCCAAGCGCACAGGGACCACGAGTTACAACAAAATAAAGACGGAATGGGCCCTAAAACTAAATAGAATACAATTAAGAAGATTAATAGGCATGTTAACTG
The DNA here is from genome assembly GCA_020466155.1 of Pachypeltis micranthus. Classification (NCBI taxonomy): domain Eukaryota; kingdom Metazoa; phylum Arthropoda; class Insecta; order Hemiptera; family Miridae; genus Pachypeltis; species Pachypeltis micranthus. The sequence continues at coordinate 54,518,340 of CM035771.1, read as the reverse complement.
GACACTATGCAGTCCGGAACACATTACATAGGTATAACCCAGTAATTAGGGGTGAATGCTCCTGTGGGGAAATAGAAACGGTTGAACACTTCATATGCGAATGCCCAATATGGTTTAGAACCAGAATAGAAAGACTAGGAGGACGAACCATAGACTGGGATGATATACGACGCAAAGAATGGAGGAGTATCCTCAAATTTGTAGAGGGGACCGGAAGATTCCGGTACCCATTCTAGGAGCCAAAGCCGGATCCCTTATATAACTTGGGTGATGGGAAATGGGCCCATATGTGGCCACGACTTAGGTCACTGTTCCCTCGGCTTTGGCTGATGCCCTGCAGTCTCTCTCTCTCTCGTATGGTTTTGTAAATATTGGCTCTCATCGTGCCGAAACGCATCATTCATCGCCGTTGTCGCTATGCCTGCAGACGAAATTCTTCTGGAACTTCTCCACGCCGAACTCGTCAACTACGTTTGTTCGAACGACTGCAAAGAGTCAGGAGGCCAGTTGAACAGACACTGCAATCTTTCGAATTTGGAATATTTTGGTTTTGCGACGGGCTACAAGCTCATAGAACGGTTCACAAAAGAATGGCCTCGTTTCGAAAACGAGCTCGACACGATCAAATTCATATGCACTGACTTCTGGTCTTCAATTTACAAGAAACCGATTGACAATCTGCGAACTAATCATCAGGGAGTGTATTTGTGCACTGACCGGGAATTCAGGTTCGTCAGCAAAATCAGCCACGGTGCTCAATATTTGGATATCGCTCCTTTATACATCGCTTTCACTTCCGGACTTCTCAGAGGCGCTCTCGCCAATTTAGGTATCAATTCCATTGTGACGGCCGAAGTTCAGACGATGCCTGAGTGTAGATTCCACATTCAAGTTCTTAGAAATCAATTGATATAATTGAAAACTCAACCTTTCCGATCGCTCCGTTATCTATCGATATTTTAAAAGAAAAACTAGTGTTCATCGAATAGTTGGTCAACAGTCTGTCATATTCCTTACGTTTTTGTTGTTACTTTTAATTACAAATTGCACGTTATAGTTTTTCTGGAATCACCTGCGCTTTTGTTCTTTGTTGAAATATTCAACCAATCAATCTGCCATCGTTCGTTTTTACCATCGATAAACCAAGATCCAAGTTCGCCAACCCTCAAGCTGGTGGAATTTTACAAATTATGTCTAGAATGCCCCGTAATATGGTTTACTTCTCCACTTTTCTTCTTCTAAATGCTCCTTAACAAAATTCCATCCTCTTTCTTTTTTTTAAAGAACTTCATTCTATATTGAATATATGAGATCGCCGTTTTTCATTATTTAGTATCTACAGTGCCCTATTTATTTTACTATCAGTGTTGATGGTCGTGCCTCAAAATTCCAAGGTAGATCGGATGGTGGTATTTAATTTAATGGAATTTTTATTCCATTTAATATGTAATGGAATTAATTCAGCTATTTTCACACCCCACTTAACTCAACCCCTTTTATGTTCACAATTTTTGTCGCTGCAGTTCGTAATCCAATCTGCTCTTCACTTAGTTGATGTGAAGTTAGTAAGACTCAACGCTATGTATAGGAACTGGTACATAGCGATTAACGTTCCCACTTATGTTGCAATCTTCATTGAGTAACCAATGCGTAGTTATTTAAGGTTACTTTCGAGGAAGTTTATACGTAGTGTCCAGGGACTACAGGGAAAACACTGCACAAAAAATTTAATGACAAAAGCTTCTTCCAGTGCTGTCGCTGGAGGGATGACAGGCTGTCTCACAGATTGTTTCAGGGAGATAAGTCCTGAGAAACTGCTGTAGTGGGATTCCTGTGTTCGTCGACCAGGTCCTTCGAACAAAACGACACGAAGCTGTAGCAGATGTGCAGAGACGAGGAAGGGGCATATGGGAGTACCTGAAGTTGAGGGAATATTATCCTCGTTGCCACTTAGTGAAAAGGTGTAGGTGGCCTCATGCAATGTGAGAAATAGTCCCAGGCCGTTGCTGTGCTGGGAGGGGTATATATAACCTTCTGACTGTAGTCCCAGTAATGGGATGTGCACCGCGGCCAGATGACCTATTGTGCCAGTCCTAGTGTCTTACAGGTCTATGCCTAGCTTTCTGTGGAAAGCCAGGTAGTTCCTGAAGGAGTCCTCGTTGGTATCCATCCTGGGAGAAGTGGTGCCAAAGACCTAAAATCGCTCCCTCTCAAGTCTCCGGCACTGGGCCACGACATGGTAGGGAGTTTCTTCATTCGTGCCACACCACCTGCATCGAGGGGTTTCGGCTATACCCATAACATACATGTGTTTGTTCATTCTGCAGTGCCCTGTTATGATCCCAACAACCTGCCTTAAATCCTTCCTCTCCATCCTCAGAAGGGTGTCTCTTGTCTCACTTGTTTGCTCTGAGACAAATCGTTTGGAGTGTTTTACTCCTGCAGCGTTCCAGATTTTCTGATGCAGTCTTCTGGCATGTTCTCTCACAGTCCTTTTAAGTTTGTCGACTTAACCAATGAAATCGATTTCATTGTAAGTCACGTTATTGGATGGTATCGTCTGTTTCAATGACTATTTTGTAACTTTACACTGGTGCTGCATGCTTGCATTTAAGGAAAATTGCGTAAAAGCTATAATTACGTGGTCGAAGCTTATCTTATAGTGTTTTCCACTAACCAATACCTAAATTTGGGTTTTATTGCGCCTTTTCGTAAGACGTTGGTCGACTGGATTAGATCATTTGGCAAGTGAGAAAAAACCTGTGGTGCTCGCACAGCTTGTTTATTCATACAGATACAGTAATAGGGGCTATTTTTACTTACGAGAAGTGAAGATCTTGATTCCATCGCTCATTTTTACAGGACAAACTGAGGTTACAGGATTGCGTTTTGTTTTCATGTCTTCATCTTCGAGCTGTTGTAAATCATGAATGTTGAGTTGTGATTTCGAAAACTAAACGTCATCATTTAGTCAAGTAATCTACACTTATATTTAGTGGAAAGATTTGTAGTTTTTGTATCACAACAATAAACAAAAGGCCGATTTCAAAAATTCTTTCGCCCTTAGAATGCCACATCATCGTAAGATGGGCTAAATTTATTACCAGAAAAAATGAGAGGTCTTCAGAAATGTCTACTAAAACCAACTCAAGGTGTAAAATATCTGGTGCGCAGCAACACACTACTTTCCGCCACCCCTTTAAGTTCCAACACCACCTACATAGGCGGGCGCTATATCTTCGTTCAACGCATTTTTACGGGATTATTTATGCAGAACAAAATGTGCGTACTAGTTAGCTGAGAGTACTCCGAAAGTTTGATCGAAATCTTTTGAGACAATTGGAATACCGATAAATTAATATTCGACAAATCTCCTTTTCTGTGTTAACTTGGCTTATATCTCCGTTCAATAGATATATACAGGAATAATTATGGAGAACGAAATGTTGGAATGAGTGACTAAAAGACACTCCATTAGGATTTATCACATCTGGTGAAGAAGTTACCCTGGAATTTACGGAAATGTTCGAAAAAAAACGTTATTTTCTACACATTTTAATTTTTATCTCTGTTCAATGGACTGTCAGAGGAACATTTATTCAGAACAATATGTCGGTACTAACTATTTGAAAACATCCTGTGAGTTTGGTGAAAATCGCTGAAGCCGTTTTGCCAAAAAGCGTAAAAAACCTATTTTTGCTTCACAGGCCTACATCTCCGTTCACCGTATTTTCATGGAGATATGTATAGAGAGGAAAAGTTAGTTATTGATTAGGAGAAGATAATTTGAAAGTTTAATCAAAATCGATAGAGCTGTATTCGAGAAAAATGCGAAAAACACTAGTTTTTGGTACATTTTCGTCCCCCACCCCCCTTCCCATCGGCCGAAATCGTCCATAACCTTATTTTGTTGTCTATAAAAAATAACGAACAAAACAAAAAAAGAACCAGCTCAATCGGATCAGCCGTTCTCCCGCAAATCGAACTACAGACAGACACACACGGACCACGCTCCGAAATTAGGTTTTTAAGACTCAGTAGGGTCTGAAACGTAAAAATCTTAAGAAAACCCAAATTTTTTTTTTTGGGCCGATTACTATACTTTCCTTCCCTTCGGGTAGCGGAAAGTAATAGGCGCAAGAACGTTCAACTAACTCTGAGCAATGATTCAACAGATGCTGCATACCTGGAGGCGCAAATACGGAACCATGTAAATCAGCTGTGACGTTCCTCTACTCTAAGGGCCGGTTTATCAATTCTTCAACGTCGCATTGGCATCCGTCGGTCGACGATATTCGGTGAATGGAAATAGCGACAGTATCAAACCCAGAATTGATGAACGGGCCACTGGGAGTCATTAGAAGATTTGACTTATTCGACCTTTATTCGGGCCTGCAAATGACATTGATAAACCGGCCCTTATGTTATAAGGATATATCCCTTATATAAGAGGATAGTTTTGTATGTAAGTAAATTAAATACGTAACGTGTTATAATTTAATTTAAAAATTGAGACATGCACGTTATAATTAGCATGCTCATAAGTTCAAGTATCTTATTTATCCTAAAATGTTTAAAAAAATATGTGTGTCCCCATGCAAAGCCAAAAAAAGTCACTAGTTGCTGCATATTTATCACGAGCTTCATTAAACAACCATCGTGGAGTGGTTCTGAAATTAAACTGGAAACACCATGAAAAAATCTCGTCAACAAAGTGAAGTTTGTTTGAATTCTGGAATATGTGAGATTGCTCTGAATAGCCAGCCATACACGAGCAAATATCTGCGACAGATATCGCGTTTTTAAACGATATCTGTGGGAAAGATAGCGTTAGTGGGCGTTAAAAAATGATGAAAGATGTGAAAATCGACCAGAAATATCTGCGAGAGTTCAAATCTGGCATATGTTAGTTGGGCGTCCCCCTTAACCTGCAGACTTCTCGGAAGCCATGTCTGTGGTTCAAAGAACTGTTCGATTGGATCGGGCTGTCACTTAACGTTAAGATGTTCTGTTGTCCACGAGTGTTTTCCCCTGTTTTCACATAAGTAATTCAAAACTCGTAACTGCAAACATTCGTGGGAAACTACAATTTTCGTAACTACAAAAAACGATCTCCCCACAACCTAATAAATTCGTAAATACATTATTACTTGTTGGCACCTACCCCCAATGGCATACTTACCCAGAATTGGGGGGGAGGGGTAGTATTTTCAAATTTAGTTGTGGTTTTTTATTTACAAAAAACCAAATGAATTGAATTACGGGAGGCGGAGATATGAGATAGCAAAATGTTCACAATCCCGCGGGTTGTTCTCCCTAAGGTGCTTCAACAACTTCAAGTGCCTGAACTTTCTCCTTTCCAAAACCCATGACTTCTCCCAAACTTGTCTTTTTTTTGGCTTAGCCGTTTTATGGGTAACAAAAAAAATACCCGCCGCAAAAGCCGCTAATTTACGCTTTTTTTTCTACGAACAGTCACTAACCCCATGGCATCAACTTACGGAATGTGTGACCGATCTGGAAAATATTTCGGATTCGACCGATAACTCGAGTCTGCCAGACGAACGTCGGTGACAGACCTGAATCTGTCAGATTTCATCCCACGAACGAACAGATGACATCGGGCACTGGACAGGTGACAGATCGCGGGCATGAAAGATCGGCCGATAAGTTTTTCGTGTTAACGACTGATCTCATCGGTCACTCCAGGGGGGCGCGGTGGCCGAGCGCGTTGGGGTGTGAGGCTGTCCGAGCCAAGCAGGGATAGAACCAGCGGACTCTGGTTCGATCCCCGACCAGGCACCCCCCTCCTCCAAACCCAGGGGGGGTGAGGCAATGGGTACCAGCAATAGGCTGGGGAGATGTGCCCAACAGGCTCGTGAAAGGGGAGTTGGGACATGGGCCCTCCGTGGCCACGGCATACTGCCATTGGTCCCGCAGCTCCAGTTGATGGTGCTGCGGTCGGTACGCCTGTAGCTGCCTCCCTGATATCACTCACTCACTCACTCGGTCACTCCAGATCGTTAGCGATATCTGTCAGATGAGATCGGGTGACCAAATCTGCCGCAGATATCTGCTCGTGTATGGCTGCCTATTAATCTTTGACCATTACATCTCATCAGATTTTTGCCCATAAATAACCGATTGCCGACCTTCAAATGGCAGAATCGCCGGATGTGATGTGACATTTAAAGAGCAAGCATTTCAGGTTCCCTACCTTCACAATGAAGGCTCACCACAGCAATTGTGCTCCGTAAATTAAGTACACTTTGCTTAATCAATGATGTAATTCAATAGTGAATGTAGGCAAGCCGCAACGCGTGCGAGAGCTGGTGCTTCAAGTTCATTTGGTTCTGGAAACCTATCACACATCAGCAATGCACTTGGCATGTTCTAAGTATAATTCTTGACACGTCGACTCAAAAAGGCTCCTGTTTATTTTCACTGCCCTGTTAATTCGGCAACCTTATGTACTACCATTACCGTGTAACACATTGTGTTCCACCAAGTGCACTAAGTGAAATGGAAACCCAAGAGGAAGTTCGAAAATTTTAGATAAGCGTAATTTAAGCAACGCAGATGACCAAATGTAAACGAGATGGCCAAAAGGCGAAGGAAGGAAAATTTATCGATGAACACGTTCAATCAATTTCAATTTAGGACAGGTTAGTTTAATTACATAGAAACCGATCCTCAACTCTCTGAAATTCATAGCAGAACTTCCCTTTAATTTGAAGATTTTTACCAGCCCAAAGGGACTAGTACACTACAAGGGGTCATGCTGGACTCTCCTGTACGGGCTAGAATATCACTAAACTGAACTCTATTGGTAGTGGATACTATCAACTTGTTGCCACTTTGTTCATCGTTCCCTCAGCTTACACTAAAGGCTAGTTAGCGTAATATTCTAGTGAATTTCTTGTGAGTTGTTCAAAGAAAACCCAAGACTTGAGTACCTGACTGAGTTTTTTTAAAGAGCGAGATTCATAACGAACCACTTCCCCGTTAATGCTTCCACAGAGTATTTCATTGCCGTCTGGAGAGTAATGAGCAGAGAGAATGTCACTACTATGCTGCCTGCAAAGAAACTTAACATCACATATTTCGAAAAATTACCTACCCCTCATCTAGCTTTGCAGAAAACGTCCTTACCACAATAGGTACTACTTCAATCCAGACAAAGGGCATTCTAAATTGAGAGAGAATTACAGAACCGAATCAACTTAAATTTGATGTTCAGCCTGCGGATCAACATTCGATGGCAAAAGATGCGCAGGAGAAAAATTGGTCCGTTATCGAAATATTTTTTATTTTTAATCGAAAACGCCTCTATAAAGATTTGTTAAACCGTTTGTGTCGATAGTTCTAATCAACTGGAGGGTAATGTAAAGTTTTTATTTGCTGAAAACTGACGAGAGCAGCACGAAGACTTATCAACAATCCGAGAAAACTCGATATTAATAGTTTTTACTTTTCATAGACCTACGAAGTGAGAAAAGGAAATTATGGAATCGTCGTGAAAATATCTGGTGCGTTGCAACACACAACTTTCCTTAGCTCTACGTCAATTCACTTTGTACATGGCTAATTCTATTTAATCAATTCATTTATCACTCAGTTAATTTGAACTTGGTCAAACAACGCTTTACGGCAGCAGAAAGCGGTAGCGCTTACAGTTCTGGAGTTTATTGTGCTGCTCCTACTCATTGCAGGACCATTATTGAGCAATTGGTACACAGAAAATTAATGAGGCTGTAAACACAAATTTTTTGGTGGAGGATAGTAATCACTTTTGCAGAGTTATTGGGTAATAACTGTTGGAACTGGTATTAAGCGAAACGGCGGTAGTTGAAATTCAGGAATTTCTGGAGTGAGCCCCATGTATCTCATGAGCGGTTTTAAACACTCACCCTATAGGTATTGGATTGGACTACAACACGAATTTTTTTTAAACATTCTAGTAACATTCCAGCGGAGTTTAAAAGGAAAAAACTGCGGCAAAAACGCTTTTCGTCGAAAGATTTTATAATTTATTGTGCTGCTCTCGTCATTTTCCCCCGAATGGGAGTTTTATGGTATAATTGCCTTATTGACAGCTATCAATATAAAAAGTTTAATCAAAATCGTTAGAGCCGTTTTTGAGAAAAACATTTGGTGTTTTGATCACTATGATGACTATAGTTAACTTTCGGTGGATATTGCCCATACCCGCATTATTGCGTCCCATGGTAACCTGTAGGCTAGACATCAAGTTTCAGCTGATTTGGTACGGTGGTTTTCTCTAAAAACTGCGCTAAAATCGATTTCGTCGAAAGTTTTGGTAATTTATTGTGCTGCTCTCGTCATTTTCCCACGAATGGGAATTTTATGGTATAATTGCCTTATTGGGTGCTACCAATATAAACAATTTAATCAAAATCGTTAGAGCCGTTTTTGAGAAAAAAAAATTTGGTGTTTTGATCACTATGATAACTATAGTTAGCTTTCGGTGGATTTTGTTCAAACCCTTATTTTGGCGTCCCATGGTGACCTGCGGGCGAGATATCGAGTTTGAGCTGATTTGGTACGGTGGTTTTCTCTAAACATCGTTCACAGACACACACACACAGACCATTTTCCCAAATAGTGTTTTTCGGACTCAGGGGGGTCTGAAACGTAAAGATCTGAAGAGAACTCAAAACTTTTTTTTCAGCCGATTACATAACTTTCCTTTCTACTTCGTAGAGCAAGGAAAGTAAAAATACTGCAAAATATTGAACAACGGTTTATTATTATCTTAAACAGCTTGATCTAGTTTCATACTAGCGAGACCCATAACATTTGATTCACCACCGAAAAATACTAGTAAGCCATACGAAACATGACTTGATTACAACGTAACAAAGAAAACTACAAATTTTAGGCGCCTGTAGGCAATTGGCACGATGTGACGAGTCGAGCTGACGAGTGGTTGGTTGGGGGATGGGCACCGTAAACTACTTAGAAATCGATACCAAACACGACGTAATTGCGATAAAACTTCCAAAATTGAGTGAGTGGTAATTTAAAAAATCATTTTTGCCCACAACAACCATGGGCTTTGTCTGAATGGATTGCTGAGATGCACAACTAGATGCCAAATAGCATTCTTTAGACCCGGATGCCTGGTAAGCTGCTGGTTTTCAACCCACTTCTCTTCATGGGAAGACCTTCTGCTGCACTGCCACATACCTTAACTGTCTTTGCTCCCAAGAAAAGTGGTGATTGGATGAGGGGCTACAGACAGATTTCAGTGTCATCTGTGGTCTTCCACATCCATGAAGTGCTGGCATCTCGTCTCCAGATGGTTGGTACCATTGGTGACGTTCAGAGGGCATTCCAGTCAGTGGATGGTACCGCTGAGAATATTACAATTCTGTAGATGGTGCTGTCCCTGGTCTGGGAGAAAAAGAAGTAATACGGTTGACCTGGATGTGGCTAACGCTTTTCACATCGTAAGCCACCAGGCCTTTGGCTGTTTGCCTCTGTTGTGTGGGGGATTCTGATCGACTCATACATTATGTGGTGACTTCTGTACCGCTGGGGTGTGATGGCCAAGTATGTTGGGGGGGAGATGTCTGGGGACGTGGCAATAGGACTTGGCATTTGGCGGTCTACCATCTGTCTGCTATACTCTTCAATCTTGTGGTTGATACTGTGTTGGGTATGCTGCCTCAAGAAGTAGGATTTGATCACTCCCCAGATGTGCAGGTGGGTGCATTAGCCTTAGCGGATGATGTCACCCCCCTTTACAGGGACTAAGCAGGGCTTGCAGATCGCCCTTGACAAGCTCGTAAGACAGCTAGGCATATGTGGGTCGGGGGTGAACCCTGAGTAGTGCAGCTCAAATTCCTTGGTGCTGTCCTATTGAGGTTACAGCACGAGGGTCGTGGATGCAAGTTTCATAATTGGCGAATCCCCAGTCCCGGCTACAGGCGTTTCCCAGATGTGGCAGTACCTTGGGATAGTGTTTTGGCTGTCAGCCCCATGGACCTTCAGAATGTTGCCAAGGCTACATTGATGATGCAACAGAACAGAACCTGCACCTACTTCAGATGTGCTTGCTCCCAATAATGACCTACAGGCTGGTTTTTGGGGGATGACAGTCGTCCAAAGGCTAATAAGCTTGATAGAATGGTGCGCTCTGCTTACGGTGCTTGGCTAGGCCTCTCACATAGCGTCCATTCACGCTCCAATTTGATCTGGGGGACTTGGTGTTCCATATCTCTTCTCCACTATTCCATTCTTGTAGCCAAGAGGCCCAAATGTGACAACACTGATCTTCATACAGCGATGTCGTTAACTTGTGGAGTGGAGGCAGGTAACATCAGGGTTGCAGCATTGACCATGTTATGGCGCAGCATGTAGTGCAAGAAAAATGCTGAGGAGATGTGTCAGATCTCGTCAGATGTATCAGCATGTGTCCTGTGGGGCATCACCACATGAGCAAAATCAACGAAATATTTCGGAGGAAAGAGGGAAAAATGCATAGTTGAACTCGCAAATAGAACTAATCCCTTTGTCGGCATGAGGATTGTCTGAGCGGCTACCACCTCAACGGAAGGGTCAGGAATGGCTCGCCAATTGACCAAATGGCAAACACTACCATTTCTGAGTTTTTACTTGATAACTCTGGAAATGTTATTATTATCCATCACAAAAAAACATTGTGTCTCTGCCTCATTAATCCTCTGCGTACCAATTACTTAATAATGGTTAGGGCATGAGTACGAGAAGCACAATAAATTCTACCCATGCAGTGATGTTCCGCCCAGTTCAGACGAACTGAGTGAAAAAAAAAACAAACACGAAAACCATTTAATTGATTTGGGGCTAAGGAAAGTTGTGCAATGCAGTGCACCTGATATTTTCCTAATACACCAATAATACCAGCAAAGGGAGAAGGACTAACCTAACAGGCACATCCGCCTTTTCTGGCGAACTCAATTGTTTCACTCTAATACCTAGGCTGTAGATACACAGATTCACCTCACATGTTATTCAAGGTAAGCTGGTACTCCAAGGCCCAAATATCATTAAGTTTGAAATCTGTGAAAATCCACTCGTGTTGTCTACCTGTAGAACAGGATGGTATCTGTGGATATTGATCATTGAGATAACAAGTTCAATTGTAGAACCAACTAGGGCGTCACCAATCTCCACAAAAATATCAATAGAAACAGTTGAGCTACTTACACTTTTCCAAGAACAGCCAATTCTGGTTTGTTCGGGGTGAGAACTTGCGGTGCCGATGGTGACGTCATTGGTTTTGAGGAGATCCTAGTCATGGAGGCTCATTTGCCATAAATGTCTGGGAGACAAAAATAGCAGGGAGCCAGTCTCTGTAAATTCTTTAGGCATCTTATAACAGAGATGTGCAACTATTTTGAGTGTTGCATTTGCCTTGTTACGGTAACTTGGGTTTTTGGATTCTACGAAATATCAGAGGCGGACCATAAACAATAAGCGTACAAAAAGCAGCATAATACATTAAAGAAAGAAACTCACAACATTGTGATGAAACTAGTACTCTAACTATTGTAACTTTTAAACAGGTACTTCATGTTTATTGATTCGCCATCAATCTGGAGGCATGGATACCTACCTGACCATAAATACGCGAGCCAGTTTATTATCACATACATGATAGCATTATTAAAATAATTCAACTGGTTATGGTTGAGCTGTTTCGAAATGCCCTGTACATAGGATCATATATTAACAGTTTGGGGTCTTACACTCAAGTGCTGGCTGGAGCAAGGGTGAGAGCCCAGGCCGCAGTTTTTCGTGTTCCCCATCACCCTCAATGTTGGTTATATTTTTTAAGGCGATTCTGCACATCAATAACTAAAAGCCTTAAACAATCGAGTATGCACTGTCCATCCTACATAGGTGCCTAAGGACGGTGCAGGGGGTACACTGTTGTGGCAGTGAGGTCAGAAAACGTGTGGAAGAAGCATTACTAGTAATCTTTGGAAAAACAAAAAAAGAGGGCAGGTTCTCTCTGCAATGCAATTAGATGCAGACTGCTACTTCTGCCGCTTCTGTGTCTAGGATCTCCACATTTAAGCGCTCCCTAGAGATCCTGCTATTCTGGCACAGTTACAAAGACAGCAATTGTCATCGACCCTCTGAATGAGCCTGACACCACTGTGGACAATGCTTGTTGTCAGAAGTGCCATAGTGAGCTTTAAATTTAACTATGATTCAGGGCCAGAGGCCGAGAAGAACACCAGTGGTGAGCGCTTGCCAATGGCTAAAAAGTTGGTGAATTCATCTCAACCTATACTTGCTCTGCAGAAGTCATTTGATTAGCAGAACTGCGGCGCAGGCACATTTCTAAAGAGATTGTCCAACCATCAAGAAGTAGGGCCATCAGAGATTGGTTGTTGATCAGATGTGGTCCTTCAAGAAGGTTGAAGCCAGTCATTCAGAGGTTTGAAATGAAACTTCGACAAGGCCCTAACATCACACGTTGCAGGGGGTTACGTCAGATCCTATCAGTCTTATTGGACAACTCGGTTGCTCCTACAATGAAGCTCTCCTCCAACTTCGTCAGACAATGAGTGGAGTGTTAGGACTGACAAAGGCTCCTAAAAGTAGCCAATTTCCATGGGGAAAGCCTTTGTAAGGAAGGTTTCCAGCAAACCATTGAATTAAAATTAACGTTCAGGATAAAAGTGGGGTCTATAAACTAAAATGTTCATGTGGACTTGAGTATTGTGGTCAAACTGGTAGGAAATTTAGGGAACGAATAAAAGAGCATGAAAAGGATTTTAGGGATAACAAAGGTGATTCTGCGTTTGCAAGTCATCTGAGTGAATCTAATCAGGACTTTAGTTTTGATCTAACAAATAAGCAGTATATAGAATTTCTTCACTTTTGTCCAAAAGGAGGTATGTTGGATGTGCTGGAAAAATTCGAAATTGTTAAAAGTGATAGGTGTGGGAAGTCTCTAAATGAGGTAATCCCTCAAAATATTTCATCATTAATTGGTTCATTTTACTTTTCGCTACCCGAAGGGAAGGAAAGTATAGTAATCGGCCCAAAAAAAAAATTTGGGTTTTCTTCAGATCTTTACGTTTCAGACCCTACTGAGTCTTAAAAACCTAATTTCGGCGCGTGGTCCGTGAGTGTCTGTAGTTCAATTTGCGGGAGAACGGCTGATCCGATTGAGCTGGTTCTTTTTTTTGTTTTGTTCGTTATTTTTTATAGACAACAAAATAAGGTTATGGACGATTTCGGCCGATGGGAAGGGGGGTGGGGGACGAAAATGTACCAAAAACTAGGGTTTTTCGCATTTTTCTCGAAAACGGCTCGAACGATTTTGATTAAACTTTCAAATTATCTTTTACTAATCAATACCTAGCTTTTCTTCTCCATACATATCTCCATGAAAATATGGTGAACGGAGATATAGGCCTATGAAGCAAAAATAGGTGTTTTACGCTTTTTGGCAAAACGGCTCCATTGATTTTCACCAAACTCACAGGATGTTTTCAAATATTTAGTACCTACATATTGTACTGAATAAATGTTCCTCTGACGGTCCATTGAACAGAGATAAAAATCAAAATGTGTCGAAAATAACGTTTTTTCGAACATTTCCGTAAATTCCAGGGTAACTTTCTCACCAGATGTGATAAATCCTAATGGAGTGTCTTTAAGTCACACATACCAACATTTCGTTCTCTATAATTATTTCTGTATATATATGTTGAACGGAGATATAAGCCAAATTAACTCAGAAAAGGAGATTTGTCGAATATTAATTTATCGGTATTCCAATTTTCTCAAAAACGGCTCTAACGATTTCGATCAAACTAGCGGAGAACTCTTAGCTAACTAGTCCCTACATTTTGTTCTACATAAATGTTCCTGTAGAAATGCGTTGAACAAAGATATAGCGCCCGCCTATGTAGCTGGTGTTCGAACTTAAAGGGGTGGCGGAAAGTTGTGTGTTGCTACGCACCAGATATTTTACAATAGCTTGGGTTTTCAATCCACCATTGAGTTAATTGACGTCGGTTTTCCCCCCTGCCCCGCCCCCTTTCACTTTTCTGAGCCAATACGATTCAATATCTCCGTTCACCTGACTATATAAGATGTCCTTTCTATGAGGTACCTTCGTTCATGTTTATTACTGATGAACCGTCGAAATCGATTTAACAATTGTGCTCATTATTTCTGTGGAAATATAGACAATTTATCGTTTATTCTGTTTTTTAAACCATTGATGCTACACTCCCAGCCTGTATCACTTAGCATCACGGCTAGTACCTGCTCTATGTTTGCTATTCCTACGGAGGCCTTGTAACGCCTGGCCCAGGGGTTCTCAGAGCTCTCCACTTCCACAAAATGTCACCAGCCTTGCCGTTTGATGGGGCAGTGGAAGACCTTCTTCTCTTGGACGAAGACCATTCGGAGCGTGGCTCTGGCATCAGGGTCACAAGTCTGCTCGTACATCATTCTGGCTCTATTAACACTCTGCTTGAGGGAATTAAGTTTGTCACTCTACCTGGGGACTTTGATCACCCTGCGTTTCTGTTGCCCAAGAACAGAGCCCAGCAGAGAACAGTGTTGTAGTGATAATGCTTGCACTACTAGGTCGATGTATGCAGCACGCAGTTTACCTTTCAGTATTCCAGCTTGGTGGAGATATGGCCAGTAAGCACCTTGCTCCTTTCTGACTTTTCCATAGCAATGACGGCGCTGCCCCCAACTTCATACTGAGGGCTTGCAGGTCCTTAGCAGGGACACCCGGCATTAAGGCTGTTAGACTGAGTCGGGATGATTAAAGAAGATGCACCAATTAACCCAGTCTAGGAAATTGCTTTGTGTGCGATAATAACAAGGAGAGAGAAGGAAAAAAAAAACAAACCTAAATACCTTGAAAAGGAACAATAAAAAAAATTAATTGAGAGCCTATAAAATAAAGTTAAATTCTGCACAAAGGAAATAAAATCGTCTGACTGTTTTCATCCGTAGCACACACGATCACAGTCCCCGTGGTGGTTCGAAGAAGATGAGAATAGCATTCGAAGATGGAGAACCTAACTACAATCTATAGGTTGGCGACTGCACTGTAGGAAAACTGGAGACAGTTTTTGAACAGGGCGGAATTCTGATGATCCTATAGCCCAATTTGTATCGAAATGGAATAAATGCTGGAGCTTGAGCTATTGTGGTCCAGGTCGTTAGCAGATCGAGCACTAGTGGAAAACAAAAGACTGATTGCCGGAATAGCCGCCCCTCCGCGGGGGTGTTGGTAGAGATGCAATCGCCTACAATCCGCTACGGGTTGATTCCGGGACCTTTTTTGATGCGAGGAGCTTGATGAGTCACTGTTGCTCACTAACGAAATAAATAATAAAACAACAAAAAAAAGAAAAGACCTCAGCGTTATCGCTTTTGTGAAACGAGCTTCCTGAACAAAGGCTTCCATTGTATGGACCAGTCTATCCCTTCTCAAATGTGGGACTTACCACCACCATATTTTGGCGGGGGTTTTATTTAGCCATCTTATTTCGAGTTCGGTCATTATTAGATGGTGCAACTTGCGAGGCACTTTCCTCGGCATGGCTGTCCTGCGTTTTGTTACCCTGTTTGTTTTTCCTTTTAATAGCCCTGGCACAAACACCCCATGATGGTTGAAAAGTGGAGAGTTATAAAAGAATGTGGGGGTACTTTGAAAGTAAATAATGAAGGCCTTATTAGGTACTGTGGAGCATTATGTTCATCCCAGACTAAGCTTCATTCTATTTTGTTGATACTAGTTGTCCACGTACAAGTTGAGTACATAACCACATCTCACTGTTGTGCTGACTGGGAAGCCTCTCTCCACTGAAGGCTGCACATTTGAGTCTAGACTCAGATCAATTAGTTGAGAAAACGAAAGCGAAGAGTTCATTGTTTGGCCAATATTTTACTTCTAGTTATCAAAGAATAAAATATTTACAAAAGTTACCAGCATTCATTCAGAAACAGGACCAGAATTGAACAGAAGACGGGCTCTAATGACTCACTAATCATAAAACAACTTTTAAGACAATAAAAAAAATCAAATTTGCATTAATCACTCAATAACTGAACCATTCAGTTGTACCTCGTTAGCCCTTGCATGAAGTCAATATTCACTTCCTCAGGCAACGTTTTTTACGATTATCTTCAACTTAGAACATAAACACGTTCGATAGGAATAAAGATATTACAAAAACTGCCCTTTTTCACAGGTAAAAAGAATCCGTTTCAGTAAGAACCTTCTCGATTGTAGACGTCCATTATCAGATCAACGACGTTCCAAACGTCTTCTTTCCGTTCCTTGGAAAATACCTGAAAATCGAGTTGCACAAATCCATTTAAAACGTTAATACGGACTTTATTGCTCTTATAAAAATGTTGTTAGTCACAACGATATGTTGATAATGGCTGTAGTACAAATAAATTCAAAATTAGACAAGCCTGACTGGGATCTGGTAGGTGTCAAAGATCTGCAATGCTGAAATCCGCAGGAGGAAAAAGTTGCCGCGCGTCGAATAAATGGGGAGAATGGGTTTTTTTGAAAGTAGAGAGTGTAAATTGTCGCACAAAGCTCGGATGGAATGGCAAGAGTGGCGTTGGGTTGAGGGCATTATCGCTTTTGTTGGCAGAGGGAGGGTTGCTCTCTGCGGGACCATGGTTCTACTAGGTTCGCTTCGTTTCAACCCTTAGTCTAATGTGCCGCAAAATATGTTACATGAGAATACGAGCGAATTGAATTCATCGATGTACTGACTTGAAACAGGTGTTGGGCGTTCATGATTGTAC
Organism: Pachypeltis micranthus; assembly: GCA_020466155.1. Lineage (NCBI taxonomy): Eukaryota > Metazoa > Arthropoda > Insecta > Hemiptera > Miridae > Pachypeltis > Pachypeltis micranthus. The sequence continues at coordinate 54,501,516 of CM035771.1, read as the reverse complement.
CGTAAACGATGTTTTGAGGGACCTAGTGGTTAGCAAGAGCAAGGAATATATTGTAAGAGCTGACTCAAAATAAACACATTAAATGCTTCACCCAACCCTGGTGAAACAGGGGTGATTATTGTCAGGGAGCTCACTTTCTTCGAATTCAAAGTTCATTGGAAACTGCTGGCGCCGAGATTGAGTGGGATGAGGGCGGAATATTCGAGAGTTGATACTGATTTAATGACGAAGCACGCACTGAACAATACCTCGGGAGTGTTTGCAATAAACAAGTAAATTGTCAGTCACTACAACCGAACATTGGCAAACACGAGACTAGGAAGACATTTCTTCCGGTAACTGCTTCGTAATCTCGACTCAACTGACTCGCAACTTCTACCTTGTTGCCACGACCTGAGCAGGAGTGCTCACCTTTAGACAGAGGCGTCACCTGTTTCCTTTGAAAGCCTGTGTTCAGGTGTATCGCATGTGAAGACTCAAAATGAGTTATTAACTTGTTGAAAAGTTACACAGCGAGTGAAATAAAAGTGGCAGTGCAGCAGCCACATATACACACATAAAAATATTGCATCAAAAGTGCTCATCCACAGTTCGCTCTCAGCCAAGGAAGATTGATCAGATGAGCAGCAGGGCAGACGGACTTAGGCGCATTGACTGCTACAAAGCAAGCCTATAACTGTTTCGCAGAGTTTGTGATTGCTAAGAAACATGGTCACAGTTGATCAGTCTCTTTGAAACTTGCCTCCCAAGTAAATAGTTACGAGGGACGTCCCAAAAGTAAGTTCCGATCATTTGTAGATCTGTGGGAAAATGCCATAGGGAAAAAATTCCAACGGGGATCCTTTGTGTTACATCTGGTGGCAACACTGAATTTTTCTCATGTTGCTATCACTTGTTGCGGCTTATCAGCACCAGTGTAAACATGGCTGCTACGTTGAAAAACCCGTCAAATTGTGAAATCCGTTCAATGATCCGTTTTTTAGTTTTAGAGAATGTTTCTGGGCCCGAAATTCACCGCAGACTCTCTTCAGCTTATGGAGAAGGGGTCATGAGCATCGAAATGGTCCGTAAGTGGAAGAGAAGTTTCCTGGAAGGGCGGGAAAGTGTGCACAATGAACAGCGAAGTGGGCGCCCTTCCACTTCTCGTGGAGAGGACGCAGTTCGCAAGCTTTTGGAGGAAGATGCGCGCTTTACTCTAAGTGATATTGTCGAGAAAGTGCACAACAAACATCAATTGACTCGTTCTTCAGTACACCGAATCATTAGGGAAGATCTCTAGTTCTCGAAAGTGTGTGCAAGGTGGGTGCCTCACCTCTTGACCAAAAATCACCCAACATTTGATTGGGATGTTTTCCCCCACCCCCCATACTCTCCAGACCTTGCACCGAGTGACTTTTTCCTTTTCCCCCTCCTCAAAGTCCACCTGGGCGGAAGAAAGTTCCGTACGAACGCCAAACTCGAAGCCACAGTCTCGGAATTCTTCAAACAAAATGACGCAGAATGGTACGACAAGGGGTTACGTAAACTGGCACCACGGTACCAAAAATGCATCGATCGGAATGGCGACTACCTCGAAAAATAAAGTAGATCCGTACCTTTGAGAATCTTTTCTTTTTTTTTCAAATTGGTTGAGTTTTCGATTTTTCCCAGCACTTCAGAACTTACTTTTGGGACGTCCCTCGTAGATCAGTTGGGAAACCAGATTAAGAACTCCCAGATGATACGGGATTCCACACAGTAACACAAGAGCAACAGCTCTCTACGACGAGTCTGGCAAACGGCCAAAATCATACTCCATTCCAAACGTATACCCTGGTAAATGTGCTCCTAGTTTAGATGGCAGCAGGCACTGGAGGGTTTCTCCGTGGCTGCCTTGATTTGTCGCCTGTTCAATAGTTTTTCCCGAGCATGAAAGGGACAACAGCTCAAAAATAGTTGAATTTACCAACATTACATGAAGGGGGGCTAGACAACCCAATGCTCATACTACACAACTTAAACTGTTGTTCCAATATTTGGCATCCTGATGGAGATCTCAAGATGCCTCAGAAGAAAACCATAAAACGCTGCAAATCGTTACACAATGGGTTATTATTATCTTGCACAGCATGGTTATCTAGCTCAATGCTGGCTCACACCTCTGAGACCCATCCCATTCGATTCAGCAGAGAAAAATACTTGTAAACCTTGTGGGAGGGAACAAAATTGATATTTTAGGCGGCGCTAAGCTATTGGCATGATGCGACGACTCAAACTGAAGGGTGGTTGGAGTGGGATGGAAAACGAGTGCACGCCCTGGGAGAAAGATAACTTTCGCTATATTGTTCCATACGTTGCTTTAAGTAGTAGAGTTTGCTCACTATATTTACTGCCATTTCACTGTTCTACACTGCAACTAGATCCTAAATGGAATCCGAAAGAATTTTCATACCGCGTTAAGGTATGGCACAGACAGACATTGCAGATTTGGATTCTTCATGCCTTGAAACATTAAGTCTCAAATTTTTATGTAGGGTTGTAAATAATTTTCTCCCCACAAACATCGATGTATTATTCAGAATGAATAATAAAACGCTTAAAAGTGGGGACAACTTTGGAAGCCAGCAAATTCAAATTTTAAGCAATTGGGTTAGATCCGCCAGCAGGTAAATTAACAAAGTTAACGTACCTGTTAGGTGAGTCTGTCTCCTCTGGGTGATGAGGACGATGAATGGAGAATGAACTTAACGGCTAGACGATGATGTATTAACATCGAAAGCGCTCGCCCACAGTATCTCACCAGCCAGAGGAAACAGACTCACCTAACAGATAGCTTAACTCAAATCAATTTTATTTCATACTCTACTTGGATTGAGTAAATAGCAGGATTTGGCGAACTTACTTCATACCATGACGACTCTTCTGTTTCTTTCACACAAGGAATGTCAATGCCATAACATTGCAAGGCAAGATAAATGCAACCAACAGCAACGAGTTGTGGCTTGTAATCCAAAACTGCTGGATCATGGAAAATATCCTGAAGAAATTCGGGGAAAACTACGACTTATTAATCTGAATGCAACATTTGCTAAAACGAAGCAATGCAGAAATGAATTTAGAATAATTGACGACCCCTCATAGCCGAATGCGACAAATGGTATAATGATAGATTAGCTCACCTGTAAAAAGGAGTAGGCAGCCTGGCAAATAGGAGTGGAATCCCAGACCTTTTTGTGGAGCCAATATTTGAGGGTTGTAAGGTAGTGAAGCAAATACTGCACAAAAAAAGTATTTATTAGGGCATTTAAATATCTGGTACGAAGCATCACGTAACTTTCCTTAGCTCTACGTCAATTCATTTGTGTTCATGGCTTTTTCTACTTACTCAATTCATTTGAACTCAGTCAAACATCACTTCACAACAGTAGAATGCGCTTACTATTCCGAAATTTATTGTCCTGTTCGTACTCATTCCCGGACCATTATTGCGCTATTGGTACACAGCGAATTAATGAGTCTGTAAACACGTTTTTTTTAAAAAGAATAATAATCGCTTTTCCACAGTTATTGGTTAAAAACTTAAAGAAATGGTAGTAAGCGAAACGGCAGTAGTTGAAATTCCGGAATTCATGGAGAGACCCCCATATTTCTTATGAGTGATTTTAAACGCCTATGCTATAGGTATTGGATTGGAGTACCGCGACAATTTTTTGGGGGATCCTAGTTACATTTCAGCGGATTTTAAAAGGAAAGAACCGCGCTATAATTGATATTCGTTGAAAATGTTGGTAGTTCATTTCATTGTGCTGCTCTCGTCTCTTTCCCCACGAATGACAATTTTATGGTATGGTGACCTTATCAACAACTGTCCAAAATCGTTAGATCCGTTTTGTAGAAAAAAAAATTTGGTGTCTTGATCACTATGATAACTGTTTTTTTGGGCGGATTTTGTCCATACCCTTATTTTGGCGTGCCACAGCGACCTGCGGGCTTAGGTATCAAGTTTGAGCAGATTTGGTTCAGACACTTTAGTTTTTGAAAATGGAAACGGAACGGTAGCACCAAAAAAAGGAAACTAAATAAATATTGATTAAGGAAATGTGGAGGGCACCCAGACTACACTACGCTGGCTCTTAGAATAGAAGCTTGGGACAGAGAAAGAAGGATAAGAGAATGTTCCACAGTAGAATGACCACCAGTTTAGATACGACCCGAGGAACATGCGGGTGGTGATACCATAGAGAGCGCCTGCTGACACACCCGGCAGACGCATCTCCTTAACACTTTTCTTGCATCACACCCGGCAGACGCATCTCCTTAGCACTTTTCTTGCATCACACCAGAAGATGGTCAATGCTGCCTCCACACTACAAGCTTCTGACACTGCCATACAAAGATCTGTCCTGTCGTATTTGCGCTTCAAGTTAGTGCAAGATCTCAGCTGCCGGATACTACCCTGGACATCCAGGATCACTGCAGACTGGTTGGAACCAACGGCAACAATGTCAGGCTACAGTTCTTCCCCAGAGACAACCCAGTAGTGCCACTCCCTCTCCACTTCCCTGTCCTCAGATGACAATGCGCCAGCAACCTGTTTGCAGACTGTGCCATGGGCTTGGGAGCAGATAGAGTAGCGGCAGTGCAAGAATGAAATAGTGGTAGAGAGAGATGGAACAACAAGTCCCCCAGATCAAACCAGAGTGCGAATGTACACACATGGGACGCTATGTGAGAGTCCTCCCCAAGCACTAACAGCAGACACACCATTCTATCAAGGCTTATCAGCCTTCAGAGGAGCCTTAGCACTTTGCAAAGATAATCATCAAGGTCCACAGGGCTTCTGGCTGAGGAGGTTGCACAAAGAAACTCAATCCCGCTCAATCTCCACATCTCAAGGATGCCTCTAGAAGACATGCCAATGACGAAACCCGCATCCACGACCTTCACACTGTAACTTTGATAGGACAGCATCAAGGAGACTGAGCTACATTCCTCAGGATTCACCCTCAAACCACACATGCCCCGCTTTGTACCTGCGAGGAGGACAATTTCATCCAAGAAGGCTAATGCGCACACCTGGGGTGAGATAAAACCTTACTTCTTTGGGAAGCTTTCCCAGCACAGTATCAATCACAAGATTAAAGAGTATAGGGAGGGCCCCCCTGCTGAACGCAACGCCCTACTCCTATGTCCCCACACATCTCTGCTCCAACCTGCAAGGCTGTCACACCCACGCAGTACAGGGAGCTCACATAATCAGTGAGTCAATCAGGAGCCCCCCCCCCCCCGCACACACCGCAAAGGCAAACATCCTAGGTCTGGTGTCTTACCGTGTCAAAAGCCTTAGCAACGTCCAGAGCAACCATATGCAATTGTTTCCTTCCTTCCGAGCCAGGATGAGATTCTCGGCAGTGCCATCCACTAGCCAGAACACCCTCTGGAGACGAGACCCCAGCACTTTGCTGAATGCTGAAATACCACAGATGACACTGAAATGAAATTGGTTGGTTGACTTTTCTTGGGGACAAAGACAGTTAGGGTACGCGACAACCCAGCAGAAGGTTCTCTCATGAAGAGAAGTAAATTGAGAACCAGAAGCCCAACAGCCTTCAGGGAGTGGAGTTACTGACACGACACTCATTTGCCTCGTCCTCAAGGACCAGGGAACACGTGACGCTGGCTAAGGACTGCCTAGAGGGAGCAGGGGACATCACAAACTCCTGAAGAGTAGGCTGAGGCAGGCGTGCACACACAGACCATTTTCTCAAATTGTGTTTTTCGGGCTCAGTGGGGTCTGAAACGTAAAGATCTCAAGAGAACTCAAAATTTTGTTTTTAGCCGATTACATAACTTTCCTTTCAACTTCGTAGAGCCAAGGAAAGTAAAAACGCTTGATACAAAACATTAGCAAATCAAAAGATGACAAAAATATGTTTATTTCAATTAGAATCATCATATAATAACGTAAGGGCTTGATCATTGGAGACTACTGAATTCCAACCACTAACTCTAAACTTGCAGGAGTAATTGCACTGAGATATTCCTCTACTACAACGTTCCTTATGAATAGAACTTATTCGGTGCTCCACATCATATTTGCAATCAGAAGCCAACTTTTCCAACAGCTATTGAAAAATCATCATTTCTTTGACTTCAAACCATCGTAAAGCGGCTGCTACTAAAAAACATTGATAGTCCTTCTAACAGCTCATTCCTGTCACTGAAAAGAATTCTGTGTCTCCATGAACAATCGACAGGATTTACCTGTCTCTAGCAGGCTGTTGTAGACCTACGAAATACCCACTGTCCCAGTATAGCCCCTTCGTATTTCATTCCTCGCTATGGCACCTTGAGGTCTCATTAAGGTATTCATACAGTAAGCTCACTTCCGCCCCTTCAATAATTTACACTGAGCCCAGAATGAAGAACCTCAGTTACATTGCACAAGACTTTTCTTTGTTTTATCTGCTGGGTAAACGCCTGTTAATGCATCCCTTTTAGTTGTACTTCAATCTCTCTTTTTCTCTATTAGAGCTGATGGTACTGGTCTTTCTTTGGCTGCAACATCACAATACACAAATAGGGCGTCCTCAGGACGTCATTGTTGAAATCCGCAATGTTTCCTAGGAAGATGCCTCCAAGTGCAGCAAAGTACGCCATAGCAGTTCTCATTGACATCAGAAGAGTGTTGGACAACCTCTGGTGGCCAGTGCTCCTCATTGAGCTCAAAGGTCGGAGAATTTCTTGTAGCTTGCGCTTGCTCATCAGAAATTACGTGATAAATAACCAACGATAAATGCTGGCATGTCGAAGTCCAAAGAACGATAGAAAAGGGATGCCCACAGTGCTGGGTCTTTGGATTAGCTATTTGGAACGCCTTCTCAGGAGCCCAGTAGAGACTGATTGTGAGCCCTACACCTACATAGCAACCCCACCGCTGAATCGTGCACAGTTGATCCAGTTGTCCAAAGGACAAATGCTCTGAAACGTCACCAAATGGTACGAGCACGTCAATCTGTAGGTGGCTAAGGAAAATATCTGGTGCGTTGCAACACACAACTTTCCTTAGCTATACGTCAATTCACTTTCTAACATTTCAGCGGAGTTTAAAAGGAAAAAAACTGCGCTAAAACCGATTTTCGAAGAACATTTTGATAATTTATTGTGCTGCTCTCGTCATTTTCCAACGAATGGGAATTTTATGGTATAATTCCCTTATTGAGAGCTATCAATATAAAAGATTTAATCAAAATCGTTGGAGCCGTTTTTGAGAAAAAAATTTGGTGTTTTGATCACTATGATAACTATAGTTAACTTTCGGTGGATTTTGCCCATGTCCATATTTTTGCGTCCCATGGCAACCTGTAGGCTAGACATCAAGTTTCAGATGATTTGGTACGGTTGTTTTCTCTAAAAACCGCGCTAAAATCGATTTCGTCGAAAGTTTTGGAAATTTATTGTGCTGCTCTCTTCATTTTCCCATGAATGGGAATTTTATAGTATAGTTGCCATATTGGGAGCTACCAATATAAAAAATTTAATCAAAATCGTTAGAGCCGTTTTTGAGAAAAAAAATATTTGGTGTTTTGATCACTATGATAACTATAGTTAAATTTCGATGGATTTTGTTCAAACCCTTTTTTTGGCGTCCCATGGTAACCTGCAGGCTAGATATCAAGTTTGAGCGGATTTGATACGGTGGTTCTTTCTAAAAATCGTTCACAGACACACAGACCATTTTCCCAAATAGTGTTTTTCGGACTCAGGGGGGTGTGAAACGTAAAGATCTGAAGAAAACTCAATTTTTTTTTTTCAGCCGATTACATAACTTTCCTTTTTACTTCGTAGAGCCAAGGAAAGTAAAAACCCAGCTCATCTTCTTAAAAGGAAAATAAATAGGCAACTAACAATCCACTTTGGCGGTCATAGGCCTCTTTTTGAGAAGCAAGTCAAGCACTTGAGATTCACTACAGGTGAGAGGTGGCATTTCAGCCAACACGTCCAGTGCCTCAAAGGCACTGCCATAATTTACTTGGGCATGATTGTCTCACCACGTTGTCTGGGGTAGCAAATTCAGAGTCAATCAAAAGAGAGCACCAGAGTCCAATCCCAGAGAGCTGCACTCCTGTAGATCACCAAGGCCTATAAGACTGCATCAACAGAAGCTCTCCAGGTGATCACTGGTCAGTTACTCTTCTGAATCCATAGCAGAGAGAAACATTAAGCCATAAAGTCAGTGGATCAGTTACCTTTGTAGTAAACTAAGTCTAACACAGTAACTGGGAGTACTTTTGGTTTCATTTTTATGGCAAGCAATGACGAAAATGTTAATATTAGGCAGAGTTGATGTAATTATGTAAATCTTGCAATAAACACGATTACTTTATGAGCAGATGGGACTTGTAACTGGAACTTCAGTCCTCGCAACACAAGCAGTTCAGCCTGAACAATAGCGTCTCTTCGAACCCAATAATCCTCTTTCAGGTCTAGTGGCGGAGAACCACGATGCAGCGTTGCTTGAGCCACATTCACAACGTCCCGTAATTTGTAAGTTTCGTCCCTCATTTTTCCAGCAATGTAAAGGCAAGTGGCACCAATCAACTAAAGTAAAAAAAAGTTGTAATAGTAAAGCGACATTATACACAAAACAATTTCTGTTAACGATATAAGACAAGCAAAGGGGCTAGATGATTTTTAAGAAAATGATTAATTTTAGAAAAGGTTACAAAACACGTAAAATGACGTCACCAACAACCAGCAAGTAAATCCAGTTTATTACTCACGTATCTGTCATAAATGTCAGCGTCAAAACTCTTAAAAAATTGATGGTACAAGGACGCAGCAGTGGCAATGGTGATGGGGTGGGCTTTCAGCTTGTAACCTGAGCGAAGAAAAAAATAAAATAATACACAGGTTATTGCACAAACCAAGAAGTGACCTCCTCTTCCAAGAGACTAAGGTCAGCTGTGAGAGATAATTGTCTTAGCTGTGGTCCACTTCTTTTGTTCCAACTGTTAAGTTCGCAAGCGTCCATTCTCATCCCACATTATTTTCGTACCTACAGCATCTCATTAGCCCCAAAATTAACTTGACCCCTCCCCATCCCCTTACGAATCCCTCCAGTCAGTTTCATTCTGCATGGAAAAAGTAGATATTTTTCTGGCTACAACCCCGTGGTTTTCTTGGATCCTGTGGTGTTGACTGTGTCCTGACTAGTGTCTATGTTTAGACCCTAAGTAAAATAATAATATATACATTAACATACCAAATAATGAATTTAATTTCCTGCTTCACGTATTTGTTGAACTTCTATGGAATTATGTATTAAGACCCCCCTGCCCTCTGTCTACTGACTAATTCATTCCAGATGCTTCATTTTTGTTGCTTACACATGTGTTGGCCCCTGAATAAGAGTATAGCATCCTGGTTCTGGGTTATCTTCCCAGGAGCATGCCCATGCTACCAGGCGCGACCACGGGTTGTGGATAGTGGAACAGCCACGGCATTGTCCCCAGGGGCATGTCTGCGGCCAGCTGTGAATAAGGACAGCATGCTGACTGAATAAGCAGCCGCGAACAATGGGCAAAACCCAAGAGATCGTAGAAGAGATCCTGAACAAAGGACTCAAGGGCAAGCGGATCTACATTTTCTCAGACAGCCAGGCCGCCTTAAAGGCCATCGCAGCCTATAGTTTTAGGTCTAAGCTGGCATGGGAATGCCTCCATGCGCTCAAGCAGCTCGGCGCCTGTAACAGGCTCTCCCTCATTTGGGTGCCGGCTCACAGGGGGCATGAGGACAATGGAAAGGCTGACCGCCTTGCGAAAAGGGGTACAGAATCCCTACCCATTGGGCCTGAACCACACGTTGGTCTGACGAAAAGTCACCTGAACCGTCTGGTTGCTCGATGGGAGATACAGGAAAATGGCGCCCATTGGCATCGCCAGCCACAACTAAGACAGGCGAAAAGGCTTGTCACGCCTTCCTGTCAAAGGGCGAAGGCGATGCTGACACTCTCTAGACAGGATCTGAGAGTACTGTTAAGCGTCCTCACTGGGCACTGCCCACTCAGATATCACCTCAACAAGATGGGCATCTCAGAGGCGGTGGAATGCAGACTCTGCGGTGAGGAGGACGAGACAGCAGAGCATATCCTGTGTGAGTGCCCTGCCTTGGCAGCAAAACGCTTTGAATACTTCAGTCAGGGGACCACTGAACCCCAAATCATGGCGGAATCTGCGGTGAAGGACATACTCAGCTTCCTAAGGGGGGCGGGTATGTACGACGCCTTCTACAAAGAAAGGGCCGTCACAATAGGCCCATATGCGGCCGCAGTGACAAAGGGACTTGTCCCAAACGCCCTCGGGTCAAAAAAAAAAGAAGAGTATAGCATGTGAACTGCACTAATTGTCTCTGCGATGTGGGAGTATTTCAATGTCCTGGTTGAATAATGCAGCAGTTTGACAACCATTTTCTCGTGACGTATGACTCAGTATCCCCTCACATTTTTATGAAAACCTAGTAATGACAATACCTCATCAAATCTTTAGGGCTACCATTTTTGGTAAAATATAATTCGGCGTACTCAAAGGATTTATTTGGGTAGAAAACTAATGAACCAACTTTCGGCCGAGGGGATAAGTTGAGTATATGGTTAACAACATACAATAACCCGAAAACATTTTAAGTTTAACAAGACTTACCACATTCAAACACGTAGCGAGCACCAAAAAAGGGGTTGTTGAAATTTTTGTAGTCTATTCGCCGTGATTTGAATTTAAGTTCTTCGTGAACTTTGAAGTCAACCGAAATCACGTTGGGCTGGTTCGCGGACTCGAAGCTCCCTGATAATAACACTTCGTTAGAAAAATTGACAAAAAGAAATTATAAATATCAGAAATCCTTTCAATGAAGTATGCAATTCATATGAATAGAGCCCGGCGTAGCCGGCATTGCTGGTTCTGGCAGCTTTCTCACGAATATATGGGGTAATCAAAGAAACCAACAACAAATTGGTTCTAAGGTTAATTCAAGTTCTAATAATTAATTTTACCATCTTCATAAAAGTTGTTCATGTCAAAACACTGAATATATAAACGCAGAAATGAGTAGACAACAACCGTTGAAAGTACAATACAACGCCGATAATGAAAAAACAAGATTAGATAACAAGTTGGCTAGGGAAAGAACGCTAGCGCTTTGGGGGAGAATGCATTTATTTTGTGAGATGCTCTACTCTCTGGGGAGATGGGAAATGGGCCTGAATGGCCACGACTTCGGTCATTGTTCCCTCGGCCTTGGCTGGTGCCCTGATATCTTCTTCTTTTTCTACACGACTCAAAGTGCTTCTACAACGTATTTTATTGAGTACAAGCTGCAATGAGGTATGATAGCTATTGCTTTTAGTTGAAAGGGTGCACGGTTGCATTTAAGGTCCGAGGTTTTTCGAAAAATATCGATTCTCTCTTTCACGCTGATTGCCCTACCGACTAAGAAGAAAGTTAAGTAATCGGGTAAAACACAAAATTGGAGGTTTTTGTTCAGATCATTACATTCCAAGCACAATTGAATGGGGAAAACACCATCATCGACCATTTACTGACATTTTTTCATGATAAATCTAGCACATGTGACACTGAGGTTATCACAAAAATCAGAGTGATAGTCCAATAAGCTATCTCTACAATGAAAGTTTAGTAATGGTCATAAGATAATTGAAAGAAACCTCAGAAATATGCGTGAATTCAAACTAACGTCGTTTTTCCCCTATCAATTGCAGAATGCTAAGTGCTACCAGTTTCTACAAAGAATGTCAAGTTATGTTTTCTTATGAACTGAGTAAAAAATAGATTTGAGTATTGCTAAAGGATTGGACAGAACGAGCTGACTACTACTCTTTTGGTTTATTATTCATTTTGAATAATACCCTATGTTTTCGTTCACAAAAAATTTTTTGACAACCCCCCCTCAAAATTTGATACTTTACGTTTCAAGACATGGGGATTCAAAATTTGCAATGTCCGTCCGCCAACCCCCGTCCCCCGTCCGGGCCGTTTTGTGCCTTTGACATAGTCTAAAAAATCCGTTCTTTCGCATAAAAATCCCATTTGGTATCTAGTTGTGCCTGCCATCTCGGCAATCCGATCGGACGAAGCTCACGGCTGTTATGGACAAAAAATGGTTTAAAAAATTAACGAAACGCAGTATAATCGCAAATAAGCCGTGTTTCGTATCATTTTCAAGGTATTTTTACATCTTGGGTCGAATGGAATGAGTATCAGATGTGTACAACTGCGTATAGGGAAATTACAGTAATTATTAGAGCCAACTAATTGCAAGAACTCGCGGGAACTGCAGTGGAAGTCAACGTTTCCTTGTTAGAACTCCCTCCCTCCCGTCTCATTAAAACCACCCACCCGCTCGCAACGCCCGCTCGACTCGCAACATCGTGTCAATTGGCGAGGGTTCGCTGGAAATCCCCGTCCCAATTTCCCCGACTCTTTTTGCTCGACGGGGCGGAGGAAGGTTAGTGCCACTTCCTCCTTACACCCCTACATCGGATCATAAATGCCTACTACAGACGTTTACGGGAGCCTGGCGCCGGGGGAATATTTAGTTTCCGTAGTTCCATTGTAGTCAGGTCATGTTTCGTATGGTTTACTAGTATTTTTTGATGCTGAATCGAATGGAATGGGTCTCGGAGCAGTAATACTATGTCAAGCTGTTCATGAGAATAATAAACCATTGTGTAATAATTTGCAGGGTTTTAGCTTCACCTGAGAATTTCATCTGCTCGACACAACGAAAGAGAAGAACAAAATAATTAATAAATAGACACGCTTCAAGAAAAATGTAGGATGTCGAGATTTGTTGGGTGGATTTGAAATAGTTCGATTTATGCTATTTATACATAATTTTAAAATGTTTGATTTCATCAACTACTGTTATGTTGACGTATGAAGGTGTTAAAGTGTGAGAAAAGATAAACAATAAATGACAACTACCAAATGTAATTGGAATAAGAAGATAACGACTGAGTTCAGCCTTATGATACATAAGTTGAGTGTAAATTGAGTCACTCGAGATGCCTAGTCTGCACAAAACCTCTGACGAACATCTGCTGCATTAGGAAGTTTGATTCTTTCATTTTTTGTATAATTGAAACGAACGTTTGTGAATGGCAATAGTCCATGTTTTGATTTAGTCACTGAAAACATAAAAAAGGATATAATGGATATAAATGGTACTAAACAAACAAATACAATGGATATAAATTAATTGGGGAATCCTACGAAATTCCGAAATTTGAAGTATTCGTATGATTGACATTTTAAACAGTACTTCCTCTATAATTCCAGAACTACAAACATTGACACTTCCAGAAAATCATCTTGGCAGTCCCATAAATTATCTATGGAGTGGCCACTCAAAGAAGGTCGTGACATAAATAGGCCCAATAAATTCCGGAACGTAAAGGGAATAAGTTTTCATGTTGAACGTTGAGCTGTGCTCTAGCAAGTTGTAAACTGAATGAAAAACTAATTTAATTTTAGATCACCAGGAACACCAGAGTTGACGAAAGTTGTGTGATGCGACCAGATATTTTGGGGATGCTGGTGTTCACTGTTCTAAAACTGCTGAGAAAATACTATGAAATGAATTTAACCAAAAAACGTCAGTATTTCGAATTCCCTACTTTCTGAGGTTGCTCTTGATTATTTTATATTCTCTATTAAAATTCCATCGCGAAGGTGGTTCGCTTAAATACCATCATGTTTTTCAGAACCTTAATATCGCATGAGAGGAAAATGCTGATACAGGTGTTAGCGACCTTTTTATAACTTACTGTGCTGCTCTTGTAATTTTATCACGAATGTAAATTTCAGGTTATTGCTTATTTGTTTCGAGTTGTTCCTTTGACAAATTTTAACAAAACTGTTATGGCTGTTTTTGCACTAAGCGATTTGGCGTTTTAATCACTACGATGACTATAGTAAGTTTTGAACGGATTTTGCTCATAACCTAATTAACAAAACGAAATATCTGGTGCGTTGCAACACACAACTTTCCTTAGCTCTACAACAATTCACTTTGTACATGGCTAATTCTATTTAATCAATTCATTTATCACTCAGTTAATTTGAACTTGGTCAAACAACGCTTTACGGCTGCAGGAAGCGGTAGCGCTTACAGTTCCAGATTTTATTGTGCCGCTCGTACTGATCCCAGGACCATTATTGAGCAATTGGTACACACAGAAGTAATGAGGCTGTAAACACACATTTTTTGAAGAAGGATAGTAATAACTTTTGCAGAGTTATTGGGTAAACACTTATAGAACTGGTAGTAAGCGAAACGGCAGTAGTTGAAATTCTGGAATTTCTGGAGTGAGCCCCATGTATCTCATGAGCGATTTTAAACACTCACCCTTTAGGTATTGGATTGGACTACAATACTAATTTTTTTTTAACATTCTACAAGAATTCCAGCGGAGTTTATAAGGAAAAAACTGCGCTAAAAACGCTTTTGATTGAAAATCTTGATAATTTATTGTGCTGCTTTCGTCATTTTCCCACGAATGGGAGTTTTATGGTAGAATTGCCTTATTGAGAGCTATCAATAAAAAATCAAAATCAAAAAAACAATTTCAATTCACAATTCACACACACAATCACAATTCATCACAATTCACAATTTCTTTTTTTTTTTTTCATTTTTCAATTTTAATCAAAATCTTTGGAGCCGTTTTTGAGAGAAAAAATTGGTGTTTTGATCACTATGATAACTATAGTTAACTTTCGATGGGTTTTGCTCATACCCTTATTTTGGCGTCCCATGGTAACCTGCGGACTAGATATCAAGTTTCAGCTGATTTGGTACGGTTGTTTTCTCTAAAAACAGCGCTAAAATTGATTTTGTCGAACGTTTTGGTAATTTATTGTGCTGCTCTCGTAATTCTCCCACGGATGAGAATTTTATGCTATAATTCACATCATTCTCAATTGCCTTATTGAGAGCTATCAATATAAAAAATTTAATCAAAATCGTTAGAGCCGTTTTTGAGAAAAAAAATTTAGTGTTTTGATCACTATGATAACTATAGTTAACTTTCGGTGGATTTTGTTCAAACCCTTATTTTGGCGTCCCATGGTAACTTGTAGGCGAGATATCAAGTTTGAATGGATTTGGTACGGTGGTTCTCTCTAAAAATCGTTCACAGACACACACACAGACCATTTTCCCAAATAGTGTTTTTCGGACTCAGGAGGGTCTGAAACGTAAAGATCTGAAGAGAACTCAAAATTTTGTTTCAGCCGATTACATAACTTTCCTTTCTACTTCGTAGAGCCAAGGAAAGTAAAAACGAAAAAGAAAACTCAACAACACTACATTACACATTACAATACGTAACTTACTCTTTGGGTTGGGAGAAGTAAAACAATGATGTATGATACAGTAAGTTTAAGAGGAGGCAAAATGCTGGAACCGCTGAGCTTGAGCTGCGTGGATCCAAGCATCACTCATCATCACGACGAGTTCCTTGAAAAAGACACAAATACTTCTGAGCAACTTATGATTAATGATGAGCTTTAGTTGCCCTCTTCAAAGAATCTCTGACTGTTTCTTGATGACACTGAGAAAGTCCGTAAACGAGACAAATGAGTTACTCGGAAA
Organism: Pachypeltis micranthus; assembly: GCA_020466155.1. Taxonomy (NCBI): domain Eukaryota; kingdom Metazoa; phylum Arthropoda; class Insecta; order Hemiptera; family Miridae; genus Pachypeltis; species Pachypeltis micranthus. The sequence continues at coordinate 54,485,865 of CM035771.1, read as the reverse complement.
CATTAAGGTTAGTAACGAAATTACTCAATGTTATAAAATATGTTTTCATATTTTGCAGACTTACAAATTAGACACTATCTTATAAAGTTGGTTGGAACGAAAGTAGAAGTACTACGAGCGATGTCTGATTTTAGAATACCAGAACAAAACGACCCGATACGTACAGCGAATAACGAATACACGAACGCAGAATGAACGTTCTGATTCACTCGGATTTGGTATTTTGCATTCCGCGTCGCCAGACACGTGAACCGACATTTAAATGTGGTTGAAAAGCGTTACCTAAACCCCAGGATAATCAGCGGGAGGGTCAAACGGTCCCAGATAATGAAAAAGTGGGGCCACACGATTCCATTCCGCCCTCGTTAAGTGAACTCGTTGGTGTTATATCACAATCAATTCGGAAGCTGTGCTGCCCCCTACATTTTTACTTCAGGCGATGACCAAACCGAACGGTTCTCAAATTGTAACATTTACGTTGACAGTACGCGGGTAATATCGTATCGAGGCATGGCGTCTAATATAAGTGGAAAATGGTGGGCCACCGCTAAATACGTGAGTAATTTACACCATGCACTAAACTGATTTTTATGACGTTACCCTTTTAGTTCGCGTTTATTTGTGTATTTGTTAATAATCATGTCGGCATTGTTACTTATTACTTTCCGCTACCCGAAGGGAAGGAAAGTATAGTAATCGGCCCAAAAAAAAATTTGGGTTTTCTTCAGATCTTTACGTTTTGAGGTCTAAAAACCCTACTTTCGGCGCGCGTGCGTGTGTGTGTGTGTCTGTATTTCGATTTGCGGGAGAACGGCTGGTCCGATTGAGCTGGTTCTTTTTTTGTTTTGTTTGTTATTTTTTTTAGACACCAAAATAAGGTTATGGACGATTTCAGCCGGTGGGAAGGGGGGTGGGGGACGAAAATGTACCAAAAACTAAGGGGTTTCGCATTTTTCTCGAAAACGGCTCTAACGATTTTGATTAAACTTTCGAATTATGTATCTTCTACTCATCAATACCTAACCTTTCTTCTCTATACATATCTCCATGAAAATACGGTGAACGGAGATATAGGCCCATGAAGCAAAAATAGGTTTTTTACGCTTTTTGGCCAAACGGCTTTAACGATTATCACCAAACTTTCAAGGTGTATCCGAATAGTTCATACCTCCATATTGTTCTTAATAAATGTTCCTCTGACAGTCCATTGAACAGAGATAAAAATGAAAATGTATCGAAAATAACGTTTTTTCGAACATTTCCGTAAATTCCAGAGTACCTGCTTCACCAGACGTGATAAATTCTAATGGAGTGTCTTTCAGTTACCCATACCAACATTTCGTTCTCCATAATTATTTCTGTATATATATGTTGAACGGAGATATAAGCCAAGTTAACTCAGAAAAGGAGATTTGTCGAATATTAATTTGTCGGTATTCCAATTTTGTCAAAAACGGCTCAAACGATTTCGATCAAACTTACGGAGTGCTTTCAGCTAACTAGTACGTAAATTTTGTTCTCCATAAATGTTCCTGTAAAAATGCGTTGAACAAAGTTATAGTGCCCGCTTATGTAGGTGGTGTTCGAAATTACGGGGGTGGCGGAAAGTTGTGTGTTGCTACGCACCAGATATTTTTTACTTTCCTTGGCTCTACGAAGTAGAAAGGAAAGTAATGTAATCGGCTGAAAAAAAATTTTGAGTTTTCTTCAGATCTTTACGTTTCAGACCCTCCTGAGTCCGAAAAACACTATTTGGGAAAATGGTATGTGTGTGTGTGTGTGTGAACGACTTTTAGAGAAAACCACCGTACCAAGTCAGCTCAAACTTGATATCTCGTCCGCAGGTCACCATGGGACGCCAAAATAAGGGTTTGAACAAAATCCACCGAAAGTTTACTATAGTTATCATAGTGATCAAAATACCAAATATTTTTTTCTCAAAAACGGCTCTAACGATTTTGATTAAACTTTTTATATAGATAGCTCTCAATAAGAAAATTATACCATGAAATTTCCATATGTGGGAAAATGACGAGAGCAGCACAATAAATTATCAAAATTTTCGACGAAAAGCGTTTTTAGCGCAGTTTTTTCCTTATAAACTCCGCTGGAATTTTTGTAGAATGTTAAAAAAAATTGGTATTGTAGTCCAATCTAATACCTAAAGGGTGAGTGTTTAAAAACGCTCATGAAATACATGGGGCTCACTCCAGAAATTCCTGAATTTCAACTACTGCCGTTTCGCTTACTACCAGTTCTAAAAGTTGTTACCCAATAACTCTGCAAAAGTAATTACTATCCTTCTTTAAAAAATTCTTGTTTACAGCCCCATTAATTATCTGTGTACCAATTGCTCAATAATGGTCCTGGAATGAGTACGAGCAGCACAATTAAATCTGGAACTGTAAGCGCTACCGCTTGCTGCTGCCGTAAAACGTTGTTTGACGAAGTTCAAATTAACTGAGTGATAAATGAATTGATTAAATAGAATTAGTGATGTACAAAGTGAATTGTTGTAGAGCTACGGAAAGTTGTAGGTTGCAACGCACCAGATATTTTTCTTCTCAACCCACGTGGTAAGGGGAGTGTTGTGATTAACCGAAACAGTATTTCATCAAGTGAGTACATGTTGAGGTCTCCAGAAGTGACCTAATTTCGTCTGTCGCAGATGTCAACTTTGAAGGTAAACGGTGAAACCTACTGAGCTCATGTTTTCGGACTTTTGTTTGTTATTCTTTTGAGGCTGAGAAATAAATAATTTCCTTGAACGATTATGGGGTGGGAAGCGAACCAAACTGCTTCCAAACGGAGGTTATCCTATTTTCTAGAAAACTACTTCGCGACTTGGATGAATATTGTATATAACATATTTAATATATTATATACTAATGGCCAGTTCCGGCTTCGCATGGGTGGACATTTTTTGAACACATTTTGGCATAAATAAAGAGTAAACTACTACAGTCAATAACGACCCCACATTAATAAGTATTCTAATAGTAACGTACATGACTCAATTTGTCAATAAATTGTAAAGCACATGTTACGTATTTTATTTATTTACATACAAAAATACTAATGTTTCCTCTTTAGAATATCAGTGTGGAGGAACGTCACGGCTGACCTACATGATTACGTATGTCACGGCTGACCTACATGTCTCCGTTTCATTGCCCGGAGTTATTTGAACGTTCTCGGCTCTATTTTTTACACATTGGGTTGATTTTAGTCCGTTTAGTACAAGCGTTAAACTCATACAAGTTTCTTTTTCATTAATCAAGTGTTGTAAAAGAAAACAACTTCTTTAAAAAGCATTTCTCCCGAACCAGTTAAATAACTCGCAGACGTTCTGGGCTTAACTTCAGGTTCTAAAGCTTTCGGGAAAGCAGTACGTGGAATTGTCAATGAAGTGCCTGAAGCGAATTGTTTCGAACTCCCATCGAAAAATCAACTCGGGAATTGAGGTGCTCATCTTTTACAAGGAACGACAGCACTTAATTAATACAGCGAACTTGGACGAGTAACATGCTTCTGGTGCTGTGAGTAACGCGAATGTGCTTTGTAAGTCTCCTCAGTTCAAAAGTCAGAGTAAATTCGTTGAAAAGTAACAAGTTTTTGTTGCTGAAAACTGAAACCTAACAATTTCCATCAATTCAAAAGAAACCAATTTCTAAGAAGAAACGGAACAATTTTTATTAATCAAGAAGAAACCATCATTTTAAAAGAAGATTCACGTTATTAAACTACATAACGTATTACTCAAGTTAACATATTTAGTTTCCAGTTTCAATCCTTGGAGATCAACTAGTCTGAATTACTCTCGTTTTTTCCTTTCGAGAATAGATAAGTAGAACAGCGTAACATCCGTCATCGATAAAAAGACTACTGGACCTTTATTTACTTTTCTTGGGTCCAACGAAGTAAAAAGGAAAATTATACAATCAGCTGAAAAAAAAAGTTGTGTTCTCTTCAGATCTTCACGTTTCAGACCCTACTGAGTCTGAAAAGCACTATTTGGAAAAATGCGTGTATAATCTGCAGCTGCCGTATTTGTTGTGCGTCCGTAAGAGCCAAACTTAGGGGACAGACGGTTGGCAATAAAAACAAAAGGAAACAGTGATAGAAAACCGAAAATCGAGTAGAGCTAAGGGCTATGACCTTGTTCAGCCAAATCTGAGCCGAAAATTCTCCCCCACCCTGCCGCAGAAGAATAACTCTGGAAGTGTGATTGTTCATGTGGCAGTCAATAGTTTAGCTAATTCAGATATCTAGAGCAACAATAAGTTATGTTACTAGGAAGGAAGGGTTAGGTTTAGTTGTGCCTATTATTCTGTTATTTTGTAAAAAATGTATTAAGCCTTCATACAGTTATTTTTTATTCTCGTTAAGTGGTTTTATGATGATACAGGGTCTGCACATAGCGTAGTATCACCGAACTTGTGTGTGCTACCAAATGACCCGTCAGCAAACAGTGGGATTCTCCCAAGTACTCTTCAACTACCAACAGCTCAGTTTTGCGAAGGTTTTGTCAGACAGTCTCGACGACCAAGTGGAGAGACGTCGCCTTTCAATGAATTATTTTGTGACGGGTCTGCGTAATAGAATAATTACATACACTGATGCCTTTTCAGAGAGGGAAAGTGATTGCTTTGAGGAGGGAAGACCAATCAGTATGGGAAAGACGCGCCTCTCTTTCTCCAACCAATGTCCGCCAACTTACTCGTGCTGGGGTTAAAGTGATAGTGCAACCTTCGAACAGACGGGCCTATCCTATGCAGGTGAACGTTAATTTCATGAATTCGATCATAACATGAATTAGCCATTATGTTGTGTTGTTCTCCACGAATGGTAAACAGTCGTTTTCCCAATACTCAAAATTTCAAATTCGCTCTTCCCTTTTGGTTTATTATTCATTCTGAATAATAACCCTATGTTTTCGGCCACGAAAAATGTTTTTACAACCCCCCCTCAAAATTTGATACTTTACGTTTCAAGACTTGGAGATTCCAAATTTGCAATGTCCGTCCGCCGTCCCCCGCCCGCCGTCCGGGCTGTTTTGTGCCTTTAACGTGGTCTAAAAAATTCGTTCTTTCGCCCAAAAATCCGATTTGGTGTCTAGTTGTGCCCGCCATCTCGGCAATCTGATCGGACGAAGCCCGTGGTTGTAATGGGCAAAAAACGGTTAAAAAAATTAACGAAACGCAGTACAACGCGGGAGCTACAGCGTTTCGTCGTTTGAACTCCCTCCCTCCCGCCCGTCTCAATAAAAAAGCAACTGCGCTCGGGGCGAGCAAGCGCGCCTCCCGCTCTCGCTTGCCTCCCAACGACGCCGCCACTCAACTCCCCTTTCGCCTTTCGCCTTTCGCTTCGAGCGCCCCCGTTCCAATTTCCCCGACGTTTTGGTTTTAATACGATTCAATTTTTTTAGATTCTTTCGTTTCATTCTCATTTTGGTTTTTTTCATAGATTTTTGGTTAAATTTTGATATTAGTATTTAGCGTGCATGTTTTCATATTAAAATTCAGTTTTTTCTAGATACTTTCGTGTTTTTTGTTTATTTTAATATTATGATTCAGTTCTTTTCGACCTTTTTTGGGTTTCATTATGATATTTTTCGATACTGAATCGAATAGGATGGGTCTCGGAGCATTAATGGTAGGTCAAGCTGATTATCCGAATAATAAACCGTTGTGTAATAATTTGCAGGGTTTTTACTTTACTTATGGAAAGTTATGTACTCGGCTGGCTTTTTGATTGAGTTTTCTTGTTCTTTTCTTGTTTTTGTCTCACCCTTGAGAGGAAACGGTAGAACCAAATCGGCATAAATGTTATATTTAGCATAAATTACTATGGAACGCCAAAATAAGGGTATGAGCAAACTCGACCTCAAGCAAACTATAATTATCATAGTGATAAAAGCACCGAATCTTCTTTTTCTCAAAAACGATTTTGAGTAAACTTCACCTCAGTTTTTTCTTCACAAATCCCGCTCGTATGATACTAGCTTTCTCAGAAAAATTACGATGAGAGTTTAGCACTGCTCGTAATTTCCTAATTATTAGCCCCAGACATTAGCAGGGATAATGTGACAAACATAACCACGAATATTTGATTTCGTTCTTGTGTTTCATGTTTCGTGTATACAATTAAAACATAATCTACGTTTTGATTAAATTGTTTCTAAAATCAAGAAAGTTTTAATCAACGTGTCCTATCTCGTAAATTCGAATTTTCATTTTCAGTGGTAAGGAAAGTGGTAAGTAAGCAATGATGAGTTGTATTTTCTTCGGAACTTTACGTTTTGAGGCCTACTGAATCAAAAATCCCCAATTTGCATGTTGTCAATGATAATATTGAATTGATTGTGAATAATAATCTCTGAGGGACAGGAGAAGTAGCGGGACCAACATCCAAACTCCAAAACGAAGGTTTTTCTCATTTTTCTCAAAAATGGCCATAGGAATATTTCAAATTTCTTGATTATGTTTTCAAAATACGTTTTATTGACCCTGAATTATAGACTGATGAAGAAACAATTTTTTACTTTTGGAGAAATTGCTCTAAGGAATTCAATCAATTTAAGAGGGTACCAGAAAATAACCCATGCAGTTGCAACTGTCAATATGTCCTAAATACCTTTTTTTCTGAACATTTTGGAATTTCATGCAGTATGTGCGTTAATGAATTTGGAGACTTTAGCAAACCAATACGTGCATTTTGTTTTCTAAAAACATTTCTGTAAGTACTCGTTGAACGGAGATAATTATAGTTTTCTTGTTTTTCTCAAAAACCGCTTCGACGATTTTGATCAGATTTACTCAGCCGGCATTTTGTGCCCTGTAAACGTTTCTGCCGGAATGTGTTGAACGAAGACAAAGCGCTCGTATATATAACAAATTGAATTTACGAGAGCGCGGAAAGATGCACTTGATATTTTATTTGAACTTTTGAAACTGGCATCTCTTGAAATTCGAATTGGAAACTTTCATAGGTTGTACAGTCGTTGAACGCTACATATTAATTTCGTCGTATTGTTTTTTTCCTATTTATTGCAGTCGTACTTGAACGCCGGTGCTGTTATTCAAGAAGATATATCTGAAGCGTCAGTAATTTTTGGAGTGAAGCAAGTGCCACTGGATCTTCTCATTCCCAACAAAACGTATTGCATCTTCAGCCACACAATCAAAGCGCAGGAAGCCAATATGCCCCTCCTCGACGCTGTTCTAGAAAAAGTAATACTTTTGATCGCCACTTAGTTACTCTTATTTCTTTATTATACCCCTTCTTACTTTACTTGGCTCTATGTAGCAGAAAGAAAAGTTATATAATAGTGTGAAAAAAGGCGAGTTCTTCAAATCTTTACAGTTAGGGCCCCTGAGTCTGAAAAATCCTATTTCGGAAGGATGGTCTGAGTGTAAGCCTGACTCGGCTTACCTTGCATTACCCCAGTTTCCCTGACTTACCCGTCTTACCATCCTTTTTCGAGCCCTTTTCCTTTTTTTAGTTAACTAACTTTGTCATTTTGTTTACAAAGAGGGGGGGAGGGAGTAAAGAAGCAGAGTGATGTGAGTTCAATTGTTGTGCGTGTTTATGGTATCAGCGAGAGGTGCTCGAAGCAGTGTTCTAGAAGATCCCTCTAGGCGTATTGATTCTAGCCCCTGTCACTGGTCCATTGAGGGTCAAGGGGAGGCCTCCACATGCGGTGCAGCTGTCAGTCCAGCCACCACACGAACTGAGGTGCATGAGGGATTTTTAGGCTGGTGCTCAGGGTTAGACCTCAGGCACTGGTAATGTGGTGAGTGGTACACGCTATCAGCCGCCTCAGGAACTCAGGTTTTTCCCCTCCTCATTCCGAAGGCTGCACCTATAAAGATGATCGCCCAGAGGTGTTAGTGAGCTACTTCCACGACTGTTATGGGTGTTTTGAGTCAACCTGTTCATCCACATAAGCTGTTGCAGTGTTGTTTGTATCTGTAATATGTTGCTTATGTCAGTGACGTGTGCTTCAAGCCCCTATAAGGCTAGCTTTTATGGCCGCATAGAGGATACGGCCGGAGAATTCTGTCCCTCTTCTTGTGGGGGGGGGGGGTCCCTTTCAGTCTGGCTATTACAGACACGAAGGGGTTCGGTGGAATTCTGAACCCCCAACTGCAAGGTGAGCACAGTGTGGCGACAGAGTACACTGTGACGCAATGTGGAACGAGTGCCAGACAGATATTCGTGAAAATGTTTCACACTCAGCACTGCTGCCAACAGTTCTCTCGTTGTTGCACAATAATTTCTGTGAAGCTGACAAATAAGGCTTGCTAAAATAAGTCATCACTCTCTCTTCCCTGTCAATGATTTAAGACACAACTGCTCCAACAGAGTGTGCACTGGCGTTGCTGTCAAGACAATAAGGGTTCGTCGAGTCGGGGAATGCTAGTATGGGGGATGTGATCACGGTTCTATTGAGCTGGTTAAAACTGGCTTCATATCGCTCGAAAGAAGTATGATTGTCCACGAGACAATACAGTGGCTGGGTAATTCTGGCAAAATCTTCCATAAGCCTTCTTTCCCGTACAACGTAGAAGCATTTTCTTTGTCAGCTTTCCTCATGGTAACCTGCCAATAACCGCATTTTAAGTGTAGACAGAAGCAGCATTTCGAACCACCGACTATATTTAGCTTGCTTTGTTTGCTAGGAACGGCATAAGAATCCTTTTTGGTCACTGAATTCAGACGACGGTAGTCAACGCAAAACCAAGTTGAGCAATCTTTCTTGGGAATTAAATCGATGGGAGATGCCCAGGGGCTTCGTGACTTTGGCGATCACTCCTTGATCAATCATATATTTGGCTAACTGGTCGACCTGTTGCTGTTGCGAGTAGGAAATCCCTCTAGGGGTTTGCTTAATGGGTCTTGAATCTACTGTCTATGGAGTGGCGTGCAGTTGAGGATCTTCCTATAAGCTGATCTCCAACAGCAAATATGTCAGCATACATTATTAAAAGTGGTTTTGATCCTTGAGATCTCAGCTGCCTCCCAGCCATCAGATGACAATGCACCAGCAACCTGGCTCGTAATGACGCTGGACGTGGACCCCATGAGTACGATTTCAGTTTCTGTATAGGCAGCTCCAAATGCCACACCGCAATAGCTCAAAAGTCCTCCCCCTCTGCGAGACAATGACGAGAGCAGTCCAATTAATTATCATACATTTCGACTAAAATAAATTTTTTTCCTTTTAAACTCAAATTCAAATATTAGTAAAATCAATAGAAAAATTGAAAAGGTAGTTGCAAAAGCTCTTTCTCCCATAAAAAAGTGGTGGCTCAGTTGCTCAATAGTGATTTTGACACAAGTAGGAGCAGTACAATAAATTCTGGAACCCTAAGCGCCAGCAGTTTTTATTTCCGTTATATAAGGTTAATGAAAAAACGGCATCGATGATTGAAAACTGCTAAATGTACGTGGGGCCAAGGAAGGTTGTGTGACGCGTCTTTTTCTCTATCATTTCTAGATATGTGATCTCTTTCAACATTGGACAATTCACTTTTGAGGAAAAAATTAACCTTTAAAAAATACGTTTCTGTTTGCGTCGTTGAACTAATTTTTTAAATAAACTGTCAGAACATTCGACTGATCGACTACGAGAAACTGGTGGATGAGAGTGGTCAGCGATTGGTGGCCTTCGGACAGTACGCCGGTGTCGCTGGGATGGTCAATATTCTTCACGGCCTTGGGTTGAGACTACTAGCACTCGGCCATCACACTCCTTTCATGGTAAGTGATTGTTGGTGCGAAAGTATATCAAAAGGGATTTATTTTAAAAAAGAAGCAAATCGGTTATTGAAATGTTTTTGTACCTTTTTTGTAGCACATTGGACCGGCGCATAATTACCGCAACTCTGCCATGGCCAAGCAAGCAGTTCGCGATGCAGGCTACGAAATCGCTTTGGGAATGATGCCGAAGTCCATCGGTCCCCTCACATTCGTATTTACCGGGTAAATCAACAGAATTATATTCAATGTGTGAAAAACTAAACTATTTGGTGCAAACCACAACTTTCCTTTGTATTAATGATTAGGACTAAACCAACTTGTGAGTTTATATGAACATGGTAGAACCTAACTCAATGTTTTCTATTAAGTGCTTAATGATCCGAAATTTATTAGGTGGCCTCTGCTTTTGTGGCCTTAATTGAGTAACCAATGCGTAGGCGGTTCACAGAATTGTCAATGTCATTTTTTGGAAGGTTGGTGTTCACAGTTTGGAAATTACAGGAAAGCACTGCGGAAAAAGTTAGCTAATCAAACGACAGCAATTCGGATTCCAGAACTTCCTGGGTCGCTCTTAATTATCTTACAACCATAACTAAACTTCCATCATGAAGGTAGCTCATTGCACTAGAAACATCATTCAAGTGGGAACGCTTATTATTATGAGAGGGAATCTAGAGTAACTATACTACAGTCGATTTTGATAATTTATTGTGTTGCTTTATCCATTTTCTCACACCCAAAAACTTCATATTGCTTTTGTGTCAATGGGGACTGTTAATGTACATTTTTACTTTCCTTGGCTCTACGAAGTAGAAAGGAAAGTTATGCAATCGGCCGAAAAAAAAATTTTGAGTTTTCTTCAGATGTGTACGTTTCAGACCCTCCTGAGTCCGAAAAACATTATTTGGGAAAATGGTCGTGTGTGTGTATGTGTGTCTGTGAACGATTTTTAGAGAAAACCACCGTACCAAATCAGCTCAAACATGATATCTCGCCCGCAGGCCTTCATGGCATGCCAAAATAAGGGTTTGGACAAAATCCACCGAAATTTAACTATAGTTATCATAGTGATCAAAACACCAAATTTGTTTTTCTCAAAAACGGCTCTAACGATTTTGATCAAATTTTTTATATCGATAGCTCTCAATGAGACAATTATAACATAAAATTCCCATTTGTGGGAAAATGACGAGAGCAGCACAATAAATTATCAAAATTTTCGACGAAAAGCGTTTTTGCCGCGGTTTTTCCTTATAAACTCCGCTGGAATGTTAGTAGAATGTTTTAAAAAAATTGGTATTGTAGTCCAATCCAATATCTATAGGGTGAGTGTTTAAAAACGTTCATGAGATACATGGGGCTCACTCCAGAAATTCCTGAGTTTCAACTACCGCCGTGTCGCTTAATACCAGTTCTAAAAGTTTTTACCCTATAACTCTGCAAAAGTAATTACTATCCTTGTTAAAAATTTTGTGTTTACAGCCTCATTGATTATCTGTGTATCAATCGCTCAATAATGGTCCTGCAATGAGTACGAGCAGCACAATAAAATCTGGAACTGTGAGCGCTACCGCTAAAGCCGGTAAAGCGTTGCTTGACCAAGTTCAAATTAACTGAGCGATAAATGAATCGATTAAATAGAATTAGCCATGTACAAAGTGAATTGTTGTAGAGCTAAGGAAAGTGGTGTGTTGCAACTCACCAGATATTTTAATCGAAATTCACGAATCTGTTTTTGAGAAAAATATTTGGTGCAATGCATCACACATTGTTACTTAGCTCTTGGTACATTCACTGGTTTTCATGGCTTTTGCAACTACCTCTTCAATTTTTCTAACGATTTTACTAATATTTGAATGGAGTTTAAAAAGAAAAAAAATCGATTTTAGTCGAAATGTAAGGTAATTTATTGGACTGGTCTCGTAATTGCCCCGCACGGGGGAATTTTGAATTATTGCTGTGTTATTTGGAGCTGCCTGTACAGAAACTTAAGTCTTTCTATCAAACTGGAGGTATTTGTGCCTAGAAAATGCCGATTTACTTATATTGATTGCACGCTGGAATATGTTGACTAGTGACGCCCGCTGATTTGCTGGTGGTGTATTCTGTCTTATCATCACCAAAATTCCCAAACCGACTCAACTATTGCAAAATATGTTTATTTAGGTCGGGAAATGTTTCTCAAGGTGCTCAAGAGGTGTTTCAAGAGCTTCCCCATGAATACGTTCCTCCTGGAATGCTTCAAAAGGTGGCAGACCACGGAGGTGAGTTAGAGTTGCTACATAGTATTTTCGAGCATCTGGCCGCCTCTTCGGTGTTCTGAGAAACCGAAATCAGGATAGGTATCGAAATGCACCTTTCATCATGAGGGTGTAGGGCCTCTGGCTCTAACCAGTTATGAGAGGGCCTCATAACCTTTCTAATGTTTAATCATCTGATGTCTAATTCATACCACTTTTAGTGTAGTTTCATCATTATGTTTAGTTCTAACCCTGCGGCTATAATTTCGATCGGTTTCAATGCAGAGAGAGAGAGAGAGAGATTGATTGATTGATTTTATCTAACCACCTGGGGGAATTAGGGTCATGGGGCCCTCTCTTCCATTCCCCCAGCCTACAGGTTTCACAATCATCCTCTAAATTTGCATTTACAATCATAACAATCTTTATATACATTTATATACTACTCGTTGCACTAAATTTACGATTATACCTCTCGCTACCATGCTGTACGTACACAAATAAAGAACAACAACACAAAGAAAAAAACACAACAAACCCGTTCATACGAAATAAATTACATTCACCCAAACATTTAATTTCCCTTTCGTACACCTTTCACCCAGCAAACTCCAACAATATCATCCCTGCGTCTCCTCCTCGGATTAGCTGTGGCCACCTGCTCACTCATTCAACCAACCATTCATTCCACCAACACTTACACACACTCAGAGCGAAGGGAGAGTACTGGGATATTCCTCCCCTTCTAAGAGTGACTTTCTTAGCCTAAAACACTTATTACAGCACAAATCCAAGTAATAATAGTAATTGACATAAACTAACACAACACCAAATAATTTACTGAAAAAGTTAACAATGAATTCAAGTCAAGAGGAAGTAAGGAGTGCAACGAGAGTGTGGGACATCACAACGACAACTTATTCATATTCCTTTAACAATTTTTCTTTGAAATTCCTTTTGAACACAACAACATTTTTCGTGAAGTCAAACTCGTCAACATTGTCATTATATAGCTTTGACCCCTGCACGAGGAAGGATCGTGCCAGCATCGCCGTTCTGTGCCCAGGAATGACCAGCAGTTTATTCCTATTCCGGGTGTCTCTCGAGGTCATGAATTCGAAGTTGTCATAAAGGTAGGCAGGCAGGTGGGTCTTCAGTACCTTAAACATCAAGGTGGCCACCTTCAGCCGCTTTCGCTCTCGCATCTTCGGCCAACCAAGGCGGTGATAGTGTGCCGTGACGTGCTCGTCCAGTCTCAACCTTAGCGCGAAACGTAAAGCGGCGTTTTGCGCCTTCTGGAGTCGATCAAGCTCCTCACACTTGAAGTCGCAAAGCGGAGCTGCCGCGTAGTCCAATTGCGGCAGGATGAGGCTCTGAACGAGCTGAAGTCGAACGCGAGTGGGAAAATCGCTAGCAGTTCTGCGCAGCTGGTAGATAGCACCAAAAATAGTTCGACACATCGCAGTCGTTTGGTGTTCCCACCCCAGTGTGTCTTGTACCAAGACTCCTAGCATCTTAGTATCGTGCACATACTCCAGCATTTTTCCCTCAAAGGTGATTTTAGGCGCAGCGACCAAATTAACTTTACCCAGAATCCTTGGGTAGCCGATAATCATCGCCTTAGTTTTCCTCAGGTTCAAATCCATCCCGTAAGAGGAACACCAATCCATAACGCGTCCAAGATCGGTACTCAAGGCCTGCACCGCCTCCCCAATGTTTTCAATTCTGCAAGACCGGAACAGCTGGAGATCGTCTGCATACGACATATGCCGAGTACCCACCGAGAGGACTTTCGGTAACGAAGTGATGTAGAGCACAAAGCAGAGAGCGGAAAGCACCGACCCCTGTGGAGTCCCAACGTCGAGCCCCTCCCAGGCCGACAACTCACCATCGTTCCCTTTGACTGCCAAAAGCCGTCCCGACAAGTAGGAGCTGAACCATGATAACGCAGCTCCAACGATCCCAATCGACTGCAGCACGGCGAGAAGAATATCCCGACGGACCAGATCGAAAGCAGCAGAAAAATCCACCATCACCAGTACCGTTACCTCCTTTCGATCCATTGCTGCTCTGACTTGGTCAAGCACACCAACAAGCGCCGTTTCCGTGCCAAACCCCGTACGGTATGCGGACTGCATTGGGTCCAAAACGCTGTTCCTCACAACGAACGCTCTCAGGTCATTATAGACAAGTTTGTCTAAAGCTTTTCCTAATGTGCTGAGTAATGAGATACCTCTATAGTCATTGACTGTCACTGGAGCCTTACACTTTGGGAGAGGTTTAATAATAGCCCTTTTCCAAATATCTGGGTATGTGCCCCGTGTGGTGAGGGAGAGAGAGAGGGGGGGGGTTTAATTGATTAAATAGCCAATGAGAGCCCACGCGACTGCGGGTCAGTGTATAACCAAACTGGCATAAATACGATATTACCTTATGTGGTCTGGATAAGACAGTCAATGAAGAGGTGGTAAAGTTAGGGGTGAGAGATGAGATAAAGTCAGCAGGTTACAGAAAAAACCCACTGAATAATTGACAAAGCTTGGATGCGGGAAAGTACACCGTCAGGTATGGAAAGACCCCTTTTGTTGGGCAGGGCTTGGAATATCGAAAAAATAAATTGATTTCTTCATCGACTGGGTTTTCCACGGCTCTGAGATGAAACGAACATCGAAGACCTAGCGGTCAGAGCAGCTCAGTACAGTAAAGGTCAGGAGAACTCCATTCAGGTTGAAAACAGACCCTCCCTAGACCCCCGACTTCATGCGGGTTGAGGTAAAGAGGCTCTCTGTTGACCAGATGCGAAAACAATGAATCACAAAAGGTGTCAGTTTCTAAAAACTGACAGCAATTATTCATTCGATTCAGGTTCTTCGGTTTAGGAAATTCGTCTGACTTAGAGTTAATGTTTACACATGAATGATTGCAGCGAGTAAATTCTATCGAGAGGAGCTAGACTGTCATCAAATTATTCAAATGTTGAGTAGATTGGAATAGCTTTGTGGGAAACATGCTAGAGTGAGTGTACAGGTACTCGTAGTTGGTCGGGCAAAATCTTAGGGACATTTGCCATTTGGTTGACGAAGGTGGTGACATGAACCTGCCTCTACCTTCCATGGGCCAAAAATACCATGAGAATATGACTTTCAGCTGCTCCTCAAGAGGGGAACAGGACTTAGATGAAGAGACAACGCTTTTGAAACTCTCCAGACATACGAAATGGGTGTAGAGATTGAGTAGAAATAATGATACGTATTTCTAGAACACTCCAACGCTATAAACAGCTCCAGGTTGACCTTTGCCTTTGTGTTAGGTGTTTAATGCAAAATAGGAAGAGGTGAACTTGAGGGAGCTGGGAGGATAATGTTCGGAGTTACACAGGTTGATTGCTGAACACGTAAAACACTTGAGATCCCGGTGAAGGAAGTTCAGAATGAAGTCACTGGGGAACAGAGACGTGACACGTTTCACTGTGCTGAATCACGCGAGTGAGAGACTCGTGGTTAGTCGAACTGACATAGCGCAAGGCGTATGAGAGGGCTCTTCAGACGATAATGATTAAGGGGCGGTAAAGAAAGTCCATATATACCTGGAGTTCGCGGGAAAACTGGAACAGGGAAGTCCGTCAAATGCGCGGGGTAAACCCGGATTATTGACCGAGGTTTTTGAGGTAACCCCGAACATTAGGTGTCGACACATTTGGAACGGGCTAGATTCATTCCAGGAAACTTTTCATTATTGAGATCCGCCCGTCATTACTCTACTAGAATGTTGTATAGCAGTACAAGTCACCTTACAGTACAAAGTATGAAACGTGTTTAACATCTGGTTCATTGCAGTAGCCACGAAAGTTTACGGATGCGAAGTTCGAAGGAGGCATCATTTGGAGAGGAAAGAAGGCGGAGGTTTGGATCACGAAGAGTACGACAACCACCCTGACCGGTACCGATCAACATTCAGCAAAAAGGTGCGTAGCCATTGGTAGTTACGAATCAGCTGCATTTTAAAGCACCTTTGCATCCCTTTGTTAGCTGTGAACTTGTACTGAATATCAGTAAACGTGTTTTCGTAGATTGCGCCCTACGCTTCGGTTATCATTAACGGTATCTACTGGGCAGTTGACTCTCCCAAACTGTTGACGCTCCCTGACGCCAAAGCTCTTCTGCGACCAGCGCACACGCCGTGGCTTCCGGTGTCTGAAGGGGCTCCTTCATTGCCCCATCGTCTTCTGGCCATTTGTGACATTTCGGCTGACCCCGGTGGCTCCATAGAATTTATGAATGAGTGTACGACGATCGACACTCCTTTTTGCCTTTACGACGCAGACAGCAACAAGGACACTAAAAGGTTATTTTCCTTTGATCCCTTCATCATTCAGGGTTAAACACATATCGAAATTGACTTCTTTTTTTAAAACTTTTTTACGACTTTATTGCATAATTGCATTATAATTTGGAATACATTGGTACATAACAGTAACATGACACATGTTAGGGAGTTCAAGCCCAATGACCTTCTCTCATTATAAATATGGTAGTTAATAACTTAGTAATATAATAAATTAGTTTACATAAATGATGGATTTTTTACGTTATTGCAGATTTAATTGATAATTTATTGATTTTTTGCATTATTAGGTGTGTTGAAGGGATGATTTTATTGAGATGCTCAGTTGCCGTTTGTCGTGAGGAGAAGATCGGTGTGTCGTTTGCGTTTCAGTCAGCGAGTTTGACGGTCTGGTGGAACTGTATCAAGTATGCCAGCTGCCAGGGGGTTTGGATGGTTGTGGAGTCGTTCGTGGAAACGAGAGTAGGAGGAAGCCTGCAGGACTTCGTGGACAGGTGGGAGTTCCAAGTCATTGTGGATATTGGTATTCCTGATATACCACTGAGCGTTAGTAATGAGTCTTAATGCGCGGTTTTGGAAAGTTTGGACTCGTTTCACCTGCGAGTTTGACGCTCCCCCCCCCCCATACCTGCCTGCCGTATTCCCAAATTGGTCTAATGAGCATTAGGCATATCAAGCGCTTTGTATCAAGTGACAGTGGGGATAGCATCCCTAGAAGTGGCTCGAGCGTTTTGAGACGATGACGGCATCTTTTGAAGATTGATGTAACGCGCGAGTCGAACGTCAGGCGTTTATCCAGCACCACTCCCAGGTACAGGACATGCATTTCGGGCGGTATGACCTTGCCGCTAATGCTCAGTTTCGACACGTCATATAAACGTAGATAAGTGAATGTCACGATGCAGGACTTTTGGGAGTTTAGTTTCATTTTCCATCTTAGTGCCCTCTCGTTCAGGTCGAAAGCAAGCTCCTCCATTTCCAAACTTCCAGCCACAATGCACACAATAGACAGCCACAATGCCACAATGCTCCACGTCCCGCGATGAACTGGGTAAACCAGAAATGCGTTGCGCTGTGGCTCCGCCCTAACTGTAGACGAAGCAATACAAACAGTTGCCTAGTCCACCACCCAATCTTCGCACGGTGATCGATAGTAAAACTGTTTTGGGGAACAAGAATCACATTATTAGACTCGTGGCGCAATTGGTTTTCATCACTGACCACCCGGCGTGCCAGTTCCACCAGCGTTTTCTTGCGGTCTTTTCCCCCCTGCGCTTCCTGGCCCTGGCAGGCTGCCATTTGGTCTCAGGTCCGTGAGGGAGGGAGGAGGTAGCAGTTACTGTCGCATATGAGAGGCCTGGGGTACTTAGTTGGCTCAGTAAAGCTCCTTGAGCTTGAGGGGCTAGTGGCCATGGCTGTGCAGGCTGCTGGGTAATTAGCGGAGTAAAGTAGCGGACTGGTGCAATGTACCTTGTGAGATCAATTGTTGCACGTATCTGTGGTATGAACGAGAGGTGCCTGAAGCGGCGTCCTGGAAGCTCCCCCTCAGGCATCTGATTTTAGGCTCCTTTCGCTTGTCTAGGGGGGCCAGTCCACCCACTGGCGCTAAGACGCATGAGGGATTTTTCGGCTGCTCCTCCAAAGTCAGCCCTCAGTCAGGTGAGCTGCAGAGAAAAGCTGTGTCGTCTGCCAACTGCGCAGTGGTCATTGCTGGAGGGGTGGGTATGTCGCCAACATAGAAAACATACAATAGCGGACCCAGCACACTTCCTTGGGGAACACCTGCACAGATATGCCGCGAACGGGACATGGCCTCGTGGTACCTCACAGTGTAAGTGCGATTCGTTAAATACGACAATAGAACAAGGCAATATGTGTCAGGGAGAGCATTTTTCAGTTTGTACAGTAACCCAGTGTCCCAGACGCGATCGAAAACCTTTTCCGTGTCAGCAAGGAGTCCTATGCAGGTTTCTTTTCGTTCGAAGGAGTCCGATATCTTGCCAACCAAACGATGCAGTTGATGTAGGCAAGAGTGGGAGTTCCGGAAGCCGAATTGCGTAGCTGGTATGTGAGGGTTTGGGCAGGAGTAGTTCTTGGAAAGATCTTGGAAAGGAAGGGAAGAAGACTTATTGGACGGTAGCTGTGGGGGTTTCGAAATTGACAGAGTATTAATAATACTAAACACTTCGTTTCCAGCCGATTTGTGTGGCAAAATATTGTAGGTGATGCCCAGGCCGCTTTTATTCGCATATTTTGACGATTCCTTCATTGTTCGCTTCAGGTTAAAATTGGTTGTGCAACAAACCACAGGTATTTTAAAATTTGTCATTGGAAGGGGAGGCTGAAGAGGACAACTACAGTAAAATTCCAACAACTCTCAAAGGATTTTCGGGATTCACAAATACTCAGGAATTCCTAATTACTAGAGAGGGGAGAATAAAGTAAAATTCTAATATTTTCGTGTCGACCGATATTCACCACCTGCTACTCGAAGTATTGCAACCACGCTACAAAAGTTGAACTTTCTTCAAACGTGGAGGCCTACCGTTTCGAAAAAACTTAATTTCGCCTCGCGGTCTGTGAGTGTGTACCACAAAATACCAATAACCCTGCAAATTATTACACAACGGTTTATTATTCGGATAAATAGCTTGACCTAGAATTAATGCTCCGAGACCCATCCCGTTCGATTCAGCGTCGAAAAATATCAAAATGAAGCGCAAAAAAAGGTAGAAAAGAACTGAATCGTAATATTAAAAAAAACGAAAGTATCTAGAAAAATAAGCGAATAATGAAAAGTTCAATAGAAGGTAACAGATATTTTGCAAACGGAAATAGTTGAGACGGACCGAAACAGTCATTCGTGGAGGTGAAGACGAGAACAAGGCAATCGGACGATAAAGAGACAAATCGTAGTGCCAAAGGTTATATACGAAACACGAGCGCTTCCTAGAGGAAGCAAACAAAAAAAAAACGGCGCCCGTAAACGTTGCGAGTCGAGTCGAAAGGGGAGGCGAGCGGGCGGCGTTGCCAGTCCAGACGAAACGTTGACTTCCGCTGTAGTTCCCGCGTTGTACTACGTTTCGTTAATTTTTTCAACTGTTTTTTGCCCATAACAATCATGGGCTTCGTCCGAGCGGATTGCCGAGATGGCGGGCACAACTAGATACCAAATTGGATATTTGTGCGAAAGAACGAATTTTTTAGACCACGTTAAAGGCACAAGACGGCCCGGACGGCGGACGGGGGACACGGGACGGCAGACGGACATTGCAAATTTGGAATCTCCAAGTCTTGAAACGTAAAGTATCAAATTTTGAGGGGGGATTGTAAAAAATTTTTCGTGACCGAAAACATAGGGTTATTATTCAGAATGAATAATAAACCAAAAGGTGGGGTTTTCACATTCTTCTCAAAGACCTCTCAACTTTTCAGCTCGAAAACGGCTCAACTACGTTAATTAAACCTTCAAATTCAATACTTACATTTAGGTCTCCATCAATATCTCTGGGAATCTTTGGCAAATGGAGGTTGAAGTGCCGCTGAAGGTGGGAAGGCTGTGAAGCAAAACGAGTTTTTTATATTTTTCGGAAAAGGGGCTATAACAATTGTTTTTCAAACTCACAGGGCGTTTCATCTTGTCCACGAGTTCTCTTCAAATGTTCCTACGAAAGTTCGACGAATACTTTCAAAATGTACACAGTAAATGCTCAACTGAATGTGATCTACTTGACGGAGTGTAATTGATGATATCAGGATTAGATAAAATATCATAGTAAAATTTAGCTTCAGTAGTGATGGTAATAGCGAGGGGGGGGGGGTTGCATCTTTTAGGCTTCGTGCATTTGGCAATGTCTACTGACATGTCAGTTAGATATGCTATGAAATGCAGTGAATTAGAGAATAACATTTTTGAATTTTGCGAATAAATAGAAATACGACAGTAAATAACATTTTCGATTTCGTGTGTTACATTCGTGTCTACTAACGTTTCACAGTTTCAAGGGGCCCGGAGTTCTGGTCTGCTCAATAGACAACATGCCAACTCAACTTCCTTGCGAGGCCACAGATTTTTTCGGCGATCTTGTTCTTCCATACACTTTGGACATACTACAATCAGACGCCAACAAACCAGTGGAAGAACATAATTTCATGCCAGCAGTCTACAACGTAAGTGCGATTGCACGGTATACTGATGAGTTGCTACCTTTTTACGCCATTACAACTGTTTGTGTTTTACAAAGAATTTAGTTGGTTTAATCGTGAATGTAACTCAATTTTATGCGAATTTCAGGCGATCATAGCGAGCAACGGAAAGCTCACGCCAAACTTTGAGTACATTCAAGAAATGAGAGCTCTCAACCAGTAAGTAAAATGTTCATTATTTACGGTGCTCTCATGAAGGGCTGCCTTGTGGAGGTCAACCTTGGTTTCCTTCACACTCATCTCGTGACTGTAAAGTCATATCAGAAACAGGAGAAAGTAAATACTACTGAGAAGGACGTTCATAGTTCATTCGAACTTTTGCAAACATGTTCCACGCTCTGAGCCAAATAACGTCGTTGTTCACAGGAAATCGAGACATAGCATTGATGTCGAGTCGAGCCAAATGAAACACGTTTTAGTTCTGGGTGCAGGGCGAGTTTGCCAGCCACTGTTGGAGTACTTGCACCGCGACCCGGCCGTCCAGATCACACTCGGTTCGTTAATGTTGCCACTAATGAATGCTAATAACAATAATAATATTTATATCCGTATTTACAGCATTAACGTTTACTTTCCTTTGCTCTACAAAGTAATGGAGTGTGGTAATCGGCTGCATTGTTGTTTCAGTTTTCTTCAGGTCTCATTTTAAAAGCTTTAAGAGTTCGAAAATACCATTCGAATAATGATCTGAGCATTTGCGAATATGAAAGATAGAAAAAGGCTGAACCACGTCAGGTCAGATTGGGTATTTACCTTCCCCGTAAGATGAAACGAGAATGCGAGATGCGAACAAAATCAATTATGAGAGCGATTAAAAAAACATTTTTTTCTCTGAAACAGTTCATACAATTTTGACCAACTTTTTTGTCTGAACAGTTCCTTAAAACTATAAGTTATTGTATTATTTTCCTCGGGAGAATAACGAGAGCTGCACGATAAATCATCTAACATTTTCCACAGCCGTGTTTGGAGCAGTTTCCGTATGAATCCCGTTTATAGGTTATTGGCATTTCCAAACGAATCCAATAAGTTATCAACACAATGATAATTTAATAACAGTAATAAGATGGTGAGGAGAAGTCTCAGAAATCGTGAAACCAAACACAACTACTATAGTATTATTTTCGGCATTTTGGTTTATTATTCATTCTGAATAATAACCTTATGTTTTCGGTCACGAAAATTTTTTTACGTGTTGCGTATGTTTTCCGTCCACGATCCGCCGTCCCTGTCCAGGCCGTTTTGTGCCTTTAACGTGGTCTAAAAAATCCGTTCATTCGCACAAAAATCCCATTTGGTATCTAGTTGTGCCCGCCATCTCGACAATCCGATCGGACGAAGCCCATGGTTGTTATGGACAAAAAATGGTTTAAAAAAATTAACAAAACGCAGTATAATACTCCCTCCCGTCTCATCAAAACCACCCACTTGCTCGAATCGCAACGTCGTGCCAATTGCCGAGGGTTCGCTGGAAGTCCTCGTCCCAATTTCCCGACTCTTTTTGCCCGATGGGGCGGAGGAAGGTTGGGGCCGATGAGCACTTCCTCCGCACACCCCTACATCGGATAATAAATGTCTACAGACGTTTACGGGCGCCTGGCGTCAGGGGAATATTTAGTTTCTGTAGTTCCATTGTAGTCAGGTCATATTTCGTATGGTCTACTAGTATTTTTCGATGCTGAACCGAATGGAATGGGTCTCGGAGCAGTAATACTAGGTCAAGCTGTTCATGAGAATAATAAACCGTTGTGTAATAATTTGCAGGGTTTTCCTATAGTGTGGGAAGTATAGGCGTGATCATTTCCAAAAAAATCTTCTTGACATTGGTCATGGCATTAATAGGGGAAGATTAATGAATTCCAGAACGTTAACTGGGAGTTTTTACGAAGAGCGCTAACTTCTACCAAGTCCAGATAAACACGAATGAAAAATAGGAGTGAGGAAGGTTCCTTTTGGTTAATTATTCATTCTAAATAATATTGATTTATTATTCATTCTGAATAATAACCCTATGTTTTCGGTCACAAAAAATTTTTTACAACCCCCCCTCTAAATTTGATACTTTACGTTTCAAGACTTGGAGATTCAAAATTTGCAATGTCCGTCCACCGTCCCCCATCCGCCGTCCGGGCCGTTGTGTGCCTTTAACGTGGTCTAAAAAAATGCGTTCTTTCGCAAAAAAATCCGATTTGGTATCTAGTTGTGCCCCCCATCTCGGCAATCGGATCGGACGAAGCCTGTGGTTGTAATGGGCAAAAAATGGTTAAAAAAATTAACGAAACGCAGTACAACGCGGGAACTACAGCGTCCCTCCCCCCCTCCCTCCCGTCTCAATAAAAAACAACCCGCCTCGTCCTCGCCTCGCAACGGGTTCGCTCGCCGCACAATTTCCCCGACTCGACGCGGCAAAATCATCAGACGTTTTGTTTCCGTAGTTTCATTGTAGCCAGGACATGTTTCGTATGGTTTACTAGTATTCGATGCTGAATCGAATGGGATGGGGGAGCACTAATACTAGGTCAAGCTGTTCATGAGAATAATAAACCATTTTGTAATAATTTGCAGGGTTTTTACTATTCTGGAACCACATGAAAAACATTGTTAAAACATTTTGTCAAAGAAACGACAGTAGGTTTTACAACTCAATCAATTAACCCTTTGTCCCAACTGACAGCAAAGTTTTCTGTCACACCCTACTGCTCTCCCATTGAATTATCGGGCATTAAACAGCAACCCATGGTTGTGGCGCAAGTTGGAGCAACCAGTTCCAATTGCTTTCCGAAGTTAAGCAGTACAAATATCTCTACAGTACGTCGAGTTATACTAGGTTCGTATAAACTCTATTAAAAACAGATTGGACGTTGCTAGAGTAATAAAAAAAAACTAAATTACTCAATGCTCGTGGGGTCGAGGAAATATTCTTTTAGATTTTTATCGATTGACGCGAACGTCCTGGATCCTTTTCACTTACCTGCCTTGCTTAAATTATGAATACCTCTTACCGCCCTGAAAATACCCTCGCACTTTCTTTCTTTCATGTTTGGTAGATCATTTTTCTTTGATAACTTTTTTTGTATGTTTCTGTCGGCGGCGCTGATGTCGAAATTGCTAAATTTTCCAGCGACCTCCGATCTGTTTATAATTCCACTCGCTCGAATATTGCTCGTAAAGGAACAGTTCTGTTTGTAAATCGTTTCTGTTTATTCATTATGGTGTTCGTATTGATCTAGTACGACGTGGCAACATCTAAAGTGATAAATTGAACTAACTAACTCTAATCAATTAGTGGGCAATTCATACAACTTTTTACTTTACTTCGTATTCGTTGAAACCGTTTTCGACCTTTGTGCAGGAGATTCTGTGAGAGAAGAGGTTGATTGGCTGTCAAAAGGAATGCAGCGTGTACAGCCTACCCTAATTGATGTTATAGAACGACCTGATCACCTCGATTCCTTAGTAAAAAACGCCGATGTAGTTGTGTCCCTTCTTCCCTATCATCTTCACGCTGCAGTCGCAGATGTTTGTATTAGAAACGGCACAAACATGGTAACCGCTTCTTACCTGACGCCGGAAATGGCTGCTCTTCACGACAGGTTCGTTCATTTTAGTGATAATTGATTTAAATATTTGAGCAATTTCATTCCGATTCATTTAAATGTTGGAGTAAATAGTGTAAGTTAATGGCAGGCAATGATTAATCAATTCCTGATTTATCAAAGGCTGAAAAAACAGACCCACTCGACCAAAGTGGGGACTCGAAGTGGGGTATATAAAATAACTTGCACGTGTAAAAACGCATACATAGGACAGACAGGACGAAAAATACGGATCAGATAATCAGAACGCATTAAATCTCTTAGTAGGAACAAAGACGAGTCATACTAAGACAACTGGACATGAACCACCTTACTAAGTACATAAACAATACTAAGAACGAAAACTGAACATATTAGATATCATGGAAATCTATAAACAGAAAAACTTCAATGAGCAGATCATAAATGAACAAATCAACACAAGATGCGACACCATAGAAGACACTACTCAAGACACTACACAAACGAAAACAACCAACTGACAGACGTACAGACCACCCTATACAAAAAAAGACTTAGAACCGACAATTAACAGACTTAAGATATACCTTACATTCTTCTCCCTTCACCTCCTGCGGGTTTCCCCAGACCATGACCTCATTCCTCCCCCTCCTACTCCCAATGCTCCACCATCCGATTAACCTTTCTCTTCCTATGTAAAGACTACTACCAACTAACTGAGTTTAGTACTAACTTAACTGCTAGATGATGATGTCTTCACATCGAAAGCGCTCGCCTACAGTATCTCACCTGCCAGAGGAGACAGACTCACAGGTATGTTAACTTTAGTAATTTACGTACTGGCGGAACTATCTCAATTACTCAAGGATGAGAGGATGTTCCACTGTAGAACGACCACCAGTTCAGATACGACCAGGAGTGCTTCTGTTGATACAGTCTTGTAGGCCTTGGTGATCCACAGGAGCGCAGCTCTCTGGGATTGGGCCAATACTCTCTTTTGATTGACTCTTAGTTTGCTACCCCAGACAATGGGGCAGTAGCCAATCCCGCCTAGATAGAAGGCCTTGTACATGAGGATAGTGTCATGGTAACACACACCAAGTGGCCTTAGTAATTGCACGCAGTGAGGTAAATCTTGCAATGGTTGTGCCCTGAAGATGTTGGCTGAAGCCCCACCTCTCACCGATATTCACTCCTAAATACTTGATGTGCTTTTCAAGAAGGAGCCTGTGGCTGCAGATGCGTATGAGCTGGGTTTTTCCTCAGCCACCTCCATCTTGACATGCTTGCACCATTGGATGATGGTACGGAGAACGTGGTGGGCTTTTGCTTCGATTTGGCGGACTGACTCAGCATAGTCAGGTCATCCACATAGGCGTATGGCTCGGAGTCAGTCTCCAACAGCCTCCTGAGAACACCTACAAAGAAAGCGTTCCTGGGGCTTTTCTCAATCTTTCTCTGGATGGTGACATGCCTGCATTCGATCATAGAAGTTCTGTTTTGACAAGTGAGTACAGGTTGCAGGGGATGCCCCTATCTTTAAGCTCATTGAGGACTCAATCAGAACTGCTACAACGAACTTAGCCAGTGGCAGCAGGGAAACATGGCGAATTTCAACAACGACATCCTACGTGGACCTTCCTTTGGTACACCTGTATTGCCTACCTATGAGGTTGCGGCCAAAGACTGCAACATCAAAGTTTCTAATTTTTTGCCTTATATGAAAAGGAGGCTGTGCAGTCTCCATGATCGTGGGTCTGACTTAGTGCAGTCACCTCTCTTTTGAAGAGTGGCGACCCGTGCAGAGTTCCACTGAGTGGAGAACTATCCGCCCTGTAGACAGATATTAAATAAAGTAAGGAGGCCGCTGGAAATTGTCCGCTCAGCCTTCCTTAGCATATTGCTTTCTATTCTATATGGCCCAGGAGATTTGTTGGGCTTTAAGGTCGCAAGGGCTTTGCCGAGGTGCCTGTCGTCCCCAATGGGATGTCGAGCCACGCAGGGGCTAAAACCGAAACCAAAACACTTCCACAAAATCACAGAGAGTTCAGAGCCATGGGCTAAATGAAGGATCGGGAAGAGACTCGTGAGACCAGCCCATAGGAAGGCTCATACGAGTTGGGGGTTGTTGATTCGGCAGTGTATAAACTCTTGTCATCAAGAGGTTGCGAATTGGTGGCGTAAGATTAATACAATGTGTAATAAAAAAGTATATAACTTCTATCTATTGATTAGTGAATAGTGGACGCGGTATGAGTATGTTCAACTTAAATGAATTCCAGGCTCTCAAACCAATTATGGCCTAATGAACTCGACGACATGAAGGACTCTACAGCCCTTCAGTTATCACCATACGAGACAATTTACTATTTAACGCGTTATTAACCCTGGTTCCAGAGCTATTGAAGCGGGGGTGACTGTTGTGAACGAAGTCGGCCTCGACCCAGGATTAGATCATCTGCTGGCTATGGAGTGCATTGATGAAGTCCACACCGCTGGAGGTAAAATAAATGAGCATGAAACTTTGATTTTTAGTTTCGACAAACCCAACGGGCGAGGCGAATATTGTAATCGTGCAACACATATTTGATGAGACATATCACATAAGTTTCCTCAACCCAGCGATTCAGAGGGTTTTATTGCTCTACAAACTATCCCACAAAATATTTTTCACAGTTTGTATGAATCAAACGATTCATAGAAACTAGTGGCGATTACTGTTCGACAATTTATTGGGTTGCCCTTATTTATGCCACCACAATTATTGAGTAACCATTGTATATCTGATTTATGCAGCTGTCCACGATGTCGTGCTATCCGGTGATCGGGCATCGCCGGTACGCGGAGGGCTCTCGCTTACCAGGGACCTGGGGTCCTCCGGCAAGGGGGGGGACAAGTCCAAACCCCCCCAAGGCGGAGGTCCTCGAAGCCGTAAGTCTGGAAGATTTTCCGGGCGGGCTAGCGACCATTCTAGCCTAAAGGGATATTTTTCCCAAAATGGTACTGCGGGGGTGCACAGCCCGCGGCGTAAGCCGGTGCACCATGGGAAGGTCCACGCAAGGTGGATGCTCTGCAGGCAGCTAGGATAAAGGCGGGAATCCGCCGATCCCTAGTACCCATTTATGGGAACTTGCAGATATCGCAGTGGTCGAGGGTTCGCTGGAAGTAGTCCTTGTCCCATTTCCCCTTTTGTTGCCCGATGGGGCGGAGGCAGGTCAGGGCCGCGAGGCCGGTACGGCCTCCGCACACCCCTAAATCGGAACGTACATGTCCACGATGTCGTGTGTGTGCACGGTGTGCGAAGCGTGAGTGCCGGTAGAACGCCTCTTGGCAATTCCGACACTGGGGCCTGCCACCCATTCAAGGTTCTTAGGCTGCCAAGTCGTAGCCAATTAAATCGGTACCACGGGGGCTTCTGCCCGTGGCCGGCAGCGTGGAGCCTTTTAGGCCTTTGGCTTCGTGGGGCCGGGTTTCGCTGGAAATTGCCCGGAAATCTATCTGGAGTGTGGCAAAGGAGAGGTGCAGGCCGCAGGGCGAGGTACTCTCTCCCCAACCGCCATTTAAACGCTCAATTACACTTGTCAATTCGATGTTTTCGGGAAGGATTGCGAAGACCGTCGTGGAATTACCAGGAAAATACTGTGAAAACGGTTAGTTAATGAAACAACTGATGTTCCAGGATTTTCTCAGGTTGCTCTTAAACTTCCATCGCATAAGTGGCATAGTTTCCTGCAAACCGGACTTATGAGAATGTTAGTATCATTTGAATGGGATTTATGACTATAAAACTACTGAAATCGATTTTCGTCGGCGTTTTGGATGCTCTCGTCATTTTCTGCCAAACGAAATTTTCTTATTACTGTTGTCATTTGAAATTGTTGACACAACAAAATTTTCTCAGGGCAAGATATTTGGTGTTTTGATAACTAACGACAGCTACTGTCTAATTTTGCATAAACTTTCACTCATATCAAATAAGCGCTGATTTGGTTTTGGTTCACAGATCGTTTTGGTTCATTATTCGTTCGAATAATACACCTGTTTTCGGAAATGTTTTTACACCCCCCCCCCACCCATGTGCTACTTTACGTTTCAAGGCATCGGGATTGCAAATCTCCAATGTCCATCCGCCGTCCAAGCCATTAACGTGGTCTAAAAAATCCCATTTGGTATCTAGTTGTGCACACCAGCTCGGCACAAAACCCATGGTTTTTATGGAAAAAAATTGGTTACAAAAATGAACAAAAACGAAATTTTGGCGAATAGAAGGAGTCTCAGAGGTGGACGACAGTTGCTACGAGGGGTTTGGAAATGTTTGAGGAGCTGCTGACTCAGGCAAAAATTACAGCGATCACGAGCTCCAATCCAATGCCCATCTTTCATCGGATTATGAATCTATGACCACTAGACTACGATCACTGGGGTGCCTACAATGGGAGTCAGACGGTACACAGTGAAATCATAGTTGTGAAAACGTTGGTCGATGATCCGGGGTTTTGCCCTGTGGGGTCCCTGGTTCCCTGTTACACCGACTCCAGGTATATACTTCTCTTCCAGAGGCTCTCTGGCTACCCGTATCAATTCTTGTTCCAAGAGCCCTCTCGTCCCCCTTGCACAACGTCAGTTTGACTAACCCGAGTCTTCTCCGAATTTACCTGCGCGTATCAGCACAGTGAAACGTGTTGTGTCTCCATTCCCCAGTGACTTCATTCTGAACTTCCTTCTTGGTGATCTCAGGTGTTTTCACATGTTCAACAGTGATCAGTCTGTGAAACTCCGAACATTACTGTCTTCTAAAGTTTCCCCACTAATTCTTGCGTTTCCTCAAGTTCACTTCTTCCCATTTTGCAATAAACTATAGTAATTATACTGAGCCAAAGTCTACTATTTGAAAGAACTCGCTGTGCAATACAGCGAAAGTACTCATTTCATCGTTTGTACTCCCTCTCGTCTCACAACAACGTCACGTCGTGCCAATTGCCTACAGGCGCCTGAAATAGATAGCTTTCGTCGTTTCGTTGTTGTCAGGTTATGTTTCGTATGGTTTACTGGTATTCTTCAATGCTGGATCGAATGGTATGGGTCTCAGAGATGTTAGATCACGTCAAGCTGTGGAAGAGAGTAATAAACCTTTGTGTAATAATTTGCAGCATTTTTCGAATGGGTTTTCAGTCCAAGCCTTTAAAACGTAGAGATCCAAAGGAGGCCCAATAGTTTTGATTTATTATTCATTCTGAATAATAACCCTATGTTTTCGGTCACGAAAAATGTTTTACAACCCCTCCTCTAAATTTGATACTTTACGTTTCAAGACATGGGGATTCCAAATCTGCAATGTCCGTCCGCCGTCTGGGCCGTTTTGTGCCTTTAACGTGGTCTAAAAAATTCGTTCTTTCGCACAAAAATCCCATTTGGTATCTAGTTATGCCCGCCATCTCGGCAATCCGATCGGACGAAGCCCATGGTTGTTATGGACAAAAAATGGTTAAAAAAATTAACGAAACGCAGTATAATCGCAAGTAAGCCGTGTTTCGTATCATTTTCAAGGTATTTTTACATCCTGGGTCCAATGGAATGAGCATCAGACGTGTACAACTGCGTGTAGGGAAATTACAGTAATTATTAGAGTAAACTAATTGCAAGAACTCGCAGGAACTATAGCGGAAGCCAACGTTTCATTGTTAGTACTCCCTCCCCCCTGTCTCATCAAAACCACCCGCCCGCTCGACTGGCAACGTCGTCCCAATTGCCGAGGGTTCGCTGGAAGTCCCCGTCATATTTCCCCGACTCTTTTTGCCCGGGGGTCGGAGAAAGGTTAGGGCCGATGTGGCCGGCACTTCTACCGCACACCCCAACATCGGATCATAAATGCCTACAGACGTTTACGGGCGCTTGGCGCCGGGGGAATATTTAGTTGCCATAGTTCCATTGTAGTCAGGTCATGTTTCGTATGGTTTACTAGTATTTTTCGATGCTGAATCGAATGGAATGGGTCTAGGTCAAGCTGTTCATGAGAATAATAAACCATTGTGTAATAATTTGCAGGGTTTTTTTTAGCCGATTACACGACTTCCCTAGTGGTTCAAAATCACCATTTTCTCTAACTACAATTGCCACTTTAATTACTTCACTATGAAAGATTTATTTTCTGTATCCAATAAATATAGTCCTGGGGTGCACCTATAACAGCCAAATTGGAACCCAGCTGAGTACTGGTCAACATTTTGGGAGTGGTCTGCATGAGTTGTTCTCCTTCCTCCACACCTATCATAATATAGTGTGCACGTTTAACCTGTTTTTATAACCACAAAAAAGATGTTTTCCTTGTTCTTTTCTTAAAAGCACCCAGTGTCCGGCCGGTTAAAGATTAATAATAGAGTCCCTTTGAGCCAGAATAGTCCAAATATTTCTTCTTTAAGATGCCAAATTCGACTATCAACAACGTAGTACGAGTTTATGGACTAACCCACTTCGTTTTCTTAGGTAAAGTGGAATCCTTCATCAGTTATTGTGGAGGTCTCCCTGCTCCGGAATGCTCAGATAATCCGTTTAGATACAAATTCAGCTGGTCGCCCCGGGGAGTGCTTCTCAACACCCTTGGTACAGCAAAATACTTGGAAGATTCTAAAGTAAGTGGGATCGTTCTTTTAAGTAAAATCGCTTTTGTCTGTTCTTGTTGTATATTCGGAGGCTAAAATAGTTGTATATGTCTCTGGTTGAATGTCTCAAGTGTTTGAAAATGGAGAAAGTTACATCGCTGCGTTTTCGCCCGATCTGCGCTCCGTTCTACTTTAATATACCTTTAACGGAGTTTTTCGGTTCCTGTGTCGGGACGCATCCAAGGACATCTTCATTTCTTCAGCTGTGGCTTTAGTCTATCAAAGTCCTTCAGTTGGATGAGTCTATCACCTTTTCCTCATTCCTATAAATCTGGTCTTTTGTCTGTGTTTCTTTTCAGATGTTAACTTTTCAGAAGTAAGTTTGTGGGGTCATTATTCCTTTTTCTTTGTTTTTCTGCTCTCGTAGTTCATATAGTCAGAACGGCTGGTTAGAAAATGCACGAGAAAGGAGGGACTTGTTTTAAAATTGTTGCAATCGTTATTGTTTTGATGACGCCATTGTTTGTTTCAGTCAATAGAACTGCCTGCTGGGGGATCTATATTGGCTCACACGAAGGACCTCAACTTTTTGCCTGGTTTCGCCCTTGAAGGTTTTGCTAATCGAGACAGCATTAAATACGCTCATCTTTACGGCATAGCGGCCGAGGCCCACACTGTGTTTCGTGGCACAATCAGATTCAAAGGTACTTAAGGAGAAAACTGTTCACCATGTCGAACATATTTGAAAACTTTGAGAGAGTGATGTTGGTTGGTTTCACGAAAAGAGAACTGTAGCGCGTTTTTTGAACACTCGTTTTTCCACAGGGTTTTCAGATACGATGATTGGTATGCAAAAACTCGGACTTATTGATCCAAACCCGCATCCGGCTCTTCACCCAAGCGGCCCTGAAATCACCTGGGTGAGTACATTGTGCCAAATACCGTAAGTCAAATGTAATATCACGTGTGTATGATAAATGTGGCATAAAGACCAATAGGTGGGATGTCCTTCTCGACCTGCAATTGTTTTCTAATGACCACAATGCTTTTGGTTTTTCTCATCCCAGGGGTTTCAATGTCAGAACACTCGTGAATTTACTTCGACCATTCCTCGAGTATTTCTCAGTCACCTTGTCTGGTCTCATTATTACAGCTGCAGTATTGATCAACCCTACCACGTTCGTTGGGCTTTCTCGCGCTTTCCAGCTGTAAATGTTCGCATAGACAATATTGACTACAACTGCTTAGCTCTTTCTTCCAAGTTCCTCAACCCGTTGATTGGAGGGTGCTTGCAGTCGTGCCCCTTAGGTACTGAATTCGCTCTGACCCTACCCTCTCTACTTATGTGCGCCACAGCCAGGTTCAGGGCTGTACATTTTTCCCACAAAGAGCCAATTATTGGCTTTCCTGCCGCCTATGTCGTTTCGTCCGTGCCGCTAACCTGCTCTCTCCGGTTACATTATCGTTCACTCCTTCTGCTCACTCTCTCCATTGAGGTCCCGAGGTTTCGCTACTTATGTTCGGTGCACCACTTTAGTGCTCTTCTGCTTTACTTCTTTTCTTATAAATATTCATCTTGAAGTTTTGTTCAACAACTTGTTCACCACAGAGGTTTTCTCTGTTAAACTGTGCTTGAACCTGTTCCACATAAATTAAAATCTGATACCAGCACAGTTCTATGTGTTCTACTTACATCTGATTGTTAGGGGCAATGGGCCTTTGTGAGGATAATAAAAGTAAAATAAAAGAAGCCCCCATACCTGCTTTGCTCCAACCGTATTTACGTAAAATTAAATGAACGGAAAATCAATTCGCTTTCGTTCAAAAAATAAAATTGCAAGAAAAAATCAAAGAAAATAAATTAAATCGTCCGACCTTCTGAACCACCTTTCGCTGGCGATAGGATGCGTAGATCTGGTAGTCTTCTTCGGAGTTTTCTTCGATTGAGAGCTCCAGCAAGGAATGTATAGCTGGTATTGGAACAACCTACCAAGAGAAGATTTCAAGCTGGTAGAAAAAGAAATGTTCAGCCGTACAAAACCGTGTCGCGTGGGCAGGCGAATATCGAAGAATGAGGTAGACCCTGGTCGCGGCTGACTTGGTTTTTATCACACGATCTTCGCCATATTTTACTTTTTACTTTCCTTGGCTCTACGAAGTAGAAAGGAAAGTTATGTAATCGGATGAAAAAAAAATTTTGAGTTTTCTTCAGATCTTTACGTTTCAGGCCCTCCTGAGTCCGAAAAACACTATTCGGGAAAATGGTCTGTGTGTAGTCACTAAAGTGTGTCTGTGAACGATTTTTAGAGACAACAACCGTACCAAATCAACTAAAACTTGATGTCTAGCCTACAGGTTACCATGGGACGCAAAAATAAGGACATGGGCAAAATCCACCGAAAGTTAACTATAGTTATCATAGTTAACCAGTTTGGAGTTCTATAGTTATCAAAACACCAAATTTTTTTCTCAAAAACGGCTCTAACGATTTTGATTAAATTTTTATATTGATAGTTCTCAATAACGGAATTATACCATAAAATTCCCATTCGTGGGAAAATGACGAGAGCAGCACAATAAATTATCAAAATTTTCGACGAAAAGCGTTTTTAGCGCGATTTTTTTCTTAAAACCTCTGCTGGAATGTTAGTAGAATGTTAAAAAAAAAATTGGTATTGTAGTCCAATCCAATACCTAAAGGGTGAGTATTTAAAAACGCTCATGAGATACATGGGGCTCACTCCAGAAATTCCTGAATTTCAAATACCGCCGTTTCGCTTAGTACCAGTTCTACCAGTTATTATCCAATAACTCTGCAATAGTGATTACTATCCTCCTTCAAAAAATCCGTGTTTACAGCCTCATTAATTTTCTGGGTACCATTTGCTCGATAATGGTCCTGGAATGAGTACGAGCAGCACAATAAATTCTTTAACTGTAATCGCTGCCGCTTCATGCTGCCGTAAAGCGTTGTTTGACAAAGTTCAAAGGAACTGAGTGATAAATGAATTGATAAATAGAATTAGCCATGTACAAAGTGAGTTGTTGTAGAGCTAAGGAAAGTTGTGTGTTGCAACGCACCA
This sequence comes from Pachypeltis micranthus, assembly GCA_020466155.1. Lineage (NCBI taxonomy): Eukaryota > Metazoa > Arthropoda > Insecta > Hemiptera > Miridae > Pachypeltis > Pachypeltis micranthus. The sequence continues at coordinate 54,452,071 of CM035771.1, read as the reverse complement.
GATATTTATGTTTTAGTACAAAAAAGAAAATATATTTGGACAAAATAAATAAATATCACTTGTTTATATAGGCAGGAGCAAGAATTTCAATTATGGAGGGCCTGTCCTACCATGAATGCCTAGACAATCTCTTTTTCTTCCTTTAGTGTCGACCGAATCTTCAGTTTTAGTTAATAAACAAGTTCTGTAACCCGTGATGTTGGAAAGTAATCGTGGGTGTTTATATTGACAGCGAGAGCTCATGTGCAACTTAATTGGTCTGTCGACACACGATGTTTTCTACGAAAACCTGAGACAAAGAGTAGCTGATCACATTGGCGAAGATAAACTGGATGACATTGAAGCGTTGGGTTTACTCGATGAAAATGCAGTCACCAAACTGTCATCTCCACTGGACAGCCTGTGCAACCATCTCGTAGGCAGACTTTCTTTCGGTAATATCCTTGACACGTTATAAAATTTATTATTAGTATGCTATTTATTGTCAATATCCTATCAACTTGAAACATTTCGATGGTTGGGTGAATTCAGTGAGTTCAAAGTCACCTCATCATGGCATTTATTCAGTGGAGTACGCGAACCCCTGAATATTTCCCGGGCGGTTCAATATATCCACGCACAGGTAATCTCCTTTGATTTGAATTGAGAAATTATGCCGAAATAGACCTCGACCACCCAACATTTTAGTCATGCGCAAGTTTTAACGAGCAAACCTTATCGAGCAAGTTCATGTACTTTCTAAGCTCTTGAAACGCTTCCCTGCCCTTACTCGATACTCAAATCCAATCAAATGAATCAAGTATCGCCACTTGAACTATGCCAAGTTGAAGTCCCCAAGCACACTAATGACAAAACTGAAGGCTATTGAGCGCAATGATGAATAACATTATAGTTTAGAATTGTGAAATGTACCAGTAAATAACTGATTTAGGGACAGTAGAGTTCAAAAAAACTTCAAGGTGAATCACTAAACCTTTTTCTTCGGCGAATAAACAAACTATCCTAGGCTATTTCAAGTAATGGCGTCCTTTAGAGAAGACCCTCTTCTGCAACCCAACGGTCTTGAAAAACGAATGCGAGTTGTGTTGCAATGGGCGACTCGTGTAAGTTAAATTGTAGGGTCATTATATACAGCTCTAGAAAACGCTACTCCATATGTCACTGAGCTAAGAAGTCACTTTATTCCATATCCATTTGCAGGTAAAAACGACCGAGACGTCATAATACTTCGTCACGACTTTCGCCTTTTGTGGCCAAGTGGAGCTCGGGAGCGACGAGGTATCACTTTGGTTGAATATGGTGAACCAGGAGGAGTGACGGCTATGGCTCGGACAGTCGGCCTTCCTGCAGCCATTGCTGCCAGCATGGTTCTTGACGGTAATAACGCGAATTATTTTCGTTATAACTAACAAAAAACTACTACTGACACCTCATACTTAATAACTACTACTGTTCGACGCAAAGCGTCAAATTGTTTAGAGTCTTGACCTCGGACTTCCTCAGTCATTGTCTCCGTCGATTACAATACCTGCCCCTCACCTGTGGGAATCCCTTAGCTGCGGTCTGTCGGTTGGTTCTGACAGCCCCCTTTCCCATTTCCCCTTTCTATATTTCCGTCTCAATTTCGCATTCCTCTCCCCAACTGAGCACTTCCAAATTCATTCCGCTTCCAACTATCGCCTCAGTAACTTCTCGCTCTCCTATACGGTTTCCTGCGCCAGTTCATGCGTTTCGAGTACTGCCTTCGTGTCGCCCATTTGTATACCATCTCAGCTCAGTTTTAACTCAACTCACTTCCACACGTATATTACAGTCCTCCTCAGGCTCACCGAGTTTCATCTTTATTTTTCTATCCCCAAGCTCCCCCTCTCGTGCGCCCAACAACTACTACTAACTTTTTCGAGCAGCCATCAGTACAATACTGTTTCATCGGGCAAGAAAAGTATGGAGGAAAGAAATGAGTGAATTTGAGACGAAAGAAAAGTAGACACTCTTCTGTATAAGATTATTTGGTTATGTATCCGCCTAGAGAGAGAAACAGAGAGATTGATTGGTCGTCTTTATTACTTTATCTAGCGAGTTTTGGCCATACGTGACCATTTTTCTACCTAACCAAAACATTTCAGACACCCTGTAGTGACCAGTACAGGTTGGCATCAGACAATATTACATGATGATCCTTTTCTTTTCTCTTCCTCTGAGTTACAAAAACTACCAATAATAATAATAATTAAAAAACTAAATAAAGTAAATAAATATCATTCTTACTACATTCCGTATTATAAACAACTACTTTCTTCATTTGCTAATTCAGTATAAGGATAACAAGTATTTCTCAAATGGATGATAGCTGTTCAATCTCTTCAGGTCAGGTGAAAGACGAATACAGTACGAAATACTCTGTATAAGAAATGACTAGCGATATGCTGTAGTGCAGCATGGTGGCAGCCAGTAACCTGAATCCTTATTCCTAGTTTCAAGGGTGTAAATTTGGGAGAACATTAAATATTTTTCAGCGAGGTACTTGGGCATTCTAGAGGAGGTTATTTTACACACTGTAATTAACACCGTGTACTGGGTAAGTTCATTCATTTTTATTTAAGTCTGAAGATGCCGATATTTGTCGTACGCTCTGCCGTCATATTTAAGATTTAAGATATACATAATATAGGTATTTAAAGCTCTCTGGATTTTGAGCCGACAAACGGAATCCAGATAGCAATCGCAGCGCTATACGTAAAGTAAGGCAGGATCAAGGTCCTGAACTAGGTCGTTCAAACGCGTAACGATTTGCAGAAAACTAAGTTCGTGAAAGGCAGTGAGTGAACTTTTCCGACAGTAGCGTCTGTTTGAGGATTCCAAGACAGATCTATGTCTTATATAATCCCTAGGCATATCGTTCGCTTCACATAGTCAGTCTTTGATTGCTCATTTTGGGATTCCACTGAGGGAGAAATTGGCCAGCAATCTGCCATGTCCCGTAATCATGCCACTACATATGTTTGGATTCAGCAGATCGTCCAGGTCTTGATTGCGTGCTGACAGCCTCGCAAAGCTCCTCCCGTTTGCATGATAGGTATACCTTCAGATCATCAGCGTACACATCTCTTTCACAAACAGATAGTGAATTCTCCATTCGATTTATGTACAGAGCAAACAGCACTGCAGTAAAAAAGTCGTTCTCTGAGAGTGCTGAGTCAAAGCAGCCAATAGATTTCAAGATGGTGATCATCAGCCTGTGGCATGACTAAGGTCAAGGCTAAGGGCAACCGTCAGTATATACTTCCTTTCATCCGTCGTTTTTCTTACGTCATCAGTCACCTTAATTAGAGCGATCTGAGTGCCATCGATCCTTCGGTAGCTCGACTGCTAACTATCAAGGATATTGTCCTCCTCTATTAACGCTGAGAATTGTGCAAAGGTTTTTCTATCGAAAATTTTCGCCAGAACACTAATAACTGACATTGGTCTGAGATCGCCAAACTCAATAGCAGAGCTTTTCTTGGAACAGAACGAAAGCACTTTTCCATTGAACTAGATAAACGGACTTTGCGATTGAATAGTAAAAGACGTGGAATAGGACGTCTAAGATTTTCTCTGATATGATCTTCATTAGGATTGGCGAAACATCAGCCCCTATCGCATTTGCGGAAATATTTTTTATAGCCTGTTACACACTTAGAGAGGGAGAGAAAGAGAGTTTCTAGATAAATGGACTGATCCTAAACAAACTGTACTTGCAGGGTGAACGAGAATGAAATGTGTTGTAGAATAAGTAGAGAACAGAATAGAGCTTACTGAGTAGTGTCGAGGGATGGAGGAGTTAGATGAAGGACGGTTTCAAGCAATTTCACTGAACGATTGAACGTTTCAAAATTAAAGTGAACCTACGCAGCGCAGTTTTGACGGTTTTTTCTCAGGAACCGTTGGGTTGAACGATATTGACCTCTATATTAGACGCAGCTGAATAAATTGGTACGATACTGATGCAGAAACTTTAATAATAATGATGTAATAATTGTTCTTCTCGACTTGCAGCTTCACATCAACAACCGTTTACCGCCAATCACTTATTGTATATGGTTAATTCTATTTCACAGGTGAAATTCAACAGAAAGGAATGGTACTCCCTTTTTCACCTGACCTGTACCGCCCAATACTTGCCAGGCTGCGTAAAGAAGGGATAAAATCAAAAGAGACTGTTATATCTGTGAAAGGTTGAACGTTCTTCACTCTGTGCATTAATTGCTATTATTTTGTTGTCGGTGTATACTTTTATATTAAAATAAATACATTCATAATATAATAACAGGAGACTGTGCATCCCAAGACATTATCGATAAGTCAAACCCTCGAGGGGAAGGTAGTACAAGGAGCGGTCATAAGAAGGAAACCACATTCCTGGAACCTGTTCTTTTAATAATATTTTCTCTGAGTCCATATTTCCCAACGTACTCTTTTAGTTGATCTTCTATTTACTGTTATGAGTTCACTGAGACCACTTAAAACCTCCCGGCTATATCTCATCTGTTTCGTCCCGAAGGAGTTATTCCACGCGAAAACGTCAGTTTGGGATGCCCGAAGGAATGGGACCGCGTTTGCCAGAAATGGCAAACACAGAAATGAAACCCGTGCAAGTAGATGCTGCTAAAGCAATACATCTACTAAGACTGTCCAAGAGCATCCTCCTGCTCCCTAAGCAGAGTTAATCAGCGTTGGCCGTCACATCCGAAATCATTGTGGAAACTGAGAACAGCTTGACGCGTTTGACGAAGGGACAGGGCGCACGGCAATACCATACACGCTGGAGCAGCGCTAATGGAGGAATCGGCCGGAATTATGGACAGAAATCCTCCTGTAGCCAACCTCCCGTTGAAGGGTAATGGTTAGCCCACCCCCACACTAATCTCACTTCACTTAAGGTGGGGAATCATTGGGATCAAAGAGTGACGATCCGTGATTTGTCATCTCTTCACTCCCTCATGAACTCAAATCGTATATCAAATGAACGTTGACAGTCACTTTATGACTAGCAAATCATGTATTTCGCATATTAGACATTGTAAGAGAACATTTGATGGATATAAAATGCTCTGAAATATGTTTTTTACGAGTTGCTTGAATTCGGATTTGCCGGATTATAATTTCAGGCATTTGAGCACTGCGGCATCATCAGGATCAACTATACAGCCTGAGTGCACGGTGCTTCGCTTACTTTCCTCGATCCAAAGTAAAGTCGGAGAATTTGATTCACAGGATCAAATGACAAAATAACTACGTTTTATTGTAATACCGCTACATACGTTTTATTACATTATTAATTTCGTAGAATTACGAATGAATGAGAATTTCTACAGCTGGCATTTGAGGTAGTTGCAACTTCGAAAGATCGGATTTTCAACCTGATCTTTGAGCCAGAAAACTGTCACCAGGATCGCTGTCGTCCACGCGATTTGCCAAAATAGCTTTCAGCTCGCAGTTTGTCATCGATTTCAATTCGTTCTGTAAATCAAATGTGTGAAATGGTGATAAATAGTTATGATATGAACCTCAAACAAGTTTTCAAAATGAAGTATAAAATTCTCCTTGAATTGCTCTGTAGTCGCACTCTGATTAGAGCTTCGTCGCTTGCACTAGGAAGGATCTTTCCAACAGTGATGTGCTGTGCACAGGAATTGCCAACGTCGTCTGTGAATTCCTAGTATCCCTATCGTGCGCCACAGATATGGACCCGATTCCTATGCATGAGCACTCTGAAGAACATGGTCGCTATTGCCAACCTATTTTTCTCGGCGATCTTCAACCTCCCCAATTTCTTGCAGCTCAGAGGTACGCGTTCGTCCCCACGTAACCGCAGTACGAACCTCACAGCTGCATTTTGTATTCTTCGCTACCTGCACAGTTCCATTCCCATCACATCCATAAACACGGCAGTCGCATAGTCCAACGACAGGAAAATGAGAGCCTCAACCAGCTGTTTTCACACCTGAGCAGGGTAATCGCTCGCAATAAGCCCCAGCTCCTGGTTCTGGGTTATCTTCCCAGGAGCATGCCCATGCTACCAGGCGCGACCACGGGTTATGGATAGTGAAACGGCCTTGGCATTGTCCCCAGGGGCATGTCTGCGGCCAGCTGTGAATAAGGTCAGCATGCTGACTGAATAAGCTGCCGCGAACAATGGGCAAAACCCAAGAGATCGCAGAAGAGATCCTGAACAAAGGACTCAAGGGCAAGCGGATCTACATTTTCTCAGACAGCCAGGCCGCCTTAAAGGCCATCGCAGCCTATAGTTTTAGGTCTAAGCTGGCATGGGAATGCCTCCATGCGCTCAAGCAGCTCGGCGCCCGTAACAGGCTCTCCCTCATTTGGGTGCCGGCTCACAGGGGACATGAGGGCAATGAAAAGGCTGACTGCCTCGCGAGAAGGGGTACAGGATCCCTACCCATCGGGCCTGAACCACACGTGGGTCTGACGAAAAGTCACCTGAACTGTCTGGTTGCTAAATGGGAGATACAGGAAAATGGCGCCCATTGGCATCGCCAGCCACGACTAAGACAGGCAAAAAGGCTTGTCACGCCTTCCTGTCAGAGGGTGAAGGCGATGCTGACACTCTCTAGACAAGATCTGAGAGTACTGATAAGCTTCCTCACCAGGCACTGCCCACTCAGATATCACCTCAACAAGATGGGCATCTCAGAGGCGGTGGAATGCAGACTCTGCGGTGAGGAGGACGAGACAGCAGTGCATATCCTGTGTGAGTGCCCTGCCTTGGCAGCAAAACGCTTTGAATACTTCAGTCAGGGGACCACTGAACCCCAAATCATGGCGGAATCTACGGTGAAGGACATACTCAGCTTCCTAAGGGGGGCGGGTATGTACGACGCCTTCTACTAAGAAAGGGCCAGCGTCACAATAGGGACATATTCTTCGTCATCATCACTTTCATGTTACAGGCCTGTGAGCATTTGCCGAGCTCCTCAAGATCCTTATTTAGAACTTGTACTGTCTTTAAAATCTCTTTGGCAGTACACGTGCAACAGATTTTGAAGGTCGTCAGCGTAGAGCTCATACTTCGTTCCTGATTGAAATCGTCCTTGCAACGACATCGAGTAAAACGTTACAAAAAAAAAACAGCTGACAGCACTGACCCTTGGGGCGTACCTACCACAGTCTCCAGTTCTTCCATTACGACATAGTTTCACCCAAACCCCTCAAAAGGTCCCTCTGCACCAGGCCAAACAGCGGAAAAGTCTACGAGAACAAGGTAACATTCTCGTCAATTGCTCTGTGAACTCCATCGAGCATACTTATCAAAGATTCAAATTCCAACTCAGGGTGTAGGTTCAGTGATTGGGACTCCTGTAATTTTTGCTTTTCAGCAAGTCAGCGACTCCCCAACATTTCCCAACCCCCTCGTAAGAAATCCGCCAAACAATTACTAATTTCGTAATTCTGGAAGTCGAACATCAAGAGTGCCAAGTGTAGAAAACTACTTGGCACCGAATCCTCACATATGAGGAGATGGTTACTTGGCTGACTCAAATAGCAGCACTTCTCCACAGCCGCCCTCATTTAGGTGAAGATCTTACTGCTCCTTTTGCATTACTCCTGCTCGTTTTTTGACCTTCGGCTCTACCCTGGATCATCGCCCTACTAAGGACTTCTCCAAAATCTCAAAGCAAACCGATGTGATCATTCTGAAAAGGTTAATTTGGTTTGTGCTGCACTATTGGCAGCGTTGGAGCAAAGATAGTGTTTCACGAGTCTCCCAAGTTGGTTGAACGTCTTCTAACTCGTCCAGTGGTGAACCTATGCGTACTTTTCACGTAAAAGCTTACCCCCATCCACCTTATTGTTACGTTTGTTGTCCATAGTTACGTATAGGAGAATAAGTGCAGGTACAGCATTTCCAATAGCCATCCGCGCTGTTGAAAGTCTTGCTAGTCCTTTCGTGCGACATCAGCGCCTTGCGGGCTTGCCATAGTTACTTATCCTCTTGTAATGACATCCGGAAGATGGCCTTCGCATGTCAACGGTTTGGTGTTCGTGGAATCTAAGCTGTTGATTCAGAAACCTTCTCGTTCAGTCAGCAGATTTGGTAACGCACCCGTGTTCGTTTCGGCCCTGTCCAACATGTCTGATTCGTCAAAGTTCGAAATTGTGTTCTTTGTCGCCCTTGCGCCAATACTGAACTACAAAATACCTTTTCTTCTTTTATCTCTCATTTCCCTTCCTTTCCTTAATTATTTAGTAGGTCGACGCTCACTCAGCTTCTGCGCAGGAGCGATAAGTTTAGAATTTTTTCATGCATTCATTTCGCGTAACCAAGCGGTTTAAGTACGTTATGAGCCACAAGTGTTTTAAAATAATTAATCAGTTAGTTTTTAATACTCACGATCATGAGATGACAAAGGTTGGAAGCTGCTTTTAGAGGAGCTGCGCATTCAGGGAGGGAAAGCCAGCGCTTACCAGCATTCCAATCTCTTGAAAATGTTACCTGTTGAAGAGTCACATAATTATTTGTTATTGTTTGATTTTTATTCTATTTTGTTGGCATGGGAGTGGCCGGAAAATCTCAGTGAGAGACGAGAGCAACCGACTGACCATTCCTGTCTCTTGTTCATTCACTCTATCATGATTCTCGACCATCTCAAACAGTAACAGGTAACAGGTGTCTAGTTCTTCAGTGGACTATGAGCTCATTGGTGCTTTGAACGAGCCACCAGCTGTGACACGAATACCACCGGCGTTTAGCCCCTCTAGAAGGTGTTGCCATCAGCAGTTCCCTTTAGTCATTCTATTAATGTTTAGGAGGAAGAATACTAACAGGATTCAAGGTGTGATTGCAAGGAAAGCCTTCTGGATGTAGCAACAAAGTGACAATGAGCTCTTTGATTTAGTTGTACCACCCAAGGAACAGATCTATCGAGAGTATGGATTGCTCCAGAGTAACAGCATTCTCCTTCTAGAGAGAAGGCTTCGCTATCATTTCTCCTCCTAGACCTCAACCTTTCACCGGCATGAGGAGTGACAGATATGGTACCGGCTCGAGAACCGAACTCAAGGTGGCAAGTGGGGCTAACAAAAAGTACGCCGAATGGAGAGTGCTCGCCATGACAGCTGAGCCTTCCACCGAAAACCGAGGTTTGCTCTCCATTTCCGTCCACCGAGGAAGCAAGTTGCCCCTTCGATATTCGTATGACGCAAAGTGTTCCTAGTCTCCAGAGTCTCCTATCAGCCTTCCTCTCTTTACTCCTTTTCATCTCTCATAATGTCGAATTACTCTTATTTACGCTCCGACCTCTCCGTTTCAGCCACGTTCGAGCATTACACAACGAAGCCTCGTCCGGGGCATTTGTGCAAACTAGGTACCTCAAACGTTCGATTTACTCGAATGTTCGGCGTAAAATGAGCATTAAACAAACATACCTGAGCAACTGTCGTTCAATTTGCTTTTGAGCAAAATCTTTTCAACGTTTATGTTGTGGACAAGAAGAACGTAGTGTTGGTCTATGACGATTTCAAACTAAGCTAGAAGTGGAACTTTTCCACCATGGTGGTTTTTTAGGGGTGAATAGGGTGCCAGATTTTGTAGTCAGCTATTCATGAGCTAGCACCAAAGCAGAGCTCAGGGATGGTAAGAAAGTGAGGATTTTGGGAGAAAAACACGAGATAGGGCAGAAAAAGAGTAGCTGGTGATGTTAGATGGAGACCATAAACCGGAGGCCAACATACTTCGATGGCAGCCTCAAACTGAAACGAGAAGATGAGGAAACGTTGAGCAAGTATGTAAACTGGCATCTGGTTACTGTGCCCTGACTGCTTTTGATGCATAACGTATCCTCCATTCTCTCTACTCCTTACGCAGGATGTAGTGGCTCATTTCTGTGGACGCTCCTAGTAACCATTTGTGGCCTTCTGGAAAGATAATAATAAGGACAAAAGGAACAACAGAAGAGTTTCAGAAAATCACACACTACTTTCAACAGCTGGTTTTGTAACTAGTGCCTGGCCATTTCTTCATTCCGCTTTATAGTTGCAGGGAAACGGCTGCGCACCGCACTATTAATAATTATTATGCAGTGACCGCACTATTATTATTAGCAGTGACGGATAATATACTTGAGCATTAACTTTCTCACAGTAGAACGATAAAAAAATGGTCAACAAGTGTTCAAACGCCATTAATCATAGTTTTGTCCGTTATAAATGCTCACCTGTGCTTCTGCTACTTTTAAAAGGAGGAGCCAGGCCAGTGAGGCAAAAGCGATCGTCCAAACCAGGCGGTGGCTAAAATTAGAAAACGACAAATTGAGGAAATGTAGTTACTTGTAAAACCATCAAACACGGTTAAGGCATCATTTGTAAACAGCCCTAGAGAGTGTGACCAAAAAATGTCCAGTGTGAAGAATCAAAAAAGTTCCCTCAACCCCTGTAAATTGTATTGTTTGCGAGCCTAAGAAATATTCTTTTTACTTTACGCTACACAAAAGGCGGAAAAACGGTCGTCTAAAAAAAAATGCTGTCGTATATACGAGAGCCGTATTTTTACTTTCCGCTACCCGAAGGGAAGGAAAGTATAGTAATCGGCCTAAAAAAAAATTTGAACATTGATATTTGAGAGAGAGGATAGCGGTGTCAGTGATTGGGATTGCGCGTGAAAAATATTTGAGCAGCCCTGAGATCACGTCCGGCTTGAATTTGACTGAGAATCTAGCAAGTTCTATTTTACCAACCAGGACGATCTAATGTGATGGAGACCTGCACTCGAGGTGAAGTATAAATGTTGAAAGTCTAGCAAAAATAGTTAGTTGCAAGGGTTCTTAATGCAGAAATCATGGGATAGACCCGAAAGAGAGACGTGCTCACTCACCTGTTCATGTTCGAAATGGTGGCCGAGGCCCTCAGAGCTGGGGATATATATCCGGAAATGTACTCGAGCAGTCCTTTGATCTTTGACCAGACTAAATCCCCTGGGGCTTGCACGAAGGAAGAAAGGCGTCAACTGCCCACCCGTCTTCTGATCAACTTTTCGACTGGTCCCTTCCACTCAATATTTTCGTATCTCTGTATAAGCAAAGAGTACACGTCACCGTGCAAATCAAACAAATCCTCAACGTCAACTTGTTTGGTCTATCGGAGTTACGTCCCTTTTTTTTTCTCGCTCTCCCTCTCCCTCGCGAAAATCGTTCGGCTTTCTTTGACTGGTTCCCCAATTTTGTCAAACTTGTTTGCTGGGTTCGTGTTTACTTTCTGCACTGCCAGTCCTGTCGAATTTGAATTACTTCTACCGTCGGCTATAATTCTTATTATGTCACTTAGTCCGTCAATTATGTGACCCAATAGGTGCCGTTATATTGAAATGACCCACGCACAATACACTACCAGCGAAAGAAGACGAATTCACCTTACAAACTTAGAAAATACTTAGGGCAACGTGACATCACTTTCTTCAGCTTAACGTTAACCCAGTAATTTCTAGCGCGTTTGCAACTGATCCTCACCGTATTGTATAAGAACTGTTAGTGCTCATTGCACTGGAGTTATGCGAACGATTGGAACCGGCGGTGATAAAGAAACGAAGAGGCTGGGCTCATCGTTCCTGCCAATTTTGGACCAAGAATGAAGACTGACCGAGAAAGGATGGGGGGGGGGGGCACGTGCACAAACCGGGGAGGTTATATTCGGACGTGATTCTGATTCTTCGTCTGGGTTACTATCCGCAGATGGGGCTCTAGAGTTGGAAACGGTTTTTGTGAGATTTGTGTTCACCAAGGAAGTGGCCTGATTACTGCCCAACCCGGCAATAATTATTTTTTATCAACTTTAAATTTGTATCTTATAGATAGCTTATTGGACTACCAACTCGATTATTGAGAGAACCATAACCGTGTCGTTGTAGCGGGGGATTTACGAGGAAAATGCCTGATTCGGCACATCACATAACTTTCCTAGGTCCCTCGTAGATTCAGAAACTGTCGCGGTTTCAGCTTTTCATCCAATCTATTTTTCACTCAGTCCATTTGAACTTGGTAAAACGTAACTACACGTTTTATATACAAAATGCACTTGGAGTTTCGGAATATTGAGACGCTCTCGTCTATGCCAAGACCATTAACCAGCAAAACAGTATGTGGGGTTTCATGAGACTGTCAACATGATTTTTTGAGGATCGTTTCGATAGTTTCGCAGTTGTTTGTGAAATCCGGCACTAAGTGAAACGCGCTGGTTGGAACTTCGGAATTTCTGGGGTTGCTCCTAATTTTGTTATCAACGTTATTAAACCCTCATCGCGTAGGTTGTTTATTTTACTACCAGCCTCATTTTGAAATCTCGCCCACGTCTTGAAGGATGCAACGATCCACAATTCCTGACAGTATTGCCGTAAATGTTAACTATTTACCTATATCACAAAATCAGTTACTAGTTGTTTGCGTCTTTTTCAAGAAGTCAGCTATTCTTTCCAAAAAGTGGACAGTACAGGGACATTTGCGTTCCGATATAGGGGTGTGCGGAGGAAGTACCAGCCTCATCGGCCCTAACCAGCCCTAACCAGCCCTAACCAGCCCTAACCAGCCCTAACCAGCCCTGACCTTCCTCCGCCCCATTGGGCAAAAAGTGTAGGGGACAGTGGGACAGGGACTACTTCCAGCGAATCCTCGACCACAGCGATATCTGCAAGATCCCATAAATGGGTACTAGGGATCGGCGGGTTACCCGCCTTTACCCTAGATGCCTACAGAGCATCCACCTGTCGTGGACCTTCCCATCGAGCACCAGCTTGCGCCGCGGGCTGTGCACCCCCGCAGTACCATTTTGGGGAAAATATCCCTTAAGGCTAGAATGGTTGCTAGCCCGCCCAGACTTACGGCTTCAGGGACCTACGCCTTGAGGGGGGTTTGGACTTGCCCCCCCCCCTTGCCGAAGGACCCCAGGACCTTGGTACGCAAGCCAGTTTTCCGTCCCCTGGGGGGTTTGGATTCCCTCCTAGCCCCCGCTCCCACCTATCACCCATATAGATTACAATCATCCATTACTCTAACCTAGGTTCGTTCGCTCAATAATTTACATTTTTACACCAACCATGCATTCAACATTAATACCTTCCCGTACAGCCCAACCCCTGCTGGAACACCCAGGGGCCAGCTGCCGGTCCAGCATTCCGTCACCCAGACCCACGCGGCTCTCCTAGTTCCCTAGCTGATGCGGACATATCCTCCTCTCTAGCAGCGTCCGCCCTGCCTCACTCACACACCAGCTCCCCTCCTACCCTTTTTCCCTAAGTACCTCCTCACTCATCCGTTTCCGTTGTTACCCCCCCCCCCCCTTCCAACCCTCCTTTTATAATTCCCTCATGGGTATCCCCGTTTCCTCTAATCCCTCTACATACTTCACCCATGCCAGGCAATCCCCACTCGTGTTTCCTCCATCCCTCCTGTCTCATCCTTTTGCACTGCGCACACCAGCCCATCCACGCACTCCTACCGCATCCCCCCGCAGCATGACCCTCCTCCCACATCGTTCACAAGTAGGATCCCTTTCCCTACATGTATCCTCCGTGTGCCCGTACTTCAGGCACCTGCCACAAAGTACAAGCACCATCCCGCTTACCTTAAACTCCCCCACCTTAGTATTCCCCTTCTTCAGTGACCTCCTTGGCCCCCTTATAGCCACCTTCTTGCCTGTTCCCCCCTCTGCCGAATCCTTATCCCTTTTCCTTTTCCCCTCTGCTGCCTCAATTTCCATTCCCAGTGACCTCATGAACCACCCCCGGTCCCTCTACCCCACTCCCACTTTCCCCGACCCTCCCATAACTCGTGACCCGCACCCTCCGCTGCAAAGCCACCCTCAGGGCTGGACACTTGTCCACCCCTGCTGGGTGAGAGTCCACTTGGCCAGCCCGCTTGCAATTTATGCATCCCCCCCCCCTTTTTATACAGTCCCTAGCCTCGTGCCCGTCCTCAGGACAATTCCCACACCCCGGCCCAAACCTACAAAATTTTGCCGGGTGCCCAAACCTCTGACAGCGGAAACATCTAGTCACGCCTACGTAGTCTGCCACCCTACAAGTATCCCACCCTACTGCCACATACCCCTGCTGAATTAACTCCCTCTTAATTTCCGAACCCACTTCAACTATCCAAATGGATGTTGCCCACCCCAAGTACAGGGACATACGATTAACAGTAATAAAGTACAGATAGTGAAACCAAATAATTTACTTCAACAGCTACCGTTTCCTTAAAATGTGGAATGTACGCCTCAATAGTGCGGTACCCCTTGGCACCAAGCACAATTCGTTTCAATAACTTACAATCTAAATTAAATACATTAGATCAATAATTTGACACAGTTTTCGTTTATTGCTTTCATCGTGAGCTGAATTCAGTTCTTTTCACTTGTCGCCGTTGACCTCTCCTACGATTATTCCCGAATAGTGTTCATACGCTTTGGTAATGACATTTTTAAACAACGCTGTGAAACGAATAACAAAGCGAACATTACAAACAGTCACGGACTCGTACAAATCTTTAACATTCACTAACATGGAACAAATTACAATTCTATCGTGACCAGAATAACGCCACACTTAAAAATCTAAACTATTAAAACTTAGGGTTTGTACACCTTTTTCTACACAAATGTCCTTCACATAATGCGACTATTCGTCCAGCAAGAAATGACGTAAGGACTTGAGCTGACATGATCCAATTCACATCGTTTTGATATCAAAACGGTACAGCTGAACAATAGGGTATCACAGTTCAAGATTCAGCGGAATAACTACACAGCACTTATTTCAGTCACAAGACGTTCTACGTTAATTTTCAGTGCAAACTCGCATTTTCGCTTACTCTACTAGCGTGTATACAACAATATAAACACAGAAGGAACAAATTATTTAATTATGGCACTGAATATTTAATAACGTGGTGTGAGATTCGGCGCTGCACTTGAAGCACTCTGCCGACTTGCATGAGCAAGGCTCGCATGGAGCCAAAAACAAACTGTGGACAAAACGCACACGATGGAAAGCCTTGAGAACAGATGAGGACTTGTTCTACCCTCGAAAGCGCCCCACAATTGGTTCTTTATTTCGACAATGAATGTGTAAGAGTGATTGTAGGCTTACATGAGCTCAATACACGGTTCATACATTGCCCTTTATTCCGGTTACACAGGAATGTAACGCAGATGAAGGTTGCGGTACCCAATCTCCTTAGAAGGGTTGGTGAGCCGGCTAGAACGTCGTCTTTGACCATTAGACCACGATCATAGGAGTACCTACAATGGGAGTGGTACAGAGCTATCCTCATTGCGGAGATCCATCCATTACTGCAATGTTGACAAGGTGAGGTAAACCACAACCTCATTCTGGTGCTCATGGAGCAGTTTCTTCCACGACATGGTCAAATCAAGATCTTGAGGTGCAGGGGAAGCTCACATCCTTTGCATACTCCACTGGGAGGAGTTAAATACTCGACTCACTAACTGGGTCTGCCACAGTGTCGGCTGCTGTACTTTGCCGTCCAGATAACCTTGTTGGTCCAGCAAAGTCTCTAATCTGAACAACATGAAGACGTGGAAAGAGATTCCAGAAACTGAATTTAAAGGCCAGTGATACACGAGCTCAGTCAGGAAAGCTCATCCTGAGGAGACCACCTGGCCTCAAGAACCCAGAAGATGATAAGATGAGAGGAAATGTCAAATGTCATAGATGTAGAGATGAGATAATAATTTCTGGAAGGACATCTAACTATACATGCAGCTGGCTGGAGGAAATGTGATTGAAATGCTCAACAACGGGTTGTTTCTGAGTGAACGGGAGGTACCGTTTTCACTCGCTTTTAGAATATTACTATTCCTGCTCTCATCTTTATTCCATTTAAAATTAAAAGAGAGTTTGGAGAAGTCTCCCAGACGTGTGACTAAGAAGTCATGATATTCGGACGTACTGTTTTAGAAGGAGCACCCTTCCAAAATGCCCAAGTCATTTGGAAATGTGAGGAAACCCAAGAAGCAGCGCATCCAACAACGAACATTGATAAGTATCAAGCTGCTTCCAGAATGGCCACTCGTGGAAGTATTGTAAATCCACACGCGGGGGCTTTGTTCACTATTTAAAGAGTTCCATACAAGGCTTGTTAGTGTTGGCGAATGGCACAACCATTTCGACTAAAACTATTCGTACTGTAACAAATCCATGAAGTGGTCAGTGAGTGCTTAATGCTGTTTTATTCATCTGGCACATTTCTACCTTCATGTCTCAGGTATTCCTGTTGGTACGGGACAAATTCCATTTCACACCGGAACTCACCCAACGTTTGGCACATAGAGAAGTAATAGTGGCACGTTAGTATTACATTATTTGTCAAATCTACTGGATGGTAAGAAACCTTTTAAAGTTCCAAATAAGGACTAATAAGTTAATTTACACATATTATTAACGCAATTTCAACTCATTCTGTAGTAAATGGACTGTGTTAACGATTTGAGGAAGAACAATGTGGGAAGTATTTAAAGGCAGGATGCGATGGGCAGCACCAATGGGCTCAATGAAGCCAGCTAGCAGTACTTTGCACTCAACTGTGTTGCAACCTGGTTCTGGGCTTCCCAGGAGCATGCCCATGCTACCAGACGCGACCACGGGTTGTGGATAGTGGAACGGCCACGGCATTGTCCCCAGGGGCATGTCTGCGGCCAGCTGTGAATAAGGACAGCATGCTGACTGAATAAGCTGCCGCGAACAATGGGCAAAACCCAAGAGATCCTGAACAAAGGACTCAAGGGCAAGCGGATCTACATTTACCTTAAAGGCCATCGCAGCCTATAGTTTTAGGTCTAAGCTGGCCTCCATGCGCTCAAGCACTCGGCGGCCGTACCAGGCTCTCCCTCATTTGGGTGCCGGCTCAGAGGGGGCACGAGGGCAATGAAAAGGCTGACTGCCTAGCGAAAAGGGGTACAGAATCCCTACCCATCAGGCATGAACCACAGGTAGGTATGACGAAAAGTCACCTGAACCGTCTGGTTGCTCGATAGGAGATACAGGAAAATGGCGCCCATTGGCATCGCCAGCCACAACTAAGACAGGCGAAAAGGCTTTTCACGCCTTCCTGTCAAAGGGTGAAGGCGATGCTGACACTCTCTAGACAAGATCTGAGAGTACTGATAAGCTTCCTCACCAGGCACTGCCCACTCAGATATCACCTCAACAAGATGGGCATCTCAGAGGCGGTGGAATGCAGACTCTGCGGTGAGGAGGACGAGACAGCAGTGCATATCCTGTGTGAGTGCCCTGCCTTGGCAGCAAAACGCTTTGAATACTTCAGTCAGGGGACCACTGAACCCCAAATCATGGCGGAATCTACGGTGAAGGACATACTCAGCTTCCTAAGGAGGGCGGGTATGTAGGACGCCTTCTACTAAGAAAGGGCCAGCGTCACAATAGGACCATATGCGGCCGTAGTGACAAAGGGACTTGTCCCACACGCCCTCGGGTCAAAAAAAAAAACAAAACAAAACTGTGTTGCAAGCCAATAAAGTACTGCTAAAGATAATTAAGAGAGTGAAAGGAAAGTAAGGTGTGGGATTCCAATGCGGCTCAACTGAAGTTGACAAGAAAAGTTCGGTTCTGACTTATGGGAAACGAAAAAATATCACAGAAGGTTCGTCAAACTGCAAGGTATTCTTCACTGAACTTCAGTGAGCAGGAATGATGGTTTATGTGGTTTCGTTGTTTAGCTTCAGTAGAATGTCATCTTCAAGGGAAATTCGGAGAGCAACGAGCTCCAAATGTAACTGGCGAGGAGTAAAAACGGCTCCTTCGTTGTCTGTGATGCTATCTGATTGGCCTACTTGGGGTGACTATCCTCATCGTGACTGACATGAAGTGAAGAGAGTTGTCGGGGTTTGCCTGACATTCCCGTCGAGCCGCAGGCACGCGGCTTGTGGCCAGTCGAGCTTTCTTCATCCAGTCTCCATTCCATTCAATGCTCTCGTTCTTTCGAATTACGGTCAAACGTCATTCGTTGGAAAAAGGTGTGCCCCATCCCTACATGAATGGAGAGCAGTAGAGGAGGGGGTGAGGGCCTAAACCGAGTCATTCACATCCCGTTCTACCAAATTCAGCATTCTTTACTCCACTGGACTATAGTAATCAGCGATCCATACTCCTTTACAAGATCTCTGTATATTCATGAGAGAGCCATCTTAAGAGGGATTGGAAGATAGAGCTTGCCAATAATGGCTCTGAATGTGGCATCCCACTTTGGTGCCATATCCAGAACTCTGGTTATTTCCTCGATTCAAAAGGCACTGGAGTTTTTGTTTAGATTAATGCATTGAATTCAGGATTTCGTCCGTTCCGATCAGAAAACACGTTCATCGTACTGAACCTAGAATTACCGCAGTTTCAGCGGGCATTTGATCTATTTCACGCACCAAAGCCTGACATGTGTACACCAATTATGTTATGTTTGTCTTCAACAAAAATAGATGTGAACTTAATTTTCTGCGTTTTCATCACATTACTCATTTCAGGCAGATTCGAATGTTGACGAATTAAATATTGGCTGTCGTTGAAATCTTCTAATAAAATAAAATGCATTAGTGTTATTGCGGATACATCGAAAACGGTATTGACTAGCCCTGACGGTTTGTAGCGATTCAAGCTCCGCTAATCAGTTAGTACGGCGTGTTGTCTTCCAGTACAGCCAATTGCCGCGTTTCGTATTTCAAACATTTGCCGAACCAGTTTCGCCGCACGCAAACCCGTTCGTTTTTGAGCACGAAGCACTGCCTTTGGATGATGTTGAAGAACATTTTCCCGACGAAAGTGGAAGCTGAAGTGTCGACCATCTTCAAACAAGCTCGAAACCTAAGAGAAAAATATAAACGTGTTAATTATCGCCTAGTGACGTCGTAAGGGGGGTTATAAGCAATCGGCCGAGGATGCCAGTAGTTGCCTGCCCTTGGGCTTGATTTACTTCGCAGGGCGATACAACCCTAATAACAACCTTAATTACAACTAATGTGTTCTCCCTTCCAGCACACGAGATTCGTCAATTTCAATCCAAGTCAACATTGTCCCTTGGTGCGCCAGGTTTGATTGGGTGGGGACCTCCTAATGGCTGTGAAATGCCTACTTCGGTAGTCGGTTTGCATGTTTCTCAGTCAGAGCCCAATCATCTGATTAGCCAATCAGTGCACAGTGAAAACCGACGGACCTAAGGTGCAGGTACATCAAACGCCAGTTGCAGCCAGGCTACTCGTCATGGCCCAGCATGTCTGAGCTGGCAGAAGCTCTCAAAAGACCACAAGAGGAAGAAGTGGTCACCGGCTGGTATGATACATTGCGCCCAATGAACAATTGGCCATGACCATGAGGTTTAGTGTGGCCAAGTTCAAATGATCTGAGTGAAAAATATCTGGTGTGTAGCAACACACAACTTTCCGCCACCCCTCAAGTTCGAACACCAGCTACGTCTGCGGGCGCTATATCTTCATTCAACGCATTTTTACAGGAACATTTATGTAGAACAAAATGTAGGGACTAGTTAGCTGAGAGTACTCCGACAGTTTGATCGAAATCGTTAGAGCCGTTTTTGAGAAAATTGGAATACCGATAAATTAATATTCGACAAATCTCCTTTTCTGAGTTAACTTGGCTTATATCTCCGTTCAACATATATATACAGAAATAATTATGATTAACGAAATGTTGGTATGGGTGACTAAAAGACACTTCATTAGGATTTATCACATCTGGTGAAAAAGTTACCCTGGAATTTACGGAAATGTTAGAAAAAACGTTATTTTCGACACATTTTGATTTTTATCTCTGTTCAATGGACCGTCACAGGAACATTTATTGAGAAGAATATGTAGATATTAACTATTCGAAAACATCTTGAAAGTTTGGTGAAACTCGTTGAAGCCGTTTTGCCAAAAAGCGTAAAAAACCTATTTTGGCTTCAGGGGCCCATATCTCCGTTCACCGTATTTTCATGGAGATATGTATGGAGAAGAAAAGTTAGGTATTAATTGGGAAAAGATAATTTGAAAGTTTAATCAAAATCGTTAGAGCCGTTTTCGAGAAAAATGCGAAAAACCCTAGTTTTTGGTACATTTTCGTCCCCCCACTCCCACGCACAGACACACGCGGACCACGCTCCGAAATTAGGTTTTTTAGACTCAGTAGGGTCTGAAACGTAAAGATCTGAAGAAAACCCAAATTTTTTTTTGGACCGATTACTATACTTTCCTTCTCTTCGGGTAGCGGAAAGTAATAAATTGAATTAGTAGCAAAAGCAACGAAAACCATTAAATATACGTAGGGCAAAGGAAAGTTTGTGATGTGTCGCATTTGATGTTTTTTGGGTCATTTCGGTCTTCAAAATGGAAACGCCTCATAACCTTGTTTCAACTCAAGGAAGAACAGGCTGGTCGGTTCAGCCATACTCGTTTTATATACCGTCATCACTACTCAGTCACTATTTGCGGCCAGGGAGCTTCGAAACGCGTTTATGAGCCCAAAACTATAAGTATTAGTCAGTAGGTAAGTATTATTCGATGACAAGTACTGTGTTAGTTCAATGTGAATCATTTAAGCTGCGTTGGTGTATGTTGAGTCTTTTACAATTTCGATTGCGACGAACCGTGCCATTTTCTTCACTCACTCGCTAGGGGTGAATTCCGCGATATTTTAATAAGTGGTGGTGATACATTGCAGAGGTTGTTCTTCGTTCAATTTAACTACTAATTTTTTTTCGTTTACTCAGAACGTAATTATAATATGAGTCTCGTTGGCCAACTTTCTGCTATAACGATTTCAATCAAACGCACAGGGTGTCGTCAACTTGTTGACAACTATGAATCGCTCTGTTCGTCTCATCTGCTGAACGGAGATGAAACCCAAAATGTGCAAAATAAACTTTTGTTTCCAAAAACGGCTCCAACAATTTTATTGTGACTTCCTCATATTTTGCACAGTAGTCGTGATTTTATCCAATAGGTCGTATCTTCTACCCATTATCATTTCTCTAACCAGCCATCGCATGTAACGCATCGTGTATTAACGCATCGCATGGTATTTGCAGAGGGTCGGTGGACAGTTATGTGATGCGTCACACTCGACGCACAGAAAAACATTAGGTGCGGATTGGACGGCTCAAAAAGCTTTTTTGGTTGTTTGCTTTTGTGACCTGAGAGGTGCCTATCGTACTTCTCAGGTAATAAACTAGACATTTTCTGAAACTCTTTAAAACAACTATTATGAAAACAAATTATTAGGAAAAGGAAAAGAAATTGTTTAGGCGATTGAAAAACTTTCACCTGCCTCAAGAAAACAAATTTTAACTGTCGCAGCGAGGGGTGAAAAGGAATGAAGTATAACTCGTGCTCGTCGACAAGAAAAGGCTATCGAGGGTAAGGGAAGCATATTAGCTCAGCACTTGAGGAGGTAATGACCCAGGTTCGGCCCATTTCAGAGACCCGCCCTTTCCAAGTAACAGCCTGTCAAGTCTTAAATGCTCTTGATTAAGACCGGTTAAGTTTGAGGTTTCAGATGACACCACAGACACAGATTCTAATCAAAGAAATAACTGCTGAAACAAAAAAAGGGGTTGTGCCGATTTAGCACTCAGTTTGTGGCAAGACGAACATTTCAAAGCAGTTGACGATTGGGAGCGAAACGACGATACGGTGATGATCATCAGCCTTTTACTGACATACGCTCCGGCCAACACACAATGTGCTTCATCTGTACAGCTTGCTACATTCCTCAGACATCCATTTTCTCGTATAACACGATAATGAAGACATTGTTTCGCTGGAAGAGGGCTCCTATAATTTGTCGGAGAAATGACGACAGCAAGATCCCGTTGCTAATTGTTAACGCCACTCGCGGCCACAATTGAGCTCTAGATTTTCCGAGGAATGACAGTTTATTGTTAGATGTCAGCGTCGCTTGAGCTTCAATCTCTGCCGACGTTAAAGGACATACCTGAACCAGTTAATCGGTAAAGACCGCGCTCAACAACCTGAAACGCGTGAAGTTCCCAATGCTCAACACTCTGGTTGATTGAAAATGGTGTCTCACTCGCCAGTCAGCGCAACAATGTGAGCTTTCTTCTGCACCCTGACTGTATTATTCTGACTATTACTATTATTATTGAACTCTGCCTGCCCTTTCGGGGTAAGCACCAAGCCATAAAGTCCTCTTGTGCATTTCTAACGTCTCACAGGTACTCATGACTACCTGAAGAGCACCTGGTATTTTCTGCAAGAGCCTACTTTGAATGCCTTGGAGTAGTTGTGCCTAAGAAGAAAAATGGTTCTATATCAAGTCTCTAGCCCTAGGCGAGGTCATGGTCAGAAGTCACTCTTCTATACCACACCGCTTTTAACGAGGTGGGG
Source organism: Pachypeltis micranthus (assembly GCA_020466155.1). NCBI lineage: Eukaryota > Metazoa > Arthropoda > Insecta > Hemiptera > Miridae > Pachypeltis > Pachypeltis micranthus. Next base: position 54,429,655 of record CM035771.1, on the reverse strand, counting down.
GGGGGGGTATCATTTATACTCATAACATAAAAATGTTTGTTCATTTTGCAGTGTGCGGTGATGATTCCTACTACCTGCTCTAAGTCCTTTTCTTGTCATCCCCTGAAGGCAAAGTTAGCTTTTATCTCAAGGGTTGGTTCTGAAACAAAGCATTTGGAGTGCCTCACTCGAGTTCCAAGGAGTCTTTGCATCCTCCAGGCATATCCTTTCACTGTCCTTTCAGTGGCCCTACAGGTAGGGTAGTCGACCAGAGTCTGGTCATTTCCAGTTATACCCTTTTACCCAGGAAACCTGTAACATAATTAGCGCTGGCTGAAGAGTTGAGCCTCATCCTGCACTTTCTTACTAGTTTTGACGTCCTACTAATCCTCGGCCGCCGCATCAAAGATGCGTTCCATGCCTTAGCATCGGCCATCAGAGAAAAAGCCCACTTAGCGGTCCCGTTAATAAACTCACCGTGACGTATTAGTGCCCCGTGGTGGATCCTGGAGATTGAATTTTTCAACCAACTTCTAAAACACCTGCGCTGCGTGATGATCCGAGGAGCGCCTGCCAGACAGCAGGACCACCACAAGGATTACCAAGCTACAAAATGTGAACTACAACGACTGTTCGCGCTTTCAAAACACGCTCATGATTTTTCTTGCCCAGGCTCAGGCCTTTCGTCAGTAGCCGCTTCCCGCTCTCCCTCCCTTTTCATTAGCTCGCCGTTTGCTTCCCAATCTCATTGAGTTCCTTCACTTCCCTTACGCGTCTTCGCACAATTTTACCTTTCATAACCCGAAACGACCAGGTCACCCGGCGTTTTTATCTAAAATTATATCATTTTTCAATTCTCGTGTACGATCCAAGTTGTATGTGTGCATCATCTACTGTCGTCGCTTCGTCACCTGCACTCGTAAGTACTGGGCCCAGGAAAACGCCATCATCATCGGTGAGTCAGTCTTTTATGCGCATTTTGGATCGAACACGTAAACAACCAATACAGTCCACTTTACCTAATCACAGAATCAGCGCATCAGTTAGACGTCTTCCTAACTGAGAATTCGTTCATTTGTACCGAACAGAAATTTGGTCCACTTTGGCCCGGATCTCAATAAATCCATTTATTACCATTTTTCCTATTCCCAATCCGCCTTTATTTCCTCAATTTTTCCATATATTTGCCGTCAATTTAATTCTTCACGGCTTTCGAAGACAATGGCAACTCCAGATGAGGCCAAGCGCTCAATTCGACAGTTGCGGCGAAAAGGAGATTGCATTCGCAGAACTTAATGCAACCTTCGATCTAATTGGCAACGTTGGAACCGGGTAATACCGAGAATTTCCTAGCTCGATGTGAATCGCTGAGCTCTTTACGAGCCGAGTTTCGATCTCTCCAGTTGGAAATCGTCGAGTTAAATGAAGATGTAGTTCCGGCCGATCAACTTCCGGTAGAAACTGTCTCCAAATCATTTGACGAAATGTATTTTAAGATAAAGGACTAGAAAAATCGCTTACTCGAATAATGGATGGAGCTCGAGCAACACACGCCGGTGAAACATCGAGCGCAAATAATTCTACCTCTCCATAGACAGCCGCAATTATTCATTGAAGCTACCTCGAATAATCATTCCTACGTGGAATGGCGACATGAATGCCTTTAATAATTTTTTCTCATTGTACAATTCGATGGTACATGAAGCTGATTACCCTCTTACTGCTAAGCTGACTTATTTACGTTCCTTTTCTTACTGGTACACCTTTATCCATGATAGAACACCTTCCGATATCGGATGCAAATTACAATATAGCCTATAATACCATCAAAGATAAGTACGCTTCAGAACGGACTCTAGCTACTCATTATCTGAAGAAACTCTTTGAGTTTTCTCTATTTCAGGTGACTCAGTAGAAGAGTTGCAATCCTTCTTAGCTATTTTTAAATCGAATATGGAGGCCTTTACAAATCTCAAGTTAGAAGATCCTTACGATTTTATTATGTTTACTTGGGCGATGCGATGCCTACCCTCTAGGATACGTGTTATGTCGATCAAGGCCGAATAAATGACTCTTCGTTACCTAAATTTGATCAATTGCTCCGGTTTGTTCAAACCAATGCAAAATTAAGGAATTAACAGTGCAGCTTCAGTCACCTAAAATTTGTAGTACGCTCAAGGGTAGTTCTAATAATAAGAAGTCTTTTCAAAATTCTTTAATGATCACTCCTTCAGATGGAAGTACATCAGCCGCCTCTTCAACTCCGAAACCATGTGTTTTGTGTCACGAGAATGACCGCTTTCGCAATTGCGACATTTATTTAGCACTCCTGTGGATCAGAGGAAAAGACTCGTCGTACGTCATAAAAATGTTTGAAGTGTACAGGTGACCATTATGCTACCATTTGTACCCTCCAAAGGACGTTGTAGTACATGTAGATCCTCTGGTCACCACTCTACTCTTCATGGCATTGTGCTTCCTGCCGCCACTAACCCTTCTGCAACAGACAATTTCCATATGCAACCTTCTCGTGCATCAACCTCAACTTCTGGGACTCAGAGTGCTGACGTGTCTGTTCAAATTGACTTAAACCCAGGCTCCTCTGCAAGTCACACAAACCATTCCGACTCATCAAATAGCGTAGGCGATGTCTCGCTGCTAACAGGGGTCTCTCCCACTCCACCTAGTTCTCATGTAGTGGTGTTGGGAACAGCCCAGGGTTTCATCAAGGATCGGAACTCCCAATGGGTACCGGTACGTTTTTGTCATTGATAGTGGTTCACAGGTCAACTTGATTTCAGCTGACTGTGTTCAGCGACTTGGGTTGGATGTCCAACCCATCTCTATCCCCCTGGTTGGAGCGTTACAGACTTCTGTCGGCATCTCAAAGGGCGCAGTTCAACTGGTTCTTTCTTCTAGACGTTCTAAATTCTGAACCCCTCGTCTCCCAAGCTGTCGTTGTCCGAAAGGTTTGTACAAATCTGCCCACAGTGGCTCTTTCTGCGAATGTGTTCTCCAAATTTGCTCACCTTGATCTTGCAGATAGAAAATTTCACATTCCAGGAAAGATAGATTTCCTCTTAGGCGCAGCGTTGTATCCTCGTTGTTCCAAGCAGGGTACGGCATATTGGGTGGCGAACCAGCTGCCGTTCAAACCAATTTCGGTTGGGTGATTATGGGAGTTTCTCCGTCTACTCAGGACGCACTCTCTGATTGACAACCTAACTGGTCTTATATGTGGTTTAACTTTGGAAGAATCACTTCAGAAATTTTGGCAAACTGAAGAGAGGTCAATCACGTTCAACCAGTTGATCCTTTGCATGCGATAGTTGAGTCACATTTTAAAAATACTCACACCTTCTCAAGGTCTGGTCATTATGTGGTGCATCTTCCATTCAATGAAAACAGAAACAACACGCCCTTCGGACGATCCAAGGAGATGGCAGCCAAGCGCTGGTTGAATCTGGAGAGAAAACTACTTAAAGAACCTAGCCTGTACGCGGCATACCAGAGTTTTCACAGAGTATCTTCATTCAGGGCACATGCGAACAGCCGTGGTAGCAGGCAGGTACTTCATTCCTCATTTTGCTGTTCTACGTGACTCCATATCTAGCCCTATTCGAGTTGTATTCGACGCCTCTTGCAAGGATTCCTCTGGTTTATCCCTCAATGATCGTTTGCATACTGGTCCTCCATTGCAGAAAGACATTAGTGAGGTGGTATCTTTTTTCAGACTCTATGCTGTTGCAGTGACAGCTGATATCAAAGCAAATGTATCGCAAATCCAATTGGTCCCAGAAGATTGTGTATATCAACATATCGTTTGGCGACAGTCTGAAAATGAACCACTGCAGGAGTTCCAGTTGCAGACAGTGACGTATGGCCTCAAGCCAGCGCCTTACCTGGCTCAAAGAGTACTCATGCAACCTCGTCATAGACCATGGCTCTGAGTTTCCATTAGCATCTCAGGCACTCCAGGAATGTTGCTACATGGATGATATCTGTTGTTCTGTTGCTAGCATTGACCAAGCAATTCAACTACGTTCTGAACTCACACAGCTTTTGAGTCGCGGTGGTTTCGAGCTTCGCAAATGGGCATCCAACTGTTCGCAGCTTCTGGCAGGACCTTCCAGATGATCATCGAGCAGATGTGCTTACGCTACGGTCCAACCTTGTCCTACTCTCTACACATTCTGGTTTACAGTGGAATCCACAACCAGACATTTTCACTTACAAAATAGAGGTGCCGAGACCTGCAAATACTAAACGCTCGATTCTATCTCAAGTTGCGTCCATCTTTGATCCTTTAGGTGGGCGGCGCCAGTTGTGTTTTAAGTGGGCGAAAGTGTTTTTGAGAGAGCTCTGGACCCATTCTCTGGATTGGGATTCAGAGCTTCCAAATAATCTGTCCGAACGATGGAAGAACTTGCTACGCAGTTACCAGCAGTTCAGGACATTTCTATTCCTCGGTTCTGCGTATCTCAGGATGCAACATCCTACCAGCTGATAGGATTCCTGTGACGCCTCAGAGTTGGGGTTTGCAGCTCGGTTTACCTTCGCTCAGACTCTGTCACGGCACACGAGTGGAGCTACTGAAAGCCAAGACACGAGTAGCACCTCTGCAAGTGCAGACTATCCAGCGGCTCGAGCTCAATGGTGCAGTCCTTCTCTCAGAACTGCTTCATTCAATGTCCTTTCTTATTAAGCAGCTCCATATTGAAGAATTCTACATGTTCACCGACTCTGCTACAGTTTTAGCGTGGCTGAAAACCCCTCCGCATAGGTTGAAGACTTATGTTGCCAATAGAATAGTAAAAGTACTTGAGTTAGCACGGCTGTCTTACTGGCGGCATGTAGTTTCCGCTAACAATGCTGCTGACTGCGCCTCGCGTGGACTATCGCCTGAAGGAACTAGTCAATCATTCTCTTTGGTGGAATGGACCCTCTTTCCTTCCTCGAAGATCCTGGTGACTGGCCTCAGCCCCTCGACCTGACTCCTTCACTCTCAGTTTTCCGAGATGAAACCATTACCTGAGTTGAGTTTACATACTTCGACTCTCGGTCCGGAACATCGAAGCAAAATGGATATTTACTTTCCATCATGGCCAAATACTCCTCACCACTAGACTTCAGCGTATATTCTCATGGATGATGCGCTTCATCACTAATTCTAAAAATAAAGGTCAAATCAAATTTACGAAAACTCTCCAAGTGGAAGAATTAGACATCGCTCTTCAAATAATGCTCCAGTTGACTCAGTCTCATTATTTCTCAGAGGATTTTAAGTGCTTATCAAAGGGTCGCCCAGGTTCCAGACAGCTTGCCACTTACTGCCCTTCATTGATGAAGTGGGCCTTCTTAGGGTGGGCGGTCGGCTCCAGCAGTCTCTACTTCCTGAAAGAAGCAAGCATCCAATCATTCTTCCTAAGGAAGCGCCCATAAGTCGCCTAATCTGTGACCTTTTTCATATCAAGATGCTACATTCAGGTCCACAAGCAGTTCAAGCAGCAATACAACGTCAATACTGGATCCTTTGTCTGCGCTTCACTCCTTCGACATCGCATTTGGCACTGTCACATTTGTGCTAAAGCCAGAGCTAAGACACAGCATCCTGTAATGGCGGATCCTCCTCGAGCAAGGCTGACTCCGAGTCGCCCATTCAGCACTGCCTCCGTTGATATGGCTGGGCCATTGTTCATTAAAGAATCCACCAGACGCAATGCTAAGATTAATAAGGCTTACTTCGCCATATTTGTTTGTCTGAGTACGAAGGCAGCACATTTGGAGCTTGTGGGCAACTTGAGCACGGAGTCATATAAGGCAGCACTTGACCGATTCATTGCAAGACGCGGCCTATGTCAAAAGATCCATTGCGATAATGCCACAAACTTCAAGGAGCAGCTAGAGAAGCAAAGAAGTATTGGACTTCCTTCAGTCCTCAGAACCAACCCTGCAGGATTACCTCTGCACGCTCAATTGCTTATGTATTCAATCCCCCTGGGGCTCCATGGATGGGTGGACTCTGGAAGCCGCAGTTAAGGCTACAAAACGCTCTATCAAAAGTAACCTGTAACCGCTCCTTTACATTTGAGGAGATGGCTGCACTTCTATGCCGCGTAGAAGCTGTTTTAAATAGTAGACCTCTCTGCAAAACTTCTTCTCATCCTCTCGACGACCCTGAAGTCCTTACCCCAGGTCATTTTTAATTGGAGCTCCTTAGTATCGCCGCCCGAATGTGACTTACAACAAACTCCAATCAACCACCTTCCTGCGTTGGCAGGGTGTCCAGAGGGCCTCTCAAGAATTTTGGAGGCAGTGGTCTAAAGGTTACTTGCAAGCTCTGACAGTCCGTCCCAAATGGACAACACCCCGACCTCCGCTCCAAGTTGGTGAGCCTGTCTATGTAATCACAGACAATACCCCAGCATTGGAATGGCCTCGCCATAGTGGAAGAGTTGATTGCTGGAGAGGATGGAGCGTTGCCCGGAGAGCTAGAGTGCGCACCAGCAAAGGTAGTTACCTGCGACCCGTGGCAAAGGTTGGTGTCTATCCCTTCTGTTGATTCTCCTGGATAATCCTACTTCCAGTTTAGGTTTGGAGTATCACCTTGTACATATGTAAATATATAAATCATTCCTTTGTCTTCAAAATACATAATTTTGGGTGCGCGGTGTTCGCGCTTTCAAAACACGCTCATGATTTTTCTTGCCCAGGCTCAGGCCTTTCGTCAGTAGCCGCTTCCCCGCTCTCCCTCCCTTTTCATTAGCTCGCCGTTTGCTTCCCAATCTCATTGAGTTCCTTCACTTCCTTTACGCGTCTTCGCACAATTTTACCTTTCATAACCCGGAAACGACCAGGTCACCCCGGCGTTTTTATCTAAAATTATATCATTTTTCAATTCTCGTGTACGATCCAAGTTGTATGTGCATCATCTACTGTCGTCGCTTCGTCACCTGCACTCGTAAGTACTGGGCCCAGGAAAACGCCATCATCATCGGTGAGTCAGTCTTTTTATGCGCATTTTGGATCGAACACGTAAACAACCAATACAGTCCACTTTTACCTAATCACAGAATCAGCGCATCAGTTAGACGTCTTCCTAACTGAGAATTCGTTCATTTGTACCGAACAACGACTCATACGTCGAGTCAAAAGATCTTCATGGCGTCATTATGTCACCAATAACCTAAGTGACCACCTCAGGGGCGCATCTTACAACTTGGTAGGTACAGTGGGAACTCTGCTGCGTGAGCTTCCACAGATAGCTTCACTACGAGATACTAATATGGCGCTTCTCAGTTGATTCCCGGGGATCAGTAAATCTGATGGACCCCCTCCAACCATGGTCAGTGGTAGAAGTAACTTTTGACAAAGCTAGTCTGTTTCCTTATCAGTATATCTGTACTTGAACGCTTTGAGAGATTTACATCAGTCATGGAGGTTGCAGTTTCGCTATCATGTAAGAGGCCAGCCACTCTCCCAGCATCCACCGAACCCAGAGCTGTGGCGGTTTTTTAATCTGGTTTCCCAGCTGATCCAACCATTTGCTTAGGTGGTAAGTTTCAAATGAGTAGATCAACTGTGACCACCTTTCTTTGCCATGGCTGTTTCCACAAAACAGGCTGAGCTTGCTTCAACAGTCAATGCTGGTAGATTTGTATGCTCTTCCAACAACCATTGTTCACTGTTGTAGGAACTACAATGGGGCAGCATGTTGTTTCTTGTATCTTCTCCACTGGAGCCACAAGATGTGCAGGATGGACAGTCTTTGAGAGGACAGAAAAGGAGCAGCGCACTGAAGTAGCCATGTCCCATAAGGATCTGGGTCGTCCAGTGGTTTGGCGCAACCCACGTTCTCATAAGTCATTCACAGATGTTGGGGAAAACTCATGCGTGTCTTTTCACTTTGACGAGGATTTCCATCTCTATGGCCATTTATTTAATGCTCATTCATTGATGATGGCAAGCCCTTGCTCAATAGATAGGTCTATGCTAAGTTCAGCCCTGAGTGGGGCCAAGTCAACTGGTGACTGACCAGTGATCACTTGGAGGGCTTCAGTTAATACAGTCTTATAGGCCTTGGTGATCCACAGGAGCGCAGCTCTCTGGGATTGGACTAACACCCTCTTATGATTGACTGTGAGTTTGTACCCCAGACAACAGGGCAGTAACCAATCTCGCCTAGAGGATCGTGTCCTGGTAACACAGTCCCCAAGTAGCCTGACTAATCACTCACAGTGAGGCAAACCTTGCGATGATGGTGTCTATGAGGAACTGGGGGTGTGGGGTAAGCATGACCTTTCACCTATATTCACTACTAAGTACTTGTTGCTAAGTACTCTGTGGCCGCCAAAGCGTATTGAGGGTTGGCTATCTACTTTTCCCTTTAAAAGGATTACCTGGGTTTTTTCCTCAGCCACCTGCATCTTGACATGCTTGCGCCATTTTGACGGTGCAGGGCACATGGTGTGGTTTCGCCTCAATCAGACGGATCGACTGAGCACCGATCAGCAGCCAGATCATTCACATAAGCATATGGCTAGAGGCTAGTCTCTCTAAACTAACCAGTACTTAAGTTGTTTTCTCTATAAAAATGTTTGTTGATGTTCATAACATAGTTAGGACCAACAATGCCTGCATAAGCAGCTCCGTTTCAATTACTACAGTTTTTACAGCTTTCGTCGAGTAATTCATGAACAATATTATAACCCTCCGCAGAAAAATCAAGTTGATAATCTTATGAATCGCCTGTGCAATGATTTCCAAATACGGTTGGGGCATTAGTACGAGCAACTCATTTAATTCCTGAACATTGAGCGCTACCACTTTCTACATAAACGTGAAGTTATGCTTGAAGTTGAAATGAACTAAATTTAAAATAGATTGGATTCGTAGCTAAAGCCATGAAAATCTCTGAACGTACGTTGGACTACTGAGAGTTGTGTGCGTTGAAGACAAATTAACTCCAAAGTCAGGCCACTCTCAAAGCCTAATCCTCGTGTTACGAGGAGGGTTTGGAGACGTTTTTGGGGATCCGCTGACTCAGGCAAAACTTACAGCAATCGCGCCGGAGTTTCGATCCACAATTCTCGACGTAAGTCTGTCTTAACCACTAGACCACGATCAACCGCTTGCCTTTAAAGGGAGTCAGGCGGTACACTCGTATCGCCTTACCCTTACGTCGCGGCTGGTCTGGGATTGTCTGACTGGTGTGAAGGCCCTGGCCGAGGACAACAGTGTAACACTGTGTAGGGTGCTGGGTCATCAGGGAATACGGGGAAATGAGTGGGCCGGCCGATGGGCTGGCGAAGAAAGGATCAGCCCAAATCCCAGTCGGCCCTGAGCTCTTTGTTAGGACTACCAGAAGACACCTTTCGTAGAAAGGTTGGCAAATGGGGGAAAGGTGCAGGGCTACCTATTGGCAGAGGATGCCCTGCCTTAGACAGTCAAAACTCTTCATCCAACATTCCAGCAGGAGGGTCAAGGAGGTGCTTGGAATGGGCAGGAAGGATATGAGGATCATATGTGGCCTGTTCACGGGTCACAGTCTGTTGAGGTACCGTACCACCTTGCAAACGTTGGGAAGTGTCAGTTAGTGTCAGTTACGGGTATGCAGGTTCTGCGAGGCAGGGCTGAAAACGGCAGAGCATGTGTTATGCATATGAGATGGACTCACAGCATCGTGGCGTCGTCGTGAGTTTGGGAGGCCCTTTCTACAGCCAGAAGATGTGGTGAGGGCAGAACTTGCGGATGTCCTTTGCTTTTTGCGGGGGTGGTAGGGACGTGTAGGGGACGTTGCACTAAGGGAGCCCAGTGCCTTGTGCCTGGGTGTGGAGCAGGGGGGCCAAGAGCTCATGGACGCCCTTACAACAGGCCCGTTTGTGGAATCTTCAGAATCCACCTTTAAAAAAATAAATAAAAAATAAAAAGAAGAACAGAAATTGTTAGGTTTATTACTATTTTTGCGAAGGGAGATTACGGGGGTGAGTTTTTGAGTTGTTTTGCTAGAGTGGCGTTTAATATTGCCTAATTTTTTTTTGACTATACAAATATTGGCAGGTTTGGAAGTACGATTGGGGCAATTTCATTTCCCGTTTGGCACACCGTGTTTGGCGTTCAGGAGCAACGGAAACTGTGCCGCGGTATATGTATCCCAAACAGAAGTCAGCCATTGGAAAGCCACTCATCTCTCCTAGTATAATTTCAACAACTTGAATATCACGAGGAGAAATAACAGCGAGAGCATTAAAGTTTTCCGGAGGGTGGGCAGAGCTCGACAGCTGCGAGATTTTCTCGCTTCTTCAGGGTCCAAATCGCGCCTGACGTTCACAATGACGTCGTAAGCTCGGACGCGTGAACAGAGATCATTACTTCCACGCTTGACGACGCAACGAGGTCGTTTCAGAGCCGTAATGCAGTCTGGCTTCTGAGAGGGAGTTCCCATCCATAATATAAATTACAAAAAAAAATTGTGCTCAATCCGCACAATTAATTCACTTGAAAATTAAAACTCTCGTAATTATCCATTGGAGTAACGTAAACCGTTTTGAAACTTATTTTGCCGTCTTTATGAAGTTTTTAGTGAAAGTCCCCCCCTTATTGCAGACTTGACTCAGGTGAGATTCGGATACGATTTTCCAGATGCATTGGCCGTTACGAGGCTTCAGGAAATACCCAATCACAAACAGGCAATTGACAGTGGTCGTGTGGCTCTTCGAGCACGGAAATCTCCTGGACTCAGGAATAAGGCCCCCGCACTGGTTTTTGAGCTTCCAACGATAATTCCATAATGACCAACCAATGCGAGGTTGATCATAACTTTAATTAATTACGATACGATTTAAAAAATCCTAAACCTTGGTAATTAGATGAGTGCTATGCCAATAACTAGAGGCAACCCATTAAATTGCCGATTTGTCGCCATCTTACCGCTGTTTCAGTAACAAATTATTTAGTTTATTGAGAATATGAAATGTGTTCAAGGTCCAACAATTACAAGTTCATTCATGGAGGTGTAGAGATGATTAGCGCTGGTGGCGCTTAAAAGCCCTTTTGGGAACATAGGTGACCTTTATTTGGCTCTGGAGACTTCCCCGAGCTATTGGCCTTCAACCAATCGGACTGAAGGAATTAACATTTTGGAATGAATGTAAACAAAGGACTTCAATTTCGGTGTTTTCTAAATATCGTGTGACTGACAGGGTTTTGGTGGCACCGAAAACAGACTGCTCCAGTGTCTGTTGTAAACACAGCCCTCACTAATTTATGATAAAATGTCAAATAAGTACAATCGCATATAGGGAAAGGGGGAAGGGACTATTTGACAAGTTTCAATTTTTTACTTTCCTTGGCTCTACAAAGTAGAAAGGAAAGTTATGTAATCGGCTGAAAAAAAATTTTGAGTTTTCTTCAGATCTTTACGTTTCAGACCCTACTGAGTCAGAAAAACACTATTTGGGAAAATGGTCTGTGTGTCTGTGAACGATTTTTAGAGAGAACCATCGTACCAAATCCACTCAAACTTGATATCTCGCCCGCAGGTTGCCATGGGACGCCAAAATAAGGGTTTGAACAAAATCCACCGAAAGTTAACTATAGTTATCATAGTGATCAAAACACCAAATATTTTTTTTCTCAAAAATGGCTCAAACGATTTTGATTAAATATTTTATATCGATAGCTCCCAATATGGCAAGTATACCATGAAATTCTCATTCGTGGGAAAATGACGAGAGCAGCACAATAAATTACCAAAACTTTCGACGAAATCCATTTTAACGCGGTTTTTAGAGGAAACAGCCGTACCAAATCAGCTGAAACTTGATGTCTAGCGTACAGGTTACCACGGGACGCAAAAATAAGGGTATGGGAAAAATCCACCGAAAGTTAACTATAGTTATCATATTGATCAAAACACCAAATATTTTGTTTCTCAAAAATGGCTCTAACGATTTTGATTAAATTTTTTATATTGGTAGCTCTCAATAAGGCAATGATAATATAAAATTCTCATTCGTGGGAAAATGACGAGAGCACCACAATAAATTATCAAAATTTTCGAGCAAAAGCGTTTTTAGCGCAGTTTTTTCCTTATAAACTCCGCTGCAATGTTGGTAGAATGTTAAAGAAAATTGGTATTGTAGTCCAATCCAATACCTGAAGGGTGAGTGTTTAAAAACGCTCATGAAATACATGGGGCTCACTCCAGAAATTCCTGAATTCCAACTACCGCCGTTTCGCTTATTACCAGTTCTAAACGTTTTTACCCAATAACTCTGCAAAAGTAATTACTATCCTTCTTCAAAAAATTTACAGCCTCATTAATTATCTGTGTACCAATTGCTCAATAATGGTGTTGCAATGAGTACCAGCAGCACAATAAAATCTGGAACTGTAAGCGCTACCGCTTCCTGCTGCCGTAAAGCGTTGTTTGACCAAGTTCAAATTAACTGAGTGATAAATGAATTGATTAAATAGAATTAGCCCTGCACCAGATATTTGGTAACCGTATTTATTGTCGTTTTCAGTGAGTGATTTTATCGAGTTTGTCTCTGCACAAAAACAACTCGATCTGATACAAACCTAGTTCATGATGTTCTCCTCTTTCTTTCGAGTCTCGTCCCAGTAGGTAACATCGACGCCTTTTGACGCACTTTGTCCTAAGCTAAGGGGCATTGCCAAACATGTAGCGCCTGATACCGAACTTAACCTCCTTTCCACAGTTATTGTGAACTCTCATGACGTTAACCCTGTTCTAATACTACTGCGCTGAAATAATATTTACGAGTTCTCTGTAAAGTTGAACAGAGGCAGTGGCCACGAAACGCACGAAATGAAGAATTAAGGGACTAAACGTGAAAGAAGGGAGGATTTTACCGGCCCATTTGGCGGTCGTTTAATGGAGGTTAAATTACCATAGGGACGTAAGTTCGACTGCTTGACGCGGAGATGAGAAGAGGGTAAATGATTTAGACATGAAAAGAACTTGTCGTGTGGTGGCACTTGACAACAACCCTCCCTTTTTCCCCCTTAGAATTCGTGTTGCGAAGGGGTCGGCATTGAAAGAAGTCAGCAAGGAAAAATGTGGTTACATAAAAAGGTCGGTCGGTCGGTCTGTCCACTTGTGGTGCCTGAGGGAGAGACAATGAAACGAGGTAGAGCCGCTCAATCACCCGACTTTCTCACCCTCTTCCAAAGAAAGAACTGTCCTCTAGTACGTCGAAATGAGCCACTAAGGCGCTACCTTCTCTCAGGATGTGACTTATCTTGTCGAGTTTTAAAATTATTACTCAACGACCATACAAATGCGCCTATAACTTTTCCACTTCTTCACAAAGAGAGTGCTGTCAACGCTAATACCCACACGCGACTTCGGAATCCAGGATGTCAATTAAGTGGAAAATCACCTTATAACTCTTCATCAAAAGTACATGGACTCTAAAACCAACGAATCGAAAATGTTAATAGTTGACATCAACGCATCATGTTCATTGCGTCGCGTTCATATATTTTCGATCACCCCCGAGCAAATAACATTTTTCGGAGAACATATCTGTAATGTGTTGAACGAAGTAAGCTATTGTGACGTTTAGATGAACTTAATACCGGTCGGAATCTTCATTTTGCATGGGTTAACAAGAGGGCACATGGGCTTCAACGTAAGCTGGCATTGAGCCATTTGACCAAAATAACAAGACTAGCATTCACCAAATCGAGTAGATGAATTAGCGGAATACGTCGTAATTTCAAAGCACCCATTTATTTTTGTTCGAAGCCACAACTTCTAATAACAAAGAACTGAAAAGGTTTTTGAAGCATCAGCGATGAAAACTCACACCTCACGAGGCTTATAACGGACAGACCTCCGACTCACACCGTACACTCACGATATATCCATGTTTTTCAAATGACACCACATTAATCCTGACTCCTCATCAAGGCAAGCGACTTAAACGCCTTTGTTACTTTCGAGCGGGCTTTTTGCTTTTTTTTTGAAGGGGTTTCAGCCTTTTACACCTTTTGTATTACAAACGTCGGCTAGACCCCCGTAAGTTATCTCAGGCACTTCAATCAAAGAGCCAGAATAAAATGATGGGGTCTTCTCTGACGTAAGACGTTAAACCACACAATCCAGGATTCCAGAAACTCGTTTTCAATTTCACGGCTAGTCTTCTTGTTAAACAATATTAACTAACTCTCACTGCAGCGCAGTTCGGGTCAACTATCAACTAAGTACATTTAATAATAATTATCTCCCGCAAATGAAGAGTTTTTTCTGAACATTACTTTGTAACCCTGGAAACCCCTCGGACTATGCAGAGGTATCACCCTGAGGAACCCCGTACTATCTGTTGTTGGAGGAGTTCTTAATCTGGTTTCCCACCTGATCTATCTATCGTGGCAAATTTCAAAGGGACAAATCAACTGAAGGGTCAGGGGGAAAAACGATGAATCTCAATTTTTCGGCCATTTGGAGATTTCAGCGGTATCTGTTAGCTTTGGAGGAGTACTAATTGCCTGCCAAACCTTGAGGGGAAAATATCTGGTGCGTTGCAACACACAACTTTCCTTAGCTCTACAACAATTCACTTTGTACATGGCTAATTCTATTTAATCACTTCATTTATCACTTAGTTAATTTGAACTTTGTCAAACAACGTTTTACGGCAGCAGGAAGCGGTAGCGCTTACAGTTCCAGATTTTATTGTGCTGCTCGTACTCATTGCAACACCATTATTGAGCAATTGGTACACAGATAATTAATGAGGCTGTGAACACAAATTTTTTGAAGAAGGATAGTAATTACTTTTGCAGAGTTATTGGGTAAAAACGTTTAGAACTGGTAGTAAGCGAAACGGCAGTAGTTGGAATTCAGGAATTTCTGGAGTGAGCCCCATGTATTTCATGAGCGTTTTCAAACACTCACCCTTTAGGTATTGGATTGGACTACAATATCAATTTTCTTTAACATTCTACCAACACTGCAGCGGAGTTAATAAGGAAAAAACTGCGCTAAAAACGCTTTTCGTCGAAAATTTTGATAATTTATTGTGCTGCTCTCGTCATTTTTCCACGAATGGGAATTTTATGGTATAGTTGCCTTATTGAGAGCTATCAATATAAAAAATGTGATCAGAATCGTTAGAGCCGTTTTTGAGAAAAAAAAATTGGTGTTTTGATCACTATGATAACTATAGTTAACTTCCGTTGGATTGTGTTCAAACCCTTATTTTGGCGTCCCATGGTAGCCTGTGAGCGAGATATCAAGTTTGAGCTGATTTGGTACGGTGGTTTTCTCTAAAAATCGTTCACAGACACACATACACACACACACAGACCATTTCCCCAAATAGTGTTTTTCGGACTCAGGAGGGTCTGAAACGTAAAGATGTGAAGAAAACTCAAAATTTTTTTTTCAGCCGATTACACATCTTTCCTTTCTACTTCGTAGAGCCAAGGAAAGTAAAAACGATGAGAATCAACCGAAAATCGCATTGAAAGATTGGTTATAAGGGGGAAAAACGATGAGTGTCCGAGCGCAGCGGGAATAACGATGTATGTCCAGCTAAACGTAGGACTCACAGAAACTGCGGGCGCTCCTCTGTTGGGGGTGCTGTGGTTCACAATCTTATTCCTGCGTCATTCTGCCGTAGTTCTCTTGTGCCTTTGATTACTTGATTACTTCAGTTATTTATCCTGTAAATTCAACATGGACAGTGGTGAAAGCAGTGATGAAGTGGCTAAAGTGTCTTCAAAATCGACAAAAAAGAGGAAACGAACGGGAAGAATGAAAGATGTGATGAAGAAATTGAGGCTCAGCACGCTCGAAATCGGACCAGACTGTACCTGTTCCAGACTAAATGTTTTACAGTAGTAACTGAATGCGAGAGGAAGAGGTTGATTTCAGAATTTAATAGCCTTGCAACCTACGATGAACAAAACACCGCTCTTTCTGGGCTCATCAATGTGCTCCCAGTGAGCCAGAGAAGATCGACGTCAAACTCGGAAGAAGAAAACCGCCGCAGAAATGCTTCTTACGCTTTTAGAGTAAGGGTGAATAGTGAGGGGAATATGAGGGACGTGCCTGATTGTTTCAAAGCTTTCATCGTCATTTTCGGTATCACTCCAAGAAGAGTTCAGTCAATCCAATCGTCGTTACCTACTGGTGATTTTGGTCCAAAAGATGAAAGAGGTAAACATGCTAATCGACCTCACGAAGTTTCAGATGAGACGCGAACTCTTGTGGCCGACTTCGTCAAATCATTGAAGGGACGAAAATCACACTATTCGTTGAATGATTCAGACAAGGTGTATCTACCTGAAGAACTTAATCTACAACGAGCGTCATTCTGAAAATGTTGTTCATTCCGATACTTTCCGGTCAATTTTCAACAACGACTTCAACATATCCTTCGGCTACCCACGAAAGGATACGTGCAGTACATGCGACATCTTCAAATTCCGGAAAGCAGCCCTTGAGGTTGGCAACACTCCTCCAACACTCTTTCCGACACTGATAAGTTAAGTCGTAAAAAAGAAATCAAGAAGCTGGATTTGGAACATGATTTTCATCTAAAGAAGGCTCAAAAATTCTATTCAATAAAAAAATATCTGGTGCGTTGCAACACACAACTTTCCTTAGCTCTACAACAATTCACTTTGTACGTGGCTAATTCTATTTAATCAATTCATTTATCACGCTTTACGGCAGCAGGTAAACACAGATAATTAATGAGGCTGTGAACACAAATTTTTTGATTGATAGTAATTACTTTTGCAAAGTTATTGGGTAAACACTTATTGAACTGGTAGTAAGCGAAACGGCAGTAGTTGAAATTCTGGAATTTCTGGAGTGAGCCCCATGTATCTCATGAGCGTTTTTCAACACTCACCCTTTAGGTATTAGATTGGACTACAATACCAATGTTTTTTAACATTCTACAAAAATTCCTGCGGAGTTTATAAGACAAAAACTGCGCTAAAAACGCTTTTCGTCGAAAATGTTGATAATTTATTGTGCTGCTCTCGTCATTTTCCCACGAATGGGAATTTTACGGTATAATTGCCTTATTGAGAGCTATCAATATAAAAAATTTAATCAAAATTAAAGCTGTTTTTGAGAAAACAAAATTTGGTGTTTTGATCACTATGATGACTATAGTTAACTTTCGGTGGATTTTGCCCATACCCTCATTTTTGCGTCCCATGGTAACCTGTAGGCTAGACATCAAGTTTCAGCTGATTTGGTACGGTGGTTTTCTCTAAAAACCGCGCTAAAATCGATTTTGTCGAAAGTTTTGGCAATTTATTGTGCTGCTCTCGTCATTTTACCATAGATGGGAATTTTATGGTATAGTTGCCATATTCGGAGCTATCAGTATAAAAAATGTAATCCAAATCGTTTGAGCCGTTTTTGGGAAAAAAAATATTTGGTGTTTTGATCACTATGATAACTATAGTTAAATTTCGGTGGATTTTGCCCATACCCTTATTTTGGCGTCCCATGGTAACTTGCGGGCGAGATATGAAGTTAGAGCTGATTTGATACGGTGGTTTTCTCTAAAAATCGTTCACAGACACACACACAGACCATTTTCACAAATAGTGTTTTTCGGACTCAGGAGGGTCTAAAACGTAAAGATCTGAAGAAAACTCAAAATTTTTTTTTCAGCCGATTACATCCTTTCTACTTTTTAGAGCCAAGAAAAGTAAAAAAATTTAAAAAATCATTAGAAAGGACGGCGCTGTGGCAGCATTAACAATGGACTTCTAAAAAAAATTTCCCCACCCCGAACATCATGACGAACGACGTCTACTACAGAAGACAGCTGAACTTTTACAGCGTCAACATGCATATCCTATCCAGCGGGGATGCAGCTTTCTACACTTACGACTGTTTTTTGTCAACTTTTCTATTAATTTTGTATGGCAAAATAAACGTTTTTTTCCAGATTTGTCTCTTAATGGACACATTTGCCCCTGGAATCCGTCCAAAAAATTACATTGATCGATTTTTGATACCCGTTGGAGTAAAATAATGCAAAAAAAACTCTGTTAGGATTGTGCACAAACGAAATTCGTGACAGGAAACTTTGTTTTCCATTTTTCTCAAAATTAATATTTCTTGACATTCATAGTTTTTCTCCCTGGCCCTTCAACTGTGACCGCCTTTCTTTTTCATAACCTTCTTCGCCAACTGGGCAACACGGTTATAAGCTTGCTTAGTTGCAGTCAAGGCTGGTAGGTTTGACTGTTCGTTCAATAACCATCGATCACTGTTGTAAGAATAAGAATGCAGCAGTATGTTGTCTTGTTTCCTCCACATTGGATGCGGAAGACGTGCAGGACGGAGAGTCTTTGTTACTGTATAGCTGGGGAACGCCTTCGAAAGGAGTGTTTTCAGGGAACTCTCGACGCTACAGGTCCAGCCTGCGTTGCTATACATCGTAGTTAATACCCGCTCTACATTCTCTTTTCCTATGTCGGGCTTGTAATGCTTGCCCCAGGGGTTCTTCGAGCCTAACGCTTCCGCATAATTCCGCCAGCCTTGTCGTTTGGTTCGATGAATGGCACAGAGGAAATCCTAGCTACTCGCCGCAAACTAGCACCAATCACGCTTGTCGATTGTAAACGAAACAAAAGGAGTGTGATTACACCATTTGACTCCAATCATTCAGAATGGTATCATCAGAGTTGGTGACCGTTTGACTCATTCCTTGTTGCCTCCCATTCATAGGAGGTTTCAAGTGGGGGCCTTGTGGCCACGTCAACCTCCAACTCCTCTCACGGTCTTCAAACCCGTTGAGATTAAATGTCAACTTACAACACTAAATCTTGTTACAACTCATTTCTCGTTCTAAGATCACGCAGGCTAGCAACGCTCTTGGTGAGTGATGAATTAACTAAACCGACCTCTGGAACACAGAATTGATTTTAAAGAAACGATTATTCGATTAGACAGGGAATGATCGTCGATAAAGATCTACTTAGAAACGAAGGCATGAAATCGTAATTGGAACACTCAAATAATTAATCGATGTTTGACAAGAAGGGCGTTGGTTCCAGCTCCTCGATCGAGTCACTCGTGGTAAGAGGAATGATGAAATTCAAATACAACCGTATACACGCGGTTTGAAACGAGTGAGAGCTCTTTCAAGAGACCAAATCGAATATAAAACGCTGCAAATGATTACACAACGGGCTATTATTCTCTTGCACAGCTTGAAGTAGTCTCACACTGCTGAGACCCATCCTGTTCAATTCAGCATCAAAAAATACCAGTAAACGATACGAAGCATGAACTAATTACTACGTAACATTCAACATCACACATTTTCGGCGCCACTGGGCGCCTCTAGGCAGTTGGCAAGAGGTGAGAGCGTGTGAGACGCTGAAACGATTACTTTCGTCGTATTGTCCCGCGAGTTCTTTGAATTAGTAGACTTCTAGATTTAGTAGTCACTATAATTACTGTAATTTCACTGTTTTCGATATACATCGCAGTTGTACGCCTGTGAGACTCATTCTATTCGCCCCAGCATCTAAATGCGTTTTTGTTAATTGTTTTAACCATTTTTTGCCCATAACAACCATACGCTTCATTCGATCGGATCGCCGACCAGGGAGACACAGCTAAATAACAAATAGGATTTTCGTGTGAAAGAACGGATTTTGGTTTATTATTCATTCTGAATAATAACCCTATGTTTTCGGTCACGAAAAATTTTTTACAACCCCCCCTCAAAATTTGATACTTTACGTTTCAAGACATGGAGATTCCAAATTTGCAATGTCCGTCCGCCGTCCCCCGTCCGGGCCGTTTTGTGCCTTTAACGTGGTCTAAAAAATTCGTTCTTTCGCCCAAAAATCCGATTTGGTATCTAGTTGTGCCCGCCATCTCGGCAATCCGATCGGACGAAGCCCGTGGTTGTAATGGGCAAAAAACGGTTAAAAAAATTAACGAAACGCAGTACAATGCGGGAGCTACAGCTTTTCGTCGTTTGAATTCCCTCCCGCCCCGCCTGTCTCATTAAAAAAGCAACCGCTCTCGAGGCTCGTTTCCCTCCCAACGACGCTGCCTCAACCCCTTTCGCCTGTCGCTTCGAGTGCCCCCGTTCCAATTTCCCCGACGTTTTGGTTTTAATATGATTCAATTTTTTTAGATTCTTTCGTTTCATTCTCATTTTGGTTTTTTTCATAGATTTTTGGTTAAATTTTGATATTAGTATTTAGCGTGCATGTTTTCATATTAAAATTCAGTTTTTTCTAGATACTTTCGTTTTTTTTGTTTATTTTAATATTACGATTCAGTTCTTTTCGACCTTTTTTTGGGTTTCATTATGATATTTTTCGATGCTGAATCGAACAGGATGGGTCTCGGAGCATTAATGCTAAATGCTAAAATGGTCCGCCGTCCGGGCCGTTTTGTGCCTTTAACGTGGTCAAAAAAATTCGTTCTTTCGCCCAAAAATCCGATTTGGTATCTAGTTGTGCCCGCCATCTCTGCAATCCGATCGGACGAAGCCCGTGGCTGTAATGGGCAAAAACCGGTTAAAAAAATTAACGAAACGCAGTACAACGCGGGAGCTACAGCGTCCCTCCATCCCTCCCATCTGGGTGGGGCGTCCTCGCCTCGCGGGCGGGCGGCTAAACTCGCCACCTCTCCTTTCGCCTTTCGCTTCGAGCGCCCCCGTTCCAATTTCCCCGACGTTTTGGTTTTAATACGATTCAATTTTTTTAGATTCTTTCGTTTCATTCTCATTTTGGTTTTTTCATAGATTTTTGGTTAAATTTTGATATTAGTATTTAGTGTGCATGTTTTCATATTAAAATTCAGTTTTTTCTAGATACTTTCGTTTTTTTTGTTTATTTTAATATTACGATTCAGTTCTTTTCGACCTTTTTTGGGTTTCATTATGATATTTTTCGATGCTGAATCGAACGGGATGGGTCTCGGAGCATTAATGCTAGGTCAAGCTGATTATCCGAATAATAAACCGTTGTGTAATAATTCGCAGGGTTTTTTAGTTCACATTAAGGGTATAAAACGGCCCAGACAGAGGACAGACATTGCAGATGAGCTCAGCTCACATTGCTGCAAGAAAATCGATGTTCGAATATTTTTTAGGTGCGAGCCATTTCCACATAGTGCGATTTTCATGCTCAACTGCGCTATTCTGTTCAGGTGTGTAAGGAGTTGTTCACCGTTGGTTTACAGTAAATTAAACACCGCAGATGAGCCATTTCCCTAGTACACAAGATTCCAAAGAAGCTGTCGTCGGGACTGTCACCAGCGGAATTGTATTCATATAGAAAAATCAAGACTAGCTTCGATGCCCTTCTGCCTAATAGCGAAGCTTGTGTTTCACAAACGTTCAGTTCATGACGAAGTCCAGGTGAATGTTTACTTGGCAGTTTGGTGGATAGAAAACTTACACAACATCATTATATTGTAAAATTGGATGATTAACCAACTGGTCGTCCCGCTGGTTCCAGACAAACGAGTTAGTTCTGCGCCTCCACAGTCAGTCCACAGACATTTCATGTTCCACTCGCCACTTCACAGTCACCGAATCAGAATCGTCTAATCAAACACCACTGGGAATCGAAAGTCGGAATTCTAACAAGTCAGCACAGCCGTTAATTTTTTTTCTCTCTACAAGCTTCCTTTTCTGCACGATTACGATTTGAATCAGATTTGTTGGTGAGTTTCCTTGAGAAGATTGAGCACTCGTGACACTACAAAAAGTACGAAAATGAGGTTAAAAGAATCAAAAGATAGCAACTGTTAACTAACACCTCTCGTCTAGTACTAGGAATCACTTCTTTATCCACAGACGAGATCAGGAGATCTTAATTACGACCCAGATTTATTAGGAAAGATTTGAAAGGCGACTAGACGCTTTTTACCTGTTTCGAGGGATCGAGGTAAAAGAAGGCAAGATAGTTTGTCCCTCAACCAGCAGTAGTTAACGTTTGTTTTCTTTCCAGATGGGAGACACGGGTTGAGAAGTATGCAACTCAATTTCCCCCCAAAAGAAATCCTTATTTAAGGACGCCTGAGACACATTTACTCTTGAGGGGTCTGTCGATTGGTTTGGAGCGGAAACAGTCGTATAGTCCCTTTGGATGTGAATGCAGCCTATTGGTCATCTCTGAAATGGAGAGAAGACCTTCTTCATTATTGTAGGAGGTGTTGGAGCATTGACTGCCACTAAGGAAGCCCATAGCTCTGTTGTTCAGTTTGTGATCGCAGTTGATCTGTTACTTTGAAACTTGCCACCCAAGTAAAAATTGGATCAGGTGGATAACCAGGTTAAGAACTCCTTCCAGGTGGTTGCGGATTCCACAGGGGTCATAGCTCTGCGTGGTAAACACACGGGCAACTGCTTTCTACCTAGAGACTGGCAAAGTGACCTCCACAGTTCTAGGTTCGGTGGTTGCTTAGCGAGAGGCTATTAGACGATTGCAACCGCCATGACAGCCGAATGATATAACTCTCCTCGAGGGTTCAGGAACGGGATAATAAGCAAACCTGGGGTAGACCAAAATGCACCCAAAACTATGGATCCTCAACAACGGCTCAAAAGGATTTTGATTAAACTTTCAAACTATCTTCTGCTAGTTAGTACCTAACTTTTCTTCTCCACAAATATCACCACGAAAATTCGGTGAGCGGGCATATAGGACTATGAAGCAAAAATAACGTTTTTACGCTTTTTAGCAAAATGGCATTAACATTTTTGCCCAGTCACAGGATGTTTCCAAGCAGTTAGTACCTATATACTCCTATTGGTCTCAATGAATGTTAAAGATAAAATAGAGATAAAAATCAAAACGTGTCGAAAATAATGTTTTTTTGAACATTGTCGTGATTCCCAGAGTAACTGCTTCACTGGATTTGCTCAACCTCTACCCACATTTTGTTCTCTCGAATTATTTCTATATCTATCACTCGAACGGCTCTGACGATTTCAATCAAACTTTCAAAGTACTCTCAACTAACTGGCATATACATTTTGTTTTCTACAAATGTTTCCTTAGAAGTGCGTCGAACGGCAGGTTGTTCATAAAGTTGTTCATTTTATTCTGGTGCAAAGCTTAGTGTGAAGGAAGAGCAATCAACAGCTGTGAAATCTACAATCTGTCAACTGGCTCCTTTCCATCATCTGAGGATCATCAAACTTCTTCCTACCTGCACTAATGCACTTGCCCTTTGTGTAGGAACACACACGATCCTTTCCCTTAGATTGCCATCGAATAGGCCCATTTAATTAATTAAAAGGAATGTGTGGTCTTCATAACTTTTGTCGAGGCTTCTATTGATTCCTTCGAGATTAAGAAGCTGTCTATAATTATTATCATCGAGAATCGTCCGGAAACACCCTCGCTATCTCAAAGAGCACTTTTCATCTTCTTCGTTGTAATGAAACCCTCGGGTTTGGCAGGTATTCATGGGACTGATGGAAGTGAAACGGGCGGAGAAGGGTAAGAGGCAAAAACTGACAAGGAGACACCGTCGTCGCCCTTTACACCCATCCTCCTCCAGGACTGGCAGCACCCATTCTCAGTATCTGTACTCCTAAACCCTGAGGAGAAAAGGGCAGGTTGATATCTTTCCAGGCGGTTGCGCGGAACCAGCAAAATTGATAGTCGCACAAGTGGCCACAAAACACTCCCTCCTACCGATAATTGCGATCGAAACATGTAACCCCGCGTGATCCCCCCTCTTTCTTTTGTGCCCTGCTTCCTGTTTGCACATTGTCTCTCCAAAACTTGACAACCAGAGTACAAATAAACCTGCTGCACGCTTTACAATTACCCTCTTCACCACCTTCTCTTTTCGGCAATCACTGCGATTAAGATGATCATCAATAACCTGCGAACAACGGTTTTAATGATACTCTTCATCCTCAATTAGAGGCACACCTGTTTCAACGTGGTCGAGAGAAACATTTCAGGCGTTAAGCCCTTAAAACCACCAAAAATGTCTTCGTCTGCCATTGCTTAACTAAAACTAGTGACATTTTCACCTCGATCTTGAATTTTTAACCATAACAAGGGTAAGAACAAAATCGAGTTAGAACAACGATAGCTGGCGTGTTTAGCTTCTACGATTTCGATCAAGCTCAAGGGTGTCGTCAAATAGTTGACTTCTGTATATTGCTTTCATGTGACTGTCAGCTGGATAAAAATCAATCCTAGAACAAAAACCAAAATGTAAAAAACAGTTTTAGTTATTAAAGAAATTGGGTTATATCCGCCAGTAGGCAAATTACTAAAGTTAACGTACCTGTTAGGTGAGTCCGTCTCCTCTGGCTTGTGAGTTACTGTGGGCAAGCGCTTTCGATGTAAAGACATCATCGTCTGGCCGTTAAGTCAGTACTGGAGTCAGTCAGTTGGTCGTGGTCTTTATATACAAAGAGAAAGGTGAAAGGGGTGATGGAGCGTCGGGAAGGGCGGGAGAGGAGGTCATGGCTCAGGGAAACCCCCAGAGATAAATGGAACGTGTTGGATGGTCTGTCAATTGTGGAATTTAAGTCTTTTTTGTGTAGGGTGGTCTGTAAATCCGTCAGTTGGTTGTTTTCGTTTGTGTAGTGTTTTGAGTGCAACACCATATTCACACCACTCAAAACACTACACAAACGAAAACAACCAACTGACGGATTTACAGACCACCCTACACAAAAAAGACTTAAATTCCACAATTGACAGACCATCCAACACGTTCCATTTATCTCTAGGGGGGTTCCCCCTGAGCTACATGACCTCCTCTCCCCGCCCCTTCCCCGACGCTCCATCACCCCTTTCACCTTTCTCTTTGTATATAAAGACCACGACCAACTGACTGACTCCAGTACTGACTTAACGGCCAGACGATGATGTCTTTACATCGAAAGCGCTTGCCCACAGTAACTCACAAGCCAGAGGAGACGGACTCACCTAACAGGTACGTTAACAGTTTTAGTGTTTTTAGATTTTCCACAATAAATTCCAACGAAATTTCATCATCCTAGCGGCGTGACTTCTACAACTGGATTTGATCAATCATAGGGTGGGTCTTCCGTGTTTCTGTAATCCCCGCAATCATTTCTGTATCCATCCCTTGAACGGAAATATAAGCCATAAGCTCGGGAAACGAAATTTTGTCGAATATTAATTTATCGTTTTTCCAATTTTCCCAGAAACAGCTCTAAATTTAATGGAAATCTAGTATTTCGATCAAACCTACGGAATCTCAACTTGTCATAAAAAACTGAGCACAAAATAAAAATGCACTTCGTGCATTCCCCCCCCCCCTTTTGAATACTTTTCACCGCTAGGACGCCAGTTAACTTCTTATCAATCCTTCTCCGTAGTTCGTGTGTTTATATTGCAAAGTACTCGTGGGGATACAAATAACATCTTTTTAAAAAACGAATAACAGGTTCTACAAATTTGTCTTACAATTTGTTCCCCATAAATGTTTCCGTAGACAAGCGTTGAACGAAGATAAAGCGCCCATATTGGACGTTGCTACGCACCAGCTAGTTACTTTCCTTGCTCTACGAAGTAGAAAGGAAAGTTACTCGGAATCGGCTGAAAAAAAAATTTTGAGTTTTCTTCAGATCTTTACGTTTCAGGCCCTCCTGAGTCCGAAAAACACTATTGGGGAAAATGGTCTATGTGTGTCTGCGAACGATTTTTAGAGAAAACCACCGTACCAAATCATCTCAAACTTCATATCTCGCCCGCAGGTCACCATGGGACGCCAAAATAACGGTTTGAACAAAATCCATCGAAAGCTAACTATAGTTATCATAGTGATCAAAACACCAATTATTTTTTTTCTCAAAAACGGCTCTAACGATTTTGATTAAATTGTTTATATTGATGGCTCTCAATAAGGCAATTATACCATAAAATTCCCATTTGTGGGAAAATGACGAAAGCAGCACAATAAATTACCAAAACTTTCGCCGAAATCGATTTTAGCGCAGTTTTTAGAGAAAACCACCGTACCAAATCAGCTGAAACTTGATGTCTAGCCTACAGGTTACCATGGGACGCAATAATAAGGGTATGGGCAAAATCCACCGAAAGTTAACTATAGTCATCATAGTGATCAAAACACCAAATTTTGATCTCAAAAACAGCTCCAACGATTTTAATTTAATTTTTTGTATTGATAGCTCTCAATATGGCAATCACACCATAAACTTGCCATTCGTGGGAAAATGACGAGAGCAGCACAATAAATTATCAAAATTTTCGACCAAAAGCGTTTTTAGCGCAGTTTTTTCCTTATAAACTCCGCTGGAATGTTAGTAGAATGCTAAAAAAATTGGTATTGTAGTCCAATCCAATACCTAAAGGGTGGGTGTTTAAAAACGATCATGAGATACATGGGGCTCACTCCAGAAATTCCTGAATTTCAACTACGCCCGTTTCGCTTACTACCAGTTCTAACAGTTATTACCCAATAACTCCACAAAAGTGATTACTATCCACTTCAAAAAATTCGTGTTTACAGCCTCATTAATTATCTGTGTACCAGTTTCTCAATAATGGTCCTGCAATGAGTACGAGCAGCACAATAAATTCCGGAACTGTAAGCGCTACCGCTTCCTGCTGCCGTAAAGCGTTGTTTGACCAAGTTCAAATTAACTGAGTGATAAATGAATTGATTAAATAGAATTAGCCATGTACAAAGTGAATTGTTGTAGAGCTAAGGAAAGTTGTGTGTTGCAACGCACCAGATATTTCACTTTAAGTTTCTGTTGAAGTGCTTCGAACGAACGTGCAGGTGGCTTTGTTTAGCGTATCGTCGAACATATAGAAGAAACGTTGTATGATGCTTCGCTCGAAATATTTTGTATATTCTTCGTAATCGTTGAATTGTGAATTAAATTATTATAATAAGTTATTTAAGTATTTTGTGTGTTCCGGGGCTTATTTCGTTATCCGTATTAATTAACTCATCAGGAAGGCTGTGCGGAGGGACTGTTCTTCCACACCCTGTGTCGCTCGAATGGACACAACTAATGTATCGAGGTTGTGTTTTTCGCTACAGGAGAAAGTAATCGGTTATTATTGTTATGAAGTTCTTCGCCTCATTCCTTCGTCGCTACTCGGTTAAGTCAAAGCCGGACAGAGGTACCCGGGTGTAGGCGGTCATTTCAACTTCAGCACATTCGGACGAATAAGTGGTTTTGAGGCACATTCGATGAGTAAGTGGTTTTGAGGCTGTCAAATAGGAGAGGAAATTGAGGAGCAATTAACAATCAGTAAGGTTTGAAAAACGAAAAATGATAGCTTCACTGCGTTATTGCGTTAAAACACATTGTACACCAATCGATTCGTGGCGTTCAATGAAGGCTTGAGAGACTGGATTACGTTCTAGAACAAAATCCTGAAGTCTAGAGGAGCGGACGAATGGCAACCCTCTTAACTCCAGAGACATGAGTTTCTTAACTGATTTCTCGCAAACTTTTTAAGTCTGGTGTGGTTTTAGAGGGGGTTGAGGTCTCCGAGTTTTGAGATGAGAAGAAAAAGAAGTTCGAAGTTGTTCGGATCGACGCCAGTTTATCTTCCGTACAATGGGATTTTTCGAGAGGGAGAGAGAGAGCAAACACAATCTCTGGATCGCAGGCCAATTAGACACCGCACTCTGCTCCGAACCAGTTACACGGTTTCTAATTGGGTCGGTACCATTTTATCGATTAGGAATCTCAGGATTCAGGATTGAAGTTCGAGAAAGAGGGAACCCATACACTGCAAAACGGCGCCTCATTCTGAAGGAAATGATTCAAGGATTCAAGATAAAAATAAACTATGTACAGTCGATGTTCTTTATGTTTGGTTTGAGGAAAACTCGTTTTTAGCATGAGCGCGTACAGTACCAGGCAGGTCATCCGTAAAATATGCCCAACCATCTGTGTTTGGTCACATTATAGCTTTTCTAAGCTGAAAGTGTAAGGAATGCGTCTCGTAACACAAGTCACCACTTACGTTCAGCGATTTTTATAGTTCTAGCACGTGACGCGCTTGGGAACGGCAATTTAACAACTCGAGACGCAGTTTAATGATTTTTCCAATTCTCACCAGCAACTCAACCATACATAACCAAGCCACGTAGAATATGTGAATGCGAGGTAAAATGAGTGATTAAAACTCGATGTTCAGCCTACTTTCGTATTGAATGTGAATAAAATGATATTACTCCTTGAAAAAGTTGAAAAAAATAACCTGAGCTCGGAATCCTTTCACAATCAATTCTAATCGCAACTCGACCTTTTATGGGACAGTCTGAAAACGAAAGAATATGCTCAATATACCGCTGACTAAATATTTGAAAGTACAGACCAGTCGGGTAACTCATAACTAGTTGCTCGTAACGCTCGTCTTTCATAGTAGCTACCACTACAGCAACCAAAAACTAAATCTGTTTACCAAGTCAACATGTTGACTCGACTGAATGGCAGGCGGCAATTCACCAACTGTACTTTTACATTCAACTAGCCAACTAGGAAGTGGGACGAACTTTCTTTTGTCAGTACCTTGATTCGGTAACCAACCAGTAAGTTTTCATGCGCACTCTTTTCTGGAAAGTCTCGTGTTCAGTTTTCTAAGAATAAAGTGAAGAAGCAGTTTAAAAAAATTAGCTCTACGTCAATTCACTTTGTACATGGCTAATTCTATTTAATCAATTCATTTATCACTCAGTTCATTTGAACTTGGTCAAACAACACTTGACGGCAGCAGAAAGCGCTTATGATTCCGGAATTTATTGTGCTGCTCGTACTCATTACTGAGAAATTGGTGCACAGAGGGTTAATGAGGCTGGGAACACGATTATTTCGAAGAGGATAGTAATCATTTTTGCAGAGTTATCGAGTACAACCGCTAGAACTGATAGTAACCGAAACGGCGGTAGTTGAAATTCAGGAATTTCTGGAGTGAGCCCCATGTACCTCATGAGCGTTTTTAAACACTCACCCTTTAGGTATTGAGTTGCACTACAATACCAATTTTTTAACATTCTACAAGAATTCCAGCGGAGTTTATAAGAAAAAAACTGCGCGAAAAACGCTTTTGGTCGAAAATTTTGATAACTTATTGTGCTGCTCTCGTCATTTTCCCAACGATGGGAATTTTATGGTGTGATTGCCTTATTGAGAGCTATAAATATAAAAAATTTAATCAAAATCGTTAGAGCCGTTTTTGAGAAAAAAATGTGGTGTTTTGATCACTATGATGACTATAGTTAAGTTTCGGTGGATTTTGCCCATACCGTTCTTTTTGCGTCCCACGGTAACCTGTACGCTAGATATCAAGTTTCAGCTGATTTGGTACGGTTGTTATATCTAAAAACCGCGCTAAAATCGATTTCGTCGAAAGTTTTGGTAATTTATTGTGCTGTTCTCGTCATTTTCCCACAATTGAGAATTTTATGGTACAGTTTCCATATTGGGAGCTATCAATATTCAAAATTTAATCAAAATCGTTAGAGCCGTTTTTGAGAAAAGAAATATTTGTGTTTTGATCACTATGATAACTATAGTTAACTTTCGGTGGATTTTGTTCAAACCCTTATTTTGTCGTTCAATGGTAACTTGCGGGCGAGATATCAACTTTGAGTGAATTTGGTACGGTGGTTCTCTCTAAAAATCGGTCATAGACACACACACAGACCATTTTCCCAAATAGTGTTTTTTGGACTCAGGAGGGGCTGAAACGTAAAGATCTGAAAAAAACTCAAAATGTTTTTTCAGGCGATTACATAACTTTCCTTTCTACTTTGTAGAGCCAAGGAAAGTAAAAATCAGTCGAAGGAACTGCTAAAGTTCAAAGTCCCTAATTTGTGGGGGTTTTCAACTTCGTAATTTAAATTTTAAACGCTCATGGTGTAGTTAACTTATTAGACTAACTTAGAGACTAGACTTAGATAAAATCGCTCTATCCAATTAACAAACTTCACAATGAATAAATCAACAAATGAAGTTTTGTCTTTCGCACTATCGTTTAGTTGTTGCTTAAGACGGAGTACACTCAACGCCACACAGCACAATAATCAAAACGTCAAACCAGTTTGTAAGAAAAAACTGCTGTGTTTCACTCACATAAATAACAATTGTTAGAGTTCGATCAATCGCAACTATATCATTATCATATTTTCGCTCCTCACGCTGACGTTAGACTGAACATCAAATTGGAGTTGATTTGGTTAAGCTTCAAAAATCTCTTTCCCGCCTTCTGGTCTGCTTCATCTTTTAGCGACCACCTTAACTCTCTGACGGGAAGCATAAGACAGTTCGTTTTTATTATGCAGCTAAGGGGGAAAACGTTGAAACGTAAACATCTGAAGAAAACACAACTTTTTTGGTGCATCCGAACATAAACCTTTCCTTCCGACTTCGAAGGGCTAACCACATAAAATAAAACTTAATCTTAGTAAATAAGGAAAGTGGCAAATAAACTATTTTAGATGAAAATGTCTTTAACAAAAATAGAGAATCAAAGTTGCTCTGAATATTCTTGGAAGTTGTGGGATCCTGTTCGGATCGTTACATCCCACATTTATCTTGAGGATTGGCATTTATTATCACAGGTGAAGTTGGGAAGAGAGTGCCCTTTATTTACAAGTGAAACCTTTTTGTGAAAAGACACAGGAAGACATAAAATTGGGCGTTCGTTCCGTAAAATTTATGACGGAAGCTATTTCGCGATCTACTGCGAATTGGAGCGAATGATGGTGGGAACGAGGAGGATTAAAACTTTATTGTTGATCTTGTCGGCAGTTATGTACGTAGATGGAGCAAGTTAAGACTTGCCGAACGCGTGAATGAAACATTGAGGTGCTTATAGCGTCGATTCGTAAAAATCAATTCGTCTTCTTCTGAATACAAGCGGCATTCGACGCCACCCTGTCGCAGACGTAGGTGCCAGTAGAGTTTATTGCAGCCTCTAACCGTTTTCGTGGATGACAACTCTTACCTTAATATTTTCACCGATGTATGAAATGTCTTGATACATGCGGGGATGGTCATTGGTACAAAAGTCATTTGTATAACTACTGAGTCGGGTCTGAGCCCTTTCTTGATACCTCCAGATGGGAAGCTAAATAGAAATGTCAGCGAATCGAAGGTTAATTGTAGGGCTGGCAGACAGACGCAGTTACAATTATTTCTCGGTTCCTCTCGGGAGAAACAAGGGGAATCCTTGATGAAGAGAAATATGGAGACAGAGCAAGCATTAAAAATCCTCTGTACGAAAAGCGAATGTGGAGCAAGTTTTAGCTGCTGTACAATATGACTCAGGCTGGACCTGTAGCGTCGAAGTCTCTGTAAATCCTAGTTTCGGAGGCGCTCTCTAGCAACCTTATAACTCTTGATACAGAATAGTCCAGGTGCCGAGGGCTAAAAACATTAACGCTTGAGTTGAAAGTCGGTTACTATTTTTACTTTCCTTGCTCTACGAAGTAGAAAGGAAAGTTATGTAATCGGCTGAAAAAAAATTTTGAGTTTTCTTCAGATCTTTACGTTTCAGACCCTCCTGAGTTCGAAAAACACTATTTGGGAAAATGGTCTGTGTGTCTGTGTGTGTCTGTGAACGATTTTTAGAAAAAACCACCGTACCATATCAGCTCAAACTTCATATCTAGCCCGGAAGTCACTATGGGACGCCAAAATAAGGGTATGAACAAAATCCACCGAAATTTAACTATAGTTATCATAGTGATCAAAACACCAAATATTTGTTTTCTCAAAAACGGCTCTAACGATTTTGATTACATTTTTTATATTGATAGCTCCCAATATGACAACTATACCGTAAAATTCCCATTTATGGGAAAATGACGAGAGCAGCACAATAAATTGCCAAAACTTTCGACGTAATCGATTTTAGAGTGGTTTTTAGAGAAAACGACCGTACCAAATCCCCTCAAACTTGATATCTAGCCCGCAGGTTACTATGGGACGCCAAAATAAGGGTATGGGCAAAATCCACCGAAAGTGAACTATAGTCATCATAGTGATCAAAACACCAAATTTTTTTTCTCAAAAACAGCTCTAACGATTTTGATTAAATTTTTTATATAAATAGCTCTCAATAAGCCAATTATACCATAAAATTCCCATCTATGGGAAAATGACGAGAGCAGCACAATAAATTATCAAAATTTTCGACGAAAAGCGTTTTTAGCGCAGTTTTTATCTTATAAACTCCGCTGGAATTTTCGTAGAATGTTAAAATAAATTAGTATTGTAGTCCAATCCAATACCTAAAGATTGAGTGTTTAAAAACGCTCATGAGATACATGGGGGTCACTCCAGAAATTCCTGAATTTCAACTACTGCCGTTTCGCTTACTACCAGTTCTCAACTTTTTACCCAATAACTCTGCAAAAGTAATTACTATCCTTCTCAAAAAATTTGTGTTTACAACCTCATTAATAATCTGTGTACCAATTGCTCAATAATGGTGTTGCAATGAGTACACGAACAGCACAATAAAATCTGGAACTGTAAGCGCTACCGCTTCCTGCTGCCGTAAAGCGTTGTTTGACGAAGTTCAAATTAACTGAGTGATAAATGAATTGATTAAATAGAATTAGCCATGTACAAAGTGAATTGACGTAGAGCTTTGGAAAGTTGTGTGTTGCAATGCACCAGATATTTTCTGATAGTTTCCTCAATGTTTGGTAAAACCCTCTGCTCTCTGTGAAGTATGGACTAAGAAAATGGCGGCTCATCAAAAAAGTCTGACTTGTTAGTTGATAGTTACAATACTTACCACAGTTGAGGAATTAGGTTGTACTTTCTAAATTCACACCTCTGCTACCTCCTATGCTTGGCCATTAAGTTGCAGAGTCAATCATAAATAGCGATACATTTTGAACCGAATTTTGACTAATTAGTTGACATCGGAAATTTGTACGGTGGATTCGCATCAAGTAACTGAGCCGAAAAACCCTACTCTGCCACAATAGTTTCGTGCAAAATTTGACGAAATTTTGGTCAAAAAATGACCTACGGAGTTGAAACTTGAAATTCATGTTACGAATAGGTGAAGTGGAGTATTTTAAAAATTACCTTGTCTGCTTTTCTCATAAATCTACCGGGCCAGATAAGATAGACAGCAGAATATTAAGAAGGCCACTTAGGAATTCATTGTTGAAATTATGGTTTTCCCAGGGGCACCGGTTAAGTACATTGTTGCAGTTTTCATTGACGTACACCACATTGGCCACCATAGGTGTCTAGCTTATAGGTAGGGGAGTTCCTTTTAATCTATAATTGCTCGTCAGAAGTTATCTGACAAATAGAATTGCTACGATCGAATGCAGATATCTCTCGGCTCAGAGAAAGATTGAAATGAGGTTCCCACAGTACTCAGCCCTCGGACCAGCACTCTGCACTGCCTACTTCGAAGGTCTTCTCAGAAGCCTCGTGGAGACTGACTGTGAGCCAGAGGCCTTTGTGGACGACTTGATTGTGCTGAACTGTGCACAGTTGATCTACCAAATCGAGGCCAAAACGCATCAAGTTCTCCAAACCGTCATCCAAAGGTGCAAGCACGTCAAGCTGCACGTGGCCGAGGAAAAATCCTCGTGCGTGTGAGGAAAGGGGGGGGGGCAACCATTTATGCCTGTCGACGGAGATTCACATCGATCACACCGATAAGCTTTGAAGTGAACGAGGCTATTATCAACAACGGAGCCACAGGCTGAATATAAATTGACACTAAACGCACGGGTGTTTGGGAAGTCGTGCATCTACCGAACGAATCTTAGTGACTGGTCGGGAAGGCGAGACAGGTTTGTTGAAGACTGGTTGACAACTTTTTTTTTCTCCCCTGTGTTTTCCACCTTGGACGCATTGCCTGGGTTATTAGAACCAGTTTTATGCCGAACTAAGAACAATAGTCGCTCAACAAGAAAAAAGACAAAACTCGTACATTGGTTTATTTAAGGAACTAGAAAAATTCAGAGCAACTTGAATGCTCGACTCAACAGTGAGCAGGGTTTAGTTACTAATGGGTTCAGGAGTTAGACATCGCTGGAAAGACTTTCGATAACCGAAAGCCACCATCGCATTAAAATAAAATTGACTAATTAAACATTTTACGTAGCAGGGATTGTTAACCATCTATCGGTGAAATGAAGCCCGCGATTGCAAAAATTGTATGTGCGAGTATTTCGCCCTCTTGAGCATATGTCAAAAGAAGAATTTAAAAAACGGTCGTACGACGCACTACACAACTTTCCTTGGCCTCTAGCGCATTCAACAATTCTCTTGACTCTAGCAACTAATCAAATCTATTTTTACTTTCCTTGGCTCTACAAAGTAGAAAGGAAAGTTATGTAATCGGCTGAAAAAAAAAATTTGAGTTTTCATCAGATCGTTTCAGACCCCCCTGAGTCCAAAAAACACTATTTGGGAAAATGGTCTGTGTGTGTCTGAGAACGATTTTTAGAGAAAACCACCGTACCAAATCAGCTCAAACTTCATATCTCGCCCGCAGGTTACCATGGGACGCCAAAATAAGGGTATGGACAAAATCCACGGCTATAACGATTTTGATTAAACTTTCAAATTATCTTCTGCTGATCAATACCTAACTTTTCTTCTCCATACATATCTCCATGAAAATACGGTGAACGGAGATATGGGCCCCTGAAGCAAAAATAGGTTTTTTACGCTTTTTGGCAAAACGGCTCCAGCGATTTTCACCAAACTCACAGGATGTTTTCAAATAGTTAATACCTACATATTCTTTTCAATAAATGTTCCTGTGATGGTCCATTGAACAGAGATAAAAATCAAAATGTGTCAAAAATAACGTTTTTTCTAACATTTCCGTAAATTCCAGGGTAACTTTTTCACCAGATGTGATAAATCCTAATGGAGTGTCTTTAAGTCACCCATACTCACATTTCGTTTCCTATAATTATTTCTGTATATATATGTTGAACGGAGATATAAGCCAAGTTAACTCAGAAAAGGAGATTTGTCGAATATTAATTTATCGGTATTCCGATTTTCTCAAAAACGGCTCTAACGATTTCGATCAAACTTTCGGAGTACTCTCAGCTAACTAGTCCCTACATTTTGTTCTCCATAAATGTTCCTGTAAAAATGCGTTGGACGAAGATATAGCGCCCGCCTATGTAGGTGGTGTTCGAACTTAAAGGGGTGGCGGAAAGTTGTGTGTTGCTACGCACCAGATATTTTTTCTTTCCGCTATCCATGAAGTAGGGGATACAGAGTTCGGCCCGTAGTTAGGGAAGCTTCCTTTTCACCCATCCGTTGGCGACAATACATGCAAGTTACGTGACGATATTTGCGTACTTTGTAACTTTCAACCCGGAGATTCTCGGGATTAAAAGACTTGTTCAGTAGTAGCCACCTCCCCACGAGGTGTCTATAGACAGTTGGTAAATTTCACTTTTGCGCTTGCTGTCTCTGTCGAATGTATCATTGTAAACCTCGAATTCCGTAATAAAGTTTTTTTTAAACTCAGTTTCCTTTCGGGTAAACGTATTTGGCGCAGGTAGTAGGACAAGTTGACGTTGAAAGCACATCAGCGGCTCGTCCCAATGATTTACAACTTACCCACGAATCTACTAGTTTTCCCTCGGACTTCACCTTTTTCCACAAACACCGGGAAAAGGAAAACAGCTACGCATCAGTCACACATCCATAACTAATAAAAATTTCACAAAGTGCCAACGAGGCCATCAGCATCGTTTCACCTCGTAGCAAATATTATTACGCACATTTCTGAGGGCACCGGCTCCGACACACCAGAAGACGGACTCGCCAACCAGTTAAGAGGAAACTGGCTCTGACCCACCTCGCAAAGAATTAAAAACTTCGGGAAAACTTCTTCTCATTTAAAAAAAAAAACAAAAAAACTCAAACTTACATTTTCTATAAATTTGAATTGAATTAATTTCGTTTTCAATATCAAGTTCATTCCAATTTTAATTCTAATAGTTTTAACCTTTTAATAGTTTAATATTTTGTACATACGAAACCAAACCATTGACAAACGCTTCACAAAAAACATAGTTTACACTTCAGTACATGTTTACAAGTTTTCGTAAACCAAAAAGGAAACTTCCAACGATCATAGAGGTAGAACCGAAATATACCGACGATCAGCTTCAAAAAGATAAAAACTTTTCAGAAGATGTTAGCCAAATTATAATTTCAAACTTAATGCTCCCCGAGTTCTTAGGAGAACCTGAAATCTTGCCTCGGTTCCTAAAGATCACAGCAACACAAAAAATTTCCGTAACAAATACCGAATTACGTCAATTTTGGCGACAGTTAAAGTGTACTGAGGTAGTTTGGAGATGCTTTTGAAGAGCTGCTGACTCAGGCAAAAATTACGGCAACCGTGTCGGAGCTCCAATCCACAATCCTCAACTTTACATCGAGAATTATGAGCAATGTCTTATCCACTAGGCCACGATCACCCGGTGCCTTTAATAGGAGTCAGTCAGTAGATCCTTCCCCCGTCTTTTCTAGCGGCTAAAGACGAGGGGGGAGATGTACTGACTGTCTCCTATTAAAGACCGACGCGATTGCCGTAATTTTTGCCTGAGCCAGCAGCTCTTCAAAAGCATCTCCAAACTTACCTCAGTACAAAAGGACCAGCGGTCAAACTCTTGTGTGGCGGCGACTATAACAATTGGGGGTCAATTAGAATACACTAATTAGAGGTCAAGCGGAGAAACGTGATTTGTACATCCTAACATTAGAAATGACAGACCTTAAACAAAATAACGAAACGCCCTTTCAATTCTTCGAACGAATCGAAAAGCGTCTGAACCTTCAGATCGCCTATTTAGCTAATCATCTGGTCCCCAATATCGAGCAACAGAAACTATTCTTTCAAGGGCTTGGCATTACGAGCGTTCCTATGTGAACCTTTTGGTAGCCTTTTACAGGCTCGAAATCCCCCTGATTTGCCAGCGGTACTGAGTCTCATGACTAATGACTACCAGTTTACGTTCGATAAACCCGGCGGTAGTAATTGGAATAATAGCAAATCTAATTTTATTCCCCCTCGGAAAGGTCCGCGTCATGCATCGTCCGCTCCTTTCCAACAACTCCGGCCGTTCCCTCAATCTCAGAACTCACGGCTAGCACAATCTTTTGTGAGGAGCCAATAGACCGTTATCTCTCCCACCAAGACACAACTCGCCGCAACAGAAGTATTCACCAATCCCGATGAGCGCGTCAACGAATAATACGTACAGGCTGAATATTCTCGGAATGCAGAAATTCAACAGTTCGAAAGGCCATACGATACTATCGACCGAGGGTACGATGACATTAAATGCGAAGATTCCTCAAATTCCGAGGTTCCCCAAGGCTCAACGATTGATCAAGAGAATCTTTTTTGAGGGAGGGGACAAAAGACAATCGAGTCCTCAACTCGATGAGCCTGACTCAAACAAAAAACGAACTCCCGTTCATAATTATGCCTAAGAGTAAGTTAAAAATTCTCATAGATACGGCGAGTACCAAGTCATTTGTAAACCCCGATACAGCATTCCTTTCGAAGTCATAACAACAAACGGTCGGTCCCAAGAGAATTACAGTACGACGATTACTTGCGGAGAGCTGTTTAATAAACGAAATCTAAATTTAAAATTGCGTTTCAGTTCCATGAAAAATGTATTTATTGCTCAGACTTGATAACTTGAAATTGATTAACGCTACAATAGATCTGTTAGAGACTACTACCCCAGAAACACAGCTTTCTGTGTACTACGAACAGACTGGAGTAGAAACGTATTTCATTCAAGAAAAGAAGGAAGAATAAAAGTCCCGGTAAAAAATATGGTCAACGGCGAGGCTATACTCCCTCATTCTTTAATCGGTTCCATCGGAATTCCCAAATGCTTCGTAAATGTCAACAATTCGGAGACGTATTGCCTTGTATTCAACAAAGATGAGAAAACGAAAACAGCTGAAAACCTAAGAGAAGCAATAATCGAACCCTCGCCAGAAAATTTTACATTCGAAGCCGAAGTCAACAAACAAAAAACGTAGAAAGAATGCCAATCTCAATCTCCTCTTAACATCGCCGCCGAATTGAGGCTCAATCACGTTAAATCGGAAGAAAGAACGGCTATCGTAAAACTCGTTAACCAATATCCAGACATCTTCAACCAAGAGAGCGACAGCCTCACGGCCAACAAATCAAAGACCACCTTCGAACCACCGAAAAATTACCCATTTACACCGAAGCATATAGGTACCCTCAAGTTTTCAAAAAGGAGGTCAATCAACAAAAGGCTAGACCAGCAAATTATTATTAGGCCTATAATTCACCCCTCTGGGTAGTTCCAAAGAAATGGACGTCTGCGAAAAACTTAAGTTCAGGTTGGTCGTCCATTATCGAAAACTGAACGAGAAAACTTTTGACAACAAATATAACTTACCGACCGTTGAGGTCTTACTCGATAAACATGGTCGCAGTAAAGACTTTACAACCCTTGATTTAGTTTCCGGCTTTTACCAAATAAAACTAGACGAGCAGAGCATTCATAGACCTGGAGCCAGCTCCAAAAACATGTCGTAAAAGGTGATCAATTTTCAAGCATATAAGGCGAAAGAGTTCACTCTGCTGAACTCATAACTGCACGTCTGCCAGCTCACAGCCGGGGGGTTCAGCAATGGCGACCATTTTAAATTTCCAAAATTCGTGAAAATTGCGAGTACTTCTGGAGAGCTGAAAATTGTCTGAGAGATCCTACAAACCGCGTGGATGTAGAAAATTCGCGTCTGCCACCCCTCACCCGATGGAAAGTACCGGCAGACGGTGCTTGAAAAAGGGTACTTTTTTGTACGAAAATGAAAATTGTCGTGGACTGATGGAATTTTGGTCGCTGAAACTACTAGACATATAGAGAAGAACGGACCTGGTTTGCCGCCGCACACCCGGAGGAAAGTACCGGCAGATGATAGTTGAAAAAGGGTACTTTTTTGTACTAAAATGGAACATTTTATGGACTGACCAAAGTTTGGTCAATGAAACTACTGAGCATAGAGAGACAAATGAACCTAGTCTGCCATCTGATACTTAGGGGAAAGTACTGGCAGACGATGGTTGAAAAGGGTACTTTTTGTAATTAAATGAAAATTGTTTTGACTTATGAAATTTTGGTCAATGGGACTACTGGGCATATAGAGACGAAAAAACCTACTCTGCCATCCAGTATTTGTGTGTGAAGTACTGGCAGACAGTACTAGAAAGTTGAAGTTTTTCATTATACATGGAAATATAAAGTTTTTAACATAAAAACTCGTCAAGTCTTCACTAGAAATCTTCAGGAAACTGGAAAATCGTCTTTTGATCAAATCTTATTTCACATCTCCTCTGCCGAAAACAAATATTCTATTTTAGGTTTTGTCGTTGTTGACTCACGCAACAATGTAGATGGAAAAGGTGACTAATTGTCACAACAGGAATGGGTTCTGGGACTACCTGCTTGATATGACTCAGAACTGTTTCGGAAGATTCCTTTCAGTTAAATTTGGTGGGGCGGGGGTTACACGGAAAGAAATAGGACGACGAGCTTCGATTTGTGCGCACTGACACCTTCATTCAGTTGTTTGCGCTCAAGTGATTACAACGTGTACCAGTTACAAGCTATTTTCTCTTCGACGGCATTAAGGTGAGTGCAAGACAATTCAATATTTAAACCCAACATCACTCCTTCTGACTGAATCAGCAAATATCTGTCATTGTGCGTTCTCTAATAAGTATATAAAAGATGCAGCCATGGGGAAATTTGTTCAAACACCGAATTTTCCAAGACTAGGCAAATTTTTAGATGAACAGCACACTTAGAGTCACCCTGTATTCTCTTCGACATCAAGTCAAGTAGTCATAGTTTCACTTGAGACAGCCACCAATCTCGTTCAAACTCACATCCTGGCGAAGTGCTGGAAACATTCTTACCCTGTTAACAAATCTGTCGGGTTTAAATTAGAGTCTGATCGATTTCTTCCTTTTTTGTAGATATTGGAGATCTTGGATTCACAATAACATACTTAGAATCGTGAGAAAACATGGAAACTTCAGGTGGAGAGCCTATTCAGACGTGCTCCATTCATTGTGAAAACACTGGACCAGACGAAATTATAAAACAGTGTGTGACTGCGTGTGTCTGTGAACGTGAGTGATTTGAACCAGAGAGTTGCGCTCTTGTGGATCACAAGGCTTATAAGACTGCGACAACAGAGGCGCTTCAGGTGATCGCTGGACAGTTTCTAGTTTACTTGGCCGTTGAGTGCATGGCTGACAAGTGGAGAGTGAAACGGGAGCTTCCCCCACTTTGGCCTGCACAGAACGAAAACTTACCGCAGTTGACGAATGGCGTTAGAGAAATAGCGAGGGAGATGGAGATCCTCGTCAAAGGATGTGACGAGTACGAGTTCTTCCCCAACGTAAGAGAACGACTTGAGGAAGTTGGGTTGAGCCAGACCACTGAACGAGCAGATTCCTCGCAGGACATGGCGACTTCAATGCGCGGCTCCGCTTCTTTTGTTTCGACGACTCCCGTCATGCACGTCATGCGCCTTCACCGCGAAGGAAACGTGCTGCTCACCAGTAGTTTGAGGGTGGGCAGACGAACTCAGCAGCATCGACGCTACAAAGCAAAGCTTATAACCATTTCACCGAGTTCGCGAAGAAGGTGATGGCTAAGAAACTTAGTCACAGTTGATTTGTCCCTTTAAAACTTGCAACCCAATAGAGGCAATAGTTAGATCAGGCGAGAACACAGATTAAGAACTCCCAGGTTCCTCAGGTGGTCACCTCTGTACAGTAACACACAGGACAGGCTAATGGCCAAATACCTACTGTACCTCCGCAGGTCTCAGTTCAGTGGATGCTGCAGGTAACCCTGTCCAGGAATAAGGAACAGCCATTTATTTAATAAAGAGCACAGACCTGATTTGAACCAGCAGGTAGATTGTAATGGCTCTAACGGTTTTGACAAAATTTGCTGTCTGGGGTGTTCAAAATTACTCAACAGTACACAATGACACAATACACAGAGCACATTGATCTGACAATAAGCGGATTTTTGTGAAGCTTTTTCATATAAATCTCCCCTGTCTGGACATCATTCTTCTCACAAAAAAAGTAGTGGTAGTGCAACAAGCTTCAAGTGCAATAATTCGAGACAACTAAACTTGTTCCTTCCACGAACGTTATCACAGCGTTGATTTTTCATAATAATAATTCTCATAATTCCAGAACATTAAACATGAAGCTTGCTCTGAAATGCGTTGAAGGCCTCATTTATTACCAATCAGTGTTTACTGTTGCTTCCTACGTTCTCAGGCTAGAACACAATAACCCATCTTTACACAGGTGTTATGGGGAGATTAATATAGTAAGAGGTATCGCACTAGGTGAATCGGGAAGTAGTACGATTGAAGCCGAATGAAATTGGAACAGAGTTTTATTCTCAATTACATTCGGAGAAGTTTTACCACCACAGACAGGGAACTGAGTGGGAGGAACGTGAGCGCGGGCGATACAGCAACGAGGGAACCAGCTCGGTTACAACTGACAGCAGCGAAGTCTCGAGAAAATCGGGGCATTTGAGGTGCCCAGTCAGCATAAATGCTCCTGGACGAGCCTCCGCTGAATCGAAGGGTTTGGTTCGTCCCGTTACACAGGCACTGATTTCATTCACTCATGTATTCTCTTTCAGGGCTTTCAAATGTGTTTATGGTACTTGTGTGGTAGTTAAACTGTCCTCCCTAATCGAGGCAACCGGTAGGTCCTCAGCAACTCACCAAATGCAGCCCTCTTTAAAATATTTTCAGTTCCAGAGTGGGTTACGTTCCTCCTTTCTTTCAACCCATTGGCGAGAACGCTGGACCACTAGGCTACTGATGAGGTGGAAAGAGCCCTCCGTAGGTCCATATGTACGACGCAGTGAAAACCAACTCCATTAAACACACAAACTGTGGAGCCAGTTCTTTGAGCTCTCCACACATTTGTGATTAAGCCGTTTACACTGAGTCGATGTGAAATAAATGTATGTCACAATAGCTAAATGTGGTCATTACCTTTACTTGGTGAAGTTTCGAAATTACAACAGTTGTTCCATTTTTCCATGTTCCATTTTTGTACAAAAAAGTACCCCTTTTTCAACCATCGTCTGCCAGTACTTTCCCCTAAGTATCAGATGGCAGACTAGGTTCATTTGTCTCTCTATGCTCAGTAGTTTCATTGACCAAGCTTTGGTCAGTCCATAAAATGTTCCATTTTTGTACAAAAAAGTACCCTTTTTCAACCATCGTCTGCCGGTACTTTCCACCGGGTGTGTGGCGGCAGACTAGGTTCATTCCTCTCTCCATGTCAAGTAGTTTCAGAGACCAAAATTTCATCGTCCACAACAATTTTCATTTTAGTACAAAAAAGTACCCTTTTTCAAGCACTGTCCACCAGTACTTTCCACCGGGTGAGGGGCGGCAGACGTGAATTTTCTATATCCACGTGGTTCGTAGGAACTCTCAAATTTCAGCTCCCTGGAATTACTTGCAATTTTCACGAATTTTGGAAATTTAAAATGGTCGCCATTGCTGAACCCCCCGGCTGTGAGCTGGCAGACGTGCAGTTATGAGTTCAGCAGAGTGAACTCTTTCGCCTTATATGCTTGAAAATTGATCACCTTTTACGACATGTTTTTGGAGCTGGCTCCAGGTCTATCAGAAAATTGTCATTGGGAATTCCTTACGATGCCCTTCAGTCTAAAAAACGCTCCTCCAACCTTTCAACGACTAATGGAGTCGTGCCTCGAAGGATTGCAACACGAAATTTGTACTGTGAATCCAGGGCGATATCATAGTATTCAGCAGCAGCCTCCAACAACACCTAGATCGGTTGAGAAACTGACTTAGGGAAACAAACTAAAAATCCAGTTAGATAAAACCGAATTCCTGCAGAAAGAAATAGCTTATCTAGGACACATAGTCACCCCTGAAGTAGTTAGACCTAGGCAAAATAACTGCAATAAAAAATTATCCCGCGTCAACGACTACTAAACAGGTAAAAGGACTGCTGGGTTTGATCGTATTTTACAAAATATCTGGTGCGTAGCAACACACAACTTTCCGCCACCCCCATAAGTTCGAACACCACCTACATATGCGGGCACTATATCTTCGTTCAACGCATTTTTACAGGAACATTTATGGAGAACAAAATGTAGGGACTAGTTAGCTGAGAGTACTCCGTTAGTTTGATCGAAATCGTTAGAGCCGTTTGTGAGAAAATCGGAATACCGATAAATTAATACTCGACAAATCTCCTTTTCTGTGTTAACTTGGCTTATATCTCCGCTCAACATATATATACAGAAATAATTATGTAAAACTAAATGTTGGTATGTGTGACTTAAAGACACTCCATTAGGATTTATCACATCTGGTGAAGAAGTTACCCTGGAATTTACGGAAATGTTCGAAAAAATGTTATTTGTGATACATTTTGATTTTTATCTCTGTTCAATGAACTGTTAGAAGAACATTTATTGAGAATAATATATAGGTATTAACTGTTTGAAAACATCTTGGACGTTTGGTGATAATCGTTGAAGCCATTTTACCAAAAAGCG
Source organism: Pachypeltis micranthus (assembly GCA_020466155.1). Classification (NCBI taxonomy): domain Eukaryota; kingdom Metazoa; phylum Arthropoda; class Insecta; order Hemiptera; family Miridae; genus Pachypeltis; species Pachypeltis micranthus. Next base: position 54,386,034 of record CM035771.1, on the reverse strand, counting down.
TAAAAAACCTATTTTTGCTTCATAGGCCTATATCTCCGTTCACCGTATTTTCATGGAGATATGTGTGGAGAAGAAAAGTTAGGTATTGATCAGTAGAAGATAATTTGAAAGTTTTATCAAAATCTTTAGAGCCGTTTTTGAGAAAAATGCGAAAAACACTAGTTTATGGTATATTTTCGTCCCCCATCCCCCCTTACCATCGGCCGAAATCGTCCATAACCTCATTTTGGTGTCTACAAAAAATAACGAACAAAACAAAAAAAGAACCAGCGCAATCGGATCAGCCGTTCTCCCGCAAATCGAACTACGGACACACACGGACCACGCGCCGAAATTAGGTTTTTTAGACTCAGTAGGGTCTGAAACGTAAAGATCTGAAGAAAACCCAATTTTTTTTTTGACCCGATTACTATATACTTTCCTTCCCTTCGGGTAGCGGAAAGTAAAAATGCATTGAAAATATGGCCTATTTAACGAAACTGCCCGTTTGACAAAGAATGCAAAAATAGATCCTGATGATCCCAGAATAGTTGTGCCAATAATAACTAAAAGGGTAACATTAATTTCTAAACACCCCAAAAAAATAAAATAAAATAAAATTGAAACAAACAAAGAAATCTAGCCAGGAAATTATGAAACTCGAAATTAGGTAAAATGTAATTATGAAGTAAAGTTGAGTTTGGTTGGTGGGGGGGGGGGGACAAAATCAATTATCTTCTCAGGGTAAAATGTGTAACGGTTTCCGGCGGACTGCTGGAAGCGGCAACACTGACCGCCACCCATGCAGTTCGCCGCTGTTTATATTAGCGGTAGAGCCACGTTTCTTCATCAGAACGTCTACCGACTTCGCAGACGAATCGTCCCCCTTTTCTAAGCCAGTGAATCAGGTCTTAAACGTCCCTGTATATTGTGTGAAGTAAAGTAAGCGATCAGAGCTTGGTGTTTCATTTTCCCCATTGCCCCTTTATTGTTATTAATACAATCCGAGCATAGGTTATTTATTTCATTCTAAAAGGAGTTCATTTCATTTCATTTCATTCAAGTTTTTCCTGATAAAATTCAAGTGGGTCTTAGTCGCTTTATAATTTCATTTCCCATTGCCTTCTTGAGAGTCATTATTTTATTTATTTCATCAAGTGAGTATAATTGAGTGTATTTAATTTGTTCTTTTCTTTTGGGCCCAGGCACGACTTTTACGTGAATTGTGAGACAACTCCCCAAGTACGTTACAAATGGCACAAACAATAATTACATTAAATATCAAAATAAACTGAATCCAAATAAACAAATAAATCGGAAAGGAAAAACTTAATGTGCGGCAAGTGGTGGCGATGTCGATATGGTATGGAGATCGACGATGAGAGCAGTCAATGGAGAAGTATGCGAGATTTGAGGAAGAATCCTTCGAAAAGGGGAGGAAAAATACAGGACTTCGAAATGTCGGGATCAGGACTCCAAAAAACATATAACCTCCCACGAACGTTCCTTCGTCTCAGGTTATATTGGTTGGCGGGAAACGAGACTCTGGGACGACTGATGAGGTGGAGCTGCATGCGGCGATAGTCGGCATTTGAAAGATAGCTCATCATACGAGACCGCGTAAAACTTCTACGTTACATACTTACAGTGTCCAGACATATGTAAAAACCTTTTGAGAATGATCCTATTTTAAAATATCCGGATTTCGATAAACCATTCATTTTGACCTGAGATGCCTCTGGAACGGCTTTAGGTCTGATTCCAGCAGAAGAAAGGAATGGAAAAGAGTATCAAATTAAATGAAACAGATCAAAAATTATCCACCATAGAGAGAGAAATCTTAGCCGAAGTTTGGAGTACCAAACAGTTCAGACTTTATGGAAAGAAGTTTGCCATAGTGATAAACCATGAACCTTTCCAATGGTTAGATAGTTCAAAAGAACCTCCTGCGAAATTGTTCCGTTTCAAAGAGAATCTTGGAGAATACAACTACGACATTAAATAAAGGGTGTCCCAAAATTAACGCAAGATTTGAATTAAATAGAAAACACAGTTTTTTGTCTTTTGATTGTAATTTTTTTATTGATTCATAAAGTACATAGGATAGGGTTATTTATGGAATAACACATCGGGCAAATGGCCTCCGTGGCTTTGCATACACATACGCACTCGTTTGTCGAAATTTTCTATGACCGTTCTGCATAAATGTGGCTGAATTTCGTTGATGCAACGTTGAATCTCCTCCTTTAATGCATGCGTAGTTGTGGGCTTGTTGACGTAGACCTGTGATTTTAGATAACCCCATAAAAGAAATCTAATGGTGTTAAATCACACGATCTAGGGGGCCAACTCTGATCATCGAAACGAGAGAGTACACGACCTGGAAATGTCTCATGCAATAATTGAAGTGTTTCACGGACTGTATAGCATGTGGCACCGTCTTGTTGAAACCACATATTGGCCACATCAATATCATCCAATTTCGGCAAAAAGAACCGTGTTATGTCGCGATATCGAGCAGAAGTAACAGTCACTGTTTGACCAGCCTCATTTTCAAAAAAGTATTGTCCAATTATGCCTCCAGCCCAAAATGCACACCAAACTGTGACACGTTGTGGATGCATTTGTTTTTCGACAATCACATGTGGGTTTCAGAACCCCAAAAGCGGCAATTTTGGCGATTAACAAAGCCATCAAGGTGAAAATGTGCTTCGTCGCTTAGGATGAGTTTGCTCGAAAAATCAGCATTCATGTGTTGTTGCTCAATAATCCATTCAACAAACTCTCTTCGCTGTGCATGGTCATTGGGCTTCAGTAGTTGTGTTAATTGAATTTTGTAAGCATGGAGACACAGATCTTTAGTGAGTATACGCTGTAGAGAGCTTCTTGAAATTTGCAATTCTTGTCCACGACGCCGAATTGAGGTTCCTGGATTGTCACCGACATTCGCACGCACTGCCTCTACAGACATTTGAACGGCTTGTTTTTGGACGACCAGTGTGTTGGGCGTCTCCCACGGATCCTGTCTCTCGGAATTTTTCAATTAATCGCTTCACAGTTGACGAAGTTAAAGCACTATTCCGACCATATTTTGTATGAAATTTTCGAACTATGGCCGCCAAGCATTCATTATTTTTGAAATATTGCTCAACAATGACGACACGTTGTTCTATAGCGTAACGCTCCATTTTTACTAACCCTAAACTGTCAACTGTCGATTTATTTTGTTTTTAGGGTTGGCAACACTGTACTGCATAAATGGCGGCAAATTCAAATCTTGCGTTAATTTTGGGACACCCTTTATAAAAACCCTGCAAATTATTTCACAATGGTTTATTATTCTCTTAACAGCTTGACGGAGTCTAACAGCTCTGAGACCCATCCCATTCGATTCAGCGTCGACAAATACCAGTAAACCACACGAAACATGACCTGATTACAACTGAACGGCGAAAAGTAAATATTCCAGGCGCCCGTAAGCGCCCGAAGGCAATTGGCACGACGTGGCGAGTCGAGCGGGTGGGTGGTTTTGATGAGACGGGAGGGAGGGAGTAAAACGATGAAACGATCACTTTCGCTGTAGTTATTGTCCCGTGAGTAATTATATTATAGTGACTTTGGCTCACTATACGCAGTTGTACGCGTCTAATACTCATTCCATTCGACCCAGGATCTAAAAATACCTTGAAAACAATACCAAACACGGCGAATTCGCGATAAAACTGCCAAAATTGCATTTTTGTTAATTTGTTTAAACCGTTTTTTGCCCACAACAACCATGGGTTTCGTCCAATTAGATTGCCGACCAGGCGGGCACAACTAGATACCAAATGGGATTTTTGTACGAAAGAACGGATTGTTTAGACCACGTTAACGTATGCCATTAAAGGTATGAAACGGCGGACGGACTTCGCAGATTTGGGTGCAAAGGGCTCAGCCATGATACAACGTTATATATAAAAGAGAAAAGGCGCTGTCGTACCGCAATAATCAATTATTTAAGCATTACAATTAATTTTATAATTGAAATTGTATCGAAGCACGGTTACTCCGACTGAGGTATGCCTGTCTTGTTTACATTAGAGATGCTAATTATACATTTCCAACAACTGATTGTACGTCAAAGGAGCGAGACGAGGTGTTCAAGTTCACGAAGACATCGATGACTCAAATAGAATGAAAAATTCAAATCAAGAGATCGGAAGCGGTTGTCCGAAGGACAGGCGAGGAAACGAGATACGACGACGGAAGCTGTGGCGGCACAGGGCGAAGGGAAGGATGAACAAGTTGGTTGTTGGTGAGCGAGGAAGGTTGTCATTTTAAACAGGTCATTAAATGTATTGTGTGCACCGCCTCTTCTCGCCATTCCACAAATCGATCTTCAGCCCCAGCGCCACGTCCCCCGTCAACCCCTTGCTTCCCGATTTCAGTCGAGTATACTATACCGATATCAGCGCCACACTTCATTTCTTCGAGATCAATTCGCCCTTTTCTTCCCCCTCCTCTCATCATCCTTTAACCCTTGTCTTCTTGAGTCGTCAGCTTGTGGCATGAACAATAAACCAATACACTGCCTCTACGCGGACTAAGAAATGCTCATGATGATAGGAAATTGTATTGGCTGCATAGAGTCGTAAATGCTCGGCAGGCGATCTATAAAGTTGTACGAAGGAAAAATCTGACATTTAACAAGTGTACGGAATACGTGAACCACGAAAATCAAGATAGTACCCAGTTGATTTGAAATTTAAACTACACCAAAATGAACCACTCGATTTGATACCACACCTATATTTTAACATCTTACAAGATTTTTTTTAAATTTACAAAACCAAATTTGTACTGCTTCCCCCAGGTGGAAAAAAATGTCTTTTGCTCAAGAAGCACAAATGTAATATTCAGTTTTCTGTCCCTCTGTCCCACGCATTTTACATTCCTACGTGTTTCAAGTGTATAGTTCCAATTTTCCCGAACAGTTCATTATCTAGGAAAATTAACGGAGAAGTACATTTTGAAAGAACAAATTGAATCCATAAACGCAAATTTGATTTCGAGCATTACAAAAAGAACGATTTCGACGTGTCACATTTTCTATCAGAACGTTCATGGTCTTAATACTAAGCTCTCAAAATACCGTCATCTGTCTCCCCACATTTATTCTGACATCCTTCTCCTCATTGAAAATTTGGGTTGAATCCCAGAATAGTGGACGCGGGTACATTTGTCTTCGGTTCGCGATTCGGAACGTTTACTAGCGTCACTGATACTGGTGCTAGTTACAACTTTCCAGCGCTAGTATTCTTCAAAATATGACTTAATTCGTTCGACTAACCGTTGGATAATGGAATCATTCCGCGAATCCAACCCTTCGGTAAATTTCCGTTGTAACCGAAATATCGTCCTTCAGTTGTCGAGTAGCCGCCTCCGTATGCGTACGCGTCCTCCACCGTTCTCCTGCTTTAGAGCTTTCCCCACTCCCCTCTACGCGTTTATTTTTTTCATCTTTTTCGACCAGCCATGGATAGGCGAATTAATACGAAATTGATTCATCAATTAAGAGAAAAAGGCCCGAGGACTGTTGTGGATTGGTGTATGAGTTTCGGTTTTATTTCTGACAAGTATGAGTGTCCTGAATGTGGTGAATGGATGAAATTATGTCGAACGATTTAAGTCATATTTTGAAGAATACTAGCGCGAGCAAGTTGCGACAACCTCACCAAGGCTTTGTTCGAGGCGATAAAGCAAGCCTATCCCACTCAAAGTTCGGATACGTAAATTGAGAGGCGAGAGATTTTTATTTATTTTTGTGGTCGTCAATGTGTGTTCTGTTGCACTAGGCGCGCACTGTTTGTCCACGTTGTCTCAGTTTTGCGCGCTTTCCGTTGTTTACATTCTTCCTGTTTCTTTCGCGCGTGTTGTTTACATTCACCTTACGACAAAACTTCGCTCAACTCTTACCGCTACCGTTACGTTCACCAGTATCAGTGACGCTAGTAGACGTTCCGAATCGCGAACCGAAGTTCCACGCAAATGTACCCGCGTACACTATTCTTGGATTTTACCAAAATTTGCTCCACCCCCAACTTGCAACTTGATTCCATTGTATTGCGGCTTCACGATATTCAGCTCTAATCATTCCTGCTCGAATATCTACTTGAAGTCATCTGGCTGTGGTGTGCTCATAGCCGTTTCCAATCGTCTCAGAACGTGTCCAAGTACGCTTGACCGGATCTTCGTAGTTCTCCCTGACCTGCAGCTCCTTGTTGGCACGATATACCTCTCCAGGTATTCATCATATTCCATTTACCATTCTAAGGAGATCGAAGTTGCGCTCACTTAAGACGTTTCCATAACCAATCTATGCAAAGGCGGCTGCAATTCTCGAGGCTCTCTGCCTCAGGCAACTTAACTGCTCCCTAAATGCCCACGGCAACAGCTGAATACCGTTTTCTCAAGCCTTGATGGTTGGGCCACCCTGCTCTTGAAGTCTTCGCCTTCGTTCCTCGTTTTCTCTCAGCAGTTTTCACTTTTCCGGGCACTTAATTAATCATTGTGAGCAGTCCTCGCTACCACAGTCAATACACCTTTGCTCGATCACAGTGCTACGAGCCCAAAACCTGTTGCTGACCCCTCTTCTCTTGTTATTGTTCGCTCGACCTTGTCTCAGTAGGATTTTTCACTATTCGCGAGTCCGACGCCTCTTGGATTCTGCTTTGCCTTGATGTCTCTAAGGGTATGGGCGCAGAGGGTGTGCTTTCATGGTTATATTGGCAGTCTGGCTTATCCTATTGCTACCCTTTTCTTTAACGCCTCTCTTACCTCTGCCAGCTTCCGTGAGCAGCAGTGGAAGGGGTCATTTATTACCCCCATCCACAAGAAAGTTAGAAGTCAGACACCGTGAATTGTCAAGATAAATGAAGAAAACAGACTTCCAGAAATGAACAAACGTAATGTGAAGTTGATCCCATGGAGATTTTAGTAAGTTCTCGTTAGCAAACACACACCAATAGTACTTAAAGCCAACCCGTTATCGCAGTTTACCGTATTGAACAAGAAAGTGGTGGTTTAACGTATCCGTAGCCCATGTAATGATCATTATTAAAGGGGAAAGCGATAACAACGTGTGAAATAGGGCTGTTACTCTTACGGATTGCCTTAAAAACGGCCTAAGCTTATGAAGCGTCTGTCGTGACCGCTTTGACGCTTTCAAGGTCCGACAAATCAGAATTAAAGTTCTCAAAGCCAATCATGGAGGAAGATGAGGGAGTCACGAACTTTATGAAAATGTTTCCTAGGAAGATGAAAATGCTAGACAGATACTAAAATAGTTCTCAGATTCCATTCGTGGAACCTTTCCATAGAGAACGAGTTTTGGGAGCGCATGTATTGTTAGTGATTGAATGGTGAGAGTGGCGACAGTATTTGAAATTTAACAGCGGGATTCAGTCTCTTCCATTTTTGATATCCGAAGATGCAACCCTTTGATTTTGATCAGCTGTTGCGCTGAAGAGAGCGGGCAGAAAAATGAGCAGTAGCTACGTAGCCGCAAGGAGTAGCATCATGCGTTCCTTGCTATTAAAATTGCGTTGAGACAGTTTCTAATGCCGAAGAAATATTCAACTCAATTCTCAATGAAACACTCTCATGTACACTGAACGTTTTGCGAAAATTTGTGTGCGAGATACCTTACGAGAAGGGGGAGCCGGATAACTCTACCACCCAGAGCTCTGAGAACTTTATGACAATCAGTACATCATGAATTAATTTGGGGGCGATCAATAGAGAGATCAAACAACAATAACGTTGCAAATTATTGCACAACGATTTATTATTCTTTTGAACAGATAGACCTAGTCTCACACCTCTGAGAACCATCCCATTCGATTTAGCATCGATAAATATCAGTAAACTATACGAAACATTACATAACTACAGCGGATGGACAAAAATTAGATATTCCAGGCGCCTGTGGGTGCTTTTAGGCAATTTGCAAGACCTGACGAGTCCAGTTGACGGGTGGTTGGAGTGACGATTACTTTCGCTGTATTAGAGTGCTTTTAATTATTAGACTTAGGCTCACTATAATAACTGTAATTACACTGTTTTCGATCTAGACGGAGTCGTGCACACGTGAGACACATTTCATTCGAATGAGCATCTAAAAATACCTGGGAAAACGATATTTGTGTTTAAACTGCCAAAATAGTGTTTTGTTTATTTTTCACCGATAACAACCATGGACTTCGTCCGATCGGATTGCCGAGCAGGCAGGCACAATCAGGTACCGTATTGGGATTTTCGTTCGAAAGAACGGATTGTTTAGACCACGTTAAGGGTATAAAACGGCGATGGACATCGCAGATCTGGAATCCCGATGCCTTGGAACGTAAAGTATCAAATTGTGGGGGGGCGAAACTTGAAATGTTTCGTCAGGCTTTATCAGTTTAGTAATTAGTGCCTTTTCCCATTCACTCAAGCTACATCTCGTTATTGACATTTTTTTAAAATTAACATTGTTGGGTGCACGAGAGGGGGAGCTTGAGGATCGAAAAATGAAACTCGGTGAGCGTGAGGAGGACTGTAATGTACGTGCGGAAATGAGTTGAGATAAAATTGAGCTGAGATGGTGTACAAATGGGCAGCACAAGGGCAGTAATCGGAACGCATGAACTGGCGAGGGAAACTGTATGGGAGAGCTAGAAGTCACTAGGCCGATAGTTGGAAGCGGACTGATTTTGGAAGAGCTCTGTCGTCGATAGGAAAATGAAATTGGGAGAAAGAAATAAAGAAAGGGGAAAACCTGGGAAAGGGAGCTGTTGGAACCAACCGACTGCAGCTGAGGAATTCCAGCAGGTGAGGGGCAGGTATTGAAATAGTTGGAGACAATTAGGCAGTCAGAGACAATGACACGGGGAAGTCCAAGGTCAAAGACTCTAACCACCTCGATGCTTTGCGTCGAACATACTCCCCCAGCTGTGGCAGCAGGATAACCCTTGAAGTGGGGTTACAGTGATGTGTGGTAATGAACGTGGGTGAGGAGGCTAGCGCTCATGATAGATGAGCTGGAGAACGTGGCAAGGCTGGGCTACCTGATGAGCCAGAGCACAGGGAGATGAGTGATGAGTGTGAGACAATGATGTGGTGGTGAGTTGAGCAGGACAACAAAGAACGTATGAGGTGCGAAAATGAGGATGAATGAGAGGTCACATGAGGAAGCACAGGAGGTGGTGCAAGGAGAATGAAAGGTAGGACAGCACTGGCATAAGAGAGAAGTTTTAAGGCGTGGTCACACTAAGGTAGGAGATGGGGGAAGGGAGGAATAATAGGGAGGAAGAATAGGGAGGAAGGCACCTCGGGTGGTGCAGATAGGGAATGACACTCTTGGGTGGTGCAAATAGGGAGGAAGGCACTATTGGGTGGTGCGAATAGGGGAAAGGCACTCTTGGGTTGTGCGGATAGGGGTTGGAACCAACCGACCGCAGCTGAAGGATTCCCTCAGGTGAGGGGCAAGTATTGAAACAGTTGGAGACAATTAGGTGGTCAGAACAATGACGCGGGGAAGTCCGAGGTCAAAGACTCTAACCACCTAGACGCTTTGTGTCGGACAAACATAAATACGTTAACACGAAGGAAATATAATTAAAAACATCTACAACTCGTAAACTGGGCACCAACTCCTTCTTCGTCTACAGGTACTGTAAAACTATGTAAGAAGTCTTGTAACATAAATAATGGTGGAAAGTCTATTCAGATATGAACTTCATAGGTGAAAATAAATGAAATTAACTTGAACACTCCATTCGCCGTTGAAATCTCTATTTGACCTGCCTGAACCTTACCTGCTTAATAGCTTAACTGGTCACAGAGCAAACAATTTTTTTACAGGCACCATATTGATCAAGGCAAAGATCCACGATACAAACGGTGCCATCAGGTAATTACAGGTTACAGCCTTTTAGGTTGCGAGTCTTCTTGTTCTTGACTTCTTTCAGCCCGAGAAGGACCAGCCTACTTATCAACCGTTTGAAAATCGCGTTGTTGAAACACTACGAGTATACTACCTACTTTTTGCACCGCGGGTATGACGAAATGAATATGGATTGTTTCAAAAGATTGTATAAAAATACGAATGGAACTTGAACTGCTATGCTTGTCGCTTGTCGCGGAGACCGTTGGTTCTTTCTTTCCTTTTCATAGATTCGTTCTTAGACAATCTTTAAAGATAATTGTGTGAAAACAGTCACCGTTGGGAAGGGCCGTCGATCTTCTGAAGAAGGCAGCTTCGAAGATTTTCACTGCTTCTGAAAGCTCTGTTTGTGTTCTTTCGCGCTCATGAGAACGCTGAAGTGAAGTGGTTGACATGGCACTTGGGTGCCTCATCCTCGATGACCGGGGAACACATAGCACTGGCTAAGGATTCCCTAGAGGTAGGAGGAGACGCCACTCACTCTTTAGGGATGTGGCTGGAAGCACTCATGAGAGGCTACCAAAACGCCACAAACTCCTGAAGAGTAGGCTGAACGTTCTCATGCCCTGCACTCTCTAGCACCTCAGCCGCAACTCGGCCGTGGCACCTCCTCCACAACTTCTGTTCACACCCCGGTACTCCTCAGAAACACCAAAACCAGAAATAGCTCCCCTCGTCAGGTCCTGCAGGTGAGGATTCTTATAACCAATCAGTCTACTCACTTGCACTGCGATACGAGGACAGGCCAGCTTACTAGGTGCTGCTGACCCCCGTCTGCAATGGGAGAGCCTTGGTGGGGGGGGGGGTCGCTATTTGCCCTCCACAAGGTGTCTATACTCCGGTTTCTGGAGCAGGGCTGTTGCAGTACGGAAGGGGAATTGCTTCGCCAGATGTTCGTTGACATGGCGTACCCCTTCCCTCACAGCTTGTCTCAGCGTCACAGCGTGCATGAGTCTTATTTAACCTAATCTCTTCATTCCTCGGATGCTTCTGTCAAGCGTGGGCGCGGGAATTGGGTTTTTTGGATTCAGCAGGCCTGAAAACGTAATATCTGAAAAAACCCAACCTTTTTTTGAAACGATTGCAAGTACTTTCCGCCACCCAAAGGTTGTGTGAGGGGAGGGAGGCAGAGCAAGGAAAGTTGTTGATACTTTTCATGTGTGCTCTTGGGTTTTAAAACGTAACCCACCCACCACTGATACCATTTTAGTACAACGTAAATATTGCCAGAAAGATCAGGGCATGGGAAAATATAGTTTGACGTCGAGTACTGAATTCACAAATTAGCGTTCACTTCGCGCGTCTAACTTTCGGGTGTTTTATCAAATTTTCGACACATTTTTGCCCCAAATCCATTTCACGGTATTCCGGAAAGAGCAGGAGTGTAAATTTTTTTTTCGGACACGCATAATAACTTAATTTATGATAAGAGTGAGCTGAGGAGTCCTGGGCTGAGTTCCAACACCCGCTGAATCAAAACAAATTTTACACTCAAAGTTTGATGGTCGAAATTTAAAAATTCGTAAAATGTTAAGTACCGCCGAGAGTTTCAATGAGGCTTCACTTCAACATAGTTTTTTATGAAATATAGACCATCCCCGCGACAATAGATCAGTCTGTGCTGGAGGTATTAAAATGTTTACAATTTTTTAGTTCCTCACAATTTTTAAATGTCGAGCAGAGGTTTATTCGTCTATTTATATGGTTGTTTATACATTGTGTATGTTTGAGACTGGTTTCGCGATGATACTTCATCCTCGTCTGAGCCCCTGGAACTTTCTGAACCTTCGAACGGTTGATAAATTATAGGAAATGGAGGGGAGTTAATGGTATAAAAAAGATTCAACGTTTATGGGAGAAAGTTGAGGACGAGGAAGTCCATTTCCAAGCCGAAGCTTCTGATAAGCACGGTAGGCGTTTCTGCCCAATTAACCATCTCCCTCAGGGAGAGCATCAGGCTCGTAGTGACGTGAGTCACTTACCAGTGCAATTCAACCCTCACGACGACCTTCATTGTCCCCTTGATCTCTTTTTCACGGAGTTGGTTGGTTACCCCCCGCATTATTTAAATATACGCAGTCAAAGTGACTTAAAGAAGAGCGTGTCTCTTCTGACATTAATAATCGAAGCCCAATTTGTTTTGACGGAGTGCCCGGAGTTGGTGACTACAAGTGTATCGCGTTACTTACTGGAGAGTAACCCGCTGGAAGGTCGCACTCAGCGTTTCCTTTGCGGACTCAAGATTGTAACGAACTCAATGAAGACTGAAGGCTCTGTGAACGAAGCTAACCTAAATATTCACTATTTGGCGCGGATTGTATCTGTTTTTCACTCAGTTTATATGAATCTGGTGGAACGTAACTGAATACTCTTCGTATACACCGGCAGTATTTAACCCTTCAGAATCATTTGGGTTTCATCAGCTTCTCACGGGCTTCATTGAGTAACTAGCGTATAGGCAATTCACCGCCGTTTTGTAGATCACAAGAAAACGTTAGTTAAATGTTTCCGTGTAAATGCCTTGAACGAAGATACAGCACCGGTATACTCGGCAGATCGTCGAATTTACGGGGGTTACGGAAAGTTGTGTAGCTACGTATCTGATATTTTTTATTAAAATTACCTTGAAGTGAGCAGATGAAAGCACAAAAGCATTTAAACACAAATAACACAAATACTGCACAATGCGTTCCCCCCTCGATTAGTAAAAACTTGTGCTGAGGGGAGGAGCCGTTACAACTTTCTAGCTACAGATAGGTACCAATCGCAAACTTATATAGTACAATATTCTGAATTATATGATAGATAGTTCATTTAAAAAAAAAATCAGAAAAAAAAGAAAGTTAAAAAGGAAAATCATCTGAGCATTTCCACACGGACGTACTCTTTGATGCGCCGCTTAAACCCTGCTAAATCATTTAGCATCTTTAATTCCTTTGGAAGGCTATTAAACAGCATTATTCCATTGTACGCGAAAAAATTCTGACTTCTAGTTGTGAGTCTAAAAGGCAACTTCAGTGTAAGGCTACCAGATGACCTTGTCCGCCCATAATTCTTTTCATAAGCAGATAAATTTTTGAATATATACATGGATACAATTTTTTTGTGTAAATGTGGAAGATGTCCAATACCTTGAATGTCTTAAAAACTGCTGAGGAGGGGAATCTCATTTTCTTACGCAGTAAAATTTTGATAATTTTTTTCTGGGTTATATGCAAAGGCTCTAGGTAAGTTCGGTAGGCCGATCCCCACACGAGAATACAATAGGATATCACAGATTGCACTAGAGCATAATAAAACATTTTAAGCGTGCCCATAGACATAAAATTTCGGATTTCAAGGCACAGGGGTATGACTTTACAAAGTCTGTTGCATATATTGTCAATATGGTACTTCCAGGACAAACATTGGTCCACAACCACCCCCAGATACGCAGCTTGTGGAATCTGCTTGATACCAGGGCAACTGCAATCACTTGCACTACACGTTGACACAATGTGGCATTTGATATTTCCTAGAACAGGGACAGAGGTATTACGTAAGGAAAAAGCAACAAAATTGGGTTTGCTAAAATTTAGCTTTAAGCCGACTCCATCCAGCCAATCCTTGACCACAAGCTAGCAAGCAGACGCCGCTTGCAAGGATGCATCCCAATTATTTCGCGAGACCACGACAGCTGTATCATCAGCATAGGTAATTATGTTCCCATCAAGTTGAACGCCAAACAGATTATTCATAAAGCAGATAAATAAAAGGGGAGAACGCATTATGCAGTATTTGTGTCTCTGTTTGTATTCTTTTTTTTGTAGTCTTCTTAAATAAATGCATTACTTAAAAAAAAAAATTTCACCCGGTTAAATATCTAACGGTTAAAACGGGAAACGTGATGAATTAAGGACGACTTTGCTTCGTAAGAATGGCTACGTTCGATTCGTTGCAAAATGTACGTCTAAGAGGGCATCCCACTTTTCCTACACGAGAGTTCCAATGGATTTTATGAGTTTCTGGCGTTGAATTCGTAAAAACTTCTTTTGTGTGAACTGTTTAAATGTATTTGTTTAAAAGACAGCGTCACAACGGTTACCTATTATTTGAAACGAATTAACAATTCATACGTTTTCAGCATTGTTTCACACATTGATGATTCAGCAGCAATAGCGGCCTACTGCTGAATGTTAGCACGTCAGTATTCGTGGTTCAATAAAAAATTGTTCAGTGATAATTGCGCGCACTGCAACACACTTATGTCTAATTGAGCATATGGCTATTCCGTCAGTCAGTTCTGCTATGGAATTTCAGACACTGTTTAATCAATAAACATGTGGAGACGTAAGCATACATTTCTCTGCGTACTTGAACAGATTGTGGTGAAGTGTAGAAGGGGGAGTCATTTCCGCCAGTTAATTGGTGGGTTTTTGGAGAGGTTCACCTTGTCGTGTTTTGGCAGCTCTCCAGTCCTAATGTCCAGGTCAATATAATTAGTAGTCAAGAACTGACTCGGACTTGAGAGTGACTGGGAAGACGAATATTCTGGAAGCTTCGTTCGTTCTGCTCGAGATCTTCGTTTTACTGGAACGATGAAAACAAACAAGGGCCTTTTGTAAAGTGCATCGTAGGGCAGGGGGTCGTGATCGTGACTTATACCATAAGCACATTAGCTGCCCGGCCCATTGTTCCTAACTATTGATGGGAGAGTTAAAAATGATCTTCTTCGGTTGGTCAAGATGGGCTTTCGATAACCCGATAATATCTGCCGTTACCCTTCAAGAAGTCCATAAGGTGAGCCAGATCACCGCCTCTCCCGACAAACCTCCTACGCTAATAGCCCCTCTAAAGTAAATCCTCTTATTATGTCTGAGGTAGTTTGGCCCCACGAACCGCCGGATTTCTCGTCATGGAGAGTTCGGCAGACGAAATCAATCGTTAATGGAATGGAAGTCATGTCGAAGAACGTTGAGGACGTTGTGGCACGAGGCATTAAATACGTCCTGTAATATGAACTGGTTCCAGCGAGCACAATAACATCGAAAGTAATAAAATCATAAGGAAAGCTGAACGATGGCCCGACCGACTTGGTGGTCATGATAAACAGGAAAGTGAATCCTTTCTTCATCAATAACGTTCACCGTGTCTAACGATTCGTTTGCGTACGATAGTCCAGGACTCATTAGAGTTCTCCAAGACATGGCCGTTTACAGTGGAATTTACTAGTATAAAACCAAACAGGGGGACAAAGGTGAAGAAAATGACTATTCAAAGAATAGTATAGTTATTTATTTTGAGAAATTAGCTGAAACTTGATGGTACGAAAGGAAGTAAGAATTCGTTACATTATTCGAACAGATAGTGAACTCCATTCCTGTGAAAGTTCTCCGTCTATATTTTATGCATTTAAAATCGCCATAAAAAGAAACGTCTCTGAGAAGTATTTTGGACGATACGCACATGAACTCATTAATTATAAAAATTGTGAGAAATAATTGTTCGATTATGTTCCTCCCAGCTGCTGAGTTAATTAATCATAAAAGTAACCCTAACGTTCAACGGCGTTTCAGTAACGTTACATTAACAAAACAGTTTAACGCTGGTTAACCTACGACTAAGTTACAGGGTTTACGCGTTTACCAAAATTTTTTTGTGTTTACTCTATCGAGAGCTTTCTACGATAATTACTGCAACAGCTTCTTCAATATCAATCAGAGGAAGTAGTGATACGCTGCACGAAGCATTTGAGGTCATATATCACACAGTATTGTGAAATTGAAGTGAAAGGGAAAATAGGGGAATCAATAAATCGTAGGGATGAACCCATGAACGGGGGATAAATATGATGAATTCAAAGAAAAGGAAAGTTATATTTTAGAAGGGGGAAAAAATAAAAAAATATCTGGTGCGTAGCAACACACAACTTTCCGCAACCCCCGTAATTACGAACACCATATACATAGGCGGGCGCTATATCTTCGTTCAACGCATTTTTACAGGAACATTTATGAACAACAAAATGTAGGGACTAGTTCGCTGAGAGTACTCCGTAAGTTTGATCGAAATCGTTAGAGCCGTTTTTGAGAAAATTGGAAAACCAATAAATTAATATTCGACAAATCTCCTTCTCTGAGTTAACTTGCCTTATATCTCCGTTCAACGTATATATACAGAAATAATTATAGAGAACGAAATGTGGGTATGGGTTACTAGAAGACACTCCATTAGAATTTATCACATCTGGTGAAGAAGTTACCCTGGAATTTACGGTAATGTTCGAAAAAACGATATTTTCGACACATTTTGATTTTTATCTCTGTTCAATGGACTGTCAGAGGAAAATTTATCCAGAATAATATGTAGGTATTAACTATTTCAAAACATCCTGTGAGTTTGATGATAATCGTTGAAGCCGTTTTGCCAAAAAGCGTAAAAAAACCTATTTTTGCTTCATAGACCTATATCTTCGTTCACCGTATTTTCATGGAGATATGTATGGAGAAGAAAAGTTAGGTATTGATTAGGAGAAGATCATTTGAAAGTTTAATCAAAATCGTTAGAGCCATTTTCGAGAAAAATGCGAAAAACCCTAATTTTTGGTACATTTTCGTCCCCCATCCCCCCTTCCCATCGGCCGAAATCGTCCATAACCTTATTTTGGTGTCTACAAAACATAACGAACAAAACAAAAAACAACCAGCTCAATCGGATCAGCTTATCTCCCGCAAATCGAACTACAGACACACACACATACACACATACAAACACACGGACCACGCGCCGAAATTAAGGTTTTTAAGACTCAGTAGGCCTCAAAACGTAAAGACCTGAAGAAAACCCAAATTTTTTTTTGAGCCGATTACTATACTTTCCTTCCCTTCGGGTAGCGGAAAGTAATAAGATGAATAAACAATTTAAAATAAATTTATAATCACAGAAAAGAAACTAAATGTCCTCGCTTTCCTAACCCACGTCATGCCGAAAATAAATAGAATAAAAACCAGACTTGACAGCGCCATTTGAGTCTTCTCTCTTCGTTCGAACACAAAAAAGTCCATCTACCGATATTCCTTGGGGAAAGGTGCATGAGATACGGCGGAGGAGAACATGTGCCAGCCGCAAAACAAGAGAAGATATTACCATTTTTTATCGAAAACCTTGATTCCTTTCAAGCAGACATTGTTGGTGCTCGGGCTCACGAAGTGACGAGGCACTCAGCCGCGTCAATATCCATCCTCTTTTTCACGTCATAGTGTAGAAATCATTACATTAGCGAACATTAACGTTAATTTCGATGTAAGTTGTTTCACTGGGAGCTTTCGGGGTTCGTTTTAAGGTTCTCGTTGTAGTGAACGCAGATGAATCGTATTAAAGTTACTCACGTTTTTTTAGAGTAAATAAACTTTTCAACGAGCCGGCGATGAAGTAAAGAGATAATTGGGAGCCCCAGAGTTTCGTGGGTGGTCACGTCACAGCGCAACGCTGGTTATCAATCGTCACGTACTCAGTCGTACTTTAATTTTCTAGTTCGTGTTCGTCTGTCCGCGGTTACTTATCACTCAGCGCGCTCCTCCTCATTCCAATAATTATAATTAGAACAATCACATCCTCTCTCACTTTCATTCTATGGAGCGCTCAAGGCAACCGTTAACCTTCGTCTGGGTCCCGTCGCCCAACATAATTCTCGTTATTAACGAGGCCACTTTTCATTCAATTATATTGCTCCTCTAATTAGAGAAACACTTGGGCTACACGAGCCATTAAAAGCGGATTAAATCCGAGCGATGACACGGGAGATGAAAAATAGGTGGCATCTTCCTTGACAACACGGAGGCTGCACCTCGAAAGATCGGATGTATTCTGGAGGTCAGTCATTCAACCGGAGAAGCGAATGCCGTAAACGAGAATTCTTAAACTAGTTCGGACCCGTCAAACGAATTCGAACGAGTCCGAACCAAATTGCTCAGATCGAGCGAATGATAATGATCGGGTAACCACAAATTTATACTTGAAACGCGAGCCAAAAGAAGGAATTGTGAGTTCGAAAACGCCCGATGAAATAAAGAAGGTGGCAGTAGATCAATTGCCCTAAAAGAACAGCGTCGAGGGTATGACCAAGATCAGACTGCTCTGTCAGTGAGGTAGTAAATGTCAAATCCATGACTAGGCTTAGACATCACTTCCGATATCCTAACATTGTGTTATAACAGTGTTGATGATATAAATATTAATAATAACGCAAAAACAGAATGTCCACAAGTTCATTTTACCAATATAAGTCGAAGATGTGCATGGTTTGGAATGTAGATTCGAAAACAATAAAATATCTGGTGCGACGCATCTCGCCCCAGAGGGATTTAGGTATTTTTGTCACTCCAGCAACTAACAAAATTCGAGTGCGCATTTGAACCTGGTAGAACTTTGCTCAACGTAGTAACCCGGGGGGCTTAAGTTGTCCTCTCATGCCACAACCATTAGAGAGCAATCAGAGCGTACACGATTCATGTGACTGTCATCTCGATTTTTCTGAGAAGGATCGCATTTACCGTTTTGCAATTATTGGTTAACAACTGAGAGCGATGCCAGCCAGTAAGTAAAACGATGGTGGTTTTAACTATGAAACTTTTGAGGATGCTCCTAATTATTTTATGAGGGTCAAGCAACACACATTGCTTATTGTAGTAACCACACTGATTTTTCTGAGAGCGGGATGTATAATTTAAAACCCTGCAAATTATTACACAACGGTTTATTATTCGGATAAACAGCTTGACCTAGAATTAATGCTCCGAGACCCATCCCGTTCGATTCAGCATCGAAAAATATCAAAATGAAACCCAAAAAATGGTAGAAAAGAAAATCGTAATATTTAAAACAAAAAACAAAAACAACGAAAGTATGTAGAAAAAACTGAATTTTAATGTGAAAACATGCACGCTAAATACTAATATCAAAATGTAACCAAAAATCTATGAAAAAAACCAAAATGAGAATGAAACGAAAGAATCTAAAAAAATTGAATCGTATTAAAACCAAAAAATATGAAACGAACAAACTATTAAATAAATAAACCAAAAATAAACGAATAATGAAAAGTTCAATCAAAGATAACAGATTTTCATGGAGGTGAAGACGAGAACAAGGCAATCAGACGATAAAGGGACAAATCGTAATGCCAAAGGTTATAAACGAAGCACTTCCTGGAGGAAGCAAAAAAAAAGAGTCGGGGGGGGGGGGCTTCCAAAGAGTAGAGCGGGCGGGCGAGCGTTGTGTTGCGAGGCGAGGACGAGGCGGGTGGTTTTTTATTGAGACGAGAGGGAGGGAGGGAGTTCAAACGACGAAACGTTGACTTCTGCTGTAGTTCCCCCGTTGTACTGCATTTCGTTAATTTTTTTAACCATTTTTTGCCCATAACAACCATGGGCTTCGTCCCATCGGATAGCCGAGATGGCGGGCACAACTAGATACCAAATGGGATTTTTGTGCGAAAGAACGAATTTTTTAGACCACGTTAAAGGCACAAAACGGCCCGGACGGGGACGGCAGATCGTGGACGGAAAACATACGCAACACGTAAAAAAATATATCCAGAAAAAACTGAATTTTAATATGAAAATTAATACTAATATCAAAATTTAACCAAAAATCTATGAAAAAAAAAAAATAAGAATTAAAGAATCTAAAAAAATTGAATCGTATTAAAACCAAAACGTCGGGGAAATTGGAACAGGGGCGCTCGAAGCGAAAGGCGAAAGGGGAGTTGAGCGGCAAGCAGGAGGCGGAGTCGTTGGGAGGCAAGCGAGCCTCGAGCGCGGTTGCTTTTTTAATGAGACGGGCGGGGCAGGAGGGAATTCAAACGACGAAACATTGACTTCCGCTGTAGTTCCCGCGTTGTACTGCGTTTCGTTAATTTTTTTAACCGTTTTTTGCCCATTACAACCACAGGCTTCGTTCGATCGGATTGCCGAGATGGCGGGCACAACTAGATACCAAATCGGATTTTTGGGCGAAAGAACGAATTTTGTAGACCACGTTAAAGGCACAAAACGGCCCGGACGGCGGACGGACATTGCAAATTTGGAATCTCCAAGTCTTGAAACGTAAAGTATCAAATTTTGAGGGGGGGCTGTAAACAATTTTTCGTGACCGAAAACATAGGGTTATTATTCAGAATGAATAATAAACCAAAATGCTGCTAAAATAGATTTTCTGCAAAACTTTCGATAATTATGGTACTGCTCGCGTCCTTTTCTTACGGGTAAGATTTTTATGGCACTGTCGCACTACAAGAACTTTAATCAAAATCTTTAGTGTCGGTTTTGAGGAAAAAAGGCAGTTTGATCCTACGATCACTTCCAAAGGGTTCGAGAACTTTGTGACATTTATGTTCCGAGTAAACTGGAAATCAAGGCCTGTGAATAACAGTTTGATAGGGAGCTTCGAATTTATTACATGAGCTCTTGATACCGATAGCCAGTACAAATTACGAAACCAGATTGATTTACTTCATGAGAATGCGTCCTGCTGAAAGAAAGAGAACGAGCAAAAGGAAGAGGTACTTCAACCTTTTAAAGTGTCTTGTCCCTTTCACATCTCTGGGCGCTGGACACAACAGGGAGCTCAGAACGCCCTATGAAATAAATAACGAGCATATTTAGTGGGGAGGAAGTTTGCCAAGATCCAGCGACAGGTTGGAGTATCGTCTTTCACTTCAGTAGAACACGCAGCTCAGGATAAAATAGTCCAAAACCTCTTATTATGTCGTCAAAATTATAGCGATTATATTTTCTTCATTTTATAACGTCTCTGCCGGCCAGTTAACGGGCGAACCTGTCAACTCGCCCAACTTCTGCTCACATGTTTGTTTTTAGTGCCTCAATCTACAGTGAAGTCACTCCTTAAAAGTTCGGTAACGATCAGTTCGCCTTCTCGGGTCGTTTAACATCTCCACATTACTATAAGCAGTTGACATCGAAAAAGCGGGTATTCAAAATTAAGAGAGCCGGAGTGTCGTTCACGGCGCTGTTGAGTAGCAGCCTTTCGGAATTCACCCAATTGAATGGCGTAATTTGGCATCATGCGTTGTCTGGAGTCAGGAAAGTTGTTCGAGATTGACAACCCTTCCTCGCTTAACGGAAAATAATTTCGTGATAATTAAGCAAAGCAAGTTTTTAAATTGTATATCCAAGCGACGTAGCCCGTTGTGAAGTAAACAGATTACTCGAGGAATAAAAGCTGGGAGAGCAAGAGGACTGCGCGAATGTTGAGAAGGCTTATAATAGTCAGAGTGCAGATCCATTCATGGTTAACAGTTGGTGGGGAACTTCATTACGCAGTGATAGACAAGGGGTTTGAAGGAAGATTCGGAGCAGGTGGGGTTTATTAAAAAATTGCGTTAGAGCGAACTTTCTTGGAGCTCCATTTGAAGCTGTGGCGGGGGAAATGGAACAGAAAGAGTTATAAATGACAAGAAAAGGCAAAAGTCACTATTTCGACTTTGCTAACTCTAAATGAGGGGCACTGTAGAAAAAGAGAGATAGTTGTTAGGCGTGAGGGAAGTCAATGGTTGAGCCTGTAGGTTCAACGCCTGAAGCATATAGGGCTGGAGAACCAAGGCTGCTGCCTGAATGAGCAAATAAATAAATAAGTAAATAATATAGAAAATAAATGAAAGTCAAAGGCAAGGAAAATCAGGAAATACAATTAATTCGGAAATAAAGTATGATTTCTATTATAAGGAATTGAATTAAAATGAAATTGAAGTGAATGAAAATAAATTAGAGCTCAAGAATAAAAAATAAAGAGATCTCGTAGGGGCCCTTGAAGACCGGAGGCGGAGCAAGAAAGTTCGCTTACCGAAAACGGATACACGTCGGAGGTGGCCAAGCGATCGCGAATGGATGGAAAATGGTGAGATGAGATCGAGCGAAATGGAGTGATGAAGGTAGTGGGGTGATTCTTGGTTTGAACTTTTTAAGGTGGATGTTGCTGTTGTTATGGTGTTTGATGAGCTTGAGGAGAGTTGTCTGGGTTGGCATTGTCGCTCAGTATCAACCGATCGGGCGCTTAACAAAAAAAAGGGGCCAGGTGCAAGCAATTTTTGCTTGCGTTTTCAACCAGATAGGGATGATGAGAGAGGAGAGTGGGATTTAGTCCCCATTTCATTCTGTGCGTGCTACTTCTAATGTGCAACTTTGCTAGAAGCAGTAGTTGACAACGTGAAGATGATGGGGAAACAAAGTGAAATTTCGTAATGTCAGATTGTCAGTCTCTCCTTCTTTTCAGTCCGTAGCAGCTTGATGAGAATTTTTACGAAACGTAGTTTAAAAGTTTTATTTAATAATTCAATATTTCTTTACTCGCGATGTTTGCCAACTAAGAAGAAAGAGAAATAGACCTGAAAGTAACAACTTTAGAGAAGTGAGAACGTCTCCTGACTGTCTTTCCCATAAAAGACGAACTCTAATCTAAAAACCCTGCAAATTATTACACAATGGTTTATTATTCTCATGAACAGCTTGACCTAGTACAGGGTGAGCCATAACAAATGGTGCAGTTTCGAAGGGGTGCTGCATGCCTTGTAGTGGGGTTAACGACCTGGGAGGGGTCTCATTGTGCCCGGGCAGTGGTACCGTTTTCAGTCGTTACAATGGTTTGGAGCAGAGAGCAACGAGGTTTCGTCATTCGCACGTTTTTTGAAAGTGGCCGTTCGTTCATCGCCACCCAGCGGGCCTTACGACTGCGTTACAACATCCCACGTCGTGATGCCGTCCCTCACCGCAATGTTATCGCACGTTGGGTTCAAGCATTGGAAGAAACTGGTTCCACAGTAAGGCGTAGATGAGCGGGAAGACCAAGAAACGCAAGAACACCTGAAAATTTGGCTCGAGTGAGAGCAGCAGTGGAACAGTCGCCTCGGCGCTCTGCTCGGAGGCACGCAGTAGCACTGAACATCTCTAACACCTCACTAAGGAGGATTTTGCACATGGACTTGCCATTCCATCCGTACAAGATTATGATTGTTCAGGAATTGTCACCTCCAGACTACCAAAACCGCTTGAATCGATGCCAAGAGATGATAAACCGCATCCCACCAACGTCCACTTTTTTCAGTTCGGACGAAGCCCACTTCCATCTCTCTGGAGCGGTTAATAAACAAAATTTCCGCTATTGGTGTGACCGCAACCCAAGACAAATTCACGAGAGACCTCTCCACTCCCCGAAAGTCACTGCCTGGTGTGCCATTTCAAAATTTGGGGTGATTGGGCCTTATTTTTTAGAGGAGGATGGAAGGACTGTTATCGTCAATGCTCAGCGTTATCTTTTCATGCTGGAAAGATTTTTTGAACCCGAATTGAACCAGTTAGCTGAAGAAGAGGATCTGGGGGATATTTGGTTTCAGCAAGATGGGGCTACGGCCCACACAGCGCAAATCTCAATGGTGAAACTGCGGCGGATGTTCCCCGCACGCCTCGTCTCTCTCAGGGGTGACTTGGGGTGGCCGGCAAGATCGCCAGATTTGAGTGCGTGTGATTTTTTCCTGTGGGGCTACTTGAAGGAAAAGGTGTTCAAACATCGACCTCACACTCTGGAAGACCTCAAGATTCGAATCAGGGAAGAAATCGCCGCGATTCCCATCGAAATGTGCCAGAGGGCGGCTGAAAATTTCAGGAATCGCCTACATCAGTGCGTCGCTGCTGAGGGCGCCCACCTTCCTGATGTAATTTTCAGGACTTAATCTACCGAAATGGGGTGATGTATGGCGTTCAAGAAAACAAACCGTGATCTTCTAAGTTGCACCGTTTTTTTTAAATCGCCCTTTGAAACTGCACCATTTGTTATGGCTCACCCTGTATTAGTGCTCCCCCATCCCATTCGATTCAGCATCGAATACTAGTAAACCATACGAAACATGTCCTGACCACAATGGAACTACGGAAACATAACGTCTGATGATTTTGCCCTGTTGGGTCGGGGAAATTGGAACAGGGGCGCTTCGAGCTAACCCGTTGCGAGGCGAAAGGGGAGTTGAGCAGTAGAGCGGGCGGGCGGTGTTGTGAGGCGAGGACGTTTTTTATTGTGACGGGAGGGAGGGAGGGACTTCAAACGACGAAACGTTGACTTCCGCTGTAGTTCCCCCGTTGTACTGCGTTTCGTTAATTTTTTTAACCATTTTTTGCCAATTACAACCACAGGCTTCGTCCGATCGGATTGCCGAGATGGCGGGCACAACTAGATACCAAATCGGATTTTTGTGCGAAAGAACGAATTTTTCAGACCACGTTAAAGGCACAAAACGGCACGAACGGCGGACGGCGGACGGACATTGCAAATTTGGAATCTCCAAGTCTTGAAACATAAAGTATCAAATTTTGAGGGGGAGTTGTAAAAAATTTTTCGTGACTGAAAACATAGGGTTATTATTCAGAATGAATAAGAAACCAAAAGAAATGTGTGACAGTCACACATGGTAGAAGCGAAACTTTAACGTGCAAAACGAATCGCAACGGACAAGTGCAAAAACGAATCGCAACGGACAAGTGGAAAAACAACGGAAAAGTGGAAAAATGCATCGCAAAAAAATTTTTACTCGAAGTTTTACGGACAGGTTTTCAAATTCGACAAGTAAATTAACAACCTAAAACTCTTCACCAAAGTGTGTTTGACTTCATTGTTGGCCTTAATTCTTGGGGAATACATGGCTTCGCACGAAATTTCGTTACTCAGGACTCACCACCACGGCTCTGTACATTCTAAGTCTGCATTTTGTAAAGCGGTGTTGATGTTATCTTAGAGCAAGGAATGAAGCCCGTAGGAACATGCACCTGGTACACTTACTAATGTACTAATGTTTATTTCATTCCGTTGAAGTTCCAACCAAAAGCATTTAGACGAGGAGTTTCAATGCGTTCTTGGTTTCTTGATAAAAAGAGATGTTAAGGTGCTACGATGGGAATTTCGTGACCTCAACACATAGGGCTGGCTTGGAGGACCACGGTAAAATACCGAGAAATCATTTGTGAAACAAATGGTGAAAGAAGGGAAAGCTTGGTGAAAAAGAACAACGAGGAAAATAATTCGAAATTAAAGGGGTTTATATTAAAATAAGAAATTCTGCTAAGAAAATGAAAATACAAAGAAGGTTCGAGCAAAGAAATGAATAAATGAATTTGATTCGTTGGGGCCCTTGATGAAGTGATGAGGTGGGTGAAAATACGGTGAATGTGGCGACGTGATGTGTGGAAGAAATTGGAACGATCTTACCGGTGTTCGGAAGTAACAGAGATAGAGAGGGGAAGGTGAGATGAATCAAAGTGAAGCGACACGTAGAAAAAGGGTTTGATGGATCGCGTCTTAAAGAGTTGGGTCGAACGCGGTTGTACTGCAGTAGATGTGGAAACGCACTGATCGCATGAGCAGCTCAGTAGGCGGAGGAAAGTTGGTGGGGTGATGCCAGTTTTGGTGTGTCTTGATGGGATTAGATGAGCAAAGTTTTCAGGGTTTGTTTGCTGCTCCTTTCTGTTGTTGGTCAAAGGAGCAGCAGGGCCAGTAATGAGGAGAGCGCGGAGTTCGAAGGCCTCAGAAAATTTCGCCCCAATATTAAACAAGAGAGCAGGTCTGTTTCCTTATCATAATGACTGTTTCATGACACTCATAAGAAAGTTATATCAGTTGACAGTCATGGAGGTTGTGGTTACGCTCAGAAAAAAGAGCTCGAGGACCCGCGCAACATCCATCGAACCAGGCTCCAGTTGAATGCTTCAACCGTTTGGAGACACAAATCGCCCAAATTTAGGCTCCAGGTCCAAATAGTGACTCGGTGGCGGGAATCTGAAAGCTCACAGCTCACTCCTTGAAAGCGACGGCTGTGAGTGTGGACGGAGTTTCGTGTAGTTGTTTTTGGTTTATTATTCAACTTGAACACCTATGTGTTCGGTCAGGAAAATTTACAACCCCCCCCCTCCCCCATCTACAGTTTAAGGCATCGGGATTCCACATCCGCAATGTCCGTGCGCCGTCGTCCCCGCCATATTGTACATTTAACGTGACGTGACCAAATCCTTTCTTTCGCACAACAATCCCATTCGGTTTCTAGTTGTGCCTGCCGGCTCGGATATCCGATTGGACAAAGCCGATGGTTGTTATGGGTAAAAAATGGTTAGAAACATGAACAAAAACGAAACTTTTGGCAGTTTTATCGCAATAACGTCGTCATTGGTATCGTTCGACGCTGGGTGGAAGTAAAACAACACTAAATCAACATTCTGTAGCGACTCACTGACAAGCCAAAACGCTGTTCGTTTTAGAACAAGGTGCTCGGCGTCGTGGTTTTCCACTTAAGTTCAGTTTGTTTAGGAAGAATCGAGACACGGCGGCCTGCTACTAGAAAGGGCGCCGAGGAAGTCAAAGATGTTTGAGTTTGGTCCCTTTTCGAGAGAAAAATTGAGAAACCACAATGCATCGTAGACACGGCACATGATTAGAACAACCAGGTGCTTTTGATTGTTTTATTCATTGCCTTAATTGTCAGTCATAACTAGGTGTATTAATGGATGAATATTCACAATTACTGAAGAAAAATAACAAATAACCCAGCCACAAACAAAACCAGCCAGAAGATTAGAACCAGTGTAGTTTTGTCATCGACAAGAAGGAAATAAAAGGCACTAAATCAGGACTCACCTTTGATCGCAGGAACAGTGGCTTAGAGTGAACGGCCTGAGATTCGAGTAACTGTACTTATTTTCAAGTGGTAAAATGCTCATTGTACACATGTCGTGCTGTCGGCAGCAGCGATCTGGCTCCCAGAATCCCCCGAGATCGGTGTAGGCCATCGCTCGGTTGCTAGGTCCACACCATTTAGTTCCTGGAGTTATCATGTTATGCTTAGCTTCAGGCCTGAAAAAATTGAATTGTTGTTTTTAGAAATACTAAAAATTAACTACTTATCGCTACTTAGATCGTTACTAAACGTCTCCAATGCACATCGAACAGTACTGTGTTTGCGCCTCACAACATCTACTTCCTCGCAAATGTTCAAAATTCTTATATTATAATGTTTTCATTGTCTTTGCACTCATGTTGTACATGGGAGGAAGCTATGTGGAACATGTATTTGACCGAGGTTGTTGGACTCGTTTCTACACTTATAGTGAACTCAAAAAAGCATAACGCAAGAAGAATAATACTAGTTAAAAATCATATTAAGCCAGTGAGGTAAAAATGAAGCAGATTAGCTAGAGAACGAGAATGGTGCTCAATGACATTATTTCGTGCCGTGTAAGAGGCACCAAAATCAATTATAAAAATTCTACTGAATGAATCTATGTTTCGAGTTACACCTATCAGGTGACTTGCTGATCGCCTAGACATTTTTAAGGTACACACACTTTGGGGGAATGGAGACTCACAAACTCTTTCACCACAACTTTACTAGGTCTAGAGATGCAACAAATTTTCCATTGTCTTGTAGATTGACTGTAGCTGGATGTTCTTTCCAGGGAGGAAAAAACTGTGCAAAAGCTGAAACCACTGACCAAAAGAAAGGACCACTTCAAGGAATAATCATTGTTCAGGCAGCTACACCACTTATGGTATCTACTCCTAGTATCCATACAGAAGTTATATATTTTATTTCTTTTCGATGTGAGTGACGTCAAGACACCAGCCATCACCAGCTCTCCAAACGCCATTTTTATTCCATTCCCAATTCTACCTATCTGCGAACCGCCACGTGCACGTTAAAACTTATATTAGTTATTCATTGCCATTTTTTCACTTTGCAGTGAAAATTTCCTCATTCACGCGCAGTTATCACTCTCTTCGGGTCGCAGTATCCCGCAAGTCCTGTACTCCACGTCTCCCAGCGTTTACCTGGACGACATACTCAGGAAACATCCACCAGCACCATACCTGGACTAACATACAGCCTAAGGACAATTGGGCAAAGAAGAACCAAGAACATTAAACTTCGCTCGAAGACAAGTGCCAAGTACCAGATTAATTTTCCTTTCGCTGTAGACTTTTCCCGAGCAGTAACTTTATTTTCTATTTATGTTTATGAGCTCACCGATTAATTTATTTCCAACATTTTACTATATTAAACCTTTTGTGTGCAAAATCTGGTTGGATACGCATTCACCACTTTGTCACAACAATCATAATACGTTCCTTTTGAAATTTTTGCAAGAACTAGATTCTTTAAGAGGAGAGTAGCACTTGGTGATACGCATGCAAACTAAGAAAAACCTACTCAATAAACTTTTTGTTACAGAGGCCGCTTTTGTCTATGGTGTGAGATGATTTACTTACTGTGTACTGAAAACAAGTATGCTGAACAGAAAGCTATATTTTATTTTAATTCCACTGCAAATGATAATACGATTTAGTCTCGGATTCGTAAACAAAATGGAAACTGGTTTACTATAATAGCAGTATTCGAGAACTGAAGCAAAAGAGGGTACCTGTATCCCTTCGCCATGTGGTCGAGCTGTACAGGTTTTAGCTGTGATCGGTATCTGCTGTGCCTTCGTGGTTTCGTTCTGTAGAGAGACCCACTGAAAAGGTTCCAACAAAAACGGTATGAGAAAGGAGTGTAACATTTTCAAAAATCTTGTACCAGATTTGCCTTTTAGGACTGCTTGCCGCTGTCCAAAACCAAAACCCTCAATAATCGTAATGTCTGTATAACACGAAACGACTCCCAATGAGGACCTCCGTAAGTCGCTCAACGGGCGTGGCATTAAGTATTACGTCCACGGTAGGCCTACTGTTTACAAGTGAATGATGACAGGATGAATCGTTTCATGCTCCAATAAAGATAGGAAATGCGAGACTGTGAAAGTACATGAAGACTGTCTTCAAAAAGAAGCTACGACATTATCAGTGATTATGTGCTGGACTACTGGTATATACATTATGGCTTGATCAAAGGCAAATAGCCAGCAAAACTTGGATTTGTGTGTGCGTGTGTATTAATATTTATTTATTTGCAAGCAGACATTGACAGAAAAGACACGTAAAATATAGGGCACGATTCGCAATTCTACCAGCTCTAATAGCGTTCTGTGCAACATGGAACTCAGAGGAGCTGAGGTAGTGGGAAATGCGAGACAAGTTACCAACGCGGCTTGGATTAAAGTGATATGAACGAGGGTGTAGGAAGAGTGAGCAAACCCGTCGGATTGGTCAGCGCTCGATAGTGAAAGTGGCGCTGGTGAAAGCTCGAGGAATCTCGTGAAAACCCCAAATACTCAAAAACTAGATTTTTAAATACGCTTTTCTTTGTGTTCGGTATCTAATGAAATTGAAGGAGTGCCAAACGCATGCAGTGCCACGCTAGTTGGTTGTCATTCGGCAGGCTTTCGTATGGATTGCAAGGCTGCCGATGAAGCTATCTCACTCATCATCTAATTTTGCCTTACAAGTTTAAGTTATCGAGCGTAATGCATATGGAAGTTAATCGAAAAAACAAAATAGTAAAGGCTACCATGTAACATAATGAAATTTCACATTGCTCTGTGGCCATTGCGAGTTGGCGTACAGATTATAACTTGTGAGAATCGGTAGCAATAAGCAATATGTTGCGAGCTGAGATGCAAAGGAAAGTGAGCGCGGCATCCAAGGGTTTTACGACGAATGGATTTGGAAGAACGATTAGGAAGTGAAATACAACGCGCCCAGCAGGCAAGTAGCTGTTGCTTGTCATCTGAAGACTGGGATAGAGAGAGATAGCAGTGGTACTGGTACGTTAGGAGGACTGTGGCGTATCACAGTCGGCTTTGTGCAGTGAAGCTGGATGTTCAGGTAGTCTCTGGAGTTCGGGTTGGGCTCACTTGGCAACCCGAGGACAGATCTTCGAATTGAGATGCAAGCAGTTTGTTGAGGAAAGCCGAATAAGTCCTTTCGCTGGATGTGGTGCAAGAAAAGTGCTCACGAGAACCATCGGCTAATATATTCGGTCCCACCACCTCAACGTTCTGTTGACTAATCTGCAATGCTACACCAATCCTATGATCTATGCGTTTGAAACACCAGTTATGTATCATCCAGATATTATATCGATTATACAAGCAGAATGAAAATTAGATAGAGATCGACGAAAGCCACCTAATGTACGTGTGGAGAGAAAAATTGGGTGATGCGGCCTCTAAGATATTTTTTATATTAATCCACGATTATAACGTTAAGGAGGATCCGAAATTTATAGAGCATCTCTATGCTAAAGTTAACTATTCATTGTACTGTGTACCTACTCGTGCATTCAAACGTACCATTTCATCGAGTATTTTGTAATGCAGGCAGCAAAAAATGAATAAATAAAAATTGAATGAGACAAAGCCATAAAACCGTTAAAGAGAACCTTACCTAGTCACCGCACTTTTAAGAACGGTTGTGGAATATTGATCAGAGTTCGTGTCGAAATGGTGTCGATTTCTGGAACAAAAAACTCTAAAGTTGTAAATACCAGGCCTGAATTCTAAACTTAGAAGATAAATATAATCAGCTCAACAAATCACGACATGTAATGACTTAATCACGATATAGTGTTTAACATTGCACTGCAGTGCGACGCACAATACACTCAAATTTAAGCAAAAAATTGTTCAATATGTTCATCCATAATTGTCAATAGTTTGATGATGTAAAGGCGTTCACTTCAAACAAACGAAGAAAGTATTTCATTTACGCAACAGGTATACGTCCTTGCGAAGTACAGATGATCTGAATTTTCATATTCGTGCAACATTATTCTCAAAGTGGCTATGTGTTCAATAAGTCGTCAGGCGTCCGTTATTAACTGCGATAAGTTGTAAACCGATGTAAATTATGAATAGAAGTATCTAAATTAACAAGGTGACGTACTTGTTTCTAGCGGCGTGTTTCTTTTTTCTTCTACAGTCGTGGCTGAGGGCACCCACGTCCAACCAGGCTAAATCCGTTCCTAACGGGCTTTCGTCATGAGTAGTGCTGTTAAGGTGCTTGGCTATCATGACTTGAACTTTTCTCCACAGTCTTTTTCCTGCGCAAGACCAATTTATTAATCATTAGTGACCCGGTCCGACTTCGCGCAGGTGGAACGTTTTTTAATAATAAATAAAGATAATTAAACTTATAGGTATGCTAATTATAACGTACGTGACTCAATTTGTAAATTAAACTATAAAGTACGAGTTACGCATTTAATTTATTTACATACAAAAATACTAATCTTTCTTTCTTTTTTAGCGCCGAAAAACGTGATAGCTGATCAACGTGATTACGTATTTCCGTCACCGATTCATTGTTCGGGGTTATTTGAACGTTCTTTGCCATGTTTTTGTACACCTTTGGTTGGTTTTAGTAAGAATATCTCAGGATCTCCAATTTTTTCTAGAAATAAATATAGCCTATATCATTAAATGATAATGTAGCTTTCTAACGGCGAAAGAGTTTTTTGGTTTATTATTCATTCTGATTAATACACATATGTTTTTGGTCAGTGAAATTCGCTGTATTTTGCCTCTAGCAAGGTCTAAAAAATCCATCCTTTCGCACAGAAATAACATCTGTGCCTGCCTGCTCGGCAGTCTGTTCGGAGAAATTCCGTAGTTGTCATGGGCCAACAATGGTTAATAAAACCCGGCAAATTATTACACAACGGTTTATTATTCTCATGAACAGCTTGACCTAGTATTACTGCTCCGAGACCCATTCCATTCGATTCAGCATCGAAAAATACTAGTAAACCATACGAAACTTGACCTGACTACAATGGAACAACGGAAACTAAATATTGCCCCGGCACCACGCGCCCGTAAACGTCTGTAGTAGGCATTTATGATTCGATGTAGGGGTGTGAGGGGGAAGTGGCACTAACCTTCCTCCGCCCCGCCGCGCAAAAAGAGTCGGGGAAATTGGGATGGGGACTTCCAGCAAACCCTCGGCAATTGGCACGACATTGTGAGTGGTGGTTTTAATGAGACGGGAGGGAGGGAGTTCTAACGACGAAACGTTGACTTCCGCTGTAGTTCCCGCGAGTTCTTTCAATTAGTTGACTTTGGCTCACTATAATTACTGTAATTTCACTATACGCAGTTGTACACGTCTGATACTCATTCCTTTCGACCCAGGATGTAAAAATACCTTGAAAACGATACAAAACACGGCGTATTTGCGATTGTACTGCGTTTTGTTAATTTTTTTAACCATTTTTTGTCCATAAAAATCATGGGCTTCGTCCGATCGGATTGCCGAGATGGCGGGCACAACTAGATACCAAATGGGATTTTTGCGCGAAAGAACGGATTTTTTAGACCACATTAAAACGGCCCGGACGGCGAATGGACATTGCAAATTTGGAATCCCCATGTCTTGAAACGTAAAGTATCAAATTTTGAGGGGTGGTTGTAAAAAATTTTTCGTGACCGAAAACATAGGGTTATTATTCAGAATGAATGATAAACCAAAATTAAGAAAAACGCCATTCCGGCAGCTTTATTGCAACTTGTCGTGTTTAGTATCGTTTTCTAGGTATTTTTCGATTCTGGGTCGGATGGAACGAGTCTCGAAGGTGTACAGCAGCGTTTAGACCGAAAACAGTGTAATCATAGTAATTATAATGAGCCAACGTCTAGGTACTAATTTCAAGAACTCGCAGGACCATACAGAGGAAAGTAATCGTTTCATCATTTGCACTCCCTCCCGTCAGAGTCCAACCGTCCATCAGCTCGACTCGTCACGTCATGCCAATTGCCTACAGGCGCCTGGAATACGTAATTTTCGGCGTTTAGTTGTAGTCAGGGAATGTTTCGTATGGTGTACTGGTATTTTTCGTTGCTATTTCGTTGGGATGGGTCTCTGAGGTGTGAGACTACGTCAAGCTGTGCAGGAGAATAATAAACCGTTCTGTAATAGTTTGCAACGTTTTAAGTTTATTATTGTGGTGCAAAAATACAAATCTTTCATCTTTAGAACGTTAGTATAGATTTCTAATGAGTTTTTCTCTGCGATTACATCTGGGATCTCTTGGAGATAAGAACGAATCTCCTGAATTTCGCTATTTCTCATCTATAATGGTTTGTCCTTTCATTAACGTGAAACTCTGCTCAGGGGAATCGTTGGAACTCCCCAGCGGGGAATTTCACGTCGTCTAAACACCGCTACCGTGGTCGGCGTTAGCTCCACGTCGGACTGCTAAATGTTGAATGAATGTTCGAAAATGTATAGTAGTGTACTATTATTTGTCAGTCAATCGGATTGGCTTTGACCTGGTGATCTGGGAACGATGTGAAGATGGTTCAAGTTTTCGGAATCCGCTCTGACTCCAAGCAAACGGTACATCGTGTTTAATTTTATACAAAGTTACTGCAGTCAAAATTGTTTGAGACGCAAAAGCATTTCAGAAATAATAATGCTGAACAAAATAAGACGTTAGCAAAAATTGCAATGAGTTACTTGGAAAATTGTTAGGAATTATTATTGTAATTTCAATTCATAGTTTACGCCTCGATACTCTTCGTAAATGTTCGTGAACGTGTGGAATTGACGCGTAAGTTTGTTCACAGCAAACTTCCTCAGAAGAATTATAGAGGCGATCTGCAACGTCACAACACGCGCCAAAACCATCGCCACTTAGGCTTAGGAATACTCCTTATTGAAGGCCACATGCAGGAATACTCGAGTATAAATATCTTTGAAAACTGCTCTTTTCTCTTCGTTCTTACGTCAAGAAAGTACACAATCGCCAACTCTTCATTCTTGGTAAGAACTGAGTAGTTGAGTAACTCATGCGTCATCATCTTGCACGTACACGCTCTTTAATTTATTCAGGGTATTGTCAGTTTGAAATAGAAACTGGAAGAAAATGCTTGATTTACCACTCGATGATTTCGGTATTTACATGCGCACTAGTGGTCCAAAAATGTGTTTCTTTTTATTTATTTTCACTACTGGTAAAATGAATGGAGAAAACTTACTTCCTTTACGGACTATATCACACTCCAGAAGCGTTTTTCCTCTGAACACAGCTTGAACCAGCCGCCTACCATTGGTTACTTCTTTCAGCGTCAGACCCTCCCTGCATGAAAAAATGTATATTTAAGCATTAGGCAGAAGCATAATGATTGGTATTGTTTTGTGCTAATTAGTTGTAAGTTAGTGCTATGAACTAAATTCACCAATAAATTACAGCCCTAAAATGGTTGGTGCTTTCACTAGACACGATGAAGTAGATAATTGTATAGAAGAAACGCGAGACCCCGTTATCATTTTATGGCGCTTGGTCAACCTTTCATTTGCTATTTGTTGCGTTGCTGGATCAGTTTACTGATGGTTCAGAGTGGTAGTAAATCCTCGAAAGAGACAGGAGAATGGAAGGCCCAACAGTAGTTCATCAACCACCGTGACAATAGGATCAGCACGTTTCCATTGTGCCCGTGACGTCCCGTGAGGAACTGGCTCGTTCGTGCTGGCTAAACAATCTAGGCGTGATTGGCTACTGCCCCGTTATCCAGGGTGGCTATCCAGTGCATGGTTGACAGTTACAGTTCTGGGATGTCTGTGGTAGTTCCGACTGGGCGGCCCCTACCTCCCTCAGACCCTGCAGTTTAAAAACGAAGAAAGGGATGGAATTACTACCCTCCAGCGACACCACGATATCCGCGGAGCAAGCGCATTTTTCAGCATTGTCGGGCCTGGGTTGGATTTGGATTGCTCCGTTCTACCTATCTTGCCCTGCGGAGGCAGCCACCAGTCTTGGCGTACCGAAGCGTTTGATTAACTTACGTTGACTTTTTTTGACTCATGAATATCTTTCCCTCCTTTCGATTATGGTGAAATTCAATACACAGTTTGTAGAGTATTTTTCGTAAATCTTGCATATTAAAAATTGTCATAAGTTCTTGTTTAGTTTCGTTTATCAATTCCAAATTATTTGAGGCAATCAATAAATCGTCGACAAGGTAATTTCCAACCAGTTAGGGTGGTACTTGATAACGGAATTTGTTCGCGCGACATTAGCGTCTAGCGGGCTTGCCCTTCTAAAGACTTGAAAAAGCGCCCGTGTCCGTTTCGGCCCAGTCCAACATCTCCGATTTGTTAAATTTGAAATTGAGTTCGTGGTCGCCCTTGCGCCAGTGTAGAACTGCAAAACTCCTTCCATTCTTTTATCTCTCCTTTCCCTTCCTTCCATAATTTTTTTTCGTAGTTCAACGCTCACCCAGTCTCTGCGCTCGAGTGGTAAGTTTAATTTTTTTCCCTTTATTTTCCAAACATACAGTCCACTTTATTTTTTGCATCGGTTAGTTAATTTCGCGTAACCAGAATTCATTTATAACCCGTGATGGTTTCAGTTGTAAACAAGGCAAGGTAACGTGTTTAGGAAGTGCCTATTTCAACGGTATGAAAGGGTTAGTCATTGTACAAAATTCGTCCTCATGGTTCCAGTGAATCCAAACTCGTGACTGACACTTTAGTTGTGAATCACATCACGAATGACCAATCGAATTTCACTTAATCTCGTGATGAATGGCCAACTACCATTTAGCCGATCCCGAATTTTGGGAAACCCGTTCAGTAGAGGG
Source organism: Pachypeltis micranthus (assembly GCA_020466155.1). Taxonomy (NCBI): domain Eukaryota; kingdom Metazoa; phylum Arthropoda; class Insecta; order Hemiptera; family Miridae; genus Pachypeltis; species Pachypeltis micranthus. The sequence continues at coordinate 54,350,541 of CM035771.1, read as the reverse complement.
CCTCATGGGTTGTGATATTGTTGTCGAAATTTGGACTGGTGGGGCTGTTTCCATTAGGAACTACGGCCCTTGTTTTGTGCTTCAGCGCCCGATGTTAATGCAGAACTAGAAACGTTCTGAGAGTTGGAATATGTTTCCAATACGCCTTCCTCTACTTAACTCGACTTCATGCTCTTCCTCGTCCATTCTGATCGAGTTCTTCGCCAACTCCAAGCATTTTTCGTCACCTATCCCTATTTGATTTCTCCCAGCCATCGTCAATCTCCATCGAATTTGCTGCGAGATCCGACCTGACGCCTACTGAACGCCACTTTTTCTACGATCAGGGTTATCAGTATCCCGAAACAACGCCGGCGAAGAAATCCAAGTTTTCACTCAATTCCTTTGGTTGACACTTCATCTGGAACCGGCCTGTTTCCTCATTTAATAATTACTGTTCCTGAACCCTCGACGAAGTCAGGTGCTCAATAATGGTGTCTTGAGCGAGAAATCTATGTTCATCATCCCATGTGTGTGACTACACGCTCTAGTTCGATCTGGGAGACGCTGGGTTCCATCTCGTTCTACCACTGTTTTGTTCTTGCCCTGTAAGTAATTGATTACAGCAGGCATCTGGCTGGGATGTCGCACACGCTGTGGCTGGTCTTGAGTTCGCTCAGGATGGATGGATTCGTCTTCCCCTAAGCCCAGTGAGCCTTCGGAGTTGGAGGCTGCCCTGCATGATTCAATTGACGGACAGGAACTCAGACAGTAATCCCACTCCCTCAACGCTTCAGCATGAGCGGGGTCGGCTAAAGAGCGCATCCATGGAAGGGATTACCAGCACTTTCACACTGTTAATGTAGCAACACTGACTACAGGAGTGAGGTGTAAAGACTAGGATCTTAACATAGCGTATGCATGCTGTGGTGCCAGCGGTCCTGTAGTGCATGTGTGTCTCCGTACTTGACCGATATAACTGTCTCATGAAGGTTCAGAAACAGTCACATTTATGAGGAAACAAACTGGTGGGGCCGCGTCAAGCTTCATAACACAGTCTGGTGCATTGTGATGAGGGCGCGGATGTGGAGAGAGGGTAGCGGCCTGATATCGTCGCTGTTGATCCCGACCAGTCTGCAGCGATCTTGGATGTTGGGCGTGGACAAATATGGCAGGACGGATCTTCGTGTCAAAATCTCGTGAAGTGGAGTCAGGTAGCATCAGGATTGCAGCATTAACCGATGTGTGGTGCAAGAAAAGTGCTGAGTAGAGTCATCGGCGGAGATGTGTCATCAGGCCTTCCCGACCTTCCACGTGTGGCTCGGGTTGTATCTGGACTGGTGGTCGGTCTATCATGGAACATCATATTATCCTCCTTTCCTTCCCTGCCCCAATCCTTCAATCCCCAGAGCCGGCGTAGGCATCCTCCTAATTTCTTTAATTATTAATTTAGTTCCTACATTTTGGTACCACCATTTACTGTGAGCTTTGGAGAAAAACTCTTAAGGCATAATGCTCTGAATTGCCTCTATCATACCGACACCAACAGACCAAGGCTATATAACAAGAGGGAGAGGTCGAGCGCCTGCAGTTCGGCTATAACCCTGTTGCCGTCCCTTCAAAGTCCATTTTTTGTCATTCTGTACAAGTGTTAAAATCATAAAAGCCTCTTTTCCGTTAAATCAAGGGTTGTAACAGAAATAACAAAACTTTTTAGAACGCATTTCCTCTTACTCGCTCGGTTCTTAACTCCAGGTCGAAAACCCTTCGTGGAAGTACGCGGAATCGGCGAAGTGCTGAACCCATTCACGTCGCTCGTGTAGTGAGGTCCACATCACCTACAAGGGACAACAGTACGGTAGATGACGGACGAAGAGACTTTTGCTGCTGTAAGTATACGAACAATCCTTTTAAGCCTCCGCCCTCGTTAACAGCGGACTTCACACCCCGAAATCTGGGACCACGCGATCCAAAAAACCTCAAATCCCGCCCTAATCTCCAGTGTAAGAAACACAAGCACCGAGTTCGAAATTTTTAAGAATAAAAGCCAATTTTTATAAGAAAAGCAACGGTTTCTTATTCATTTTGGAAAAAACATAACAACTGTTAATTAAAAGGAAACCAACTATGCTGACGACGCTTTGTCCCGCATCAAACATCACGACCAGGTGACACGTCCCGTTACCCCTATAGACTTTGAAGGCATACCTTCTATCAATCCAAGCACACCCATCGACATTGATGAGTAGCACCAGAGCATCAGCCTCTTTACCTTCCCCAGCTGGAGACCGTAGCCCGTTAATCGAGCGTTGACTTCAGCAACCCACAGACAGGTGCCGTAACAGAGGTGATCTCAGGATTAGTTCGATCGTACTGGCGATCTTTATTAACTCCTGCCATCGCCGACACACTTGAGGCTAAAGGGACAACTTCGGTGTCGTTCCAATCCTAGCAGCTGCCCGAAGAACACTCTCTATCCATTCAATTTAAATACGAACCAGTAAACCACCGCCTTTATCAAATCATATTCAAAGTTGTCACCAGTATCGCTAAGAACCTCAAAGTATTAGAACTGGCCTACAATAGAACCAAAATAATTTGTGGAGCCCCTCAACGCCACTCGAAAACTGAAATAACAAAATTTATTAAAGAGTTTATTAAACCAAAAACTGAATAATCGTGCTATTTTATTAATGAGCGTGCAGGAAAAATTTCGATAATTTTTCAACAATTTCAGAAAACCAATTCAAATAATAAAATTCAGTTAATTATTGGAAGTCAATGAGAATGTCGATGAAAAGTGAGAAGTAACACAGTTAAAACCCCTGCAAATTATTGCACAACGGTTTATTATTCGGATAATCAGCTTGACGTAGCATTAATGCTCCGAGACCCATCCTGTTCGATTCAGCATCAAAAAATATCATAATGAAACCCAAAAAAGGTAGAAAAGAACTGAATCGTAATATTAAAATAAACAAAAAAACGAAAGTATCTAGAGAAAACTGAATTTTAATATGAAAACATGCACGCTAAATACTAATATCAAAATTTAACCAAAAATCTATGAAAAAAAACAAAATGAGAATGAAAGAATCTAAAAAAATTGAATCGTATTAAAACCAAAACGTCGGGGAAATTGGAACGGGGGCGCTCGAAGCGAAAGGCGAAAGGGGAGTTGAGCGGCGAGCGGGAGGCGGAGTCGTTGGGAGGCAAGCGAGCCTCGAGCGCGGTTGCTTTTTTAATGAGACGGGAGGGAGTTCAAACGACGAAACGCTGTAGCTCCCGCGTTGTACTGCGTTTCGTTAATTTTTTTAACCGTTTTTTGCCCATTACAACCACGGGCTTCGTCCGATCGGATTGCCGAGATGGCGGGCACAACTAGATACCAAATCGGATTTTTGGGAGAAAGAACGAATTTTTTAGACCACGTTAAAGGCACAAAACGGCCCGGACGGCGGATGGGGGACGGCGGACGGACATTGCAAATTTGGAATCTCCATGTCTTGAAACGTAAAGTATCAAATTTTGAGGGGGGGTTGTAAAAAATTTTTCGTGACCGAAAACATAGGGTTATTATTCAGAATGAATAATAAACCAAAACCACCGGGGAATCCAACCCACTTATGAGCAGCAAAAACGGCGCTACTTTTGTCCCAATTTGAAAACTTCAATCAACACTTTATCGACCAATGCGATATCTGCGTAAGATCCAAAAACGATCTCAATACTTATCAAAATAAAATTCAACGTCTCTCCTACCCCTCCATTCCTTTTCCTAGATCACACATCGACAAAATCTCTCCTGAAGAAGCTAAAACTCTTTCGATTTTGGATCTATTTTCTATATTTTCTCATCTGTAATTTTGGTTTATTATTCATTCTGAATAATAACCCTATGTTTTCGGTCACGAAAAATTTTTTACAACCCCCCCTCAAAATTTGATACTTTACGTTTCACGACATGGAGATTCCAAATTTGCAATGTCCGTCCGCCGTCCCCCGTCCGCCGTCCCCGTCCGCCCGTCCCCGTCCGCCGTCCCCGTCCGCTCCCCGTCCCCGTCCCCGTCCGCCGTCCGGGCCGTTTTGTGCCTTTAACGTGGTCTAAAAATTCGTTCTTTCGCCCAAAAATCCGATTTGGTATCTAGTTGTGCCCGCCATCTCGGCAATCCGATCGGACGAAGCCCGTGGTTGTAATGGGCAAAAAACGGTTAAAAATTAACGAAACGCAGTACAACGCGGGAGCTAGAAGCGTTTCGTCGTTTGAATTCCTCCGCCCCGCCTGTCTCTTTAAAAAACCAACCGCTCTCGAGGCGAGCGAGCAGCGCGGCGCCTCCCGCCGCTTCCCTCCCAACGACTCCGCCTCCGCGCTCCGCTCCCGTTACTATTTCCCCGACGTTTTGGTTTTAATACGATTCAATTTTTTTAGATTCTTTCGTTTCATTCTCATTTTGGGGTTTTCATAGATTTTTGGTTAAATTTTGATATTAGTATTTAGCGTGCATGTTTTCATATTAAAATTCAGTTTTTTCTAGATACTTGCGGTTTTTTTTTGTTTATTTTAATATTACGATTCAGTTCTTTTCGACCTTTTTTGGGTTTCATTATGATATTTTTCGATGCTGAATCGAACAGGATGGGTCTCGGAGCCTTAATGCTAGGTTAAGCTGATTATCCGAATAATAAACCGTTGTGTAATAATTTGCAGGGTTTTTAATAAAAGTGTAGTGGTGGTAAAAACACTAATTCAATATTTTTCCCAACACGGAGAAAATAACGTTCGATAATGAAGCCGAATTCAACTCAACTTCAACTGCTCAATGAACTGCTCGACTTTCACAAAACCGAAATTCATTTCATCTCCAGTGAACGCGCAGAAAGCAATGGAGTAATCGAAAGATCTACAGCAATGTTCCATTTTAATTGAACATTTCAGACTTTTCAACTGCCGTGATAAGTCCAAAAACAACAACAAAATTGTTGTTCTGTACAGTGACGTGCACAAGTCGAACTCTACTAAGCCAAAGGAAAAAGTAACATCGTCTAGAAACCTAAACAGGGAACCATCTCTGTGTATACGTGAAAAGCTGTCAACTTGAGAGCAAAACAGTACTCAAGCGAAAATTCGAGTTACTAATATTAGACGTCCTAGACTAATAATCAAAACACATCCCGCTGCCACCGTCAGAATCTAGTGAATCCACTAGACCCCTCGCGAAACGCTATAAAGTTAATGACCCAGCCTGGCATCACGAGTTGAGTCCACTGCCCAAAAACGTTGAAATACTAATGAAGACTACTTACCAAATACTCTGAACTATTGACAAAATTTCAGGTTGTACGCGCCCCTTCTCATTCTCAAGGATGCGATAGAAATGCATCGTGACATTACCTGCAATCCAGAACTTCTTTCCGTACGACTCAGACCTGCGATACGAATTCACAGCTACCAGGCCCCCACCATTATCAACCTAACGGTCTGCGCTTGAAAATTAATCGAATACGTACTCACTATAACGAAGTAAATTCCGCGACAGAAAATGACGTAGAAGTGAAGAGCCAGAAGCCAGTACATGCCAGAACCCCAATAATTGAACACAATCTTGTCACTAAATCACTTCGAGTCAATCCTACCACGTAAAATTGCTAAACGTACAAGGATCCTTCGTCAACTTTATAAGAGGATTCTGACCCCCCTCCAAAGCAATCAGGAATCATTAAAGGAACATCATTACACAATAAATGACGATTTTTTCATTTGAATTTATTAAAAATCTTTTGAGAAAAACTAAACTGGAAAGACTAAAACATTTATATCCACATTCCTTCCCAGTAATTACCACGAAACAAATCTTGATAAAATACCTCGTCCCGAGCTTTTGTACAGTCTCCTTGTACATGATGGCAAATACTTGCGTATCGACCGCTTCTGTCCGTTGTCTCCGACATAGAAACAATGAGAACACATCTCCACTGTGTAAACTTTCCTTAAAGTCGTTATAAAATTGTATCAATTGTGAGTTTTGATAATAAATCGTACGCGTTGTTCTCACTACATAACTTTGTTTCTCTTTACAATATTCTTGCCTGGCTATTTTTGTAGTTTTGTCGAATGAATATGTTGTTTGTCTACACCTCGTCCTTTGCATTTAAATTTAAGTTCCATCAATTTACCGCCTAACCACTTCCATTTTTCTTCGCTAATGAGGGAGGAGTTATGTTTGTAACTGACACAATCAGATAGGCGTACGACTATAGCGAGTTTCGTTTTTACTTTCCTTGGCTCTACGAAGTAGAAAGGAAAGTTATGTAATCGGCTGGAAAAAAATTTTGAGTTTTCTTCAGATCTTTACGTTTCAGACCCTCCTGAGTCCGAAAAACACTATTTGGGAAAATGGTCTGTGGGTCTGTGTGTCTGTGAACGATTTTTAGAGAAAACCACCGTACCAAATCAGCTCAAACTTCATATCTCGCCCGCAGGTTACCATGGGACGCCAAAATAAGGGTATGAATCAAATCCAACGAAATTTAACTATAGTTATCATAGTGATCAAAACACCAAATATTTTTTTTCTCAAAAACGGCTCTAACGATTTTGATTAAATTTTTTATATTGATAGCTCTCAATAAGGCAATGATACCGTAAAATTCCCATTTGTGGGAAAATGACTAGAGCAGCACAATAAATTATCAAAACTTTCGACGAAATCGATTTTAGCGCAGTTTTTAGAGAAAACCACCGTACCAAATCAGCTCAAACTTGATGTCTAACCTACAGGTTACCATGGGACGCAATAATGAGGGTATGGGCAAAATCCACCGAAAGTTAACTATAGTCATCATTGTGATCAAAACACCAAATTTTTTTTCTCAAAAACGGCTCTAACGATTTTGATTAAATTTTTTTTGTTGATAGTTCTCAATAAGACAATTATACCATAAAATTCTCATTTGTGGGAAAATGACGAGAGCACCACAATAAATTATCAAAATTTTCGACGAATAGCGTTTTTAGCGCGATTTTTTCCTTATAAACTCCACTGGAATTTTTGTAGAATGTTAAAAAAAATTGGTATTGTAGTCCAATCCAATACCTAAATGGTGAGTGTTTAAAAACGCTCATGAGATACATGGGGCTCACTCCAGAAATTCCTGAGTTTCATCTACTGCTGTTTCGCTTACTACCACTTCTAAAAGTGTGTACACAATAACTCTGCAAAAGTACTTACTATCCTTCTTCAAAAAATTCGTGTTTAGAGCCTCATTAGTTATCTGTGTACCAGTTGCTCAATATGGTCCTGGAATGAGTACGAGCAGCACAATAAATTCGGGAACTGTAAGCGCTACCGCTTCCTGCTGCCGTAATGCGTTATTTGACTAAGTTCAAATTAACTGAGTGATAAATGAATTGATTAAATCGAATTGGCCATGTACAAAGTGAATTGACGTAGAGCTAAGGAAAGTTGAGTGTTGCAACGCACCTGATGTTTATAGAAGCTATTATAATGTTGAGATAGTATGGAATGTTTAAAAAATCGTTTATTTACCCGGTTTTTAACCAGTATTCGAGTTATCGAAACTGACCTGCACAAATATCGAAGGGCTTGAGTGATTTCTGAAAGTGCACTAGACCTCAGAGCGCCTCCGAGGTCGGCTCGCCTGCTTTCAAATACTATTGTTAGCGAGAAGCTAAATAGCTCGACGAATGTCTTATAAATAGAACGGATTAGGTTGTTCACTGAAGACGCTAGGCACTCCCCTCAGTAATCCCAAATCGATTTGATTTGAAACCTAAATGGCTACTAAATTTTCGACGTTTTGTTTGGGAAACTGTTCTGAATCGCTGCAGCTGATTGCTGATTCTGCGCAAGAACATTTATCTTGTGCGTAAATTGAAGGTATTGCTTCAGCGTACTGAAAGTAAGTTTCGATTACGCGCTTTCCTTATTCAAAGCTCATTGCATTTCACGCTACAATTTATTATCACATCAGTAATTTATTGTGAGCCAATCTTTTGTCGGTCAATCGTCGCCCCACGCACAGCTTCCACAATTTTTATTTGATTTTGACGAAGTTATTGGAATCATCCTTGGACTGTCCTCATAAAGCACGACAAAAATTTGACACATTTGAACGACTCTAATCTCTCCATTAATGGTAGTTTAGCGAGCAGACCAGTTGTCGAATTTTCGTGAATTACATGTTAAAATTTATATTGATTTTTTAATTATTGGTTTGGTTTTTTCTATTTTTAGATGGGCTTCCTCAAAAAATTCCAATCGGCAGCTCTATCGACCGGCGACGTTACGTCGATCGATAAACTGGTCGTAGATCGACCATACCTGATTTTACGATTGATGCGCGTGACAACACCTTCAGTGCGGGCCTGTTCCGAGTGTACCACCCGGAAAGGATGACGGAAGACGACATTCTAGTCTATAATGCGGGAACGTGTTCCCTAATAATTCTCTTCTATAGATTTGGGGAAAACGTTCCTGATTGACGTGGAAAGAAAGGTGTCACGCACTAAGCATTGCGAAGGTGGGGCAGTGTTACAAAATAAGACAAATTTTTTTTTCTCCGTGTTTCTTATAAAAAAGACAGCGATTATCAAGTTTTTACTTTCCTTGGCTCTACGAAGTAGAAAGAAAAGTTATGTAATCGGCTGAAAAAAAATTTTTGAGTTCTCTTCAGATCTTTACGTTTCAGACCCTCCTGAGTCCGAAAAACATTATTTGGGAAAATGGTCTGTGTGTCTGTGTGTATGTGTGTATGTGTGTCTTTGGACGATTTTTAGAGAGAACCACCGTACCAAATCAGCTGAAACTTAATGTCTAGCCTACAGGTTACCATGGAACGCCAAAATAAGGGTATGAACAAAATCCAACGAAATTTAACTATAGTTATCATAGTGATCAAAACACCAAATATTTTTTTTCTCAAAAACGGCTCTAACGATTTTGATTAAATTTTTTATACTGGTAGCTCCTGATAGGATAATCATACCATAAAATTCCCATTTGTGGGAAAATGACGAGAGCAGCACAATAAATTATCAAAATTTTCGACGAAATCGATTTTTTTCCTTTTAAACTCCGCTGGAATGTTACTAGAATGTTAAAGAAAATTGGTGTGGTAGTCCAATCCAATACCTATAGGGTGAGTTTAAAAACGCTCATGAGATACATGGGGATCACTCCAGAAATTCCTGAATTTCAACTACCGCCGTTTCGCTTAATACCAGTTATAAACGTTTTTACCCAATAACTCTGCAAAAGTGATTACTATCCTCCTTCAAAAAATCCGTGTTTACACGGATCCTTCTGTATTTGCTCAATAATGGTCCTGCAATGAGTACGAGCAGCACAATAAATTCCAGAACTGTAGGCGCTACCGCTTTCTGCTGCTGTGAAGTGTTGTTTGACCGAGTTCAAATGAACTGCTTGTTTCTCTCAAAAACGGCTCTAACGATTTTGATTAAATTTTTTATATTGGTAGCTCTTAATAAGATAATTTTACTATAAAATTCCCATTTGTGGGAAAATGACGAGAGCAGCACAATAAATTATCAAAAGTTTCGACGAAAAGCGTTTTTGCCGCGGTTTTTTCCTTATAAACTCCGCTGGAATTTTTGTAGGACGTTAAAAATCATTGGTATTGTAGTTCAACCCAATACCTATAGGGTGAGTGTTTAAAAACGCTCATGAGATACATGGGGCTCACTCCAGAAATTCCTGAATTTCAACTACTGCCGTTTCGCTTACTACCAGTTCTAACAGTTATTTTCCAATAACTCTGCAAAAGTGATTACTATCCTTTTTTTAGAAAATCGTGTTTACAGCCTCATTAATTATCTGTGTACCAATTGCTCAATAATGGTCCTGCAATGAGTACGAGCAGCACAATAAAATCTTGAACTGTAAGCGCTACCGCTTCCTGCTGCCGTAAAGCGTTGTTTGACTAAGTTCAAATGAGCTGAGACATGTACAAAGTCAATTGTTGTAGCGCCAAGGAAAGTTGTGTGTTGCAACGCACCAGATATTTTGAACTGGCTCACTATAATTACTGTAATTGCATTATACGCAGTTGTACGCGTCTGATACTCATTCCATGCGAACGGATATTGCAGACCTGGAATCCCAATGTCTTGAAACGTAAAGCATCAAATTTTGTCCGGGAGCGGGGGGGGGGGGTTGTAAAAAAAAAAGTTCCTGGCCGAAAACATAGGGTTATTATTCATAATGAATAATAATCCAAAATAAGAAAATTAGAAATCCCTGAGTGACTGATTAAAGTTAAGAATCGCGAAACCTATGCCAGGAACCTAAGTCCTAGTGACAATGTGGGAAAACCTTTCCTATTCCCGTCAAAATCGCCGACGATTTGTCAACAATCCAACGTAACGGCCGGACGATTATGTTTTACGTCAAAAGCGCTCGCCCATAGCAGTCTACCAGGTGCGTTAACTTCAATCATTCAGAAGGTTCCTGCGATGCACTCACATCCGATTGTCGCTGTACTTTCTTAAGGTGAGATCGAGACCACACCAGCCAATGGTCAATATGTTTGTTTCGTGAAATCTTAAGATAGCAAACATTCCCGTAAAATGAAGTAATTATTTTGATATTCAATAGTTTTTGTCTTAGTGAAGGTCCGTTCTCGGGTGCGATCGATGAAATCAAGCTGGATGATGATGCGTGTCGCGGATAGGGTTGACGAGGGAGACAATTTCTGTCCACTCCAGTCAAGTACCTCAGGACGGTGGCACAATCCGTGCGAAAACCCCTTCTTCCTCAGTCATTAGCCAACAACACCCTCTTAAATACGCAGGAGTTCTCCCTTCTCAACCCCCTCGCTCTGAAGCACTTCGCCATCAATTTCTCAATCCTTCGATAACCTGTGACAATTGAGAGGTTTAGCATCAGTTCAAAACGAAAGAATCTCAACACTTCTTTAGAACTTACCAGTCCATTAATTCAATTCTAGTGCCAAAACTACGTGTCCCGACTTCTTCCCATCGATCCGTACGAAGTTTTCATCACATCTGCACGTTTTGAGGCCGCCTGCATGTGCCATCGTTCTAGCACTAAGTCCGCGTGTTGTGTAGTCGTCCTTTTGATTATGAGCAGGTTTTCATCATTATAGGGTTTTGAATTTTTCCCAAAAACGGCATCAACAATTTTGATTAAACTTAAAAAAATAGCTTTTACTGATAATTGCCATGAATGTTCTCCGGATCTCTACATTGAGTAGGGATAGACCCCAAAATGTGCTTAAACACGTGTTTTTTATCGTTTTCAAAAGTCTAATTGGACTCGGACAACCCCCTCTACCAACCTATAGCCATAGATTGTTTTCTCCAAATATTTCATTAAACCCCAGGTGATCTCTATACGTTGGACGGTATAAGCCGAAATGCGCCAGAAAATGTGATGGAAGTTAGCAACACATTCATAATCGAGATTTTATCCGTTTGACCACAAGTCCAGGGTGGTCGCAGATATGAATTTGAAACGAATTTGGAATTGGAAGAACAATATTTAGTCGAACTTTTTTCAGTTTTTTGAAGTTGAGCCTCATCCGAAATTGGTCTCTGACGTGTACTCCGCACTACCTCCCGCCTCACTCCAGCCACGAGCTGCTGCAGTGTGATAAATGCTGGTCAACAACGGACCTTGAGTGCTCGTAGTTCCTAGTCTGCCCCAGAGAGATCTGTCCCATTGTCTGAGTAGACATGGGAAGGGTTGCTTCGCCAGTCACAGAAGTGGCATTTGTATTAAGACTTGATTTACGCGGAGCTCGACTCGTATATTACTGAAATACAAATTGTAAAACACATGGGACGCATGGGATTCGTCGCGTCGTTGCATCGCCTTGATAAAGTCAATTTTCGTCGTTCCGTTGTAGTCGGGTCATGTTTCCTATAGTTTCCGAGTATTGTTCAATGCTGAATCGAATCGGATCGGTGTCACAGGTGCTCTACAAACATTGTCGTTTTAATATGAGTTGTGGTTTGAAGTAGCCATGTTATATTCTGAATATTTTTCGATGTTGGATTGAATATGATAGATCAATCACACTTAAGAGAATAATAAACCGGTGTGTAATGATTTGCAGCGTTTTGGTTTATTATTCATTCTGAATAATAACCCTATGTTTTCGGTCAGGAAAATTTGTTTTCAACTCCCCCCCTTCCCTCAAAATTTCATACTTTACGTTTCAAGACATGGAGATTCCAAATCTGCAATGCCCGTCCTCCGTCCCAGCCGTTTTGTGCGTTTAACGTGGTCTTAAAAATCCGTTCTTTTGCACAAAAATTCCATTTGGCATCTAGTTGTGCCGCCAACTCGGCAATCCGATCGGACGAAGCCCGTGATTGTTATGGACAAAAAATGGTTTAAAAAATTAACAAAACGCAGTACAATCGCAAATACGCCGCGTTTCGTATCGTTTTCAAGGTATTTTTACATCCTGGGTCGAATGGAATGAGTATCAGACGTGTACAACTGCGTATAGTGAAATTACAGTAATTATAGTGAGCCAAAGTCAACTAATTGAAAGATCTCACAGGAACTACAGCGGAAGTCAACGTGTCGTCGTTAGAACTCCCTTCCTCCCGTCTCATCAAAACCACCCGCCCGCTCGACTCGCAATGTCGTGCCAATTGCCTACAGGCGCTTACAGGCCTCGCGCCGGGGCAATATTTAGTTTTCGTAGTTCCCTTGTAGTCAGGTCATGTTTTGTATGGTTTACTAGTATTTTTCGATGCTGAATCGAATGGGATGGGTCTCGGAGGAGTAATACTAGGTCAAGCTGTTCATGAGAATAATAAACCGTTGTGTAATAATTTGCAGAGATTTTACTCTGCTAATAAAATAATGTGAGTATTAATAATATTGATGTTTTGGCTGTGATTGCTACGTTTGGTTCTACGATGGTCCCATACCGTTTAACTTGAAACGCACATCACTTCCGTTTGTGAGCTAGTGGGCGTTTAGTATCATCGTATAAATCTCACGAATACAATAAAATGATTGTATCTCACTAAATTCAGGTATCTGCGCAGAAGTGCAATAAATTTCAGGAGGTTTGTGACGAATCTGACGATTTTCCACGAATGCCATTTTTATAATGTGGCAAAATCCAGAAAGATTAATCGACATTGACGGAGCCGTTTGAAAGGAAAACATATTTGTACGTTAACCCATGAGGTAAGTGTACCGCATTGTATTCCAATTTAACACAAAGACTGAACATCATGTATTAGCTGCTGTGTCACGAGTTTTGTTCACAATCAGGTTGACAAACACACAACGTCTTTTTATGATTCAAGAGGCTGTTAAACTATGAGATTAGGTTACCATTAATAATAGGTCATAGTCGACGGTGGGGTCTTTGTTACCAAAGGTAAACAGGTATACCTCTGCAGCATAGGCACGATCAGAGGCATCTGCCAACCTTGTGAGATATGAGTCTCCCGAGATGGCGAGCAGGTGCCGAAGAACCCGGAATTGCATCACTATTGGCAGCGTCTGGATGGTTAAAGGTCCGCTTGAACAGGGAACAAAGATTGTGCCCTAGAGCATGTACAGGGCTTCAGAGATTGAGACCTCCACAATCGAGGTCAACAACATAAGCCAGCCATACACGAGCACATATCTGCGACAGATATCGCGTTTTTAAACGATATCTGTGGAAAAGATCTGTGCGTTAGTGGGTATTAAAAAATGATGAAAGATGTGAAAATCGACCAGAGATATCTGCGAGAGTTCAAATCTGGCAGATAATAGTCGGGCGTCCCCCTTAACCTGCAGACTTCTCGGAAGTGATGTCTGTGGTTCGATTGGATAGGGCAGAGTCCCTTAACGTTATGATGTTCTGTTGGCCACGAGTGGTTTCCCCTGTTTTCACATAAGTAATTCAAAACTCGTAACTGCAAACATTCGTAGGAAACTACAATTTTCGTAACTACAAAAAACGATCTCCCCACAACCTAATAAATTCGTAAATACATTATTACTTGTTGGCACCTACCCCCACTGGCATACTTACCCAGAATTGGGGGGGGGGGGAGGAGTAGTATTTTCAAATTTAGTTGTGGTTTTTTATTTACAAAAAACCAAATGAATTGAGATATGAGATATGAGATAGCAAAATGTTCACAATCCCGGGGGTTGTTCTCCCTAAGGTGCTTCAACAACTTCATGTGCCTGAACTTTCTCCTTTCCGAAACCCATGACTTCTCCCAAACTTGTCTTTTTTTTGGCTTAGCCGTTTTATGGGCAATAAAAAAAATAACCGCCGCAAAATCCGCTAATTTACGTTGTTTTTTTTACTATGGACTAACCACTAACCCCATAGCATCAATTTACGGAATGTGCGACCGATCTGGAAAAAATTTCGGATTCGACCGATAACTCGAGTCTGCCAGACGAACGTCGGTGACAGACCTGAATCTGTCAGACTTCATCCCACGAACGGACAGATGACATCGGGCACTGGTCAGGTGACAGATCTCTGGCATGAAAGATCGGCCGATAAGTTTTTCGTGTTAAGGGGCAACGACCGATCTCATCGGTCACTCCAGATTGTTAGCAATATCTGTCAGATGAGATCAGGCGACCAAATCTGCCGCAGATATCTGCTCGTGTATGGCTGGCTAATAGCCAGCAGAGATCTTTCCCACAGATATCGTTTAAAAACGCGATATCTGCTCGTGTATAGGACACTGTTCGGATGGCATTATCTCTGGAGGAAGGGTTCATTTAAGCAGAACCTCCAGATAATTCTCAGCCATTCTCCACCCGAGGAGGGCGGTGTACTCGTTGAAACGTTTGCCAGGAATCGGCTGTGAACACTGCCTGATTACTGTTACTAATAGGTAATAGTCGACGTAAATCAGTTAATTTCCTTTTTGCTATAACTAATTAACTTCTTAATTGTGGTAAAACATAATACGCGTATAATTCGCTTCTTTCTCCTCTTGAAAGTCAGAAGACCCGACCTTTTTCGTTTCATAACAACTTTTGAACGTGGTTTTAATCGAAATTCAAAATGTATTTATTTTGAGGTTTTATGTGTGTCCACTTTTATGGTAAGATGTAGTCAGTACTTTCGTGAAAATGCCACCCTCGGAAGTATGTGTCACAGACGTTCGCCGCAGAGTAACGACGCTCGTTAGGCCAACGCTCGGGATTTCGTTATCCTTGAAAGAGAAGAAAGGAATCGGTTTAAAGGGTCGAGGACATACTCGGACACTTTCCCTTTACTAGGGGAAGATCTCTGCGAATGACATCCGCCCCCAACCGCCAAAGCAACCGATAACTTGGTCGGCCGGAAGTTAACGGATGAGCACCGCGTCGACTTCCTGCCGGTTGATTCCTTCACTTTTCCCTTTCCTGTAGTCGAATTAATGAGAGGGAGCTGGTCTGAAAGACTTATCAGGCGCCCCTTGCAACCTATCATAAAGCGTCGACTCTGCAAGCGCATTCCTTCCAAATTACCTCGATTACCTTGTCCTTCTGATTGATTGCGAATTTCCTCCTTGCCCTTCTTCGGATTCAAATGATACAAAATTACCTCAGTTAACGGCTAGGCTTATTTGCATCTGATCAATTCTAATTACAACAACTGCATGGTTTGTTAATTACTCGTCTTATCTTGTTTACTCTCGAGGGACGTCGACTTCTTAATGTACCATTATAAAGTTTGACAGATGGAAAGCGAAGAAATCGGGGAGCCAGTGGCAGTTCATCACTGAACGACGGAGCTCTATCCGAAAGGCTACAACCTGCAATCTTGTAATAATATATACACGTTATGTTCGGTGTTATTCAGAGCGACTTTTTAAAAAGCAAACTTGATTTACACAGCTTAAAACATTACAAATGCGGCTTGAGACTGATGTGAAAGAGGACTGAGGGGCAGCGGTTGCCACAACTACGTACAGCCTCTCAGTTATCCATTAAACCAGTCTGCCTGAAGGGCCATTGAGCCCTCATTATACTGTACTATAACTTACATACAAATTTTCATTGGACCTCCTCATTGGTCCTGAAGCTCTCAGTGGTTTCACTTCGATTTTAGTACTGAAACTGATTCGAGCGTTCGATGACATCAAGAAGGTATTGACATTCACCCTATCATCATTCTAGACTGATTTCTTTTTGTGCTAATGGCTATGGAGGGTTTTTCATTCGCTGTCGACCATATACGGTGATGCCAGTTATTAGGTGAAATTTCCTTGCATAAACCCTTCGACTTGACCCAGAGTACCCTTATACTAACTAGTTAAATAGTGCTACCATTCTGGTATTTTGAGAACCCCAGTGCCGTATGAGCGAGATTTACAGTGAAAAAATACTGCATAAAAATAGCTTCTCGTCGAACATTTTTGATAATTTATTATACTGCTCTCGTCATTTTTCCACAAATGACAATTTTATGGTAGGCGCTGCCGTGTTACCTGGAACTGTTCGTGCAATACATTTAATCAAAATCGTTATTGCCGTTTTTAAAGGAAAATATCTGGTGCGTTGCAACACACAACTTTTCTTAGCTCTACAACAATTCACTTTGCACATGGCTAATTCTATTTAATCGATTCATTTATCACTCAGTTAATTTGAACTTGGTCAAGCAACGCTTTACGGCAGCAGGAAGCGGTAGCGCTTACAGTTCCAGATTTTATTGTGCTGCTCGTACTCATTGAGGACCATTATTGAGCAATTGGTATGTATGGTACGCTGTGACGAACTGTTCAACACGCGCAACCTCTAGCTGAAGTTCAACGTATTTGAATTCCACAATACGTTCGATCTCCTTCTGGGATTGGACAATCTCAACGTTTTAAAAGTCGCCATAGATTTGAAAGAAAACCTGTTGAAAACCCCCAAAGTCAATATTTCCCTACAATACTTATATTCTAAATTTAATGATCTGCACCTGATCAAACTTAGGTCCATACAACCAATAAAACCAAAAGTAAAAAACTTGGAGAACGGAGAAGCAGTTCTCCCGTACAAAAAATATCTGGTACGTTGCAACACACAACTTTCCTTAGCTCTACGTCAATTCACTTTGCACATGGCTAATTCTATTTAATCGATTCATTTATCACTCATTTAATTTGGACTGTGTCAAGCAATGCTTTACGGCAGCAGGAAGCGGTAGCGCTTACAGTTCCGGAATTTATTGTGCTGCTCGTACTCATTGCAGGACCATTATTGAGCAATTGGTACACAGATAACTAATGAGGCTGTAAACATGAATATTTCGAAGAATGATAGTAATTAGTTTTGCAGAGTTATAGGGTAAAAACTTTTAGAACTGGTATTAAGCGAAACGGCGGTAGTTGAAATTCAGTAATTTCGGGAGTGAGCCCCATGTATCTCATGAGCGTTTTTAAACACTCACCCTATAGATATTGGATTGGACTACAATACCAATTTTTTAAAAACGTTCTACTAACATTCCAGCGGAGTTTATAAGGAAAAAAACCGCGGCAAAAACGCTTTTCGTCGAAAATTTTGATAATTTATTGTGCTGCTCTCATCATTTTCCCACAAATGGGAATTGTATGGTATAATTATCTTATTAAGAGCTACCAATATAAAAAATTTAATCAAAATCGTCATAGCCGTTTTTGAGAAAAAAAATATTTGGTGTTTTGATCACTATGATAACTATAGTTAGCTTTCGATGGATTTGGTTCAAACCCTTATTTTGGCGTCCCATGGAGGCCTGCGGGCGAGATATCAAGTTTGAGCTGATTTGGTACGGTGGTTTTCTCTAAAAATCGTTCACAGACACACATACACACACACAGACTGACTGACACACACACACACAGACCATTTTCCCAAATAGTGTTTTTCGGACTCAGGAGGGTCTGAAACGTAAAGATCTGAAGAAAACTTTTTTTTTTCAGCCGAATACATAACTTTCCTTTCTACTTCGTACAGCCTAGGAAAGTAAAATGGACATTTGAACCGATTTGGCTTTTACTCTCATTTTGATGTCTTCGTAATGTGCAGGCTAAATATCAATTTTGAATAATTAGTTCCAGCCGTTCGACATTACGTTACCATAATATTCCCATCTGTGGAAAATGACGAGAGTAGCACAATAAATGACCAAACATTTCGACAAAAATTGAGTTTAGCGTAATTTTTTCCTTATAAACTCCGCTCACATGCTTTCTTAATAATTGTGAAAAAGCGATTAATGTCCTTTTGAAAAAATCTGGTTTACACTCTCATTAATTCTCTGTGCACCAATTGCTCAATAATAGCCGGGGCGTGAGTAGGAGCAGCACCTGGAGGTGAAATGCCAGATTAGTTACCGCTGCTCGTTACCTGGTTCGAGAATTAATTAGTAACTTTTTATTCAAACAACATAAAACTATTGCCGTCATAATATTTCACAATAAGCATCCGGTATTATTTGTGGATTTATCGTCATTCGAACCACCGTGTCTGATGTTCTATTTTTCATTGTCTTTCCGAGGCACAGATGTTACGTAAGACGTCGGTGAAATCCAGGTTGAAAAATTTATTGTCGGCCCAGTTCAAATGTAAATCCGGCCACCGGCCACCGGCTCCGGTAATTTTGGAGAAACATCGATTGTGCGCCGCATTCGTTTGAGTTGAGAATGAGAGTCGTAGTTAATAG
Organism: Pachypeltis micranthus; assembly: GCA_020466155.1. NCBI lineage: Eukaryota > Metazoa > Arthropoda > Insecta > Hemiptera > Miridae > Pachypeltis > Pachypeltis micranthus. The sequence continues at coordinate 54,331,890 of CM035771.1, read as the reverse complement.
CTAATGATGAATTACAATTCCACGTTGGAGTAGAATATTAATAAGCTTTGCCGGGGCATCACCCAAATTTCACACGGACCGAATAAAACAAGACCTGAATGATGGAAAGGAAGGTGGTTAGTAGATGTGAGATAAGGGAATATTCTAATATTGGTTCTGAGTTGGTTGGCTAATAGAGGAAAAATGAGTGGTACAACTGGAAACACGTTCAAGGAAGAAGACGAGAAACCGGTTGCATTCTCACGTGAAATATATTGACAGTCGAGATAAATCACATGGAGAGAGGACGATTCTCAATCCGTCCGTAGATTATAATGAGCCTAATAAATTGCTCGTTGTGGGTCGGGACTTGACTAATATTGGTCGACGTTAGAGCTCAAACGTGGAGCCAATGAACTCGGTGTCTATGGATGTGCCAGTCAGTTGATTAGTAGAAAACAAACATGTGCGAAAGGGCAGTGACAGTGAATAATTTGAAGTTATTGCCCAGCAGACCGAAATTATGGTTGACTTCTTGCTCAGGCGTAAAATATTTAATGTCGAATAAATAATGGATTAGTAGCATAACTTAAGCTCCCAAATTTGCTGTACCAAGTACGACCCAAGTCTGACATAAATAATTATGGCTTGATTGGAAGTAATTTGACACGCTTTCAACGCACTCTGCTAATTATCATAAGATTCAGAAATCAGAAGAGTGAAAGACGATAACCTGCTTGAAGTACGATAGTGTTACGCACCACACAAATTTGCTTAGCTCTACGCCAACTTGTGTCACTTGTGTTCATAGCTAATTTTTCACTCAGTTCATTTAAAACATCACTTCATGGCGGCAGAAAGTGGTGGCGCTTGCAGAACCGGAATTTTGTTATGCTGCTCGTACTTGTGTCCCGACCATTATTGAGCACTTGGTGCACAGAGAATTATGAGGGCGTAAGCCCAATTTTTTCAAAAGAACAATAATTGATTTTCCACAGAACGTTTAGGAAGCATTTGAGTGGAGTTTATAAGAAAAAAAAATACGCTAAACTCAATTTTCGTCGAAATGTTTGGCAATTTATTACGCGCAAGTTAAATTTTGGTTTATGGGGGTTTGTGGTGGATACGAGTGGTTGTAGGAACGATTTGAGTTTGAGCTGTTTGGAACTTTGAATGTGAGGGAGCAACTTGTAAGAAAATGATTTGGGGTAGCATAAATTAAAGTGGGATCGAAGAGGAGCTGAGGGCTGCGTCAGAAGATGAGGAGCTGAAGGCTCACTCTTACATTATACTATGGGAGGCCAGTTCACGCTATTCCGAGACGTATCTTATGTTACATTTGTGCTGACTGACTCCTATTAAAGGCACCGGGTGATCGTGGTCTAGTGGATAAGACATTGTTCATAAATCTCGTAAAGTTGAGGATTGTGGATCGAAGCTCAGGCGCGATTGCCGTAATTTTTGCCTGAGTCAGCTCTTCAAAAGCACCTCCAAACTACCTCAGTACACATTGGTCGGCGGCGATCTAAAGTTGGAAGGAGCAGACGTAGGCGGTTGACCGGCGATGAGACCATTTCGTGTGTTCTGGGGCTTCACGTGGATAGAGGCGGTTGAAAGTTCGTAAGGACGGGTCGCTGTGTGCAGCTGATTGACGCTTGAGTGGCGAGGCGATTCAGTGATGTACCCAGCGAAGATATTGCCAGGGGAGCAGTGAGCGGCAGTGAAGTTGAGGCGGGCAGCCAAAGAGGAGAAGACGCAGAAGCTACGACCTTTTCGATTACTTTTAGGGGGGGGGGGTATCGTGGCGTTAAAGTTCGGTCCTGGATGCTCGAAAGTTAACGAAACCCGGCCCAGAGGACCAAATGTTGGGTGCATGAGAGGGTGAGTTGAAGATCGAAATAAAGAAATTCAGTGAGGGTGGGGAGGACTGTATTATATGAGCAATGAACTGGGTTGAGTTAGAATTTAGCTGAGTTCGTGTACAAAAGGGCGACACAAGGGTAGTACTCAGAACGAGTGAACTAGCGTGGGAAAGTGTATTGGAAGAAAAAGTGCGAGCTGCTACTAGGACGAGAGTTAGAAGCGGAATGAATTTTGGGAGGAGTTGTCTCTTGTGGAGAGGGAAAATAAAGAAAGGAAAAAACCCACTTCAGGGAAATCCAGTAGCCATTAGAAATGACCGCAACCGCGGCGGTGGAATTTTTGGTACGAGGGGGTGAAAGGAGACATTGCCGGGGGAAGTCCGAGGTCAAAGGACTCGAACTGATTTTGCGCATTGTGTCGAACAATGATAACGTTAGTTTTAGGCGGATTTTGCTCATACCCCTATTTTGGCGTTTCATTTTGGCTAGATATCAAGTTTGAGATGATTTGGTTTTGCCGTTTTCTCTAAAAACCGTTCATACGCACACACACAGACCATTTTAAAGACTAGTGTCTTTCGGACTCAGTAGGATCTGAAACCTAAACATCCGAAGAGAACTCAAAATTTTTTTTCTACCGATTACATAACTTTCCTATTTACTTCATAGAGCCAAGGAAAGTTATGTAATCGGCTGAAAATTTTTTTTTGAGTTTTCTTCAGATCTCTACGTTTCAGACCCTCCTGAGTCAGAAAAACACTATTTGGGAAAATGGTCTGTGTGTCAGTTAGTCTGTGTGTGTGTGTATGTGTGTCTGTGAACGATTTTTAGAGAAAACCACTGTACCAAATCAGCTCAAACTCGATATCTCGCCTTCAGGTCACCATGGAACGCCAAAATAAGGGTTTGAACAAAATCCACCGAAAGCTAACTATAGTTATCATAGTGATCAAAACACCAAATATTTTTTTTCTCAAAAACGGCTCTAACGATTTTGATTAAATTGTTTATATCGATAGCTCTCAATAAGGCAACTATACCATAAAAATCCCATTCGTGGGAAAATGACGAGAGCAGCACAATAAATTACCAAAATTTTCGACGAAATCGATTTTAGCGCGGTTTTTAGGGAAAACCACCGTACCAAATCAGCTGAAACTTGATGTCTAGCCAACAGGTTACAATGGGACGCAATAATGAGGGTATGGGCCAAATCCACCGAAAGTTAACTATAGTCATCATAGTGATCAAAACACCAAATATTTTTTTTCTCAAAAACGGCTCTAACGATTTTGATTAAATTTTTTATATTGGTAGCTCTTGATATGATAATTATACCATAAAATTCCCATTTGTGGGAAAATGACGAGAGCAGCACAATAAATTACCAAAACTTTCGACGAAATCGATTTTAGCGCAGTTTTTAGAGAAAACCATCGTACCAAATCAGCTGAAACTTGATGTCTAGCCTACAGGTTACCATGGGACGCAATAATGAGGGTATGGGCCAAATCCACCGAAAGTTAACTATAGTCATCATAGTGATCAAAACACCAAATTTTTTTCTCAAAAACGGCTCTAACGATTTTAATTACATTTTTTATATTGATAGCTCTCAATAAGGCAATGATACTATAAAATTCTCATTCGTGGGAAAATGACGAGAGCAGCATAATAAATTATCAAAATTTTCGACCAAAAGCGTTTTTCGCGCAGTTTTTTCCTTATAAACTCCGCTGGAATTCTTTTAGAATGTTAAAAAAAATTGGTATTGTAGTCCAATCCAATACCTAAAGGGTGAGTGTTTAAAAATGCTCATGAGATACATGGGGCTCACTCCAGAAATTCCTGAATTTCAACTACCGCCGTTTCGCTTACTACCAGTTCTGACAGTTATTTTCCAATAACTCTGCACAAGTGATTACTATCCTTTTTTTAAAAAATCTTGTTTAGAGCCTCATTAATTATCTGTGTACCAATTGCTCAATAATGGTCCTGCAATGAGTACGAGCAGCACAATAAATTCCGGAACTGTAAGCGCTACCGTTTTCTGCGGCCGTAAACCTTTTTTTGAGGAAGTTCAAATTAACTGAGTGATTCTAAACGTTTTTTCCCTATAACTCTGCAAAAGTAATTACTATCCACTTCAAAAAATTTGTGTTTACAACCTCATTAATTATCTGTGTACCGATTGCTCAATATGGGTCCTGCAATGAGTACGAGCAGAACAATAAAACCTGGAACTGTAAGCGCTACCGCTTTCTGCTGCTGTGAAGTGTTGTTTGACCAAGTTCAAATTAACTGAGTGATAAATGAATTAATTGAATAGAATTAGCCACGTACAAAGTGAACCGACGTAGAGCTAAGGAAAGTTGTGTGTTGCAACGCACCAGATATTTTTAGGTTCTTTCGTTTCATTCTCATTTTGGTTTTTTTCATAGATTTTTGGTTAAATTTTGATATTAGTATTTAGCGTGCGTGTTTTCATATTAAAATTCAGTTTTTTCTAGATAGTTTCGTTTTTTTTTTGTTTATTTTAATATTACGATTCAGTTCTTTTCGACCTTTTTTTGGGTTTCATTATGATATTTTTCGATGCTGAATCGAACAGGATGGGTCTCGGAGCATTAATGCTAGGTCAAGATGATTATCCGAATAATAAACCGTTGTGTAATAATTTTCAGGGTTTTTTTAAACGGCCCCGTAAGGAAATATTGCATCGTCACGGCTAGCAATGACAGGCTATTTCCCCATTTTCGCACCCATCCCTTTCAACATTTATCACGAGAGCAGTTTCCAAAAGTTCTTTTGAAATGCGTCGTATCTAGTCCACATGATTTATGAAGGAAATAAAGACCACATGGGCATCAATGTTGTTACTATCCGTTACCCGAGGGCTAACAAAGAGATCTGGGGCGACTTCTTCAGTCTTATGTAGATTGGGCGTTTTTTACGGCAATATATTTTCCAATCAGTTCATATGAACATGTAGAGGGTAGTTTAAAATTGTACGAAGAAAGTGTGGCGCGCTCAGTTTTAAAAATTAGTTAAGTTGCCACTTGCACGCCCTTCTTTTAAAAACTAACGTACGTGTAATTGATGGGACTGTTCAATACGGCTTTTTTTCGGAGTGCTTCGTACGAAAACACTGCAAACAAAAGAAGTTAGTTCGAGGTATACGAGTAGAATTCCTGAGGATACGCCTAAATATTTTTCATTGCTCTAGTGCTCTCTGAGCGGCATGTATAAGGGAAGGAGTGCACTACAATCGCCTTTTTATTGAAAAAGTCGTTAATTTATAGTGCTAGTCTCGCCATTTTCTCACAGATGAACATTTTATACTACGTGTGTATGTATGTTGGTTTGTCTGGAGAGCGGCTAAACCAGTCGAGTATATATTTTTACTTTCCTTGGCTCTACGAAGTAGAAAGGAAAGTTATGTAATCGGCTGAAAATTTTTTTTTGAGTTTTCTTCAGATCTTTACGTTTCAGACCCTCCTGAGTCCAAAAAACACTATTTGGGAAAATGGTCGGTGTGTCCGTGTGTATGTGTGTCTGTATACGATTTTTAGAGAAAACCACCTTTTCGACCAAAAGCGTTTTTCGCGCAGTTTTTTCCTTATAAACTCCGCTGGAATTTTTGTAGAAAGTTGAAAAAAATTGGTATTGTAGTCCAATCCAATACCTAAAGGGTGAGAGTTTAAAAACGCTCATGAGATACATGGGGCTCACTCCAGAAATTCCTGAATTTCAACTACCGCCGTTTCGCGTAATACCAGTTCTAAACGTTTTTACCCAATAACTCTGCAAAAGTAATTACTATACTTCTTCAAAAAATCTTTGTTTACAGCCTCATTAATTATCTGTGTACCAATGCTCAATAATGGTCCTGCAATGAGTACGAGCAGCACAATAAATTCCGGAACTGTAATCGCTGCCGCTTCCTGCTGCCGTAAAGCGTTGTTTGGCCAAGTTCAAATTAACTGAGTGATAAATGAATTGATTAAATAGAATTAGCCATATACAAAGTGAATTGACGAAGAGCTAAGGAAAGTTGTGTGTTGCAACGCACCAGATTTTTTTTTTCTTGTTCGTGATTTTTTTATGGCTAACACAAGGTTATGAGAAATTTTCATTTTCGGAAATGGGCCTGAATGTACTAAAAATAGAAGTTTAGTAATTTTCTAGTTATTAAGAACAGCTCTAACAATTTTGAATTAAACTTTCCCTTTATCTTTTACTTATAAGTACCCAATCTTCGTTTTCCATTACGGTTTTAATTTGGTGAACGATGATGTCATTCAATGCTGAGGAGTATAATTGTGTGGATGAATAATCGGTTTCCTTTCGCTACTGAAGAATGGCGATAGCAACTGAAGGAAGGGCGTTTTGTCATTTACCATTTCAAAATAATGCGTTTATCAATGGGAAGAACCAGCAAAGTGTAAATTCTATTTTTCGAGATGATTTTATTTCGAACTATGAATAATTCAAAGATTTTCTTACTGAGATATCCCCTCTGTTGCACTAGAGATCAGCATTAGGGTAGAAAACCTGAGATAGGATAGGACGAATTTTCCGGTCTGGCGGCCCTCACATCTGCCAGTCGTCCCAGGGTCTTCGACAGTTCTTCGCCTCTCTTCATACGCGAGCTCCGCGATCGTCTTTCGCCAACTCGAAGCCTGTTGAAGGTCCCACGAGAATAAACCGATTTGGAAAATAGGAACTGACGATTCATTGTTGAGCGAAGGCGTAGAAATCTTATTTTCTCGTTTGAATGGTCTTGGGAATAACACGCTTTCCGTCCCAAAGTCTATCAACCCTTGAAATACCCCCCCCCCCATCCCTCTCTACTTTCCGTTTACTTCCTACCAGTAACCGAGGAAAATTCGGTGAACGGAGCCCATGTATTATAAATATGTTTTTTACGCGAAATGTTCATCTGAGAGTCCACTGAAAAAGTTCAATACCAAAATGTGGTTTTTTGAAAATGTCGTTAATTTCTAGGGTGACTGCTAAACTGAATTTTATCTACGTTACGGGGAGCAACCTTTACGTATATTTGTATTCATGAAATTATTTCTGCATCTATCTGCTGAACGGAGATATAAGCCATGGTAGCCCGGAAAAAGAGATTTGTCGAATATTTATTTATCGTTTTTCCTATTTTCCCAAAATGGCTCAAACTATTTCAATCAAACTTAAGGAGTTCTCTCAAATACGTAGCACCTTCGTAATGTTTTCGCGTGTATAAGGCAGGTCTTCGAATTTACGGGGGTTGTGGAAGGTTTTGTTGCTACGCGCCAGATGTTTTTATATGCTTCGTGGGAGATTTGAGGTCAAGCGTCAAGGGCTCTTGATATATACGGAACTGAAAGAGATGTGACGGGAAGTAGACCATAGTCTGATGATGGGACCAGGAATGACCGCTTGGGTTACAGAATATTTGGAGGAACGAGAAAAATTTAGAGAGTCTGGATGCGTGCTGTAGGAACAAAGTGCCGAAGTAAGGCAATGTTGATAAATTGGAAAAACTGTTACTATTGCAAATAGCTCTTCGGAAGAGAAATGACGGGATTTACGAGCTATGATTTTCATAAAGGCTTTCGATAACCATAAGGGGGTTATGGTCATAGGTTAGCCAGAGCCCCAAACGACGCCCAAACTAAGGTCTTATAGACCGCAATTAACGTTTTAGTTGACAAGCGCATCCTTAAATGGTTGATGTCTGGTGCGTAGTGACTCACAAGTTTCCGCGACCCCCGTAAATTCGACGGTCTGCTACATACACAGGCGTTATTTCAATGCCTTTCTACAGGAACATTTATGGAAACAAAATGTAGGTACCAGTTAGTTGAGAGTACTCCGTAAGAATAAACTACTTATCAGCCCTAAGATGACAATGCAGCAGCAACCTGCTTGCAGACCGCGTCATGACGCTGGACGCGGCCCCCATGATGACCTGAGGGGAGGTTTGACCTGCACCACATGATTCAGCGACTCAAACAGGTTACCACAAGTACGACAGCGAGCATTCAAACATTGCAATCCCGGCCTCTTGTACACCTCATCGCTGTAGACAGTAATCCCTTCCATGGTAGCCTTCTGAAGCCCACTCCACCCACACAGAGGAGTATGGGGAGTCACGACACTGCCTGAGTTCCCGTCCGTCAACCGAACCGTGCAGAGCAGCTGCAAACTCTGACGGCTTACTTTCCTTGGGGGCAGATGGAGTCGTCATGTCACACCCTAGCAGCTGATCCTCGACGAACTCAAGAGCAGCCACAGCGCGTGTGACATCCTAAACAGATGCCCACGAAGCAAGCAAGCGCTTAAGGCGCAAGAACAGAACACACACAGACCATGTTCCCAGATAGCGTTTTTCGGATTGAAACGTAAGGATCTGAAGAGGTCTCAAAAATGTTTTTTCAGTTGATTACATAACTTTCCTTTCTACTTCCTAGATCCAAGGAAAGTAAAAAGGTAGCAAAGGTCTAGGAACGGTGAGCGCCGTGGAGTTGATAGCGACAAAAAAAAAATTCAAGAAGAGCCAAAAGGACTCCGGACGCAGGCGAACCGCAGCTTCATTCCAAATACTATATATAGTGACCAAACACCAAATCTTTTTTCTTTTTTTACTCTTAAAAACGGCGCTCTCGATTTCGTTAAGTTTGTTGTATGTACAACTAGAAAATACTACAAAATTATACGACGCGAGTTGAATTACGGTAATGAAATAATCAAGAGCAATCACAGAAATCCTGGAATTCGAAATAAAATAGGTTTGTTGACTATTTTTGCAGTGTTTCAGGACCGTTAATACGAACTACTTCAATCTAACTAGCAGCTTAATAAATTCCAGAACTTCAAACCATCCCAGTTTCAATGTGGTACGTCTAGTTGTGGATTACTATTCGTATGAATTAAGAGAACAATGGATTGGATTCGTCGCTAGTTGTTAAAGCGATACTGGAAGAGATCCATTTTCCAATCAGTGCGTCTTTTATAGGTCGAGGACTCATTAATACTGTATTCCGCAAGGTACACGCGATTAATGCGTTGGTTTCAGTAACGAAAATACTTGTAGTTCGCAACAAAAACGCTGGTAGTATCCGCTTCACGACAGGGTTGCGAAGGCGCGGCTGCTATTCGACGCTAACGTTCTGAAAAATCAGAATAAGCCTACCTAATACTAAGAGTACAAGGAGAGCTGCCGAGTAAACTGAAGAAGAAGAAGAAGAAGAAAAAAAAAGTTTATTGACAAAATAAAACAAAGTAAAAGATTTCTTCTGCATTACAAAAATAAACAATACCGACATGGTTTTTCAAACCGTCTGTCGGGGGCGTCAGCAGGTTGTCAGCAGGAGAAAAAAGAACCTACAGTGAAAACAAAATACAATAAAATAAAAGGAAATTAAATTCATGTACCAACGAAGAGCGATATCTCCAGGCCATCCTACCAAAAGCCACCAGCTGAGGATATCCACCACCATCCAACAAAGCCACAGCCTCATTCCGTGAAAGGACAGGTTTATTAAAAACTGCAACCCTAAACTCTCCAAGTACTGGGCAAGTACAGAGAAAGTGGTGCAAGTCTTTCCTCTCATGTCTATTGCACAGAGCACACTCCTCGTTGTGGTTAGTGTTATACGGCTTTGCATTGAGATGTAGCAGTTCTCCCTTCAACTTAAAAATCCACCTCGCTGAGAAAATATCCATCACTGGCTCACTGACCAAGCTCGCGGCCTTGAAGTGGGTGTCAAGCTCCCTATATAGAGTGAACTTCTCCGAGTCCATAGCCCTTTGCCAGAACCACTGCTTTTTGTGCTCCCTAAACCTCTCAAGGATGTCAGCTGCATGAAGCCGGATATATTCAAAGGACCAGGAATGCAACTCATCTATGACACCCAATCCAGTGGCGAGGCGGCCAAGATGCCCAGCCCATGACACTCTGTTTCTCATCACTTCCATGGCAATTATTTTAGGGAGCCGTGTGTCCGGGAGACAAGATACCTTCATCAAGTACTTTAGATGGGCTTCGAGAGTAAACGATGATATGGTGTCCACCCCTGTCTCCAGATGTAAAATGTAATTCGGGGAAAACCTCGGCAAGTGGAACAGCTTTCGAATGTACATCAGCTGCACTCCCTCCGCCTTTGCATACTCCTGAAATCCCCAGCATGGTGAAGCGTAGCATAGGATAGCCCGGATCTTAGCGTTGAACACCTCCGATTTTGCCTTTAGTGGTACAGCAGGATTGGCAAATAATTTTCCCCAAACATTATTGAGGGCAAACTTGGCAGATTGGGCCTTCCGCTCTACGTGCTTGGTGAAGGAAAGACGGGGGGTGAGTTCAACTCCCAAATACTAGTAGCTACTCACGATCTTAATTGATTCACCAATTGATTCGTGCTCCAGTGCTCAGTCGCCCTTCTTCTCCCACCGTTCTGGAAAACCATTATCTTCGACTTCGCTAGATTAACCTGAAGTCCCCACTTACTTCAGTAACTCTCCAGAACATCAATATTCGCCTGCAGCTCACCAGGGTCATCCGCTATCACCACCAAATCATCTGCATACATCAGAACTTTTATCACAAGTCCGCCAACCTCTATACCATGTTGCAGCTCTTCTACCAAGTCGTTAAGAAAAACAGAGAATAAAGTGGGGGAGAGAGGACAGCCCTGCTTCACACCACTCTTAACATCAAAGAACTCTGTTCTACCAGCCTCAGTCCACACGGCAGCTGATACTCCCGAATAAAGGTTCCTCAGAACTGATACAAACTTACTGGAAACTCCCAGAGCAAGCAGCTTGTAGAACAAATATCTACGGTTAATTGTGTCAAATGCAGACTTCAAGTCTACAAAAAGACTTTACCCCCAGGCTGCCTCAGTTTCAAGCTCACAGTGCCAGTCAGAGCGAAAATTGAATCTGTCGTGGAATAACCTCGTCGAAACCCTGATTGAAATTCTGTCAGCAGATCGTACGCCTCCAGAAACGACGTCAGACGGCACGCTAGCAATCCCGTCAGAAGCTTACCCAGGCAATTGATGAAGGAAAGTCCCCTATAATTTGAAACACTTGCTGGGTCTCCCTTTTTGAACTAAGGAAATATCAGAGACTCCTTGAACATCGTAGGAATGGTACCACCTTCAAGAATGCTGTTGAACAAATTCAAAAGCTTAGCCGAGTAAACTGTGCACTAGACTAAACAGTTTGAAGTACGGACTGCATGGAATCATTCAAAAGGGGTTTAGTGTATTCCTACTAATTTTCCGTGGGTTTTCTCTGAACTAGCACGACAGGAACTAGTTTTGGATGCCATGAACCCTCTATGTGTTCAAACATTTCTCGTTGGCTTTAATTTATTGAGTAGTTGTGTTTGAATTGATTGTGAAAAGTTTTTGAATGCTTATCAACGATCTCATGCTGGTAGAAGTTTTAAAGTGCAGTGGTCTCTCAAAATGCTTACGCACATCTACTTCATGTTCTTATGTCTACCATTATGTTTATTTTCGAACAACGTATAGGTCGGAAAGCGTTCTTTACATGTTGCTCTCCTGACACTGGCTATCGTAATTGACAGTACCTGCTCTGCTATTAGCGCCGAGCTAATTCTAAGCAATGAATGTTGATGTTTCTAATAGAAAAGCAAGTCATTGAACAACATTGGCTACTCACAGAGCAGGTGGTTTGAAGGGGTTTCTGCCACTCTTCCTCCGGCTCGATTTTTTTTTTTCACAGCATACCTGCGACGTAAAGGCAGCACTTGGCAACAAAAGAGAAAACGACGCCCTAACGCTTTTTTGGATCGGCTAGATAATGCGAGGAAGGAGGAGCGCCATAAAAACGTCGTAACTTTGTAACAACTGAAACGCGTTAGTTAGTCGGGGCCATCTTTGAAGCCTGGGCACACCTTACTAACTTCGGCCGTGTGATGGCTCAATAGCCGTCCAAGAAGCGCCCCTACGGAGGACGAACAAGTAACGACTGATCTTACTGTAGCTTTCCCCTTTCCATGAGAATTGTTCGGACTTGAAAGGGACCACCTGTAAACAATATTACAACGCCCTGCTTTTGAAGACTGAAATAAAGCGAGACATTTCTGCAAACGGAACGACACCTTGAAGAATGATTTTTTGGACATTTGTCAGTGGACAGTATTACTTTCCGCTACCCCAAGGGTAAGGAGAGTATTGTAATTGTGTCAAAAACAAAAGTTGGGATTTCTTCAGATCATTACGTTTTGAGTCCTACTGACTCCGAAAAACCTAATTTCCGCGCATGGTCAGTGTGTGTGTGGCGCCCGTCAATGCACAAATTACGTAGTCCACTTTCCTCATAATGTTCAGTTCGGCCATTGTTTCATCATTACCGGGTTACATCAGGTGTTTGTCAAAAGTTATAACCCTCTTTGGCTTGTCAGCCAGTTCGTAGAAAAGTTGTGAATAGAGGTGAACAGGAGAGAAAAGGGAAATTTGAGGTGTATAAGGTTTGAGAATTTTCTCGAATCTGCCCCCTGCAAGTGGTCGTAGCCCAGCTGAAAGGTATTTTAGCCCGCAGATGTTACAACGCCTCAAAGGCTATTAAGCTGCTAGTTCTCAACCTATTTCTCTTTATGGAAAAACCTGATGAGGGAATGAATAACATATGCTTATGGCTCAACTCCCAATCTCTCACCATAAACGTGAATAAGTCAAAATACCTATTGTTTCCCGTGCCAGAGACAAGGACTCTCATCCTTACAACCTGAAATTGCTCTTCTGTAATTCAGAGTACATGGCATGTGGGTGCTCGGAAATAGAGAGAGTTAGAAGCGCACAGTACCTAGGGTTAGTGTTGGATGAAAGTCTTGATTGGAAGGCCCAGGTGATCGCTTTGGCGAAGAAAATCAGGAAATTTGTTCACATATTCCATACCATCCGTAACTAATTCTCGAAGAGCACTTTCATTTTATTGTACAAAGCCTTAGTACAGTCAGTACTCGGTTTTGGCGTTCTCTGGTGGGGTAATGCTTACAGTAGCGTGCTGGAACCAGTAAATGTACTGCAAAGAGCTATTTTGAAGGTACTTCTAAAAAAAACCCCGGAGGTTCCCTAGTGCTGAGCTGTTTGACGAGGCCAAAGTTTTTACTATGAAGCAGCTCTATATAAAGCACGCTCTGCTTTACTTCCAGGAGCATCGTGAAATATTCGATACCAACAAGCCGAACTCATCTGAACAGAGTACCCGTGCAGTGAGATTAACAACCCAAGCAGTGATACCCATCCCACCTATCCGCTTAATATCTACGTCTCGCCACCTGTATCACAACCTGCCATACATCTTGCGGACTGTATCGAGCTCTCTGGCCCACCCTCATTCCGTCAGCAGAATGGTTTACAAAAAGTCAGTCTTCTCGTACCTCATTGCTGCCACTCCCTCGGAATGTGATGCCATGATGTGCAGTATTTATACTGTTTGATAAATTATTACTTTTTTTTTCTTTTTTTTTCACTGATCTATGAGGGGGGTAGTTTCCATGACACGACAGGAATTAATATTGATTTTCTCTAGGTGTTTTCCGCTGTTTTGTTTTCCCTATATATGTAAATATTTCGGAAATATATATCATTATTCATTATTCATTCATTCACCTTCTGCAGGATTGTGTATCCGAACTGTCTTCGTCTATAAGAAAAGTGGTGTTTGGCCGATTTCAGTGTTGTTTTGTGATGTTTCGGCGCTTCCAAAAAGTGCTGGCACCTCATCTCCAGGTGGGTGGTGTCATTGGTGACGTCCAGTGGTTATTCTGGCTAGTGGTTGGTTCTCTAAATTCAACAAAAAGAACGTGGCAGTTCAGCGATCGGCAAATCTGCAGAACTTCGGTGGGGGGGTTTGTCTCGAACGGCACAGAAAATGGTCAAGTTTTTTCGGAAGAAATATTTTTCGGTAGACAAGACGGCAGACGAACGATGAATGAGCAGAATGACGAATTGTAGTTTACCCGCAACTGCTAGGTGCTCGCGACTCTCGGCAGATAGCGGCAGGAGATGCTTAAACCGCTTCCGCCCTAATCATTCATGCCACAGCGTCCCATTGTGATCTTCAGGGTAAATACCAATTTTTAGGGGGCGCTACCGTATTTTCTCAACCACATTCACAGACACACAAACCGTTTGCCCAAATGGCGTTTTTTGGACACAGAAGCCCAAAAAATGGGAAGAAAGCAACTTTTTTCAATCGATTGCGTAGCTATCTTCCAACTAAATAGGGCTAAGGAACGTAAATGTGTTGGCTAGCGAGCTAAATATGTTTACCACACAACCCTAATAAAACTATTTATTCCTTCGTCAAGTTATCAGCGTCGATACCTCACCACTGACACCCCTAGCCCTTCGAGGTCACCCTCCTTTACCTTCCCACGCATCACCAATCTATCAAAAGCGGTAAATAAAATAAGCACTTAGAGAGTATTCAATTCTTATTTATGTCCGTTTGGTTACTCGTTCGAAGGGCGTTTGAAAGGACCCCACACAACCAAAAATTTATGGCCCAATTAATTAGTTTTTTGTTTTTAAAAGCTATTATTAAAGAGGAAACAATAGTAATTATCTTGGCAATAACAAACGCGGAATTACCTGACCACCTCTTTCTGAAGGGATCCGTCCTTTCTCAACAACACTAGTTCCCAGTGGAAGGTAGAGCGGTACTAGACGGTTGAGGAACAAACGAAGTGCCAGCATACACGTTAAGCGCACTTTTGTTAGTGAAGAGGTTAGCGATTAAAACCCCCGTGCGAGAAGAATCCATTTGAGAGTTTCTAACTAACAGAAATCAATTACCAGTTGGTCAGGGGAAATATCGAACAACTCTCCCGATCAAATATTATTGAATATCTTCGACGATCAACTTTTCATCAACTGTTCTTGACGAGATTCGGTAATAACTAGCAACAGACCGTGTAACTCCACATGCGATTGGCGTTAGAGGCAAAAAAAAAAACATCCATATCTGGTAAAAAGGATCGTAACTATCGTTATTACAACTTTCCTTGGCCCCACGTACAACTTTTAAGGCCTTAGCTTCCAATCCAATAGATAGTGCTACTGATATTAAATCCTTTTTACTTTCCTTGGCTCTACGAAGTAGAAAGGAAAGTTATGTAATCCGCTGAAAAAAAAAATTTTGAGTTCTCTTCAAATCTTTACGTTTCAGACCCCCCTGAGTGCGAAAAACACTATTTGGGAAAATGGTCTGTGTGTGTCTGTGAACGATTTTTAGAGAAAACCACCGTACCAAATCCTCCCAAACTTGATATCTCGCCCGCAAATTACCATGCGACGCCAAGATAAGGATTTGAACAAAATCCAACGAAATTTAACTATAGTTATCATAGTGATCAAAACACCAAATATTTTTTTTCTCAAAAATGGCTCTAACGATTTTGATTAGATTTTTTGTATTGGTAGCTCTTAATGAGACAATTATACCATAAAACTCCCATTTGTGGGAAAATGACGAGAGCAGCACAATAAATTATCAAAATTTTCGACCAAAAGCGTTTTTAGCGCGACTTTTTTCTTATAACCTCCGCTGGAATGTTAGTAGAATGTTTTAAAAAATTGGTATTGTACTCCAATCCAATACCTAAATGGTGAGTGTTTAAAAACGCTCATGAGATACATGGGGCTCACTCCAGAAATTCCTGAGTTTCAACTACTGCTGTTTCGCTTACTACCAGTTCTAAAAGTGTGTACACAATAACTCTGCAAAAGCAATTACTATCCTTCTTCAAAAAATCTGTGTTTACAGCCTCATTAATTATCTGTGTACCTATTGCTCAATAATAGTCCGGCAATGAGTACGAGCAGCACAATAAATAACGGAACTGTAAACGCTACCGCTTTCTGCTGCTGTAAAGCGTTGTTTGGCCAAGTTCAAATTAACTCAGTGATAAATGAATTGATTAAATCGAATTGGCCATGTACAAAGTGAATTGACCTAGAGCTAAGGAAAGTTGTGTGTTGCAACGCACCAGATATTTTATTTAGTTATCCCTAGCCTCCAAAAGATACATGCAAATTACGTTTATTCGAAAGGAAACTGAGTTTAAACAAAACTTTAAAAACTTTATTACGGAATACTAGATTTACATAGATACATTCGTCAGTGACAGTAGAGCAAAAGCGAAGTTTTCCAAGCGATGAATATCTCTAGACACCTCGTAGGGAGGTGGATACTGCTGAACAAGTCTTTTAATCCCGACAATCTCCGGGTTAAATGTTACCTAGTACGGAAATGTCATGAATTTTACAGATGTAGGACTATTTATTACCTTGCCTTTAAGTGAAGTGTAGTTTAAAAAAAAAGGATAACGAGGAGTTTTGCGCACGGCTTGCTAACGGAAGACGTTAGGCTCCTATTTATCGAAAAAAAGTGGCAGGCGAATTGACTGCGCGATTGAAGTGTCAGCCAGCCTTTATAAGAAGTTAAAGAGTGCTAGGCATCTATAAATAGCGTTGCAATGATACAACCTAAGGACATACCAGGATGCCATGCAGTGGGCAGCGTTATGGTCACCTGGCAGTAGGCTGCTCTAGGAAAGTTGTGTAGAAGCGTGCTGCACCATTAGTCAGCGATCCATTGCCCACCAGAAGTCAAGGTTAGGTTAAAAATCGTTCACGTTGGGGGTTGCAAGCACTAGTGGTGGCTAACGCAAGGATGGGAGCCAAGGCAGCAGTTGCCTGCATTGACCCCATCCTTGGACTGCACCTGAACAACCAGCACTTTGCTGCCATACTCCTCTGAGCATGTAGCTTTAAGATGGTCGTTATACAGTTACAAAGGCAAATCGGTGCGCCCATTTCTGATAGCCTTCAACGACTTCTGAGTGCGTTAGCCAAAGTATCAGGACGAACCTGCGTGAAAGCCAGATGACCACTTTGGGAAACCGAGGCCATAGATGCATATATAGAGCTGCTCTAGAAATACAATTTGGTTATTGCCAACAACTCCATGACTCAGGTGACCTATGATTGGCTGGTAGCAAGGTCGTGCATAGCTGTGTCTCACCGTGCTACTGGAAAAGATGGGCTGGTGAGTCGTACCAGGTGCAATGAAGAGCGATGCCTGGTAATTAACTTTGCCGTAGCAGTCAGCGGCACCAAAAACGCTGACTGGCCACATTTTTCTTGAGTATTGGTAAGTGAATTGCATGCTGCATACACCAACCTAATAATGGGAGCAGCATCACCCAAAGATTTATACGTATTGAAGAGAGGCTAGAGAGGCCAGGGGGCGCGGTGGCTGAGCGCGTTGGGGCGCGAGGCCTTCCGAGCCAAGCGGGGATAGAACCAGCGGACTCTGGTTCGAACCCCGACCGGGCACTCCCCTCCTCCAAACCCAGGGGGGTGAGGCAATGGGTACTGGCGGTGGCTGAGAAACTAGGCGGGCCCCCCAACCGGCTCCCTGGGGAGTTAGGACATGGGCCCAATGTGTGCCACGGCGAAATGCCATTGGTCCTGCGGCTCTAGTGATGTCGTATGGCCCGCAACCGCCTCCCTGGTGAGTGAGTGAGTGAGTGCATCACCCAAAGACTTAGGCAGCAAAGTCGATACAGCATTCCAATTGACTAGGCTTTCTGTACATGTCACACGGTGGACTGGCGGACTTAGGAGAGTGTCAAAAGACCCAGCAGGATAGACCAGCAGAACCATGAACCTGATCCCAGAGCCACACAATGCAGAGGAAACAAGCATGTGTGCAACGCTGCGCCAAAAAAATATATTCCTACAAATTTTCAGGGCAACTTATTGACCAAATGAATGGAATTTCTTTTACCAGCAGTATCAATATTTAGTGCCTTTCAATTATTTCACTAGCCATTCGCAAAACGGTAATATTAGCCAAAACACAAAAAGTGGGATTCGTTCAATACGAAAAATCAATACATAAAACAAATGAACTACTTATTATTAAGTGATGCACACAATTTCCTTAGAAATCCGTCGAACGAAGGTGCACCGTGCACCGTGCACGTATCGTATCGCCAAAGTTTCGTTGGGAGGATTAAGGTTCACATCTCGTTGAGATTATATTTTTGCAGCTGATGGTGGTTTCGTTTGTTTGGAGAACAATTCAAATGAACTATCAGGCTATAATCTCAACCTGAGCAGTGTAGCCATTAGCGGCAATTGAGTCAGTTTGGTCCTCAGCCTGTCTCCCCGCTTGCACCCTCGCATTTAACTATTATTTGATTATTTTATTTTGAAGTCACATTTTGTTCAGTTCATAATTATTCAATACGGCTTAGAGACTGTGTCCGGAGTAGCTAACATGGCATCGACCACTACTGTGCTCCACATCCCTCACCTGTGGCCCTCGCCTCCGAATAGGTGAGACCTGCTTACGAGTATATAGGATTAGCAAACTGAATTAAACCTTTAGCAAACTGAATTAAACTTTTAGCAAACTGAATTAACCTTTTCACAATTAGAATTAACCCTTTCGCAATTAGAATTAAACTTTTCGCAAACTGAATTAACCTTTTCGCAATTAGAATTAACCTTTTCGCAATTAGAATTAAACTTTTCGCAAACTGAATTAAACCTTTAACAAATACAAGTGAACCTTTCATTAAATTAATTCTCTGCACTAAACATGATCAGAGGACATGAGTCGAGTCCCCAAAACAATACCTTGTCTGTGGACGGTCAATAATTTCCCCGTGGGCTGCCAAACTTTCTTTGACCTTCCCCGAATAGAGTCACCCTTCTCTACCCGTCAATTATAGTCATACCAGTGTTCGTAGGTTTTTTGTTTTTTTTTGGTTTGTGAGGAACGTGATTGTGATGATGAGCGACAGCGATTCAAATAGTTCGGTGAGTATTGCTAGAAGGAGGGTTGGCCGAATCAGTAGTGATAGTGACTCACCTCCTGTTATATATTAGGAACACAACTCGAAGGAGGCGCAGAAGGTATGCGAAAGTGTCGTTTGAAAAAAAATCGCTGTTCCTGAGATTGCACGAAGAAGGGTATACCGTGAAGGAAGCGTCCGTTAAATCAGGTTTAAATGTAAACACTGGAAAAAGCGTCCTTCGTGAATACAGAAGGAGCGATTGTGAGCTCCCGCAAAACAGACCAAGAGGTAATAAGCCAAAACTGCTAACACTCGAACGTACTGGCAGCAATTGAAGCAACTGTTGAGATGGACCCTGGCATAACTATTATTAAAACTTTCAGAACAGAATATAGAAGTAAGTTATTCTACAGTGCGCAATGGCCTACGTCATTTGAAAATAACGCTTAAAAAAGCGTCTATAGAACTTGACAGGATGAATAGTGAGACCACGATTCAGCTCAGGAGGCAGTACGCTTGTACTTTTAATGAATCTGTTCCACCTAACAGAGAAAAAATCATTTTCATAGACGAATCAGGGCTCAATCTGCACATGCGTCGCAGTCAAGCACGTTCACGAGCCGGAACTAGAGCAGTGGTGACTGTTCCTACCGTAAGAGGACGCAATACCTCTTTAATAGTTGCTCTCAATAACGTGCAGGTCGTGCATTCCAAAATTGTAACTTCTGGAACCACAACTGCGGACGTTTTTCGTGAGTTTCTGCGTTAGCTGGAACTGAATTTACAAAATACCATACACGGCACCCTGCTAATTATGGACAACGCGAGAATTCACCGTTCTACTATAGTCAATCAGTTTTTCGCTGAATCAGATATGGAGGTAAAGTTTTTTCCACCTCACTCACCCATGCTCAATCCTGTTGAAAAAGCGACGCCGATTGATGCGTGCGGTACCTATAATTTTCTGTTTATATATTAACAAATTATTAAATTGTTTGTTTATTGCGAAAAGTTTAGTTCAGTTTGTGAAAGGTTTAGTTGTAATTGCGAAAGGTTTAATTCTAATTGCGAAAGGTTTAATTCAGTTTGCTAATGCTATATTATTCCAAACACAGCTAATTTAGCTTATACAGTCCACCATCACCTCAGTATTATTGTTAGTGTTCATTTGTTTAAATCGCCAGGAGTGAGCGGATTCTTGCTTTACATCAGTTTTGAGAGTACACATATCAAGATCCGTGCACGAGGCGTGAGCTTCGAATTTGAAATGGGTTCCCCTGACGCTACAAATAGTCAGTGGAGCAACTTTCTTGTCGGCCAATTAATATGTGGGATTCGATCCGAATTAATCTTGTAAGACTAATAGCAGCTCGCGGCGATTAGGGAAGCCTCCCGGGCTCGTGTTGCGCAATTGATTTCGTCTGAAGGCCTCCTCCTCATAGCACGTCTTACTAATACGTATTTTTAAACACTTTGTCACTGATTTTCTCACTAGAACTTGGATAGTGGCAAGCAGTTCTAAAAGGAAAATCTGGTATAAGTTTTTAAAAAAGTTACACTCCTTTCTCATCGCGTTTTTGTTGGAACCTTTTCAGTGGGCCTCTCTGCAGAACGAAACCACGAAGGCACAGCAGATACCGATCACAGCTAAAACCTGTACAGCTCGACCACATGGTGAAGGGATACAGGTACCCTTTTTTTTGTTTCAGTTCTCGAATAACTCAAAGTGTATAGTAAACCAGTTTCCATTTTGTTTACGAACCTGAGGCTAAATCGTATTAGCATTTGCAGTGGAATTAAAATAAAATATAGCTTTCTGTTCAGCATACTTGTTTTGAGTACACAGTAAGTAAATCATCTAACAGCTTAGACAAAAGTGGCCTCTGTAACAAAAAGTTTATTAAGTAGGTTTTTCTTAGTTTGTGCCAAGTGCTACTCGCCCCTTAAAGAATCTAGTTCTTGAAAAACTCTCAAGAGGAATGTATTATGATTATTCCTTGAAGGGGTCCTTGAGTGGTTTCAGCTTTTGCACAGTTTTTTTCCTCCCTAGAAAGGACATCTTTGTCCAGCTACAGCCAATATAAGACAATGGAAAATTTGTTGCATGTCTCGACCTGGTTAAGTTTGTGGTGAAAGAGTTTGTGAGTCTCCATTCCCCCAAAGTGTGTGTACCTGATAAGTGTAACTCTAAAAATAGGTAGTAGACCCCCCCTTTTCACTCAGTAGAATTTTTATAATTGATTTTCGTGCCACTTACACGGCACGAAATAATGACATTGGGCATCACTCTCTTTCTCTAGCTGATCTGCTTCATTTTTACTTCGTAGGCTTTATATGAGTTTTTAACTAGTATTATTCTTGTTGCGTTATGCTTTTTTTGAGTTCACAATAAGTGTGGAAACGAGTCCAACAACGTCGGTCAAATAGATGTCCCACATAGCTTCCTCCCATCTACAGCATGAGTGCAAAGAGAACGAAAACACATTTGAGCGGGAGTAGATTTTCTACGTTCTAACCTGCGACTCACTGGACGCCAACATTGACATGTGATGGTCTAGAGCTGGAAACTCAATACTGTTCGGTGTGCATTGCAGACGTTCACTGTACCTGTCAAGTTCAGAGTAAAGGGAGTATCGAATGATTCGCCAGCTTAAGGTATTTTTACTTTCCTTGCTCTACGAAGTAGAAAGAAAAGTTATGTAATCGGCTGAAAAAAAATTTTGAGTTTTCTTCAGATCTTTACGTTTCAGACCCTCCTGAGTCCGAAAAACACTATTTGGGAAAATGGTCTGTGTGTCTGTGAACAATTTTTAGAGAAAACCACCGTACCAAATCACCTCTAACTTCATATCTCGCCCGCAAGTCACCATGGGACGCCAAAATAAGGGTTTGAACAAAATCCACCGAAATTTAACTATAGTTATCATAGTGATCAAACACCAAATATTTTTTTTCTCAAAAACGGCTTTAACGATTTTGATTAAATTTTTTATATTGACAGCTCTCAATAAGGCAACTATACCATAAAATTCCCATTTGTGGGAAAATGACGAGAGCAGCACAATAAATTACCAAAATTTTCGACGAAATCGATTTTAGCGCAGTTTATAGATGAAACAACCGTACCAAATCCTCCCAAACTTGATATCTCGCCCGCAAATTACCATGCGACGCCAAGATAAGGATTTGAACAAAATCCAACGAAATTTAACTATAGTTATCATAGTGATCAAAACACCAAGTTTTGCTTCTCAAAAATGGCTCTAACGAGTTTGATTAAATTTTTTATGTTGATAGCTCTCAATAAGGCAATGATACCATAAAATTCCCATTTGTGGGAAAATGACGAGAGCAGCACAATAAATTATCAAAATTTTCGACCAAAAGCGTTTTTGCCGTGGTTTTTTCCTTTTAAACTCCGCTGGAATGTTAATAGAATGTTAAAGAAAATTGTTATCGTAGTCCAATCCAATACGTATAGGGTGAGTGTTTAAAAACGCTCATGAGATACATGGGGCTCACTCCAGAAATTCCTGAATTTCAACTACCGCCGTTTCACTTACTACCAGTTGTAAACGTTTTTACCCAATGACTCCACAAAAGTGATTACTATCCACTTCAAACAAATTTGTGTTTACAGCCTCATTAATTATCTGTGTACCGATTGCTCAATATGGGTCCTGCAATGAGTACGAGCAGCACAATCAAATCTGGAACTGTAAGCGCTACCGCTTCCTGCTGCCGTAAAGCGTTGTTTGACCAAGTTCAAATTAACTGAGTGATAAATGAATTGATTAAATCGAATTGGCCATGTAAAAAGTGAATTGACGTAGAGCTATGGAAAGTTGTGTGTTGCAACGCACCAGATATTTACTTCTACAGATATTTCGTAGAAGCCACTTACTGTGGAACAGCGATAAGTAGCATTGATTTTCTGTATTTCTATAAACAACAATTTAATTTGCCTCAAGCTAAGCATAACATGATAACTCCAGGAACTAAATGGTGTGGACCTAGCAACCGAGCTATGGCCCACACCGATCTCGGGGGATTCTGGGAGCCAGATCGCTGCTGTCGACAGCATAACATGTGTACAATAAGCATTTTACCACTTGAAAATAAGTACAATAAGGCCGTTCACTGTTGCGATCAAAGATAAGTCCTGATTTACTGCATTTTATTTTCTTCTTGTCGATGAAAACACTATACTGGTTCAAATCTTCTGGCTTGTTTTGTTTGTGGCTGGGATTTGTTATTTTTCCTCAGTAATTGTATATACTCGCCATTAATATATCTTGTTATGACTGACAATTAAGGCAATGAATAAAACAATAAAAAGCACCTGGTTGTCCTAATCAAATACCGTGTCTACGAGGCATTGAAGTTTCTCAATATTGTGGGAGCGAAACTTTCTGGTAGCAGGACGCCGTGTCCCGAATCTTCCTAAACAAACCGAACTTGAGTGAAAAAAAAAGACGCCGAGCACCTTGTTCTAAGACGAACAGCGTTTTGGCTTCTCAGTGAGCTACGGACTGTTGATTTGGTGTAGTCTGTGATGGGGAAAAGTTCCCGACTGTGTGGGAACTCCTTGTCACCTGACCCTCAGAACAAATATCAGCATCAATGGCTTACCGCTCCGCTCAAGAAGCATCACAAGCATCTCTTCCTGTGCACTTTTTTACGTTTTGAGACCTAGTGAATTCAAATAACCCAATTTCGGCGTGTGGTCGATGTGCGTGTTGTCAGTGGTACAACTTGCGGGAGAACAGCCGATTAAACTGGTTCTTTCTCTTAATGTGTTCGTAATTTTTGGAGGGGCGAAAATAATGTTATAAGCGATTTCCAACAATGGGAAAGGAGTGTGCGGACCAAAATGTACCAAATACTGGGGGGTTTTGCAGTTTTCTTCAAAAGAACAGAACGATTTTGATTAAACCTCTTATTATCAGTACAGCGTCTTCTTCTACTAATCAGTACCTAACTTTTGGTTTATTATTCATTTTGAATAACAATCCTATGTTTCGAATCAGGAATAATTGTTATCCCCCCCCCCTCATTGGCACTTCACGTTTTATGGCATCGGGATTCCAAATCTGCATTGTCCGTCCGCCGCCTGGGCGGTGTCCCTTAACGTGAACTAAAAAATCTGGTGCGTTGCAACACACAACTTTCCTTAGCTCTACTTCAATTCACTTTGTACATGGCTAATTCTATTTAATCAATTCATTTATCATTCAGTTAATTTGAACTTGGTCAAACAACACTTTGCGGCTACAGGAAGCGGTAGCGCTTACAGTTCCAGATTTTATTATGCTGCTCGTACCCGTTGCAGGACCTTTATTGAGCAATTGGTACACAGAAAATTAATGAGGCTGCAAACGCGGATTTTTTGAAGGAGGATAGTAATCACTTTTGCAGAGCTATTGGGTAAAAATGTTTAAAACTGGTAGTAAGCGAAACGGCAGTAGTTGAAATTCAGGAATTTCTGGAGTGAGCCCCATGTATCTCATGAGCGTTTTTAAACACTCACCCTATAGGTATTGGATTGGACTACAATACCAATTTTCTTTAACATTCTAGTAACATTCCAGCGGAGTTTAAAAAGAAAAAACCGAGGCAAATCGCTTTTCGTCTAACTATAGTTAACTTTCGGTAGATTTTGCCCATACCCTTATTTTTGCGTCCCATGGTAACCCGTAGGCTAGACATCAAGTTTAAGCTGATTTGGTACGGTGGTTTTCTCTAAAAATCATTCACAGACACACATACACACAGACCATTTTCCCAAATAGTGTTTTTCGGACTCAGGAGGTTCTAAAACGTAAAGATCTGAAGAAAACTCAAAATCTTTTTTTCAGCCGATTACGTAACTTTCCTTTCTACTTCGTAGAGCCAAGGAAAGTAAAAATTCGTTCTTTCGCACTCGCACGAAAATCGTATTTGGTATCTAGTTATGCCCTTCGCTCGGCAATCCGATCGGACGAAGCCCATGATTGTAGTAAGCTTTAACGCAAATACGCCGTGTTTGATCTCGTTTTCAAAGTATGTTTAGATGCTGGGTCGAATGAAATGAAGATCAGGCGTTTACAACTGCGTATAGATCGAAAACAGTGAATTTACAGTAATTATAATGAGCCGAAGTCCACTAATTAAATGAACTCGTGGGACAATACAGCAAAAGTAATCGTTTCAGCCTCTCACGCCAACCATCCGTCAGCTCGACGCGTCACGGCGAGCCAATCGCCTACAGGCGCCTGGAATGTGTCATTTTCGTCGTTCCGTAGTAGTTAAGTCGTGTGGTTTACCGTTATTTTTCGATGCTGGATAGAATGGGATGATTCTCAGAGATGTGAGATTGTTCAAGCCGTTCAAACTGTTCTAGAGAATAATAAACCGTTGTGTAATAATTTGCAGCGTTTTCTTCTCTATAAACATCTCACGAAAACTGCACTGTGCGGAGTTATATGGAACACTCAAGTTCTTCTTTTTTTTCTTGAGTTTTTAACGATTTTCATTTAACTCGCAGCATTTTTCTTCAACTTCAAACGGGACTTCCACAACGAAATTTACTACAAAGATGGTTCTTCACCTAGTTTTCGAAAATGGCTCTAATGATTCTCATTAAACTTTTGCATTTTCTAATAACGAGTATCTGCGATTTCTTCTACATAAATCTCTCCGTGAAAATTTTTCGAATGTGAATGAAGCAAAATAGGTTTACACACATTTAACCGTTTTCACGTAACAGAGTGTCTTTCACTAGCTAATACCAACATTTGTAGAATAATTTTTGTTTAACATGTCCTTACAACCTCACTGAATGAGAAAGATCTTCACACCGTTGTAATTAGCATACGAGGAAATTCCGCCCCTGGTATTGATGATATCCCAACAAAAATCGTGAAGGAGTTTTTTCCTGTTATCTCCGCTCCACTCCTCCACGTCTCTAACCTGAGTTTGAAGAGTGGAGTCTATCCTGACCCTTACAAGACCGCAAAAGTCACACCCCTCTATAAAGGAGGAGATAAGACGGACCCGGGCAACTTCAGACCCATCTCAATGCTGTGTGCTTTCTCCAAAATATTGGAGAAGTGGGTGAAAAAATGGCTCTCACGGCACCTAGAAAACTACGGTCTCCTGGATGGCAACCAGTTTGGATTCAGGCAGGGTAGAGGAGTGGAGGATGCTCTTTATCACTTGACAACTGAGCTACATGGGGTAAGAGCGAACGGTAAAAATGCCATAGTTGCATTCTTGGACCTGGCAAAAGCGTTTGATTCCATCGACCGGGAAATGCTGATCGGAAATCTGCGCAAAGTTGGGATAGAGGCAGTCGTGCTCAACTGGTTTGTCAGTTTTCTTTCAGACAGAAGACAAGTGGTGGCTGTGGATGGGAACAGCAGTTCCAGCAGCACCATTAATTATGGCGTGATCCAGGGTTCCACCTTGGGCCCCCTACTCTTTTTGCTCCAGGTCGACCAGGTTCTGAAGTTGAAGATACCTGCGAGTGTCTATCTCTTTGCGGATAATGCGGTCGTTCTTGTGTCGGGGTCAGAGTGGAGTGAGTTGTTTGAGCGAGCGGAGTGCGTCTTAAATCAAATTAATGAATGGTACACCGACAACATGCTAACCCTTAACACGAGCAAAACGAAGTACATGGTTGTGTCCAGCAAAAAAAATAAGGAATCTCTCTCGGGAATGAGAATCACTATCCATGACGACGGGCAGAGATGCAATGGGTCCTACTTGTGTATGCCCATAGAACGAGTGAGCCAGTACAAATACCTGGGTATCATCATGGATGAAGAGTTGAGCTGGCAACCGCACACTGACTTCCTCTACAACAAACTTAGAAAATTCACTAGGATATTCTTTCGGATTTGCGGTGGGATGGACATTCGGACTCTTAAAATTATTTACCTGGCTCTCGTTCAGTCGATTCTCCAATATGGCATCATTGTATGGGGCGGCGCACTGGAGGCATACCTGGAGAAACTGAATGTTCTAAAGCGATCGATCCTCAAAATTATTCACCACAAACCCCGCCATTTCCCCACCCAACAGCTTTTCGACTCATCGCAAGTATTGAGCATTAAGCAACTCCTTGCAAAAAACATTCTTCTTCTCTACCACAAACATCCGCATCTAATCGTCCCGCAGCCCCATGGATATGAAACTAGATTTCAAGTACTTGGCAACGTAGTCAACCCCAAACTCCGTATTTCATTGACAACGCGGAGTACGCTCTACATGATGAATTTACTCCACAAACAATTACCACCAGAAATGAGAGATCATAAAAAGAAACTTTTGTCTTGGCTGATCGTGAGTGGTCCTGAGGTTATTTTGAGTTTTTTTAGAAGTGTGTACACTCAGTGATACCTGGTGCAGCTTCGGCAAATAATAATATTCCTTATCAATTTCATTATTTTGTTATACCGACCGTGTCATTCGCAGGAGAAGTTATCATGCTGGTCCCTACATACTACTACTATAAATTGTAAATTACAACTACTATAAATTACTTAAGTAAGTCCTACATATCAACGTTCCGCGACTCTTGCCCAACAATACAGGCTCTGCCTACCGTTGGGCAATATTATTCAAAGGAAGAAGAATTGTGATTGTTTGATTGTTTATTTTTTATTTTGAATTATTCGTTACTCTTACTCTTACTCACGGAGCCCACACATTTGATTTTTTACAACTATTTCTGTAGGTTTCTTGCATATTAGTGAAACCGCAACTTCCATGGCTGATATAACCCTCGCTGTGGGTTTAGGAACAGTCATCAAATAAGGAAACAGACCTGTGACGAGTGAGAGGGGAGCTTCGAATGGCACAACATTTCATGATTGTCGAGGAACAGTAATTTTGATGAAATAGATCTGTGCGAGCGATGACGATAATAACAGTTGATGAGAGAAGGGTAGAATTGTGTAAGCCACCCCTCAAAGCCGTACTATTGTTCCTAGTCCCCAAGCAATTACACATCTAATTGTGGAGCATTTTCTAGGAGCTGCTCATACAGCTCTCGCATTTATACCTCTCACTCTCTCTCTCTCTGAAAAGACTATCGCTCTCCTCAAGAGAAAAATAGTTTTGGTTTAACGCGACCTTGAACATTCACGGCCACCTTTGGTCCTCTTGAGGGTGAAAAGAGCGCTGCGCTTTTGCCGTTGCTCGTGAATCGACGAAAAACCTGAACAAAGTGAGAGAAGGTATGATTCAAGTGAAGTGGTCTTCACGTAGTTCAAGTTTTCTATTTCGCTGTGCCTGATTTTTAGCTCAACTTGTAGAGAAAACTAGTAGCTATAGATAATCCTAACGGCAAGTAGTGTTACTGAAACTATACGCGTACGTCATTTTAAGAAATGACATTCTGAAGATACTGTATTGATATTAAGTTTATACGCACTTCTCTAACTTTTTATTTCCCTTCACCCGACGGCAAGTGGAAGATCGAGCATGGTTTTGTTTTTCAACAGAGAACAGCCGTATCCCATTAACCCAAGTTACTATGACGCTATGGAACGCTAGAATAATGCAAAGCCGATACCGATTCATTTAAAGGTAGAATTGAGACACACTAGGGTTGCAATATTTGGGGCTTGAACGATATCCGTATGGGAAATAGGCAATCGATGTTTCGTCAAATGTTTTACAATTTATTGTACTCCCGTAGTTTTCCCAGAGATTACAATTCTATTTTAGAGGAATCAACAGAATCGATCAATTACCAAAATGATTCTGTAGAAGTACGATCTTCTTTCAATTTCCCACAAACTGTCGGCTTTTCTGCACAAATGATGACGAATTATGGTTCTGTGGTGTCAGAGTGAAACTGAACTTGGTGGTCAGCAATGGACTATTCAATTCACTGCATTGACACCCATTGCAAGACACAGTTATGCGTACAAAACTGTGGTTCCATTTTCACTCCGCGCGAACTACTGAGTTCTGTAGTAGAAGTTTTACAATTTATTATTGGAAGTTGTGGCTGCACTGATGATCACTGCATGATGAAACTACCCCTCTCACTACATACCTGCACATTTGACTCACACGTCGCATTCCACGTTTTTACTTTCCTTGGCTCTACGAAGTAGAAAGGAAAGTTATGTAATCGGCTGAAAAAAAAAAATTTTGAGTTTTCTTCAGATCTTTACGTTCCAGAACCTCCTGAGTTCGAAAAACGCTATTTGGGGAAAATGGTCTGTGTGTATGTGAACGATTTTTAGAGAAAACCACCGTACCAAATTACCTCAAACTTCATATCTCGCTCACAGGTCACCATGGGACGCCAAAATAAGGGTATGAACAAAATCCACCGAAAGTTAACTATAGTTATCATAGTGATCAAACACCAAATATTTTTTTCCCCAAAAACGGCTCTAACGATTTTGATTAAATTTGTTATATTGGTAGCTCATAATAGGATAATCATACCATGAAATTCTCATTCGTGGGAAAATGACGAGAGCAGCACAATAAATTATCAAAATTTTCGACCAAAAGCGTTTACGCCTCGGTTTTTTCCTTTTAAACTCCGCTGGAATGTTACTAGAATGTTTAAAAAAATCGCGTTGTAGTCCAATCCAATACCTACAGGGTGAGTGTTTAAAAACGCTCATGAGATACATGGGGCTCACTCCAGAAATTCCTGATTTTCAACTACTGCCGTTTCGCTTACTACCAGTTTTAAACGTTTTTACCCAATAACTCTGCAAAAGTGATCATTATCCCTCTTCAAAAATTCCGTGTTTACAGCCTCATTAATTTTCTGTATACCAGTTGCTAAATAATGGTCCTGCAATAAGTACGAGCAGCACAATAAATTCGAGAACTGTAGGCGCTACCGCTTTCTGCTGCTGTGAAGTGTTGTTTGACCGAGTTTAAATGAACTGCTTGGTAAATGAATTGATTAAATAGAATTAGCCATGTACAAAGTGAATTGACGTAGAGCTAAGGAAAGTTGTGTATTGCAAGGCACCAGATATTTACTCATGAGACCACGACAGTTTTTTGGAGTGATAAATAATATCCGCGTTTGGGTACGGATTAATATGATGGAGTACGGGTGAATTGAAACTGTCGAAAGTCTGAGAATTCAAAGTGGACCGTATTTACAAAGGGATGATAACTCTACCCAAACAACCGTTGTGGCACTGACGTACCTGGATGCCCAAGGTACGACGAACGTTCGAAAGTTCGTGAAACCGGTTGCGGATTCCGCCGACCGATGCGAACTCCGCTACTCGATTGACTCGAATTCGCACTAAACTTTCGAGACAGCGTCTTGTGAACGAAAGTTTTTGAACAAGAGGGGAAAAAATTGATGTGCACTGTGCCAGCGGATGATTCACAACAAGCAGACTGATATTGCAGATATTATCAAAGGCAGCGATGAGAGGACCGTTCTTTTGGCCACTCAAGCAGCCCGAAAAATTCTCCCCCGATCGATTTACTCGTCAGCCATGGGATCGTGCCATTGGTGATCCGTTTCCTAGATTGTAATGAGAACCCTGGTTGGCACTTTGAAGCTGCTTGGGCACTCACAAACTTTGCCTGGAACTTCGGATCAAACTATGACTGTAGTCAAAAGCGGAGCTACCCACGAATTCGCGAACGTATTGAGCTCTCTAAATGCAAACGTTTGAGAACAAGCAGTTTGGGCCCTTGGGAACATTGCTGGAGATGGAGCGCCAACGAGGGATTTAGTTCTAGCAAGTAGCGCCATGCTTGCACTTCTCAATCTTATTACTAATAGACCCGGTTGTACTGACGTAATAGTATCCCGGTTGTGGGGATCTTAGTAATAGTCCGGGAGCCGAGGGCTAAAAACATTGACCGTTGAGTTGAAAGTTGGTTACTATTTTTTCTGATAGTTCCCTCAATGTTTGGTAACACCCCGCAAGTCCGCTCTCTCAGAAGTATGGACTAAGAAAATGGCGCCTCATCAACAAAGTCAAAATTTGTCAAAATTTGACTTATTAGTTGATAGTTACAATATTTACCACAGTTGAGGAATTGGCTCGTACTTTCCCAATTCACAACTCTGCTAACTCCTATGCTTGGCCATTAAGTTGCAGAGCCAATCAAAATTCGTCGAATTTTTAACCAAATTTTGACGTAACTAGTCGAAAAACCGGAGTCTGCACAATAGTTCCGTGGACTTCAACTTGCAAACGAGGTCAAAATTTGATGAAATTTTGGTCAAAAAATGACCTACGGAGTTGAAACTTGAAATGTATGTTACGAGTAGGTGAAGTGAAGTACTTTAAGAATTACCTAGTCTGCTCTCCTCATTTTGAGGACTCTTTCGTGCAGGCGAGGTCAAAATTTGATGAATTTGAAAGCTCAAAAATTGACTTATTAGTAGATAGTTGCAAACGACGTGAATGAGTTCCACATCCGTCAGCTTTACTATAAAATGTTATCTGCCACCTTAAAAACGTTGCATTTCCAAAGCAGAGTCGCTGAAATAGAATTGTCCAGTATTAAAAAAAAAATCTGGTGCGTTGCAACACACAACTTTCCTTAGCTCTACGTCAATTCACTTTGTACATGGCTAATTCTATTTAATCAATTCATTTATCACTCAGTTAATTTGAACTTGGTCAAACAACGCTTTACGGCAGCATGAAGCGGCAGCGATTACAGTTAAAGAATTTATTGTGCTGCTCGTACTCATTCCAGGACCATTATTGAGCAAATGGTACCCAGAAAATTAATGAGGCAGTAAACACGGATTTTTAGAAGGAGGATAGTAATCACTTTTGCAGAGCTATTGGGTAATAACTGTTGGAACTGGTATTAAGCGAAACGACAGTAGTTGAAATTCAGGAATTATTGGAATGACCCCCATGTATCTCATGAGCTTTTTTAAACACTCACCCTTAAGGTATTGGATTGCACTACAATACCAATTTTTTTTAACATTCTACAAGAACTCCAGCGGAGTTTATAAGGAAAAAAACTGCGCGAAAAACGCTTTTGGTCGAAAATTTTGATAATTTATTGTGCTGCTCTCGTCATTTTCCCACAAATGAGAATTTTATAGTATCATTGCCTGATTGAGAGCTATCCATATAAAAAATTTAATCAAAATCGTTAGAGTCGTTTTTGAGAAAAAAATATTTGGTGTTTTCATCACTATGATAACTATAGTTAGCTTTCGGTGGATTTTGTTGAAACCCTCATTTTGGCGTTCCATGGTGACCTGCGGGCGAGATATCAAGTTTGAGCTGATTTGGCACGGTGGTTTTCTCTAAAAATCGTTCACAGACACACACACACAGACCATTTTCCCAAATAGTGTTTTTCGGACTCAGGGGGGTCTGAAACGTAAAGATCTGAAAAGAACTCAAAATTTTTTTTTCAGCCGATTACATAACTTTCTTTCTACTTCGTAGAGCAAGGAAAGCAAAAAAAACTGAATAGTTGACTGCTGAAAATGCCGTGAATCGCATTTACAGCAACTCAGTAAACAGTAAATAGTATCTGCTACCTTCTAAATGTTGTGTTCGTACAGCAGACTACTTCTGGGCTAAAATTACTTATTATATATTTGAAGTATATTCTGTCTCCATGGCTCATAAAAAGAATATTAACTAATCGCCTCGGTATTCCTGTATGCCCTTAGTGGATGGGAAGTAAAACCCATTAGTACGCATATAATATGCATTATAACATTTTATTCCTGATTTTAACAAAACACGTTCATAAAATAACTGGTGCGTGGTAACACACAACTTTACGCGGCCCCGTAAATACGACGACCTGCTACATATAAGGGCGCTTTATCTTCGTTTAACGCGGTTTGACGGGAACATTTATGAAGAACAAAATGTAGGTACTACTTAGTTGAGGGTACTTGGTAAGTTTGATTTTAATCGTTATAGCCGTTTTTGGTATAATTGGAAACCCAATAAATTATTATTCGAGAAACCTCGTTTTTCGAGCTATTGCGGCTTATATCTCCGTTCAACAGATAGGTACTGACATTATCACGGAGAACAAAATATGGGTATAGGTTGCTAAAAAAATTTCATAAGATTGATAAAATCCAGTGACTCAATTACTCGAGAAAGTACACAACAGTTCAAAAAACCATTATTTTCGACATATTTTCATTTTCATTCTATTCAATGAACTATCAGATGAACATTTACCCTTAACAATGTATACGTATTAACTATTTTAAAAAATTCTGTGAGTTTGATGAAAATCGTTGGAACCATTTTGCCAAAAAGCGTAAAAAACTATTTTTGCTCCTTAGGCTTGTATCTCCGTTCACCGTATTTTCATAGGGGAGAAAAGTTTTGTCCTAACCAGTATAAGATACTTTGGAAGTTTAATCAAAATCGTTGGAGCCGTTTACAAGAAAAATACGAAAAACCCTAGTTTTCGATACATTTTCCTCCCCCGGAACCGCGCATAACCTCATTTTCGCGTCTGTACGAAATAACAAACAAAACAAAAAAACCAGTTTAATAGGTTCAGCCGTTCTCTAACGAACGACAGCCACGCGCGGAAATGAGGTTTTTCGAACTATTGAAGAAAGTCAGTTAAATATGATGGAACATGAGTTGTTTTTGATTTTATTTAACCGATTTTTCTTCAGATCTCTACGTTCTGAGGCCTACTGAATATTTCTGCTGCAACATATATTTTTTTAAATGTCTCCTAAGGGGGTAGACAAGAACCGTTATAGTAAGTACCTTTTGTATTCTCCATCATCGCGAACAATGCGTTACTACACCACTTACCAAACGTGTATAACCAATCGCAGGCCCACGCCCATCTGAGATGATCGTATTATTCAAGCCTTATTGAAGAAACTCGCGTGTGTTGCAGCAGAAGTATTCAGTACACAACAGTACAATATCAAAACTCCAGGAACCGCAAATTTTGAATGAGTAAGTTCGAAGAATCCGAATATTAAAAGTGACGTTTATCGGTCCAAGGTGCCGCGCCTCACAGATTTGGTTCCCACTCCAAGGAGAATTCAAATTATATCGTCTCGAAGAAACCAATTGAAGCGAACGTGGACGCCCCTTGATTTATATTTTACTTATTTTCGGGAACTATTCAGTCGTCGACATTTTTGTCAGATCGTCGAGGCTAATTGAATTAGGACCGTTATTATAATAACCTTCGACTCTTCGAGGAGCTACATTTTTCGCCGACCCTCTGAAAATTAGCTTCCCGAACCTCGAGATGGCGACATTTCATGCAAATCCGAGTTATTAAAACGCCCCATGCTTCCTCACTCGCCTCCCAGTTTTAGTGTACCGGTTATGAAGTTGCCAATTTTTGGACGAAGACGTTGGGACACAGGTAGACATTTTACATTTACGAAGTGTGGAGTCGCCTGATATTTTCATCCTCGTGAGCAGAGGGTGCTCCTGATTAGAATCTGAGATGGGAGTGGAACAGGACCGATCGATTCTGAGTCCCGTTTAAAAAAAAAAAAGAAGCCTCTCGCGAAATTTTTCTCGAACCCTCATTTCTTCAAACACGTATTGGGGAAAGTAAGAATGAAAATCGAGGGTATAGTTTCAAGCGGGCAGCTTCCTGATGGAAGTAATCTCTGAATAACAAGGAAGTACTCGACGCATTACGCGCCTCATTCAGCGATTTTCAA
Organism: Pachypeltis micranthus; assembly: GCA_020466155.1. NCBI lineage: Eukaryota > Metazoa > Arthropoda > Insecta > Hemiptera > Miridae > Pachypeltis > Pachypeltis micranthus. The sequence goes on along the minus strand of CM035771.1, from coordinate 54,297,557 downwards.
CACTTTAGCGAGTAAAAATATTTATTTCCATTCAGAGAATACTTGATGGAACTTGGCCCTGTGTTCTATTTAGAAACTGGGGGCAATCATGATTCTGGAATTTATTCAGTTGCTCCTACTTATACCGCAATCAGCACAAAGAAAGTTTACGATGCCGTTGACTCGATTTTTTACTTGCCTTGCTCTACGAAGTAGAAAGGAAAGTTATGTAATCGGCTGAAAAAAAATTTTGAGTTCTCTTCAGATCTTTACGTTTCAGACCCCCCTGAGTCCGAAAAACACTATTTGGGAAAATGGTCTGTGTGTATGTGTGTCTGTGAACGATTTTTAGAGAAACCCACCGTACGGAATAAGCTCAAACTTGATATCTCGCTCGCAGGTCACCATGGGACGCCAAAATAAGGGTTTGAACAAAATCCACCGAAATTTAACTATGGTTATCATAGTGATCAAAACACCTAATATTTTTTTTCTCAAAAACGGCTCTAACGATTTGGATCAAATTGTTTATATTGATAGCTCTCAACAAGGCAATTATACCATAGAATTCCCATTTGTGGGAAAATGACGAGAGCAGCACAATAAATTACCAAAACTTTCGACGAAATTGATTTTAACGCAGTTTTTAGAGAAAACCACCGTACCAAATCAGCTGAAACTTGATGTCTAGCCTACAGGTTACCATGGGACGCAATAATGAGGGTATGGGCAAAATCCACCGAAAGTTAACTATAGTCATCATAGTGATCAAAACACCAACTTTTTTTCTCAAAAACGGCTCTAACGATTTTAATTACATTTTTTATATTGATAGCTCTCAATAAGGCAATGATACTATAAAATTCTCATCCGTGGGAAAATGACGAGAGCAGCACAATAAATTATCAAAACTTTCGACCAAAAGCGTTTTTCGCGCAGTTTTTTCCTTATAAACTCCGCTGGAATTCTTGTAGAATGTTAAAAAAATTGGTATTGTACTCCAATCCAATACCTAAAGGTTGAGTGTTTAAAAACGCTCATGAGATACATGGAGCTCACTCCAGAAATTCCTGAATTTCAACTACTGCCGTTTCGCTTACTACCAGTTCTAACAGTTATTTACCAATAACTCTGCAAAAGTGATTACTATCCTTGAAATGAATTGATTAAATAGAATTAGCTATGTACAAAGTGAATTGACGTAGAGCTAAGGAAAGTTGTGTGTTGCAACGCACCAGATATTTTTAGAAGGTTTGTGTCTACAGTTGTGGAATTATTAGGTAAAATCTGATTGTAGTAGGTAAAACTGTGGTGGTTTGAACTCCGCAATTTCGTAATTAGCTTATGAGCATGAAAGGAGTTGGCGTTTTAATCACCATGACAACCACTCGTAGTTACTTCTGGGCCGATTTCGCTCAAATGCGTTCCTTGTAGATCTGCAGACTGTTTTCCCAAATGAGAATTTTAATTTGGGGCACCATACACAGTTGGTTAATCTTGACCACAATGTTGTATCACTTTCTCAAATTGAATTGTCTGAAAAGCAATTAACTCTAACCGTTGACTTCTCGCCATTCAAATTAAGAGCGTATAAAAATAATAAATGACGTTATCTCAAACAGTTTTGAATAACGCAGCTTTGAATATTGTGTTCGGAAACAATCGTAGGATTATCATGTTGAGAGTTTTGAGGTCCTCTTTATTTTCCCTGAGCAACACCGTTTATAATTATTTATAATGTTAAGGAACCTTAATAATTTTGAAAGGATCTGTTCGAAATTTTCTAAATGTTTGTCGATATCGGCTCGTAAATCAAGTTACCAGAGACATTGGTTAAGCTTACGACACGGCAGAAGCTAAAATATGTTATACTAACTGCGGTCGCACTGAGGGCCTAGAGGAACTCTGAAGAAACCTTTCAGGTAGTAAAATGAGCATCTGCTAAACCGAAACCTCACACCAAAGTGTCTTTTTCTCTTTTCCTTGAATTCCCCCTTAAACCAATAACAAACTCCTCTCAAAAATTTATTTTCGGCCAAGGAGCCGGTTGGGACATCAAGGGACAAGAAACCGCGTTTTTATTGACCCGTCACAAAAATCACAATAGAATCTGCGGAACGTTACCAAAAATGTCTTTCTCCTCCGGCTACTTATTTTTCCAACTTCTTCCGAAACCTGCAGGGCGGATACGAGGATTACCTGCGGCGTTTCAGCACAAAGGCAAACTTGACGTTCTAAGGCAGACGGTTAGGAGCGTTGCTGACCGTCCATCAAATACCATAGAAACTACTTTAGAACCTCCATCAACTCTAAATAATTTTTCGTCAAATAAAGGGCATTAAATGCAAGAATCTTGTGTTGAAGATAACAATTAGATCACAATATGCACAAAATTGGATAAGAAAGAAGCTTATTTCAATTGAGTTGTACAACATGATTCCCTGCTCGTGCGCAGTCAAAATTTAGATATCTACAGAAGTAGTGTGCATTGATTGCTGCTTAGCATAACGAGGGCAAGAAAGGAAGAGAGTTGAATCTGATCGCTCTTGATACTATTATGTTGTAAGGATCGTATGTATTATGATATGTTAAGTTTTGTGTCCGACAACGTATGAGTAAGCTAAGAGAAAAGTTGGAATCGCTCCCCTCGTCAACCCAGGTGCAAACGTTGGTTTCACATAAAGACTCAAGATCAGACTTGAAAATAACTTCTTCGTTTTGGTTTATTATTCATTCTGAATAATAACCCTATGTTTTCGGTCACAAAACATTTTTTACAACCCCTCCTCAAAATTTGATACTTTACGTTTCAAGACATGGGGATTCGAAATCTGCAATGTCTGTCCCCCATCCGCCATCTAGGCTGTTTGTTGCCTTTAACGTGGTCTAAAAAATTCGTTCTTTCGCCCAAAAATCCGATTTGGTATCTAGTTGTGCCCGCCATCTCGGCAATCCGATCGGACGAAGCCCGTGGTTGTAATGGGCAAACAACGGTTAAAAAATTAACCAAACGCAGTACAACGCGGGAGCTACAGCATTTCATTGTTTGAACTCCCTCCCTCCCGCCCGTCTAATTAAAAAAGCAACCGTGCTCGAGGCGAGCGAGCGCGCCTCCCGCTCTCGCTTGCCTCCCAACGACGAGGCCACTCAACTCCCCTTTCGCCTTTCGCTTCGAGCGCCCCCGTTCCAATTTCCCCGACGTTTTGGTTTTAATACGATTCAATTTTTTTAGATTCTTTCGTTTCATTCTCATTTTGGTTTTTTTCATAGATTTTTGGTTAAATTTTGATATTAGTATTTAGCGTGCATGTTTGCATATTAAAATTCAGTTTTTTCTAGATACTTTCGTTTTTTTTTTTGTTTAGTTTAATATTACGATTCAGTTCTTTTCGACCTTTTTTTGGGTTTCATTATGATATTTTTCGATGCTGAATCGAACAGGATGGGTCTCGGAGCATTAATGCTAGGTCAAGCTGATTATCCGAATAATAAACCGTTGTGTAATAATTTGCAGGGTTTTTAACTTTCTTTAGCCCTGCAAAGTTGAAAGGGGGAAACATTTTCTTTATTTTCTTCAGACCTTTACGTTGTAATGCGTCGAATTCTGGAAAACTCCACTTGAGCCCATCTAGCGCATCATACTACTTTCCTCAGCCACGTGCATTCTTATTTTTGGTTTATTATTGGTTCTGAATGAAATGAAAATGGTTTAAAAAATTAACGAAATGCAGTATAATCGCAAATAAGCCGTGTTTCGTATCGTTTTCAAGGTATTTTTACATCCTGGGTCTAATGGAATGAGTATCAGACGTGTACAACTGCGTATAGGGAAATTACAGTAATTATTAGAGTCAACTAATTGAAAGAACTCGCGGGAACCACAGTGGAAGTCAACGTTTCATTGTTTGTACTCCCTCTCTCCCTCCCGTCTCATCAAAACCACCCGCCCACTCGCCTCATTGGGCCAATTGCCGAGGGTTTGCTGGAAGTCCCCGTCCCAATTTTCCCGACTCTTTTTGCCTGACGTGGTGGAGGAAGGTTAGAGCCAGTGAGGCCGGCACTTTCTCCGCACACCCCTACATCGCATCATAAATGCCTACAGACATTTACGGGCGCCTGGCGCCAAGGGAATATTTAGTTTTCGTAGTTCCATTGTGGTCAGGTCATGTTTCGTATGGTTTACTTGTATTTTTCGATGCTGAATCGAATGGAATTGGTCTCGGAGCGTAATACTAGGTCAAGCTGTTCATGAGAATAATAAACCATTGTGTAATAATTTGCAGGGTTTGTTTACACCCCAGTGACTAATAACATCTGTTTTTCTAGCAGTTTATAAGAACTAAGTAGAACGAAGCTCAACATTATACACAGAAACTGCGCCACCAGGTTAAGTAAGGTTCTGGAAGTAATTGAGTTGCTGCTACTTATTTGAGGACCATTATTTAGTAAGCAGTGTGTAATATGGGATGGTTTCTGGTTCAGTACACAATAACAGGTCATGTCCTTACGTGTATTACCACAGACAGGTCCGCTTCGTTCGGCAACCTCTACAAGAACCAGACCGATCAACACCATGCCAACAGCCATATTTCCCCGTCTCTGTCCACCACCTCTGCATCAAGTTCTGAGTTGACGTTCCAGTAGACGTTCCAATGAGCCTCATCTCGTGTCACCACAGGTTACAATTTTGTGATTAAAATCACTCCCCCTCGTAGAAAGATGTAGGTGAATGTAGATGTGGGAACTTTCGTCAAGCTGCTGCAAAGGTTAGCGAGAAGATAGCAATGACACACAGAGATTGGATGTTGGTAGTCATAGGATCTAGAAGTGAGAAGCATTAGTTCAGGCAGCAGTGGAGGGTGTAAGTTGCGGAGCAATGAGCCTGAGATAAGTGGCCGACGGGAGAATGAATAGAGGCATCGAATGAGAGAAATGGACGTTCCCCAAGGTACTCATCAACAAATACATGTGAAGTGAGACAATAATAAAGTGGTGAGCGATGTAATTACAAAGGACAAATAACCAGAGAGCAATGGATGTGACAGAAGAGTTGTATAGTGAGAGAAGAGTTGTATAGTGAGAGAAATACAGGTGGAGTACAGGGAAGACTAGACTTACAGATAAGAATGACAGTACAGTGGAAAGTACAGATGGACGTTCTTACTGTAGGCAATTAAACGAAAGGACAGGTTTCCATAACATGCTAACAATAAATCCGTTACCTGGCCGATTCTACAACTTCTTATGTTTCCTTATGATAAACAGGTTCCAATTGTGCGTTCAATTATGTGAAGAGCACACAGGATCTCTATTATCATAGTGAGAATACAAATAAATAAACACATAATTACGTAGAATAAACACTGCTGATAATACGAGCCTAGTAAATAGTACGAGGAGGAAAAACGAAGAAGCAGAGAAAAGACGAAGGAAAGTTTTTGATATAGTACAGGATCACTACGTCAAACGCAGTTCCTCCTCACTGACCCAAATGCTGATAAGGCTCGAATTCCTCCCTCTATATATCGCGTCTTCCTCAATATTTACAGCCATTCTCTTACACCTCTTTGCCCAAAATACTATATCCACCTTCGAACCCTTACGACGCATTATCAGCTGGTTATAATATCTCACTTGACTTCCCCTTGATCTTCCTCTCTTTTGCCAACTTTTCCCCAGCGACCCCTCTCCTCCTAATGGTTTTCCTATTTATGTATCGGAAACCCACTAGCTTCCGCCGCCGAGATCAGGAGAATGCCTCAAAACAGGTACTTAGTGCTTGCCAATTTGCTGTTCTTTCTTTGGAGCCGTCCTTTATTTCAACCGCTGTACGCTGAGGATTAAAGAATTAAAAGGAAAACGTGCTTCTTGAGATGGTCGTAGGACGGAATACTAACTTAAGACCAAGTTGAATTGTTATTTACAAGGTTTGAAACGAAGTAAATTCTCGTAGTCGGTGTTGTTGGTCTCAGATCGTTTTCAACGAAGAGTATGCAAGTTATTAGAAAGGAAACACGTACATCAAGCAATACGTATGTTGAGCCAGGGATAACTAACTGCTGCCACGTCAGCTAGCAAACGTTATACTCGTATGTTAAGTAGAGCCTTCTAAGTTCGGCTGTGTATGTTCTTTGTTTCTTTGTTAAAGGTCGTGCTACTCGGTTCTGCCCCTTTCTTTCGCTTGTAAAGTTCTGTTTACTTTGTAATAAGAAATAAAGTTTCCATTAAAAAAGTCGTTCTTCTAAAGAACGAATATACCTTGAGTGAAGCTTATTTGATGAAAAATTAAATAACAAAAGAGCATCCGCTTTTCTCGCAATAACCACTCTCAGCTTGCAAGTTGACAGGAAATTTGTTTTACTCGAATGTGTTCTCAATCATAATAAATTGGTATCGTTTAAGGGCCCGGGATTTATTGTGTTGCTCCTACTTATGTTACGACCACTATTGAGTAACCAACGTATAGGTAATGTATGAAACTTTTTTGGAGTTCTAGGGAAAACACTGTAAATACATTAGTCATAAACAAATCATTAGTTCGGGTTCCAGAATTGTGGGAATGCCTGCATTTGCCCTAACGGGACGCCCTGGCCCTAAAGGCAAAGTCATTGTTTCCCCGAACGGCTTCTCTTCCCCAGCCCTTTTATTTACCTATGGAAAGTTCACTTCTTCAGTTATTTCTGATTGACTATTGATTATTTCCCATTTCCCCTTCTTCCGGACATTCCCAAATATCCTTTTCCTTCCCCTCAATTTACATTCCTCTCTACAACAGACAACTCCTCCTAAACTCATTCACCTTAGATTTTTCGCTAAAGTTGGTCATCTCCCAGTTCTCTCAATACACATTCATCTTCTAGCTCTCGCAGAATAAAGTCGTCTCCCAGTTCTCTCAACTGACACTTGTTACACCTCTCATCAGCATCTGATTCGAATTTCTCCTTCCTTCCCCATACAAGCAGTTCTGCTCAATTCATATGCTGTTCTAATCACTTCTTCTTTGTGCATCTAAGCGTTAGAATGTTATTGTGATTTCCCAACTCTTCTATTACAAGTTTCGTGCCACATTAAAACCTGTCTCCGTGATTCGTTTAAATCTCCTTGGTCAAAACAGCTTGTCAGTTAGAACTGTGCGCACAAAATTGTGGACCTTTGTGGATTTTTTTTCCAGCTATGAAAACTTTTCTTGAGGGTGGAAACCCTGAGTGTCACTGGCTCTGAATACTAACTACAACTACCTTGTCTTAAGAGGATTCTGAACCAGTTCATTACCTTATATTGACCAACCTTTAAGGTTAAAAGTCCCACATTGTGTGTTACTTTGTATATTTGAATTTATTTTCTTTTGCTAAAAAAGTACGCAATATTCGCTCAGTGTGGTGCATATTACTGTGCACAAAATAATTACCATCAAATTTGGGGGAGGGTTGTTAGACGACATTTGGATTAGTCGGAGTTGCTAAGCTGCATCAAAGTCTTTCAGATTTAGGTGTGCCCTCCCCCCCCCCCCACCCCAATAATTGCTTATGATAAGATATCTACAAGATGTGAGAGTAATGTTGTAAATCTCATTTGTACTCGTTCGTACAATTGGTTGACTTCTGGCATAAACGCTTTACTCGAAGATTCAACGGATTCGAGTGAGAAAAAGTTTTATTATCGAAGGTATGGAAAAAGGCAAAAGAACCACGGAAGTTAGTGTTGACCTGAAAAAATAAACCAATAGGATGGAGACGTAGGAAGCCAAGTCGACAAAGGGGCGAACTCTCTGTAATAAGAAAAGGAGATAATCGAGCCTGACAACTTGTAGATAGAGCTTTCCCTCAACTAAGTGGCGTCTCAATGTAAACAATCAAACAACAAATTTAGAAAAAGAAGCAACTCCCTTTTCCAAGTTCGCCTTGTTCTTCTTCATCATCCACTTCCTTTTGAATCTCAATTCGAGCGTTGCGCGTTTCCTTCGGTGTAAATATTTAATCGTTTCCGGTAGCATTGTCGTAACTAATTGGAGGGCTAAATGAGGAGCGTTTAGACGATGGAAGAGAGAGGCCGAAAGGAGGATTTTTGGATCCATTCGCCGCCGAGAAAAGTCGCGATTTTGCAAACGTTAAGTTGAGCTTCTATTTTGTACTACTCATTAAAGAAATGTGGCGAGTGACTACCTAAACGTATCTTGTGAATTTAATCAAAATCATTACATCCGTTTCGAAGACGCATAATCATTTTCTGTTTCTACTTACAGGAGCAAAATGTGGGTAGGAATGTGCCAGAAAAAATGTTAAACGTTAGAAAAAATACTTTTTTTTATACATTTCTAATTTTCTGTGTCCACAGAGTAAGGAAAAAACTGTAATTGGCGAAAATAATGAGGAGTTTTCATCAGATCTTTACATGTTGAGGCCTCAGCCGAACTCGTAAAAACGTAATTATGCCAAGGGGAGAGTCTGAAGGGATTTTCCTATACAAGGATGAAGAACTCTAAAGAAAGGGGTTGATTGACAGTGGTGAGCGACACGGTTTTGTATGTGGTCGAAGAGTCTGGAACTCTGGAACCCCCCTCGCCATAACAAAGCCCTCGTGCCCGTTTTGTGGGTCGGGCGGGTCAGAAAGACACTCAGGTTTCAATCTCACTTGACAAACTTCGCAACCACACTCTACAACAGTAACAAGTTATATCACTGGCAAAGAAATTCAGCTCAGCGAGCAAGTCAAGTATCTGGGTGTAATTCTAGATCGAAAATTAGTCTGGAACGAGCACATTAGATACGTGACCTAGAGGGCGACAACGGCCCTTTGGTGCGGGAGGACATGGGGTGTAAAGCCCAGAATGGCCTGCTGGTTCTACGAAGCCATAGTGAGACCAATAATCTCATACGGGTCGATCGTGTGGTGGCATAGAGCTGCCATTGGAGTGAATGGTCATTGGGTCAGTCTAGTCAAAGTACAAAGGCTGGGGTGCCTACTTATAGCGGGGGTGATGAAGACTACACCCACCATCACCATGGAGAAACTGTTCGACCTTCTTCCCCTGGACATTTATGTCAAGGCAGAGACGATGAAGGTGGCTTACATACTCACTACGCTCGGTATAGCTAAGGTGCCCCAGGCGACTAATGGACACCTGGCTACATTTAGAGACTTGGAGACCTTCAAGCAGCTCAGCATGATCACAGACGCAATTGTGCCCATGTATGAGCTCGAGAGGAAATATAATGTTCAGCTATTGGGGGGTCCATGGAACAGCGAGAGCCGCCAGTTTCGGCCTCCCAATGGCAACAACATCTTCACAGATGGATCGAAAACCCCAGAGGGGACAGGATCCGGGGTGTGGATAAGTGGCTCTGGAAGGAGTGGGACGTATATTGCCCTAGGCTCCACTCAATCAGTTTTTCAAGCAGAGATTTATGCTACAGGGTGAGCCATAACAAATGGTGCAGTTTCGAAGGGGTGCTGCATGCCTTGTAGTGGGGTTAACGACCTGGGAGGGGTCTCATTGTACCCGGGCAGTGGTCCCGTTTTCAGTCGTTACAATGGTTTGGAGCGGAGAGCAACGAGGTTTCGTCATTCGCACGTTTTTTGAAAGTGGCCGTTCGTTCATCGCCACCCAGCGCGCCTTCCGACTGCGTTACAACATCCCACGTCGTGATACCGTCCCTCACCGCAAACTTTCCGCTATTGGTGTGACCGCAACCCAAGACAAATTCACGAGAGACCTCTCCACTCCCCGAAAGTCACTGTCTGGTGTGCCATTTCAAAATTTGGGGTGATTGGGCCTTATTTTTTCGAGGAGGATGGAAGGACTGTTACCGTCAATGCTCAGCGTTATCTTTTCATGCTGGAAAGATTTTTTGAACCCGAATTGAACCAGTTAGCTGAAGAAGAGGATCTGGGGGGTATTTGGTTTCAGCAAGATGGGGCTACGGCCCACACAGCGCAAATCTCAATGGTGAAACTGCGGCGGATGTTCCCCGCACGCCTCGTCTCTCTCAGGGGTGACTTGGGGTGGCCGGCAAGATCGCCAGATTTGAGTGCGTGTGATTTTTCCCTGTGGGGCTACTTGAAGGAAAAGGTGTTCAAACATCGACCTCACACTCTGGAAGACCTCAAGATTCGAATCAGGGAAGAAATCGCCGCGATTCCCATCGAAATGTGCCAGAGGGCGGCTGAAAATTTCAGGAATCGCCTACATCAGTGCGTCGCTGCTGAGGGCGCCCACCTTCCTGATGTAATTTTCAGGACTTAATCTACCGAAATGGGGTGATGTATGGCGTTCAATAAAACAAAAAATAATCTTCTAAGTTGCACCGTTTTTTTTAAATCGCCCTTTGAAACTGCACCATTTGTTATGGCTCACCCTGTATTATTGCCGGGGCAATCCAAATACATGAGAAAGGCTATAGCAACAGAACTATCAATATATTGACCGATAGTCAAGCGTCGTGCAAGGCGCTAATGAACTACTGCACTACGTCAAAACTAGTGCGAGAGTGCAGGATGTTGCTTAACTCCTTAGAAAGTGCGAATAGAGTTAATGTGTATTGGATTCCAGGACACAGGGGAATCATTGGAAATGAGAGGGCGGACCATCTGGCCAGACACGGTTCGTCTAGGGTACCTATTGGGCCGCCGCCCCACTGTGGGATTTCTCTGTCACTAGTTAAAAGGACTGTGAGAGAACATGCCAGAACACTGCATCAGGCAATCTGGAACGCTGCAGGAGTAAGACGCTCCAAACGCTTTGTCTCAGAGCAATCAAGTGAGACAAGATACCCCCTACTGAGGATGGAGAGGAAACTTAAGGCAGATTGTTGGGATCATAACCGGGCACTGCATAATGAACAAACACATGTATGTTATGGGTATAGTCGACACCCCTCGATGTAGGTGGTGTGGCACGGATGAAGAGACTCCCTACCATGTCTTAGCCCAGTGCCGGAGACTTGAGAGGGAGCGACTTTTGGTCTTTGGCTCCACTTCTCCCAGGATGGATACCAACGAGGATTCCTTCAGGAACTACCTGGCTTTCCTTAGAAAGTTAGGCATTGACCTGTAAGACTTTAAGACTTTAAGACTGGCACAATAGGCCGCGGTGCACATCCCACCACTGGGACAGTCAGAAGATTATATATACCACCTGCGGTGAGCATCCAGTACCGTTTGGGTCAGGTTCTCATTCCTATTCCTGTGCCGTAAAATACGCCTTTGGAGCAGCGGCAATTCGGTGGGTGAACGTCCGCTGAACCGGATCGTCGCTACCGACGCGCTGCAACGCTTCCGATGCGCTGCTACGGAGAAAGTGGCAAGTTGTGTAGGGTTTCCAGAAAATCAGGTCCCTGTGCCGCGAACACGTCGTCAGCCTCTCGTCCCTTTTATTATTACCGTTGATACCTCGTACTCCCTTTTTCTCCCGTTACGGAAAGTCCCGATCTCCCGCGACGTCTCCCGTCTTCCGACTTCTCATTTACCAAATTTCAGGCCGTTCGAACGAAGAGAGAAGACAACGCTCCTGAAGTTGGTCATTTATTTTTGTTTATTTAGTTTCGGCATGCCATAGGCAGGTATAGAAGGACAATTATTATTTTAGAATTATTTTAAGCTGAAAGGTCATTTATTATTTATTTTCCCAAATTAAATTTTATTTTTCCTTTAGTCGTTCCCGTTGATTTCTTTAAGTTTACCCCTTTTATTATTTTATTTCGAGTGGGATCCGACCCCTACAGTTATTTCCTTTCTGTTAATGAAATTTTCGTTTATTTTCGTCACATTCCTTAGGGCCACCATTCGATTCTCTCTAGCGACGATCTACGATAAAACCGATCGCTTTAATTTCGTTCTATAGTGCACATGAGGAATTTTAGGAATTCGACATGAATGTAACAAAAACATAAACGAAAGTAATTTGAGATATCTGAAATCCCGATAAAACCTCCTGATCATCGACTCATCACTTTACCCGTTATCTGTAGCAAATCGTAAATCTGTTGTAAACCGTCGCTAAGACGACAATTCAACCTTGTTCGCAGAATCGAGCTACTGTTATCGCAGGCAGCGGGGAGATATAAAAAAAGATGAACACACCGGGAGAGTGTTAAAGACAAATGAGACCATTCACTGGCGCCTTTCGTTCCACAGCCAAAGTTTATCTTTACAACTTCCTCGTCCTTCATCCGCTGATTCAGCTGTTTAACTTAGATTTTAATGGCATTGCACATGTGCGAGCGATAGAAGCAAAAGACTCTGATACATCGCTATTTCCGAAGTATATTCAAGAATTGGGCGGATGAGAGTGATCGCCCGTTTAACCGTCACATGATCACACATTTAATCGACTCAAAGTAACTAGAACTATTTTCGTGATAAAATACCATTTTTTTGCCAATATGAGATAAAATTATCATTCAAGTAAAAATGATGAACTATTTGCAACAGAATGCGCATTTCAATACTGGGAGATTTAAATTGGCCGAGGAACGAGGAGCAGAGGAAAGTTGAGAGATGCACTGCGCCTGCCAGTTTATCAACTTTGCGACTACTGGTTTATTGTGTTCGTCAGCAATTAGTCATATGCGCGTCAGTAGTAGTCATTTGTTCAACTTCCATGTCATTTTCAACCGCCAATGCCATAAGTGTTCTGAGAGAACTAAGGCCCTGCAGCACTAGTGCAAAGGTTTCGATGTAATGTAGGGATCTGGCTGTAACCTCTACCGGACTTGAGTTACTATATCCAATTCTATCACCAATTCACCGGTCGCTTTAGATTTGTTTAGCAGAATTAGCTTACAACACACTGGTTTTTTTTCTCCCGATGGGCTTTGCCGTGTGTGAAAAAGCAACGATGCAAATTCTTCCCTGATTGCTCTTTTCCGATCACTCGAAAGCGCTTCACACACACAGAAATTGCTACTCCGCGCGCCATTTCAGTTTCATTTGCACCAGCATTTTCTCTTATATTTCCCACAATGGTTTTTGTACCATTTTGTACGTCTTTTTGGGCCTAAATCTTTCACTTGTCCTCACTATTTTTGGTCGCCCTCTTGTTCTAACCATCTCTATACCTATTTGATGTCTTTGGATGGTTGTTGAGCGATCGCATGTTCACTTGTAATTCTTTTTTCAAGTGTATGATTATTTTTACTTTCCGCTACCCAAAGGGAAGGAAAGTATAGTAATCAGCCCAAAAAAAAAATTTGGGTTTTCTTCAGATCTTTACGTTTCAGACCCTACTGAGTCTAAAAAACCTAATTTCGGCGCGTGGTCCGTGTGTGTGTGTGTGTGTGTGTGTGTGTCTGTAGTTCGATTTGCGGGAGAACGGCTGATCCGATTGAGCTGGTTCTTTTTTTGTTTTGTTCGTTATTTTTTGTAGACACCAAAATAAGGTTATGGACGATTTCGACCGATTGGAAGGGGGAGGGGGGACGAAAATGTACCAAAAACTAGGGTTTTTCGCATTTTTCTCGAAAACGGCTATAACGATTTTGGTTAAACTTTCGAATTATCTTCTACTAATCAATACCTAACTTTTCTTCTCTATACACATCTCCATGAAAATACGGTGAACGGAGATATAGGTCTATGAAGCAAAAATAGGTTTTTTACGCTTCTTGGCAAAACGGCTTCAACGATTATCACCAAACTCACAGGATGTTTTCAAATAGTTAATACCTACATATTCTTCTCAATAAATGTTCCTGTGGCGGTCCATTAAACAGAGATAAAAATCAAAATGTGTCAAAAATAACGTTTTTTCTAACATTTCCGTAAATTCCAGGGTAACTTTTTCACCAGATGTGATAAATTCTAATGGAGTGTCTTTTAGTCACCCATACCAACATTTTGTTCTCCATAATTATTTCTGTATATATATGTTGAACGAAGATATATGCCAAGTTAACTCAGAAAAGGAGATTTGTCGAATATTAATTTATCGGTATTCCAATTTTCTCAAAAACGGCTCTAACGATTTCGATCAAACTTTCGGAGTACCCTCAGCTAACTAGTCCCTACATTTTGTTCTCGATAAATGTTCCTGTAAAATGCGTTGAACGAAGATATAGCGCCCGCATATGTAGGTGGTGTTCGAACTTGAAGGGGTGGCGGAAAGTTGTGTGTTGCTACGCACCAGATATTTTGTATTTCCAACCTATCAGAAGACTGACTCAGTTAATGCCATTTTGTGCCGCTGATCTCGACTCTTCTCTTCCTCCTCAATCTGAGGTAATTCAAATATTGGATCATCGTTAAATCTTAATTCGGTATCAATTTGGCTATTTTCTTCTCATCATTCTCCCAGACACGATATGCGTCCGATTCAGCTGAATAACCTACAAAAATGCATTGTTTTGATCTCGGTTCTTAACTTGCTCTTTTTAGATTTATCTGATATGCATGCTTTTGATCCAAAAATTCGAAAATGCGTCACAATTGGAGGTCTTCCTTACTGATGTTCAAAAGGAGTTTTATCTTCGGACGATGGGCATCGGTTTCGAACGTAGACCACGGTTTCCACTGCCTCAGCTCAGAATGATTTTTCTAATCCTGATTCTACCAAAAAACATCTAACCATATCCATGATAGTTCGATTCATACGTTCCGCTACGCCATTTAGTTGAAGAGTTTCAGGAACAGTTAATCTCCGTTTCACAACAGCACTGATAAGAAACTCATTAAATTCCTGAGATTCAACTCTCGCCCTTGTCTGATTGCAGATCTTTGATTTTCAACGTAATTTTCCTATTCCTTAATACGCTCAGAGCCTTTGACTCCCCCCCCCCCCGGAATCACCTCACATTATTCGGTCTACGTCTTCATCAATAAAAGTCGTGTAATGAAATGAACCTCCTAGATATCTTATTTTTGCCGGCCCCCAAATAATTCGAATATTTTTGTTGATGTTTCATTGTTTTTCTTCGGAAAAGGAGTCCTCATTTTACCCTGTGCACAAACTTTGCAACTACAAGTTTCTCATTTACATCAAAACGCATACCAATAGCCAAATATTTCTTTTTCAAATTTGTCAAATTTCTTTTCTTCAGAAGTCCGTACCTCCGATGCCGTAGTTCTAATTGAAGGTCACTCTTTTTTACATTCCTTGGCTCTACGAAGTAGAAAGGAAAGTTGTGTAATCGGCTGAAAAAAAAAAATTTGAGTTCTCTTCAGATCTTTACGTTTCAGACCCCCCTGAGTCCGAAAAACACTATTTGGGAAAATGGTCTGTGTGTATGTGTATCTGTGAACGATTTTTAGAGAAAACCACCGTACCAAAACAGCTCAAACTTGATATCTCGCCCGCAGGCCTTCATGGGACGCCAAAATTAGGGTTTGAACAAAATCCATCGTAAGCTAACTATAGTTATCATAGTGATCAAAACACCAAATATTTTTTTTCTCAAAAACGGCTCTAACGATTTTGATTAAATTTTTTATACTGATACCTCCCAATAAGACAAGTATTCCATAAAATTCCCATTCGTGGAAAAATGACGAGAGCAGCACAATAAATTACCAAACTTTTCGATGTAATCGATTTTAGAGTGGTTTTTAGAAAAAACGACCAAACCAAATCCCCTCAAACTTGATATCTAGCCCGCAAGTTATCATGAGACGCCAAACTTAGGGTTTGAACAAAATCCATCGAAAGCTAACTATAGTTATCATAGTGATCAAAACACCAAATATTTTTTTTCTCAAAAACGGCTCTAACGATTTTGATTAAATTTTTATACTGATACCTCCCAATAAAGCAAGTATTCCATAAAATTCCCATTCGTGGAAAAATAACGAGAGCAGCACAATAAATTACCAAACTTTTCGATGTAATCGATTTTAGAGTGGTTTTTAGAAAAAACGACCCAACCAAATCCCCTCAAACTTGATATATAGCCCGCAAGTTATCATGAGACGCCAAAATAAGGGTATGAGCAAAATCCATCGAAAGTTAACTATATTTATCATAGTGATCAAAACACCAAATATTTTTTTTCTCAAAAACGGCTCTAACGATTTTGATTAAATTTTTTATACTGATACCTCCCAATAAGACAAGTATTCCATAAAATTCACATTAATGGGAAAATGACGAGAGCAGCACAATAAATTACCAAACTTTTCGATGTAATCGATTTTAGAGTGGTTTTTAGAAAAAACGACGAAACCAAATTCCCTCAAACTTGATATCTAGCCCGCAAGTTATCATGAGACGCCAAAATAAGGGTATGAGCAAAATCCAACGAAAGTTAACTATATTTATCATAGTGATCAAAACACCAAATATTTTTTTTTTGTCAAAAACGGCTCTAACGATTTCGATTAAATTTTTTATATTGATAGCTCTCAATAAGGCAATTACACCATAGAATTCCCATCCGTGGGAAAATGACGAGAGCAGCACAATAAATAATCAAAATTATCGACGAAAAGCGTTTTCGGCGCAGTTTTTTCCTTATAA
Organism: Pachypeltis micranthus; assembly: GCA_020466155.1. NCBI lineage: Eukaryota > Metazoa > Arthropoda > Insecta > Hemiptera > Miridae > Pachypeltis > Pachypeltis micranthus. The sequence continues at coordinate 54,281,134 of CM035771.1, read as the reverse complement.
ACTCCGCTGGAATGTTAGTACGAGCTCGTAGAAAGTTAAAGAAAATTGGTATTGTAGTCCAATCATATACCTAAAGGGCGAGTGTTTAAAAACGCTCATGAGGTACATGGGGCTCGCTCCAGAAATTCCTGAATTTCAACTACCGCCGTTTCGCTTACTACCAGTTCTAACAGTTATTACCCAATAACTCTGCAAAAGTGATTACTACCCATGTACAAATAACTCGTGTTTACAGCCTCATTAATTTTCTGTGTACCAGCTGCTCAATAATGGTCCTACAATGAGTATGAGCAGCACAATAAATTCCAGAACTGTAGGCGCTACCGCTTCCTGCTGCTGTGACGTGTTGTTTTACCAAGTTCAAAGGAACTGAGTGATGAATGAATTGATTAAATAGAATTAGCCACGTACAAATTTAATGCAAACAATCAAACAACAAATTGACGCAGAGCTAAGGAAAGTTGTGTGTTGCAATGCATCAGATATTTCTTATTAATCGCGCAAGCTCTATGGACATCTTTGATGTAGTAAAATCCTTCTCAAAAAGCAGTACAAATTACTTAACGTTTTCCATAAAACATTTCAGCTTTATCTTTTGAGAAAATAACTGTGTAACCTTGATCAGTAATTTTTTCTACTGACATTTGGTTGTTTCTCAAATCTCTAACATATAAAATGTTGTCTAAATATAACATCCAATGATCACCATTCTCTCTAGTGGGAATAACCGTACTTCCTTTCCCTTGAACATTTGTGGTGGGCATATTAGCTAATTTTAATTTTCCTCGTCGAAAATAAGTTTATCGCTGGGTGAATCCACGTGCAACGAGTCATCCTTTTCGACGTTTAAGTGTTCTATCGGGATTTAAATATTTTCCGCAATCCAAGAAGTAAGGAAAGTATTGTAATCGCGACCAACAAACGAGCGGTGCGTAGTAACACACAACTTTCCGCAATCCCTTCAAGTTCGAACACCACCTAGATATGCGGGCGCTCTATCTACGTTCAAGGCATTTTTACAGAAACATTTATGGGAAACAAAATGTAGGGACTAGTTAGCTGAGAGTACACCGTGAGTTTGACCGAAATCGTTAGAGCCGTTTTTGAGAAAATTGAAATACCGATAAATTAATATTCGACGAATCTCCTTTTCTGAGTTAACTTGGCTTATATCTCCGTTCAACAGATGGACACAGAGATAGTTGCGGGGGGGGGGGGGGGAATGTAGGTTTAGAATGTTAGAAGACTTATCGCTGGGTATTAAAGTGTGATAAAAAATAAGATTTATCACATCTGGTGAAGAAGTTACTCTGGAATTTACAGATATGTTCGAAAAAACGTTATTTTCGACACATTTTTTATTTTTATCTCTGTTCAATGGACGGTCAGAGGAACATTTAATATAATATAAACAATGTCTCGGAGTATTCAGACGTTCAGTATAGGATAATTAAAGTGTCGATAAATTTGATTTATCAAATCTGGTGAACGAAACCGTTACTTCGTGATAATTTACGGATCTTGTTCGACTGGTATATTGACTGTTTGCAAGTACCACATATTTTTCACTTGGTTATATCTTCGTTCAATGGACTGTCAGAGCGAACAGTAATAATTATTTTGTAGAACTATATGTAGGTATTAACTATTTGGATACACCTTGAAAGTTTGGTGATAATCGTTGGAGCCGTTTTGCCAAAAAGCGTAAAAAACCTATTTTTGCTTCATAGGTCAACGAGATCTCCGTTCACTGTATTTTTATGGAGATGTGTATGGAGAAGAAAAGTTAAGTATTGATTAGTATAGGATAATTTGAATGTTTGAACAAAATCGTTCGAGCCGCTTTCGAGAAAAATGCGAAAACCCTTAATTTTTGGTACATTCCCCCCCCCCCTTTTTTTTTTTACACGATTGCTATACGTCCCTTTCCCTTTGGGGTACCAGAAAGGAAACAGTTGGACTATCTTCGGCGCGTGGTCCGTGTGAGTGTGTGTGTGTGTGTGTGTAGTTAAATTGGCATGGAGAACGATTGAGCCTGGGTTTTTTTTGTTTTGTTCGTGATTTTTTAAACCCGAAAATATGGTTATGGACGATTTCCAACAATGGAAAAGGGGGTGCTAGGCGAAAACGTACCAAAAACTAGGGTTTTAAGTTTTTTCTCGAAAACGGCTGTAAGCATTTTGATTAAACTTTCAAATTATCTTCTGCAGCATAAGATAACATTTCTTCTCCATAAATATCTCCATGAAAATACGGTGAACGGAGAAACAGGCCTAAAAAGTCAAAATAGGTTTTTTTACGCTTTTTGGCAAAACGGCTTCAACAATTTTTACTAAACTCACAGAGTGTTTTCAAATAGTTAGCACGGGTATATTATTCTCAACAAATGTTCCCCTGACAGCTCATTAACAGAGATAAAAATGAAAATGTGGCAAAAATCATGTATTTTGGAACATTTTGTAATTTCCCGAGAACTGCGTCATTGGATTTGATCAATCTTACGGAGTGTCGTCTAGCAACCACATGTTTTGTTCTGCGCATATATTGCTTTTTCTATCTTTTGAACGGAAATATAAGCAATGATACATGAATATGTCGTGTTGAGATTCCAATTTTCTCACAAAAAAGCTGAATATTTGGTTTTCTATAAATATTTCCGTAGAAATGCATTGAACGAAAATACAGCGCCCATATACATAGCCAGTCGTTGAATTACCGGAGGTTGTGGAAAGTTGCGTTGCTGTGCACCTGATACCACTTTAAAGGCATATTGGGCTGGACGGCGGACGGGCATTGCAGATTTAGGATCTTCGTACCCCGAAGCGTATAATCTCAAATTTTCATGGCCGAAAACATAGGTGTATGTTTCAATGTGAACCAATATTATTCAGAATAAATAATACGCCAAAAGAAATCAATCAGTCGATTTAGAAGTTTCCCCCAATTCTGGCTGCAGAAAAGCACAGACCACACGCTGAAATAAGTTTTCCCGATTTGTAACCTGAAGATCTGGGGAAAAGGTCTGTGTTTTGCACGATTGCATTACTCCCTTTATTCTACGAAAAGTAAAAATCCTGGTGGACCAACTGCAGCAGGACAATTTTCTATAATAATTGACCATAACTGCCACATTCCTGTCTGAATAGTTCGTCGTAGTTGGTCGCACTCGTCATAAATAAGCGACAACAGGTTGTTTACAGATGGAGTGTTTATCGTCTAAACAGGCGAGGCCACCCACATCTGCTTCTACCTTCGAACTTTCATTGAACATGAATGAATCATCGTGTGAGTTTAATCCGAACAACGTGGACAGTACGAGGGGATCCATCGTTGAATCGAATCTCGTCGTTTGAGAAGTAATCGGTGTGATACCAATTACGAAAGCGAATCAGACTCGCCAGCTCCTTACGTCATTTCTTCGCGAAGAGGCGTTTTTGTAGACTGAGGTTTTAAAACTAGGAATGATGCTCTCAGTATTTTTTTCCGCCTTCAGTTGAACTCATCGGCTCGGCCTGTTGTCCTTCGGCGCCTAAGAATAAGTCGGGTTGATCTAAATTTCATAGGCTTGACGGTCGAAATTCAGCACCTTTGTATTCATAAGATTGCAAAAATACATCTGCTTCATGAAAGTTTATCGACCCCGCCGACTAGACTTCTCTAGAATAGCGGCGTTATCAGAACTGTCCTATGAACTTGAGAAAAAGGAAAAAGATTCATTTAGCTCAACAACTTTTGTTTCAGTTACATCTCCACATGAATAGTTGCGTGCATCGCTCTTATGACCAGCAAAACCCGAAACTGCACTTTTGATTTTAATGGAACTCAGAAGAGATCCCTTAACATGAATAACATCACCCTCATTTGTCACTCTCATTCTCTCTTCCTCTCACGTTCAGAACTCTTCAATATTTATATTCATCTATTTAACGTTTCAGGCGATTTTGGTGTTTAACCTCAGAAAGAAAATTCAATGCGTAATCTATTGAATTCGATGCAGTTCGTTGAGATAATTATTATTGGCCCTGGACCGTCTTCTAGACCACCACCTAAGTTGACCTTTTCGACCTGCACAGATGACTAACTAACCTAATCTAATCTTTATAGTGTCGTGGCGGGTCTTCAAACAAACACCTACGAATTTCCAATCGATGTGCAGATTGTTTCGTTTGCTCTGGCTCAAAAATACTTAACCAGTTCCGCAGAATTAGTGAATTCACGGGCCGCTGAATAATTGGTTTGGAAACGTGGAGTAAACGTCTTGCGGACATCATTCTTTAGTCAATGTGCATTCAATACTGTGTGGAATAATTTCTAGTGACTTCTTTTGTTCTATTTTACGCGTATCGATTATCTCTGAACATTCGCGACGAATAGAGGGATTTGCAGGCAAAAACGGCCGTGACGACCATGTAACCGACTCGTCGAGATAGAGCAAACAACTCAGGATGCTAAAAATGCGAAGCCAACCGTTAAAGTGCTACGCCGGGCGTTTTTAAAGGGAATAAGGAAGATAACTAGACAAATCTGTGGGACACCTGAGATGAAATGTGGGCTCAGCCCACACGCATCTCGCCTGCGACACCCTTCTTGACGCAGCATCATCTCTCACGGAGCTTTAATTAGAAAACGGTGTACGAGGAAACGAAATTCGAAGAAAAAAAAAACAACTCCGAATGATGAACTTGCTGAACGAAAAATAATAAGTTTTCAATTTGACAAAGGTGCGAGTGAGAATTGGAATCACTACCGTCTACCGTCGTCACTTTTTGTGCTCCTCTCGTCGGCGCCTTGATCATGATACCTCGAGGGTCAACTTCACCGTTTTTAAACCTGTTAGCGCCTCCTTGGTTGAAAAGATTTATGGAAATCAAAACTGTAGAGGTCTGATGATGTTGATTTAGGGCTCGTACGCTGAGAGGGATCGAGAATTATTTATAAGTAATAAAATTATGCAACGAGGTATGTCTGGATTACAGAATTTCATAGATTGTTACTAATTATTCGATTGCCATTATTAAACTACCTGTGTATGGGTAACATATTAAATACCAACACGAAAACGCTTTTGACATTTTATGTCTTTACTTTGCTACATAAACTCGAAAAACGTTACACGGGATATGTAACGGAGAAGCGTCACGAAATATATTGTGTTGGGTTAGGTGCGTTTTAATAACCTCAGTGACTAAGTGATGATATCAATTGCAATTGACGCGGCCATTATATCGACACCATCAACGAGCGCAATCAAACGTAGTTATCATTGCATTAACACGTTTATTTGTACCCCATAAGAGAAATGTAGTGTCTTCGCTGAACAATTGGTTGAGCAATTCAGGCCTAACCCGACCACCAATAGTGATTTCGACTATGCTGTGAATAAAAAGGTAGAATCGCCCCTGCAACTTTCCCCTTTTTCACAACACTTCTCTCCATCCGACGTGCGCAATGCAATTAACCGTTCATCTCCGAAAAAATCACCTGGCCATGATTTCATAACTCAACCTTTGATCAAATCATTCAAAAGAAAAGCGATTGTTTTCCTCACCCAAATATTACAACGCTATGCTACGTCTTGGATATTTTCCTACGACCTGGAAGTATGCTGTTGTGGTAATGGTACCGAAACCTGGCAAACCGAAATGCGACCCTAAAAGCTATCGCCCAATTAGTCTCCTCCCCATATTTTCGAAAATATTTGAAAGACTAATGCTCCCTCATCTTCTGTCACAGTTATCTGAAGCCATACCTGACATGCAATTTGGATTCCGATCAAAGCATTCGTGCACTCAGCAACTGCATAGAGTGGTCGAACACCTTTTGGATACTTACGAGGAAGGAACAACATGTCTCGGACTCTTTCTGGACACAGAAAACGCATTTGATAGAGTATGGCATGAGGGTCTACTGTCCAAGCTAAGAGACAGACTATGTGACTCACACTACTTGCTCGTCCAGTCCTACCTCAGCAGAAGAACGTTCTCCGTCAAGTGTGACAATGCACTGTCAGCTATCAAATGTATAAGCGCAGGGATTCCTCAGGGAGGAGTGTGGAGTGCGTTTCTTTACGCTTATTACACCTCTGACTACCCTGCCCCAGCAACGGTCAAACAAGCGCATTTCGCCGACGACGTGGCGGCGATACAACCAGCATCACCCTTCAATCTTATGCTGACTCAGTGGATGACTGGTGTGACAAATGGCGAGTGAAGGTAAACCCAACCAAATCCTCCTTAGTGTGTTTCACTTACAAGCTCAAGACAGGGCGCCACATAGTCTCGATTCAGGGTGTACCGGTACCGGAGGAATCCTCGGTAAAATACCTGGGCCTCAACCTTGACAGGAAGCTGGTATGGAACACACACATTTCAAATCTGTTGCAGCGATTGAGGTACCGTCTGAAGCAGGTGAAGTTCCTCATCCAAGGGTCCTCTCGTCTACCTCTTCACCTGAAACGGCTTGTCTACCTCACCATATTGAGACCAATGTGGCTACACGGAGGCGAATTCCGGGGTGCGGCCAGTAAGTCACAGTTGAAAAGAATTCAGAGCTTCCAGAACAGAGTGCTTCAAATTATAACAGGAGCCCCCTGGTTCGTTCGCAACTCAACCCTCCACAACGACTTGAACATTCTTCCCGTCCAGGAGGACCTACAGAAGAAGTTCATCAGGCTACACGATAGGTTAACATCCCACACCAACCCTCTCCTCATTCAACTGACCCAGAACCTTCCCCAAAGTCGACCCAATCGCCGGCTGAAGAGGAAACGGCCTACCGTCTTCCTAGAAGACATTGAGGACTACTAGTGAGTAGCACCCTCACCCAAGTTCCAAGTTGCTGTTCATAAATCGTGTTAAATTATTTCCAACCAAAATGTATTATATACAATAAAGTTTTCTTCTGTTTAAAAAAAAAATCATTGCATTAAAACAAAAATAAAATCCAAAAAATGTCCCTAGTGGCGTACTTGTACGAAAGCTGTACCCACCGTTTGTGTAAAGGTTTCTTTCGCGCCCACCAGCCTCAACGTGAATCGCTAAGACACTCCACCGTTTGAGCAACAAAATCGCTCTCGCAAGGAGGTAGACCTTCGGGGGCTCTCAGAAGCTCAGGTCGTGTTTATGATACCTTTCACGATCTCAGGATCTCGGATATGGTTATAACCGTTCAAAACAGAAAGCGCACACATTCTTAACCAGATTCTTCATATAGTTTTAAAGAAAAAGACATAAAATGTCCTTGTGGTTGCGTACTTGTACGCAAGCTGTACCCACCGTTTGTGTTTTTCTTTAAAATATCCAGGAAAGTGGAATGAGACTAGACGTTTACCGCCTAGTTTTACCTCAACTAACTCAAGCATGGGCTGTTCACCAATTATGTAAGGAAATAATGAGCAAATATGGAGTGTTTTATATGAATCGCGCTCATATACTACTGGGATCCAATGAACTACCTATACGAGTTTAATAACGCTCATAAGATAAATAGGAGCAACATCAGAAATTCTGAAATTCACCCCAACATTGTTTCATTCACTAACATTTCTCACAGTTTTTGCCTGATAATTCCAAAATAGTATACACAATTTTCAATATTAATTGCTCAATTAGATTCTACGTTGCCTAATTAAGTATGAACTTTTACGGAACGAAATTAACGTTTTGAAATGGAATCGACCATTCAATTCTTTGTCACATAACTCCATCACACAAAAAGGCATTCATGCTGCTCGTCGCGCTCGTAATTAATGCGTCGTACGTGTGTTTGACGTTGTTTAATATTGGGGAATAAATAAAACAAAACTTCCGGAACTCGAGAATATAAAGTGGACTGTATTTATTTACAAGGGGATTAACGTTGTGGCACTGACGTACTGGGATGTCTACGGTACATATAGTTCCAGATACCACGAATGTTCGTAATCTCGTGAACGGGTCGCGGATTCCGCCGACCGAACGCGAACTCCGATACACGATTGACTCAAACCACGACGGTAAGTTACGAACTAAACGGTTGAGACGTTTCAAACAAACGAAAAAATGTTAGTGAGTAAAAAGAAACGGAATATGGCCGCGCACAGCGCGAGCAGGTGATTAGTAATAAATGCTGGAGTCGCCTCGTGATGTCGAGATCCCGAACATTCTAGATCCGCGGAAAAATGGGCGAATTCCGCAGGCGGTAAATAAAGTTGCGGTCAACAGTAAAAGAAAGAAAAACAACAACAAACTCCACGAACCGCAAATTTCAAACAAATTTCGAACACACGTTATCGTCAAATTTTCACATCTGTTGACGTGGAGTTTAGAATTAACTATTCCTCTAGCCCGGAATATCTATTTAAAGGCGAACCCGTGGATTATGTTACCTATTGAAATTTCAGTGCTAGAGCAAGCCTCACTTAAGCCGATACATTTTCGATCTCAACCAATGACGATTGTACTCATTTCATTAAAATTGTATGTCAATTTCACGTTGTTTTGCGTTTAGTAAACCAGTAAACGACAAACTTGACTCGTATAATCAACCATTAACTGTCAAAAAAACGTAAAGTTTTTAATGTCATTGTGATTTCAAGTTTTTGCGTCATGGGCGACGAACATTCGAACATTACCGACCAACCGAAGTACGAAACTGACATCGAAGGATATGAATATGCGCACCATTTGCGGTTTAACTCGTCCTCTATAGATCTGACAAAATTCGCATATTAATACACAGCCACGCACGCCTCGCGAAGCTATTTTGATAATGTTATATAAACTTATGCTTGAAACTTATTGTTTGATAATTACTTATGCTGCTCTCCTCATTTCCTCACCGATCAAAATTTTATAGTACTGTCAGCTCATTTGAAACTGTATTCAAATCACTCAATCCCTGTTTATAGTATAACCAAACGTGAGTAACGCTTGAAACCCGTAGAACATTGGTTTTTTTTGGTTTTTTAAACAGAAGAAAACTTTATTGTATATAATACATTTTGGTTGGGAATAATTTAACACGATTTATGAACAGCAACTTGAAACTTGGGTGAGGGTGCTTCTCACTAGTAGTCCTCAATGTCTTCTAGGAAGTCGGAAGGCCGGTTCCTCTTCAGCCGGCGATTGGGTCGTCTTTGGGGAAGGTTCTGGGTCAGTTGAATGAGGAGAGGGCTGGTGTGGGATGTTATCCTATCGTGTAGCCTGATGAACTTCATCTGTAGGTCCTCCTGGACGGGAAGAATGTTCAAGTCGTTGTGGAGGGTTGAGTTGCGAACGAACCAGGGGGCTCCGGTTATAATTCGAAGCACTCTGTTCTGGAAGCTCTGAATTCTTTTTAACTGTGACTTACTGGCCGCACCCCAGAATTCGCCTCCGTGTAGCCACATTGGTCTCAATATGGTGAGGTAGACAAGCCGTTTCAGGTGAAGAGGTAGACGAGAGGACCCTTGGATGAGGAACTTCACCTGCTTCAGACGGTACCTCAATCGCTGCAACAGATTTGAAATGTGTGTGTTCCATACCAGCTTCCTGTCAAGGTTGAGGCCCAGGTATTTTACCGAGGATTCCTCCGGTACCGGTACACCCTGAATCGAGACTATGTGGCGCCCTGTCTTGAGCTTGTAAGTGAAACACACTAAGGAGGATTTGGTTGGGTTTACCTTCACTCGCCATTTGTCACACCAGCCATCCACTGAGTCAGCATAAGATTGAAGGGTGATGCTGGTTGTATCATCGGGACCTTTCACGAGGGCCGCCACGTCGTCGGCGAAATGCGCTTGTTTGACCGTTGCTGGGGCAGGGTAGTCAGAGGTGTAATAAGCGTAAAGAAACGCACTCCACACTCCTCCCTGAGGAATCCCTGCGCTTATACATTTGATAGCTGACAGTGCATTGTCACACTTGACGGAGAACGTTCTTCTGCTGAGGTAGGACTGGACGAGCATGTAGTGTGAGTCACATAGTCTGTCTCTTAGCTTGGACAGTAGACCCTCATGCCATACTCTATCAAATGCGTTTTCTGTGTCCAGAAAGAGTCCGAGACATGTTGTTCCTTCCTCGTAAGTATCCAAAAGGTGTTCGACCACTCTATGGAGTTGCTGAGTGCACGAATGCTTTGATCGGAATCCAAATTGCATGTCAGGTATGGCTTCAGATAACTGTGACAGAAGATGGGGGAGCATTAGTCTTTCAAATATTTTCGAAAATATGGGGAGGAGACCAATTGGGCGATAGCTTTTAGGGTCGCATTTCGGTTTGCCAGGTTTCGGTACCATTACCACAACAGCATACTTCCAGGTCGTAGGAAAATATCCAAGACGTAGCATAGCGTTGTAAATTTGGGTGAGGAAAACAATCGCTTTTCTTTTGAATGATTTGATCAAAGGTTGAATTGGTGATTTCGGAATTTCATCAAATTAGGGATTGCGCACTGATCAGCTCTAATTACTAGTAATAAGGTAATAAGTACTTAGATTATCTACGGACATAGTAAGTACTATAATGCAGCATGAAGAATTAGTGCTAGGCTGCCTGGGAGCATAATCTCTCCTCATGACATCCTTTCCTGGTTTTCCGGGATGGTTTCGAAACACAATTGCAATACACGACCTATTCAATTTATCCCGAACAAGACAGTGAAATGACCTCACTTTCACATAGAACAAAGGCCAATGAGTCACTAGCCTCACTCAACAGTGAAATTACATTTTCTCAAGGTTACTCGGTCGACATTTGGCAAAAGAGGTAGGATATTAAGATTTCGAGCGGCTAATCGGCGACGTACCTAAAAGCTTTGGACAGGAAAGATTAGAGATTGACAAATCGCTTTCTGATTTTCACTTGACAAGGAGATATTTTCAACGAGACGAAAAAATGCCGTTAACCGTTTCGTCGGGAAATATGGAAACAGCAAATAGAAATAACAGATGGGCCCCATCACACAACTTTCCTTAGCCCTACGTCAATTCAATTGTGTTTGTATTTTTTGTCTACTACGTCAATTTATTTTTCTCTCAGTTCATGTAAACCAGTGGTTCCCAACCTGGGGGCGATCGCCCCCCGGTGGGCGATTTGGGTTCTAAGGGGGGCGATAAATTTGTGGGGGGCGACAGGGGGGCGATCAGTATGAAAAGGCAGAAAAAATAACTCTTCTGTAGAGTAGAATCTTAAGTGTCGCAGAAACATGGTAGCGTTTCAAAAACAAATTCACTCGTTTTTAAGAAAATTATGGGCAAAAAAATATGATCTGTATATAATATGCAAGTGTGCAAGATTGAGTTGCGCGCCGGTAAGGGAATTGTTCGAAACAGTGACTGAATTTCTCGATTCTTGTGACCCTGAATTGAGTCAAGCGTTGAGACTTCGCAAATTCGAGATTGCATATCTGACTGATATTTTCGAAAAACTCAATGAGGTCAACATGAAGCTGCAAGGAAATAAGATGAATCTTAGCAAAGCAAAAGGCATTATCAGTTCATTCATTGCCAAGTTTGCCATTTTCAAGGTAATATAGGTCGTGGTGAACTGTGTCAGTTTCCATCCCTACAAAAATGCTCAGAATCCCTCCACCTTGAAGATGACCAAATCTTCACTTTCTGAACCACCTTGACAAGCTAAAATGTGGCATGGAAACAAGATTTGAAGACATTGCCAATCTTAAAATTCCGGATTGGGTTTTTGATCCATTTTCGTTTGACGCGGTGGACACCCTTGAACATATTTTGCAGACAGAGTTTTTGGACCTGAAATATGACTGTGAGGCAAAGATGATTTTTAAGCAGCATGGTTACAGGTTAGCCTGGGTAAACTCATGGAATCTTATCCAAAACTGTGGGAAATGGTTGAATCCCTTCTAATCTCATTTCCATCCACATATTTAGTGGAAAAAGGATTCAGCTCTGTCGTCCAGCTCCTCACAAAACAAAGGAACAAATTGGATGTTTGCACCAAAGGAGACCTGCCCCTTCACCTGACCAACATACAGCCGGATATTCAGGCTTTGACTGCAGTCCACCTAGCACAAGGGAGCCATTAAAACGGTAAATTAATTAATTGAAATAATAATAATTGTATATAATAATAAATCATTTAACATAATAATTCAGTCTATTATTTTTACAACAACACGTTTCTTACATTTAAATAAGGGTATACCGTACTGAGAGAAGGGGGGCGACAGGGGTGAGTCGTCTTCCACTAAGGGGCGATACCTCATAAAAGGTTGAGAACCACTGATGTAAACCAAGCAAAAGCCCGGATGGGCAGAAGGTTCCGGAATTTATTGTTCTGCTCACACTCATCTGACTGATATTGAGAAATTGACCCACGGAGAATTAATGAGGCTGTAAACACTTTTGTTTTTGAGAAGGATAATTACTTTTCCAGAGGTATCGGGTACAATCTGTGCAAAATGGTGGTGGTTGAAATTCCGGAATTTCTGGAGTAGCTCCTACATATCTTATGAGCGCTATTAAACTCTCATTGTATAGTTACTAAGTTGGATTACTCCCTGAATTTTTCAGAAAATCCTATCAACATTTGAGCGGAGGCTATAAGGAAATATCTGGTGCGTTGCAACACACAACTTTCCTCTGCTCTACAACAATTCACTTTGTACATGGCTGATTCTATTTGATCAATTCATTTATCACTCAGTTAATTCGAACTTTGTCAAACAACGCTTTACGGCAGCAGGAAGCGGTAGCGCCTAGAGTTCTGGAGTTTATTGTGCTGCTCATACGCATTTCAGGACCATTATTGAGCAATAGGTACACAGAAAATTAATGAGGCTGTAATATTTTAAAGAAGAGTAGTAATCACTGTGGCAGAGTTATTGGGTAATAACTGCTAGAACTGGTTGTAAGCGAAACGGCGGTAGTTGACATTCAGGAATTTCTGAAGTGAGCCCCATGTACCTCATGAGCGTTTTTAAACACTCACACTTCAGGTGTTGGGTTGGACTACAATACCAATTTTCTTTAACTTTCTACGAGCTCGTACTAACATTCCAGCGGAGTTTATAAGGAAAAAACTGCGCTGAAAACGCTTTTCGTCGATAATTTTGATTATTTATTGCTCTCGTCATTTTCCCACGAATGGAAATTTTATGGTGTGATTGCCATATTGGGAGCTATTGATATAAAAAATTTAATCAAAATCGTTAGAGCCGTTTTTGAGAAAAAATTTTTGTGTTTTTATCACTATGATGACTATAGTTAACTTTCGGTGAATTTTGCTCATACACTTATTTTGGCGTCCCATGGTAACCTGCGGGCTATATATCAAGTTTGAGGGGATTTGGTACCGTCGTTTTCTCTAAAAACCACTCTAAAACCGATTACGTCGAAAGTTTTGGCAATTTATTGTGCTGCTCTCGTCATTTTCCCATTAATGGGAATTTTATCGTATGATTGCCATATTGGGAGCTATCAATATAAAAAATTTAATCAAAATCGTTAGAGCCGTTTTTGAGAAAACAAATATTTGGTGTTTTGATCACTATGATAACTATAGTTAAATTTCGGTGGATTTTGCTCATACCCTTATTTTGGAGTCCCATGATAATCTGCGGACGAGATATGAAGTTTGAGGTGATTTGGTACGGTGGTTTTCTCTAAAAATCGTTCACAGACACACACACGCAGACCATTTTCCCAAATAGTGTTTTTCGGACTCAGGAGGGTCTGAAACGTAAAGATCTGAGGAAAACTTACAATTTTTTTTTCAGCCGATTACATAACTTTCCTTTCTACTTCGTAGAGCCGAGGAAAGTAAAAACTACTCTAAACTCGAGTTTCGTCGAAATGTTTAGTAATTTATTGTGCCACAAATGGGAATGTCATGGTATTATCCTGTTATTAGGAGCTGTTTACATAAGGTGACCAGACGTCCCATTTTTGAGAGAAATGTCCCGTTGTCCCGTTCTCGAGTATTGGTCGGTGGATTATTTGGTTATTACAATTACATTTTAGTTTAAAATACTTTATAACTGCTTTACGCACTTAGCGTGAATTCTGTCTGCATTTCGAGATGAAATAGGTTGTACTCAGTTGAAATACAAATAACCAGGTATCATAATAATATACGTAATCCTTTTCCTGAATCCCAATTTCAATTTACACTATCATTGGCCGTTTCGGGCGTTGTTCGTGAGCGTTCAGGCTATTGACCGATATCCCGATCGCCGTGACTTTTTCCTACTTGTCACACGCCGCATGTACATTACCTCAACTTGTTATTTTTATTGACGTGCGTTGTGTTGTACAAATAATTAATTAAGTAGTAAATATAAAAGAGCACAAAGTTTAAAAACTATCTTTTAACTCTCTCAAAACTCACAATTTTAATCCTAGTTTTCAAAATTGTGTTGGAGGTACCCCGTACACCAACCCTTTGGCACTCTACGAATGCTTCGACTCAGTTTCAACCTGTGTCCCGTTTTGGATAAACAAAAATCTCGTCACCTTATGTATACACAACAAATTTAATCAAAATCAAAATCAAAATCGTGAGAGCCATTTTCGAGAGGAGAAATATTTGGTATTTTGATCACTATATTACTATAGTTAGTTTCGGGCGGATTTTGCCCAAACTCTTATCTAGTCCAGATATCAAGCTGTTTTCTCTCAAAATCGTCCTTTCTACGTACTTTCCGCGACCCAAAAAGAAGCCATGACTACCATAGAAGACATATGCACGAGCAATATCACCAACCTCCTAGAAGATATTTTGTGCCCCAGAGTAGTTGAAGAGTCTCACGATGGGGAATATTTGAGTGACGACGCCATATCTACAACAGACGATGATACGTCAGAGACAGACGCCGATTAATACATTTACGTTTATGTTATGATCGGACAAAGCCCATTATGAAATCAACACGAGCAGTTTATATGTTGCAGCAGCAACATTTTCCTATTTTCAACAATATTTTAATCTTCCGTTTTGCCGTTGATGTTTTCTGTATTTACCTCCAACCTCACTGAAACTGGAAGTCCTCTCGCCGGTCTTGGTACCGAACTAGGGCCTTAAACCATTACACCACCACTGAGGCTCAAACGTATCTTATAAAATGATCGTGAATAACTGAGACGACATGAAAAGGAATCGTAAAATGTAGAGCCTGAAGTCGGAGCCAATTAAATACGTCGTGGTAGACGGCGATTGCTAATTACGTTCAGTTTATTAGGCCGTTAAACTATTGGGGTTTAGCCAGTGAGCTCCTCCACATTCTTCGTTATTAGCGGTTCATGGTGTGAGCGAGTACCAACCGAATTTCTTATTTTCTTCAGATCACACGAGTGGTATTAAGCATTCGTAACTGATGCAACAAAGCTTCACATAACTTAGAGTAACCAAATTAATCCCTAAATTAAAAAATTCCGGTTAACTGGACTAGTTTTTGTTGCGTTTATTACGAAAAAAGGAAAGGAAAGTTAGTAGTCGGTCACAAAAGTTGAAATTTCGACTAATTTCGGTTTTGAGGTCCTTGGACTACTATTTCTATGGACATCTCGTTCGTCTCATCCGGCGAGCCAAATTGAGGGCAATCACCTGGGAAAACCACGGTAGCCGTTGCCCATTGTTGTTCAAGCTATCCCTTCACTACCGGCCGTTTTCACAGCTTTACTTGGCCACTTCGCATTCATTACGCGTACTGTTTGTTCTCCGTACGAGTTCGTCGCTCTTCTCCTCTCTTATTTTCCCTCATAGTTATCTTGCGCTCAAGTTGGGGTTTGTGCTCTGTATGTTTCCATCCTACAGTCGTTTTAACCAAGTGACCGCGTAAACAAAAATCTATCGTGTGAGGTATTAAAGTAATTGGGTTAGTTCCGCCAGTAGGTGAATTACTAAAGTTAACGTACCCAAATTTGTTTTTACACGATTACTATACTTTCCTTTTCCTTCGGGGTTGCGGAAAGTAAAAAAGTGACAACAATAATTTTTTCACTAATTTGAGTGGCTTTTCGACGGGAGCAGGAGGCAAATGAGCACCCTGTAACTTATACAAAATCATTATTTGTGAATTGGATCATACATTAAATCGCTTAAATAAGTTTTAATATACGTACTACGCGCTATCACGTTTCGTCCTCAACAACAAATTCCCCCAGGATATTGTAAACTCAACTATCAGTGTATCCAGGGCTCCGCCTCTCCTGCACAGAATGGGCTGCCAACTATTTTGAGTAAAAAAAAAAAAGAGGTGCCCTAAGTTTTTCCTTCTATCTTAAAAGCAATGCAGATAAGTTGCTTAAATTGAAGTACTTGATGTTGAGTGAAAGCGGGCTTGGAACTATTCGAGCGCGATAGGCATCGCTTAGCTTACGAGTAAACTCGTAGAAACATCTACTTCACAACAATAGTACGTAGACGAGGCCACAATGCTCAGCTCTGCCTGATTTCACCATTTATTGGATTATTTTAGATTAAGACACAATTCAATTCCCCATTCAATAACGTTTTTATTTCGACATATGCCTATGAATGTCAGGTAAAGTTGAATTATTACCACACACTAAGGGCCGGTTTATCAACTCTCCTGTTAAAACGACGAATCGGCAGCGGTCGTTCAACGATATTCGATGAGTGGAAATAGCGGGATGCCGATCAACTCATCAAACTCCGGCGACTAACATCTAGCACCTTCAAATTGA
Source organism: Pachypeltis micranthus (assembly GCA_020466155.1). Taxonomy (NCBI): domain Eukaryota; kingdom Metazoa; phylum Arthropoda; class Insecta; order Hemiptera; family Miridae; genus Pachypeltis; species Pachypeltis micranthus. The sequence continues at coordinate 54,264,498 of CM035771.1, read as the reverse complement.
ATTGATGAATCGGTCATGGGAGTTGTCGAAGATTTGACTTATTCCACCTTTTACTGGCCTGTAAATGTTATTGATATACCGGTCCTAAATTTACTACCGCAAATATCTAGTGCATTCAAATGAATGGTACATGCAACGTAAGAAACTCTAATTATGGCGGACGTACGGCCTCAAATCACTGTATAAACATTCCAATCTAGATGTATCCTGATTGAGCCAACTTTTAAGGATCACCAAGAAGCCAAACTCAGAACAATGTTTAAATGTTGTCACCTTCTCAGACGTAGTTCAAGAGACACTCGTAGAAAGAGTTAAAATGCAGATGAAACTCCTTAAAACTGGTATCAAACAAGATTGTGGTCTACCGAATCTCGTTCGATTAAACTCACAGCTTGACGCGGTAGACAAATTTAGAAATGCTGAATTAGCAATTTGGACTAGATTTCTTAGCCGCCAGGCAAGAGTTAATATTTTTCTAGGAAGCTTTTCCATAACGACTCGCGTTTCGTGAGATAAGCTACCACATATTTCATTTCCCTTTCTTTACTTATTTAGATAAGAACATCAGACATTTAAAGCAAAGTGTAAATTATGCAGATAAACTTTTTACGCGATTTCCTAACGCCTCTTGATCAACTTCCCAATGCCTCGTCCATTGTTTTGGTTCATTATTCATTCTGAATAATACACCTATATTTTCGGTCAGGACAATTTTTTTACAACTCCCTCAAAACTTTCCAAAATCCAAAATGTCCGTCCGCCGTATAGGCCGATTTATGCCTTTAATGAAGTCTAAAAAATCCGTTCTTTCGCACAAGAATCCCATTTGGTATCTAGTTGTGCCCGCCATCTCGGCAATCCGATCGAACGAAGCCCATGGTTGTTATGGACAAAAAACGGTTAAAAAAATTAACGAAACGCTGTATAAACGCAAATACGCCGTGTTTCGTATCATTATCAAGGTATTTTTACATTCTGGGTCGAATGGAATGATTATCAGACGAGTACAACTGCGTGTAGGGAAATTACAGTAATTATTAGAGTCTACTAATTGAAAGAACTCGCGGGAACCACAGCGGAAGTCAACGTTTCGTCGTTAGTACTCCCTCCTTCCCGTCTCATCAAAACCACCTGCCTGCTCGACTCGCAACGTTGTGTCAATTGCCAAGGGTTCGCTGGAAGTCCCTGTCCCAATTTCTCCGTTAGGGCTGATGAGGCCAGCACTTCCTCCACACACCCCTTCATTGGATCATAAATGCCTACAGACGTTTACGGGCGCCTGGCGGGGGGAATATTTAGTTTCCGTAGTTCCATTGTAGTCAGGTCATGTTTCGTATGGTTTACCAGTATTTTTCGATGCTGAATCGAATGGAACGAGTCTCAGAGTTCTGAAATCACAGTAATTATAGTGAGCCAAATTCCACTAATTGAAAGAAGAAAGCAGGACAACACATTCCAACCACCAGTCAGCTGAACTCAAATGTCGTGCTACGACTCAACATAATTATCTCATTTTCGTCGTTCAGCTGTAGTCTGGTCATGTCTCGTATCGTTAACTAGTATTTGTCGATGCTGAATCGAATCGGGTCTCAGGGGTGTGAGACGGTCGAGCTGTGCATGAGAATAATAAACTGTTGTGAAATAATTTGCAGCGTGTTACCAAACTGATTTACTTAGGGCAAAAAGAATACTTTTTACATCAACATCCAACAATTTAATTCCATTTTGGTTGATTATCCATTCTGTATAATGTACCAACGTTTTCGTTCAGAAATTTTTTTTTTCAAAACCCGTCCTCAAAATTTGACACTCAACGCCTTTAACCATCAGGATTCCAAATCTGCAATGTCCATCTGCCGTATGGGGCATATTTTGCCTTTAACGTGGTCTACAAAACCACTCCATTCACACAAAAATCCCGTTTGGTTTCTAGTTGTGCCAACCTGTTCGGCAGTCCGATTGGATCAAGGCCACGGTTGTTATGAGCAAAAAATGAAGAAAACAAATCAACAAACACGCAGTTTTGGCAGCTGTATTGTAATTACGTCGTTCATTGTATCATATTTTGGGTATTTTTCGATGTTGGGCTGAATGGAACGAGTCTCAGAGGAGTACGATTGTGTCTAGACCGAAAACAGTTAAATCACAGTAATTATATTGAGCCGAATTCCACTAATTAAACTCGCAGTCGAATACAGTGAACGTAATTGTTTCGCGATTTGCACTCCAACTCGCTTCTAACCACTCGTCAGCTCGAATCGTCACGTGTCAATTATCTACAGGCGCCTGGAATATGTAATTTTTGTCGTTTCCTTGTAGTCAGGTCATGTTGAGCTGGTTCTTATTTTTGTTTTGTTTCGTGATTTTTCGTAGAAGCGAAAATAAGGTAAAGGGGGTTTTCCAATGATGGAACGGAAAGGGGGGGGGTGCAAAAATGTACAGAAAACTAGAGTTTTTCGTATTTTTCTCGAAAATGGCCGTAACGAATTAGATTAAACTTTCATTATCTTCAAAACTTTTCTCCATTAAATGTTTCCATGAAAATACAGTGAACGGAGATATCTCAAAAAATAAAAAAAAAAGGGTATTTAATGCTTTTTGGCATAACTGCTGTTCGGTACAGGCCAAAGTAGTTGAGATCGGAAGCTTGGAACTTTCCCAGGTGCGTTCAGCCTTTTTCATGCCTTGGAGAAGTCCGAGAAATGCTTGTTCAGTGCCATTTTGGACTTCCCTCTGCTCAATTTACCTCCTTCTCCGACACACGCAGCTCTCCCCACATATACTCGTCTCCCAGTGCTCATGACATTCCTCTATCAACTCTCAGGCTAGTCACGGCTCTACTCACTCTCTCCCACCGCTGCAGTTTCCCGCACCAGTTCACGCGTATTCCGATTCCCTTTGTGTCTTATATACTCAAATCGTGTAATACAATCCTTCTCTCACGCTCATCGAGTTCCCTTCACGGTTCCAAAGGTTTCCACGAACCAAAAACGCAGGATGTTTTCAAATAGTTAAGTTAAGTGTACATTTTTCTCAATAAATGTTCCTCTGAAAGTTCATCGAACAGGTATAAAAATGTAACTGTGTTGAAAATAATGTTTTCAATGTGTTAACCATCATTCTTATGGAGTGTCTGCTGGCAACCTATACCCACATTTTGTTCCCCGTGATTATTTCAGTACCTATCTGGTGAGCAGATATATAAGCCACAATAGCTCGGAAAACGAGATTTCTGGAATAATAATTTTTTTTTTTCAATTTTCTCAAAAACGGCTCAAACGTGGCCCAAACCACAGATCTGATGCAAGCTACTGGCATTTATAGATTTGTCAGGCTGTTTGAAGGTGCTTAGCACCCTCTAATTATTTGTACAGGGTGGACCATACTTCGAACACCTAGCCCTTCTGTCTACACCGTTTCTTATTGAAAAGCGGCGGCCTAACCTCCTGCGACTGCAGGCGAAGCACAGGGTCGTGCTTGACAAACTTTAAGGGGGCTAAGTAGCAGCTACTGCCTTACATGAGAGGCTAAAGGCACTCACTCCGGGTGACGGCATGGGCAGCCAGGTGATCACCCTGCTCAGCTCCTCCGTCACCACTGCTGCCACAGTTTCCCTCAGAAGGGGGGAGTGGCTTGAGGTGCACTTGCCCAGTTGCCGTGGGAAGTAGAAAGAAGAGTTATGTAACCGGCTGAAAACAAAATTTTGAGTTCTCTTGAGATCTTTGTGTTTCAGACCCTACTGAGTCCGAAAACCAGAATGAATAATAAACCAAAACTATTTAAGAATACGGTCTGTGTAAATGTGTGTCTGCGAACGATTTTAGGAGAAAATGGCTCAACCAAATCTGCTCAAACTCCCGATAGGTCATCATGGGACGCCAAGATAAGGGTATGAGCTAAATCCGCCCAAAACTAACTACAGTTATCAAAACACTAAATATTTTATGCTCAAAAACGGCTCAAACGATTTTGATTACTTTTTTCAGACAAACATCTCCTTATGAGATGACAATACCATAAAATTGGTATTCATTTCATTTCCATCTGAGGGAAAATGACAGAGCAGCACAATAAATTCCGGATCTGTGGAGGCTACCTCTTTCTGCCGCCGCGAAGTGATGTTTCAAATGAATTGAGTTAGTAGAATAAGCCATGAAAACAAGTGAATGGACGTAGAGCTAAGGAAAGTTGTGTGATGCGGCGCACGTGATATTTACTACCTGCTTGTTGTTCATTCGACCCGGTTTTTACCCCTCCTCATTCCGAACTCCAGGGCTGTCGTTTGCGCATTGTCTGTTTTTGAGTCCGCATCTTCTGGCACGATAGTCTGGAATATGTTGGTTAAGTGAACATTGTGCGCACTAAAGCCCCTGTCATTCTAGCTGAGCCCCCTACTCACTCAGGGTGATGTCACTTTTTTAAACGTAACAAAACCAAACGCTAGCTTCGTCCAAAATGACTTACGAAATTGTTCATACTTAACTAGTCATTGAAAACAAACTCATAAATCTGTACTTATCGAACATTTAGAGTCGTTTGGGGATTCTGGGAACCTTCTTTCGCCGTGTTTTGGTGAAAAGGGCTTTTGAACACTCACATTTCATCTCCATCCTCTGGGATAATTAATTTATCACAATGGACAAACAAAATAAGGTTTGAAGACATGATTGTTCAAAAGAAAAGCTTCAGGAATCGGAGCGTATCTCCCGACGGTGTTACTTTTCAAATTCGTCGGCCGAATTTCTTCGGTACTCCAAATATTTGTAATACCATGCAAAACTCTAATTAGGATTCAAGACTAGAGCCCGTAACGTGCGCTTCTAAAGGAGAAACGAAGTGTACAATTGTTGAATAATTCAAAGAATTGTCTCTTTTTCTTTAAAAAAAAAGAAATATTTGTGGGGCGGTAAGTGACTGTGTACGGGGGGGGGGGATCTCTGAAACCCGCTAATTAAATATTAAAACAGGCACCTCCTATGCCGTGGGTAATAGGAGGCGTCGATGAAATGTTTATCGAGGTATTGTTCATTATAATACGATCCATGAGATTGAACAATGAGTCCCACAACCAGGGAACGACAGACCTCCCAACGTAGGCATATACGTTGTACTGAGGCAGCGTCTCCACCGAGTACTGAGGGGGCTGACAACAATCCCACGCGAATGCCTCAGAATGACGAGGAAATGACGTGGAAGCTCACGCTTCCAGATTGGTTGTCTCCCAACCACCCTCGAGCAGCAGTAGAGGGCAAAATGGCAAGGTGCTTACCGTTGAGTATTGAGTAAATTGAAAGAGCGAGTGAATGGAAAAGCTCACCTGTCGAGTTGGGAGGATTTTTGTGAAAATTGAGAATACGAGTGAAAATCTTGAGAGCTTATCGAATTAACACGCTAACAATGGAATAATCTGAATAACGGGGGAAATCAGGCGATTATGTCGTGTATGTTAGCCTGAGAAAGAAGTGTAAATCCCTGTCGAGGGTCCCTACGACACTAGCTGAAAATGGAGTGATCGATTTCAGAAGACTACAAGTCGTAGTGGAACTTCGTTAAGTAAACTGGCAGGTCTCTTCGCATCCTCTTTCTCTTTCATCTTGGACCAGTCATCCTCAAAACATACCCCTTTGACACATCAGTCCCCGAGGATGGAGGAGATATGGATGTAGGAAACCTATTTTTACTTTCCGCTAACCAAAGAGTAAGGCAAGTATTGTAATCGTGTATAAAAATAAATGTGTGACAGTCACACATAGTAGAAGTGAAACCTTGACGTGCAAAACCGAATCGCAACCAACAAGTGGTAAAACGAATCACAACGAACAAGTGCAAAAACGAATCGCAACGGACAAGTGCAAAAACGAATCGCAACAGACAAGTGGAAAAACGAATCTCAACGGACAAGTGGAAAAACGAATCTCAACGGAAAAGTGGAAAAACGCATCGCAAAAACATTTTTACTCGAAGTTTTACGGGCAGGTTTTCAAATTCGACAAGTACATTAGCAATCTACAGAAATAAGAAAATAACAGTTGAGCACACACTGCCGGGACTCTGGTGGAGGACATATCACACGAGAGCATCTGCTCAGCTGTCCCTCCTATCCCGCTTTCCGTGTGCGGCTGCGCATTCCGTAGTTGCCCTCTCACCACCGCCCCTAGCCTTCCCTCTCTCTGTCGCTGCTACACCTGCTCTCGCCGTCATCTTGCCCTACCACGTGACTGACCCCCCCCCCCATCTATATAGAAGTTTCACTTCAAAAAAGTTGGGTTTTCTTCAGATCTTTTCTTTTTGAGACCTCGAATTCAAAAAACTAGTATCAGTATGTGTGTAGGTACCAAGCAGGGCTTGCAGATCGCCCCTGAAAGTTTGTCAGACATATGTGGATTGGAAGGGGATCTTGAGAAGTGCGACTTTGGTACTTTGTGCCGTCCTATCGAAGTTAGAGCATAAAAGTCGTGGATGCGGGTTTCGTCATTGGCGAATCCCGTGTACTGGCTAGTGGTGTCCTCAAGATGTGGCGGTATCTTGAGATCCAGTTTCTAGTAGCAACCTCCTCGGCTGGAATGGTAATTATCTTCGGAAAGTTACCAAGGCTCCACTGAAGCCACAGCAAAAGCTACGCCTTCTTCCACCTCCAAAAACGGACCTATGGGCTGGTTTTTGGGAGGTTAACTACCCGAAGGCTGTTAAGCCTTGATAGAATGGTGGGCTCTGCTGTTTGTGCTTGGCTAGACCTTCCACTTAGCGTCCCATGATCCACGCCCTGGTTCGATGAGGGACTCATAGTTCCATCTCTCTCTACCACTATTCTGTTCCTGCGCCACAAGCGCCTGCTGGCCTTTATCAGCAGTGGTGGTGTGCCTTGGCTTCTCCATCTGCCCCTAAGCCCAGTAATCCTTCATGGTTGGCAGCTGCTCTGCATGGTTCGGTTGGTAACCGGGAACTCTTTTGCGTAGATGAAGTGGGCTTCAGAGGGTGTTCATGGAAAGGATTACCGACACTTTTACACCATTCTTGTGGCGTCAATGCCTACAGCGATGAGATGCACAAGAGCCCAGGATTGTAACATTGTGGTGACCTGTTTGCGTCGCTGAATATTATGGTGCAGGTGTCCTGATGCTAGAGCCACACTCTGAACTGCCTTCATCCAAGAGAAAAAGGCCTTCCACCGCGCCAACAAACGAGCCAAATGGCAAGGTGGCGACATTTTGGGGAAGCAGAGAGCATCCAGTTGGGGGACGATCAGGGAAAAAGATTGATGTAGTGCATCCTTGTGAGTTAAATTGTTGTTTCTGTTTGTAATATGAGCTAGAGATACTCGAATCAGTGTCCTGGAAGCTCCACTCAGACATATTGATTCTAGCCCCTTTCACTGTTGGTCCATTGAGGGTCAAGGGGAGGATGTGCACTGCAGCTGCCAGTGATTATTCAACTGCTGCTCAGAGCCAGCCATCAGTTGCCCCAAGAACGCTCAAACCCAGGTTTTCCCCCTCCTCATTCCGGCCACACCTATAGAGGGGATCATGTGAGTGAACCCCCCCCCCCCCTGATACGTGTCACGTCCCAGGCCAGGGCCGGACCTCTTTTTGTATGTCAGTCTGCCATTGCACAATAGCAGGTGTGGGAAGACCCATAGGGGGGCTGATGCGTGTAGCTTCAATTCCTTCATGGCGGAAATGTGGCTCTTAAGCTGTGCATCGTCAGCCAATGGTGTGAACACGTCAAGATACCAGTGGCTGAGGAAAGAACTCAGCTCATTTTCTTGAAGGTAAAAGTAAATGGAAAACACTCGATACGCTTTGGCGGCCACGGGCTTCTGTTTGAAAAGCATGTCAAGTACTTAGGAATGAATATAGGTGAGAGGTGAGGCTTCAGCCAACATCTCCAGTCCCTTAAAGGCACTAACATTACAAGGTTTGCCTCACTGCGTGCAATTAATAAGGCCACTTGAGGTGTGTGTTACCATGTCACTATCCTTATGTACAAAGCTATACAGGTGTGATTAGCTACTGTCCCGTTTTATTCACCCAAGTAAATAGATCAGGTGGGAAACCAGATTATGAGCTCCTACCAGATGGTACAGGATTCCTCAGGTGGTCAGACCTCTGCGCAGTATGACATCGGCAACTGCTCTCCCCCGGGAGACTGACAAACGACCAAATACCTGCTCTACCTCCGCAGGTCTGGGTTCGGTAGATGCTGCGTAAGGGACCAGCTTCTTGCACGATAGCAAAACCGCAACTTCCATCTTCAAACTAGGGTACATTTTTCCAGAAAACAGCTAGAAAGATTTTGATCAAAATTTCGATTCATCTTTTACTAGTTAGTACCAACATTTTCTTCTTTATACATATCTCCATGGAAATACGGTGAACCAAGATACAGGCCTACGAAGCAAAAATTAGGTTTTCACGCTTTTTGGCAAAACGGCTGCAACGATGTTTTTAAATAGTTAGTCCCTGTATATTGCTCTCAATAAAGGTTTCCCTGACAGTCCATTGAATAGAGATAAAAATAAAAACGCGTCATTAATGTTTTTAGAACTCCCACACTGGAATTCGTCAAACTCATGAAGTGTCTTTTACCAACCTACACCCACATTTTGCTATCCGTGATTATTTCAATATCTATCTGTTGAACGGAGATATAAAGTATTATTATTTATTTATTAATAATTATTTATCGCTTTCCTGATTTTCTCAAAATTCGCTCTAACAATTTCTATCAAACTCCTACATTTTCTTTCTCCATAAATGTTCTAGTAGGAATGCATTTAACGAAGACATGAGCCCGTACATGTTGCAGGTCGTCGAATGTATGGAGGTCGCATAAAGTTGCGAGTAGCTACGCACAAGATATTTTGTTCAAATTCCTATATCTCCGTTCACAGAATACTCACGGCGAAACGTATACAGGAAAAAACATGGGTTCAAGCTAGTAAATGATAACTCGAAGGTTTAATCAAAAACGTAAGAGCCGTTTTCGAAAAAATCGTGTATAATTTTGGTCCTCCAGACCCCTTTTCCATTGATGGAACTCATTCGTGACCTTATTTTCATTTTAAAAATCATGAACAAAATTTAAAATATCTGGTGCGTTGCAACACACAACTTTCCTTAGCTCTACAACAATTCACTTTGTACATGGCTAATTCTATTTAATCAATTCATTTATCACTCAGTTAATTTGAACTTGGTCAAACAACGCTTTACGGCAGCAGGAAGCGGTAGCGCTTACAGTTCCAGATTTTATTGTGCCGCTCGTACTCATTTCAGGACCATTATAGAAGAATAGGTACACAGATAATTAATGAGGCTGTAACCACGAATTTTTTGAAGTGGATAGTAACCACTTTTGTGGAGTTATTGGGTAATAACTGTAAGAACTGGTATTAAGCGAAACGGGCGTAGATGAAATTCAGGAATTTCTAAAGTAAGCCCCATGTATTTCATGAGCGTTTTTAAACACCCACCCTTTAGGTATTGGATTGGACTACAATAGCAATTTTCTTTAACTTTCTACGAGCTCGTACTAACATTCCAGCGGAGTTTATAAGGAAAAAACTGCGCTGAAAACGCTTTTCGTCGATAATTTTGATTATTTATTGTGCTGCTCTCGTCATTTTCCCACACATGGGTAATGTTTTATGGTGTAATTGCCTTATTGAGAGCAATCAATATAAAAAATTTAATCAAAATCGTTAGAGCCGTTTTTGAGAAAAAAAATATTTGGTGTTTTGATCACTATGATAACTATATTTAAATTTCGGTGGATTTTGTTCATACCCTCATTTTGGCGTCCCATGGTAACCTGCGGACGAGATATGAAGTTTGAGGTGATTTGGTACGGTGGTTTTCTCTAAAAATCGTTCACACACACACACAGACCATTTTCCCAAATAGTGTTTTTTGGACTCAAGAGGGTCTGGAACGTAAAGATCTGAAGAAATCTCAAAATTTTTTTTTTCAGCCGATTACATAACTTTCCTTTCTACTTCGTAGAGCAAGGAAAGTAAAAATATCTGGTGTGCGGCAATCTGCAACCCCTGTAAATTCAACGCGTTTCTCCGGAAACATTTATAAAGAATGCCAGGTACCAGTTAATTGAGAGTAACCTGGAAGTTAGGTCGATATTCTTTGAACTATTTTTGGTAAAATTTGAAAATCGATATTTCACACAGAAATAATTACATAGAACAAAATATAGGCACAAAATCCTAGAAGACACTCTGTGAGATTGATGAAATCCAGTGAAGTACAATGTTTATCGACATATTTTGAATTTTATTTGTTCAATGGATCGTCTGAGGAACATTTATTGAGAACGATATATAGGTATTAACTGTTTGAAGAGATGCTGTGAGTTTGTTAAAAATCGTTAAAGCCGTTTTGCCAAAAAGCGTTGAAAAAACTTTTTTTGATTCCTAGGCCTATATCTCCGTTCACCGAATTTTCGCGGAGATATTTATGGAGACTAAAAGATAATTTAAAAATGTAATCAATATCGTTATAGCCGTTTTGGAGAAAAATGCGAAAAACCCTGGTTGTTGGTAGATTTTGGTAGTTTTCCCATCGATGGAAATCGCTCATAACAGGATGACAACAGTTTCCTTGCCCTTTGGGAAGAGGAAAGTAAAAGCCGGTAGACGGAACCCTCCCAATGACAACTTGACTGGCTTTGGAGACGAGAATTTCACGTTTTTTGCACATTCCGCATAATTTTTGTTTCCGCGCGATTGTTACATGCCGTGATGACGGGTAACAGTGAGTTCTGAAGCGTATTTCTAAAATTCACTCACTAGAACTGGGCTTCTTCTATAATATAAAAATGAATCGCAAAATGTGTTGGTAAGCGCATAACTCAACAACGCCTGGACCAATTTGGCCAAATCTTTTTTTAAAATGTTCGTTGAAGTTCAAGGATGGTTTTTACGGCGAGAAAAATTAGAATTATTGCTGGAAAACCCCTAAAAATAGCCATTTTCTTTTTCCCATACAAATGATTTGTAACTAAAACGTAGTCAATTTGAGCTTTATTGTTGCTATGGTATAACAATTGCTTTCAAATGACTTCATTTGGGGCAACAAATGTAGTTCGGGAAAATTTTATGCCAACTTTCAAGGTATGTATTATAGCAGTCACTCATAATTATTTTAGCGAACAAAATTTTCTGTCACCAAAGTTAAGGTGTGTCACTAATCACAATTTCTTAATCATTACGAAATATATCACTTAGTCATCATATTATATGATTCAGTTTCAGTGACACTTTTATTATATTTTATATTTGATAGATATTAGTTAAAACTAAATATATATTTTTGAAGATCAAATATTATTTAAGTTTGATCACTGACAATCCATTAATTTATACCACACCATAATATTTTTTTTTAGTCCCAGGGGCAATCATTAAGTGTTTGTGGTATTAATCAAGAAAACCCATGTTTCTCACATGGTCAATTGTATGTTGCCTGTTCCCGTGTTGGAAAACCATCAGATTTGTTTATCTATGCGCCAGGTAATCAAACAAAAAACATCGTATGCCACAAAGCACTACAATGATAATAATAATAATTATGATTCACATGATTAACAATAAAGCGATTACTTACTTTTAAATCATTATATATGTTTTATTTAATTATTTTTTATTCACAACGCCCTATCGCCAGGGTGACGGTTCTGTTCAGGAGAATTTTTTTAAATACGTAGGCACAAAAACTGCCACATAACAAATCTTTTTGACAGGACGAAGTCTGTCGGGTCAGCTAGTATTTTAATAAATATTTAAATTTAATAGGCCGACTGGGCTAATGGTAAGTGTGTGCTAGGGTTTGCACACTTTTTGGTCGGTGGTTTGTAAATAACGTTAAGCGTACGTCATATTTGTTGATGTAAACTCACATTGCGTATCCGGTGAGGGACGTTTCTTTGCCGGCGACTTGCCCGGTGAAGTAATATAAAACCCGCTGTCCGTCCTCGAGGGCTCCGGAGACGCTGAGGTCAGCAGCAGCTGGTGAAGATACGCCGAATACAATGAGAGCCGCCACAATTCGAAACGTCCGACGAAGAGACGCGATTCGCGCGCCTCTCATTTTATTAACATCGCGATAACGCGACACACGAGACGATAATTCGCCCCCACCTTCGACGACGCTCGGGCCGGTCTCTTGACTCAGACTGGGCCTCAGAAGCGAGAGTTGCCTTCGTCTTCGGACGCCCTCGCGAGGCGATGAGAAGGGAGGTTTTGAGGGACTCGGGCCGTGCCGCTCCGCCTCCCAGCACCAGTAGAGCGCCTTCCGCGTCCGTGCCACCCCCTCTAAGCAGTGCAGTGGGAGGATCTCTCTTGACCGCCCCCAAAAGTCTCCAACCCCACACGACTCTCGAGCTGTTCCACGCAGAATTCCTCCCTGTATATACGGCTTTCTGACTGTTCCCTCAGGTGGGACATGTACTGCAGCCTAAAGGCCGATTGTGCCAGTCCAAATGCCTCACAGGTGGATGCCTAGCATCCTAGCCTCCTAAGAAATGCCAGGTAGTTCCTGCAAGAGTCTTCTATGATGTCCACCCAAACAGAAGTGGTGCCAAAGACCAGAAATCGCTTCCTCTCAAGTCTCAGGCACAGAACCAGAACGTGGTAGGGAGTCTCCTCATCCATGCCACACCACTTACATCTAGGGGTGTCGACTATGCCCAGAACATACATGTGTTTGTTCATTTTTCAGGGCCCAGTTAAGATCCCCACAATATGCCTTCCTCTCCATCCTCAGAAGGTTCTGTCTTATCTCATGCGTTGGCTCTGAGATAAAGCGTTTGGAGTGCCTTACTCCCGCAGCATTCCAGACTGCCTGATGCATTCTTCTAAAATATTCTCCCACAGTTCTCTTGACTAGTGACAGAGAAACCCCGCAAAAGACTCAATAGGTATAGTAGACGAACCACTAAAAACGCTGCAATTATTACACAACCGGGTATAATTTTCTTGCTTTTCAGCATGATCGTGACTTATCCTATTTTATCAAATTTCGAAAAATGTCAAGACTATAACATGGGATGTGGGAAACGATAGCTCATATACAAATGACAATGTTTTTAGCACACCTCCGAGAACCAACCCATTCAATTCAGTATCGCAAAATACAACGATGGTTGGAGTGAGTCGCGAAGCTATGTATAAAATGAGTGCATGCTGAAGAGAAACGGTTACTTTCATTACATTATACCTTGAGCTCCTTCAAGCAGCAGTAGTCACTGTTATCCATTTAGATGCAATCCTACAACTCTGAGACCCGTATTATTCGACTGAGGATCGAAAAATAACGTAATTACACGGAAAATGCCAAAATTTTGGTTTTCGCTAATTTTTTTAACCATTTTTTGCCCATAAAAACCATAGGTTTCGTCCTATCGGATTGTCGAGTAGATCCCAAACGAAATTTTTACTTTCCTTGGCTCTACAAAGTAGAAAGGAAAGTTATTTAATCGGCTGTGTAATGGTTCGCGGCGGGCTGCACAGAAGAAAAAAAGATTTTCTTCAGATCTTTACGTTTCTGACCCTCCTGAGTCCGAAAAACACTATTTGGGAAAATGGTCTGTGTGTGTGTGTCTGTGAACGATTTTTAGAGAAAACCATCGTACCAAATCAGCTCAAACTTCATATCTCGCCCGCGGGTAACCATGGGACGCCAAAATAAGGGTATGAACAAAATCCCCCGAAAGTTAACTATAGTTATCATAATGATCAAAACACCAAATATTTTCTTTCTCAAAAACGGCTCTAACGATTTTGATTAAATTTTTTATATTGGTAGCTCCCAATATGCCAACTATACCATAAAATTCTCGAATGTGGGAAGATGACGAGAGCAGCACAATAAATTACCAAAACTTTCGACGAATTCGATTTTAGCGCGGTTTTTTCCTTACAAACTCCGCAAGAATGTTTAAAAAAATTGGTATCGTAGTCCAATCCAATACGTATAGGGTGAGTGTTTTAAAATACTCATGAGATGCATGGGGCTCACTCCAAAAATTCCTGAGTTTCAACTACCGCCGTTTAGCTTACTACCAGTCCAAACAGTTATTACCCAATAACTCCGCAAAATTAATTACTGTCCTTCTTCAAAAATTCGTGTTTACAGCCTCATTAATTATCTGCGTACCGATTGCTCAATAATGTTCCTGAAATGAGTACGAGCGGCACAATAAAATCTGGAACCGTAAGCGCTACCGCTTTCTGCTGCTGTGAAGTGTTGTCTGACCAAGTTCAAATGAATTGAGTAAATAGACAAAAATGTACCCGAGTGAATTGACGTAGAGCTAAGGAAAGTTGTGTTTGGCAACGCACCAGATATTTATGTCAAAGAACGAATTTTTTTCGACAACGTTGAAGAAAAACATGGCCTGGACAGTGGACGGACATTGCAGATTTGGAATCCATGGTTAAAAAAGTTATTAAAATGCGAGCGCTAAATTTGGATTGGAAATAAAAATACAAAAAAAAGAATAACATACGAAATTAATATGCTGGCAGTTAATAATGAATGTCCACTCAGTTCTGAAGCTGCAAAATCCTCGTCAAAGGAAGCTGACACGTTTGAGTTTTTCCCCAACATCCATGAACGTTTTAAGAGAAAGTGGGTTGAGCCAGTTCCTTACGGGGCATGGCTACTTCAATGCAGGGGCTCCACTTCTTGTTTCAACGACTCTCCATTTTAAACTTGCCGCCCAAGTAAATAGTCAGATCAGGTGGAAACCGGATTAAGAAGATGGCATCGTATTCCTCAGGATTCATACCTCCGCACAGTAACACATAGCCAACAGGTCTCCACCGGGAGAGTGGCAGAATGACAAACCTGCAGTGCCTCGCCAGGTATGGGTTCAGTGGATGCTTAGCGAGTGACCGGTCTCTTGCATGATAGAACGAGCGGTGCATAGCAACACACAACTTTCTGTAATCCCTTCAAGTTCGAATTCCAGCTAAGTATGAGGGTTCTATATCTTCATTCAACGCATTGATACAGGAACATTTATAAAGAACAAAACCCTGCAAATTATTACACAATGGTTTATTATTCTCATGAACAGCTTGACCTAGTATTACTGTTTCTAGACCCATCCATCCCATTCAACTCAGCATCGAGTAAACCATACAAAACATGACCTGGCTACAATGGAACTACGGAAACTAAATATTCCCCCGGCGCCAGGCGCCCGTAAAAGTATGTAGGCGTTTATGATCCGATGGAGGAGTGTGCGGAGGAAGTGGCCATGGCGCCCCCTCGGGCAAAAAGAGTTGAAAGGCGTTGCGAGTCGAGCGGGCGGGTGATTGAGTTTGATATGACGGGAGGGAGGGAGTACTAACGATGAAACGTTGACTTTCGCTGTAGTTTCCCCATTATACTGCGTTTCGTTAATTTTTTAACCATTTTTTGCCCATAACAACCATGGGCTTCGTCCTATCGGATTGCCGAGATGGCGGGCACAACTAGATACCAAATGGGATTTTTGTGAGAAAGAACGAATTTTTTAGACCACGTTAAAGGCACAAAACGGCCCAGACGGCGGACGGCGGACGGACATTGCCAATTTGGAATCTCCATGTCTTGAAACGTAAAGTATCAAATTTTGAGGAGGGGTTGTAAAAAATTTTTCGTGACCGAAAACATAGGATTATTATTATTCAGAATGACTAATAAACCAAAATGTAGAGCCAAGTTAGTTGATAGTGATTCGTAACTTTGATCGAAATCGTTAGAGCCGTTTTTGACAAAATTGGAATACCGATAAATTAATATTCGACAAATCTTCTTTTCTGAGTTAATTTGGCGTATATCTCCGTTCAACATTTATATACAGAAATAGTTATGGAGAACGAAATATGGGTATGGGTGACTAAAAGACACTCTGTAATTTGATTGATCACATCTGGTGAAGCAGTTACCCTTGAATTTACTGTACTGTTCGAAAATACGTTAATTTCGATACATTTTCATGTTTATCTCTTTTCAGTGGATTGTCAGAGGAACATTTATTGAAAACAATATGTAGGTATTAACTATTCGAAAACATCCTGAGAGTTTGGTGAAAATCGTTGAAGCCGTTGGCCAAAAAGCGTATAAAACCTATTTTTGCTCCATAGGCCTTTATCTCCGTCCACCGTATTTTCATGGAGATATGTATAGCGAAGAAAAGTTAAGTATTGATCAGTAAAAGGTAATTTGAAAGTTTAATCAAAATCGTTGGACCGTTTTCGAGAAAAATGCGAAAAACCCTAGTTTTTGGTACATTTTCGTCCCCCACCACCACCCCACCCCACCCCTCTTCCATCGACCGAAATCACCCATAACCTAATTTTGGGGTCTTCAAAAAATAACTTACAAAACAAAAAAGAACCAGCTCAATCGGATCAGCCGTTCTCCCGCAAGTCGAACTACAGACACAGGTCTGCTTAGGGAACTAGAAGGTGAACTGCGTGCTGCAGACACCGACCTAATAGTGCAAGCTGCCACACCTGAAGAGGTGGACTGCAAAGTGAACATATTTACCACAGCACTGAACTCCGCTGGGCTCTCAGTACTTGGGCAACAGAAGCACAGGGCGATCAAAGTCCCATGGTGGACTGAGGAACTTAATCCCCTCAAGCAAAGTGCAAATAGAGCCAGAAGGATGTACCAAAACACTCGTGACCCTGATACCAGAGCCACACTCTGAATTGTCTTCATCCAAGAGAAGAAGGCCTTCCACCGCGCCATCAAACGAGCCAAACGGCAAGGCTGGCGAAATTTTGTGGAAGCGGAGAGCTCTGAGAACCCCTGGGGCAGACATTACAAGTCCTCCATAGGAAAAGCAAACGTAGAGCAGGTCTTAGCTGCGATGCAAAATGAGTCAGGCTGGGCCTGCAGCATCGAAAGTTCACCGGAAACCCTCCTTGAGAAGGCGTTCCCAGATGACCAAATAGCTCGAGACACTGAAGCCCAGAGGGCAGCAAGGGAGCTGATCATGGACCCTCCGAACGAGCCCGACATCCCATTGTGGACAACAGGCGACCCACACACACACGGACCACGCGCCGAAATTAGGTTTTTTAGACTCAGTAGACCTCAAAACGTAAAGATCTGAAGAAAACCCAAATTTTTTTTGACAAGATTACTATACTTTCCTTTCCCATTGGGGTAGCAGAAAGTAAAAACATCAACTTCCATGACAGTGGACTCCGAGGTTTCAGGAACAGTCATTTTGATAAGGGAACGGACCTGTCTATGAATGAGATGAAAACGGCTGAACCAAATCAGCGCTAACTTGATGTCTAGCCCACAAGTTACCATGGGACGCCAAAATAAGGGCATGAGCAAAATCCGCCAAAAACTAACTACAGTTACCTAAATATTTTGATTACTCAAAAACGGCTATGACGATTTTGATAAAATGTTGTGTATAGAGGGCTATAAATGACACGATAATACCATAAAACTCTCAGCTGTGGGAAAATGATGAGAGCAGCACAATAAATTACCAAACATTTAGATGGAAATCGATTTCAGCGCAGTTTTTTCCTTATAAACTCCGCTCAAATGTTACTGTAATCTTCAGAATAATTGATGCGGTAGTCCAATCAAGTACCTCTACGATGATAGTTTTATACCACTCAAAACATAAATACCAGCTGCTCCAGAAAGTCTAGAACTTCGACCTTCACCGTTTCACCCGCTACCATTTCTCACGGTTTTTATCCGATTATTCACGATCCTTCTAAAAAATCACGTAGACAGTCTTGTGAACAGATTGATTGCTCAATAATAGTCGTGGCACTAGTAGGAGTAGCACAATAAATTCCATAACCATAAGCGCCTACCGCTGCATCAAACCTACTCCTGCTTTACGGACCACCGCCTTTTCACTTAATAATATATATAATTTTCACCCGATAATTATGAAACAGTAAAATCATCATTCTCAAAAACATGGTATTGACTGTCTCATTGATTCTTTGTTCACCAATAGCTCAATATTGGTCAGGGAATGAGTACGAGCACACTGAACTACGAGGCTGTAAGTTATTCTGCATTCTTCCACCGTGAAGTGATGTTTTACTTTTTTACCGAACTGAGTGAATAATAAATTGAATTAGTAGCAAAAGCCCTGAACACCAGTAGATTTAAATAAGCTAAGGAAAGTTGTGTGATGCGTTGCACCTGATATTTTGATACGCTCGACGGCGTCGATTTTCATTCTAGATTCCGATTGTCGAAAGAAACGATGATGTACGTACTTCGATGATTCAAGCACGGGTAGAATCCTCAAGTGTTCGAAACCACTCAGTTTCGCCGACGACGAAATTCCCCCCAACACTCGCGTTCTACGGTCTTTGTAAGTACAAAAACAATATTTTATTGACCAATCACGATACATACCTTGCAGCATAAATACCTACCACGTTACGTACCAACGTTACGGGCGTAGAACACGTAAATAATTATTTTTGATTAATGCTCGCAGGTTCAATGCAAGTAGCCGTAGAAGACGAAGTTCTGCCTCCCTCATTGTGAGACAAGGGCCTAGGCCATTGCACCACACACCCCACTTTCATAAAAATGTTATCGAGCAAAGACGAAATCTTAAAGAGCGTTTTACCATCGAGCCAAAATGACACGGGCCATTGGTGCTATCAGCTGTACCTGTGTGACAATTCAATCCCCAGGCATATGTGAATAACTACTTTATGCAATCTTAACGTCATGTTCTTACCTCATGAAGTGGTGTTCATTCAAAAGACAAGTAACGTAACCTCATGGAAGAATATGGCTGATTGATATAATGGTTCATGTGACTTCCCCCTCCTCCAATAATGGGGTATCTACCTTCATTCAACACGGTTCCACAGAAACTTTTAATGAGAACATTGTTATTGGTTAAGTACAATGGTAAAACATGGTTGGGCGCATGGGAGCTTGTGTTGAGAAATAAATTAACGCGGTGAGAGTGGGTGAAAACTGTATTACACTTTATCAGTATAGCAATATGAGTTAAGAGTGGGAGTCTTTTAGCACGACACAAGAGGGCGCTGAATACGTGAACTGGTTGCGCGGGAAAGGAGAACGAGTTAGCAGCCAGAGAGCTGCGAAACGAGTGTCTATAGTGAGAACTGAGTGAGGATTGTGTGTTTGGTAAGAACTGTTGTGGAGGAAGTAAATGGAGGGGTGGGAAGAGGATATTTTGGGAAGTACAAAAAGGGGAAATCTATTGTCGCTTCGAAAATTAAACTGAACTCTCTTTGTCTGGAGAAGAAGCCGACTGACCGTGCAGTTCAGACTTCTCTGCGGCTAACATCTAAAAGGCTCTTGGTCAGAAATAGATGGACTGAATGCACCTGGGGAAGGCTCAAGGTCAAGATTCCAACTAACTCCTGTGTCAAACAACGGGATGGCTGCGAGCATAACCATAATCGCGATAGCCATTTTTTTTGCAAAAAGCACTAATCCTCTGTTCAATTCCGGAGAAAACCCCGTTTATTTTGACGGTAGACAGAGGGGTCGCTGGACGGTCACCTGACGCTGGTGGGGGCGCTGGAAGGGATCGCCTCTCCTCCTTCCTTTCCTCTTCATTTTGGTTTATATTCATTCTGAATAATTGGTTTATTATTCATTCAAATAATAACCCTATGTTTTCGGTCACAAAAATTTTTTTACAACTCCCCCTCAAAATTTGATACATTACGTTTCAAGACTTGGAGATTCCAAATTTGCAATGTCCGTCCGCCGTCCGACGTCCCCCGTCCAGGCCGTTTTGTGCCTTTAACGTGGTCTAAAAAATTCGTTCTTTCGCCCAAAAATCCGATTTGGTATCTAGTTGTGCCCGCCATCTCGGCAATCCGATCGGACGAAGCCCGTGGTTGTAATGGGCAAAAAACGGTTAAAAAAATTAACGAAACGCAGTACAACGCGGGAGCTACTACCAACGTTTCGTCGTTTGAACTCCCTCCCTCCCGCCCGTCTCAATAAAAAACGGCGGCAACGCTGCAGGGCGGGCGGCTCAACTCCCCTTTCGCCTCGCAACGGGTTCGCTCGAAGCGCCCGACGGGGCAAAATCATCAGACGTTTTGTTTCCGTAGTTCCATTGTAGCCAGGACATGTTTCGTATGGTTTACTAGTATTCGATGCTGAATCGAATGGGATGAGGGAACACTAATACTAGGTCAAGCTGTTCATGAGAATAATAAACAATTGTGTAATAATTTGCAGGGTTTTTCCTCTCCCTCTCCGATTCTTTTTCTTCCAATTTTTTGGCGCATTCCTGATCTGACTTTCTTCACACACAAGAGCCGTATTATACCCCTTCCTTTTCACCCCCTTTTTTAATGTGAAAAGTGCAACAGGTTCGGTTACATTGTCCAAAAAAGCCTTGCGTGTCTGTACGATCAACTGTGGCTTTTCTTAAAAGCGTTGGCGCCAATCGAAGAGCCTGGGAAACTTGGGTGAGTCCTCTTTCATTTCCTCATTCCGTTTATGTTTTTCCTGGTGTATTCTTTTTCCAGGTGCTCGCCGATTGAGGGTGATCAGTCCAGCGATCAGAATTACACGAGTTACCAGGGAAATTTGGAGATTCTCGCATATTTCCCCACTACTACCCTCGGGATAATTGCTATTTCGGGGTACTTTTGCGCTTCATGGTGTTACAGTCCACCAAGCTACTTGAGCACAAAAAAGAGGGATTTTCCCCGAACAACTTTTAACACCTCATTTTCCGTTATTGTTAATCCTTTCCCCAACCAGTGGAGACACTATCAATCAAACAATCACTTCGTGAGAACCAGAAACGCTTTCGAGTGTGGAAACGGACATTTCTTGTCCTTTCATTCGGCCTTCGACTCACCTGATTCCATAGGGCAAAATTGGCAGTGCACTACCTGCCGACACACTCCCAGTGGAACTCGTCCCATACCCAGCACTGGGGTGTCTGTGACGGATCCTTTCAGACCTAATCTCGACGCACAAGCTCTCGTCATGAAGGTGGCTTGGCTAGCAGGGTCTATCAACACACGGACCTCTTGATGATGACCATTGGCATCCAACACCTCAGCTCTAGCAGTGGCCAACAATACTTTCCCTCGTTTACTCGAGGTATAAATTTGCATGGATACTGACTCTGTGGATTCTGCACTGGATGATGCTGCTGGCAAAGCTGCGTCATCGGTACCCTTTCGCCGCCTGAGGTGCAACAGGACATGGTGCTTACCAAAGCACTGGCGTCAACCCTTTCTATTGGCACACTGCGCTACCAAATGACCAGTACGTAGGCACTGGAAGCACAATTGCTTCTCCCTGACAAATGCAAGACGCTGATGCACGTCCGCCTGACGGAATGCACCACACTGGTCCAATGCATGGCCCTTGTTACATTTTAGGCAGTTACTTCTATTATTGTTTGTGCCAAGCAGCAAGGTTGTAGACCCCTTGCCTGATGAAGACTTGGCTTGGGACCTTGGGGTGATCGCCAAACTGCTCGCTGAGTGTGCTGCTTCTAACAGGCGGGCTTGTTCTTGCAGGAACCATGTAAATTGCTGGATAGATGGCTCAGGAGCAGTCAGTAGGGGTCGTTCCCAGTCCTCCCGGAGCTTGCTATTCAGCTTTTTACAGCAAGTAAACAACACTGGAACCGCCCACCCTTCTACATCATACCCCAGAGCCCCAAGAGCTCCTGTAGCCTCAGTGATCTGGCTAGCCAAATTCCGAATATGGGATGGTTCCTGTGGCGTGCTAGGAAGAGCAATGTTTCTAAATGAGCATGACTGATCCAGGGCAGTCATAATAGCTGTTGTAGTCTTCTGCGACATCACTGTGGAGCACAACGTTAACATGCCTCCAATGGGTCACTCGTGTTTCGCGAACAAAACTCACAGAAAAATCACATATTTGAACACCTACCTCTCCTCCTTAACTGTAAAGAGGAGTAACATCATTATGTAACCAGATACTGTTCAATACACCATGGTCCTAGCCAGTGTCACTGCCCACAGTTCGTAAATATCTCACCCACATAGTGTACCATTTGGGAAAACGGCCTGTGTGTTTGTAGACACGATTGTCATAATGGCGAAACCAAATCAGCTACAACTTAATATTTACCCTGCATATCACCATGGGACGCCAAAATAAGAAGATGGCGAACCTTCTTTTATCAATCTAACGATTTTGATTACATTTTTATGTTGAAAGTGCCAAATAAGTCAAAAGAACAACAAAAATGTTCATTAGTATAAAAATGATGATAGCAGCCCAATTAATTATCAAATATTATTGGAATTAGGCACTAGTCAAAAATTTTTCAACGCCCTACCCATCAGAGGTGGATACACTTTTACTTATGACAACTCAGACTTCTACAATTTTTCTAAAGCTCAGAGTAATGGTGTCGTGGCGATTATCGCGTTCTAAAATGTTTCTTTGCGTCCTGTTCTGAATACACAATTTTAACTTGAAACGATGATCAAATTCAATAAATATACATAATATATTTTCATCAGCTACCAAATAACATATGTCATCCATAAAACAGGAGTCCAACAATTGCTAACTGATAACATTGTCCTTTTTCCGAGAAAAGCTGTCCCAATACACGTTGGGCCAGTTTAGACCATAAGTTGCGATTGTTAATGAATAATTCTGCAAAGGTTCTGACTCTGACTTCCGCGATACCGTAGTTTGAAATTTCAATTAGGGTGTAACCATATTTGTGGGTACATCATTTGTATATCGGCTGTGTGTAAAATAAGTTAGTACCTCTGTTACGTCTGTTAGTAATAGAGACCCTGGTAAAAGACGGTTGTTTAGTGAAAGCCCCGAACTGTTTCAACTGGATTCGTCAAGAACAACTCGAATGGGCGAGGTCGTTGAGAACGGTTAAGTATCGAATAACATGAATGCCAGGAGGCCACGCCACTTCCAAACGTCCCAGGTCGGAGTACTTTTGCATAAAACCAAGATAAGCGTCGCGGAGCGTCTTCTTTTAGCGCAATTTGTTTTCAACGTTGTACCAATGGCGCACAGCGGTAATTGAACTACTTCAAAAAGGAGGAAACTTCTGTTTGGAAAATGGAAGCCAAACAACATAAGAGCCGTCTAGATTTCGCCTAAGTGTTTCCAAGGATCTAAGTTATCTGGATCCACATGATCAACCACTTGTCCTGCTCGGATTTCCAAAATGGTTTCAGAACATCCTGCACCTTCTCATCCAGCGTGAAAAGCGAGAAACAACGATCAACAGATGAGGAAAACGTAGAAGATACGAGTATTTCTCCGATTAAACACCCAACCAAACACTTTGTGGATCATTATCTGTGAAGATTCATTGAAGATATTTGGGTACAGAGACACTCCCAACAAGTACATTAAATTCTCTGTCAGCTAAAAGTAGCTTCATGAATGAGGCCACATTTTAAGACAGTACAGGCACAGTTGGTAAATATGAACGTACGTTTTGGACAACTACAGCGTGAGCCGTCCGAATTTGGAGTAAGGACACAGTTCACAACACCTTGACCCAGAATCAATAGCAAAACGTATAGGCGTTAATGTATCATTTCTATCATGAATGTGCCCATCAGCAATATCCAGAATGTCCTGATTTGGCACCACTGGTGTAGCAAAGAGCAACTGCTGGGAGGTTGGCTCATTCACACCTGGCAGTAGGGCAGTTTGAGGGTCATCTTGCTCTTGAATCATCTTGCACAACTGAGCGATTCAAATGAAATGAGCTGTGATGGTTATAACTTTGGCAATTGTTTATAGCACATTTCCTAGTGGACTTAGTTTGTGTGGGCGCGGCTTTCCAAACATCTAAAAACGCGGCTTGAATCTTTCAAAAATGCAAAACTTTCGGAAACTATAATGTCCTTATACTTCAAGCATTTATAAATATGATGGTTTCCTTAGCAACATGGACAAATAGGATAAAGAGTTGCTAAGGACCTACATATATGCAGTCATTTTTATGCACGTCGGGTAGTGAGGTAGCATGTCTCGAGTAAAATGTCAATGCTAGATCACCTGATGGAGATGTTCCAGTTGGGCTTCCTGAAAGGGATCGGGACTCTGTACAGCTGCATCCTATCATCATGTTTGGAAGGTTTCAGGGTAAATTCCCAATACAATGGCCACGGGTACATTCGCGTGGAACTCCAGTTCCTGATTTGGAACGGTTTACTAGTGTCACTGTTACTGGTGAGCGTAACAGTAGCGGTAAGAGTTGAGCAAAGTTTTGTTGTAAAAGTGAATGTAAACAGCGCGCGAAAGAATATGGACCGCTCCCTCTGATAAGGCAATATATCGATATATCACGACCGAGGTCAGGTTATTGATATGCCCAAAATCGTAGGCTTGACTCGCCACGTTTGAAATTAGAAATAACAACAGCTGTACGATTATGCCAATTATTTAATGTTCATTATGTAATACCCCGTTATATAATTATTTTAAATGTACAAAGACTATGAAAAGGAGTTAATTCAATGAAATTAAGAACGGGTATATGGAATAAATATGAGATAACTAACGGATTGATATCGATACATGCAGTCGTAGCGTTATCAAGCGACCTATCGATACATGCAGTCGTAGCGTTATGAAGCGGTCGGTCCATATTCTTTGTTTCGCCCCTGGAAACATTCCGATCTATCGCACTCATCTCTGCCGGTAATCTCATTACCCAATTAGGGTGAGAAGCATGATGTCAGTCATACTCAACTTACTCACGCTGAACCACGACCCCTTACGAATTGACCGCTTGGAGTTGTGGCCATCCCGTCTACACCTCCATTCAAAACCATGCAAGGAACCAGCCTTTGGAGACAATTTCATCCACGCACCACATTCATACTTCTCTGAGATAAAACCGACGCCCATACACCAATGCACAACACTCCGTAAGCCTTCCACTCTCAATTGATGGATCAAATCGGTATTAATTGGCCCATCCATGGCTGGTCGAATAATATCACAAAAAATAAACGCGAAGAGGGCAGTGGGGAAAGCACTAAAGCAGGAGAATTCGGACGAGCGCGAAAAAAATTGGATACGTAACCAAGAAAGACCGGAGAAAGGCGCATGCGGTGGCGGCAACTCGACAACTTAAGAACGATATTTCGGTTACAACGGAAATTTGCCGAAGGGTGGGATTCGCAGAATTATTCTATAGTTCAAGGGTTAGTCGAACGATTTAAGTCATATTGTGAAGAATACTAGCGCTAGAAAGTTGCCAGTGATGAAAGTTGTAACTAGCACCAGTATCAGTGACGCTCTTCAACGTTCCGAATCGTGAACCGAAGAACCGGGCGAATGTACCCTTGACCATTTTATTGGGGATTAGCCGGTTCAGCTGTGAGAGGAGGTGGAGCAGGCAACAGTCATAACTAATGCGGAAGCGTACGAGGCGATATGCGAGTTGAATCTGGGGAGTCAAATAGGGATGTTCGATGGTGGAAGAAGAACACCAGGTAGACTCCAAAAAAAGACGATGAGGCTCTTTAACATGGCAATGAGTCTTAGTGATTAGGAAGCCTATAAGGCGTCCCTCACAGAATATAATAAGGCCTAGTGGGGGGCTAAAAGAAGATCCTCACAGAGCTTCTGCAGAGGCATGCAGGACTTGTTCTCTATGGCTAATCTACAGAAGGATCTCACAACAGAAGATAGGCTAATTATAGGTCTGATACAAAAGGCAGAAGCATACATTGGGAACGGTAAGGAGGTGCTCGAGGAACTCATGGCAGTTCCCTTTCCAGGGTCTCTCAGCATGCCACAACGACTGAGTAACCCACAGGAGCCAGATGATGGGGGAAACAACTGCCAGCAGCATGAAAGGGAGGTGCTGCTAAGAGCATCCAGAGAAATATTTATGCTCATTTAAACCCTTCAAGACATCAGGGGTGGACGGGCCTGTTCTAGCAATGCTACAGACCCTGGTGCCACTGTTGGTGAGGTGTACAGTGGCAGCTTGACACAGCTAAATGCAGTCGACCACTTGGGTGGCAACACGTGTTCTGAAGGATGATATTCTAGTTGCAAAGGGAAATCGATTGACGGAGAGGGATGAACAGTTTGATTCCATAGTTCAAGAGAGTCATTCAATTTGAATTTTGACGGGCTTAGCGCTAGGCAGTGTCCAGCGTTGTAACTAGCGGCTATCAAATAGCTGTTCCAAATTATCAAAGCTTTAACGTTGCGACCCGCACATTGGGATTTAACTCAAAACAAAGCAAAGTTAGTTTGAGTAAAATGGAATCTCAGCACCATAACGTCCAACAGTTCACAGGAGTTCCAAAGAAAGTTCACAATAACACTTGGGGTCGTGGTTGAATCCCAGGACAATGGCCGCAGATACATTTGCCTGGAACTATGGTACTAAATCACTATTAAATCACACGGGAAATAAGATGAGGGTGGGATTCACACAACAATTCCACAGTTCAACGGTTAGTCTAGTTTTTTAATTCGAATTTTAAGAACACCGTTCCCGATTACGAACCGAAGTTCCAGGCAAATGTACGGCCATTGTTCTAGGATTCAACCGGGGCCGTTTGACCAAATGTAGATAATGACGCGAAATCGAGTAAAAAACGGAAAGTGAATGGCTCGAAATGCAAAGGAAAAACTGTCGAGTCTTGGCAGTATGGTTCACGAGAACGGCTCACGGCAGAGCGGTTCACAATAACAGTTGAAGCCCTTTCGACCAATTGTTAACAAATAATAGCGAAGGCTCAAAATCGAGTATAAAACTAAATGCCTCGAAAATATGTCGTCACCCCAAATGTAAACGGGTGTGTTAAATTGAAAATAGCACTTAACCATTGTTTTTGGGCGTCCGAATGTAGAGAGGGGTCTGTCGATTCCAACTCATTCATTATTCAACGGGTACTCGTTATCACAGTCGTGCATACAGCTCATCCAACAAGTGACAATGTGCTTGGAAACTTCCACTTTCAAAGCAATAATATCTGCCGGCAGATCTATAACCCACTCAATACAGTGTGACAAGCACGACTCAGCATGACGAATGTATTCAGCCGATTAAGACCATGGCACCTCCATTCAACACCTGTCTCCCAAACCACTTTTCACGCTAGGTCATCCTTTCAACGCATTCGGGACGACATCAAACCGACATTAATACACCAATCGAAAACAATACGTCCGCCTTACAATCGATGAATCTAACCAGCCGAAATGAGCCTATCCATGGCTTGTCGGAAAATTGCGAAAAGGGCAATGCTGAAAGACATACCAAAAATACTATCAATCTGACGAAATTAGGTGGGCGAACACCTTGCCGACAACTCCAGAACTGACTTTTGCAACTCTTAATTGACGAAGCGAGGGACCGAAATATTCCATAGTGAAAAAAGTTGGTAAAAGCAAAGAATATGGACCGCTCCCTCTGGTAAGGCAATATATCGATATATCACGACCGAGGTCAGGTTATCGATATGCCAGACATCGCTCATAGACTCTCCCCCACAAACTGCGCCGGTGACGCATATCGATATTTGCAGTCGTAGCGTTCAAGCGAGCTATCGATACATGCTGTCGTAGCGTTATCAAGCGGTCGGTCCATGTTCTTTAGTTCACCCTAAAAGGGTAAAATTTCAACGGCTAGTGAGATTCATTTCGACTAGGCACTGAACAGCTGAATATCACATTTGAGTTCATTGGCTTCAGCCATTCATTCTCAATAGAGTCGACCAATACTAATCAAAATAATTGTTTACAGCCGCTTGTAAAAAAACACGTAGACATTTGGTGCCGCCAAAGAATGTAAATAGCATCGTAAGAACCGATTGCTCTTCAATTGTGACGTCATGTCAACACAGCTGTTTGTTTTTCGGCGCCATACAGCTCAGAACCCGAAAATGTCAAATTTTCACCATGAGTGACTTTGATTATAATTCCTCTCAGCTCATTTCATCAATTGATTCGTGTGTTAAGTAAATTTTAGTAATCAACAATAATGAAAACAGTGTTGTAATAATACAGTGTATAACACGTCAAAGTAGGTTATGATGAGATGATTAGCTGCCATACGTCCAAGTTTGTATTGTGATACCGACTAGTTGCAAACGATTCATGTTATTTAATACATCTGTTATCCGACGACGTGCAATTATCAACTTGGCCTGGTTAAAGTGCACCGATCTTCAGTAATCACTTCTTCATTATGGGTAGATAAGATTAATAAGTTGTACACTTTGAATTTTTTATTTTCTTGTGTTTACAAACGCCCTAGTTAGCACTGACTTTGGTACCCTGACTTTGTATGATTAGGGCGTATTGTACCTCTCCTAGGAGTTCTTCGTTGAGCGATAAAATAATCGCTAATCGCTTACAGAGCAGTTTACCTCACACGAGACCAATTCGTTCTTTGTTGACGTAATTTTAGTATGTAGAATCTCCACGGCGTTTTGTGCATTTTGGTGGGGAATCTGTCTACTTTGAGCTTATGCTTTATCAGCGCTGGGTAGAATCCCAGAATAGTGGCTGCAGGTACATTTGCATGGAACTTTGGTTCGTCATTCTGAACGTGTTCAGTAGCATCAAAGATACTGGTGAGCTTAAAGTAGCGGTAAGAGCTGAGCATGGTTTTCTCGTAAAAGTGAACGTTAACAACGCGCGCGAAAGTAACGGGAAGAATGTAAACAATGGAGATGCGCGCGAAATTGAGTAACAATAATAAATATCGCTAACGTAAATGCAACATAACACACGTTGACGACCACAAAAATAATAAAAATATCTGGTGCGTTGCAACACACAACTTTCCTTAGCTCTACGTCAATTC
Source organism: Pachypeltis micranthus (assembly GCA_020466155.1). Classification (NCBI taxonomy): domain Eukaryota; kingdom Metazoa; phylum Arthropoda; class Insecta; order Hemiptera; family Miridae; genus Pachypeltis; species Pachypeltis micranthus. The sequence goes on along the minus strand of CM035771.1, from coordinate 54,235,668 downwards.
ACTTTGTACATGGCTAATTCTATTTAATCAATGCATTTATCACTCAGTTAATTTGAACTTGGTCAAACAACGCTTTACAGCAGCAGAAAGCGGTAGCGCTTACAGTTCCGGAATTTATTGTGCTGCTCGTACTCATTGCAGGACCAATATTGAGCAATCGGTACACAGATAATTAATGAGGCTGTAAACACAAATTTTTTGAAGAAGGATACTAATTACTTTTGCAGAGTTATAGGGTAAAAACTTTTAGAACTGGTATTAAGCGAAACGGCGGTAGTTGAAATTCAGGAATTTCTGGAGTGAGCCCCATGTATCTCATGAGCGTTTTTAAACACTCACCCTATAGATATTGGATTGGACTACAATACCAATTGTTTAAAAACATTCTACTAACATTCCAGCGGAGTTTATAAGGAAAAAACCGCGGCAAAAACGCTTTTCGTCGAAAATTTTGATAATTTATTGTGCTGCTCTCGTCATTTTCCCACGGATGGGAATTTTATAGTAAAATTATCTTATTAAGAGCTACCAATATAAACAATTTAATCAAAATCGTTAGAGCCGTTTTTGAGAAAAAAAAATTTGGTGTTTTAATCACTATGATAACTATAGTTAACTTTCTGTGGATTTTGCCCATGCCCTTATTTTTGCGTCCCGTGGTAACCTGTAGGCTGGACATCAAGTTTCAGTTGATTTGGTACGGTTGTTTTCTCTAAAAACCGCGCTAAAATCGATTTCGTCGAAAATTTTGATAATTTATTGTGCTGCTCTCGTCATCTTCCCACATTCATGAATTTTATGGTATAATTGGCATATTGGGATCTACCAATATAAAAAATTTAATCCAAATCGTTAGAGCCTTTTTTGGGAAAAAAATATATTTGGTGTTTTGATCACTATGATAACTATAGTTAACCTTCGGTGGATTATGTCCAAACCCTTATTTTGGCGTCCCATGGAGGCCTGCGGGCGAGATATCAAGTTTGAGCTGATTTAAGTACGGTGGTTTTCTCTAAAAGTCGTTCACACACACACAGACCATTTTCCCAAATAGTGTTTTTCGGACTCAGGAGGGTCTGAAACGTAAAAGATCTGAAGAAAACGAATTTTTTTTTCAGCTGATTACATAACTTTCCTTTCTACTTCGTAGAGCCAAGGAAAGTAAAAATATCACACCTCCCAAGTTACATATCCCAATGGGGGGGGGGGGCTGCTTTGATGTCTTCAAATAACTCCCTCATAATATTTGACGGCTTACATTGCCACCAATCAATGAATCAATGTATTAATTTGCATATCCGTGGCTGGTCGAATAATATCACAAAATGTTACGCGAAGAGAGCAGTGGGGAAAGCACTAAGAAGGAAAAGGCGAACGGGCACGAAAAGGTGAGGAAATACGATCACGGTACATTCACAGTTGCGGCAATTCTAACTGAAGTACGATATTACGACGTTACAACTAAACATTTATGAAGCGTGGGATTCATAGTTCAATGCTTAGTCTAATGATTTAATTCGAATTAGTTGCCAGTGGTAAAAGTTACAACTAGCGCCAGTATCAGTGAGGCTAGTAAACGTTTTGAATTGTGAGCCAAAGAGCCTGGCAAATGTACCCACGGCCATTGTTTTGGGATTCAACTCAGCGCTGATAAGGTGATTTGGTGCTTTTTTTGGCGTTTGAGGTTGCAATCTGTGGCTATCACACTGTAGTGTTCACTCTTTGCGAGCTGCTACTTCCAACTGTTTACTGGCTAGCTCGTTCTACTGTCTTCAAAGTTGAGATGAATCGCTAAGGGCCACTTTATCAATGTCAAATCTTCGAATAACTAACTTCCGATGACCCCTTAATCAATTCACTTTGATGGCTGCCTAGTACTAGGTGTCAGTCATCAGTTTTTGATGAGTTAGTCGCATCCCAATATTTACTCTCACCGAATATCGTTGGCTCACGACCCTTTGGGGCACTTTATCATTTCTCCAGTTAAAACGTTGACTTGGCCTGTAAATGACATACCGGCCAACTGTTGAACTTTTGCACTATGGACTAACTTGGGGAATAACTTTTGCACTATGGACTACGCCTTGTTTATATAATGAAGGTCAAAAGAGGAAGCGTTCAAAATTGAACCTAATTTCGCCAAATATTTCAGAGAGCGTTAAGTATAGACCTATTCTCTTCTTTTTTTTTTTACAGTTTTCACCAAAAATGAGGTAAAAACCATGAATAGTCAAATTCAAACTTGGAAATCTAGAAAATTTATTCACACAAAAAGTTGGTAGGTATATCCACGGGTTTCGTTCAATGCACCTGTTTCTTAGCCCTGTAACAGGAATCTTGCAATCCATAAAGAGGACTGTATCAGTCAGTATTTCTAATTAAGAAAAAATATGTTTCTGTTTCTCTTTCAACATCCCAAAATCCCACTCAGGTTTAACATGTTTCTTAGGGTTTTTTGATGTAGTGGCCCGAAGCTTTCAGTTCGTTACAAGGCCAACATTGCCTAAGGTCAAACTACCTTCAGCTCCTACTGCAAGCTAGAGAACTACGAATAGACAGAGGGAAAATGGGCAGAGTGGCAGGGTAATTACCAAAAAAGCGAGCCAAATGGATGCAGGCATCAGCATCCAGGTGCATACATTCAGAACCAGGCACTGCTTGGTTAATATAATTTCAGTTTATTGTTCAATCAAGTTGTGTTGTGTAATTACAATGTGTTGAACACAAAATGGTGTGGCATAGACTATTGCCGAAGGGCCACTTTCACCTGACAGATCCAAAAGTCGTTGAAAATGATCTTCATGCAGCCATTTAACAACTGAAATCTCCAGTTTAGTCATTAAACAACCATTAACAAGTTTTGTGAAGCCTGCCTGTTCTACCTCATAGTTGTCTCATTTTCGTGTTGACTTATTATTATTTAAGGTATGAAATATCAAAGGTTGCAGTGCAGTTCAATTAACCTAGGGTGCCCTTTATCATCTATAGAATGATCTGACATAACCTCCTAAGTGTTAGGCATGGGTGTGGGTTGCACATCAGCGTGTTAGTAGGAAGGAAAGTTGTGTGATTGACTTAAATTTTGTTGTGGTTTTCTTACTATCTTTGCAAATAAGGCCTACTGAGTCAATAAATACCATTTGCAACGCAGCTGAACTAAATCTCAAATGTTATATTGCACCTGCAGGTCAACATGGAATACTAAAATAAGGGTATGAGCAAAATTGGTCTAAAAGTAGCTATACATACATTTTTTTTTTGCAAAAACAGCTCTCACAGTTATGTTTTTGTATCAACAGTTCCAAATACCAGCGCTATCAACTTTCCTCCCTAGGAAAATGATAAGACCGGCACAATAAGTGATCTCAAGTGTATTTTGATATGTTGCCTGTACGACGGAAGTTTAATCATGATCACAAGATAAAAGCAACCCAAGAAATTCTGAAATTGAAACTAATGTCTTTTTCACTATAACAACCCTCTTTTCACAGTTTCTTCCTGTACTTGTTGAATTCTAAACCTGAATTTCCCCCAAAAAATATCGTGTTGAATTTTTAATGGAGGTCGTGGCATAGGCAGCAGCAGCGCAATAAATTCCAGAACTTAAGAAGCATTTCCACTTTCTACTTGGAATGTCAAGTTACGTTTAATTTCACTGTTTTCCCTGTAAATCTGCATTATTGCGCATGAATCTTCTTTTTAAGTAATAGTGTTGCAAGTCACATAAACTACCTATCTAGTACTTACTCAATAAGGGGGGGGGGGGGTTGCGATATGAGTAGGAGCAACCCAAAAAATTCTGGAACGTTAAGCACCGCCAGTTTCTTCGTAGATCGTTAAGTTCTACCTAGTTCATTTAAATTGAGTGAAGAATATATTCAGTAAGACGTGTGCGATAAAAGTCGCCTAATGTGCATAGGGCAGAGTTAAGTTTCGCTTTGCCTGCGAGGCTGTTGGTAGCCTGAGGTCAACCTGGAGAGGGAGTGTTGCTGGTTTGGAGTTTATTAGTGGCTGTTGTTCTGACTGAAACAGCAATAAACTTCAGTTGAAGTGAACTAGGGCCTTTTTTTAAAAATGACTGCAGCCTCTATCAGGTTCAAATATCTGGTGCGTTGCAACACACAACTTTCCTTAGCTCTACAACAATTCACTTTGTACATGGCTAATTCTATTTAATCAATTCATTTATCACTCATTTAATTTGAACTTGGTCAAACAACACTTCACCGTAGCAGGAAGCGATAGGGCTTAAAGTTCCGGAATTTAATGTGTTGCTCGTACTCATTCCCGGACCATTATTGAGCAATTGGTACGCAGATAATTAATGAGGCTGTAACCACAAATTTTTTGAAGGAGGATAGTAATCAGTTTTGCAGAGTTATTGGGTAAACAGTTTTAGAACTGGTAGTAAGCGAAACGGCACTAGTTGAAATTCAGGAATTTCTGGAGTAACCCCCATGTATCTCATTAGCGTTTTTAAATACTCACCATATAGGTATTGGATTTAATTACAACACCAATTTTTTTTTAACATTCTACAAAAATTCCAGCGGAGTTTATAAGGAAAAACCGCGCTAAAAAGTCTTTTCGTCGAAAATTTTGATAATTTATTGTGCTGCTCTCGTCATTTTCCCACAAATGGGAATTTTATGGTATGATTATCTTATTAGGAGCTACCAATATAAACAATTTAATCAAAATCGTTAGAGCCGTTTTTAAGAAAAAAAATATTTGGTGTTTTGATCACTATGATAACTATAGTTAAATTACGGCGGATTTTGTTCATACCGTTATTTTGGCGTCCCATGGTAACCTGCGGGCGAGATATCAAGTTTGAGCTGTTTTGGTACGGTGGTTTTCTCTAAAAATCGTTCACAGACACACGGACACACAGACCATTTTCCCAAATAGTGTTTTTCGGACTCAGGAGGGTCTGAAACGTAAAGATCTGAAGAGAACTCAAAATTTTTTTTTCAGCCGATTACATAACTTTCCTTTCTACTTCGTAGAGCTAAGGAAAGTAAAAAAGTCTGGTGTTATGATCACAATGGAGCATTGAGGATCAAAAAACAAAAATTCGTTGCTGTCCTTAAAAAATGTTTAATTTTAAAAAAATAGTCACGTGACTTTTTTTTATGGAAAAATCTTTTTGTTTGTAATATTTCCTTATATTATTACAGAGCCAGCTCTGGAGATGAATGCTCTTCCTATCGAAATAATGGAAGAGATATTCACTTACCTGACGGTAGAAGAATTGTTGAAATGCTCGCTGGTCTCGTTAAAATGGCGAGAAGTCATCAACTGCAACAAAATCTGGTCTGCGCTTTGCGTCAAACAAGGTATCTCAGACACGGAATATATTGATACCTCGTCCATGCTCATAAAGAACCCAATGAGGGCTTATCGAGAAAGTGGCCTCACAACTAAGGGGCGTCTCTCCCCAATGTGTCATTGGAAATCTCATTACTACCGGTTTTCTGCTCTCAAGAAGAATTGGAGAACAGGAAATTTCGCTCTCATCCACGTTGATCCCCATGTGAAGCATTATAAAGACGATCTGATATTGCATGTTACTGATCGAGGCCTTACTGTAACCGATGTTCACAAATTAGACTCCCCTTTTGTCATAAATAAAGTTGAGCCAATGGAGAACGTCGATTCGTTTACCACTCACAGGGGTCTTTTGTTTTACACTCAGAAAAATCGTTTGGTGTGCATGAAAAGGGTTGATTCCTCCTTTGTTAATCATTATGAAATCATCGCGCCTATACAAAATCCGCCAAATCAGGTTAGACATCCGCTGCTGTCACCGACGCTGTTGTTTAAAATTACTGACAAGTTTTTGGTTATTCAAGCACCAACCGAATCATGTTTACTTACATTTTATAACTACCAGACTGGTGAATTTGAGAAAACCGTCGACTTGAACGAACAGATCAGCTCTTCCTCTGCACGAATCATCTGTCTAGAAGCATTCGATGGTAATGTGGTGTTTTCTGCTTGCTGTCGGGAAAATGAGTACGTCGTACTTTATGATTACTCTACAGGTCTGATCAATTTTAAGAAGATAATTGACAATCGGCCGTCAAAACTCATAGCATCCAAGAATTTCGTCTGTTCAAAGTTGCACAATGAACCGCATGCAAACTCTTGCGTCCTTCATGTATGGTCTGTTCACACAGGAGCCGAAGTTGACTTTTTGTGCATCGATTCGGAATCTTCGGTCATTTGTTTGGTCGACAATCGGTTGATCTATTCACAAGATAACAAGATTCACGTTCGAGGGCTCATCAGTTCACAACCCGATATTGTGTTAAAGTGTAACAGTTCTGAGATGGTGTACGTCGAACAAGATATACTCGTAGTCAATCGGTTGTCTACTTTGGAGTTTTGGGATTTAACGAAGGGAAAGCGGATGTTCTCATATTTTCGAGGCTTGTTGGATAGCATGTGGGTCGATGAGAAGCGCATTGTTGTCAACACCAATCGGTTTCCACGAGCTTCTCAACATAAAAGCTTCATGTTGGCATTTTGGTGAGGCTCCCTAGAATAACCTTGTACGTACTGCTGTGCATCCTGGGATCATACACAGGCTTGGTTTCTCATTTTACTTGTTTTTGTGGTGTTATAGAATGCACTCATAGAACAATATTGTCAATTTCAATCACTAACCTAAAATTATTCGCAGATCACTTCAACTTAATAAAGAGAAAAGACTCTTTTCTTGGGGAATAAACAACAAATTTCTTGTGATTGATTATGATGGTAGCATTTCTACAAAATGAACTGAATTTGTACATGATTGCGCCTTGTATATAACGATTGTAAGGAAACGCAATAGAATAATGTTTGTGTGATATTAGGTTTAAATTATTGAGAGACTAGTTGGTATTTTTGGACCCTAAGGAAAATATATTTTGTTGTCCTGAAACTTGTTATGACTGCCCACATTAACCCTCGGGAACAACGACTATTCTTTACCAAATCCTTTTCTTACCAAAATACGAGTCAAATGCCAATAAAAATAAGCTATTCCTCCAAAATAGTTGTCATTGGACGAACTTGTGTGTTTGTTTTTAAAGACAGCATTTTTTATTGTTAATTATATGTTGAAAATTCCTACATGAGTCGATATCAACATTGTCAATTTTATCTGCTTCAGCATTTCGGGTTTCAATATATCTTCACTCAGACTCATTAAATCGTATCTCGTCATTAAGACTGTTTTTATCCACAATATATATGTAATTCTTTAAATACCACGAAGTATAAAATCAAGTTACGTAATTGACTGAAAAAAAAATTGTTTCGCTTTTCAGTCCCCTGAGAACCGTATGGGACAAATACCGTTCGAAATTGCTTCAAATGTCATAGTCAACCGAGAGATTTTGAGCAAAATCGATCAAAAGTGGGTTCTCATGGTAAAAGCGAGCCCTCAAATATTTGTTTATTCGTATAGTGAACAATTTTGGTTTGATTTTTTTCTGTGGAACGCTCAGAACTATTATGGTTCGACATGAAGTCTTTATGCGAGGACAAATAACGAATGATGCACAGTAAATTATCTTACGCTTTGAGGAGAAAACTGTTTCACCCTTTTCTATGTGAATCGTGCATCGCGCTAACTCTCGATAAAAATAATAAAGACAGTACAACAAATACGATGAATGTTAACGCTTTTAATTAATATAACTATGTTTTTAGTACTAGACCATGTTGACGTGAATAAAATACTACTCGCTGTTAATTCAGTTCGATTCATTCACAGTTGTGAGGGAACTTAAAAAAACGAAATATTACCCATAGTGATCGAAACACGAAATATTATTGACATTTTATGTCTTTACTTTGTTACATAAACTCGAAAATGTAACGCGGGATATGTAACGGAGAAGTGTCACGAAATATCGAATGGTTGAAGTGGTAACGTCTGTTACCAAATGTAACGCTTGGTAACATCACACGTTTTAATAACCATTATATCGAAACCATCAAGGAGCACAATCAAACGTAGTTATCATTGCATAAAAACAAAAGACATCAAATGTCCCTAGTGGTTGCGTACTTGTACGAAAGCTGTACCTACCGTTTGTGTTTCTCAAAAAATTTCTTTTAAGGTAGGTGGGACATCCACAGAGAAACCACTCCTGGTAAAGGCACAGCATGGACGGAAGTGCAAGGTGTTTAATATAGTAGTAAGAGACATGGAAGCTACGTGGCCATGCAAACCACCAAAACTATCAGTCTAACTCAGAGCCCGAAGGACTAGGCAATGGGTTAGCAGGACTTCCTCATGAAAAGATCTGGTTCAATGACTAAAAGACACACTATCACTAAGAAGCCTACAGTTGATTACTGGCTATCAGCCAATCATGTTATGTTATGAAGAGCTTCATTTCAATGCTCTCAAAAAATGCTGCCGCAAACCTGACGCTTCAACAGCTCAGATTGAGTGAGGGGAAGGGTTGCTCTAAGGAGGATGGGCGAAGTTTATACATGTTGGCTCTCATATCCCTTTCTAATCGAAATAATCTCTTATAACCTCAGTCTTGTGTCATCAAAAAATCAAGAACAAAACATTTCCCAGTGTTTCCGCTATAACTCCACCACTGTGCACAAAAACCTTCCCAGATAAATCGCGTTGACTATCCTTTTGTTAGCAATTTCGACGAAATCAGGGCAGTTTCAACTCAATTAGTTGAATAAAATAGGCCACTTGATACATATTCGTTTATGAATTTTTCCTTTTATTTCGGTTTATTGGCTTAGTTGATATTTTGTAAGTCTGGTTCTTTTATTATTTTTTTATAATTCAAATTCCACTTCATACTCTGTTGAGCCTGGGTTTTATCGAAAATACGATTTCTGTTTAATTTTGTATATGGACAGTTCCAAATAACACGAAAGTACCATAAAATGGTCATCCGTGGGAAAATTACGAGTGAAACACAATAAATTATCAAAAATTGGGAAGAAATTTTATTTCATTGCAGTTGTTTTCATATAAGTACTGCCGTTTTCTCAGATAATTTATGGAGGTAATCCAACAAACTACTTGTACGATAATAATTTAATTACACTCATATCATTAGGAGCAACCCCAGAAATTGCCGAATCCAAATCAGTATAATTTCTCACAGTTTTTACCGAATTATTCTGAAACAGTGAACAGTCTTTTCAAAAAAAAAAAAAAATCGTGTTAACAGTTTTGCAAATCATCTCTCATTGCCTTAATAATTCGTACTAAAGCGCGTAGTTAGTAATAGTTTCTACATCAAATGTAATGTTATGTTTTGCTAAGTTTAAATGAACGGAGTGAAGATGTTGGGTAAGTAGCTAATCGCTGTGTACGTGGACCTGAAGAGAGAATAGTGTGATGCATTGTACCAGATATTTTGTTCAGTCGTTTGATATGTGTTCGAACCAGGTAGGGGTATGGGGGTCTCACATAACCAATTAACCGTGGTTCTAAGTTAATTAAATATAATTCAATAAAGATAAAACAAAAAATCTGGTGCGTTGCAACACACAACTTTCCTTAGCTCTACGTCAATTCACTTTGTACATGGCTGATTCTATTTAATCAATTCATTTATCACTCAGTTAATTTGAACTTGGTCAAACAACGCTTTACGGCAGCAGAAAGCGGTAGCGCTTACAGTTCCGGAATTTATTGTGCTGCTCGTACTCATTGCAGGACCATTATTGAGCAATTGGTACACAGATAATTAATGAGGCTGTAAACACGATTTTTTAAAAAAGGATAGTAATCACTTTTGCAGAGTTATTGGAAAATAACTGTTAGAACTGGTAGTAAGCGAAACGGCAGTAGTTGAAATTCAGGAATTTCTGTAGTGAGCCCCATGTATCTCATGAGCGTTTTTAAACACTCACCGTTTAGGTATTGGATTGGACTACAATACCAATTTTCCAGCGAAGCAATACAAGAATTCCCGCGGAGTTTATAAGGAAAAAACGGCGCGAAAAACGCTTTTGGTCGAAAATTTTGATAATTTATTGTGCTGCTCTCGTCATTTTCCCACGAATGAGAATTTTATAGTATCATTGACTTATTAAGAGATATCTATATAAAAAATCGTTAGAGCCGTTTTTGAGAAAAAAAATTTGGTATTTTGATCACAATGATGACTATAGTTAACTTTCGGTGGATTTTGCCCATACCCTCATTATTGCGTCCCATGGTAACCTGTAGGCTAGACATCAAGTTTCAGTTGATTTGGTACGGTGGTTTTCTCTAAAAACTGCGCTAAAATTGATTTCGTCGAAAATTTTGGTAATTTATTGTGCTGCTCTGGTCATTTTCTCACGAATGGGAATTTTATGGTATAATTGTCTTATTGAGTGCTATCAATATAAAAAATTTAATCAAAATCGTTAGAGCCGTTTTTGAGAAAAAAAATATTTGGTGTTTTGACCACTATGATAACTATAGTTAACTTTGGGTGGATTTTGTTCAAACCCTTATTTTGGCGTCCCATGGTGACCTACGGGCGAGATATGAAGTTTGAGCGGATTTGGTACGATGGTTTTTTCTAAAAATAGTTCACAGACCATTTTCCCAAATAGTGTTTTTCGGACTCAGGAGGGTCTGAAACGTAAAGATCTGAAGAAAACTCAAAATTTTTTTTTCAGCCGATTACATAACTTTCCTTTCTACTTCGTAGAGCAAGGAAAGTAAAAACGAACTTAAAGTTATTGCTTCATCACAAGTGCGGCCCTACCTATGGGGCTCCGTAATAATCAAATTATAAACGAGGCTTAGACGACGAAAAAAAGAAAGAAAACTCAACTGGCATTAAAATAATTCGACTTCAAAGTAAATGGAAGTAGAAGAAAAATGAAAAGGAACGTGCTGGCCTTTAATTTCGACCACGTGGCGTCAGGGTACAGGCAATAACTCGTCACCTGTCGTCGTCGATGGATCAAATCCTGGGACAGGATGTCTTCCGGGAAAAGGTCGGACGAGCGGTTTTCAGGAGGCGGATGACGATCGACGAGGACGAACGCAGCGTGGTGGCTGACGGACTGTTGAAAAAGTAAATACACCATGAATATATGTGCTGAAGCATATACTCGTCGACAGGCTGAATTTCCTAATTCGACGTTTTCTTTGAGGAACTTACATAGTCGATGACTATGACTCGCTGCCAGGAATCCTGGGCTTACGAAAATGTGAAGCTTTAAGGAGCGAAAAATTGACGATGTGATGGCTGAACGCCAGACTGGTGGCTGAGCTGCAGAAGACAGGCAGCGGTTATGGTCACTCGACGGCCCCTGCACTGTAGCAGCGAAGGACTTGCACAGGACTGCCTGTGTTTAATCGCCGTCGCGTAACGCGTTTCAAATACGGGAGGCTTCCGAACAATATGCTAAGATTACTTTCCTTGACATAATGACGTCAAAATAAGCTGGGGCTCCTATAGATTAGGTGGTGTGTGTGTGCACATGTGTGTACCTGTAGTTCAATTTGTGGGAGAATGGCTGGACCGATTGAGCCGTTTTTTTTTGTTTTCGTTCTTGATCGTTTGCAGACGTGAAAATAAAGCTATGAGCGATATCCGTCGATAGGAAAGGGGGGTGGGGGACGAAAATGTACCTAAAACTATAGTTTTTCGAATTTTTCTCGAAAACTGCTCTAACGATTTCAAACTTTCAAATTATGGTCGCTAGTTAGTTCCCAACCTTTCCTATTCATGAATATCTTCATGAAAATGCGGTGAACGGAGATTATAGGCCGCGAGTAAAAAGCAAAAATAGGTTTGTTCAGACCTCTACAATCACCAGGCAATATTTATTCATTTTGTTCAAATATACAATTCTCCTTAAAAATTGTATTACAAGCGGAACAAGTCCAGAAGTCTACTGCAGCCACCATTCTCCAATATTCGTCTGCCGACGCGACACGGTTTTCTGCGTCTGAACATTTCTTTTTCTACCAGCTTGACATTTTCTCTTGGCAGGCTGTTCCAATACCTGTATACATTCCTTGCTCGCCAACGAAAAGTGGGCCGTACCCCGCTGACTGCCACAATTTCTTCTTCAGAAGGTCGGACGATTTAATTTATTTTCTTTCATTTTTATTTGCAATTCTATTTTCTAACGAAAGCGCCTTTATTTTCCATTTTTTAAATTCTATGTAAATATTGTTTAGAACGAAGCAGGTTTGGAGGCCTCTTTTATTTCTACTTTTATCGTCCTCTGAAAGGCTTATTGCCCCTATCAAAGTTTTTACGATATTGGCAAACGATTTTCACCAAACTCACAGCATGTCTTTAAATAGTTCATCCCTACATGTTGTTCTCAATAAATGTTACTCTGACGGTCCATCAAACAGAAATAAAAATCGAAACGTGTCGAAAATAATTTTTTGTACATTTTCGCAATTTCCGCAATAACTGCTTCACTGGATTAAGGAGTAACTTCTAGCAACCTAGACCCATATTTTGTTCTCGCACTTATTTCTGTATTTATCTGTTGAACGAAAATATGTGCCACGATAGCTCGGAAAAATTATAAAAACGGCTCTAACGGTTTCGATCAAACGATTCATGTCAAAACGTTTCCCAAACGCGTGTCCACAGATCTGCAAGTTCATCATTTTACGTTTGTGTTCAATTTTATTAAATTGGATTTAATATGATTTTGTTATTCTATGGTTTACATAACTTTGTAGTTATTGAAAAGCGAGCTGAAGTCAAGAATGTAAAAGTGCCTTACGTGGCTTCATGTCTACTAAATGGCACAATCCTGAGGGTTAAGTTAGTGGACTTGGGAAAACACCAACACAGTTAACTAACTCATTCCATTTCTTCCATCCGACTGTCTCTTTATTTTACCATTAGGCTCTTCTTCACGCGTTATTGGTTGTCTAAATATAAGCGTCGTGGTCGCACCCATCAAAATCCTTACTTTTGTAATTTTATAAAAATTGCTGTACGAAGTAATTGTAAAGTGGAATTACCGAACTTATTAACAATTTATCCCCAAAATGATTTGGGATTGAATTTACACTTTTGAACGAGTTGTCGCTGATGTGCGGTTAAATAAAATATTGTTTGCCGATCGTTCAGTTTATTCTCTCGTATCATCCTTTTGTAAGCTGTGTTTTATTGCGTACTAGCCGACCCGACCAAGTCTTGTCTTGACTATGAGTTTTCAATTCTAATTGCTGTAATTACGAGTGACTATTTTAAATTAAATAGGGCTGACCGAATGAAACTTCTTTCTTCTTCGGCTTGGTTCGTCACCTAATTATTGGCCAATAGGCCCTAAGTTGTACAAAGTTGTTATGTAATCGGCTGAAAAGATTTTTTGAGTTTTGTTCAGTTACGTACGTTTTAAGGGCTACTGGGTCCGAAAAACACCATTTGGGACATGGTCGGTATGTGCCTGTGAGCAAAGTTGAGAGAAAAGGACTTCACCAAATTGGCCCAAATTTTGTATTTAGCCTGCAGGTTAGAAATTGAGGGCATGAGTAAATTGAAACCTGAACTAACCATAAATATGTACTAGTTAGTGATCAAAACATCATATATAATTTTCCTCCAAAACGGTTCTGACGATTTTGATTTCATTTTTGTATCGATAGCTACAATAACAGGAGAGCACCGTAAAAATATCTGGTGCGTAGCAACACACAACTTTCCGCCACCCCTTTAAGTTCGAACACCACCTTCATAGGCGGGTGCTATATCTTCGTTCAACGCATTTTTACAGGAACATTTATGGAGAACAAAATGTAGGGACTAGTTAGCTGAGAGTACTCCGAATGTTTGATCGAAATCGTTAGAGCCGTTTTTGAGAAAATTGGAATACCGATCAATTAATGTTCGACGAATCTCCTTTTTTGTGTTAACTTGGCTTATATCTCCGTTCAACATATATATACAGAAATAATTATAGAGAACGAAATGTTGGTATGGGTGACTAAAAGACACTCCATTAGAATTTATCACATCTGGTAAAGAAGTTACCCTGGAATTTACGGAAATGTTAGAAAAAACGTTATTTTCGACACATTTTGATTTTTATCTCTGTTCAATGGACCGTCACAGGAACATTTATTGAGAAGAATATGTAGGTATCAACTATTTGAAAACATCCTGTGAGTTTGGTGGAAATCGCTGAAGCCGTTTTGCCAAAAAGCGTAAAAACCTATTTTTGCTTTCAGGGGCCCATACCTCCGTTCACCGTATTTTCATGGAGATATGTATGGAGAAGAAAAGTTAGGTATTGATTAGAGAAGATAATTTGAAAGTTTAATCAAAATCGTTAGAGCCGTTTTCGAGAAAATGCGAAAAACCCTAGTTTTTGGTACATTTTCGTCCCCACCCCCTTCCCATCGGTCGAAATCGTCCATAACCTTATTTTGGTGTCTACAAAAATAACGAACAAAACAAAAAAAGGACCAACTCAATCGGATCAGCCGTTCGCCCGCAAATCGAACTACAGACACACACACACACAGACATACACACAGACATACACACAGACATACACACAGACATACACACGGACCTCTCTCCGAAATTAGGTTTTTTAGAGTCAGTAGGGTCTGAAACGTAAAGATCTGAAGAAAACCCAACTTTTTTTTTTGGGCCGATTACTATACTTTCCTTCCCTTCGGGTAGCGGAAAGTAATAAAATGGAAGTCGAATGCAGCGCAGTTTTTTTACTTTCCTTGGCTCTACAAAGTAGAAAGGAAAGTTATGTAATCGACTAAAAAAAATTTTGAGTTTTCTTCAGATCTTTACGTTTCAGACCCTCCTGAGTCCGAAAAACACTATTTGGGAAAATGGTCTGCGTGTGTGTGAACGATTTTTAGAGAAAACGACCGTACCAAATCAGCTCAAACTTGATATCTCGCCCACTGGTCACAATGAGACGCTAAAATAAGGGTATGAGCAAAATCCACTGAAAGTTAACTATAGTTATCATAGTGATCAAAACACCAAATTTTTTTTTCTCAAAAACAGCTCTAACGATTTTGATTAAATTTTTTATATTGATAGCTCCCAATAAGACAACTATACCATAAAATTCCCATTCGTGGGAAAATGACGAGAGCAGCACAATAAATTACCAAAACTTTCGACGTAATCGATTTTGGAGTGGTTTTTAGAGAAAACGACCGAGCCAAATCACCTCAAATTTGAACTCCAGCCTACAGGTTACTATGGGACCCAAAAATAAGGGTATCAACAAAATCCACCGAAAGTTAACTATAGTTGGCATAGTGATTAAAACACCAAATTTTTTTCTCCAAAACGGCTCTAACGATTTTGATTAAATTTTTTATATTGATATCTTTTGATAAGGCAATGATACCATAAAATTCTCATTCGTGGGAAAATGACGAGAGCAGCACAATAAATTATCAAAATTTTCGATCAAAAGCGTTTTTAGCGCGGTTTTTTCTTATAAACTCCGCTGCAGTGTTGGTAGAATGTTAAAGAAAATTGGTATTGTAGTCCAATCCAATACATAAAAGGTGAGTGTTTAAAACCGCTCATGAGATAGATGGTGCTCAGTCCAGAAATTCCTGAATTTCAACTACTGCCGTTTCGCTTACTACCAGTTATAAACGTTTTTACCCAATAGCTCTGCAAAAGTGATTACTATCGTTCTTCAAAAAATTCGTGTTTACAGCCTCATTAATTATCTGTGTACCAATCGCTCAATAATGGTCCTGAAATGAGTACGAGCAGCACAATAAATTCCATAACTGTAAGCGCTACCGCTTCCTGCTGCCGTAAAGCGTTGTTTGACCAAGTTAAATGAACTGAGTGATAAATGAATCGATTAAATAGAATTAGCCATGTACAAAGTGAATTGACGTAGAGCTAAGGAAAGTTGTGTGTTGCAACGCACCAGATATTTTGTTATAAATTCTGCTACCACTCTGAGAAATCGAGGGGGTAGTTCGGTGAACCACTCTCACCACGACGGTTTAGTGAAGTTCGTAAAATAGGAACAACTCCAGAAATTCTGGAATTCCAACCACACACATTTCACTTACTAGCACTTCTCATTGTTTTTACCCAATGATTCCCAAACTGTAAATACGGTCCTTCTCATAATAATCAAGATGGCCGTCTTATGAATGAAGGTTGCTACGAGTGGAGGAGCTTGAGTTGGTGTAAAATAAATAAATGAGATTGAACGTGAGAGAGGGTGTATTAACATTTTATATGATAGAATGGCAAAATGAGCGTGCGAGAGTATTTTTGCGACACAAGGATGTCTTTAATTAAGTGAACTGGTTGCGGAGAGCAAGTGAGTGGAGCAGTAGGTAAGAGACCAGCGATATTTAAGGGTTAGGTCTGGGGAGTGCTTAGAGCTGGAGAAGAGGTAAACCTAGTGGGGGAAGTAGATGTTTTGGAAAGTTCAGAAAGGGAAAAACCATTGTCAACTTGGAAAATGGCTGAACTTTCCTGCAGCTACAAACAAAAGGCTTCAAGTCAGTAAGAGCTGGGCTTGATGCTCGGGGAAGGCCTGAACAAGGACTTCCTGTTAAGGTGGCCACTGACGATCGTTCCAACAAGCCAAATGGCGCGGTAGCGCTCCAAAGGAATGACGTGAATGGCGAAACTCGTCGAGTATGGAGTGGAGTGATGGGACGTGATGGAATTCCAACCAGTCCAAAAGCCATCGCGCCGCGCCAAAACAGCATCACTCCAACTGCTCGTGAATGGGGAAACGCGACCCGGCAATACGGACAGATGGAACGAACGTGAGTGGGGAAACCGGGCACTTTCCTGTGATGCAAAATCGAACAACTCACTTATCGCCTTTTGCCCTGTGGTTAACTTGTCAGTTCTTTCCCCAATATACGTTTTTTTCGCCGCGAAATGAGTGTTTCCAACAAGGATTTCGTAATTTCCGTAATTGATTTATACAAGGAACGTAGCTGCTTGTGGATAACGAGTGGCCCAGATTTCAGCTCTTCAAAATTCATCCCAGTTGCCAGAAATCGTAATGTAGAAGCGAGCCTCTCACGGGGAGTAATGCACTGTCTTATGACGGTGTCTTCTTTTTTAATCATTGGTGTAACCAAATGGAGTAATTGAAAGTAGGCCTCTTCATTCATTCGCAAGTAATTTCTCCAGTCAGATAATTCCGTAATTTTTTATTTTCTTCTGTTGAGAAACCATTGATCCACCCACTTCCGTTTGGGTCTTCTTTGTTTGGCGCACAAGCATACAACTGTGGCCAAAAGAAGAGATTCTTCTTCGTCCATCTTGCGGCAAGACGCTTTTCAAACTATCGTTAATAAATCAAATGATAATACAGGTAATAGGCAATTTTGATACACCACTTCCTCTTCAAAAGACAGAACGGTGGATTGGAGTGGAGTGGAGCGATCGTGAATGAACCCCACTTTCGACTCTTCTTTCCGTCATTCCAATATCGCCTGACTTCGCGCCGCGCCACTCCACTTGGAACGATCGTCAGTGGCCGCCTGAAGGGGCAAGTATGGAGGTTTCGAGCTCAGTATTTCAATTATCTCGGCCTGCGTCGAACGACCTATTCACCGATAGCTCAATAATGGTTGTAGCATAAGTAGGAGCAACTCAATAAATTCCAGTTTCAATGTAGAAAGTTGTTACAAACTGAGTAAAAAGTCGATTTAATTCACAAATTCAAGTGAGTAAGGTCGCTGGATGCACATAGGGCTAAGGAAAGTAGTGTGATGCGTCGCACGAGGTATATTTTGTTGATACGATCGCAATACTGTCTCGGAAAGTAGAAAATATTTAGTAGGCTGATCTCTGTGATAACAAAGTTTCTTTCCTGTTCGTTTTCTCGTCAACGATGGATGTCCTCAATAAAGAACCGGTCAATTTGTGACCCCACCCTTCGCGCCTGACGTCCAATTGGTGGCTCAGATTCAACGAAGGCAGCTCCGACTGCTGACACATATTTCTATTTAAATCTGAAGGAGGGGAAGTGGCAATAGAGAAGTAGTCAGTTGATGTTTGAGACCAAGCCGGTCGAACGAGCGAATTCTACAGGCTCGCATTTTGCTTCGTTGGACGCAACTTCACACGAAAATTATCGGCATCAAAATGACATTCTGACGCGCCAAAGTAACGATTTTTTTAAAAGTTTCTTTACGTAAAACTTTCACGAATGCCTTTTTCCAAATCTGGCTGATTTTATGTCGCACAAATGTTGAAATGTCCAATTGTGCCATTCGGCTTTACGAAGGTTGGCTCATCAAAACACGCAAATACACATCGAACGTCCATTTCGGACAAGTACGGCAACTCTTAACAGTTCAAATGACGTGACTCTTGCGCATTCGTGTACAACTAAACCCCTTGTCGAGGGTATATAGATTTGTCAGCAGCCAGGGCTTCAGCAACTGTAATAAAACCTCTCAGTCATTGGGACTGGTGGCGAAGAAACTAAATAAACTGGATAGCCACTGACCACGAATCTGACTGAATCCATTAACCACGATTGTGACCTGTACAGAGATGGTGTGCGAGCAGGACTGCGTAGTTCTAAAAACTGCTGGTAAAAAGAAGTCTAGTTCCCAAGTAAGCCACTGAAGTCATCATTTTAATTGGTTCTAACTTAACTATGCTGGCTACAAACTCGAACGACCAAGTGAGGTCCAACCTTCCCTAAAAATCAAGTGAGGTTAAGAGATGTCATGAGAGAATGAGAGTCTGATCAAAAGACCCAGAGGACATCAACTCACATACCCACTCCCCAAACGATTTGACGAGTACGAGTCCCCTAGTTAGTCAAGTATTTTACACATGTCCGACGTACTACTTACCTTAGCTCTACGAAGTAACGAGCGGTGCGTAGCAACACACAACTTTCCGCCACCCCCGTAAGTTCGAACAACACCTACATAAGCGGGCGCTATATCTTCGTTCAACGCATTTCTACAGGAACATTTATGGGGAAAAAATGTAGGGACTAGTTAGCTGAGACCTACTCCGTAAGTTTGATCGAAATCGTTGGAGCCGTTTTTGAGACAATTGGAATACCGATAAATTAATATTCGACCAATCTCCTTTTCTGAGTTAACTTGGCATATATCTCCGTTCAACATATGTATACAGAAATAATTATACTGAACGAAGTGTGGGTATGGGTGACTAAAAGACACTCCATTAGGATTTATCACATCTGGTGAAAAATTTACACTGGAATTTACGGAAATGTTCGAAAAAACGTTATTTTCGACACATTTTGAGTTTTATCCCTGTTCAATGGACTGTCAGACGAACATTTATGAAGAACAATATGTAGGTATTAACTATTCGAAAACATCTTGAAAGTTTGGTGATAATCGTTGAGGCCGTTTTGCCCAAAAGCGTAAAAAACCTATTTTTGCTTCAGGGGCCCATATCTCCGTTCACCGTATTTTCATGGAGATATGTATGGAAAAGAAAAGTTAGGTATTGATTAGTAGAAGATAATTTGAAAGTTTAATCAAAATCGTTAGAGCCCACACAGACCATTTCCCCAAATAGTGTTTTTCGGACTCAGGAGGGTCTGCAACGTAAAGATCTGAAGAAAATTTTTTTTCAGCCGATTACATAACTTTCCTTTCTACTTTGTAGAGCCAAGGGAAGTAAAAACCTAATTTCGGCACGTGGCCCTTGTGTGTCTGTAGTTCGATTTGCGGGAGAACGGCTGATCCGATTGAGCTGGTTCTTTTTTTGTTTTGTTCGTTATTTTTTGTAGACAACAAAATAAGGTTATGGACGATTTCAGCCGATGGGAAGGGGTTTTTCGCATTTTTCTCGAAAACGGCTCTAACAATTTGGATTAAACTTCCAAATTATCTTCTCCTAATCAATACCTAACTTTTCTTCTCCATACATATCTCCATGAAAATACGGTGAACGGAGATATGGGCCCATGAAGCAAAAATAGGTTTTTTACGCTTTTTGGCCAAACGGCTTCAGCGATTTTCACCAAACTCACAGGATGTTTTCAAATAGTTAATACCTACATATTGTTCTCAATAAATGTTCCTGTGACGGTCCATTGAACAGAGATAAAAATCAAAATGTGTCGAAAATAACGTTTTTTCTAACATTTCCGTAAATTCCAGGGTAATTTTTTCACCAGATGTGATAAATTCTAATGGAGTGTCTTTTAGTCACCCATACCAACATTTTGTTCTCCATAATTATTTCTGTATATATATGTTGAACGGAGATATAAGCCACGTTAACTCAGAAAAGGACATTTGTCGAATATTAATTTATCGGTATTCCAATTTTCCCAAAAACGGCTCTAACGATTTCGATCAAACTTTCGGAGTATTCTCAGCTAACTAGTCCCTACATTTTGTTCCGTATAAATGTTCCTGTAGAAATGCGTTGAACGAAGATATAGCGCCCGCTTATGTAGATGGTGTTCGAACTTAAAGGGGTGGCGGAAATATAGATATTTTGTTTTGTTCGTTATTTTTATTAGAGCAGATGGAATCCTTATCGAGAAAAAAGCATCTGTCTTCATCAAGGTTATTTATAGGATTTTTGCAGATTCCATACCTAAATTTTCCTTTATGTGAGGTTTATTTTCGACGTCCGTTTCCACGCGGTTTATGGTCGCCAGAGTTTTAGATTCCTCAGAAACGTGATTCCTTGACATCCTAAAATTGTCATAACTGGGAGGCAAACGGGAAACGATTTTAGCCATCAGCGACAATTCTTCAACTTTGTTTGGGGTCAAAGTGTTGATTGAATAAGCGAACGGTGCGAGCACGTCAAGATGCAGGTGGCTGAGGAAAAAACCCAGCTAATCCTCTTGAAGGGGAAAGTGAATAATCCACCCACAATACGCTTTGGCGGCCACAGGCTCCTTCTTGAAAAGCACGTCAAGTATTTAGGAGTGAATATAGGTGAGAGGTGGGGTTTCAACCAACACCTCCAGTCCCTTAAAGGCACTACCATTGCAAGGTTTGCCTCACTGCGTGCCATTACTAAGGCCACTTGGGGTGTGTGTTACCACGACACCATCCTCATGTATAAGGCCATCTATTTAGGTGTGATTGGCTACTGCCCCGTTGTCTGGGGTAGCAAACTAACAGTCAATCAAAAGAGAGTATTGGCCCAATCCCAGAGAGCTGCGCTCCTGTGGATCACCAAGGCCTACAAGACTGTATCAACGGAAGCACTCCAGGTGATCACTGGTCAGTTACCAGTTGATTTGGCTGTTGAGTGCATGATTGACAAGTGGAGAGCGAAACGGGAGCTTCCCCCGCTTTGGGCTGAACTCCGTGCGGAGCTCACCACAGAACAGAAACTTGCCGCCATTGATGAATGGGCTCTAGAGAAATGGCAAGCGAGATGGGAATCCTCGTCAAAGGGACGTGATACGTATGAGTTCTTCCCCAACATCCGTGAACGTCTTTCTAGAAAATGGGTTGAGCCAGACCACTGGACGAGCCAGTTCCTCACGGGACATGGTGACTTCAATGCGCGGCTCCACTTCTTTTCCCTGAAAGACTCTCCATTATGCACGTCTTGTGCCTCCAGTGCGGAGGAAACAAGAAACCATGTGCTGCTCCACTGTAGTTTCTACAACAGTGAGCGACGGTTGTTGGGAGGGCAAACGAACTTAGCGGCATTGACTGCTACAAAGGAAGCCTATAACCATTTTGCAAAGTTCGCAAAGAAGGTAATGGCTAAGAAACGTGGTTATAGTTGATCTGTCCTTTTGAAACTTGCCACCCAAGTAAAAAGTAAGATCAGGTAGGGAACCAGATTAAGAACTACTCCCAGATGGTACGGGATTCCTCAGGTGGTCACCTCCGCGCGGTAACACACGGGCAACAGCTCTCTACGGTGAGACTGGCTAACGACCAAATACCTGCCGTACCTCCACAGGTCTGAGTTCGGTGGATGCTGCAGGGGCCGGCCTCTTGCATATTAGCGAAACCGCAACTTCTATGACTGATATAACCCTCGTCGAGGGTTTAGGTACAGTCATCAAATAAAGAAACAGACCTGTGGAGTACCAGTGGCTGATGCCTGTAGATAATATGAAAAGAATATCATCAATATTCCTTTCATTGTGCGCAGCTTTGTGTATATATCGTAAGCACTATAACATAAAAGCAAGTGGAGACGGTTTCGATCGATGGAACCCACAATAGCCTGTTTCGCTTTGGCATCCTTTTTCTTGAAATCGGCATTCTTTAGATCGATCTCACTCGGCAAAAAAATGGTTTCAAGCATTCCTTTGGAAGAATTTTTAGTTCAAATTCCACTGAGGAACAGGCGAAATATCTGCGAGTTTATCGATCTGTTCGATCGCTGATTCGAAATGGCCATTCGACATTTGGCCGACGGCAGACGGTTTGGCCGTTCAGCGTATTTAAATTATTTTAGAGCGCTTACTTTCACAAATACTCTGGGCATCATAACCTACTGAACTTTTCGGAGTGCGTAGGGTGAATAGGTAAACAAACGGCCCTAGACGAATACACTTATAATCTTTTGACTGTAGTCCCAATGGTGGGATGTGCACCGTGGCTAGATGGCCCATTGTGCCAGTCCTAAAGTCTTACAGGTCAATGCCTAACTTTCTGAGGAAAGCCAGGTAGTTCCTGAAGGAGTCCTCGTTGGTATCCATCCTGGTAGAAGTGGTGCCAAAGACCAAAAGTCGCTCCCTCTCAAGTCTCTGGCACTGGGCCAGGACATGGTAGGGAGTCTCCTCATCCGTGTCACACCACCTGCATCGAGGGGTGTCGACTATACCCATAACATTTTTTAAAATGTTTGAAGTTCTCTTCAGATCTATACGTTTCAGACCTCCCTGAGTCCGAAAAACACTATTTGGGAAAATGGTCTGTGTGTATGTGTGTCTGTGAACGATTTTTAGAGAAAACCACAGTACCAAATCAGCTCAAACTTGATATCTCGCCCGCAGGTCACCATGGGACGCCAAAATAAGGGTTTGAACAAAATCCACCGAAATTTAACTATAGTCATCATAGTGATCAAAATACCAAATTTTTTTTCTCAAAAACGGCTCTAACGATTTTAATTACATTTTTTATATTGATAGCTCTCAATAAGGCAATGATACTATAAAACTCTCATTCGTGGGAAAATGACGAGAGCAGCACAATAAATTATCAAAATTTTCGACCAAAAGCGTTTGTCGCGCAGCTTTTTCCTTATAAACTCCGCTGGAATTCTTGTAGAATTCTCTTAGAACAAAAGGCAGGACAATATGAAAGGGGAGTGCATTTATCGAAAGGGGTCGAACAAGAAAAATATTCGTCGTTTTCCGCGATCTCTCGATTAGAAGTTGAAATATTTACCACCACCGGTCTCTTCGTCCTTATCGGGCAGGAAAAAAAACTGGTTAATTTTTTGATTAAGTTACGTAACCCGGGCAGATTGCTTTAGTGATCGCCTGAATAACGGGAAAGTGAGACGTTCTTAGAGTCTCCAAGAACTCTAAGTTATCGAATATTACGCAATTACGACAGTTGGGTAAGGAGGTAAGTCGAGTCTCATCACAAAACCAGCAATCATTGAACTTTCACCGCCCTCGAGAAGTAGAATACGTAGATTTATTTATGTTTACTGAAACTGTCGAATGCGTAGTTCATTCGTTATTAATCAGAGAGACTTTATTGGTCAGTATTAACCACTCTTCACTCAGTAGAAACGAACCCACTGCTTCTAATTCTGCTTCTTGTGGATGATTTGCGATCTCACATGTCGTACTGCAATTTGCCACCCTCTCTGACGTAATCAGTCGATAAAAGTTCAAGTCCCCGACGCTTGTGCTCGTGTTCGCTCCGCCCAGTTCCCTGTTTGTGGTGGTTAAACTTCCCCAAAAGTAATTCGCGAATAAAACTCCTTGTTGCAATAACTACTCACTCCCCAACTCACTTAGTGCGATATCGCTGTTCACATATAACACCTATAAGAGAAATAAGTTGAAAAACAGCAGTTTTATAGGCTTCAGTGCCCTATCCCTTCTGTTGGGCGAAATATCATCAAGTGCTGGTGGAGTGGAGTTGCTGACACGACACTGGCACATGTCCTCGAAGGCAAGGAAACACGACACCTAGAGGGATTGTGGGACGCTACACTGCGGTGGGGAGCACTCGTGAAGAGCTCCCAAAACGCCACAAACTCCTGAAGCGTAGGCTGAAATTTCCCATGCCATGAACCCACCAGCACCTCAGTGGTGACTCTACTTGGATACCTCCTCCACAACTTCTGGACCCGCTGGTACTCCACAGGTCTGTTTCCTTATTTGATGACTGTACCTAAACCCTCGACGAGGGTTATATCAGTCATAGAAGTTGCGGTTTCGCTAATATGCAAGAGGCCGGCCCCTGCAGCATCCACCGAACTCAGACCTGTGGAGGTACGGCAGGTATTTGGTCGTTAGCCAGTCTCCCGGTAGAGAGCTGTTGCCCGTGTGTGACCACGCGGAGGTGACCACCTGAGGATCCATCTGGAAGGAGTTCTTAATCTGGTTTCCTACCTGATCTAACTATTTACTTGGGTGGCAAGTTTCAAAAGGACAGATCAACTATAACCACGTTTCTTCGCGAACCTTGCAAAATGGTTATAGGCTTCCTTTGTAGCAGTCAATGCTGCTAAGTTCGTTTGCCCTCCCAACAACCGTCGCTCACTGTTGTAGAAACTACAGTGGAGCAGCACATGGTTTCTTGTTTCCTCCACACTGGAGGCGCAAGACGTGCATAATGGAGAGTCTTTCAGAGAAAAGAAGTGGAGCCGCGCATTGAAGTCACCATGTCCCGTGAGGAACTGGCTCATCCAGTGGTCTGGCTCAACCCATTTTCTAGAAAGACGTTCACGGATGTTGGGGAAGAACTCATACGTATCACGTCCCTTTGACGAGGATTCCCATCCCGCTTGTCATTTCTCTAGAGCCCATTCATCGATGGCGGCAAGTTTCTGTTCTGTGGTGAGATCCACACAGAATTCAGCCCAAAGCGGGGGAAGCTCCCGTTTCACTCTCCACTTGTCAACCATGCACTCAACAGCCAAATCAACTGGTAACTGACCAGTGATCACCTGGAGTGCTTCTGTTGATACAGTCTTGTAGGCTTTAGTGATCCACAGGAGCGCAGCTTTCTGGGATTGGGCCAATACTCTCTTTTGATTGACTGTTAGTTTGCTACTCCAGACAACGGGGCAGTAGCCAATCACACCTAGATAGATGGCCTTATACATGAGGATAGTGTCGTCCCCTGGTACTCTACCTGCCTCATCCTTTTAGCTGCCCCATGTCCACTTGCAGATGGCAGATTTGAGAAAGCTGACCCATATCTGCAATGGGAGAGCCCAGTCGCTATTTGCGGAGGTTTGCCCCTGTCCATCACCCCACAAACTGCCTATGCTTTAGCTTCAAGTCCAGGGCATTAATGGCTGCTACAGTACAGGAAGAGGATAGCTCAACCAGATTCTTGCTGACATGGCATACCGCCTCTTTCATAGCCTGCACCTCAGTAACTGTGATGATGCGCATCCCCTCAGAATCATAACTCACATAACCTATCGACAATTCCTTTTGACAGGATGCTTCTGCCAGACCTGGGCCTTTAGGCCTTTGGCGTTTCTTAACTCCCAGCCACGTACAAACACAGACTATTTTCCCAAATAGTGTTTTTCGGGCTCAGGAGGATCTGAAACGTTAAGCTCTGAAAAGAACTCAAAGAGAATTCCAGACTTTCTGGAGTAGCTCCTGTACATCTTATGAACGTTAATAAATGCTCATTGTATCAGTATTTAATTGGACAACATTTATAAAGAAAAAACTAGGCCACAATTTATTTCCGACAAAATATTTGATAATTAATGCTATTAATATAATGTATATTAATGCAATTATATAATGTGAATTAATTTAATCAAAATCGTTTCAGCCGTTTTGAGAAAAAAATACTTTTTTCCAGCCGATTACATAACTTTCCATTTCGTTTATTATTCATTCGGAATAATAACCCTATGTTTTCGGTCACGAAAAATTTTTTACAACCCCCCCTCAAAAATTGATACTTTACGTTTCAAGACACGGAGATTCCAAATTTGCATTGTCCGGGCCGTTTTGTGCCTTTAACGTGGTCCAAAAAATTCGTTCTTTCGCACAAAAATCCCATTTGGTATCTAGTTGTGCTCGGCAATCCGATCGGACGAAGCCCATGGTTGTTATGGGCAAAAAACGGTTAAAAAAATTAACGAAACGCAGTACAACGCGGGAACTACAGCGGAAGTCAACGTTTCGTCTGGACTGGCAACGCCACCCGCTCGCCTCCCCTTTCGACTCGACTCGCAACGTTTACGGGCGCCGGTTTTTTTTTTTTGCTTCCTCTAGGAAGCGCTCGTGTTTCGTATATAACCTTTGGCATTACGATTTGTCTCTTAATCGTCCGATTGCCTTGTTCTCGTCTTCACCTCCACGAATGACTGTTTCGCTCCGTCTCAACTATTTCCGTTAGCAAAATATCTGTTACCTTCGATTGAACTTTTCATTATTCGCTTATTTTTCTAGATACTTTCGTTCTTTTTTGTTTATTTTAATAGACGATTCAGTTCTTTTCGACTTTTTTTTGGGTTTCATTTTGATTAACGGGATGGGTCTCGGAGCAGTAATACTAGGTCAAGCTATTTATCCGAATAATAAACCATTGTGTAATAATTTGCAGGGTTTTTACTTCGTGAAGCCAAAGAAAATAAAAAAATTTGCAATATAAAATTCTCATTAGTGAGAAAACGCATCACACAGCAGCAGCATTAACACAGTAAAGTGAAAATAGATTTTAGGACATCCTTTCGTTGAATAACTCCAGATTGTACGATACATGCTCGAAAAAACGTAAAAATTAACAAACGAACGGCGAATTCCGCAGGAAGTTCAACATGGCACACGAGATAGCAAATTTTTGCTCAGTGGACGAGTTTGAGAAGTTAGCCAAGTCCAAACTCCCAAAGAACTCTCTGGACTATTACAACAGCGGCGCATGCGGTGAATTGACTTTGGAGTTGAACAAATCAGCATTTTCCAAGTAAGTTGTTTGATACATTTTGATCAGCATGAACTGGTTGATAATCTTAGGGTAAAGTCCGGGTAATTAAATGTACAGTCTGATTTAGTTATTGTTTTGTGTAACCTCATTTAGCTCCACATTTCATTGAATTGATGCGAGTTTATTTTCTATTTATGTGAGGCTGTGCAAATGATCGTTAGCCAGAATGTTGTGAACTTCCTTGTAGATTATCGTGCGTATGGTCATTCATGCCACCTCGATTTGCTCTTCCACAGTGTAGTCAATTACGCCAACTGTCCCGATTTGCATTAAGAGTTATTCTTGTTGGATGGCTCACATTCTACCATCTGCAGTAATACTTTCAACATAACCTTCCCCTCCTCACCATTCTATTGACGCATTCCCCTCTTATTTCGTATGACCCTGTTTTTCAAGTGCTTCTCAGAAGTGGAGTGAACTGGTAGCTCTCACCATCTCTCACGTGGACTTTGTTGAAAGTGCTCACACCATTGAATGTTACTCGCCTGGAAGAAGCCTACCAGGCTGTAGTGACTAAGCCCCCTTTATTGGTGTGCCAAGATACTTCTCTGCTAAAGCAGCCATGACTTATAAAACTAGCCTGCTAGTTTTCAAATAGTGATGATGATAATAACTGCAGGGAACAGTGGGAGTTGCCATGGCCACAAGTTGGGCCCATTTCCAAACTTCCCTTCACGAGCCCGTTAGTGAGCCTGCACAGTCCCTCCAGCTGTATCGATGGTACCCAATGCTTCACCCCCTGGAGGATGCCTGGGGATCAAGCAATAGTCTGCTGGGCCTATCTCTGCCTGGCGCTAACAGCCTCACGCCCCAACACACTTGGCCAACGACCCCTTTCAAACTATTGGTTGAACAGCAGAAAAGTGTTACGATTATATAAACTAAATGTACCAAAGTATGAGTCACTCAAATAATTCGTTAAATGTTACTAATACTATTACTTTTCAGACTTCGAATTAAACCACGAATGCTGAGAGACGTGTCCCACCTTGACATGAGCACAACAGTCCTGGGAAAAAGAATACCAGTTCCAATAGGAATATCACCAACAGCCATGCAAAAATTGGCCTGTCCAGAGGGTGAAATCGCCAATGTCAATGGCAAGTTTTCAAATTGTTGCAATGAATACGCATCATTACGCTTTTTTACTAGGCTCTACGAAGTAGTGTGGGAAGTTATGAAATAGGCTGAAAAAAAAACACTAAATACGTTTTTCTCAAAAACGGCTATAACGATTTTGATTAAAGTTTGTGTACAGATAGCTCCAAATGACACAACAGTACCAATAAAATTCACATTTGTGAGAAAATAACGTGAGGTGCACCGTAAATTACCAAATATTTCATCGAAAATACATTGTGGCCCAGTTGTTCTTTTTAAATTCCGCTCAAATGTTACTAGGATCTCACAAAAAAAAAGAAAAAAGACGGTAGTTCAATCAAATGACTGTCCCTAAACTCTTGACGAGGGTTATATCAGTCTAGTGTCATGGAAGTTGCGGTTTGGCTATCATGTAAGACAGGCCCCTTGCGCAGCATCCACCAAACTCAAGACCTGAGGACGCACGGGTGCTATTTGGTCATTAGCCAGTCTCCCTGTAGAGAGCTGTTGCTCGTGTGTTACTGCGTGGAGGTGACTACCTAAGGAGTTCCGTGCCATCTGAAAGTTCTTAATGTGATTTCCCACCTGATCTATTTACTTGGGTGGCATGTTTCAAATTGACAGATCAACTGTGACCATGATTCTTTGCCATCACCTTCTTCGCGAATTTGGCGAAACAGCTATAGGCTTGCTTTGAAGTAATCAATGCTGCTAGGTTTCTCTGAAGACGTTCACAGATGTTGGGGAAGAACCCATACGTATTACATCAGTGACGAGGATTCCCATCGGACTCGGGGGCACTCACAGCAGGCACTGGTTGCGCTGTCTGGGCTGCTTGAGTTGTGGGGGGGGGGGATGTCAGCATGGGCTCTGGCTCTTGGGCAATTGCCCTGCACAGCTCCTCTCTGACTTAGTTGCTTGACTAAGCTCATTCCACGTCCCCAAGCTTGAGACTCAGGACCTTCCACAGGTCCACCTCCACACCTTCCAATTGAGTGATAAAAATCTAGCCCTCACTGAGGACCAGCCAACCCTTTTCCCTTCCTTGAAGAGTTGAGCATATCAGCCCTTCACTCGTGAGAGGTGGTGCCTGAATGTGCAAGGTGTTTGTTCCCCATGGCTCCTTTACCTGCTACAGTTGAAAGATTCGGGGTTTCGAGCCACTTTTGCAGCTCGAGGGCAATATTTCCCTTCCATTTAGCACACAGAGTGGCAATTCCCAAGCATTGTAGCAATTTATCATGTCAATGGGAAGTGCAAACAGGCTGTTGTGACATTTACTATTGAATCTTTTTGTCCTTATTTCTTATGGGTTTTGAGGATTGCTATCAGCTTGCTCTGTAACTGAATTTCTCAATACACAGGTACCTAGTTGGTTCTCTACTTGTTTTGACCTTGAGCTGAAGAGGCTTCCACTACAAGCTCACAATACAATAATATAATATAGTAATTTCCTTTTATTACCATATGTTTACAGAAAATATTCATAAGTATTCCTTTTGTGTGTTCAACAGCTGCTTCTAGCGTTGGTACAATTTACATATTATCAACTCTCTCTACTACAAGTATAGAAGATGTAGGAGCCACTGCACCAAATGCCATCAAATGGTATCAGTTGTACATATACAAAGATAGGTAAAGTTCACACAAGGAACTTAATAAGTAGATCAAAAGACACTTCACTTTTTCAATTAATCTTTATCATTTGTTTATAGGGAAATCACTAAAAGACTAGTAACTAGAGCAGAAAAGGCGGGTTTCCAAGCCATAGTGTTGACAGTAGATGCGGCAGTATTTGGGAAGCGGTATGCTGATAACAGAAACAAATTCAGCCTTCCGCCTCATCTGGAGTAAGCTGTTGAGTCCATTAACATAAATCACTGACCATATTAAAAACGAAGGTGTAGAATTCCTCGAGCGTCGCTAAACATTAACTATCCTTTTTGCGTAGGTTGGCCAACCTGAAGGGTCTCAGTCAAACTGGGTTCAAGACGAGTTCAGGCTCTGGCCTCCAGTCTTACGTCAATTCTCTATTTGACAGCACTCTCACTTGGGAAGACGTGAAATGGCTGAAAAGGTATACTAATTAAATAATTTACTCGTATTTAAAAATACAATTAAGCGTGCATTTGTTTTATTTTAAATCATCAATTAAGGCATCACACAACTAAAGAAAATACATATTGAAAAAGAAGTAGTCAACAAGTATTTACACAGGGGTTTCAATAACATCCTAATACGGAGGCCTCGACTCGCTGCATTTCATGGTAACAGTTAGGTTAATAGTAGTAGGAAGCACTGAGGTGAAGTTAGGTTGTGAATGTGAATGTAAACAATAGCATTGCTGCAATAAGAAGCCCAAAATATGCAAAATTAACGAAATGATTCGACATTAAAGAAAAAATAGTAATAAAAATATTCCTCACTTTTGCAGTTAAGGTGAAGATTAGACATCCAACAGCAACTACAAAATAAATGCAAAGCGTGTAGTGGGGAATCAAGTGGGGGGCGCGGTGGCTGAGCGCGATGGGGCGCGAGGCCTTCCGAGCCAGGCGGGGATAGAACCAGCGGACTCTGGTTCAATCCCCGACCAGGCACCCCCCTCCTCCAAACCCAGTGTGAGGCAATGGGTACCGGCGGTGGCTGGGAAACTAGGCGGGCCCCCCAACAGGCTCGCCGGGGAGTTAGGACATGGGCCCAATGTGTGTCACGGCGAAATGCAATTGGTCCTGCGGCTCTAGCGGTGTCGTATGGCCCGCAGCCGCCTCTCGGATGAGTGAGTGAGGGGGGAATCAAACAGAGGCAAAAACCGTAATAAGCGGTGAGTAGTGCATGCGGGGGCAATCAAAGAATAGGGCAGGTGAATATGATGGTAGCTATTTATCAACTGAGGGACGATGGAGTTACAACACATGATTGACAAAGAGAGAGAGATCACAAGGTTGATTCCTTGCTTAACAGTTAGTGCGATGATTCAATACGAACTTTCAAGGGCTCTAACCCGAGGCAGTAGCTGGCAATAACAGTTGAAACTAGCAGCCATCAACCAACAGATTCAAATTATTTACTTGCAATGGCACAAATAATATGTTTGTAAACTGGTTTTAGCTGTTACCTTATCGTCAGTTAGAAGTTAGATGAATGGTGAAGTAAGATGCAGTGTACGCCGTGTGTTTATAAGTTACACTATGTGCAAGGCAGTATTAAGCAACATGGATGAGGTACATGGGCCAGAAGAAAGCTGGCTCTAAAAGTCCTCACCTGGAGGGGAAGTAGGGCCCCCAGGCTATGCTGAACCAAGGACGGGAAAACCTTATCTCCCCGGGGGACTTGTAGGGTTTAACGGAGTTTATCGCCCATTTAACCTTTTTGGGTGTGCGGATGTGCCCTGCCTGGCTCCCAGGGTTGGGCAAGAGCCCCTTCCTCAACGATGGTACACCCAGGAAAGTGGAAAGCACTCACCACCAGGGTTTCCCCAGCAGCTCCCATGAAAGTTCCATCCATCCTTCTGATAAGGCTTGGTTCTGGAGGTTTGTCCATGGAGAGCGCTTACTGCAGCCAGGAGGGTTCAGAGACACTTGCTACGCCATAGCAGAACCCCAGGACTTCCTCATTGCTCTTGTGATGGCCCTACAATAACTTTCAAGGAATTACCGGTAGGGTTCCCAATGCCCCGTTCTCTTTAACCTGTTGAAGAGCATCCAGATTGAAGACCTTAGTTTGCCCTGCTCCTAGTCGAATCATCATCATTAGTCTTGTGGGTACAGGATGGGCAGTTATCCTCATATGATCGCCCCTTGCATGAGACTAGCCACGGGTTCCAGGCCTTCCCCGTGTGAATTTCCCTATCAGTTCCTCCCAGCTCTGAGTAAAGCTGGGTTTGATTGAGTGGGCAGTCTGTATTCCTAGGAATGTGAAGAGTTTCCAATACTTGGAAGCCAAATCTCAGTCTGAATGAGATAATCCTGTGGTCTCACAGTTAGTTTCTGCCAGTCTCTGACTTCGCTGACAATAAAGCGACTAGAGAAAGTGAGGTCAAGCACCTCTTCCCTTGCCCTCGTTACGAATGTGGGGACATTGCCCCTATTGAGGATATCCAGTTCTTGCCCTACAAGATAGTCTAGGGGGGACTCCCCTCTAGTATTGGTGTCTGGGCTCCTTATTGGCCAGGATTTAAGGGTTTTGGCAATGACAAAGTGTCGCCACTTGAAGATTTTCTTGCAATTTAAAGTAGGATAACATCATCAATCAATCAAATTGTGTGCGAACTATTTTGGTCAGGTCCTCCTGGGTCCTATCAAGCACTTACGCTCTCTCATAAACAACGTTCTTTCGTAACCCTCAATAATTCTTAGAAGATTCTATTACACCCTCAAACTTCAATTCGTTATAATTTCCTGAATTGGACTTACAAAGAGAGTTCTCTCTACAACTATCTACGAGGCATATCCACAAAGTGAGTGTACTCGATTTTTTTAGGGATCAAAAAAATTTATTAAAACAAAAAAACGTGCTTACGTAGGTATACATTTAAGCTATTTTTCTACGTAGTCGCCATTTCTCTCGATGCAGGTAGTTAGGCGGGGGATCAATTTTTTTATGCCTGCCTCGTAGAAATCTGCCGCCACCTCCTTCGTCCACTTGTCGACCTCCCTCTTCCCCTCCTCGTCGGTTGAAAATTTTTTTCCACCCATGTGCGTCTTTAGAGAAGTGAAAAGATGATAGTCTGAAGGCGCCAGGTCGGGGGAATAAGGGGGGTGGTCTAAAACATCCCATCCAAAAGAGTCCAACAGTTCCTTCGTGAAGTTGGCCGTGTGAGGTCGGGCATTGTCATGGAGCAAGCAAACGCCCTTCGTCAAAAGACCCCTCCTTCGATTTTGAATGGCTCTTCTCAATTTTTTCAGGGTCTCACAACACCTTGCCGCGTTTATGGTCTCCCCCTGAGGCAAATAATCGATCAGTATGACGCCTTTGTGGTCCCAAAACACTGATGCCATGATTTTTTTCCCAGAAATTGTGGTTTTGAACTTTTTGGCTGAGGGTGAAGTGGTGTGACGCCACTGTTCGGACTGTCTCTTGGTTTCTGGAGTATAGTGTGCAACCCAAGTCTCATCTCCAGTAACAATACACTTGAGGAAATCATCACCTTCCAGTTCATACCGTTCCAAAATCTCTTTAGAGGTCTGCACTCGATTCAACTTGTGTTGTTCAGTCAGTTGTTTTGGGACCCATCTTGCACACAGTTTATGAAATCCGAGGGTTTCTGTTATTGTTTCGTGCAACAAAGATCTGGATATTTCAGGAAACTTCGTAGAAATTTCGTCCAGAGTCAATCTGCGATTGTCACGGACTGCATTCTCAATCTTTTCCACAATTTTGTCAGTCACAATCGACGGTCTCCCACTCCTCAATTCGTCATGCACATTCGTACGACCGTTCTTAAACTCCCTACACCACTTGTACACACTCGTACGATTCATGTGTCCTTCACCATAAATTGCCTTTACCTCATTAAAAATTTCAATCGGGGATTTCTCCTTAACAATGAGGTACCGGATGACCGCGCGGATTTCGCACTTGGCGGCAGAGTCGATCGATATCTTTCACGAGAAATGCTCCTGAGACCACAGTTTTCAACGTACTGACCTCATTTTGGTCTTGTTTCGGAGGGGAGGAGTCACGCTACACGACACTGTGGCCAACATAGCAAAAAAAATCCCCGCGGCCTACGGGAGCTTCAGTACACTTACTTTGTGGATATGCCTCGTAATAGCATACTTAGTTGTTTTTGATAGGCTTGAGGTAGACCCCAAACCTAGCAAGTCAGTCAGCAATGTTTCCCTGAGCCCCTTCGTGTGTTTGTTTTCACCTTAGCCATTGCGCTGGGCTATTAAAATGGAATATTTTTAGAGGTAGGGGAGCTGTGACTCCAT
Organism: Pachypeltis micranthus; assembly: GCA_020466155.1. Lineage (NCBI taxonomy): Eukaryota > Metazoa > Arthropoda > Insecta > Hemiptera > Miridae > Pachypeltis > Pachypeltis micranthus. The sequence goes on along the minus strand of CM035771.1, from coordinate 54,201,552 downwards.
ACTCACATACAATTAGAGATACAATTTCAGCGTCTTGTATAGTAGTGGCGCCAAGAACACACATCGTTACTTCCGCTCCACATTTTGCAACAGGACATGGTCAACGCAGCAATCCTAACTAGATGACCACCTCAGCAGTTCGTAATGAAGTCCAAGACACCCCCCCCCCCCACACCTACAGTGACTATGGCTCACAGCCACGAGCCTGCAGAGCCAGGAGGCTGCACGAGAATGAACAGCCAGACCTCTAGATTTGATCGGTGCATGAATGTGCACACAATAGAGCAAATTCGCAGACTCCTCCAAAAAATCAACTAAATGGCCAACTTCGATGTACATCTAGGAAAGGTGTAGCTTCGCCATAGACTTTATACACATAAAATTTGACATCTTCAATGCTTAACATTTCAGCTTAACGAAACTACCAGTAATTGTAAAAGGTATACTCACCGCTGAAGACGCTCAATTGGCGGCAAGCATAGGAATACCAGCTATTATTGTTTCTAACCATGGTGGAAGACAATTGGACACTTGCCCTGCCACGGTAATTAAACTCTTATTTCTCCTTCATTTTCTCTTTTCTTAAGATTGAGAATCTTTTCAACTCAAATCTGAAACCAGAACTGAGACGTTTGTGGCAAATCTCAGGTAAAACAGGGCTCTATATTTCAGACAAGACGATTTTCTCTAGAGCCTGTCAAAGAGCTGCTGCTATTTATTACTTTCCTCGGCTCTACGAAGTAGAAAGGGAAGTTGAGTAACTAACTGAAAAAACATTTTGAGTTGAGTTGAGTTGAGATCTTTACGTTTCAGACCCAACTTCGTCTGATAAACACTATTTGGGAAAATGGTCTGTTTGTGTGTATGTGAACGTTATTAAGCAGTTCGATCGTAGCAGTTTTATCTGTCAAATAACTTCTGACGAAGGATAGATGCACACGCAGCCAGCAATCCTTCAGTGCTGCAGACTGAGAGACATACGCCTGTCTTGTGAAGGAAAGGGTGCCTGCCTGAGCCTCTCCTGACCACCAGAAACTACCTGGATACAGCCGTGAGTGTGAGTGCACAAGGCTGGCAGTCCCAACACACATACCACTCCAATGGAATACAGTGCCCTGGTAGACACCACAAATAGGCGCTCAAAGCAGTGTAAAGAGCCTATTGCAGGTCGCTTCCCCAAACAGCATGGAGGCATCTATGATGGTATACCACAAACTGGGGCGCCAGGATAAATGACTCATCAGAAGACCCAAAAATGCAAGCTGACAGCAGTTCATTGGTGAGAATCTCTCCATCTTTCTTCTCAATGTGATTCTAATGAGAAAATTCTTATTTCAACAGGTCGAAGCGTTACCAGAAATAGTCAAAGCTGTCGGAGACAAATGTGAAGTTTATATCGATGGAGGCATTCGCTATGGAACTGACGTGTTCAAAGCAATCGCATTGGGTGCTAAAATGGTTAGTACAAATGACTCACGTTGTATTCTCAGTCCTATCCACAACAGTCCTGATGATTAACGTGATAGTAATAAGTAAACAATTTCATCAGGTGTTCATCGGTCGGCCAGCCGTTTGGGGACTTTCATGCGCTGGTGAAGAAGGAGTCAAAAAAGTGTTACAAATTTTAATAGAAGAATACGGGCAGTCCATGAGTTTATCAGGTAAAGATGACAATGTGTGAATAATACTATTAAAATAAATCGAATACGAATTGAGGAGATATAATTCATGTTTTGTTGCAGGTTGCACCAGATTCAGTGATATCAAGAAAGAAATGGTTGTTCATGAAAACGCTTACGCCAGAATATGAAATAAAAACTCAACTGTTAGGTACAATTAGATAAACTCCAGTTGAAGTTGATTATTTACAGTACAAAGTGCAATGAGAGTGGTTAACTTTATGAAATAACCATGAATAACTTTTAACAGGTCAATATTTGTAGGAAATACAAAAGAAGTGGATGTAAATGGAGGGAAATGACTAAAATTCATTGCCATTGCGTTCTCCATTGACTCTCAGGCAGAAGCAGCCTTTACTGTTATTCTACCAAGAGTGGAAGTGACCCCTAAGTCGAAGCAAGCCAACTTTTAGATCAACATCCACGATTATCACGTTGGTGCGGTGATCTTGGATTACCAGATCTGACATTCCCCACACTCACTCCTATATTTCTATCAGCCGAACCAAATCAGCTTAAACTTGATATCTAGCCCACAGGTCACTATAAGACTCCAAAATAAGGGTATGAGCAAAATCTGCACAAAACTAATCACAGGTATCATAGAGATCACCAATTTTTTACTTTCCTTGGCTCTACGAAGTAGAAAGGAAAGTTATGTAATCGGCTGAAAAAAAAAATTGAGTTTTCTTCAGATCTTTACGTTTCAGACCCTCTTGAACCCGAAAAACACTATTTGGGAAAATGGTCTGTGTGTGTGTGTGTGTCAGTCAGTCTGTGAACGATTTTTTGAGAGAACCTCCGTATTAAATCAGCTCAAACATGATATCTCGCCTGCAGGCCTCCATGGGACGCCAAAATAAGGGTTTGGACAAAATCCACCGAAAGTTAACTATAGTTATCATAGTGATCAAAACACCAAATATTTTTTTTCTCAAAAATGGCTCTAACGATTTTAATTAAATTTTTTATATTGATAGCTCTCAATAAGGCAATTATACCTATAAATTCCCGTTTGTGGGAAAATGACGAGAGCAGCACAATAAATTATCAAAATTTTCGACGAAATCGATTTTAGCGCGGTTTTTAGAGAAAACAACCGTACCAAATCAACTGAAACTTGATGTCCAGCCTACAGGTTACCATGGGACGCAAAAATAAGGGTATGGGCAAAATCCACCGAAAGTTAACTATAGTTATCATAGTGATCAAAACACCAAATTTTTTTTCTCAAAAACGGCTCTAACGATTTTAATTACATTTTTTATATTGATAGCTCTCAATGAGGCAATGATACTATAAAATTCTCATTCGAGGGAAAATGACGAGAGCAGCACAATAAATTATCGAAATTTTCGACCAAAAGCGTTTTTCGTGCAGTTTTTGCCTTATAAACTCCGCTGGAATTCTTGTAGAATGTTAAAAACATTCGGTATTGTAGTCCAATCCAATACCTAAAAGGTGAGTGTTTAAAACCGCTCATGAGATACATGGGGCTCACTCCAGAAATTCCTGAATTTCAACTACCGCGGTTCCGCTTACTACCAGTTCTAACAGTTATTTTCCAATATCTCTGCGAAAGTGATTACTATCCTTCTTCAAAAAATTCGGTTTACAGGCTCATTAATTATCTGTGTACCAGTTTCTCAATAATGGTCCTGCAATGAGTACGAGAAGCACAATAAATTCCAGAACTGTAGGCGCTACCGCTTCGTGCTGCCGTAAAGTGTTGTTGGACCAAGTTCAAATGAACTGAGTGATATATGAATTGATTAAATAGAATTAGCCATATAGAAAGTGAATTGACGTAGAGCTAAGGAAAGTTGTGTGTTGCAACTCACCAGATACTTTTTCTCGAAAACGACTCCAACTATTTTTTGATTACATTTGTATATATACAGCTCTTGTTAGACAAGAATACAATAAAACTCGAGAAAATGACGAGATCAGCACAAAAATTACCAAACATTATAACGAAAATCGAGTTTACCGTAGTTTTTTCCTCATAAACTGCACTCAAATGTTACTAGGGTCTTCAGAAAAATTCAGGTGATACTCCAAACAAGTACCTTTACGACGAGTCTTTAATAACGCGCATGAGATATACAGAGCTACTCGAGAAATTTCGGAATCTCAACCACCGCTGTTACATTTACTACCATTTTTAAATGTTTTTACTTCACAACTCTGGAAAAATGTTTAGTATCCTTTTCAATAAAGGTTCACAGCCTCATCAATTCTTCGTGTACCAATTGCTCAATAATTGTCCACGCAGGAGTACGAGTAGTCTAATAAATTCTGGAACGCTAAATGGTACTGCTTTCTGCCGCTGTGAAGTGATGTTTTACCAAGTGGAAGAATACCTGGTGCTTAGCAACACACTACTATCCGCCATTGCCGTATCTTCATTCAACGCGTTTCTACCGAAACATTTACTGAAGACAAAATGTAGGTAGTAGTTAGCTGAGGGTACTGTGTAAGTTATACAGTTTGATATAGGTATCAATATTGTTAGCGCCGTCTTTGAGAAAATTGTTAAACAGTAAATATTCGGTAAATCTCGTTTTCCAAGCCATCGTGCTTGTTGCAGCTTGCATTTAGCTTCAGTGAATGCTTTCGTGCAATCCTCGTTCCACTGTAAAAGGCCATGCTGGTTTTGTACGTGGTATAAGATCTTCATTATTTCTGAAAACCGAGAAATAAAAGATCGATAATAGGAACAAAACCTGTGAATGTTCCAACTTCCTAGGTGGTTTGAAGGATGGGCCATTCTTTCACAAAATATCTCGAAATACCTCGGGTTGATACTGGACAAGCAGCTCACATGGAACTCGCATGTGAGATATGCGCTGCACACGGCAACAACAGCCCTTTGGGCATGTAGGAGGCTGTGCAGCAAATCCTGGGACATAACACCAAAAATGATGGAGTGGCTCTTTAAGGGGGTAATAAGACCCCGCGTCACGTATGCCTCCACGGTGTGGTGGAAGGCGACACGCCGGCTGGCAGTACAAGGAAAACTCCAACAACTGCAGCAGCAGGCGTGTCTTGCTATCACAGGGGCCATGAGTACATGCCCTACTGCTGCAATGGAAGTCCTTCTGAACATCTCACCTCTACATATACACATTCAGAGGACCGCTTACCTGGGAGCGGCAAGGCTTTTGCAGACAGGAAAAATTTCCACCAGGGCTAAGGCGAGCCTCCACGGAATAACCAGACAGTTTAAGATAGAGGAGGCAGTAGTCCTTGCTACTGACGTCATGCCAGAGCAGAAGAATTTTCAGCTGCCATTCAGCGTCAGCGTCTACTCACGGGAATGGTGGGAGAAGACGACATTCTGGACCGAGGTGGGCGCGCTGCAGTGGTATACCGATGGTTCAGTTAAGGAAGGCCGAGCAGGACTGGGCATTGTAGGGCCCAACTATAGCCTTGCAAAGCCGCTAGCGGAAATCCTAGCCATAAAGATCTGCGCAGAAGAGATCCTGAACAAAGGGCTCAAGGGCAAGCGGATCTACATTTTCTCAGACTGCCTTAAAGGCCATCGCAGCCTATAGTTTTAGGTCTAAGCTGGCATGGGAATGCCTCCATGCACTCAAGCAGCTCGGCGCCCATAACAGGCTCTTCCTCGTTTGGGTGCTGGCTCACAGGGGGCATGAGGGCAATGAAACGGCTGAACCGCCTTGCGAAAAGGGGTACAGAATCGGGCCTGAGCCACACGTGGGTCTGACGAAAAGTCACCTGAACCGTCTGGCTGCTTGATGGGAGATACAGGAAAATAGCGCCCATTGGCATCGCCAGCCACGACTAAGACAGGCGAAAAGGCTTGTTACGCCTTCCTATCAAAGGGCGAAGGCGATGCTGACACTCTCTAGACAAGATCTGAGAGTATTGATAAGCTTCCTCACCGGGCACTGCCCACTCAGATATCACCTCAACAAGATGGGCATCTCAGAGGCGGTGGAATGCAGACTCTGCGGCGAGGAGGATGAGACAGCAGAGCATATCCTATGTGAATGCCCTGCTTTGAATACTTCGGTCGGGTGACCACTGAACCCCAAACCGTAGCGGACTCTGCGGTGAAGGACATACTCGGCTTCCTACAGGGGGCGGGTATGTACGACGCCTTCTACTAAGAAAGGGCCAGCGTCACAATAGGCCCACATAAAAAGTGGCCGCAGTGACAAAAGGACTTGTCCCACACGCCCTCGGGTAAAAAAAAAATTCTTTCACAACCTCGATTTTCTTAGGGTCTACTGGGATAAGATTGCTGGTGACTAAGGTACATACAAAGCTTCCGGAAGAAACTCACATTACTTGCTATTCAGGGTGAGCCCCGCTCTTTGTAAAAGAGAGAATTGTTATGGCTTATTTACTGTATAAAATAAACGAGGGCGTATAGACAAAAGGGGTTCAAAAACAGTTACATCTCTAACAAGTAAGTACCTGAAGTTCGTCTTCTTGTTGATACGAAGTGGTGTCTCGGTGGTTGACAGAGTGATAATGGCCTACGTCCAACACTCCCTTACACCACAATAAGTCCGATCAAGATCTTGAAAGGGTCAAGCTTAGGCCCAGCAAAAGGTTTGGTGAACACGTCCGCCTCCATTTGTTCAGAACACTTCGATATCACCATTTTGAACCTTTTCACGTCAGTGTTCCTTGGTGCAGATATGTTTTGAGCGGGAGCTGATAATTGTTTTTTTATGTCAATTCTTGAGCGGCAGTATTGTCATTGAAAAGTTTGATAATTTTATGTAGAGTTCCCAAGTCTGTGATCAGCTGGCCCAGGTGCATGGCCTCTTTTGCGGCTTCTGCTAGGGGACACATAATCAGCTTCTTGGGTCGAAATAGCAACTGTGCGCTGTTTGCGTGATTCCCAATTGATGAGAGTAATAAGCAATAGCCAGTGTATGACTTTCGATCTTCAGCAGATCCAAATAGAGCTTTCCCAGTTTTGGTAAATGTTAGTGCTGTGCTGCTGGTGCCTTTTGATATATGCAAGCCATTGTGTTGTCATGAGAGTTGTTATATTGTCTCAGAAAGCTGTCAACATAACTGATATCGGGTCTGGTGGCAACAGCTAAGTACCTATCAATTGCTGGTATGTATAGTCATTATTTTGTTCAAGTGTTTCTTCTTTTTCAGCCTTGAAACCAGGGACAATAAGTATACGAACAGGATTGCAGTTTGCCATGTTAAATCTTTCAAGGATTTCATCGATATATCGTCCTTGTCAAGCGAAGATTTTGCAATATTTCCTGGCAAATCCAATTTCTAGACAATGACGTAAATTGCCAATGTCACGCACAGCAAACTTTGTCACGATTTCCTTTTTTTGAGTTTTGAAGTTTGTTCTTGTTCTTGGATGCGATGACGTCCACATAAACGGCAATAATAACTCGATCTTCCTCTTTCGAGTTAGCATACATGCAGGGGAAGACCTGAGAAGGCTCAAAACTGAGTAGGCGCAACTCCTTATCTAGCTTGTTATACTCGTACCATTGATGGCTGGGCTTGTTTGAGGCCATAAACAGCCTTGTTTAGATGGCACACTTTTTCGCCTTGTGTAGGAGTTCATAAATCCTCTAACATGGTTCTTGCTCGTTGGAAAATGGTGGAGTCATGGCATTCATCAGGGAGAATGATATTCAGCATCTTCTCAAGGTTCCTTGGTAACTGCATAAAGATGTTATAGTCGATGTTCTCATGGAGAAAAGCTGTTGTAACCTTGAGTTGTTCCACGCGCATATCTTGTTCAACTGCAGTCGCGAGCAGAAGGCATATGGAGCTTAGCCTTGCTTCTGGGGCGTAACTTTCACTGAATTCAACTCCCCGTCATTGGGTAAATCCTCGTGCCACAAGGCGAGTTTTACTCCACTCCAGTGCGACACAACCACACGCTTTCGCTTCGGGTCCCAATGAAGAACATAACTTTTATGCACAGTGAGGACATTGGCAGGGAAATGAGCATGCGTCGACAGTAACTTTATACTATTATTATTATACACAAGGACCTATGTACACATAGTATCAAAATAGTTTGCCACCTTCAAAAAATTTTCTGTTTTCGTTTCATAGGTTCACTTTTGAGAAACTTCCAATAATATTTCATCGTCGCGTACATGATTCCAGAGGAGCAGTAAAAGGAGGTGAGCATCAAATGAAAAAACGGGTAAGCAGATGCCCACGAAGAAAGATTGAAGAGTTGAACGATTTCGTAGATGAAAATGAATGAGAATCCGACAGCGTAGATCGTTTCAAAGGGCGTGAGAAGGGGGAAAGACGGCATTGACTTCGAGGGAGGTCGCTGAAAAAGGTTTTGAAGAGTGTTGAAGGAGTAAATAATGAACATGAGGTAGAGGAGAGCTTTGACGAGAAGTAAATTAATTGGAAAGAGGAGGGGGAAGAGGGAGTACAACCCTGAGAGTGACAGAACAAGGAAGGTTTCTGCTTCAGTCCTCCACAGTACAGCCATGAAACTGAAACAAAATTGATTTGTGATTAACGTTATGCAAAACTTAACAATGTACAACCAGTGGCGATTTGCTGTCTTGGCCGCCCTAGGCCCCAGGCCATGCAATAAGTACCAGGCAGCCCTTTCTCGGCACCCATCGGAATTTACTTTTTTTCCAACTTTTATTGAAATCCAATCAGAAATTTAGTCAACTATAATGATATTTTCCGCGGTTTCAGGGATAAAACATTTAAAATGGTTTTATTTATCTAACTACAGGTTTATTCTCATACAAAATAACATATAATAAGTGTTTAGGCACTCATGGTAGGACAGGGCCTCCACAATAAGTTCCTGCTCCTGCCTATATAAACAAGGGATATTTATTTATTTATTTTGTTCAAATATATTTTCTTTTTTTTATGTATAAAGTAAATGTGACCAAGTTATTGCGAAAGTGAAGTGATAAAAAACTAGTCAGCCGCGACCAGAAGTCCACCACAGCCGCCTTTCTTCGATTATCATCTGCCCATGCGACACGATCTGAACTTTTGGTCTTTACTAAAGCTTCAAATTCTCCTAGCAGGTTGTTTGACGTGTATTATTACAACTATACATTCCTTGCTGGAGCTCTCAAGCGAAGACAATTCCGAAGAATCAAGTTCTACAAGGTCTACGCATTTTATCTCCAACAAAAAGGGGCCCCACATACAGCCGCTGACGCCACAATTCATCTATCAGAAGGTCGGACAATTATATTCATTTCCTTTCCTTTTATTTGCAATTTTATTTTACAAGAAAGCGAATTTATTTTAAATTATTAAATTTTTTTGTAAATATAGTTAGGAGCAAAGCAGGTTGGAGGTTTTTACTTTTACTCTCCTCTCAAAGGCCTATTGCCCCTAACAAACAATAAGTGTTTTGCAGCGTTATACACAACTCGTCGACACTCAAGCGCAGCAAAGTCGTTAATTAAATCTTCGCTATCCAATTTCCTTAACATCTCAGCTTCTATGTTAAGTATAGCAAGATCGTTTAACCTTTGCTTCGTCATTGTCGTGCGTAAATAATTGTTTACTCGTCGCAAACAAGAAAACGACCGTTCTTCAGAACAGTACAGTAAACCATTTCCGATGCTTTTGCCTTTTCTTCGACTTCTGAAGCGCTTGATTTCGTCAGGTTAGTAATAAAACTACAAACATCTCGTCGTTTTCGGAGCGCTACTACTACCGAGAAAGTAGTGATTCCGAAATTATTGCGCCCATTCATTTGTTACATCTCTTCACCTGTATCAGTCTTGCCAGGAACTAACTTACACTTTCGATTGCGTCAAAAACTTGTTTGTTGTCCTGTACTAAGGACAGATTTTTGGCTTCGAAATTATCTCGTGTTTCGCCAATAAAATGTATTAGTACCTCATTGAGTACTATAAAAATGCGCACACTCTTGTATTGTTAATGCGATCCAGAAAACATCCCCAAAAAACAGTCATGACAGCCATTTTTGGTTGTTTGGGTTTGGTTGGGAGCGGATTGAACTAAGCAATAAGCTCTAAGAACATCAAATAATTTCCATCGTGAAATGAACCAAATTTCTCGTGGAGTCCTCTGAAAGACAAACCACGTGATGCAAGAGCTTCTACACATGCCACTACTCTTTTCAAGATGTTTTTCCAGTAATTAATTTTTTCATCTAATCGCATTGTTAATTCGAATTAACGCGCGGCTTCGTTCATTCACATGCAGGGCAGATGGGAATTTTTCCAATCATTGAAACCTTCCTTTTTGTCGAACTGACTCTCCCCACCATTGAAAAGAAGAAAAGGTTCACAAAAAAACACATTCAGCACTTTCAGAATAAATTAGCCACTTTCGCGGAACTTTTTCACCATTTAAAACCTGACGTTTGAATAATTTTTTTTTACCACTGTCGCACCTTATCTTTGTAAATTCGTTCACTCTTAGGAAAATCATTTTTGGATGTTTTGATTGGCTCTGTTCTTACAAATGTAATCACGCATGAACTCGGGGATTGTCCATTTGGCTGGATTGTTTCTGATTTTGCGCTGCTCCTGGTCTGGACTGCATTCCTGATACTTGTAGGATATCTTCGGCTTGTTCCTTTAATCCACTTGCCACAAAGATCAAAGTATCTGCACTGGGAGATACTGAAGTTGACGTGGCGCCACTACCTCTTGGAACGTCAAGTCCTGGATCAGTGCTATTTCTGTTATATGTGATATCTTTGATATTTTTACATTGTTGGATGCCATCTGACCACAGCAACGCTGAGGCCGCTGCTGCAGGCGATCCTCCAACCTTACTAGCAGGTTAACGTTTTTCAACGTCCATGCAGCCCAGCGAGTAGTACTGTTCAATTGTGGTTTGGAGGTTTTCTTTTTGTTAGTCGTGTTAGGGGAATTTTGTTGCGTCGCCCTTCTTTTTTGCGGTTTCCACAGAGTCGAAACTGCGGTACAGCAACAGACAATTCCCGGCGCCGTGTCAGCTCAACGTTTTCTTTAGAAGCATGGTAAGTGGACGTATTATAAGAACGCCGAAAGTAAATTTATTCACCTCGCACCTTACAAAACTTAATACATTTATAAAGTAATTGGCCACCCAGTATGTCGTAGTAAAATCTAGTTGGAGTGCACCATTCGAGCACTGTAGTAAGAAAGGCACTCGTCAACAATTGTTGACCAAAGAAATCGACTACGTCCACGTTTTTTTAATCACACCCTTCAGTTCATCATCTTTTTCTTTAGCTCGCTTGCGATACTCTGCCTCACATAACCTTCTCTACCCGTCCATATATATTTATTCAACATAAAACTTTTTACATGAGGTATCGTCGTGTAAAACATTTATGTGCTGACGATTTTTATTGCATACACGTCGCGCTGCAAATGCCGCCATGAAATTAGAAAAATGTTCGTCCACTCACTGCAATTACTATACTATACATACTACTCCTACCTACTCCCTATAGGAGTTTTTTCCATTCAAGTTGACCAGCAGTCTTACAGACGGAAGAAGCTGAAACCAGTGAACAAACCATGAAGCCATGGCTTTCATACATTAACAGTGCGAAGAAAAAGGGCAATAAGTTACAACTTTCATGGCTTCAACAGAAAAATAGTAGTCAAGAGCAATAATTTATGTACTTAATATATCTATTTAGTACCATTGCCAATCAACATGGGACATAGTTGACATGGGTTATCAGTATTATGAACAAGAGCGGTAATTTTAAGGATCGTGCATAGAATAATATAACAATATTCTTCCTAAATCACTTATCTGTACGAAATAACTTGTATATACATTTTATATCAACGAAATAATTATTTCACATTACATTATCTATATGTTATTTATAAACTCGTTCGATGTAGAAACTGGCAGCGAATTAAGTTCCAAAACGTATTATCCCGTTGCCACGTATACCACGGACCTTAATTCAAAAACCAAAGTATAGATCAACACGATCAAAATTATCAATTGACGAGTTCCTGTTCGTGCAATAATTGATTTTTCTTCTGCATACATTTAAATGAAGATAGCAATTTCAAGGCAACTTTTAGGAAAACGATTCTAAAACGGATAAGCAAACGAAAATGGGATTTACTATTCACTAAAGAAAAGAAACCACCTGAGCTTCTGAGAGCCCCCGATGGTGTACCTCCTTGCGAGAGCGATTTTGTTGCTCAAACGGTGGAGTGTCGTAGCGTTTCACGTTGAGGCTGGCGGACGCGAAAGAAACCTTTACACAAACGGTGGGTACAGCTTTTGTACAAGTACGCAACCACCAGGGACATTTTTTGTCTTTTATGTTTGTTTTTGTGCAATGATAACTACGTTTGATTGTGCTCGTTGATGGTTTCCATATAATGGCCGCGTCAATTGCAATTGACATCATCACTTGGTCACTGAGGTTATTAAAACGTATGATGTTTCCAAGCGTTAGATTTTGTAACAGACGTTACCATGTGTTGGGCACAAATAGATGAGGCTAATGACGTAGGAGGACTGTATTTAGAGTGGTGATCGCGGAAATATTTACAAATGATAATATAATCGGAATTCGTGTAAAACGGAGAATATATTAAAAGTTAGCTTGCACTTCACTTTGTAGAATACTACCGAACTTAATCTGCTCACGAGGTTTTTTTTTTTTTTTTTTTTTTGACCCGAGGGCGTGTGGGACAAGTCCCTTTGTCACTGCGGCCGCATATGGGCCTATTGTGACGGCCCTTTCTTAGTAGAAGGCGTCGTACATACCCGCCCCCCTTAGGAAGCCGAGTATGTCCTTCACCGCAGATTCCGCCATGATTTGGGGTTCAGTGGACCCCTGACCAAAGTATTCAAAGCGTTTTGCTGCCAAGGCAGGGCACTCACACAGGATATGCTCTGCTATCTCGTCCTCCTCACCGCAGAGTCTGCATTCCACCGCCTCTGAGATGCCCATCTTGTTGAGGTGATATCTGGGTGGGCAGTGCCCGGTGAGGAAGCTTATCAGTACTCTCAGATCTTGTCTAGAGAGTGTCAGCATCGCCTTCGCCCTTTGACAGGAAGGCGTGACAAGCCTTTACGCCCGTCTTAGTTGTGGCTGGCGATGCCAATGGGCGCCATTTCCCTGTATCTCCCATCGAGCAACCAGATGGTTCAGGTGACTTTTCGTCATACCTACGTGTGGTTCAGGCCCGATGGGTAGGGATTCTGTACCCCTTTTCGCAAGGCAGTCAGCCTTTTCATTGTCCTCATGCCCCCTGAGAGCCGGCATTCAAATGAGGGAGAGCCTGTTACGAGCGCCGAGCTGCTTGAGCGCATGGAGGCATTCCCATGCCAGCTTAGACCTAAAACTATAGGCTGGGATGGCCTTTAAGGCTGTCTGATAAAATGTAGATCCGCTTGCCCTTGATCCCTTTGTTCAGGATCTCTTCTACGATCTCTTGGGTTTGGCCCATTGTTCGCGGCTGCTTATTCAGTCAGCATGCTGTCCTTATTCACAGCTGGCTGCAGACATGCCCCTGGGGACAATGCAGTGGCCGTTCCACTATCCACAACCCGTGGTCGCGCCTGGTAGCATGGGCATGCTCCTGGGAAGATAACCCAGAACCAGGTGCTCACGAGGTTATGTCTGAGACCACAAGTACAAGGGGTTTGGGCGTTGGAAGATTTTCACTGGTGGGTGGGTATGAGTGGAACGGAGAAGCGCACGGACTGCCGATTAAAACTGTAATGGACATAAAAGGAAAAGGGAAGGGTTTTATAACAAGAAGGACAGGGGATGAGCTGTCTCTTGCCGAGCAGTACCTGAGATTGAGGAGAAGAGAAACAATGAAGAAAAAAACCCCAGTTCAAGGGAAACCCGTGTTCAGGTCAATGGTTTGAGAGGGAACGATAACCTTGTCATTAAGTGTCCGACGGGGCCCGTTGAGACAGACAAGGGGAAGTCCGAGTTCAAAGAACTCGTACGGATTTGACTTGCGACAAACACCATGTACCTAAACCAACACAAATTTCGTGACGCTTCTCCATTACATATCCTGCGTTACATCTCATGCATAACGTTTTTCGAGTTTATGTAGCAAAGTAAAGACATAAAATGTCAAAAATACACAAGTGATTTAGGAAGATTATTGTTATACCATAATGTGCGCGAGCCTTTAGAATATTTACGTACTTTGAGTTACGTAATGCCTGGGCCTTAGGGCAAACCAGCCACTGTGTACAACTAATGTGTACTTGTAGCGGGTGTTCATGGGGATGCACAAAGCCACTTGTTTTCGTCAAACGATTATTGCAACTGCAAACGTGCAAGTTTCTAGAAATTGAGTAATAGGATACTTACGAAAGTGGTAAGAGCACCATCAAAATAGCTTTTTCATGCACGTGCCACCCAAATAGAAACGAGCAGCTTGCACAAATGATGATACTTCGTACAAAATGCAGAGGGTTACCAGGATTTCTCCAGAGTTTCCATAGACAGGGCTGAAAACAATAAAAATGTTATGAAACATTCAGCCAAACGATATTAAGGTATTGAAAGGTGTTCACAAAAAAAACATAAGTTAATTAGTTATACATTATTATAATGGCCATATGTGACCTCTTTTATGAAGCAGTATTCTGACTGGCAGTGTGCTTGGGTCTTGGGTTTGAATTCAATGGACAGGCGAGACGTTTTCCAGGGAGAAACTATGACCTAATGAGGCTGGTGGCAACACAGTGATCATCAACGCCTTCTTTGGAAATGGGGGGGAATGCCACCTCTATCCTGAGGGCTGTTATTTGATTAGGTTGAATGAAATATTTGACTAAAGATTGAAATGAATTGTTCCAAAGGAATTAAACCATCGTCTAAATCTGTACTCATAGCAACTTTCTTTACACAGTTTTTCGTGCTAATCCACTAGATTGCAGCCACTGCAGAAGAAAACATGAATCAATTGAACTAGTTTCGAGGGGGCTTTTTCGTATTTTTGTAAGACGAATTATTTTGATTAAACATTCGAAGTGTATTCAGTCAAAGTTTTTCAGTTAGTTCATTTTACCGCGTTCTTCCTTTGATTGAAAATGTTGAATCTCAGAATCGCCTAACGTAGTTACACTATAAAGAAATTGAGTTGTGGAGAGTCACCAACATAATTAAAATTATGTGATCCAAAGCTCTAAATGTGTTACCCTCTGCATACCATATTTCATGCTAATCCATAAGGTTATGGCTCTGAAGGTACTTATGTGTAGTTTGAAAGTTGTATCAGCCGTGTAACACGTTTCAGTTTTGATTACAATAAGCCTGTCGAGGATTCAGGGTGCATAACTGGCTATGAAGGCCTTCGAAACAATGGGAATTGATGATTTCCTTGGTTAACATTCTTTGAGTGAAAAACGTGGGCGACCATTTGTAGGCAAAGGGGGCCAGTTCTGGCTAACTGGATAACACAATGCAATCCCAATTGTGTGACATGATGGGATGAATGCTGTGTGGTTAACGGTCCACTATTTATTTCTCTCTAATCTTTGAGCTTCATTTGCTTGTCACTGATTACAGAAGATTAACTGAAAATAATTGCCCCTACTCCAATCTTCACTGCCTCCTGCTCTTACTGCAATCCCATTCGTCCTGACTGCCGTGTCCTCAGAGACACGCGCTGGCCAGGCACCACTCGGAGTTTTCCCAAATTAGTTGAGGAGGACTCAAGCCACTCGTGGGTCCGTAACACGTGAAAATGACTTCAGTAATGTCTCAGTTGCTTGAGGAATTTTTCCGTTTCTACGTAGCCCTCTCCAGACCAGTTGGACAGACGCATTTTTGACACCCTCAATTTTTTACCTTGATGGACGATTGTTGTCGGTAAGTCTGATTTTATTTTATTGTTACTGTCTCCGTGAAGTTCAAAAGTAATTATGGTATTGATATCTTCACTTCTATTCTGAAAATCTCGAAAAAAAACCTTATTTTTTGGGGGAAAAACCTTATTTTTTGGGGGAAAAACCTTGTTCGATGCAAAGCGTCGAAGTGCTTAGACTCATTGACCTCGCCTCCCTTTTGGAGAATAAAACGTATGTCACTGGAACACTTCGGGCTTCACGGAAACATAACCCCGAAGCTGTGATGAAAGCAAAGCTAAAGAAGGGGGAAGTGGTACAGCGTTGGTCACCTGAAGGTATTTCTATTGCTAAGTGAAAGGACAATAGAGATGTTATGACTATCTCTACTGAATTTTCGGCAGATAAGGTAGAAATTATTACTCCCCGGGGGAACAAGGAAAAACCTAATGTAATTGTAAAATACAATAAAAATATGGGAGGAGTTGATCGTCTTGATCAACTCCTTTCCTATTATGTCATAAACAAACGCTCACTTCGTTGGTATAAGAAGCTGTCGTTTCATATTATTGAGCTAATGCTGCTAAATTCTTACCTCCTGTACCGCCGATTCGCCGTAACTACGAAACACATAGGTTTACACGACTTCCGCTTAGCCATAGTTTCATACCTTTGTGGTGACGTTCCTCATCCCTCATCTACCAACCTCCCATCCCACAGCCGTAATCCTAACATCAGTATTAATAAAGCACACTTTCTCACTGTTACTGAGACTTCTGGGACCAGTAAAAAACGATACCGTTGTCGACAGTGTTCAAAAAAAAATTGAAAAAGCAGTCACAACATGTTGTTTAGGCTGTGAAGAGACGCCAGGATTATGTTTAGTTGATTGCCTTTTGGACTACCATAAGGATAAAGGATTTAAGATAATTGAATAGGATAGGTAATGGAATATGAGTGATTGTTTGCTAAATGACCATAATATACTGTATTCAAATTAATTATAATGATGATCGATTTTGCTAACTAAATATTATGTAACTTGTTTTTGAAATAAATATAAAATGTTCTTAGTCGTACTTTCTAGATGTTTCATTTTTTCCCTTTAATATAAAAATAATCATAATGATGGGTAACATAGTTTCTGTTTGATTTTTTACGATATCCCAGAGCAACATTTTGAATAAAAAATAGGCATTTGTGTGCAGCGTGGAAGGTTGTTGCGGGTTAGTATAACTGATCCATTACCCCTGACTGACGTGACCTATTGGTCACATTACGAAAAAACTACTGAAATTTCTGATTTTCCATCTAATATGTTTCAAAATACTTCCCCAATGAAGATTGAGGTAATTGAATGATTACTTTCAAGTAAATAAATACGCCGTCTGGGGTGACAGACCCAAGAATCTGGCCAGCGTTGAATGTGTTAAACCTGGCATTGCAAGGTAGCCCCCCCCCCCACACACACCTATCCCACCACCACATCCCCTGTATTCCAACCATCCAGAAACCTGAACATTTCAATTCGTATTAAAGCAATTGGGTTATATTATGAGTACTGACTTAACGGCCAGACGATGATGTCTTTACATCGAAAGCGATTGCCCACAGTAACTCACCAGCCAGAGGAGACGGACTCACCTAATTGGTACGTTAATTTCAATACGTCATTTAAAATCTCGCCTCCACCACTAATCAGTGAGGTTTCAGGTGACGAATCGAGTTTAGATTCGAAACTAGCCTCTTGATTACACAGATTGTCTGCTGAAGAATCCTTAGATCTATCACTGTGCTCCTTATTGGAATTGGACTCTCGTCTCGTTTGTTATTCCAACACCTTACTCATCACCATTGGCAACGCATTTATTTATGCCAGCTGGATCGTCAATTCGTCTCCAAAAATGTCGGTAAAACGGTGTCGTGTCGTTTATTTCGTTCTTAAATGTTTTGCTTTTTTGCATTCTGTTTTAAATACAAATTTACTACTTTAAAACAGTGATAAAATTTCAATAGGTTATGGGCCCAGCACGCTTCCACTGCGTATATATCCTGACCAAGAATAATTTTAAAATGATCATTTCAGTCTACATTGACGATATCATTGTCGCTTCTACAAGTACAACGTTCGCTGAGGAAATTAAGAAGCAATTACAAAAATCGCTTGAAATTCGAGAAATGGGCGATCTGAATTATTGTTTAGGGATTCAGTTCTTCTTAAAAAATAATGAAATTTTTATGAGCCAAACCAAATATGTCGATGAACTTCTCGAAAAGTTCAACATGAAAAATTGCAAGCCAGTTTCTTCACCCATGGAAGCGGGACTCAAGCTCGAAAAATTGACTTCTGAGAGAAATACTAATCTGCCATATCAAAATTTAATTGTTTCATTGATGTATCTTGCCGTAGCAACACGTCCTGACATAGCGTTTGCTGTAAGCAATCTCAGTCAGTTCATCACCTGTCACGATGATACACATTGGATAGCTGCTAAAAGAGTTTTGCGCTACCTCCAAGGCACCAAAGAAATGGGACTTTTGTTTAAAAAATCTGGGATGCCTATTTTTGATCTGGCTGACGCTGACTGGGCATCATGCACCGTTGACCGAAGGTCATACATTGGTTTCTGTTTCATTTACTCTGGAGGGCCAATAAGTTGGGAATCTCGGAAGCAGAGGACCATCGCTTTGTCAACAGCTGAAGCTTAATACATGGCCTTAACGGATGCAGCAAAAGAAGCGATGCATTTGACTCAATTAGCAAAGGACTTTGAAATATCTCAATCAAAAATTGAAATTTTTAATGATAAACAAGCTGCACAATCTTTATCTTTATCTTTATCGTGAAGCAGTCCATACAGGCATCATCAAGCTTAGTTATCGGAAGAGCGAAGACATGGAAGCTGACATCTTTACCAAAGCTCTCGGGGGGCCGAAGCATAGAGAATTCCAAAGAAAGCTTGGCGTTGTTGTGCAGTAATACTCGTGAGGGGGAGTATTGGAATTGGACACTCGTCTCGTTTGTTATTCCAACACCTTACTCATCACCATTGGCAATGCATTTATTTATGCCAGCTGGATCGTCAATTCGTCTCCAAAAATGTCGGTAAAACGGTGTCGTGTCGTTTATCTCGTTCTTAAATGTTTTCCTTTTTTGCATTCTGTTTTAAATACAAATTTACTACTTTAAAACAGTGATAAAATTTCAATACTGCTTCCTGCTACGCATATCACATACTGGGCTGAGAAAAGTTGTACTTAAACGCTTCTCAAAAGTCTAGCCAGACCTATTAGTTATAGTTTCATCACCAGGAGACTCAAGCTATTACTTTGCCTAAATTTCTTAATACATTTCAGTTTCAGAGTTTCAATTGCATGTTCATTGTTTTGCCTAAATGTTTGTTAGTATTAGGAACGCGCAATGGTTTTGTTCAGATCATTATAATTTCACTGGACAGGTCCTAGTTACTAATAAAATTTCTGCCTTCTATATTTCTGAATCAGGTTTTTACATCAGCATATGGAAACCCCGTGAAGGCTAATCAAATATTGCTCAATTGTTATTCTCCACAAACACGGATCAATAGTGTCAGAAGAACGACTTTTTGAACGACTGAATTAGTTGTAGTCGAGATTTAAAGGATTAGTCACAAGAGACAATGCTATGATAGGAGTCCACAGTGTAGTGTGGCAGAAACATGACAGGAGTAGAATATTGAAGGGAAATGGATAGTGACAAGCCACGAGGACCACGATCTTATCTTAACTATATTATGTTAACAGAAAAATAAAATGTGAAGAGGCTCACCAAAACTGCAACAATTGTCAAAAGCATAGTCACAGTCGGAGTAACCGATGGCAGTACAACATGCGAATACTCTTGAACAAGTCCAGCTGTCATCGAACCCGGCACAGTATGTATTTTCCAGCCTAATTTGCCACCTGGAAATCCACAACGAACACAAAATATGAAGAAAATGAGGAGTTTGAATCCAAGGCATATCCTGCCAACAAAAGTCTTTCTACCTATGATTGCAAGTAGTTTATCAGCGATGTTGTACATAACCCAAAAGTTTGGGGCCCAATACGAATGGCACAAACCTCGTTTGAATGGGAACAAGCGTCTGAGCACCTGAATAAATTAATAACGTTTTAGTGCTCTAAAATAATTTGATAAGATCGAATAAGAGGAATAATGCTTTACATGTCTTGTCATCTTGCCGAAGAAAATATTAGAAAACTTGTTAATGAGCTTACCACCAACAGCTGTCCATTCACGATGAAAGGTCCAAATGAGAACAATGTCGTCAAAATAACAATTCCAGCAAGAGTAAAGAATTTGCAAAAAGATTTCTTCGCGTCAATAGTCCCTTTGTCATTTTCAGCTAGGCAGTAATTCCTCAACAAGTATATCCCATAGACGGGAGCGATGTAAAGATAGATGTGCTTCATGTTTAAAAGGGTAGTGAAGTAAAACGCTCCCAATAAGAAATTTTTCTGCGAAAAAAAATAAATATATCTGGTGCGTTGCAACACACATCTTTCCTTAGCTCTACGTCAATTCACTTTGTACATGGCTAATTCTATTTAATCGATTCATTTATCACTCAGTTCCTTTGAACTTGGTCAAACAACACTTCACAGCAGCAGGAAGCGGTAGCGCCTACAGTTCTGGAATTTATTGTGCTGCTCGTACTCAATCCAGGACGATTATTGAGCAATTGGTACACAGATAATTAATGAGGCTGTAGACTTGAATTTTTTGAAGAAGGATAGTAATCACTTTGGCAGAGTTATTGGGTAATAACTGTTAGAACTGGTATTAAGCGAAACGGCGGTAGTTGAAATTCAGGAATTTCTGGAGTGCCCCCATGAATCACATGAGCGTTTTTAAATACTCACCCTATAGGTATTGGGTTGGACTACAGTACCAATGTTCTTTAACATTCTACTAACATTCCAGCAGAGTTTAAAAGGAAAAAACCACGGCAAAAACGCTTTTCGTCGAAAATTTTGATAATTTATTGTGCTGCTCTCGTAATTTTCCCACAAATGGGAATTTTATGGTATAATTATCTTATTATCTTATCTTTTTATCTATATAAAAAATTTAATCAAAATCGTTACAGCGGTTTTTGAGAAACAAAATGTGGTGTTTTGATCACTATGATAACTATAGTTAACTTTCGGTGGATTTTGCCCATGTCCTTATTTTTGCGTCCCATGGCAACCTGTAGGCTAGACATCAAGTTTCAACTGATTTGGTACGGTTGTTTTCTCTAGAAACCGCGCTAAAATCAATTACGTCAAAAATTTTGATAATTTATTGTGCTGCTCTCGTCATTTTCCCATTAATGGGAATTTTATAGTATGATTGCCATATTGGGAGCTATCAATATAAAAAATTTAATCAAAATCGTTGGAGCCGTTTTTGAGAAAAAAAATATTTGGTGTTTTGATCACTATGATAACTATAGTTAACTTTCGGTGGATTTTGTTCATATGCTTATTTTGGTGACCCATGGTGACCTGCGGACGAGATATCAAGTTTGAGCTGATTTGGTTCGATGGTTTTCTCTAAAAATCGTTCACAGACACACATACACACAGACCATTTTCCCAAATAGTGTTTTTCGGAGGGTCTGAAACGTAAAGATCTGAAGAAAACTCAAAATTTTTGTTTTAGCCGACTACATAACTTTCCTTTCTACTTCGTAGAGCCAAGGAAAGTAAAAAAACTGCTGATCAACCCAAAAATCATTCAAGAGCACGAAATCTGTAAATGATATAGTTCACACACTAAATAACTTTCCTTGAGTGGGTTGATTTTGACTTTCAAGTACCAAAAGAGGTAAGGAAAATGTAATGTGGAAAATAATGATTACGAGCAGTTTCTAACAATGAGAGGGGTTCACCGAAAACGAGGTGAAAAACGAATTGTTTTTGAATATGGTTTTGATTAAACTTTCAAATTATCTTTCACTAACCTAACTAATCAGTACTTTCGTTTTCTGTGAAAATTCGAAGAACAAAGGAATACGTTTTTTTTAGATTTTTAAAACTATTTTCTTCAAGCTCTCAGGATATCTTTAGCTACTACCAATATATTGCCCTACATAAATGTTTGTCTTTGATAGTTCATTGAAAAGAGATAACCTGCATGCACTGTTTGAGCAGACATTGGTTGTAGAGCGTAAACCAATTCGCTCCAATGTTGTTTGTAACAAGCTTGATAGAAATAGAGTACATAGGGAGTCGTTAATTTGGCATGCATTATAACCTGGCAACCTGTTCTATTCACTTTTTGCATTAGCGTCGCCGTTCCAGTTCAAACTGTCCTGTCCTTCAACAGCTGAACTCATCCTGGGAGCTTTCAAGGCATCCCGAAGTCTACTGGGTAAGCCCAAATCATAGAGTTCACGTTAACGTTGGTCCTCAGGGCCAGGTAGGTGCCCCGTGTGCACTAAAATGCGTATTTTTCAACTGTCTGGAATTTATCCAATATTTTGAGGCTTCTCCTTGTTCTGTGGGGTTGTCCTGCCTTTGGAATATAATAAGAAAATCGTTTTACTTGGCAATGTAACTGAGTCAAACGTGTTCAGGTTTTCTGTTTATTTGTGCACACCTTACGTTGGTTGTGCCTCCAATGCGAAGGAAACAAGAAAAGGCGTGATTGTAGTTTCTGTAACAGTGAGCGACGGTTGTTGGGAGGGTAGACGATCTTAGCAGCATTGACTGCTACAAAGGAAGCCTATAACCATTTCACTGAGTTCGGTGTGTGTGTGCAGCACCTCTTAGAATCACTAAACTAGGCCACCTTGCCATCACCGCACAGACCATGATTTCTGAAAAACAGACTCATTAGGGTGACGCCTCCAGAACTCTCTCTCTCTCTCTCTCTCTCTCTCTCTCTCTCTCTCTCTCTCTCTCTCTCTCTCCGTCTAATTCTTCGACCAAAACAGGGCTGTAATATGGAGCTCTTTTGTGGATCAAGTTCACAAGGCCTGAACTGTTTGAAACATTACCAGCGTGTGGATTGAATTGCGCAGCACTACTGGCAACCCTGGAATCAGGAGTAGCTGCGCACAACCTTCAGTCATGGCCCGAATGGGGTAAAGAAACTCCGGAAATAACGACAGGGCACACAAGAGTATACCCCTTCACTTAGCTGGCCATAAGGGAAGAGGTATTTCCCTCTCGTGATGGTCCAGTTTGAGTGACGAGAGTGAAAGTTGGCTCCCATATTCTGCTCACTCGGTGATAAAACCATGCACACAACCCCTCAACAACCCAAACCTCGTCACCCTCTTTTAGTTCTGTTCATTGTTACTGCTGTTTTTGTTTCGGTTCATCTTTAAATTTCTATAAGATAGGCTAAAGGCTGGGCAGCCCTTTGGGGTGGGGGGAATGTTTGTGTCGTTCTAGCAATGTCAGACTAGGTGGGCACATGGCTGTAAAGCGTGAGCCAATTCCCTCCAATGTTGTTTGTGACAAGCTCGATTGAGTTTGTATGTTCATGATGAAGCAGCAACCTGTTCTACTCACTCTCGTCTTTCTTGTATTCCCGCAGTTTCAGTTCATAGTTTCAGCCCTGTCTGGTGATTATTCGCAAGCCCAATGGGCCACAATGTAGCCTGGCTCATTTCCCCCAGGTAGGGGGGTTATTATTCGTTTTTTGTTCCTTTTGTATTTTCCCAGTGTAATTCGTCTATGGTGTTTTCTTCTTTTTCTCCTTTCCTACTTCCCCTTCCTCCTTCAACAGCTTAACTTACGAGCTTTCAAGGCACCCTAAAGTCGACTCGCTAAGTCCAAATCATACGATCCGCATTAACATGCTCCAAATAACCGTGCTTTTTTAACGCTTTCGAAATTTCGAGACTAACTGCATAGCTGAACTTGATCAACCTGGCGGGAGCGTCTTCTAGCAACCTATACTCACATTTTGTTGCCCATTACTATTTCTATACCTATAATTCGTTGGTTGATTGGAAAATCAGATTTGCCAAACATTAAATCATCCTTTTTCCGATTACTTGAAAATCGTATCTAGTGATTTATATCAAACTTATCGGATACTCTCAACTAACTAGTGCCTAAATTTTGTTCTCCATAAATGTTTCCGTAGAAATGCAATGACCAAGGATAGAGGGCTCGAACATTTAGTAGATCATCAACTTTACAGAGCTTGTTAGGCATCAGATATTTCCTTTCAATAAGTCGGAAATTTATAAAATTCCATGGCGTATTTCTTTTAGATGATGAAGAAACTAAACTAGTTCCACCATTTATGTAATTGTCGCAAACGTTTATTGGTCTTCGTACCAACACCACTGATGTCGTTTATGTGGGCCCCAAAATAGGAACAAGAACTCTAACCAATGAAGAAACCACAATGAAATACGACAAAAAATCTCATGGTAGAAACCGGGATGCTGACGAATATAGGGACTTATTTACAAGGGGGTACATAAAGAATGTATTTCCTTTTTTGAAATGTCATACCCCGGGAATTTTTAACCTCTGTTCAATTTTCTTTTGTAGAATTTTCATCGAAAATGAAGTTATCGCAATTGCGACGAAAAAGTTAAAATGAAATTGTTATCTTCTGAGAACATTCGGCGAAGAAAAAAATGTTAACACTTAAAGAAACTCTTTTTTACACACTTTGGCATATATTTCGATTCAAAATGCAGTTGGTAGTATACACATTGCCAATTTGGTGCAGCATTGATCACTGCACGTTTTGTAGACAGTTAAACGTGTTTGAAAAATGAAACAGCATAATGCCTTATAGGCGAGAAAGTATACGTATTCATTGGTTTAAAAAAAGTTCTAATTTAATGGAAATCGTTCGTTTTTAAAAAATTCTAAAAACCTCAAGATTTTGATATCTCCCCCCCCCCCGCCCCGACCAGCCCACTGTAGATGACAATAACAAACTTAGTTTTCCTGGGCCACAAAAATAGAGAACAAGCCGTCGTTCTCCGTCACAATGGCAACAACTCACAGATCTTCTACAGATTATGCACTATATACATGTTATACGTGAATTAACACAAACATCATGAAACTATGTATCCGAAATCTCATTGTCTTTTCTAGTCATCGAAAATCTAGAAGCTAATGGGTTGTGCCCAAAAGAACTATTCATGAAAGATTATGCACTACATGCATGTTATACATGAGGAGGCCTTGAAACGTAAATACTAAAGTATTTTCAGGACATTACAATACTTCCCTTACCCCTAGGATTCCGGAAAGCAAGAACCACCCGTTACAGAAGTAAAATATGGATTTAACGATATTTGAAGCTGGGAAGAAACAAAATTTAAATTAATGTAGGTAATATAATCTTTCGCAGTGAAACTTACTTCAAGAATTTCGCCAATGGAGAGAAACAATAAGCCCATAAGTATTCCATTGTACTGGAAGTGGATGTGGTCTACCATTAGGAGTCCAGCATTGCTTAATGAAAGGCAGAGGAACACCGTAGAAGGGGAAAGCCACATGTGGTTTTGAGTGGAACACTTACGCAAGGGATGAGAGGACAAGAAATTGGCAAGTCTGCGAAACATTCGTCAAATTAACACAAATATCATGAAATTATGTATCCAAAATCGATACTATCGAAAATATAGAAAAGAAGAAGTTGTGCCCAAAAGAACTATACATAAAAGATTGTGCACTATATACATGTTACGATATCGCACTACTAAAAGGGCCATTTTCACCAAAGCAGGACTAATCATGATGTATCTGATTAAAACTAAATAAGGAAATCAAGGCTAATCTACATAGTTCCCACCAGATAACTGTGGAATGCAGCTAGCTGAGCTTTGATTTGAAACCACATCGAGAAGGCAGTGGACTAATCAGGTTACAGTAAAGTAAGGTGTTCAACATCCTGTCCCATAAACAAATGCTTTTTGATGTCCAACCCTCAACAGACCAGATTTAGACAAATTATAATTTCAAATAATGATCAAAAGCCAACCTGGCGAGGAGCATGAGTTCAAATGAGCATACCCAAACTGCAAGAGCTTCAGGAAAAAGCCAAATTAGTCCGGCAGAATGCATAGGTTGAACAGAAATAATCGAAAGCAGTACAAGAAAACGTGAGCTGAGCAAGCAAAAATGAAAACCGAAATTGTGAGGTGATGACTTTTAGATGCTCAAGTTTGAAAGAAGAGAGAATGATTATGTTAAATAAATGTTATTTAATGCACTAATGTGCGTGTAAGAGTGTTTTTATTTAACATTCCCTACCTATCCACTTTTAAATCAACCCAGTTGAATTGAGTGTGTGGTTTTTTTAACACGGTGTCTCTAGTTTTTTTCTCTAAAACTGCTCAACTGATGAATTTTACACGAACAAAAATCTATTTTGTTCGCAGCAGAATTGAATTTTATAAGCTTGAAGTCGTGGAACGCTCTTGTATCCATCTGGGTTGCCGGGTGAGGTGAAAACCATAATATATCACATTATCATCCTAATTGAAAAGCATCTGCAATAACTGCGCACTTGTACACAGCATCTTCGTTGTTTATTATTATTCAAAAACATACGTAGATTATTCACAATAATAATGGAGATAAGAATAGAAAAGACTAATCGACGGAGCATGGTAATTGAAAACAGATATGAGGATATGAAAAGATTAACGAAAGATAAGAGCTAACTGCCCAATTTTAGTGATTAACGTTTTATCAGAGCTAGAGCTTAAACAAAGCAAGCAAAGCTCATTTTGGCGGAGTGAAGTGATTAGAGTGCGTTAATTAAGTCTTAACAGCATTTACACAGTTGGTGAAAATGGCCCTAAATCCTCAAAAATCTTTCCTGGTTTAATTGCTTACTTTCTTGCACCAAGGGCGAGGACAAAGTCGCTTATTATAACTGTACTCCGCTGAAATATTACAGTCGCCAGTGAGTCGTACCCCAAGTTGGAAACTTCTAGCATTTTAGGATCAACGTAATACGCTATCTGCGACAAAATGAATTCAAACCACGCGAAAAATGGCGGGTAGTCCAGAGTCCAAATAGAAGTGTCATTGACGTACCACTGGTTGAGTGGTAATGAATGCGTGATGGCCAACCAGTTTCTGTGCACCTCGAAGTCTGTTGACTTGCTGAAAAACATGATTACGTTAGTATTTACATCGTGGAAAATCAAGTCGACAATGCGATTAGTTTAACGGTTTTTCGTCTTATGAGTTGGACAGTTTACACGCATCTCTATGCTCAGTTTGTTCACATTCCCCATCCATTACAGCGACTGAATTGTAATTGTTTAAATTCTTCCCGCTAAGTTTGCTGTTTGCGCGCAAACATTCTGGCATTTTACCTTGTTTTCATTCACTTTCAACACTTCGCTCATTGGTTACCGCAAATGTTAAGCTGACTGTTACTATTATCATGTAACAGTTCCTATCCGAAGTTCCAGCCTTATCTACTCGCAGCCCGGACATTGACTATGAACCTGGCTATCCCTCTCAAAAAAGGTTTCAACTATACAACATCGAGTCATGTCAACTGTACGTATTACAACTTACTAGGCTTCCATCATTAAGGCTTTGATGCATGTCACGAGCCCAAATATTTTCAACCACATTTTGATACATCCAGACGCACTCAAGAACTAAAACCTGGCGGATACGTTTGCATTTTTTAGTCTCCTATTAGGATACGTAAACAAAACGTGGCTCTCTGGCATGACACTGATAACAATGTGATAAGTCATGATAGTTTGTTTTGTTTCAAAAATCGTTGCTGGCCACAAAGGCTACACTAGATTATGCGAGAGTGAATGGTGCAAGGCTAACTGTAAACTCTATCCTCGTGCTCTCTATTTTCATAGACTTCCATTTCTGCAGTAAATAAAATGAGCGTTGAAGGCGGGCGATCACGAATTCGGTTTGAGTCGAGTTTTACAATAAGGTAAGATGAGCTGAAATCAAAGGTCTTAGTAAGGCCATATCAGCGTTATAAATGAGCTACTGATTTGTCATGCCAAAAAAGATATACATATATTGTACGTGTGTTTCAGGGGTTCTACTGCCTATGGAAAGTAAAACTCCAGAGTTTTCAAATTGGTGCAATATAAAAACCCTGCAAATTATTACACAACGGTTTATTATTTTCTTGAACAGCTTAACCTAGAGTCACACCCCCAAGACCCAATCCCATTTGATTCAGCATCGAAAAAAGACAAATTAACCATACGAAACATTACCTGACTACGAGAACTAAATAGTCCACAACATGATGAGTCGTGCTGGCAGGTGGTTTTAATGTGATGGGAGGGAGTACAAATGAAATGTTTACTTTCTCTGTATTGTCCCGCGAGTTCTTTCGGTAAAAGCAAAGAATTTGGGCCGCTCCCTCTGGTAACGCAATTGTGACGAAGGAGTTTGGAGATGCTTTTGAAGAGGTGATGACTAAGGCAAAAATTACGGCAATCGCGCCGGGGATTCGATCCACAATCCGAGAATTATGAATCGACCGTCTTACCGCAAGACCACGATGAACCGCTTGCCTTTGATAGGAGTCAGTCAGCACATCTCCCCCCTCGTCTATTAACCGCTACTCCTGGAGCGAACTCATTTTTTTTAGGGAAAGAATTTTACGAGAGTTGAGCGAATCCCCGGAAAATCCGATCTTTGATTCGAGAAAGGCTACAAAAGGAAAGTCTTCGTTCCCTCGCATTGTAGTAGGCGCGTCGCCCATTCCACCTTCGCGCTGGAACTTTCACAGCGTCAGCGAATCCAGGACCCGAGAACTCGTCTCATTATTTTTCTCTCTTAATTTTTTAATTTTTCTCTCGGGGCCTCTTCTTTTTCTTGGAAAGAAGAAATTCGACCACTAGTTGGGCGCCATTTGTGACGAAGGGGTTTGGAGATGCTTTTGAAGAGCTGCTGACTAAGGCAAAAATTACGGCAATCGCGCCGGGGATTCGATCCACAATCTGAGAATTATGAATCGACCGTCTTACCGCAAGACCACGATGAACCGCTTGCCTTTGATAGGAGTCAGTCAGCACATCTCCCCCCTCGTCTATTAACCGCTACTCCTGGAGCGAACTCTTTTTAGGGAAAGAATTTTACGAGAGTTGAGCGAATCCCGGAAAATCCGATCTTTGATTCGAGAAAGGCTACAAAAGGAAAGTCTTCGTTTCCTCGCATTGTAGTAGGTGCGTCGCCCATTCCACCTTCGCGCTGGAACTTTCACAGCGTCCAGCGAATCCCGGACCCGAGAACTCGTCTCATTATTTTTCTCTCTTAATTTTTTAATTTTTTCTCGGGGCCTCTTCTTTTCTTGGAAAGAAGAAATTCGACCACTAGTTGGGCGCCATTTGTTACGGGGGGAAGGAAATTTGGAGATGCTTTTGAAGAGCTGCTGACTAAGGCAAAAATTACGGCAATCGCGCCGGGGATTCGATCCACAATCCGAGAATTATGAATCGACCGTCTTACCGCAAGACCACGATGAACCGCTTGCCTTTGATAGGAGTCAGTCAGCACACAATATATCGATATATCACGACCGAGGTAAGGTTATCGATATGCCAGACATCGCTCATAGGCTCTCCCCCACCAACTGCGCCGGTGACGCATATCGATACTTGCAGTCGTAGCGTTCAAGCGAACTATCGATACATGCTGTCGTAGCGTTATCAAGCGGTCGGTCCATGTTCTTTAGTTCACCCGTTCTTTCAATTCGTAGAATTTGGCACACTATAAGTACTGTCGCCCTCCCTGTTTGTCCTCTTCTCGCCATGCCTGACTTTGGTCAAGAGCCATTTTTGCACCACGAATCAAAGGATCACGAGGAGCAATTGAATGAGACATGCTCCGCCAGGATATTTGGGAAGAGTCTGAAAGAGGCGAAAAAGACCATCCCCCTAGCCTGGGGCCACCAAACAGATGGGAAACAGTCTCACCTGAGCGGTTATGGGGGAATAACGGAAAAGGAACAAGAACATCGGAAACAATATTATAATTTGCTAATACATCGGATTCGGAAAGTTAATGGTAAGATGTTATGTGAAAAACAAGGGTAAATAAGATTATAGTCTGTACAACGCGCACGTTAACATCAGTTCACCGGAATCGCAGCTGGTCTGCGTGAAGGTTAGGGATATCATGTTGTTCCGTTACTGATCACAGAGCCCAAATCAGGAAATAAAAAATGTCCTTGAAGATAACCTGTGTTTTCTTTTACCCAAGTTGGATTTATTTAGGTCTATTGTGCTTTATCTTGGGTGATAGTTTGGTGGGTTACGTTTGCGTTTTTTGTTTTAAACAGTTAGTTTCCGTCTGAATTGTTGCTAACCTCAAGATGAATTATATTCGAGTGCCATAAGGTTGGCTAGGTTTAGGTTGATATACTTCCGACGACCAGGCAGAGTGTTGGCGCCGCTATGGATATCATGGTGGATGGACCCTTCGACAAGAACGGAGGACTTTCGGATCTAGAAGACGGCGAACTGATTGATGATGAGCCTCAAGAACTTGTGGTTTCGCTTCCCCCCGTAAGCTTAAACAATTTAATAGTGCACGCATTTTTCACCAGAAAACAATGGCTTGTTATTTCCCTCCTTAACTGTTGTATGACGCTATTGTTTCTTATCTGGAACTCAAGTACCTCGATTAATTCATCCTGGCAGTTGATTGCTGCTTAACAATATGTAACTTAATTTTAATCCGATGCAATTTTGAATATTGTAGGAAGAAGAGAAGAAAATACTACGAGCGAAACGATTTGGTATTTGTAATTCGTCGCAGCCTAAAGATCCGGAAGTTTTTGATATCCAAAAGAAGTAGGTGTTAATACTATAGATGCAATAGTGTCAAACGAGACCTACTTTACTTCCTCATTCGGAACCTCACTTTTGCGTTGTAATTACGGAAGAATGGTTTGTTCCTCGACAAAATGCGTTTCAGACCTCTGAGCCCGAAAAAATGGTTTTCGATATTGGTCTGAAATCTCAAACTTTTTTGGGCTGCTATTCAATGTCAAACACGTATATACGTTACTGTAACAGTCCGACAAATTATTATTTTAAGCTTTTTAAAACTTTTATGTCTTAGTAGAATCACAGATGTTTGGGAATGAACCATTCTATAGCGTTAAGTAGGTGAAAGTTTAGGAGCAGTAATACTGTTTAGTTAGTCAAGATAGATAGTGGTTCCGAAATTGGATAGGGAAGGGTGTGACACACACACAAACCTGCGTTCGTTTAACACTGTTGACGCATTTAAGGGGAACCCGCACATGCACTCTTTTCAAGCATTATGGCCACCTGACAGTAACCTGTGTGAGATCTGTGGTGTGTGCCTGGTACCAATCCACACCTCAGTAAGGACTTCAAGTGTGAGGCCCTCCTCATGTACGCTACCTGCATTGTACACAAACTAGAGCAGGTCTTGCACGCTGCACGAGGCCCTTGCTGCTCCATCCGACAATGGGCAATTGCCCTCGAGGAGTCATGAGTGGACTAAGAATAGGTTTAAAACTGTTAGAACCCATCAACACAACACAAGTAAGAGTTCTTATTTTATTGTTGATTTACTGCAACATGCACTAAAACAATGCCACCAATTCGTTGACTCAAAACACTCTTAATGAGCAGAAGACAGTCGTGGAAGTAGCTCACTAACGCCTCTGAGTGATCCCCTGTATAGGCGCCGCCTTCTGAATGAGGCGGGAGGAAAACTGGGATGAGCGTTCCCAGGGTGGCTGATAGCGTGTGTTCTGCTCACCACATCATCAGTGACTGAGGGCTGACTGCAAGGCAGCCAGAAAATCCCTAATGCGCCTTAGTCTCAGTATGTGACTGGACTGGCAGCTGCGGCGCATGTGGGGACCACCCCTTGACCATCAAGGACCAGTGAAAGGTGCTCAGAATCAATATGCCTGGGGGAGCTTCCAGGACACTGCTTTGAGCACCTGTTGCTCATACCACAAATACTCACAATAGAATTCACAAGGAGTCCCCACATTAGTCCGCTTCTCTAATCCCCCTCCCCATGCCAAAACGCGTAACAAACATGACTAACTCAACAAATAACAATGCAGGTAATGAGCTCGTTGTCCCCACAAACAACAGCAGAAAGGACCACGCAACACCTTCTCCTCCCTCTTCCCTACTAGTAGGTGGGTTGTCCGGGCAAACAACACTAGTATTAAACGCAGTGAATCTAAATCTGTCAGGCATGGGACGTATTAGTGCCTACGTTCAGATTAACCATGTCCACTTTGCGCTGATGAGAGAACTTCTTCAAAGATCTTCTCAGAAGGCTCATGGAGACTGTGACTGCTGTCATACGCCTATGTTCATGACCTGACTGTGCTGATAATTGCAGTGTCTGATGCTAGGTGAAATACCATTAGGTCAAGCAGAAGTGGAGTTGCTGACACAACACTCATGTGCCCCATCTTCAAGGATCGGGAACACATAACACTGGCGAAGGATTCCCAATCTCTCACACCAGTTGGGTACGCAACACTAAGAAAAATGCAACGCAGATCACTCACCTGCCCAGTAAGACTCAGGATCTCATTCTTCAAAAGGGGTAAGCGGACTGAGGTTTGCAAGTTATCAAGTCATCGATTCCTACACAGAATCGATCTACGAGACTTCTGAGGTTCTAATTGCCTTCATTAGTTTCCTAAATACTCGACAGACTTTGAATGTTCCCATGAGAGATGTTGGGCTGGTTTGCACTTACAGGGTTAATTTAATTTATGAGTATTAACTTGATTGTTTTCATGTTATTTCTCTTGTTAGCTGAAGGTATGGTGGATATGATCAAGTGACATAATACTCATACGAGTTTACATCGATTAATCTTTACTCTCTTTTCTTAATTAATCTTTGCGGGTTTCCACCAGGATGGGACTTGGACCAAATGCGAGAACTGACGCTCTACACCTTCATGGGACTGACAATATGAAGACTGAACACGTATTCAAGTACTTTGAAGACATCCCTCCAGCTTCAATTGAATGGCTCACTGACAAATCGTGTATGCTCTCCATCTATCACTTGTTTTAGTATCATTTGTGGTCAAGATTGAGTCAATTGGACTTACAGGGTAACATGTGTCATTGTGCTCGTGCATTCGGGGCGCCCTTCTTGGACCCATTCTTAAACTCAAGGGGGAGTACTTTCTGCATTGCTGTAGCTACTAGTGGTGGACGAGCAGGCTTGAAAGGCAAAAAGTTTTTGTATGCGTGGACAATCTCCCAATGGTAGTCAGAGGCAACTTTGCCTGCACAATGTCGGAATGGCCGATATTGTTAAGATTAGCGGAAAGACACAACTGGGTTGATTGGAGAACTTCACAAGAATGTATGTTCTTTCAATTTTTTGTAACGGAAGGATTGCAACTCACATACAGCATCATCCAAAGGTGGTGTGACGAGGAAGGACTTGATAACAATCCAGCCAAGACCGCATTGGTCTCAGAAACCCGGAAATAGTGCAACCACTGTCTGGAGTGAGATACCTGCTGATGGCAGAGGTAAAATATCTCGGGGTGATACTGAACAAGCAATTCACATGTTGAATATGCGCTACACAAGGCATGCGGGAGGATGTGCAGTAAATCATGGAGCATCACTCCTAAAATAATGGGCTGGATCTATAAGGGACGTTTTGTTTCAAACGCCGCCACATGTGGTGGAAGTCTACAAGCCGTCACGCGTTCAAAGAAAGATCCAGGAAGTGCAGAGGCAGGTTTGCCTTTGAATCACAGGGACCAAGAAGACTTGCCTCACTGCTACAATAGAATTCCTATTGAACATCACACTCCTCCACATACACATTCAAAGGGCTGGTCTGGGCATTGCAAGACCCAATGACTGAATCTTCGATGTAAAGTAGTTTTCTCTTTTAGAGGTTTGCCATAAACTTTTTTACCTACTTTCTGTTTTTTCGCCAAGTTCTCTTCAAGCTCTTCTGCCACTTTGGCTTCAATCCTCATCACCAGTTTTTCATCAACAAACGATGTCTACGGGGTCGCCTTTTTTATTTCTTGTCCATTTGTCCAATGGTCATTTCATGGTCGACTCCATAATGGCACTCTTACATCCACTACACAACTGTGTGCCACTTCAAATGTCCCTCAGTTCTATCACAATATCGTTAGTGGTCATTGTTGTTGTTGTTCCTTCGGTAATTCTGGCCAAAGTGCCATTGTCAACACTTCCCGCCTTGCTCCATCGCCTCTTAGAATTGCTTCTTCAACTGTTTCTATGGCTTCCCATACCATCCGCCAAAGAATGTTTCTCTTCATAACTACACCTCCTCGTAGTACTTTGTTGGGCCCTACCAGGGGTACCGAAAATGTTAAGGATATGTCGGACTAATAACTGGGATAATCTTATTGTTTGCGCGGTATTTACGGCTTATTTGTCTCATTTCTTCCTTTACTCGATCGAGTAGCAACAATAGCAACGAGTCAAATGTTCACTTTGCTTCAAATGGCGACAAACTTATCGCAGAGCGAGAGCTCTAATTATCCAAATCGGAGGCATAATACAGTGCAGAACTTCCCTCTTGCCTATTGGTCAGCGTGTGATTGGCAGATTCTCACCTTTTATTCACTTCATAGCTACGATTCGGTCATCTAACCTTACTACTTCTACATATTTCGAGCAGGGGTCTCCAAACTTTCCAGCCATAGGGCCATACTGATTACTCCAGTAAATTTCGAGGGCCAAAGCCATATTATCATTGTTGCCGGTGGTAAAAAGTGAAATAGTCCACTGACGAAAAAAAAAAAGGCCGAAAAAGTACGCAACGTAGTAGGCTGCAAATCGGACTGAAGTCCGCAAAACCAGTAAACTAAATTTAATTTGCTATAAAAAATATGTTCGCTAAAAGAAATTTTCAAGTATGGTAGCTCTCTACGGGCCGGACAAAATCTGTCCGCGGGCCGAATGTGGCCCTCGGGCCGTAGTTTGGAGACCCCTGGCTCAAAGATACTGACGGTCCGATTTATACATTTCCTAAGGACTCCATCGTCATTTACCTACCCCTGAAGGTATTACTTTGCAGGTTGGTGAGCATTTTAATTAGCCCGGTTCATTAAGCATTCCTCAAATTGTCCTAGTTCTTCGGAATATTGCGTCCACGTTTACATTTCTTTGTGGATCTTCCATCTTTCATCAATTTACCCTGAAATCACGAACATTATTTTAAATCGAGTTTTTAGTAGTTCGCTCATTCTCTCGCTTTAATTTTTTCATTATTTCAAGCACCTTTTCTTTTATTTAACAAGGAGTACCCCAGTTTCATCCACATATTATTTTCATTCTTAAATTCTTCTTTCTTTCTCAAATAGATTTTTTTTTGTTTTGAAATTAACTCCTCTCTTTTCCCTAATGTGGATGATGGTTGCCAGGGGGTTATTATATCGTCCCTTCTCCATCTTGCACACTCATGCTCTGAAATGAAAAATACCCTTTAGCGTTTTCTAATCGACGAGGGACAGAAGTTTGCTTATTAAAACCCCTGTTGAACCAAACAAGAGAACATGTGTCAAGTTGAAATAAGCTATAGTTTTTCAACAAAATCAATAACTAAATCTTTAGTTTTTATTAACCTTTCAAATAAGTTCCTCTGACACACTCGATTTACCCTGCTATCTAACAGGTAGTCACAACTAAATTTTTTTTCCTTCAGGTAACGTAGTGTGGTTGGATGAAGAATCTTGCGCTAAAGCCCTGAAAAAGTATTCGAGTCACATTAGGGGCCAGCTCGCATCATTGGACTACGACCACGAGGTAACTACTCATTCAACTTGCCTGTGTAGTAAGTTAGTTTTAGAGTTACGAGTGTATTAAAATATGAACCTCATTTGCTGATGTATATCATTGTTGAATAGAAGAAATAGTTAAGAGGGAACAAAATATGGATATAGGTTGCTAGAAGTCATCAAATTTCGGTGGTGGTAAAAAAAAATGAAAATGTTGAAATATTCGGTTTTGGGCCTTATTCTCGTTTAATGGACTGTGAACATTTATGGATAAAAGTGTAGGTATTGGTTAGTCAAATACACCACAAATAATTAAGTTTGATTTAATTGTTCAAACCAGTTAAAAAAGTATTTCTACGTCTAACAATAAAGAGCCTGCCAATTATTCTCTTACTCAGCTGGACGTATTCTCACACTTCCGAGACTAATCTCATTCGAAAAATACCTGAAAAAGATATGAAACATGACCTGACTATAACGGAACCATGAAAATGATATATTCCAGGCGCCTGTGGGCATGGTGTGACGAGTTGAGCTGATGTGTGGTTGGAGTGAGACGAGAGGGAGTACAAACGATGAAACGATTACTTTTGCTGTATTGTCTCGCGAGTTCTTTCAATTAGTAGACTTTGCCTCACTATAATTACTGTGATTTCAGTGTATTTGGTCTGGGCGCAGTCGGACACCCCTGAGACTCGTTCCATTCGACCCAGCAACTAAAAATACCTAGAAAATTATACCAGACACAGGCTAATTGCGATAAAACTGCCGAAGTTGCGTGTTCGTTAATTTTGGTAACCATTTTTTGCCCATAACAACCGTGTGTTTCGCCCGTTCCGATTGCTGAGCAGGCGGGCACAACTAGATACGTAATGGGATTTTTATGCCAAACAATGGATCTTTGAGATCCCACTTTAAAAGCGTAATGTGGACCAGACAGCGAACGTTGGAACCTCGATGTCGTGCAACATAAAGTGTCAAATTTTGAGGGGGGGTTGTAAAAATATTTTCTTGGTCGAAATTACGGGTGTGTTATTTAGAATGAATAATGAACCAAAAACTTCCAAGCCAAATTATGTAATCATAAACCACTGTTGGTTTTTTCTTTTTTTTCTCTCTCGAAAAATGGCTCTAACGATCTTGATAAAATTATTGTTTGTAGAAAATGATGAGAGCTGCACAATAATTTCGACGTAAATAGATTTTAGTGCGGTTTTTCTTTATACGCCCCTCTAAAAACAAACGGGGTGGTAGGCTCAGGTTAACTAACCTTGTTTACAGTGCTTTCCCTGTAATTCATGTTTAGTAATCATCTAAAAACATGCCATGCTGACGTTCATGTAAACTACCTATTCTCTGGTTAGTTAATTAAGGTTGTGAGGTAAGTAAAAGCAATCGGATAAATTTTCGAACTTTAAGCTGTACCAATTTGAGTACAGAACGTAGTGAGTGAAAAACTATTGCACCAGAGGTTGAGGCCTGTTATGCAATGTGCACTATATATTAACAAAATATTTATATTACAGTTCTTCCCTACCCATTGGGGTTGAAATCAGTAAGATGTCGATAGATATACATACAACTCACAAACTATTAACAGTATATTCAGTAGAGGTGCTGGGAGTCAGCAGGCGTTAAACAACCCTGGTTGAATTAAGAGTGTATTTATTGGGGGTACATGGTGTCAAGAAGCGTGGGACAACCCCAGGAGCCTTTTTTGGTGCGGGTATTACATTCACTGCTCTATAGCACTAGGAAAAAGTGAGAACATGTTCAATGTTTACTTCTTTGAAACACCGAGTGGCCTTGCTAATTGCTCGTAATGAGGCAACCCTTGGGAGGGTAGTGCACCACTCATATCTAAGACGTCAACGATTATTAACCCTGATCCCAATTAAACGTTATAGTTATATGCAGTTAATGCAGAAACTAAATCTCATTTTCAGGAGGAAGATAGTCTGACCTTAGCCGATGTAAGAGTTGCCCTACCACCAGGCACATGGCGAAAAGGCAAAACCACTCTCCTCGCTCCATGTTTGCTCATACGATACGCCACTACCGCCGACAAGAAAATGAATCTTAGGACACCAGTTAATACTGGTAAGTGTGGCTACTGTAAATGTTGGTGATGTTCTTGAACCACCTGATCCTTAAAGATGACATTTACGACATTTTCATGAAATAATCTGGCGAGCAGTGCGGTCTTTAGCTATCAGCTTTACTCCTCCACCTAAACATTTTACAGCCGTCTGATATTTTTTGGAAATGTGCTTTCACCAGTTCGGAACTTCATTGGGTTCAATGAACCATCTAAATATCGTGCCGTTTCTCAAATGTCTCATCTACTGCGTTACAGATTGGGCTGGCAGACCGAGATTCATATTTGCCGACGAAGGGGATGAAGTCGACAAGAGCCGGGTCAGAGCAGACCCGTCGAACCCTTGGGCCGACATTGCACTCAAATGGGGACACTTTGAACATAAATGTAAGATGTGACTTGGTTGCGTTAAGTATTAAATGAATGCAAATGACGTGAAATGCTATCAGCAATGGCGCAAGAGAAAGTATTGCAAACATATCTAAATGCGCGAATTTCTTTCAATTGTTATGACAAAATCTGTTTTATATTTTTTTATGAGATTCTGTGGAGTGAAGATTTATTTAGTGTTATAAATACGATTCAGGGATTCAGAAAAATATGCAAGTTATGTGTCTGTACTTTAATAGACCCGGTATCTCATCATTCCCCTGACCCAAAACTACTGATCTAATGTTGAAGTATAGAGCACAAAAACAGA
Source organism: Pachypeltis micranthus (assembly GCA_020466155.1). Classification (NCBI taxonomy): domain Eukaryota; kingdom Metazoa; phylum Arthropoda; class Insecta; order Hemiptera; family Miridae; genus Pachypeltis; species Pachypeltis micranthus. Next base: position 54,163,523 of record CM035771.1, on the reverse strand, counting down.
ACTGAACTTTATTTTTTTTAAACATCTGTTAAGCACAATAACTTGAGGAGGAGTTCTTTTTGTTCCCTCTTACTTAGGTTATGCACTGTCAGTGGTATTGCAGAAAATTTTTTATTTCGGGTACTCGTGTCTTCTTTTTCTCATCCTCGTACGTGACGGTTTTAGGGAAGTCATTCATCTCTCTAACCTTCACCTGATAGTCACCATGCACAGTAGGCTTTTTCCATCGAAATCTGTTTGGACCAAATTTGATCTCCCGTCTGAATTTGAGGAAAACGATAATGATTTCGCCCGGTATCTCATCATTCCCCTGACCCAAAACTACTGATCTAATGTTGAAGTATAGAGCACAAAAACAGAACTGAACTTTATTTTTTTTAAACATCTGTTAAGCACAATAACTTGAGGAGGAGTTCTTTTTGTTCCCTCTTACTTAGGTTATGCACTGTCAGTGGTATTGCAGAAAATTTTTTATTTCGGGTACTCGTGTCTTCTTTTTCTCATCCTCGTACGTGACGGTTTTAGGGAAGTCATTCATCTCTCTAACCTTCACCTGATAGTCACCATGCACAGTAGGCTTTTTCCATCGAAATCTGTTGGGACCAAATTTGATCTCCCGTCTGAATTTGAGGAAAACGATAATGACTTTATTTGCCGGAAAAACGAGAACTTCGCCAAAGGCTGTGAAATGAGGAGAGCACCTAATGCTAGATGAATGCGATAGATTTTGATGATTCATTGCTGCTTCCAAACATGCTTTCCAACTCCTCCCAAAATGGCAGGTAGATATGTAGAAATAAGTTGAGGTCTCTTTTTCCTCTTAGCCAATCCATTTCCAGCGGGGTGATGAGGCGTCGTGTGAATTAACGTCATGCCTTTTTCTTTAGTAAACTACTCCCTCAGTGGCCTGGAGGTGAGCTTAAGCCCATTGTCTGACCAACTTCTTCACTTTATCCTAGAAGAGGAATTTTTGGAGAATACTGGTAACAGAACCAGAATGTCTCATGCCTTTGGTTTAAGCAAATTTTGAGTACTCTACAACAGCCCTCGAGAATGATCGTGTATTCTCTTGCCTTGAGAGTTCTCTAAAGTTCAAATGTATGAAAAGGTTCAGGAGGAACCACCATCAGCCACTACCATGGTAGACAACCATTGAATCACCTTTAGGCCTAAATTCAAATTCATTCATTCGTGGTAGCCTCTGACATATTCCAAATATTGTGCTTCATCTTTGGCCGAGTAAAACTTCTGATTTTGAAATAAGTTGGAAGTAAGCCATCGTTTCTCCCTGAGTGGACTAAAACTTTAGCTTCCTGACTAAAATTGTAGTTTCTCCTTCTTTTGAAATAACTTGTATACACCAGTCTTCCTCTTTAACCTTCCCAATGGAAGACGTTGGTATTTTAATCAACTTACACTGTATTTTAATACTATATAAGGCTCTCCTTTCAGCACCTCCTCATTCAATCTTTTTATCAATTCCGCCATTTGTGCTTATATACCCCAAATATCTCTGTGGTGTACATAAGTGACATATTTTAGTTGTTTCTAAATAAATTCAGTTTTTAAAAACTCTTTTAACGAACTATTCTATTTCTCGCATACATCGTGAAATTAGCTGTAAATGTTCATTGCGCTACTAAACATAAGTTGAATAATTTGTAACTGCACTAATAAATAGTCATAACTACATTTTTGATATTGCTCCTTATATTTTCCAGCGGCAGTACAGAAACAGGTCAATACTCGTCCTCAATCGAGAGAAGGCCACAATAAATGGGAGGTTATGGGAATAAGGGACGCTCGGCAACTGATATCTAAACCTGCGGCTGTAGAACCCACTGCGCAAGGCCGACGCAAAATGGTTGCCGATTTAGAAGAACAAAAACAAAGGATGAGGACTGTGTAAGTGTCTCATTTAATTTAATTAAGAATATCACAGTATATCATAAGGCAAAATATAAATTCTTGACCAAATACTGAGTCTGATAATAACTAGGGCTTTTCAAATTAGAGGATGAATTTGAATAAAAGAAAGAACGGGTTTTTGAGTTGGCCTTCATGGTATCTATTTATTGGTAAGGTCTTTGAAAATCAACCTTTTTATCAGTTCTCATCAAATCGAATTTAGGCCCATGTATTCAAGTGATAGATGTGCTACCGAAGAACGGAAGTGCACCGACTAAGTACGTCATAGCAGTTCTGATTGACATCAGAGGAGCGTTTGACAACCTTTGGTGGCCAGCACTCCTTAATGAGCTCAAAGGTAGGGGAATCCCCCGCAACCTGTACTCGCTCGTCAGAAGTTACCTGACAGACAGAACTGCTACGATCGAAAGCAGGCATGTCTCCGCCCAGAGAATGATTGAGAAGGGGTGCCCACAGGGCTCGGTCCTAGGACCAGCACTGTGGAATGCCTTCTTCAAAGGTCTTCTCAGGAAACTCATGGAGGCTGACTGCGAGCCGTACGCCTATGTGGATGACTTGACTGTGCTGATCTTTGCAGAGTCAGTCCGCCAAATTGAAGAAAAAACCCACCACGTGCTCTGCACCGTCACCCAATGGTGCGAGCATATCAAGATGCAGGTGGCTGAGGAAAAAATCCAGCTAATCCTCTTGAAAGGGAAAGTGAATAATCCACCCACAATACGCTTTGGCGGCCACAGGCTCCTTCTTGAAAAGCACGTCAAGTATTTAGGAGTGCATATAGGTGAGAGGTGGGGCTTCAACCAATACCTCCAGTCCCTTAAAGGCACTACCATTGCAAGGTTTGCCTCACTGCGTGCCATTACTAAGGCTACTTGGGGTGTGTGTTACCACGACACTATCCTCATGTATAAGGCCATCTATCTAGGTGTGATTGGCTACTGCCCCGTTGTCTGGGGTAGCCAATTAACAGTCAATCAAAAGAGAGTATTGGCCCAATCCCAGAGAGCTGCGCTCCTGTGGATCACCAAGGCCTACAAGACTGTATCAACAGAAGCACTCCAGGTGATCACTGGTCAGTTACCAGTTGATTTGGCTGTTGAGTGCATGATTGACAAGTGGAGAGTGAAACGGGAGCTCCCCCCGCTTTGAGCTGAACTCCGTGTGGATCTCACCACAGAACAGAAACTTGCCGCCATCGATGAATGGGCTCTAGAGAAATGGCAAGCGAGATGGAATCCTCGTCAAAGGGACGTGATACGTATGAGTTCTTCCCCAACATCCGTGAACGTCTTTCTAGAAAATGGGTTGAGCCAGACCACTGGACGAGCCAGTTCCTCACGGGACATGGTGACTTCAATGCGCGGCTCCACTTCTTTTCCCTGAAAGACTCTCCATTATGCACAGGAAACAAGAAACCATGTGCTGCTTCACTGTAGTTTCTACAACAGTGAGCGACGGTTGTTGGGAGGGCAAACGAACTTAGCAGCATTGACTGCTACAAAGGAAGCCTATAACCATTTTGCAAAGTTCGCGAAGAAGGTGATGGCTAAGAAACATGGTCACAGTTGATCTGTCCTTTTGAAACTTGCCACCCAAGTAAATAGTTAGATCAGTTAGGAAACCAGATTAAGAACTCCTCCCAGATGGTACGGGATTCCTCAGGTGGTCACCTCCGCGCGGTCACACACGGGCAACAGCTCTCTACCGGGAGACTGGCTAACGACCAAATGCCTGCCGTACCGCCACAGTTCTGAGTTCGGTGGATGCTGCAGGGGCCAGCCTCTTGCATATTAGCGAAACCGCAACTTCCATGACTGATATAACCCTCGTCGAGGGTTTAGCAACAGTCATCAAATACGGAAACAGACCTGGTAAAGACAATGGTTCATAATTCCCGACGAAAATCAGGCAATTGTGGATCGGAGCTCCACGTGATTGCTGTTAATTTTTGCCTGAGTCGGCTTCCACTCAAAATGTTACGCACTGTTCACAGCCGTTAAAACACAATTCATCATTTCTGCGCCTGCTGGTTCTAATCTATCGACATCACGATACCTTCCCTTCACATCAACACATACTTCGTCCCTGCGTTGTGCGAAACAACTCAATGCCCAACTGTTCCAAGACAATTTACCTGTGCAAAACATAGCATACCTTCTTCAAATTAATCATACAGCGCGACTTCATACAGCGTAGTAGCTCAGCCTCTCAAAACAACTCAAATTGTGGCAGTGTGAAGTGGTCAAAGCGGAATTATTTGTGCTTACGATCTGGGGATTGCTCGGATGGCCCTTCATTTTCAAAATGAAGACGCTCCTACGACGACGACGACGACGACGTATTTATAATTCTGGGTGCATTCCATGTTGAGTTATCATTCTTCGAAGCTCTGGGGAAAGTGATAGCAAGCAGCGGAATAACTGCAGTACTGGAGGAATGTGATTTAATTGCTAGAGGTGCGTTTTTGGGTGGTTCCCACTGCAATCGATGTAAACGCCTTCGCCAGTTCTTAGCTTTGGCTGTTTCGATACGACACTTCATTACCACAGCTACCTCAATGGATGCAGTTAGTAAATCATCCTTTTCTGATGGGTTCTCATTGTTGAAATTTATTTGTGCTAGTGTTTTAAATCGTCGATTAAAAAAAAAAGAAGACTATTACTTTGAAAGTAGATTGGTAGTGATTTGTGAAAGGAGCTCTAAATGTTAAAATTGAAGAATAACGTTTATTTATTCCATTATAACGCTAATGTAATCACACATATTTACAGAGGTGTTCTCGGAAGGACAATCGATCTCAGAGAAAGGATATCAAGGAAGAGAAGACGATTTGAGAGGAACCCTAACGAAAGAGGTGGTGAGGAAGAGGACGTAGCTACCGCCATCACGCAAGCTGTTCATAAGCTCACAGATCAGAAAGAAGCTGAAGAAAGTGAAAAAGAAAATGGTGAATCCTCCGGGGATGATGAAGACGAAGGGTAAATTCCAAACCTTGTATTATTTGGCCGAGAACAAGAGCCTAATTAGTACAGTACTCGCACTCCTGAATTCAACTTGAGGCTTCCAGCAACCCTATTGCCCATAGAGCTTTGGGTTTTCAGGGGAAGATAATACTCGGGAAATGTCACTGAAATTTTAAATTCAATCACTACACGCTTGTCGGTTGTATAAAAACCACCTTGACCTTATTTTCTGTAATGCTGTTTACTGTTCTCGAAGTAATTTTCCTTAATTATTGTTCTAGGTCGTCGTCTTCATCTTCGTCATCTTCATCGTCCACCTCATCCAGTTCTTCCTCTTCCTCTTCAGATTCGTCCTCATCCTCTTCGTCTTCGTCTAGCTCATCAACTGAAAGCGACTCTGAAGAATCTGTCAAACCAGCCAAAAAGCTCAAACGTTCAGCTCACGGGAAGGTTTGCAAGAAATATAAAGCTCGAGCTCAAAGGGACAGTCAAGATAAAAAATCCAAGAAGTTCAATCCATCTCCTCTAAGGATCGAAATTGACAATGACTTTTATTATAGCAATGGTGGTAATGCCACTTGAATGTGTAACTCTAAATGGCATTCAATTTCATTTATGAATTGATTATTCAGTTTGACCTTCTTTTTGTAAAAATCGCGACACATAAAAATAAGTGAACATTATGAAATCGGTCGTAGAGGCAAACGTTTTGTAAGACCGGGTTTGCGTTTCAAGATCCGTTTATTTTAATTGGGTTCCAATGGTTGTTGGTCGATCATCCCGTCCATTTTGGAGCCCAAAGGGGTAATATAATCTTGTACAAATGTTCTTTCAATCCTTTCTGCCCTGTAGACTCTTGCTCTTACTGCTTGCCTGATTCAAAGTCAACTTAGTGCTTTGTAGCAGTACTATGATGTGGTGGGTGTCACTGTAAAGGACCAACTTAAGGGCCTTATGTTTGTACTGGCGTCAAGTCGGTATGTCATGAGGCGTGATTGGCTGCTGCCCCGTTGTCTGGGGTAGCCAATTAACAGTCGATCAAAAGAGAGTATTGGCCCAATCACAGAGAGCTGCGCTCTTGTGGATCCCCAAGGCCTATAAGACTGTATCAATAGAAGCACTCCAGGTGATCACTGGTCAGTTACCAGTTGACTTGGCCATTCAGTGCATGGTTGACAAGTGGAGAGTGAAACGGGAGCTCCCCCTGCTTTAGACTGAACTCTGTGCGGATCTGGGGTGGGGGAATGGGTGTTGGAGAAATGGCAAGCAAGATGGGAATCCTCGTCAAAGGGTCGTGACACGCATGGGTTCTTCCGCAACATCCGTGAATGTCTTTCTAGAAAATGGGTTGACCCAGTTCCTCACGGGACATGGTGACTTCAATGGGCGGCTCCAGACTCTCAGTCTGGCATGTCTTGCGCCTCCAGTGCAGAGGAAACAAGAAACCATGTGCTGCTCCACTGTAGTTTCTACAACAGTGAGTGAGCGACGGTTGTTGGCGGGCAAACGAATTTAGCAGCATTGACTGCTACAAAGCAAGCTTATAACCAGTTTGCCGAGTTCGCTAAGAAGGTGATGGCTAAGAAACGTGGTCACAGTTGATGTGTCCTTTTACTTGCCACCCATGTAAATAGATCAGGTAAGAAACCAGATTAAGAACTTCTCCCAGATGGTACGGGATTCCTCTGCGCGGTAACACACGGGCAACAGCGCCATACTGGGAGACTGGCTAATGACTATCTCTACTGTACCTCCGCAGGTCTGAGTTCGGTGGATGCTGCAGAGGCCAGCCTCTTGCATATAGCGAAACCGCAACTTCCATGACTGATATTTCCCTCGTCGAGAGTTTAGGAACAGTCTTCAAATACGGAAACAGACCTGTACCTTCTACTGCGGTACTCTGGATCCCTTCACAGAGAAGCGTATGGTGCCTTTGAGAATAATATTTGCGTGTGCGCATCGAGTGACAGCTTTCGATATTGTATGAAGATCACAGACGATTCGTTTACAGGCTGTTCTTTTCCACTCGTACTATCTAATCATACAGACTTGGTTTGACAATATGTGGGCACTTGATTACCCCAAAGTATGTCTTATACAGAGTGCTGATGCAGGTAAAAGAGTCGACATGAGTTCACCTTGTTGACAGTGTGAGATCTGCAACGTACTTGACTTTTGCATGTCACCTAATCCCTTCCACTCCTCCCCCTCTCCTCGTCCATACATTCTCACATTCTGTTCCTATAAAAGCTCATAACGGACTCAACCTCCTACTACTTGAAGCTGAGAAATTTCAATTGTGGCAGCTAAAAGCTTTGGTTCAAAACTGTCACTGGGAACACTTGAAGAAACTAGTTAACAGTTCATTGGGATTTATGAGGCATAGACAAGTGAAAACTATGACCCAACGAATAATTTGTAACTATTGCCTGCCTGCAAAGGTACTCATGAGGGCTGTCTCTCAGAGCACTCAGAATACGATGAAATACTCTGCCTCTTGACCCTTCATTTCCCCCTCAGTACAGCTTCTCTAGCAGTGCAGGAAACTACTTTTGTGCTTGAGCCACCCAGTTTTGTTGAAAACTAATAGCCCTAGTTAAGAATTAAGTTGATGCATGCTCAACTTTATTACAAAACAGCGAATGAATTTAATATACTATGCATTGATAAATGTAATATGCATTTAGACACATAATACGGAGACTAAAAACTATCCCACTATCCTAACAATATTACAAAAAAGAACTTGATACTATCGCAGAAAATAACGGTTACTCCAAAAAATAAATAAACAAATTATTAAGACAATATGACTCCAAAAAAGACGACTCAAAATACACAGACTTGGACAAGACGATGCACATTTACGTACTAAGGACCAAAATATATGGAATAACTAACATCCTTCAAAAGGAAGGCATACAAATCGAATTACGTACGGACAGCACACTTAGAACCAAACTAACTGAAAATACAGACCCACTCGACCAAAGTGGTGTATATAAAATAACCTGTACTTGCAAAAACGCATACATAGGACAGACAGGACGAAAAATACGGACCAGATATTTAGAACACATTAAATATCTTAGTAGGAACAAAGATGATTCAAACTTTGCCAACCACCTCAAGACAACTGGACACCAATCTACCAAAATACAGTCTGCACCATCTTACTGCAATACAAAGAACGAAAACTGAACATATTAGAAAACATGGAAATATATAAACAAGAAAACTTCAACCGACAGATCATGAATGAACAAATCAACACAAAATGCGACACCATATTCATACCAGTCAAAACGCTACGCAAGTGAAAACAACCAACTGACGGATTTACTGACCACCTTACACAAAAAAGACTTAGGATCGACAACTGGCAGACTATTCGAGACGTTCCTTTCACCTCTAGTGGGTTTCCCCAGAGGTGCATGACCTCCTTCCCCCCATCCCTGATGCTCCACCATCCCGTTTACCTTTCTCTTCGTATATAAAGACCAGAGGATGATGTCTTTACATCGAAAGCGCTTGCCCACAGTATCTCACCAGCCAGAGGAGATGGACTCACCTAACAGGTACGTTAACTTTAGTTATACTACAATCCCCGTGGAAATAGTTACTAAATAAACTTTAGCAACGAAGAAATATGAGTTGGGGCAACTGGAGTTCACTTACAGTTCTCAAACTCCCCTTCAAGAAACGTTCGTTGAAGCGTCAACAGGCACATTGTCCACTGACACGCTCAACCTTCACCTACTTGTTGCTAATAGCTTAGAGAATAAATGTTCAAGAAATCTCGATATGGTTCGAGATATGATCATGTTCATGCTCGATATGTTCGTTTGTGGTGGATATGATCATTGACATGGTTAGTAGCTCCTTGGTTGTCATTCTTAATTATCAGTGCCCGCACGATCCAAAACCCAAGGTGAACAGCATTCGTAACGGTGTAGCTTCTTTTATGCCCTCTTGTCATGCACAAATATTCATCCTCTGTACTGGACGCTACCTACAGTCCTTTGTTTGTGTATTTCCTAAGTTATTACGTCACCAGCCATCACAAAAGCCATCCTGACAATCTGATCTACAATCAACAGAGCAATTACCCCAGTCAGCGTCTTCAAAACCGACCAAAGGCTGATCTGTTTTTCGAAAAATAGCTAGCTTCACATCAGCAGTCTATTTTAAATGCCTAAGTAGCAGCTTCGCTACCTTCCAGCGCTCCTATGCATATTTGCTATTGAATTAAAGTAGATCATTAACAGCAAAAGCTACATCCGGACGCGTGCAAATGTAGTAATGAACCTATCCCGAGCCATTTCTTCTGAGGTAAGAAAGTTTTTCACCGAATTTCGCATTAATTTCAAGGGGAGTAGAAATAGGCTTGCAGTCCGTCCTCCATCCCGTATTTTTTAAATATTACATAAATATATTGTAGAGGCCGATCACTAAGTTCCTCTCTCCCGAAAAACCTCCACAAATTCTCCAGGAAACACTCTCACTATCAGGGCTGGGGCGAAACAGCCAACCAGGCACAGGATCGTTAAACAAAAAAAAAATAAATAAACGAGACCTTCCAAATATAACCGCGATTGACACAAATTGGGCTAAAAGAAAAGCAATTGCGAAAATTAACAAATAGAAATGTGGCAGCAGCTCACCTGGCTTTTGCTCGGTTATTGCAAGATGATGATTTTTATGAAGCAATAACTCCCTCAAGGGATGAATTGCTCCTTCGAATAATTTTCAATAGGGGTGGTTTCCTGTTCAACCTCCAAAGCGACCATGAGCAGAAGCCAGGCTCCTTCGACCACAGGGCATGGCTTCTCCCCTACTTAGAAAGACCGGCGCTCAATGGGGGGTTGCGCGGCTTTTCGCCATGTCGAGAATTGTGCCTCCACAATATATATCACCATCTCAGTCTCAAATCTAAATTCTTTTCATAAGCAGTAATGAATTCGTCCGATATCTTTCGTCTTGAATTCACCCTTTATTTTCTCTTTCAACTTACACAGTTTTTCGGGGTTTTATAACGTAATCATGAGGTCGCAAGGAAACTATCCTCTGCTTCATTCGCTGTGTAGAAACAAGAGCCGAGCTAGCTTTATTGAACTACTTTGTCAAGCTTTTTGTACCACTGGCGCTCTGACTGATTTAATCTGTACAGGGATTTCTCAAGATGACACAGTCTTTCCAGTTTCTCAATCCTTGAGCATGACTCTTGAACCGGCAACTATTTGTTCGCAACCAAATCTCATAGGATCTCCTTAAAATATTCTCATTCAAATCACCATTCAGATATACGGTCTCCACATCCCGCCAAACACACAACACAACAGCCAATGACACGAGAAAAATCGAAACGAGCGCATGTCCTATCGAGGTGGCAGGAAATTGGCTTTTGAGGAAGCGTATCAATACTCAAGGCCTCTGAGCCATTCATGATAAATTCAAGAGGTATTTTTATGAGTGTTCCTTTTAACTAGGTGCTTGTCAAGTACCATTCAATTTCTTCGATATTTCAAGCCTCTTGAAACGCCGAATTGAAGAGGTGGTTTTCCCAATGAAGTTATCACACAAAGAGCTCAAAATTTGTCTCTGATATCACGCGAGATAAGTTCAATTCCTAGTTTCATAAAGCTAATCTACAGCAAACATTTGGATTGCGCAAGACTCGACTAGTATAATATTTATATAAATACACTTGAGAAGCAAAAAGAAATAAATTTCATTGATATACCCACTGCTCACTCGTGCTAATGATGCACTTCATGTCGCTTATGTTTCCTCATTCCATGTTGTAAAGTAAATGTCGTGATCAGATAAAACAAAATTATTCCTCAAAATCTTCATCACATTTTTAGGCCGCCAGAATCTGGTGTGTGTATCGCACAACTATTCTAAGTTCCACGCGCATTGAGCGATTTCTATCGCTCTACCAACTAATCGAATCACATGTTCACTCAGTGTGTGTTCAGCACTACAGGATCTCAACTCGTGCTATGATCACCCCCCACAACCACCAAACCACTCCTACGTTCTGATTGAGCAAGAGTATTTTCCTTGTTACGTCGCGATTTAGTGGTAATCATAGGACATGCTTATTTACTGAGCTCTACGGAGTAGATAAAAAGTATTGTTTTTTAAACAATTTTTTCCCAGATTTCTATGGATCTTTTTGTTTTAAAGGCTTCAAAGTAAGAAAAACACCATTTGAGAAAATGACTGTGTGCGTGTGAGTTTGTGAAAGGGATTGAGAGAGAACAACCCCCGGTGCAATGCAGCGTCTCATGATCTTCCTGAGTGATAGGTATACTGACTACCAGCCAGGGGCATTAATCTGAAACATTCCTCTCAAGTACCTATCTAAGACCTTTTCTACAGTCTTGAGCAAAAAATAAAAATAAATAAAAGTCTTCCTATCTTCGTACAAGGCCGTACCAGCGTACTGAGGTAGTTCGGAGATGCTTTTGAAGAGCTGCTGACTCAGGCAAAAATTACGGCAATCGCGCCGGAGCTCCGATCCACAATCACCGACTTACGTCGAGAATTATGAACCAATGTCCTAACCACTAGACCACGATCGCCCGGTGCCTTTAATAGGAGTCAGTCAGCACATCTCTCTCCTCGTCTTTTTAGCCGCTGCTCCTGGAGCGGACTCTTTTAAGGAAACGAATTTATGAGAGTTGAGCAAATCCCCGGAAAATCCGATCTTTGATTCGAGAAACGAGGGGGCTACAAGGAAAGTCTTTTCTTTCTCTTTTCCATGCTTGCGCTGAGCTGGCTGCCCAATGCATATTCCCTTTCGAGAAGACCTTCCTAACCCTCGCTCCCATTCAGGTATTCTGAATTTCTCCCACGTTTAAGTTGCTTCAGGGCAATCTGCACCTCTTCTGCAATATGTGGTAAGTTAAGATATTGACATTGTGTTAATTCAAGAACCTTGGAAAGTCAAGAGCGGAGTGGAAGGACTTGGGATGTCGGGGAATATTGTGCTTCACCATCACAATGAACGTACCAGGTCATGTATACTCATTAAGGCTAATATTATGTTCTTTCGCTCTGGATACTGTTTACTGCTACCATTTGCCGATATAAGTTTTCCTTGAACGAATGCTTCTGTCGAACAAGACACAACTATTTCTATGCGCCATTCGAAACCTTGCCACCCAACACTCAAACAACTCACCCCCCGCATGGATGATAAATATTGAAGTAGAGAGATTTCTCAATCTTTATTATTGAAATTTATTAAAACGTATGGAAATTTAGAACTCAAACATATCAACGTATTTTCGTGGATCTTATAAAATATCAATGTCATCAACATCAAATAACAATAAATTACTATGAGAAGTACAACACATAGAAAAACAAACAACGAAAACCTGAATTCCCTGGCGCAAGCGCCAAAAATAATAAAAAGGCAAATGGACGGTTAATTAGCTCTTAAAAAAACACGTAATGAAGAATACAAAATTGCGTGTAACCAAGCTTACATTATTTAACACTAAAATCGTATCACAAAACGCTTCCAGAGTTGATTGGTTGTTCATGCAGCAGATGTGTGAATTTTGGGACGGTCTTTAGCCTCTTTCGCCATGAAACGGTCGAGCAACTTGTTTCCCTCAGGATCGACCTGAGATAACTGTGAGAATCCTTCTTCATCAACAAAACATATTTCGTGGCCGTCCTGGAAAGAGAATGAACAACAATTATTTTCCTTATTCTAGTTGGATTTTGAAGCTAGCACAGTATCCCCCCAAAAATTGTTTCAGACTTTGTAAAGGTTGTGAATAATTTAACTGACCCAATCACATCTTGAAACAATCGTCGTTTTATCTAACGAGAGATTATAATATTGATTCACATGAACATCTCCGCTCCTATTGGTAGATTGTATGCAGCAGGGTTCCACTCCCAAGGATATGCTGATGGTGTTGTTGTACTTATTTAGGGCAGAGTGCAAAGTGTGCTATCTGGCTTAGTGGGGGGTACAGATAGTGCGGGGAGAAGGGACTATCCATCAACCCAGGTAACTGTTATGGTGCCATGCATAAGACAAAGGCAACTGTCGGGACTGAGACCACAGGAAGTTGTGGAATAAGCCAGTGAGCAGGTCAAGTATCTGTGTGAGATTCTGGATCGTAGACTAACTTGAAAAGAGCACGATATACGACCAAGAAGGCGATAGCGTGGATGGGTCAAAGAGCAGGCTGGGGGACATTGGGCTTAGAGCCAAGAATGGCCTGCTGGTTTTATAAGGGCTTTGTGAAGCCAATCATCTTGTATGGGTCGATTGTACAGTAGCACAGAGCTGACATCCGAGAGAACTGAGTTAGTCTAATCAGAGTACAAAGACTGCGATGCTTACTAACAGTGTTGCTGATTAAACCAAACCCACACCTAGCACTACTATGAAGCAAGTGTCTGTTTGACATTCTTCTCCGTGATACATTTGTCAAGGCAGAGGCTAACAGACTGACTAGGTTTGGAATAGCTAAGGTGCAACAGACCAGTAATGGGCACCTGGCAACATTCAGGAACTTGAACACTTTTATGAAGCCCAGCTCAGCACGGCCACTGACAGGACAGTGCCCAGGTTCGAGTTCGACAGGAAATACAAAATGCAACCAGAAGGAAGCCTATGGAACAACGAAAGTCGTCAGTTTTGGTTAGTCTACATAGATGGATATAAAACTCAGGGGGGTACTGGCTCTGGGAGGGAGAAGTAGGATGTGTATTTTAACGTTTTAAACGTTTTTCAAAGCAGAAATGTATACTATCATCGCTGGGGCCATCGTAATGCACGATAAAGGGTGTAGCAATAAAATTATAGTCATGATGACTGATGGTCAAGCGTCTTCCAAGGCCCCAAAGAACTACTCTGCATAACACCAAAACAAGTGAGGGAGTGCAGGATGTGGCTCAACTTTTTAGTAAACTGAAATAGAGTTGTTACTGTCTATTGGCTTTCTAGGCACGAAGAGATCACTGGAAATGAGAGGATGGACCGCCTGGCCATACTCAGCTCGTCTACTGTACCTATAGGGTCACTTCCCCACTTTGGGGCATCTCCGTCACTAGTCAAGAGGACTGTGAGAGAACGTGGTGGGAGAATGCATCATTCTGTCTGGAACGCTGCAGGGTGAGGCGCTCCAGCTCCAAATGCTTTATTTCAGGACCAATACACAAGACAAGAAGTAGCCTTCTGATGATGGAGAGGAAAGTCGACATTCCTAGGTGCAGGTTGTGTGGTACAGATGAGGAAACTCCCTATCACGTCCTGGCCAAGTAAGAAAGATTTTAAAGGAAACGATTTTTGGTCTTTTGGTGCAACTTCTTCAGCGGTGGGCATCAAAGGAAACTCTTGTAGGAGGTACCTGGCACTAATTAGGAATCTAGGAATGGACCTGTGAGGCAGTGACACTGTCTCACTGTAGGCTGTAGACTTTATTAGCCCGCAGTGCTCATCCCATATAAGAAACTGTTAATCATTTTTTTAAAACCAGACCACACACACCGTAACTCAGATATACTCTGCATAAACGTCATCATCGACAGGCACTTTCATCAGCAATTTAATTTATATTCAGAAGAAGAATTTTTCGTTTATTTCAATTACCAGGGAGATAGTGTTATGTATTGACTTCTTCCTTGACGCCTTGAGATCTTACTCCATCTCCCTTCTCCACTTGCTACTTTGTTTTGTTCTTAACCTAACTCACACAGTAAATAACGAAACGTGAACTATCGAATCCTTCCATTCTAGAACGTTTCGTTTACTGTGACAACTATATTTAGGTTTCGTCGACTACACTCATACTCTCATTTTGGAGTCCCATCGTGACTCTGCAGACTAAACATAAAATTTGAGCCGATTTGGTTGAGCTGTTCTCTCTAAATGTCATTAGTATAGACACACTGTACATTTTCCCTAATGGTGTTTTTCGCACTTAGTAGCCCTTGAAATTTAAAGATCGGAAAAAACGCAACATTTTTTTTTCAGTCGATTACACAAATGTCCTTTTTACTATGTGGAGCCAGGGAAGGTAAAACGTCAATAGTGACGTTAGCTTGAATTCTTGAATTTCAGAGTTCGCTTCCGATTATCTTAATGACCATTATTAAGCTTCCAACCTAATATTACTATTATTATTGAACTACCACTCTGATTTTTGAGAGCACTAGTGCCATATAAGTGATAGTTATAATGAGAGAACTGCGCCCAAACAACCTTCTTGTCGTCATTTTTCATCATTTATTCAGCTGACGTAGTTTTTTATTTACCAAGGACGACAGTTTTATGGTAAGGCATTTATTACCCTCAATAAAAAAGTTTAATCGAAAACGTAAGAGCAATTTTCGGGGGGGTTTGTTCACTATTCGTTAATTTTGGACCGATTTTGATCATGCCCTAATTTTTTCGTCCCACGTTGATTTGCAGCCTAAATATCAATATTTGCTCTCAATCTCGTTCACAAACTCACACACACGTACGGACATTTTCTTACCGCACCTTGTAGGAGGTACCTGGCATACCTTAGGAAGTAAGGCATGGACAGTAGGAATATTCCATCAGTATATCATAGGTTTAAAGTCTTCTTTCGTGCTCTCGCCATAGTCGTACAAACCACTAACCACTGGCTAACAGAATTAAAATGGAGAAGAAGCGAACTCACTGGATCAGCCAAGATGACGACAACGACAGCTGCCTTTCCGGGTGTGTCTAACTTGATGTATGGAGTGAGAATTGTCGTTTTGGCAGCTTCCATTTTGTCTTGTAGCCCTTTGAGTTGAGCTCCAGGGATGGCAAAGGCTATCCTACCAAATGCCTGCTTCCTGTCCAAGGGCACATCTGGAATAGAAGAATATGTGTAATAATAAGAGGACATTTTCGATGAGGACAAAGAATTTTCAAATTCAACAATTCTGCACACCTCGTTGCTGGACAGCCAAACTCACTTTCTGTGCCTTGGTTTGAGCAGAAGTACTGAATATGTAGTAGACTAAGCGCACCTGACCCATGGTTCAGCCTGTCCAGTGTTAGCTAATGTAGGAGAGATGGCTACCCTGTTGTTTGTTGCCAACACATGCGACCAAAAGCTGAAATTCGAGTCGAAGGGGTGTCTGCAATGCTCGACAATTGGATTGGTTACCATCTCATGGATGCCACATTGACAATTCGATTCCTCCTGAGCATCATCACAAACTTTTTCCAATACTTCAACTGCCAGACTCAATGCAACCTCTTTGCGCTGACTGCTCACCACCTGTTTCAGTATATGCTGATAGAGCTCACGTGGAACCAGTCAGTATAATGTATCCCAAAGGTTGCAAGACTTCTTGGTATTACCCCACCTAGATGAGATTATGACTACAGTTTTGTAGTGACCACATCTTGTGGTGTGCATTGATTAAAATTTGAATGTCTATCAACGCCTTCCCGCCAAAGTTTGTCTCTGAGACAAGTGGAAGTTGGCGTGATGGTCAGGCAAGTTCTTCTGGGAACCCTTTACTGTCTACAACGTGGTAAGAGATAAATGAAACGACTCAGCAACCTCAGGGGCGCCTCAAAAACACAGCAGCCTCAGTAGAGAGAAGAAAAGAGTGATTTTAGCCTTACATTACAGAATTGGATCGTCAGCCTGGCAATAGCTCCTCATTCTGAATACTACATCTATGTTTTCGACCTGGATAATTTTTTTACAAACCCCCCCCCCTCCGTTCAAACAAAATTTGACACTTTACGTTTCAAGCCGTTGGGATTCCACATCTACAACAATGTTCGTCCACCGTTCATTATCGTCCAGGCCATATTTTGCCTTTAAACGCGATCTAAAAAATTTGTTCTCTCGCACAAAAATCCTACTTGGTATCTAGTAGTGCCCACCTACTTAACAATATGGATGAACGCAACCTACGTAACCAAAAATTAACAAAAACGAAATATGGGCAGTTTTACTGCAATTATGTCATGTTTGAGATAATTGCCTCAGTATTTTTCGATGATGAGTCGAATGGAAATGAAACCACAGTAATTATCGTGAGCCACAGTCAACTGCTTGGAAGAACTTGCGGAACAATTTGGCGAAAATAAGCGTTTCATCATTAGCACAGCCTTCCCGTCTCATTCCAACAACGTGCCAGCTCGACTCGACACATCGTGCCAATTGCCTACACGCGCCTGGAAAATATTGTAGTCAGGATACGTTTCGTATCGTTCAAAGGTATTTTTAGAAGCTGAATCGAACGGGATGGGTCTTGGAAGCGTTTACCAAATGCCAATGACTGACATCTCGCACTAGCCAGTCGTCAAAGTGAATTGATGAACGGGTCCATTGGGAGTTAGTCAAATCTTTGACTTATATGACTTTTATTTGGGCCTGCAAATGACATTGATAAGCTGGCCCTAAGTGACTGCAGGATACGTGACAGTAATGTACCCCACCTAATTGGCAGAGGTTTTTGTGTCCTGTTGTATACTCCAACACATTGACAGTAACGTCCCACTTCAAATAAAATCATTACTCGAATAAAATTGACCTCGCTCTTGGCAGATGTGTTTACCGTTTTTTAGTGGATCCTCAACTACTGGACAATACTTAGTCGAATAATGGGTTTGTAAATGCGTTTATCTAAATTATTGTTTGCGCTGGATTGAAGAGTCATTTAATCATCTCGAATTTCAATTATTTGAGGTGCCAAAGGGTTTTCATCGTCGAGCGTGATCTTGTACTTCAACTAAAAATACTCTTTCTAGTCGAATGATAAAACTACCAAAGCAACGAACAAAAATGAGGTAACCTAAAATCACGAGTAGTTACACAATGGGAAATTAATTCTGTTGAGGTAAATAGCAAATAAGTGCAAACACATGTGACAGTGAATATTTGAATAATTAGTCTCGAAACTGAGGAATGGTTAGAGAATGGATGAAACAGGGAGAATTATAGAGAAAAAGTGACGTATTTCGAAAGAAGTGAATTGCTAAGTCAGTTGTAATAGTAGTAATGGTGGGGGTGGGGGTGGGGACGGTCATGTGTTCTAAATTTCCAGCAGTACTCATGAATTAGAAGTAACTCATTGTTGAGACGCTGGGCAGTGTGAACCTCAATCAATCGCAATCAGCCTAATGGCACACGGAAATAGACGATATTGGGGATTATTCAAAATGGAAGGCTCTGCTGTTAAACTTAAAATAAATCGTGCAATAATTCAAAACCAAACAAAACAGCCCATAACTAGCCAACAGTCCAATGCGCATGCTCCGGAAAATAAGTTCTGAACAATTTGGAATTCTCTGTAATCTTAGGCTTAATGATTCACTGGAGGATATTTCGACTACGTCTTCGCAAAGTCGTTGATGAGGGAGTGAAATGACACACTAACAGCGACCAGGCCAATCCAAAGGCACTGATCGATTGTAACCAGCTTCTAGTAATTGGACGATAACAACGCAGTAATTGGGAGATCACAACAACAAAATCAGCTGCGCTGCATCACACCACTTTCCTAAGCTCCACATAAATTCAACGACCATCATGGCTTTGGCTATTAATTCAATTTATTTGTCACTCAGTTTATTTTAACTTTGGTAAAACACCAATGCACGGAGACAGAAAGCAGTTCCAGAATTTATTGAGTTGCTCATTGATTGGGACACCAGTACAGTGTCCTCCCCTCAGTGCAGGGGGTAGTGGTGGCTATCGTTTCCAGAGGTGCAGATCCTTTGGGGACACGGTGTGTTTAACGAGTGGCTGCATTTCTTTTGGCGCCGCTCGTTCGGGGACTGCCTGTGTGGGGGGCATGTTGAGAGCGCAGGCCATGTTCTCTTTAACTGCATTCTCCCTCCTGCAGGGAGTATTGCACTGATCCGTAGCAAGAGGGCTGCTGCCCGAAGGTTCTGCATGGTTGCAGAGGCGTGGTGTCTGCCTCATTCCCCTGAGGAGGCGAGGTAAAATTTCCAGGCCTTGTGAGTGAGGTGCTGCCCACTAGGCCATGCGCGGCTACGGACGGGTTGTGAGAGAACGGTTGCACCAACATGACGTAAGAATTAGTGCGATTGATAGGTAACATGCGCATTACTGGGAACTTCCATCAGGAGGCATTCGTGTCCGATTATATTGTACTGACACGAGTTCAAAAACGTACACTCAATCACGGGTTAATACAGGGTGAGCCATAACAAACGGTGCAGTTTCGAAGGGGTGCTGCATGCCTTGTAGTGGGGTTAACGACCTGGGAGGGGTCTCATTGTGCCCGGGCAGTGGTCCCGTTTTCAGTCGTTACAATGGTTTGGAGCGGAGAGCAACGAGGTTTCGTCATTCGCACGTTTTTTGAAAGTGGCCGTTCGTTCATCGCCACCCAGCGGGCCTTCCGACTGCGTTACAACATCCCACGTCGTGATCCCGTCCCTCACCGCAATGTTATCGCACGTTGGGTTCAAGCATTGGAAGAAACTGGTTCCACAGTAAGGCGTAGAGGTGCGAGAAGACCAAGAAACGCAAGAATACCTGAAAATTTGGCTCGAGCGAGAGCAGCAGTGGAACAGTCGCCTCGGCGCTGTGCTCGGAGGCACGCAGTAGCACTGAACATCTCTAACACCTCACTAAGGAGGATTTTGCACATGGACTTGTCATTCCATCCGTACAAGATTATGATTGTTCAGGAATTGTCACCAAAACTGCTTGAATCGATGCCAAGAGATGATAAACCGCATCCCACCAACGTCCACTTTTTTCAGTTCGGACGAAGCCCACTTCCATCTCTCTGGAGCGGTTAATAAACAAAATTTCCGCTATTGGTGTGACCGCAACCCAAGACAAATTCACGAGAGACCTCTCCACTCCCCGAAAGTCACTGTCTGGTGTGCCATTTCAAAATTTGGGGTGATTGGGCCTTATTTTTTCGAGGAGGACCCCACACAGCGCCAATCTCAATGGTGAAACTGCGGCAGATGTTCCCCGCACGCCTCGTCTCTCTCAGGGGTGACTTGGGGTGGCCGGCAAGATCGCCAGATTTGAGTGCGTGTGATTTTTTCCTGTGGGGCTACTTGAAGGAAAAGGTGTTCAAACATCGACCTCACACTCTGGAAGACCTCAAGATTCGAATCAGGGAAGAAATCGCCGCGATTCCCATCGAAATGTGCCAGAGAGCGGCTGAAAATTTCAGGAATCGCCTACATCAGTGCGTCGCTGCTGAGGGCGCCCACCTTCCTGATGTAATTTTCAGGACTTAATCTACCGAAATGGGGTGATGTATGGCGTTCAATAAAACAAACCGTAATCTTCAAAGTTGCGCCGTTTTTTTAAAATCGCCCTTTGAAACTGCACCATTTGTTATGGCTCACCCTGTAAAAGAGGGGAAACGCTCGACAGGCGAACACAATTACTGTTAAGCTTTCAGATTGATGCCTAGTTGAAGTTCCTCGAGCGAGGAAGCAATGGAATAAATAGTGGACTGATATTTTTTACCCGCACACAAAACCACATCGGGACTGAAAATTTTGCACTGAAGCGAACCAAACTATTCACTTCAATACATGGTCATTTGGTCCTTTTCACTGACGAGCCACCTAACTTCCCTTTAGTGGAGGTAAAAACTCTCAGGCTTAATTATCCCGACATATCAAATTATAGTTGTTGTGTACAGCTGTGTAATGTTGTTTTGTAAACATAATTAAACGTCATCAAAATCGCAATCACAATCCAGACACAATTACACAAGACACCAAAGTGGCTCAGAAGGTCCCTCTCAAAAATGAAAGTTACTTAGGGCCACAGAACCTTCTCCCCTCTTCAAAATGAAAACTAGTTCAAAGATAATAGGTACACTCAGAATCAGAAACTGTATTGTTTGCGTATTGAATTTGATTTTGAGTCTCCATGTGTGATGAGTGTGTGTGATGACCATAAAAATTACTTGATGAACTATTGCAAAAAATTACTTACTGATTTCGACGAATCTGACTTTACACTGCTCATCCCCAAAAGCAAGAAGAACTTGCCCGGCTTCCTGAGCAAAGAGTTGAGCTTGTAGAAGATTACTCCAGTAGTGAAGAGTGTTGCTCAAACTCGAGCTTGCCAAGCAAACCTCGACCACCGGATCTAAACAAGAAATAGTGTCCACTCATTCAAGTTGAGCAGTGTGAAATTCACAACTTGAAAACAAAGATTAGAAGCTCACCAGAATTGACAGGTTGAGGTTCGTTGAGAAGGAAAACAGGATATCCTCCGGGAGCTTCGACTTTGAATTTGCCTCCAGACTCCTGAATAGGCCACTTGTGCTGTCTCGCCCTTTCGATAGCTTCTTTCGACTTGATGGTGATCCCAATGAATTCATTTCCTCTCTTGTACTCAGTTATATTGTAGTTGTAAGTCAGCTCAATGACAAAATGGGAGGATTCTGGTCCATAGCCGATCATAGTTTTACTCCAACGGTTGTCGTAGGGTCTGTGAATATATAGAAAGGGCGAATTATTGTTAAGATCCCAGCCGGTTGCAATAACTCACAGGCCAAGTGCCAAAATATGGTTTTTAAGATTCAGGAAAGGTTCAAGTTTGAAATGCCCAAATCCAATGACGAATTATTCGATTTCACTGGACAACAAACGAACCTAGGGAATTACAAAAACTATTTTTGTGTCAATTTTAAACTCTCCAGTTCACTCCTAGCAAATGTCATTGGCAGATGTATATTTCAACGTTAAAAACGTCAAAATTGAGGATCCGGGAAACGGATTTTGATGCCGCAATTATTAGAAAAATCGCACTCTCACTTTTTTGAACCTAATCGTAATAACGAATTCTGTTAGGAAATTCGCTGAAGGAAGGCTGGAAGACCTCGTAATTGCTGCTAGCTTTATTGATATCAACCTAACCGTCGCTAACAGTACTGGCAGAAGGAGTAAACAAAAGCGTAAGAAACACAATGTAAGCAAATATGTTGAACTAGAATAATAATTGATCGCCCTTTAAAGTAAAACCCATGCTTCCAATTCCTTCAGGACACTCAGATTAATTACGAATATTTAAACTGAAACGTATTACAGGGGTTCATTTGAAATACTGACGGAACTCTGTTCTGAAGAGTGACATTTTATTTATTTTTATTTACAACTAAAAATATCGACTTACCCGTTGCAGGCTGCGGCACAACCTTCTGTGAATTCTTCATGGCGAAGCACCTGAAAACACAAAAGACGCTTAATTGACTAACATTTCCCTACGAAAGTTCGCCATAAATTACTTAAACCTATTAATATTTCCTCCAAGGTAATGGGGTTTCAAAAAAGTTTGAAGTAACTGAGAAATTAAATAATAAGATAACTTAAATCGGGTTCTGCAAAGGTAAAATACAAAGAGCTGATGCGACGCATCTTAGAGCTTTCCTCGACCCAGACAGGAAAGGGTTTTCTTATCGTTCTTCTAACTAATTTAATGGTCCATAATTGGCTTGGTGGACTTACAGAGACGTGACAAATCGACGTTAACCGACGCATAATAATATTATCATTTCATTATCGGTTGAGGGATGGAACAAAGTTGGTAGCTACAATTACGTAACAAAATTTATTGGGTCGCTATAATTCTTTATCGAATAACTAACTAAGTAATTAACTAATTGCACAATAAACGCAATTACTTTTTAATTAAACGAACTGGGTTTGCCATAATTTTTAGAGTTCTCCCATTGTCCCACGAATGAAAGTTTGATCTCACTGCACATTTGCCCACTATCTACACAAAATGTAATAAAAATCGTTAAGTGAGGGGTGTTAACGAAAAATAGGTGAATAGTGAGCAACCAGGGCGGATTTTTACTTTCCTTGCTCTACGAAGTAGAAAGGAAAGTTATGTAATCGGCTGAAAAAAAAATTTTGAGTTCTCTTCAGATCTTTACGTTTCAGACCCCCCCTGAGTCCGAAAAACACTATTTGGGAAAATGGTCTGTGTGTGTATGTGTGCCTGTGAACGATTTTTAGAGAAAACCACCGTACCAAATCTACTCAAACTTGATATCTGGCCCGAAGGTTACCATGGGACGCCAAAATAAGGGTATGAACCAAATCCATCGAAAGTTAACTATAGTTATCATAGTGATCAAAACACCAAATATTTTTTTTTTCTCAAAAACGGCTCTAACGATTTTGATTAAATTTTTTATATTGGTAGCTCTTGATGAGATAATCATACCATGAAATTCCCATTTGTGGGAAAATGACGAGAGCAGCACAGTAAATTACCAAAACTTTCGACGAAATCGATTTTAGCGCAGTTTTTAGAGAAAACAACCGGACCAAATCAGCTGAAACTTGATATTTAGCCTACCGGTTACCATGGGACGCAATAATGAGGGTATGGGCAAAATCCACCGAAAGTTAACTATAATCATCATAGTGATCAAAACACCAAATGTTTTTCTCAAAAACGGCTCTAACGATTTTGATTAAATTTTTTATATTGATAGATCTTAATCAGGCAATGATACTATAAAATTCTCATTCGTGGGAAAATGACGAGAGCAGCACAATAAATTATCAACATTTTCGACCAAAAGCGTTTTTAGCGCAGTTTTTTCCTTATAAAGTCCGCTGGAATGTTAGTAGAATGCTAAAAAAAATTGGTATTGTAGTCCAATCCAATACCTAATGGGTAGGTGTTAAAACGCTCATGAGATACATGGGACTCACTCCAGAAATTCCTGAATTTCAACTACTGCCGTTTCGCTTTCTACCAGTTCTAACAGTTATTAACCAATAACTCCACAAAAGTGATTACTATCCTTTTTTTTTAAATCGCGTTTACAGTCTCATTAATTAACTGTGTACCAATTGCTCAATCATGGTCCTGCAATGAGTACGAGCAGCACAATAAATTCCGGAACTGTAAGCGCTACCGCTTTCTGTTGCCGTAAAGCGTTGTTTGACCAAGTTCAAATTGACTGAGTGATAAATGAATTGATTAAACAGAATTAGCCATGTAAAAAGTGTATTGACGTAGAGCTAAGGAAAGTTGTGTGTTGCAACGCACCAGATATTTTTTCAGAGTTCTCCCATTGTTCCACGAATGAAAGTTTGATCTCACTAAACATTTGTTAAGTACTATCCACACAAAATGTAATGAAAATCGTTAAGTGCGGGGTTTTACACGAAAAATAGGTGAATAGTGGGCAACCAGGGCGGATTTTTCTCAAAACTTTACTGTGCCCATTCATATTGTTGTACAGTGAACATAAAATTTGATATCAGGAAACTTTGAAACGTAAACGGAAGAAAACTCTCGTTTCAACCAATTACATAACTCTTTCCTATTGTGTAGGGCTAAGGAAAGCAAATAAGCGCTGTGCCTTCATTCAACACACTTCTATGGAGACGCGTACGAATAACAAGCTGTAACTGCTAATTAGCTAAGAATACTCTGTGAGCAAGTCAGAAAGTCGAACTTTCAAAGTTTGGAGAGAGAATCTCATTTTCTGATGTCTTATATCTCTGCTCAACGTTCAGTTACAAATATCTGGTGAGTAGCAACACCCAACTTTTCACAACCCCCCTAAATTCGACGACCTGCCGTATTTACTGTATACAGGCTTTGTATCTTCGTTCAACGCATTTGAACAGAACAAAAAAATGTAGACAGCAGTTAGTTGAGAGTATTAGAGCTATTTTTAGGAAAATTGGAAAAGCGATAAATTAATATTAGACAAATCTCGTTGATCGAGTTATTACAACTTGTATCTTCGTTCAACAGATAGATACAAAAATAATCTTGCAGAAAAAAATTTGACCAACTTTTTACTACGCCGACCCTAACAAAAAGTTGGGGTTTCTTCATTTCTTTACGTTTTTTAGTCGCAAAAATTTCCATCAAAGGGAGAGGGTGGTAGGGGGCGAAAGTGTACCAGAACACTAGGGGGTTTCGCATTTTTCTCGAAAACGGCTCGAACGATTTTGATTCAACTTTTAACTTATCTTCTACTAGCCAATATCCAACTTTTCTTCTCTACAAATATCTTCGTGGAAATACGGGGAATGGAGATAAAGGCCTATGAAGCAGAAATGGTTTTTTTTCGGCAAAATGGCTTCAACAATTTTCACCAAACTCACAGAATGTTTTTGGATAGTTAATAAATACGAGGGACAACCCAAAAGTAAGTTCCGAAGTGCTGGGAAAAATTGAAAACTCAACCAATTTGAAAAAAAAATTATTCTTAAAGGTACGGATCTACTTTATTTTTCGACGTAGTCGCCATTCCGATCGATGCATTTTTGGTACTGTGGTGCCAGTTTACGTAACCCCTTGTCGTACCATTCTGCGTCATTTTGTTTGAAGAATTCCGAGACCGCGGCTTCGAGTTCGGCGTTCGTACGGAACTTTCTTCCGCCCAGGTGGGCTTTGAGGAGGGGGAAAAGGAAAAAGTCACTCTGTGCAAGGTCTGGAGAGTATGGGGGGTGGGGGAAAACATCCCAATCAATTGGGGCGAGGCACCCACCTTGCACACACTTTCGAGAACTTGAGATCTTCCCTAATGATTCGGTGTACTGAAGAACGAGTCAATTGATGTTTGTTGTGCACTTTCTCGACAATATCACTTAGAGTAAAGCGCGCATCTTCCTCCAAAAGCTTGCGAACTGCAGAAACTGCGTCCATACGCTGAAGAGGGTCTGCGGTGAATTTCGGGCACAGAACCATTCTCAAAAACTAAAAAACGGATTTCACAATTTGACGGGTTTTTCAATGTAGCAGCCATGTTTACACTGGTGCTGATAAGCCGCAACAAGTGATAGCAACATAAGAAAAATTCAGCGTTGCCACCAGATGTAACACGAAGTATCCCCGTTGGAATTTTTTCCCTATGGCCTTTTCCCACGGATTTACAAATGATGGGAACTTACTTTTGGGACGTCCCTCGTATATACTGCTCTCAATAAATGTTTCTCAGACAGTACACGTAAGAGAGATAAAACAATAATGTTTTTTTTTAACATTTTTGTTTTGCACTTGACTATGTCATTCATATGGAGTGTCTTCTAGCAACCTATACCCACAATGACTATTTCTGTACGTATCGGCTGAACTGAGATATAAGCCATAATAACTCGAAAACGAGATTTGTCAAATATTGGTTTATTGGTTTTCTAATTTCCTCAAAAACTGCTCTAACGATTTAAGCGTAATTCGTGTCGTACTCCATAAATGTTCCTTTAGCAATACGTTATATAGCGCCTGTATATGTCGCAGGTCGTCGAATTTACAGGGTTTGGGGAAAGCTGTGTATTGCTACACACCAAATATTTTTTTGACACGATCACTATTGATCCCTTATCCTTCGGGTGGCGGAAAGTAAAAATAGTCGATGGGATACGAAATGTACCGATAATTTGGAGGGAGACACTACTTCAGGTTAATCGTGGAAGTACACGTTTACAGTGGACGTTTTTAAAAAGTTGAAAAACAAAGGGGAAATATTTGGTTTCGTCTCCACATTTTCAACGTTTAGGAGAACAATACGTGGGTATTGACCAGTTGAAGAGCTACTAGGAGTTCAATATAACTTATAAAAGCAGTTTTCGCTAGAAGTTATAAAAACCTTATTTCCACACCAATGTTCATTGAGGTTAGGTACTGATTAGTAGACAATATGTTGCATATTTCATCAAAATTATCGGAGTCGTTTTTGGAGAAAAATGAGGGTATAAGAAACACTGTTATAGTGCGAGATTCATTCTTATTCTGACTTCAACTCAATTCGAATCTGACCACGGGGCTTGAGAGCAGCTAATTGTAAATACTGGAAACAGCAGAGCTTATATTAACCACGACTTGCACATTATATTATCACTGTTATATATAGTAATATTACCTTCATTCCAAGAATTTCTCTGTAGAACTTGGCGGTAAGCATCCTGTCACCAACTTTGAAAACCCAGTGAAGAGCGCGAGGGGCAGACATGGTGTTTGGCTAAGTTTTTCTGAAACTAAAAAACACAAATGTTAAATGGAAATCAGTTATCAACGTTTTATACAGTTGAGGATGCAAATAATTTATCCCCTTAGTTTCCTCAGTTCAAAAAGGTTTCAACAACATAAGGGCTTCAACTATTTGGACAATTCCGAACTTTCAATCTAAATACACAGTGCATAATCTCTTGGAAGGGCTTGAGGAATACCAGATTGACAAATGTAGACCAGATTGACTCAAGTATCATCATTCTCCTCCAGTTCCCCAACTCACTCTCGATGTAAACTCAAGTAAAATGCCAATGCGAACGAGTGTTGCTACACACAACTTTCCTAAGCTCTACGCAATTCACTTTGTACATGGCTAATTCTATTTAATCAATTCATTTATCACTCAGTTCCTTTGAACTTGGTCAAACAACACGTCACAGCAGCAGGAAGCGGTAGCGGCAGTTCTGGAATTTATTGTGCTGCTCGTACTCGTTGCAGGACCATTATTGAGTAATTGGTACACAGATATTTAATGAGGCTGTAAACACGAATTTTTTGGAGAATGAGAGTAATTACATTTGTAGAGTTATTGAGTAATAACTGTTAGAACTGGTAGTAAGCGAAACGGCGGTAGTTGAAATTCAGGAATTTCTGGAGTGAGCCCCATGTATCTCATGAGCGTTTTTAAACACTCACCCTTTAGGTATTGGATTGGACTACAATACCAATTTTCTTAAACATTCTACTAACATTCCAGCGGAGTTTAAATGGGGAAAACCGCGGTAAAAACGCTTTTCGTCGAAAATTTTGATAATTTATTGTGCTGCTCTCGTGATTTTCCCACAAATGGGAATTTTATGGTATAATTGTCTTATTGAGAGCTATCTATATAAAAAATTTAATCAAGATCGTTAGAGGCGTTTTTGAGAAAAAAAAGTTGGTGTAATGATCACTATGATAACTATAGTTAACTTTCGGTGGATTTTGCCCATACCCTTATTTTTGCGTCCCATGGTAACCTGTGGGCGAGATATCAAGTTTGAGCTGATTTAGTACGGTGGGTTTCTCTAAAAATCGTTCACAGACACACATGCACACAGACCATTTCCCCAAATAGTGTTTTTCGGACGCAGGAGGGTCTGAAACGTAAAGATCTGAAGAAAACTCAAAATTTTTTTTTCAGCCGATTACATAACTTTCCTTTCTACTTCGTAGAGCCAAGGAAAGTAAAAAAGGAAGGGCTTGAGGAATACCAGATTGACAAATGTAGCCCAGATTGACTCAAGTATCACCATTCTCCTCCAGTTCCCCAACTCACTCTCGATGTGAACTCAAGTAAAATGCCAATGCGAACGAGTGTTCACATGTGTGGCCATGTACGTTGTCACCACTCACCTCTAAATGTTAAAACAATTCCCAATAACCTACCTATATTCCTCTTGAATGATTGAGGAACTATCCGCGTCATTAAAAAGAACACATGATCTGGAGCAGTCACACATGAATGATTAAACGAGGATAAAAATGGATCTTGGGTACTTGAAGGGGTAGGGTTGAATTGTCAAGTCTGAGGAAGTGGTCGGATCAGCAAAATATGAGATGATAGTAGTATAATCCGTGACACAGGCATTGCTACTTGACTGCATATACTCAACCCCCTTAAACGCCGTATTAATCGGATAAACATATTTATAATCACCTGGAAACAAATGACGAGACAAGCTCTTGCTCACTACTCAACAAAATGAACCTGTCGGAACTGTACGATGCAATATACCGAAGGAGAAGTAATATATACTCGATCGTTTAGTTCCCAAGCTCAAGTACGTTGCGTAACACAGTCGAGGTCAAGTGAATCAAAGTGTTGATCATCCAAGTCAATATTCGTCTCAGACATTAGGCATATAACCGCTTATCGCGGGTATCTACTGTGGGGAATTCATGCGCTTACTCATGAGTGGAATTCGGGACAATTCCAACAATTAAACGGTGGATACTCACTCCACAACGAATGGTACTCAGGTAAAGACGTCCCCCCCCCCCTGACACAATTAATTGAACAGTATACACTAGTACTGTCGAGTTTAGTATTTGCTTTACAACAATAGAAACCGCTATTTGATGAAAAATAATCTGAAAAAAACAAGAACAGTTACGAGTTATATGCAACAGAACTCACTTTGCAAAATATCGAACAATCACAACGAATCGCTGATTACGCGTTAACACTAAATGGGCGTAACTTAACTACACCTTGTGGCGAACGGTTCAGAAATACTGGTTCTTTAGGTTAAATCGTGTCCGGTTCAGGAAGCTCGTCCCACCTGCTTTACTCGACTCTGTCAGAATATTAGTTTTTTTTAGAATCGAGGAAGAGGTTACTACTTTCCTTAGCCCTACTTTAGATTTACATTACACCTAAATTTCCGAGCTAATGAAATACTATGCACGTGATAAGAAAGTCTACGTTCTCCAAGTCCAATCCTCTGATTCGTTCTATCCCACTCAATACCTGTTCACAATCATCCCTTCCACTCCAGATATGTACCAATAGCTGGAACACACAAGTAACAAGACAAGTACGATATTCACGGATAATCAATTGTCAATAAAAACACTGGCCAACAAACCACGGAACGCAACGGAGCCTACTAATTGAGAACGCCGTAAGTAAAGGAACTCGAATTGAGGGGCAACACATTGACAGTATTATGGGTTAGAGGACTTACGGGTTACAGTGGGAATGAATGAGCGAACATGCTGGAGGAAGGTGGAACCGTTGCCCAATTTCATGGGCCAGAACCATACATATCACTTACAATGACGACAGTCAAAAAGGTTGTTAATGATATCTTTTGGGACAGAGTTTGGAATGACATCGACAACTACACAGGCCTTGAGTTCTCTAAGATCACAAGGACCACCAGGTACCACAAACAAAAGACAGAGTGGGCGTTGAAAGTGAACAAGATTCAGTTATGACGATTCAGTTAACATAGGCATGTTAACCTGCCATTACGTGGTTAGGAAAATATTACATAGGTTTAGTCCAACCATTGGAATCCAATGCTCCTATCTGGAGAAATAAACGATTGAGCACTTATGTTAATGTCAATTTGGTTAAGCACCAGATTAGAAAGATTAAGAAGCCGTGTAGTAAACAAAGATGATATATGAAATCCTCAAATTTTTTGAGGGAACAGGAAGATTCCAGAACCACCGCTAAGAGCGAAAGCTGGATCCCATTATTTTTTGGGGGGGATGGGAAATGAGCCGGCTGTGGTCACGACTTAGGTCACTGTTCCCCCGACTTTGACTGATGTCCAGGAACTTCTTCTTCACCCTCGTACAGCTTTCGTTCGTCTGACCGACTGTCACGTACGACGTCAAGTCTCCAACAATGCGCTTTTAGTAAAAATTGTTTTTACCGAGTTTTCTTCGCATTTCATTCAGAAGCCTTCCGCACACGATAAACGCCATTTCAGAAAATGGTCTGTGTCTGTAAGACAGAATGGGTGGAACAAATCAACTCACGTTTGATTTAAAGTATGGAAATGAGAGGCTGAAATGAGGAAAACGTTATCAACAAATCAGCCCCAACCCAGCTAGTTACACGACATAGTTGGTCATAGTGACCAAATACGTTTTCTCAAAAACGACTTTGTTGAACTTGATAGCGTGGAGCAGGCGCTCCAGGATGATAGCTCAAGGAAAGCTATCCACCTCCCAGAACGGTGGGGGATAACCCAACATTGCTCCAATCCGTCGGCCCCACTCCAAAGGATATGGGCACTAACAGGCTAGACCTCGTGAAGGTTTGGAGATGTTTTTAAGCCTGGCTATGCTAAGTGCCATCCCCAAAGGTCTGGCATAAGCCATAGAGAAAATTCGGTGGCTCGCAAAATACAAGCTTACTTCTAGCCCTTCAATAGACAGTCTGTGTGCAGCGGCTGCTGCGGAGGGGACTGAAGCGGCAGAGAATCTACATCATGGTGGACAGTCAGGCCACTCTTAAGGCCTTAGCCTCATACTGTCTCACATCACAGCAGGTGTGGGAGTGTCTGACTGGACTGAAGGCCCTGGCAGAGTACAACAGTGTAACACTGTGTTGGGTGCCAGGGCATCAGGGTATAGAGGGAAACGAACGGGCTGATAGGTTGGCTGAGAAGGGATCAGAGCAGATCCTTATTGGCCCTGAGCCCTTTGTTGGGACTACCAGGAGCCACCTACGTAGAGAGGTTGGCAAATGGGAGGACAGGTGCAGGGCTGCTCATTGGCAGGGGCTGCCCGGCCTTAGATAGTCAAAACTCTTCATCCGGCTCTCCAGAGAGAGGTCCAAGGAGGTACTTGCACTGGGGAGGAAGGATATGAGGATCATATGTGGCCTGTTCACAGGTCACTGTCCGCTGGCGCTAATATTGGCAAGTGCGAGGTACAGGTATGCAGGTTCTGCGAGGTAGGGCTAGAGATGGCAGAGCATGTGCTGTGCGTATGCGATGGACTCGCGGCATCGCGCCGTTCTGTGTTTCGGAGGCCCTTTCTTCAGCCCGAAGAGGTGGTAAATGCAGAACTTGGGGATATCCTCCTCTTTGTGCGGGGGTGGTGGGGGCGCATAGGTGACGTCACATCAAGTGAGACCAGTGCCGTGGGGCCTGGGGGTGGTGCAGGTGGGCCATGATCCAAGTATCATGGACGCCCTTACAATAGGCCCGTTTGTGGCTGCAGTGAGGGTATTGCCTGCATCCACCGTTTCAAACAAAACAAAAAAAACCGTAACACAAAATTTTCGTTTGTAGTAAAATTACGAGTGCTAGATATTTGCACCGCTGATACGTTTTATTTCATTTCTTCCTTTGTTTGGTCGGCTTGCATATTTAAAATATCTGGTGCGTAGCAACACACAACTTTCCGCAACGCCCGTAAATTCGACGTCCTATTATATATACAAGTGCTATATCTTCAGCGCATTCAATGCACATGTACTGGAAAATTTGTGGGGTACAAAATGTACGTTCTAGTTCGTTTAGAGTATTCTACGAATTAGATTGAAATCGTTAGAGCAGTTGTTGAGACAATTGGACAACTGGTAAATTAATGTTCGAAAAATCTCTATTTCCGAGCTATCATGGCTTAGATCTCTGTTCAACAGAAATAATTCAATTGACAGAATGGGTATAAGTTGCTGGAACACACTCCGTAAGTTTTATCAAATCCAGTGTTGCAGTTATACCTCCTTGTGGTGGTCGATGGTAACACCCTAGAGAGTACAGGACTCCTGTTAGTGGACCTGAATGCAAGGGGTCCTGGTTTCCCTCTGGGGGGGCTAACTGGTGCTCTGGGCTTGGCCCTTGGACCCGCCAAACATTGCCTTTCTCATGCCATTAGTAAAAAATACCCAGCCTCGTAGCCTATAGGCACACCGGGTTTCCAGGGAGGCGCACAGAGTCTTCCCCTTCCTCTGTCTCCACCACAATAGATGACTGCCAGTGCCAGGACTGTGGCCAGGCATTCAAAATTGTCTGGCAGAAACTTCCTGTCGAAAGAAATGAAGAGATAAACGTCGACAGGACTATGCAGGTACGCTTCTGAGGAGAGGCATCTCTTTATGGTTGCTGAGGCGCAGGCTACGAGGGTGGGGGTACGCTATGTCAATAAACATCTAATGTTGTGAATGTTCGATGTCGGGCCTGTGGTAATCAGTTTGAGTCACTGAATCATTCGGTGTGTCCGCGTACTCTTGGGGACTGTGCCAAGCGTCCTGATGGGGTCTGCAAGCAGGTTGCTGGTGCGTTGTCATCTGAGCGCTGGAATGTGGAGAGGGAGCAGCACTGCTGGGTTGGTTCTGGGGAAAGACTGAGGCTTTCATGAGCGGGTGAGTAATGTAACATCACGGTTGCAGCATTGACCATGTTCTGGCACAGTGTGGTGCAAGAAAAGTGTTGAGGAGGTATCACCACCCGCATGTTGCTTGGTTTGTGTTTAAACTTGTGGTCGTTCTATAGTGGAACATGCTCTTATCCTTTATTCCTTCCCTGTTCCAATCATTCTATACCTAGAGCAGGCGTAGGATTGTATGGGGGCCCTCCCTTCTTCCTTAATTTTATTAATTGCCACTGTCCCAGTTACGGTGAGATTAACGTCGATAGGAGTATACAAGTACGCGTCTTATTGCGGTTCCTGGGGCACTGGCTGCCAGGGAGGGGATGTTCTACGGCAATATTCATCTGGCAGAGCGATTCCCATCCCATACTGCAGCAGCCATTAAAGCCCTGTGCTGGAAGCCCGAGTATAGGCAGCCTGTGGAGGGCCAACCCTCCGCGAATAGCAACAGGGCTCCTCCAGGCTCTCTCATTGCAATCACCGTGTCGGGATTTCCGTCTTGAAAGTTGTAGGGACAAACTGAGTTTCTGTCGCAATTCTGTTGCATGTTTGTGTGCCCAGGAAAGAGACTGAGAATGGAACAGTTTGTTTAGTTTTAAAGGCGTTGTACATAAATTTTATACAGTGCAAGTTTAAGTTGTATTTCAGAGTTAAGCCAGTGTTTTATCAAATACGAACAATTAGAAAACGGTACAATATGAAGAGAACTCGAACAATTTGTCTTCTGTCGATTATTTAAATTACTTCCTACTTAGTAGAGCCAAGGAAAGTAAAAAGGGAAAAGGGGACTTAGATTAGTGGACTAATTTTGTAATATTGCGACATGAGGCCGAGGAATCATTGGCAGAGCACGTGGTTATTAAAAAAAAACTCTTCAGTTCGACGGCTCAGCATATTTCCTCTGATCACATCACCGACTGAAGAATGGGTCACGTCGCAGCACTTGAACTGTCTCATGGGGATTCCCAAGTTGAATGGCGGGACAAACTCGTACAACTTTTATCTACATCCTCAGACGACGTCTCACGTATGTTTACTCTCATTCAGTCTTAGGCAATTATTACACTTGAGACTTTATCATGGCAACGTATAAGTGGTGAACAAATCACCGAGATAATAATGTGCATAATATAGATGTAAATATATTTCTTTATTCACCACACGTGGGATCGAATCGCACTTTAATGGAAGTCAGTACGTTCCAGAACTTCCAGACCAGGTTCCAGAGTTTTGTGAGTAAACAACTCAAATTAAAGGGAAAATTATCACCGTGAAGCCAGTCTCTGCACCAAGCGAAGCCATGGTATGGTTTTTCTTAACCCTTTAAGAAAGTCTCTACCTAAGTAATACGTTGTTCACTTATTAGCATATTTTCAAAACCCTGCAAATTATTACACAACGGTTTATTATTCGGATAATCAGCTTGACCTAGCATTAATGCTCCGAGACCCATCCTGTTCGATTCAGCATCGAAAAATATCATAATGAAACCCAAAAAAAAGGTCGAAAAGAACTGAATCGTAATATTAAAAAAAACAAAATAAAAAAAAACAAAAGTATCTAGAAAAAACTGAATTTTAATATGAAAACATGCACGCTAAATACTAATATCAAAATTTAACCAAAAATCTATGAAAAAAACCAAAATGAGAATGAAACAAAAGAATCTAAAAAAATTGAATCGTATTAAAACCAAAACGTCGGGGAAATTGGAACGGGGGCGCTCGAAGCGAAGCGCGTCGTTGTTGGGAGGCGAAAGGGGTCATTGGGAGGCAAGCGAGCCTCGAGCAGCGCTTGCTTTTTTAATGAGACGGGCGGGGCGGGAGGGAATTCAAACGACGAAACGCTGTAGCTCCCGCGTTGTACTGCGTTTCGTTAATTTTTTTAACCGTTTTTTGCCCATTACAACCACGGGCTTCGTCCGATCGGATTGCCGAGATGGCTGGCACAACTAGATACCAAATCGGATTTTTGGGCGAAAGAACGAATTTTTTAGACCACATTAAAGGCACAAAATGGCCTGGACGGCGGACGGGGGACGGGGGACGGCGGACGGACATTGCAAATTTGGAATCTCCATGTCGTGAAACGGAAAGTATCAAATTTTGAGGGGGGGTTGTAAAAAATTTTTCGTGACCGAAAACATAGGGTTATTATTCAGAATGAATAGTAAACCAAAAATTGAAGAAACTCGAAGAAGCACTTCACGACATAGCTGAAATAATTAATCTCCTACTGATACACCTCCTAATGAATTATCTCTATTTCTAGCAAATTATCTGTGTACACCGTACTATCGTTTTCACGTTTTAACTTCCCCAGGCTCTACGAAGTAGAAAGGAAAGTTATTTGAGCGGCCGAAAAAAACATTTCGAGTTTTCTTCAGATCTTTACTTTTCAGACCTTACTGAGTCCGAAAAACACTATTTGAGAAAATGGTCTGTGTGTGTTGGTGCAGCCATTAAAACCCAGCGCCGGAAGTCCGAGTATAGGCAGCTTGTGGAGGGCAAACCTCCGCAAATAGCAACAGGGCTCTCCCGTTGCAGATGTTACGAGGGTGATTAATATTGAAGCGAAATCGCACTAAGAGAGTTGGGGAGTTGGTAGGATATCAAGCCGAATGTAATTGGAACAGAGTTTTATTCTCAATTACATTCGGGGAAGTTTTACCGCTACAGACAGGGAACTGAGTGGGAGCAAATGCGAGCATGGACGACACGGCGACGAGGGAACCAGCTCGGTTACAACTGACAGCAGCGAAGTCTCGAGTGAATCGGGCCATTTGAGGTGCCCAGTCAGCATAAATGCCACGGACGAGCCTCCGATGAATCGAAGGGTTTGGTTCATTCCGTTACACAGACATAGGTCAGCAACCACTAGATAGGTGGCCAGACCTAGCAACCTCAGACTCCATGTCTCTTTTATGGAATGAGATTCGAAGGCTTGTAGAGCAGGTGAGTAGAGGGATACATTTCCCCTAGAGTTGCAAACCCGACTGGTGTGGGAGCGCAGAACCAAGATTTGTCGAATCTGCCCCCTGCAAGTGGTTGTAGGGCAGCCAAAAGGATGAAGGGGGTGGAGTACCAGCAGGTCCAGAAGTTGTTGAAGAGGTATCCAGGTAGTGTTGCGGCTGAGGTGCTGGAGGATGCAGGTTATGAGAAAGTTCAGCCAAATCTTCTTATGGGCAACCCGGCTACGAAAAGTAATAACCACCCGACGGACCCAAATAAGTTGAAGGTGCGGGGGAGGGGGCTTGCGTCTATGTCCAGTTACTACAAGGCCAGATGGCACTGAAGAGGGTCTATGCAACGAGTTCAATGCGTGACCGTGTCATGCCTTACCTCACTGTATTCTCAACGCTGGCCACAAGAGCCTGTGCCCCCTGGGCAATTGCACCCCCAGCCATGACCCCCTGGTGGGAAACTGTGGTAGCAGTGGTAGGGGAAGAACTGCGCAGGGCAATTGCCGAGCAACCTGCGCTGCCACTACCACCAGCTTCCCAAACTGGAGGGAGCATTGTAAGCTAGAGAGGTCAACTGCGCCCATCCGCTCAATCTGGACCAAGAGTGATACAGCCTGGATCCGGTACTCCAAGCCCATCATATGCGGCAGTGGCTGCTCCATAACCCTCGTCCCTCCCTTGGGGCCAATACATCTCCTGGGCTGGATAGAATAGAAAGCAATATGCTGTAAGGTTGAATGGACAATCTCCAGCGGCCTCCTTAATTTATTTAATTACTGAGTGCAGATTGGACAGTTTCCGACTCAGTCTGTGGATGTCGTCAAACTTCAATTGGGAGGCGATCGAAATCAGTCAGACTGGCGAAAATGGAGACTGTTCTCTTTCCATGTTAGGCAAAACATCAGAAACCTTGATGTTGCAGTTCCTCAAAGGAGTCTTAGGCCACAACCTGACTCCAGGCTGGCAATACAGCTGTATTAGAGGATGTCCTCAGGTTAGTCTCGAGTGAATCGGGCCATTTGAGGTGCCCAGTCATAAATGCCCCGGACGAGCCTCCGCTGAATCGAAGGTTTTGGTTCATTCCGTTACACAGTTGAGTGCATGGTTGATTGGTGGAGATTGAAACTGGAGTGGGGCGGCACTTTGGGCTGAACTCGATGAGGGTCTCACCACAGAACGGACACTTTCCACCATAGGCAAATGGGCATTAGAGATAAGGTAAGCGAGATAGGAATCCGTCAAAGGGACATGACACGTATGACTTCTTCCCCAACATCCGTGGACGACATGTGACGTTGTTGGGTGGCAAGTTTCAAAGGGACAGATCAACTGTGACCACGTTTCTCAGCCATCCCCTTCTCTGCTTTGTAGCAGTAAATGCTTGATGATGGCTTTAAATCGAAAGCGCTCGCCCAGCCACCAGCCAGGGAAGACGGACCCACCAAGCAGGTACATTAACTTTAATAATTCGCCTACTGTCGGAATTAATCCGATTACTCTAACTCCTCAAATGATTCATCATGTGCACGTGGTAGATGCAGACAGGTTTGAACATGAAAAGACGAAGGGGAATCGAGAATATTCATCTACTATTGTGAGTAGGTGCTGCTTTTTCGTCGATGAAGGAAGGGGCTCTTTAAAATCCAGGTTCAGCCACTCAAAAGATAGTGTGGATCTGACAAGAACACCTTCATTCTTGAGAAACTTGGGTTTTAGCTTCACGCAATCTTGACGAGAGGCTGCCCACTTCAAATCTTCAACGGAATATGGACAATTTGTGCATTTGATAAAATGGGCCATCCTAGTAACCCCCGGAGACACATTGTATTATGCAGTTCCGTCAGATCTAAAGTCGATGCTTTAGTGCAAAACTCTTGACAGCGTATCGACAACTATATTTTGCTTTCCTAAACGATAAAGAATTTCGTATTTAAAACATGATATGTCGACGCGTCAACCTATAACTTTGTCGTTTTTAATTTTTCTGTGCGTAGTATTGTCGACCATGAAAGAAACTGACCTTCGACCCGTGATGATTTGAAAAAGCCGGCCTGTAAAATTGAGCTCTTTGATTCAGCGAAGGCTCGTCCGGGGTGCCTTGTCAGCACAAACACCTTGATTCGATCGAAACTTCAGTGTCGTCAGTCATAATTGAGCGGTTGGCTCGTTGAGGTGTCGCCTTGCCACTCGTGCTCGTGTTCGCTCACACCCAGTTCCCTGTTTGTGGTGGCAAGTTTGTAATTGCGAATAAAACTCCTAGTTCCAATTGCTGTACCCAGGCATCTTACTCACTCCCCTCTTTAAATAGTCGATATCGTAACATTGGCGCCCAACAAGTGGTCGAACTCGAGATTGAAAGGCCAAATCTCATTAATATCTTAATGGACAACCCGTCTGATGGCGATGTAGTTCACGTAATCAGGCATATACCCTGTGGAACATCCCTTTTCCATCCAAAATATACAACACCATGCTTTGTACAACCTGTTATGGTGTATATCGTGGGGCAGTGGACGTTGAAGAACCTCAAGAACGGAAGAACCGTTTTTCGCAAAAGTTAGGGAAAATATCTGGTGCGTTGCAACACGCAACTTTCCTTAGATCTACATCAATTCACCTTTTACATGGCTAATTCCGTTTAATCAATTCATTTATCACTCAGTTAACTTGAACTTGGTTAAACAACGCTTTACGGCAGCAGGAAGCGGTAGCGCTTATAGTTCCGGAATTTATTGTGCTGCTCGTATTCATTGCAGGACCATTATCGAGCAACTGGTACACAGATATTTAATGAGGCTATAACACAAATTTTTTGAAGAAGGATAGTTATTACTTTTGCAGAGTTATTGGGTAAAACGTTTAGAACTGGTAGTAAGCGAAACGGCAGTGGTTGAAATTCAGGAATTTCTGGAGTAACCCCCATGTATCTCATGAGCGTTTTTAAACACTCACCCTTTAGGTATTGGATTGGACTACAATACTAATTTATTTTAACATTCTACAAAAATTCCAGCGGAGTTTATA
Organism: Pachypeltis micranthus; assembly: GCA_020466155.1. NCBI lineage: Eukaryota > Metazoa > Arthropoda > Insecta > Hemiptera > Miridae > Pachypeltis > Pachypeltis micranthus. Next base: position 54,124,809 of record CM035771.1, on the reverse strand, counting down.
AGGAAAAAACTGCGCTAAAAACGCTTTTCGTCGACAATTTTGATAATTTATTGTGCTGCTCTCGTCATTTTCCCACTAATGAGAATTTCATGGTATGATTGTCTTATTGAGAGCTATCAACATAAAAAATTTAATTGAAATCGTTAGAGCCGTTGTTGAGAAAAAAAATTTGGTGTTTTGATCACTATGATAACTATGATTAACTTTCGGTGGATTCTGTTCATACCCTTATTTTGGCGTCCCATGGTAACCTGCAGGCGAGAAATCAAGTTTCAGCTGATTTTGTACGGTGGTTCTCTCTAAAAATCGTTCACAGATATACACACAGACCATTTTCACAAATAGTGTTTTTCGGACTCAGGAGGGTCTGAAACGTAAAGATCGGAAGAGAACTCAAAATTTTTTTTCAGCCGATTACATAACTTTCCTTTCTACTTTGTAAAGTCAAGTAAAAAACTATTATCGCTTTTTAGGCGTGTAGCTTCTTTTACCGTATTTTCATAGAGATGTTTATTGTGGAAAAACGTTGGGTGTTAATTAGCAACACATTTTTTGAAAGTTTAATCAGAATCGTTAGAAAAAATATCTGGTGCGTAGCAACACACAACTTTCCGCCACCCCTTTAAGTTCGAACACCACCTACATAGGCGGGCCCTATATCTTCGTTCAACGCATTTTTACAGGAACATTTATGTAGAACAAAATGTAGGGACTAGTTAGCTGAGAGTACTCCGAAAGTTTGATCGAAATCGTTAGAGCCGTTTTTGAGAAAATTGGAATACCGATAAATTAATATTCGACAAATCTCCTTTTCTGAGTTAACTTGGCTTATATCTCCGTTCAACATATATATACGGAAATAATTATAGAGAACGAAATGTGGCTATGGGTGACTAAAAGACACTCCATTAGAATTTATCACACCTGGTGAAGAAGTTGCCCTGGAATTTACGGAAATGTTAGAAAAAACGTTATTTTTGACACATTTTGATTTTTATCTCTGTTCAACGGACCGTCACAGGAACATTTATTGAAAAGAATATGTAGGTATCAACTATTTGAAAACATCCTGTGAGTTTGGTGAAAATCGCTGGAGCGGTTTTCCAAAAAGCGTACAAAACCTATTTTTGCTTCAGGGGCCCATATCTCCGTTCACCGTATTTTCATGGAGATATGTATAGAGAAGGAAAGTTAGGTATTGATTAGGAGAAGATAATTTGAAAGTTTAATCAAAATCGTTAGAGCCGTTTTCGAGAAAAATGCGAAAAACCCTAGTTTTTGGTACATTTTCGTCCCCCACCCCCCTTCCCACCGGCCGAAATCGTCCATAACCTTATTTTGGTGTCTACAAAAAATAACGAACAAAACAAAAAAAGAACCAACTCAATCGGATCAGCCGTTCTCCCGCAAATCGAACTACAGACACACACACATACATACACACACACACACACACACATACACACGGACCACGCGCCGAAATTAGGTTTTTTAGACTCAGTAGGGTCTGAAACGTAAAGATCTGAAGAAAACCCAAATTTTTTTTTTGGGCCGATTACTATACTTTCCTTCCCTTCGGGTAGCGGAAAGTAAAAAGCACGAAAACGTTTCCATTTTTTAGCACTTAGGCCGCAAAATAATTTGTACAAATTATTTGTGTAATGACTTGATAACTAGTAATTAATTCTCTGGCGTTTCTTGGAATACAGAGCGCATTATTAATAATTTATTTGTTTATTAATACCCTAGAAGCCAGTGAAGGTGTGTTTTTTCAGCTTTAAATTCTTAATGATGTTTGAGGCGACAATCCGTGCGGTTGCATGATGATTAGCCGCTGGGATTATATAACCCACTACGTATTAGCCAAATCGAGAGGTAGATAACGCTCAGCTATCAGCTGGAAGCCGGCGTTCATAGTTGGCGGGGGAGACCGACACGACCTTGTATTTTTTCCCTCTAACAAATTATTAATAGTACGTACCTCCATGTTTAATTCGCCCGAGTAGAGTTGTTCTAAGTTATCACATTTCCTGTAACGTTTAACTGTAACTGTTCATAATAATTAATTGTTGCCATATTTAAGAAAAACTTGCGATATTCACTCGAAGATGCGCGATTTGGAGCGTTTCCAAAAACTCGGGAAAAAGATCCTCGGAGCCGGATTGAACTACAAGTGAGTATTACACAACTTTATTGTGCATTTACTAAGAACCTTCTTTTTGAGTATATTTTATACCTTCGCTTGATGGTTCATAGGAAATGTAATGAAACTAATTGCGTAGTTGACGGGATTTCAATTTTGTCAAATGCCCACAAAAATGAAAGTTTATTGAATTTGCTTTTATTCACATTAGTTGCCACAAAAACAAAGTTTGTTCAAGTAGCTTTTATCGCAGTTTATTAAATATAGGTCTTCTCGCGCGATATAAATGAGCTGGATGGCTTTAAATGTCAATATCCAGTTAATTATTCGTAAGCAGTCAATAATTGTTTACGCTGTTACTAATACTTTTATTGTTCTTCAATTCAGTCTGATTCAATAGTCGACAGCAAAATGAATTCAAAAGAATTGTCAACAGGTCCCCATGGGCCCCCCAGGTGAGCCCATGGGCTCAGAATGGGACTGTAGAGAGTAGCCAGCTGCATGTTTTGAACTTTTTGTTGAAACAGACTTGCGATTCTGGAACTCCATATTAAATTATGGAGATGGTGATTGTGCGCTTGATAGTGGAAGTTATTCCAACACATTAAATTCACTCGTTATGCGTTTTAGGTGAGGGAGGGGTTGGCCAACTCGGGATAAGCTGCGGGGGATGGAAAACTACGATTGGAAATTTTCAATGAAAATGTATTCGACTCTGGAATTGTGTTTTGAGGATCATTAGTGATGCAATTAAGAATCAGATTGAAGATATGTTTGAGCGTCTTACCTCGTACTTTCACCCACGTCTCAGAAGCCAAAACATCAAAACAGGAAACACTTATAGGGATAGAGGCTTATGTAGACGATTACGTTTATTAAGGAGCTTGTTCAATTTGAAACTCGTAACATTACAAATCAAAATTGATGTCAATTTCACAAAAACTGGATAACGTAGGAGTAAAAATTTATGACGAACTTCAATCTTTGTGATCCAATGATAATAGCACTTGAACCTCTCAATATTGAAATTTCTTCTCAGTTAAATAAGGCGCAAAAAGGTCGAGAAGTAGTGAGCTAAACTAACGGAAAAGTTTAGAACCGACAATGGGAGAGTATACACTTCTAATGAGTTTGAAGATTTTCTCAAATTGAAGAGCATCCATCAGACACTAGACTTCTGTTCCTTACACCCCTCAACCAAACAGAGTTGCAACAATAATACTTACACCGTCCATTAGCTTCCGCCCTTACTCTCCCTGATTTTGGTCAATCACCGCTAAATACACTTTCTTCTCGAAACTTTCTTCAATTTTTTCGGTAATAGTTGGGAGTATGCGTGATTCCAAAGCTCCGGGCAACTTCGCTTCCTTATCCGTTGGTCAACTTTCCCCTATCCAAAGGTGATCATACAGAAAAAGTTGAATTTTTCCAGGTCTTTGAGACGTACAGAATCGAAAATGTGAGTAAGAACTTTCGATAACCCAAGTAGATTCGACGATCATCTTCTTTCAACGTACTTCAACAGAAACATGTATGTAGGACAAAATTTAGTGTTATGGGGGGATTAATACAGTAGCGGTATCGCACTAGGTGAGTCGGGAAATTGTATGATAGAAGCCGAATGCAATTGGAACAGAGTTTCATTCTCAATTACATTCAGAGAAGTTTTACCACCACAGATAGGGAACTGAGTGGGAGCGAACGCGAGCGGGGGGGCGGGCGACACGGCGACGAGGGAACCGGCTCGGTTACAACTGAGGGCAGCAAAGTCTCGAGCGAATCGAGACATTTGAGGTGCCCAGTCAGCATAAATACCCCGGACGAGCCTCTGCTGAATCGAAGGGTTTATATATATATATAATCTTCTGACTGTAGTCCCAGTGATGGGATGTGCACTGCAGCCAGATGGCCTATTGTGCCAGTCCTAGTGTCTTACAGGTCGATGCCTAGCTTTCTGAGGAAAGCCAGGTAGTTCCTGAAGGAGTCTTCGTTGGTATCCATCCTGGGAGAAGTGGTGCCAAAGACCAAAAGTCGCTCTCTTCCAAGTATCCGGCACTCGGCCAGGACATGATAGGGAGTTTCTTCATTCGTGCCACACCTCCTGCATCGAGGGGTGTCGGCTATACCCATAACATACATGTGTTTGTTCATTCTGCAGTGCCCTGTTATGATCCCAACAACCTGCCTCAAGTCCTTCCTCTCCATCCTCAGAAGGGTGTGTCTTGTCTCACATGTTTGCTCTGAGACAAAACGTTTGGAGTGTCTTACTCCTGCAGCGTTACAGATTGTCTGATGCAGTCTTCTGGCATGTTCTCTCACAATCCTTTTAACTA